>CM024670.1:22615384-24000744 GCA_014182725.1 Eucalyptus brandiana | reverse complement strand
GGGGATTTTTGTGGTTAAGTGTATGGAGTAGTGTATACGGTAAAGGAACGAAAAGGAATTAGAAAAGATAAAACAATCTCCTCCCAAGGTATAAAGGTCACGCCACCAACCGGAAGAGGATCGAGATCTACGAAGCTCACCACCAAGGCCTAAAGCTTCCACCAGCTAAGGATAAAGGACTTCGGGATAGGAGAAGCTCACCACCAAAGCCTAAAGATTCCACCAGCCAAGGATAAAGGGCTTCTTGGCTCACCACCAAGGAGTGATCTACGCTCCAAGGATAAAGAAACCGAAAGGAGTTATCCACTCTCCAAAGGAGTTCACTCAAGTTGAGGAAATCTCACCATTCTCATTCATGAAATTCGTATCTCCCATACATTGGATAGTTTCCCCTATTTATAAGAGGATTTTAGCCTTAGGAAATATTAAGAACAAACTTTAATGACCTAGGAACTGAAACGTTCGACTCTTGAGCTACATAAAAATGAAAACAGCTAGGAACGTAATAAAAAGCCTTTATCACAGGAACTAAATGCCATGATAAAAAGCCTTTACTATCACGGGAACTAAATGCCATAATAAAAAGCCTTTACTATCACGGGAACTAAATGCCATTTAATCTTCGGCCTTCCACATTCTCGAACCGTTAGCTTTCCGTGTTCTTGAACCTTTGGCTTTCCCAAAATTCGAGCTTCTCCCTTGACCAGAAAATAATCCTTCTGAAGCTTCTTCAATTGGTCATACAAGACATCTAAAATGGCCTCCCATTGTGATTTGATGATAACCACTTCGCAAATCTATCTTTGAAAACACAGAAGAACCGTATAATTCGTCAAGCATATCATCAAGTCTAGGTATAGGGTACCTATACTTAATGGTTATGTTGTTGATGGCCCGACTATCTACACACATTCAATATGTACCATCCTTCTTAGGCACAAGTAGAGCCGGAACAGAATAAGGACTCATGCTTTCTCGAACGTATCCTTTGAGGATAAGTTCATCGACTTGTCTTTTGTCGAAGCAACATTGGTGCAGCTCCCACCATCGATGATCACCGAACACACCTTTCCATTAATAGTGCAACGTGTATGAAATATATTCTCCCTTTGCTCAAGGTCTCCCACGTTGAATGTTGCCAAAACTGCAAACTCTCCGGGAAGATCAATCTTGTAAGCATTGTCACCAATTCGCTCAATGACTTTAAAGGGACCATCAGCTCTAGGCATGAGCTTGTTCTTCCGTCAAAATGGAAATCTCTCCTTCCTCAAGTGAAGCCACACAAGATCGCCCGATTGAAATTGAGTCTTCTTGCGATGTTGATTAGCTTTCTTCTTGTAAGATTCGTTGGCCTTTTCAATCTTGGATCGAATTTGCTCGTGGAGCTTCTTCATTGATTCAGCTCTTTTCTTGCCATCAAAGCTCACTTGAGAGTTAGACGGAATTGGAATCAAATAAATGGGTGTGAGAGGATTAATTCCATACACAACTTCAAATGGCGATCGACCAGTAGTATAACTTGGTGATCAATTGTAAGCAAATTCAGCATGCGCAAGCTTTAAATCCCAATCTTTCAACGATTTACTCACCATACCACGAAGAAGAGTGGTTAGAGTACGATTTGTTACCTCCGTTTGGCCATCCGTTTGGGGATGACAAGCTGTGGCTTGAATAAGAGCCTTGTACCAAGCATTCTCCATAGAGTCCTCCAGAAGTGGCTTAAGAACTTAGAATCACGATCCAACACAATGGTCTTTGGTACTCCATGAATGCGGATAATCTCTTTGAAATATAATTCAGCAATATGAGATGCATCATCGGTCTTGTGACATGGCACGAAATGAGCCATTTTAGAGAACCGATCGACGACCACCATGATAGCATCTTTTCCTCTTTGAGTTCTTGGTAGAGCCACAATGAAATCCATGCTAACATCCTCCCAAGGCTGCAATGGTATCGGAAGTGGAGTATACAAACCTTGATGGAAATGGCTTTTTGATATTTGACAAGTTGCACACCTTGAAATGATAGCATGCACATCTCCACTCATCTTTGGCCAATAGAAATGCTCTTGAAGAACCTCAAGAGTTTTGTTAATACCAAAATGACCAGCCAATCCTCCACCATGCGCTTCTCAAATCAGCAATTCGCGAAAAGAACTCTTCGGCACATATAATTGATTTCCTTTCAAAAGAAACTCATCTTGCAAAGAATATATACCTTGAACTCCCTGCTTGCAATTGTTGATGATAGACGAGAATTCCACATCTTTAGAATAAAGTTCTTTCATTGATTGAAATCCGAGAATCCTAGAGTCCAAAACCGCAAGCATAGAATATCTTCTCGACAAAGCATCTACTACAACATTAGTGTGCCCCGGTTTATATTTTGAGACGAAAGAAAAGGATTGAAGAAATTCTACCCATTTTGCATGTCTCGAATTAAGCTTGCGTTGGCCACTAATAAACTTAAGCGCCTCATGATCGAATGAAGGACAAATTGCTTTGGCCTCAAATAATGACTCCAATGATCAAGAGCTCGGACAATGGCATAGAATTCTTTGTCATAAGTTGAATAATTCCTCTTGGAATCATATAACTTCTCACCGAAATATGCCAATGGTTTTTGTGCTTGCACCGAAATAGCACCAATACCAACTCCGCTTGCATCACACTCGACTTCAAATACTTTATCAAAATCGGGAAGTGCAAGAATAGGGGACTCACAAAGTTTCGCTTGATTATGTCAAAGGCATTTTGAGCAGCCTTTGTCCATTCAAAAGCACCATTCTTCATGCATTCGATTATAGGAGCCATGATGGTACTAAAGTTTTTAACAAAACGTCGATAGAAAGAAACAAGTCCATGAAAACTTCTTACATCGAAATGGACGTCGGAATCGGCCAAGTCTTCATAGCTTCCACCTTGGTTTGATCAACGAGAGATTCCATCTTTGGAAACCACATAACCAAGAAACACAATGCTCGGAGAGAAGAACTCACATTTCTCCATTTTAGCATACAGTTTTTGATCTCTCAAGACATTGAAGACTTGTTTTAAATGAGAGATATGCTCCTTCTCGTTCCTGCTATAAACAAGAATATAGTCGAAATAAACAACGACAAATCGACCAATAAAGGAATGAAGAACCCCATTCATAAGTCTCATGAAGGTACTTGGAGCATTAGATAATCCGAATGGCATAACCAACCACTCATAAAGGCCTCCCTTGGTTTTGAAAGCCGTCTTCCATTCATCACCTTCTCGCATTTTGATTTGATGATAACCACTTCGCAAATCTATCTTTGAAAACACAGAAGAACCATATAATTCGTCAAGCATATCATCAAGTCTAGGTATAGGGTACCTATACTTAATGGTTATGTTGTTGATGGCCCGACTATCTACACACATTCGATATGTACCATCCTTCTTAGGCACAAGTAGAGCCGGAATGTAACAAGGACTCATGCTTTCTCGAACGTATCCTTTGAGGATAAGTTCATCGACTTGTCTTTGCAACTCCTTTGTATCCTCCGGATTGCATCGATAAGCTGGCTTGTTTGGTAGCGGAGCACCGGGAATCAAATCAATTTGATGCTCAATACCTCTTATGGGAGGTAATCCAAGTGGCAAATCCTCCAGAAACACATATGCAAATTCTTTCAACAAGTAATGCATTTTTGGATGTATGGGTCGCTCTATCTCACTTTTTTTCTCGACCACAAGCAAAGCAAATACATTCTTTTGTTTGCTAATGGCTCTCTCAACCCGTGTCTCACTCAAGAACAGATTTTCCTTACAAGTGTTTCCCTCCCCAGGTTGATTATTATGTATCGAATAAGGACTCAATGGTAAAAGAGTAATGTATTTTTGTTCCTTATGAAAAAAGTATGAGTTTTTCCGACCATCATGCATAGCATTTATATCAAATTGCCACGGTCTACCCAATAACAAGTGGCATGCCTCCATAGGAATCACATCACATACAACCTCATCTTGATAGTTTTGCCCAATCGAAAATGCTATAAGAATGCGTTTGGTTACCTTGAGTTCATTCCCTTGATTGAGCCATTGGAGCTTGTATGGTTGAGGATGTTTCGTTGTTGGAAGCTTCAACTTGTCGACAAGGTGCAGCTCCCACCATCGATGATCACCGAACACACCTTTCCATTAATAGTGCAACGTGTGTGAAATATATTCTCCCTTTGCTCTTTATTAGGAGAAACTTCAACATGCAATGCTCTTCGGATGATCAACGTGTCACCATCATCGGCTTTCTCCACAACTTCTTCTTCCCGATCGATTCGGAAATATTTTGGTCTTCATTGTCATCGACTCTTGAAGCGCCGAATTGATCTCCTCAATTTCTTGAAGAGTCATAACTCTCCGATTTGGACAATTTGCTTGTAAATGCCCAAAACCATGGCACTTAAAGCATCTCCTTGCATCACCTTCAAACTTCTTTTGGACTTCTTTGGAAGGCCCCCGCATTCTTTCCCCGCCTTTGTCTTTTGTCGACGAACTCTCGCCCTTGCTTGAGGAAGCACCCTTAAAATAGGATGTCGCCTTTGTTGAGGTTCGGAGGAAAACCTCTTGCTCTTCAATTGTTTTTCGACTTTTATGGCTAACTTGCATACGTCTTCAAAGGACCAATACGGTTGAAGTTCAACCATATCGCAATTTCTCGATTCATGCCGCCAAGAAAACGACCGATGGTTTGCTCGGAACTTCGGAACTTCACTCCTCATTTTGAGTTGTTCAAACTCACGAATGTATTCTTCAACGCTCATCCCATGTTGTCTTAGAGAGTTCAGTTTGAGGAAGAGATCTTGCTTATAGTTGTCGGGCAAGAACCTCTTCTTCATCAACTTCTTGAGCTTTTCCCAAGACTTGATTCAGCCTTTTCCTTCCCTTGCTCGTTGATGCTTTAGATTCTCCCACCATAGAGAAGCATATTTGGTCAACTTTAGGACAACAACCTTACATTTCTTCTCATCCGAATAGGATTTGAAGTCAAAAATTCGTTCGATTTTGTGTAGCCAATCTACAAAGTCGTCGGGATTAAGATTACCGTCAAACTCGGGGACCTCCACTTTAATGTCTCTTTCATCCTCCTTATGCCTCCCTCTCCGTCTTCGTCTTCGAATTGGAGATTCAGAATCACTAGAGTGCATAATCGTTCGATTGTCTCCGGTGGACTCGGAATCGCCATCGAATTTTGACGAGATTCGAATCGTCATGCCGATGCTTTGTTCATTGGGACGCCTTGCTGGTTGTCCTTGTCTCGCCGGATTCTCTAGAAGATTGAGGACTCGCTCCATTTGTTGTTGAAGATTTTGGATTGCACGATCTCGCCTTTCGTTGTGCGCCTCCTCCAGAGTCAAGCCTCTAGGAACTTGTTCATCCATAAGGAATTTGTAACAAAAGAAAGAAAGGAATCACTCAAATGAGTTGAACCTTGAGCTCTGATACCAATATTTTGATGCGTGATGGGTTGAGTGATTCAAGAACGGAGATTTTTTGAGAGGGGATTTTTGTGGTTAAGTGTATGGAGTAGTGTATATGGTGAAGGAACGAAAAGGAATTAGAAAAGATAAAACAATCTCCTCCCAAGGTATAAAGGCCACGCCACCAACCGGAAGAGGATCGAGATTTACGAAGCTCACCACCAAGGCCTAAAGCTTCCACCAGCCAAGGATAAAGGACTTCGGGATAGGAGAAGCTCACCACCAAGGCCTAAAGATTCCACCGACCAAGGATAAAGGGCTTCTTGGCTCACCACCAAGGAGTGATCTACGCTCCAAGGATAAAGAAACCGAAAGGAGTTATCCACTCTCCAAAGGAGTTCACTCAAGTTGAGGAAATCTCACCATTCTCATTCATGAAATTCGTATCTCCCATACATTGGATAGTTTCCCCTATTTATAAGAGGATTTTAGCCTTAGGAAATATTAAAAACAAACTTTAATGACCTAAGAACCGAAACATTCGACTCTTGAGCTACATAAAAATGAAAAATAGCTAGGAACGTAATAAAAAGCCTTTATCACGGGAACTAAATGCCATGATAAAAAGCCTTTACTATCACGGGAACTAAATGCCATGATAAAAAGCCTTTACTATCACGGGAACTAAATGCCATTTAATCTTCGGCCTTCCACATTCTTGAACCGTTAGCTTTCCGTGTTCTTGAACCTTTGGCTTTCCCAAAATTCGAGCTCCTCCCTTGACCAGAAAATAATCCTTCTAAAGCTTCTTCAATTGGTCATACAAGACATCTAAAATGGCCTCCCATTAATACCTATTCATATGCTGCAAAGTAATTAACATTATTCATTTAAAATGATCTGTCGAAGCACATAATGCCCAACTTCTTTATTGGCTTGGATAAGCATCGATGGTTCTGAGTTGGTCCATGGAGCTACGTTGGATGCTCCCGCATCAGGAGTTCTGAAGGCTGGGTTGGCCTTCCGTGCACAAACTGGTTGAGAGCTGATACCGCTCCCCTGACGAGGCCATGACAGGGCGAAACCAGTTGTTAAGCCTAAAGAGATCTACTGACTCACTCGATGGACTAGACGTCCGAGCAAAGATGGGTGTGGTACGATCTCGTACAAAGAAGTTATTCACCATATTGTTCGCTGGAACAACTATAGAAGGAAGGCTGGCTTGGCGAATTCCGCTCGTCAGGCGCTGCACGGGTCGTTCTACGGCCAAGGAAACTATTGGCCCGTGACAAATGGTATCAGAGCAAGGATTCCTCTAATAGGTGGGTGATTCGGGGAAAAGCCTACAGTCTTCCCGGTCTTATGAGGGCGGAGAGTGATCGCTGGGGCCAAGAGGCTCGGACAACATGCGGCTCTCGTTTAGCTTCTGGGATGGCCATGGGGGCATAAAAAGGAACCGAATTACTTGTTGAATGGGGATAACGTTCCTAGATTAATGGGCGAATCTTTAGAAGAGGTCTATGATCATGTTTCCACCAAGGGGACTCTCTATTGGCTTGTAGAGATCAGGAGGAGCTTAGCAGGTGAAAGAAGGTACTGTCTTAGGGGTGCAGTTGGCTAGGGGTGCCACACTAGTCGGGAAGCACAAGTGACTGGAGATTCGTAAACACCTTTGATTGGGGGAAGCAAGCAATGGAGTGGTGAGACTGTTCTGTTGGGTGAGCGTTGCTATCTATGTAAGTCCCAGGGAGTGGCCTTGATAGTTAGGGAAACACAACGAAGCGACAGAACAACCCGCAACGGGGGCATTGCGGAATTAAGTGGGGAAGAATGTCACGGTCCGTGAATTCTCCCTTACCCGTGTACCCTTGGGAGTGAAGCTTGGGATTATCGAGTGAAAAATGAAGATGCAGAGAGAATGAACAAAACTGGTCCGTGGGAGTGGCGTCAGGACGGTTAGTGTTAGGAGTTCTAAAATAGAATGATAATATTACTTAGAAGCTCTGAAGGCAGGGTTGATCTCCCGTGCACAAACTGGTCTAGAGCTTATGCCGCTATCTTGATAAGACCATGGCAGGTCAAAACCAGTTGTGGAACCTAAAGAGATTTGTTGACTCACTCGATGGACTAGACGCCTGAGTGAAATTGGGTGTGGTACAATCTCGTACAAAGAAGCTATTCACCGTATTGTTCACTAGAACAGCTAAAGAAGGAAGGCTGACTTGGCGAATTCCGCTCGCTAGGCGCCACATAAGTCATTTCACAGCCAAGGAAACTGTCAGCCCGTGATACTTACATCTAATTGCATGAAACAACCTGATTAACTACTAAGGCTACATTTGGCAGTCGGAATAAAATTTGGGATGTGATATAATTTATCCAATCCTACATTTGGTACTCACTTAGGATAAGATACAATCGAACATAAGGGGGATATAGACAAGATAAAATTATCTTATGGGAGAGGTGGGATAAAGGTGGATAAGATTTCTAATATCCATAATAGAAAAGTTATTTTTCTTGAATAACAAACTTATTAAATTAACAAAATTGAAATTATATTTCAATATAAATAATATTTGAATTCTAATTAAGAAATTAAAAATAAAAAATAAAAAATTATTTTTAATTAATCTTATTTTAACATATATATTCAACTTTAATTCTATCTTATAATAAACATTCAATATATAAATTAAATATTTATATTTATTATATATTTTAGGTATTTTTGTATTTTGGGTATATAAGTACAGTTTATTATTTGATAAATTTTTATTAAAGAATGATGAAAGGGGAAAAAATAAATAATAATGAAAATAATATAAAAAAAGAGGAAAAATAAAATAAGGAATAGTGTTACGAAATATTTTCATCATTTCCGTTTATGAACATTTAGGTTCATTTATAATGATATGCCATTTATATCAAAAAAATATACATGATATAATGTGAACATATCCAACTTTAATACTACGATTCACCAAACAATGAATATGATATAAAAAAAAATGATAGGACTTCATATCCTATCTTATCCAGTCTTATCTCAATTAGAAATTTGGACGACCAAACGTAACTTAAATGGTTTTGGCTTGGTAGTGGAATTTGCGTTCTCTAGCTTAGAGGAGATTCTTTACTAAGCTTCGCCACTCACCTAAAACCCTTTTAGACATAAAATATGTTTATTCAGAGTTTTTTTTGAACATGTTATCTGAAGAAGGAATCATTATAACTACATTTTATTCAACTTTCTCAAAAAGCTTGCAAAGCCACTTGGAAATATTTTGGGTGTTTGGCCAATTTTTTTAAGCCCTTTTGGATCAAATACTAGTCTTAGCAAAGCCAAAAATCTAAGGCAAGTGTGTGTCCTTTTACCACATATACCTCCTTGCCATTGTGCATGTGCGCTTCATGATCTACCTAGCCGTGGATACTAGAGAACCTAATCAATTAGAATGGGGAGATCAAACACTATTGGAAAAAGTGGTGAATTCAATGTTATGTCGTGATTGAGTCAAAACGAAAATTTCTCCACATAATTTCAACTCTGCTCTCGATCGCCCCCCAGTTTCTATACGGCGCGTCGTCTTGACAAAATTCATCCACTCGGCGGTGACAAGCGGGGAATGCTGTCCTAGCAAGCGGGCGTGCTCGTGGAGACGACGTGTCGGGCGGGCATTGGCCGAGAGCAGCGAAGGAAGTAGAAAGGAGGGAGGGGGCTAGAGGAGGGAGGAGGGGAGGGAGTGGTCGGGCCGGGTGTCCATTTTTTTTTTTTTTTCTCACGTGTTCTGGAGAAGTCTAGACTCCGGAAGTGACCCCACCTCTTTCCCTCTCTCGTATAAGACGCCATTGTTGCATCGCTCTCGTTCTACCGGTGCAGTTCATTCGAGCTCTGATCTTCTCGAATTCTCACACACAGAGATAGCGAGAGAGAGATTGAGAGGCTTTCTTCGTGCGAGCGAGCGAGCGATGGAGGCGTACGCGATGGCGAGGACGAAGATGAAGCGCAAGGACCTCGACCAAGTTAGCGACGACTTCTCCGACTTCTCCCTTTCTTCCCCCGCCCGGAAGATTCGCCGACTGGTACTCCTACTGTTCCCCTTTCTCTCTCTCCCTCCCTCTCTCTCTCTCTCTCTCTCGATCGGTCGGTCGGTCGGTCGGTCGGTAGGTCCAGTCGATTTTGCGTGTTCGCTCTTCGTTCTTCTCTCCCTTCCTCTGACGTCACCTCGAATGCGCGCGCGCGTGCGTCGTGTTGTGTGATAGGACGCGGAGCTACCGCCTATAATGGAGGACGATGAACCTGAAATCGCGATGCCCTACCTGCAGAACCGGAGCAGCGGCCCGGTGATCGAGGAATTGCCGGCGGAATCGGCCTCATCCTCCGCCTCCGCCGCCGCCGCCGCCGCCTCGGAGAACGAGGAGAGGGCTATTGTCCTTTTCAAGCCCGTGCACGGCCGTCTTCTGGGAGGGCCCTCCCCTTCGAGTTTCTCTGTTTCCGTGGACCCGGACTTCATCTCAGGGTTTAAAAGTAAGTAAACCCGAGCCCTCGCTCCTTATTTCGTCGTGCTTCTCGTTTTTGCTGCGATGATTAAGTTTTCGTTGGGACGATTAAGCCGTTTTCGTTTGTCTTGGCTGAGATGCTCGGTCAGCTCTTTTAAGTTTTAGGAGGAAAATGGAGATGGTATGAACATGGTTTATCTAGTATGCTTAATGACTCTGCCGGTTGACATAGTGCAAGTTGTCGGCGAGCTTGGGCTTGTTTCTTTCTAATTTGGAACTGAGCAGTCGCTTGCAAATCCTAGTTTGATTTTATTCTCTAGTTTTATTTTGGTTATGGTAGAGTGCCCTTATGTTTAGATTAGAAGTCTGAGAGGATTATGTGCTCCTATGTGTCTTATTCTGGTGTATTGCTGAACTGCTAATCGAAAAATTATGCGGATGAATTTGTTTTTGTGTAAAAAGGCTAAAAATGGTGAAAGAAAATCTGCGCATACAAGCATTGTGGTTGTTGAACTTATTGATTAGTTGGATTTAGGATATAAACAATAAGCAGATCACACAAACGGATACCAAAATTTGAGATGAGAATGTCTTTTTGTTGTCTGGAACTCGATTATAAACCAGTTGAATGGGTGGAGCAACACTGGAGTAGTGGATTTGAAAATTTTACTGAACAGTGGAAAAATTGTTGGCAATATGATGCGGGTCCACAAGTCTCACCGCACAGTCTAAATCTTTAGGCTTCACACTCAAAATTTCCTCAGCAGCACGCCTAGAGTGTCATAAGAATTGCACCTATAAAGAATAATTGCATCCAACAATTGTAATTCCTAAACTGAATGCTTGCATAATTCAGATAAATATTGACTTTATTGAAAATAAAGAAGTACACCACATAAATAGTCTTTCTAAAGGTTCCACTCCTAGTGAAAAATAGGATAGCTGAAAATATGAAACGCAGTCAAAATGGGAAACCTCTGAAAGGGAAGTATCATATCCTTCTTAAAAAGAAAAGAAAATTTAATAAAATCCTAGTAATATTCAAATCCTAGCAGTTATCCTCACTTATTAAACTTGAAAGAGAATCCTAATCCTTTAAGAAACTCTTCTTTTGATTGTGAATTGACAATGGTCCATCTGCACTCAAGTTTAGTAAAAATATCAACAATCTTTGAACAAATATGATCTTGTATGATTTTGTTGGCTGCATCATTCTCCCTTGGTCAGAGAAAATTCATCTCTGAGTTTTCAAGTGTGGAACAGTTAAATTTATAGCTTCATCATTACCATGACGAGTTCTGTTCCTTGAGCAGTAAGAAATTAAATTGGGGCTTGTTTTGAGGAAAAACTCCTGAGGTAACTTTTATGTGATAATCCGACTTAGATGGTATAACAAGATCAACATCCTCAACTATGCTTCCTTGATCTTCACAACCACCTCAAACAGAATGTTTGCTTGTCTTGCCAAATGCACCTTCACTGGACATTGATAAACAACAAGACTGAAATCTCCACACCAGAAGCACACAACTTTCAAGCCATCCTCCTTCCTTGATCCATTATTATTTTTGTATTGCTTTCATGCATGTGATTCAACATCTTCCTTTGAGTTCGGATTCTTCTAATACTTGAAACTTGAACACCCCTGCTGTTTTTAGATCGTGGAAGGACATGATCAGCATTTCTTTCTATATGTTGCATCCTCAGGACAATAAATAACTTACTTATTTTCTTAGCTAGTTCATCAATCTTGTTGTTTGTTGCTCAAAACAACGTTCATGATCTTTACCTATAGTGTACAACTCACGTGTCAACTCGCCAACTTTGGGTTTCAACTTAACAATGAATAGACTCTCTAAAAGTTATACTCCTAGTGGAAATAGGAAATCTCAAAACAAGAAATATAATCAAAATGGAAAACCTCTGTAAAGGAAATATCCTGCCAAAATAAGAAAAGGAAACTTAATAAATCCTTATAATACTCAATCCTAGTTGGTAACTTCTCTAATTAAACTTGAAGGAGAGTCCATTTTAGGATTGTCTGTCACCAATTGTCCGTCTTCGCCCAAGCTTTTTAGAACACCAATCTTCGAATAAATGTCATCTTGCAATGATTTTGTTGGCTGCATCAGAATGTCAAGTGTAAAAGTGGTCAAGTTAAAAGTAGTTGATGTTTAGAGGGTCCTCACTAACGGTTTCAGGTGGAAAGGTAAACTTCTTCTAGACAAGTAAGAATCATCAATCACAATCTCTGAGAATGTCTCCTTCTAATTATGAAAAATTTTGGAATGGGAAAAGGAAGATTGACGATTCTAATAAACTTTTTAAGTGCAAAGCATTATTGACAACCAGAGAGAAAGAACAAAACCTTGTTTTCGTGAAATTTGAATTGTTGCAAATATGAACTTTTTTTAGACTACTTACCAAAAAAAAAAAACTTTTTTTGAGACCAGCAGTTTCTCTCCTGATTTTTTGCTTCAGTATGATATGTGTTTCTTTGGCAGTGTCATGACAACATTATTTTCCATGTGCTCCAGATCAATTCTACTGGTCAAATGAGCCTGCCCATGAGAAATTGATTGAAGATGAGACAGGTGATGCAGAGACAAACAAGGGAGGTACCAACTGTATGGCCGTGGTCCCTTGGATTCCTTCTCAGTTTCCTTCTGCACCAAGCATTGAACTCCTCCAGCCCGAGGGTAGTGAGGCAATGGAGGCTGAGGAAATGGCTGACGGGACAATGGAGATTGAAGATGCAACTGAAAGTTATCCGGTAATTCAAGAACACGCACATGGTTATGCCGGACAGAGCTCAGGTGAAGGATTTCAGCAGTGGCAGCAACCGCACTGTATGACGTCTCAGCCACCCCAGAGTGTCTCTACTCCACTTGTGTGGTATCGGTAACACATCTATAATGTTACGTTTTCCTTTGAATGCCAACTGCCAACAACTTCGGAGGATCTGCAACTCAATGCAACAGAATAGCTACAACGAGTGACAACCCTTGCAACTTCTCCTTTTTGATCGGGAAAGTGGAAAATGATATCTTAGCGGCAAGATTTCGTACAGGGGGTTAGGAGTAAAGATATATTATGAGAACTCACGCGTGAGGGTAGGTGGAGCTCTGTTTTGTTGATGTGCCCAAGATTCTGCCCCTTCCTCAGCCGGAAGGGCGCTTTCATCTTTTGTGGCAAGCACTAGATAGTGATGTGATTCAGTTTGGCACAATGGAAATGAAATATGGAGCATTTTCGAAGTCGCATCAATGGGTGAACTGCTTTATGTACTTATATTTCGGTTTGTGTTCTCCTCAAAGGGATGTTATCTTTGGTGTTGGCTCCTAGGAGTGTGCAACCGGACCGGGTCAACCCGGTTCTTAGATTGGCCCACCCGGAAAACAAGGTCGGGAACCGGTTCCCAAAACTCAGATCCTGTTTGAACCGGTCCGGGAACCGGTTCTGAGGGTTTACACACCCGGGAACCGGATTGACCGGACCGGTTTGGGAACCGGTTGGAGAACTGGTTTGTAAGACACCCCCAAAAAGACTAAAATGCAAAACCCTAATCTGTACTTTCTATCTTTACCTCTATAACACGGTCCTGGTTCCATCTGACGCCGCCTCTTGCGCTCGCATCATCGCCATCGTTCCGCCGGTCATCTGAAGCTCCGCTCCATTGGTTCTACCCGCAAAGCTGCTAACCACTCCACTGGTTCTACCTGCAAAGCCGCTGACCCCATCGACGCCGCCTCCGTTCGATCTCGCCATTCCACCTACTGCTGTTGCCTCGCTGACACCCTTACTCGCAGATCTCGCGTCTGCAAGCCCACCTTGTCGCATCTTCGAGCAACCCACAATAGCCCTCCCCCGATCCTGTTCTCACTGCCCGCTGTTTCTCGAGCTCCCCTACTGCCGATCTACCGCTGCTCGAACGACGCCCCCCTACTCTGCTTGCGATCTAGCCTAAGCCCCCTCGCAGACGCCCGGTGTCGGAGGGATTGAACCAGGCGGAGAAGAGAGATGTTGCTCCCTTCATGGCCCTGGATTACCTCGATCCGTCCTACTGGTACGTGCGCTCGCCAGAATCGCGTTTCGCCATCTCCACTTGCCGAAGGGGGCACCCGATTATAGTCCATTGCAGTTCTCATGTTGTTGTCGTCGATATTGCTTTAGGGACGAGAGGTTCTCTCGCGAGGAGCACTACGAGTGGTTCAAGGACTACTCTCATTTCCGCCACCTGATGCAGCAGAATGTCAAGCCCGGTTCTTCCGTGAGCACCGCGTCCTTTCAATGCCTTTTCGATTCCTGATGCTCTGTATCTGGTCTTCAGACCTGGTGTTGTCTAAGCTCAGTTCAAGAAATTGGCGTTGGGGTCTTCTATGGTTTATTTCGCGTGCTGGCATTGATAGATATGCTGATGTGACTAGTTTGGCGTTGCGGGCTTGTTTGTATTTTGGCCATCTTATAAGAATTACTTAAGTTTTGGTGTTGGTCCTGAATTTTCTGTGGAAGTAGATGGGTGAATGTTGAATTGTCCAGTGATCTTGTTTCCATTTTTGTTGTGGGCATGTTTACCCTCTTTTTAGATTTTCTTGGATTCCAATTGTCACTGTTATTGGTTCGAGGATTTTATTTAATTGCGGGTTTTTCTGATGAGGGAACTTTGTAATGAAGGTTCTGGAGCTTGGTTGTGGAAACTCGCAGCTATGTGAAGATCTCTATGAAGATGGGGTTACGGATATAACATGCATTGATCTGTCAGCTGTGACTGTGGAAAGGATGCAAAAACGGGTACAGTCCAAGGGATATAAAGGTATATATGCTTTCATCTTTGCAGAAATGATTACACTCCACACCTTACACTTCATTTTCGTATTAATCATTTGAGGCTTTTCGACTAGTTGCGAATCTGGATATTGAGGACCCTGTTGTTTTTCATGGAACCTTTAAGTTTATTTCTCTTCCTGCCTTGACCGTGCCAATCCGAAGCCTACCTGGAAATTATGTGTCTGTGTCACTTAATGCTTTCTTTGCATGGTGCAAAATCAAGTGGGAAAAATAGCTCTCAGCACGAAATTGGGAGGCTGAACTTCTATGATGCTACATGAGCTTATGCATTTTTGGTTGCAGGGAGGGAACATGTAGTGGATTTTGCCAAGGCTTGAAACTTATATTCACTTGACTTTTTAAGAGTTCCAATGAAACTTATGCTGATCGAGATTGTAAACGCTTTATCTTATATATGAGTGTTAAATGCTTTATCTTACATATGAGTGTTGTATAGCAATTTTTATGCAAAACAGGTTCCAATATAAACAGGGTTAACCCCGTTTCCAGACCGGAAAAACAGGGTGGGTCGGGAACAGGATCCAATGCAAACAGGGTCGGGTACAGTGTCCAAAAAAAGAGAACTGGTTATAACAGGGTCAGGAATAGAGTCCAGGTCTAGACCTTACCCACCCTGGACCTGATCACCCCTATTGGCTCCTATTTGTGTCTAGTCCAGTCTGCCGTGAGGTGGTTCTTGATTCGATCCAACAAAAGTTTGGGAGTTCGGCTCGTTTGTGTAAGATGGAACTATGGACTCGTTAAATAGTTGAGTCATGTTGAAATTGGATTGGGCAAAAGAGGGATTTTAGGTCGGGTAAAAAGTGATTCGGCCCAAATTCTTTTATTTATTATTATATAATTGTATTGTCTCATATCTAATTAAACTTGGATTCACATGATACTTAACTCTTTCCATATTACAAAAATATTATTATATCTAATTAATTCATGATAATCATTATGTGAATACATCAAATTATGAAAGTAAATTAAAAAATGCTAGTAAGCAAATTAAAAAAGGCAAAATCTAAGATATTTATAAAGAATAAGAAAAGTATGCATGTTTTGTGGCGACACATACTTTGAGTGTGGGCTTAGTTTGTTCAAGTTAATTTAATCCTTTTTTATATTGCCAAATTCAATTTATCACTTAAATATAAAATGAGTAGAAATAATATTTATTTTTAAAATTACTTTCAAGTGATCTTTTGTGTGTGTGTGTGTGTATGTACACATATATTTTGACAACAATTCTACCCGGGGCCAAATATAGACCCTTGCATAAAAACAAGTGTCATCTTATGGGACACTTGAGAGTTTGAACCTAAAATATGCTTGAAAATTGAGACAATCTTGTGTGGCAAGTGAAAATTAGATGGCTTTTCATCATGGAAATGCCTTTGTGTTAACTCTCAACCCGTGCGTTAACTGTTTCATCTACTGGAAAACGAAGGAAGGTCTAGATCCTCGGGCTGAGTTCTTCATCTATTGGAAGGCATGAGGGAATGATTCTGATCTCATGGACATGCTGAGGTGGGAAGTTCGAAACTCTCATTTTGTGTTTTGGTATGAAGCCTTTGTGTTTCTTTAGTGGATTAGCGGAAGAGAGTCAAGTATGCATGTTATTTGTTCATCATAGGAACAGAATCATCTGGATTTCTATTTTAAACCGGTTTCAAATTGAGGAACGGAATTACTAATGGATATAACTTGAAAGAACAATACAACAAAAGAAAAAAAAATTAAAAGAATAGGAATGACTAAATATATGATGAGATCAAATAGATGCAATATGAATTAACTAGGGGTGAGCAAAGTAATTAAAATCGCTCGGATTGTCCAGAACTAGCCCGCAGAAGCCCAAACCGGTGGTTCTTAAAGAAATAAAACTGGTAGATATCGAACCGATTCTTTGTTCCAAATATGAAAGCTCCTACTCACTTGGATCAGATCAGCAATATTGTGTATTCGTTTTTTCTTTTGTATGTCGTCGCCTAGAGCATACCATTTTGCATCAAATTGGATGGTGATAACGGTGGGCACAAGATAATGATTGACCGAGGGTCAATAAGTAAGGATTGCTGGAGATTTGATCACATGCGATTATCTACAAAAGTTGGAAAAAAAGTGTAACAAATATGGTCAAAAGTGTTGGAAGATATGCCTGAAGATCCGCAAGATTGATCTGATCTGATCTAATTGATCTAATTTACATCAATTAGTCCATTTTTGATAGGATTGATTTAGAATTGATTTATAGAATATTTGTAAAATATTTTATTTCCTTTCTCTATGTACATCGTGTATTATAATTACAAATGATTGTACATTGATGAGAACTCAAGTAATAGAAAAATCCTTCTACACTTCTTATCTCTTGCTTCTTGCTTTCTTCGGCTCTCCTTTCATGGTATCGAGCAGCAAGCTCCGTAAACCCACTTCCGCACCGATTGCCTTCGAACTCTCTAACCCGCAAAAGAGAATTGCGAAGGAATCAATTTTTCGCTAAAGGAAGAAGAAGCGAATCCGAGATCAATTACCATGGCTCATTTAGAGAATCCCTCCTCGGCCGCCGATGCTTCGCCTCGTAAAACGTCACGCCACAAATCTCGAAGCACAAGATATTATTGGGCCAACTTCCGCACCTCAACAACAGATCCAGCCTCAAGGGATGCAAAGGCAATATCTTCCGGCTCGCTAATATGGGGTTGCCCACCACAGCCATCCTTACCATTGGGTACCTTATCCATGGTACGTTGGGCAAGGCCCAAATACATCATTGCCGGGGGATTGTAGGCGTCCGGCCCGACGGGGAGCCCACCAGCCATGAGTGGGGCAAGCCCAACCGTCGGAACAGGCAAATCGGCGGGTCGAGCGAAACGGGTCAGGGATCAAATCCCTACCCGAATTTCCATAATGCGGGTCACGGAATCGGATCTGTCGGGTCAGGGATGGGGACGAATCCCTACCCGAATTTTTTCCCTTTTCCAATCACGGGCGTCACCGGCCGACCGGAGCCTGGGGATCCTCTGTACGTATCAACCGCCGACGGTCCGGTCAGCTGCGGTTAATAACTTTGCAACTAACCGGGACGGAAAATTACCCCGCATGGTCGCAGGACTTCCTACGAGCCTTGGTGACAAAGGACAAGGACGGTTTCCTTGACGGGATCGTGTGCCCGTTCCTTCGACGAGCGACGGCTCGACATTGGAGAAAATGCAATCACCTCATCCGAACGTGGATCGGCAACGCATCTCCCCCCGATGTCGCAGCCGGCCTCCCGCCGACGTAAGACAGCAAAAAAATGTGGGACAACATCAACGAAATGTATGGAAAATTAGATCGGGCTAAGATTTTCTCCCTCATGCAGAACTCGGCGATCTCAAACAAAGAAATATGAGCGTCACGGCGTGTTACAATAGACTCTCATCGCTCTGGAACGAGCTCGATGCCGCGGAAGAAAAGCTCGAGGGACCGGCAGAAACCCTCGAACAGTATAGATCCATAAAGGAAAGAGAGAAAACCACTCGGTTTCTCCCGATTTTGAACGAGAGTTACCCGACGTTCCGCCGCAAATCCCGGCGATGGATCCGGTTCCTCCTCTCGGGAGGATTTTTCAGCTAGCTGTCCGGGAGGAAAACCGGCGTCTCACGGCCTCGGAACAAACGCGAGGAAGCGACGATCGCTCGCTCGCCATTCGCGGGGAGAGGAGAGAATCGGGGTTCAAAACCCTAACGCGAGACAAAGAGGCACTAGGGTTCCGGGGAACGGCGAAAGAGGCTTTAAAAAGGGAGGAGCGAACGGCTCAGATCCTTCACGGCGATCTGACGGTGTCCAAGAGCTCGATCTGTCGGTTGAATCCGACGGCGGATATTATTCCGCGAAAAAGGGATCGGACGGTGGATATTTTAAGGGATTCGACGGCGGATATCATCCCGCGAAAAAGGGATCGGACGGTGGATATTTTAGGGGATCGGACGGCGGATATGATTCCGCGAAAAGGCATCGGACGGTCGATTATTTCGGCATTTTCAAGGAATTTTGGTCAAAATTCCAAAGGAAGAGGTAAATTGTATTGTGAGTACCGCAAACGTCCACATCACACTATTGATAATTGTTGGAAATTGCATGGAAAGACAGGAGAAAAAGAAAAAGGAAGGAATATTCTGCAGCTTACCAAGTTACGGTCTCGGTAATGATCACCCAATTACCCATGGTCAATATGCACATTGATGCAGGCTTTACAAAAGGCGAGAAATCACAAGCAAAGGAGGAAGTTTTTCAGGTATATCTTATTGCCCGATAAATTCTATTTCAAAAGGGCATGGATAGTGGACTCGGGAGCAAGTGATCACATTGTTTGTGATAAAAATTTATTCTTTGCTATGCATAAGAAATTAGATATTCCTATTTCGTGCAACTGCCAAATAGGGATATCACCAATGTCACTTTCACGAGCACTTTGTTCAGCTGAATCCTCAAATTACTCTCCAAAATGTCCTCTATGTGCCTCAATTTCAATTTAATCTTATCTCTGTCTCCAAAGTCTCGCAAAGAAAATTCCTGTCAAGTACTCTTTAATTCTCGACACTGTTTTTCCAGGCCCTTTCGACCGGCAAGATGATGGGCTTGGGTAATCTCTCGAAGGATTGTTTTTTTGGGATGAATTTCCACGTCATCTTGATCTTTCATTTGTTGCCTCAAATAAAATGTCATTGTGTAATGCCTACCGATGATAAAACCTTTCTTTTGCATTCAAGAATGGGTCATAGTGCTTTTTTTCCTTACTCCAAATGTCATATATGTCCCATGGCAAAGCAATCTCGCAAACCTTTTCCTATCGAAAAGCCATTCGATGATATTTTTCACTAATCCATGTGGACGTTTGGGGGCCATATCACACAAAGCACATCGTGATGGTTCACGTTATTTCCTCACTATTGTAGATGATTACTCCCGTGCTACCTGGATATTTCTTATGCAGTCCAAAGCTCAAGTTCCCTCAAATATGAGATCTTTTATCATTCGATCAAAAATCGTTTAGAAAGTCCATACGGCGGGTCCGCACCGACAATGGAAAAGAATTTTTTAACCATGAATGCAGTTCACTTTTCTTATCTCATGGGATTCTCCATGAAAGCTCATGTGTATACACTCCACAGCAGAATGGAGTGGTAGAAAGAAAACATCGTCATCTCGGAGGTCGCAAGAGCACTAAAGTTTCAAGGATCCATTCCAGATGTTTATTGGGGAGATTGTATTCTTACTGCAGCTTACCTCATCAACCGGATGCCATCTCGTATACTGTCTGGTAAATCACCTTTTGAATTACTTTATGGTAAAAAACCAGCAGTTGATCATTTAAGAATATTCGGTTGTTTATGCTATACTGCAACTTTGGGAACTCGGGACAAGATGACCCCACGTGCCAAACGATGCATATTTATGGGTTATCCCAACCTACGAAAGGATATCGTGTCCTCGATGAATCAACAGGAATTTTTTTGTAAGCGAGATGTCATTTTTCATGAGAATATCTTCCCATTCCAAACAAAGGAAGAGGATTTGATTGTCTCCAACAAATCTCAAAATTTCCCACAAAGGAAGATATATGTCCCGAATATCTTCTCCCGAGATATCAAGAACAGTTACTTCTTCACCTTCAAAGATCTACTTCATATAATCGGCAGCGGACGAGGAAGAGATGGAAAATATGCCCGCAACTCAACCAAGTGGAAAATATCCATGATGTGGAAAATATCCCCGATATTTCGGCGATACAACTATTGAAGGAACATCTCCTTCTCCACTAGTGGATCCACCACGTCGTTCGGGACGAGCCACTAGACCACCAACTTGGACAAAGGATTATATCTCAGGCATCTCTCAAATCGCCGGTATCAATTATCCAATATCATCATATGTTTCTTTTGATAAGCTTTCATCCCAACATAGATGTTGTATTAGTCATATATCCGATGAACGGGAACCTTCCGCTTATAATGAGGCATCCCGAGATCCACGATGGCAACAAAGCCATGGTAGCGAGAATTCTGAGGCACTAACCGAGAATCATACATGGGAACGGGCTTCCTCCAAATAGAAAGTCTATTGGATGCAAATGGGTCTACAAAATCAAATATAAAGCCGATGGATCCATTGAACATTACAAAGCTCGATTGGTGGCCAAGGGATATACCCAAATGGCGAGAAGGTTTCGATTATCACGAAACTTTTCGCCGCTTGCTAAAGATGTCACAAAGCGATCTTTCTTATCGGTTCAGCCATCCATGATTGGTCGCTACATCGATGGACGTCCATAACGCCTTTCTCCATGGGGACTTGGATGAGGAAATCTACATAGATATTCCTCGGGGTTTACGAGACAGGGGGAGAATAAAGTGTGTCGTCTCCGCAAATCCCTTTATGGACTAAAGCAGCCTCCCGACAATGGTATGCAAAATTTGCTAAAGCTCTCACAACCGCAGACTTCAAACAATCCAGTTTGATTATGCCTTGTTCACATGGACTAGAGGTAAGTCATCTATTTATCTAATGATATATGTAGATGACATTCTCATTATGGGAAATGATGAAGCCGCAATAGAAAATCTTAAGAAATATTTGCATACTACATTCCATATAAAAGACTTGGGAGCACCAAAGTACTTTCTTGGAATTGAGATTGCCGATCTCACCAAGGAATTTCTCTTAGTCAAAGGAAGTTCGTATTAGAGATTATATCGAAACAGGTTTATCGGGATGCAAACCGGCGCTTATTCCAATTGAGCAAAATACCGCATTGATCAAGAGATCATGTTACATCTCAAGATGATCCTATTCTTGAAGATCCGCAAGTTATCGAAGCTCATTGGAAAACTTATATATTTGACCATGACCGCACGATATATCATATGCGTGCAAAATCTCAGCCAATTTATGCACAAACCAAAAGAATCTCACATGAATGCTTTGCTCCCGAAAGTTGTAAAATATTTGAAGAGTTGTCCAGATTGGGAATACTTTTATCCGAAAATGCAACATGGAAATGGTAGCATATTGTGATGCGGATTACGCCACTTGTCCCATGAGTCGAAGATCTGTTTCTCGGATTTTGCATTAAATTGGGGGAATCCCTTCTTTCCCGGAAAACTAAGAAGCAGCAACGGTTTCTTTGTCCTCACCCGAAGCGAATATAGGGCCATGGCAAAAACCACATGTGAGATTGTATGGATACGAGGTCCGCTTGGAGATCTCGGAGTACAAGTAAAAGGGCCAACAAAATTATTTTGTGATAATGAGTCAAGATCAAAACTTGCAGCCAACCCCGTAATGCATGAAAGAACCAAGCATATAGAGGTGGATTGTCACTTCACTCGGGAGAAAATCCAAGAAGGGGTAATCGAAACAAGAGGGATTGGAACTGTTGAACAACCTGCGGACATTTTCACCAAACCCTTGTGTTCGAGACAACATGCATATCTATTAAGCAAGTTTGCGTCTTGGATATCTACAGCCACCAGCTGAGGGGGAGTGTTGGAAGATATGCCCAAGATCCGCAAGATTGATCGATCGATCTAATTGATCTAATTTACATCAATTAGTCCATTTTTGATAGGATTGATTTAGAATTGATTTATAGAATATTTGTAAAATATTTTATTTCCTTTCTCTATGTACATCGTGTATTATAATTACAAATGATTGTACATTGATGAGAACTCAAGTAATAGAAAAATCCTTCTACACTTCTTATCTCTTGCTTCTTGCTTTCTTCGGCTCTCCTTTCAAAAAGATATTTGAATGGAGAGAATTTGGAGGAAAGAATTCTGAATGGGCTGGTGAGATATTTGAATGGAGAGAATTTCGATGGATGCATTTGGGAACAAATTTGACAAGGACTGTTGGCAAGCGATAATCGGTCAACACCGAACTTGCAAGGACAAAATCGCAACTGATGGAGCGATGGAAAGGGGATTTTGATGGATAAAAACCGAGATGGAAAAAGTTCGTATCTGACGGTACAGTTTGGGCGATCTTCATACCCTCAATCCCGGACCCAATTCCTCTCCAAACCCCCGGGAGGGGGAAGGCAGCAAACGCCGTTGTCGGACTTGCGTTGTCGAGATTAGGAACATCTGGAAAACCTAGGAAGTGTTAGTCAATGATAACGACAAGTCTAATAAAGCTGATGGAGGTACATCTCTGCAGAAACTGTCACGGTGGACCACTAGAAGTCTTTGGGTTTGCTGCAGGTAACTCAGCCAGGCGGGCATGTTGCGGCTGGGCGTCGCGTGAAGCTAGGTGAGATCAGTTTTATAGATTCTTTCGTTTCTAATTTTTCAGAACCCATGTTTAGTGCTAATTTATCCAATAGACGTGATATGGATGGAATAATATTCGATATAAAGCTTTAATGAAGGACTAATAGGTCAAACTTGTCACTATAACTCCATTAATTAAGGATGGGAAAACCAACACTATATAAGCCCAGCTCATCCTTTGCCGACTAATTCAAGATTTCTTGAAATTGAGAATAAATTGGAAATTGAACATGTAGACTTCCCTTACAAACCTAAACGGTCATCGTCTCTGGGCCCTGGTGAATGCATTCCTTGGAGCTTTTGAAGTTTTTTCTATGCCATGGGGGTCAACGGAGAATGACGCTGGAGATGTAAATTTAATCATCACCAAAAGCATGATCAACTCGGCAACCTCAATACGCACAAATAATGCGGTTTGACTTTTGTGTTTCTTAAGTCGTTATCTTATTGATTATTTATAGGATGCAACACGTGAACAGCACCATAAGAGAAATTACCATAAAATTATGAACCTATTACAATTATATCAATTTAGTTATAAACATTTTAATTTTATCAATTTAGTTATAAAACTTTAACTAATTTGTCAATCGAGACCGGAAAAATCACTCACATGGACACCTAACATCCTATGTGACCAAGCAACACTAATGCAATCGATTTTTGTGATTTTTTTTCAAAAAAATGAATTTTTAATTGTTTTTTTTCTCTTTGCATGTTTCATTGTGCCAGCAGCAACCTCACGGTTGGGCAAGGGCTACTCTCGCTAGATCTAGGAGAGCTTGGTGGCCTTCACCAATAGTTAACGGTGGCCCAGGTGAGGGCCGTGACCCTCACTAACCCTCGTCAAACACAATGAAAAAATTCTAAAATAAAAAATAAAATGATTCAAGAAAAGATTAAAAATTTGTTTATGTCAACGCTGATTGTGTCACGGAGGATTGTGTTAGTGATTTCAGCCAAATATGGCTAGATGTACTCCATTGGGATAAATGCAAAATGTTTAAAATTAAATTAGTCTAATTAAAAGGTCTATAACTAAATTTATACTAATGCTATAAGTTTGAGACTTTTTTGGTACCTTTTCCACTTCAATCGTAAAACATTTTTATTCAATACTAATTTGATCTTAAACTTTTTGACAATTCGTCAATTGAGTCATTTCAGTCAATTTTTGCTAACATGAATGTCGATTATCGTACGTAACATAGTTGGTGCAAATGTGGAATTTTTATAGTTTATAGTTTTTTTAATTTTTATTTTCTTTACTTCCTTTTTCTCTGTGGTCGTAAGGCCCTCACCAAACTTGAGCGAGAGCTGCTGCTAACCCTCACCGAGCACAATGAAAAGAAAAAAAAAAGGCAAAGAGAAAAATGATTAAATAAAAATAAAAATAATTTTAAAAAAATCATGCGATTTTGGGGCAAAATTAGTAACTGAAACTTGCAATGGAGGTTTGCTACCTCATTCATGTGATTTTTCTTACTAGAATTGTGTTTTTTTTAGGGTTAATATCCTGAAAAACCTTAAACTAGTACATATGTGACAAATTTACCATAAATTAATTTTTTGACCATGAAAAATTACAAACGAGTATATCTATGATAAATTTACTCTAACTGATTAGTATACTTGTGATAAATTTATCAAAAACTAATTTATTCGACCACCAAAAGCCTTAAACTAATGCATTTGCGACAAATGTACCCTCCGTTAAATTAGATTAATATCACAAAAAAAAAATTGTATGACCGTGATAAACAGATAGTTAAATCCCAAATTAGTATACCAATCAATTATCACATGTCATTCAACTTAATTTGACAGTATAATTTAACATAAACTAATATAAGGTAAATTTATTACAAGTATATTAGTTTTGGATAAATTTGTCACATGTATACCAATTTGAGATTTTTAAGAGTATTAGACAATTTTTTTTACAATGGAATTTCAAGGGTGATAGTAACAAAGAGTCGTGATAAAGGTTCATATGCCGAGAAAAACAAATATAACAAGGATATGTTCAAATTAAGAGAACAAGGGACAATAAATTGGCGGTGGTGATGACAGTGCCAAGGGTCATTATGGCAAAGGGGGATGATGGGAAAGGAGATGAAGTTGGGGGAGAGGAGGAGGACGACGACGTCACCGTTGCACATGCCTATGACGGAGCGACAGGAGGCGACAGAGTTAATGGAGCGCTAGAGCTCACAAAAGGGGATGTGAAGGCCGGAGGACAGGAGGTGTCAATGAAGGCGGTGGATCGCGATGAGAACGGGAGGATATGAAGGTGGTGATGTCAAGGAAGGGATTGCAGCGGCGGAGGGGAATGGGTTGCTCTTGTTGTAGAAACGCTTTTGAGGTCGATTTGGAGTGGCTTGGTCGCCATCGAAGACGGATCCTGACTTCTTGAGAGTTTGAGCTTCAAGACAAGTAATCGCAGTTTTGGGATTAGAGAGAGAAAAGAGAGAGAAAGTTTTAAGGTAAGGTACTTATTCACATCAGACTTTCTTTTTTATGAAAGAGCCATATAAACATTAAAATGTCATATAAAAAAAAAGTCACATAAGATGAAGAATCGAAATTTATCATCTAAGGTACCGAAGTGACACTGGAGTGATTTGTTAAAATGAATGTCATGCGAAAATTCTGAAACTTCTAGGCTGTGTTTGGTAACGTTTACATTCTTTTTTTTTTGTTCCAGGAACAAAACAAAAAAGTGTTTCTTCAAACAGTTTTTGAACAAAAGAACGCGTTTGGTAAGTGTAAAAAAAAAAAAAGTTTCTTGAAATAAAAAAAAAAACAAAAAACACGTTTGGTAAATCGCAGCTAATTTTTGTTCCCTGGAATAGAAAAAGAACAAAACACGTTTGGTAAACCGTACAAAATTTCTATTTTTAATTTTTTTTTAAAAATGCTTTTTCTAAATAAAATTTAAACGAGATGAGAATTATCATTCTCATGAAATGCTCATTAATTTTATTTTGTTCATGGTGAGTGAAGGCAAATTTTTTCATACTTGGTAGAAAATTGAAAATGTAAAGTTAGAATCAAATTTTCAAGTGCTTTTTTTTTTTTTTTTTGATTTTTATAACATTTAAACTTGATTGAATTCTCATTCTCATGAAATTGTCATCAATTTAATTTTGATAATGGTGAGTGAAGAAAAATATTTCCCACATAATCATATATGCATACTTAAAAAAAAAAATTATAAGTTAAGTTCGTACAATAAGAAATATAAAAAAAAAAAAAAAAAGAGTACATCTCAACATGAATCCTTCCATACATGACATCACAATAATGAAGCATTATAGTTCATTGTTCAACTTCATCATAGTAAATACTTAAAAACAATATTACAAAAGTCAAAAAATCTCCTGCATATTGTGATCCCTTGCCATTTTATTTGCAATACTTATCCTAAGCATGTTCATCCCGGATTCCTGCTCATGATTAGGATCTGCAACCTCCACTTCTGTAGGTCCAAATGGATACTCCGGATCTCCATAAATGGAAAAATTTCTGTCCATCCTATCTTGATCACGAATGTAATTATGAAGAGCACAACATGCAATTACAACAAGTGCTTGCTTCCGAATTGTAAATGGAGGCATATGTCTCAAAATGGTGAAGCGATTCTTTAATGCCCCAAATGACCTCTCAATTACATTTCTTAGTGAAGAGTGCTTGTAGTTGAATAACTCTTTTGTTGTTCTTGGCCGTCTCCCACTCCCTCTATATTCGCTGAGATGGTATCGTTCCCTTCTAAATGGAGTTAAAAATCCCGGAAGTGCTGCATAACCAGAATCACACACGTAGTATTTCCCTACAACATGATATATATAAATTTTTTGTCATATTCAACCATAATATAATCACAAATGTCTATATAAACAAAATAAATACCAGGTGGTGGTCGAGGAAATTGCAATCGAGGAGTTTCAAGTACTGCCGAAAGCACTCGACAATCATTGCGTATCCTTCCCATCCAAAGATAGACGAAAGTAAATTTCATATCAAATGAGCAAACACACAACACGTTCTGGGTAGTAGTCCCTCTCCTGCCTCTAAATCGAACCTACTCAGACACTGGGATAATAGCATTTATATGGGTGCCATCCATAGCACCTACGCAATCCTGTCAATTTATTGCCAATATAAGATTATATAAGATTATGAACAACATGTATTTGACGATATAAAGTCGATATAGAAATCATACCTTGAAGTAGCGCTTATGACTAGGATCCATAAGAATTTCTTGTGGGATGACATCAAAGGACGGCGGTTTGATTATCTCCTTTGCAAGTTGGATAATTGCTTTCAACACTTTGTTGAAATACTTGCTGATCGTTTCTCCAGAATGTTGAAATCTCTAACATAAATCTCGGTTTGAGCTACCGTGACAAACCAAAGATAAGAATATCCCAATTTGTTCATCTACTCGAATATATCGACTATCTTTTAACCAACCTCTTACTCTCATCAAATCACATAAATTCAGAAAAACATGCCTCTCCATCCTGAAGGCTTCATATATCCTATCCGAATGTCCAAATCATCTCCATTATCCATTCGGATCCTAATAATTTGCTGTCCCTAATAGGTTCTCTTGTATGCACGGACTGCTATGGCAACCGTGCACAACCACGCTAGAAATATGCGAAAATCATCATCATCCAAGAATTGTTGAACATGTCCTACCTGTTCACTACATATACTATCCGATCCCTCTTCCATAGTACCTATACGATCACAAAAATATACAAACATCAATATAGATTTTGAAAGTATATCCAATAACAATCAATAACATAAGTCATAACATAATAGAAGATGCCATTATATGTAAGTAGCAAAAGTCTCAACACTAATGTCTTTAGAAACAAAATATTAATACATAACATAAAGTTATACAATCTTATGCAAGGTCTTTCAATCCAAACATCTTTAAAGATGATACAGAAGTCCATTTCTCCTTTCAGGGGTGGATTTAATAAAAGCCACCCTCCACGAGGCACTATCGCATGCTCGATCCACTGCTTTGTTGTAAACTTCTTGGTCTATCTCGGGCATACTTAATAGAATATCCATCACAAATTTCTATGGAGAAAGGGTCCACGTGTGATGGCATAACCCCGGAGGTCGCAGAGGCGTAACCGCATTGACTTGACTTAACTTTCAAAAAGTCTTGTATGGCTTTGCAAGTGTCATCAATACTTTTGTTTTGAGTACTCTTCCTTCTCCTCTTAGTGTTTGGAGTCCTATCCAATCTGTGTTTCCCACGAATTGAAGTTCCAAAGTCCGATGGAAAGACTCCCTCATCGGTGGTGATCACCGAAGTCATCCGTATGGCCACCACCAACATCATCATAGGCATTGCCACCACCGTTGCCACCGCATGCATTGTAACCACCGTTGGCACCACCTCCATTGCCATCACCGTTGTCGCCTTCCTCCGACACTGTCGCATTTTCAGCATTTCCAAGGCCATATTCTCCAGTAGCATATGTACCACCAAATATAATACATAGCTCGGGATACTGGGGAAGTCCATCCTTCCTGAATTTGGCCCACTCTACATTCTCCTACAATTTTCACAGCAATTAAATTTCAGCAATGTAATTATACAATGTAAAACATACATATATAATGACATCAAAATGACCAAAAAATTAGAAAAAAAAATACCTTGATGTGATCTTCCCGCATGTTTGGATCGTCGACAAGAACTCTTCTATTGACATTGTCCCAACCAAATCCAGACCGAGACATAAGTTTCGAAAACTACCATACTGTTTTCTCGCCTTGTTCACCTTGTTTCTCACTGGACCATGGTATATTGGCACCCTGTTTGTCTAAAGAATTCATTTTGGATATTCTTCCAACCTGCTTTGTTGAAAGTAGAAGAGGTCCGATTTCCCTTTTTGACCTCATCCACCAACAAACCGATAAATAGGTTGGTCATCGACTCGGTCCACTTTGCACTGAATTTTTGTGGCTCTGATGCCATTTAATCTTTGATCGGTTGAGCAGCATATGAGTTATCGCTTAAATCAATAACATAATACTATATATGCCATACATAAAGCATTATCAAGAGATGCAAGCCAAGAAGACTTAACTTTAAAAAACAATAATTCTTGAACTAACTTGTGTAAAACATATCATAAGCTGCATTTGAGCTACAAGAACTACATACAACCTATGACTAGCAATGATCAACCAACCAGAATGCTCTCTCTCCAACCTATTTTTGAGCTATGTAATGCGAAATGATCAACCTAAAGAATTCATTGTAATGCTACGTACAATATAATTTTGTTGCTATAACTCAAGTTGACGTGTTACATTTTACAAGGCAGATGTGAAGTGGTTCATGCAAATAGTCACACAAAAAAATGGCAATCAGAGACCTTGATGAAATGGCAATCCACTTGTATGTGAATTTTTTTTTTTTTTTTTTTTTTTTTTTTTTCTGTGGTTTCATCTCTTCATGTTCCCTGTGGAGTAGCATTATATGCAGGTTAAAGTGTACAAAAGTGGTCCCTCTATTGTTTCACATGGCTTTAGAAGTTAAATTACAAGACTAAAAATGGGTCTAATGTACCGAGCTGTGTGCATATAGATGTACCTGTCTGAAAGGCAATATTATCCAGGGAGTGGACGGCGTGTACCGGAGGAAAGTGCTTCCAACTAAAACTCCACCGCTTCTCAACACTCGAGTAATTTCTGCAATCTGCCCATACGCAGCAAAGGGGTTGAGAACTTTATATCAGCCACTTGATGGGGATGAAGAAATAATGTGTTTATCAAGAGCTCGTTCCACAGCTAAAGCTCATTAAAATTTGACCTGTAATCACCAAAATTTCTTTTCCATATCTTTTTTCACATCATTGTACCATGATTAGAGAAACTGAATCTATCATTGAGCTAAGCCACATTTGACCATGATGAAATATGATTTGAGCATTTTAGGGAGGAGTTGTAGAATCATGCAAACCAAATCCATGAATTATCATTATTTCTCATGCATATATCAAATGACAAACTTCAAAATTACCTGCAAGAAGTTATTTGAAACATTACAGATTCCACAACCCCTCAAAACCCAAACTTCTAGAATTATGCTAGTAACCATGTAGAGCTATAAAGGTTTCAAACTCCCCAAGCACACCTCATCCCCTCTTCCACTGCAGTATCCTGATACTGAATCTGCTAACTTATCCCAAGCCATCAGCTTCACTAATGCCCGTGTAACCCTTCGCATAACCGCACAATGTCACTAAGCACCTCATAATTTGGCTGCGCCGTGCGAGCCACAACCGTGGCTGCTCGGCCGAGCCAGCTGCTCCGCGCTCGGCACGAGCGAGCTGCGCCGCTCCGAGCAAGCCACGCTCGAGCAAGCTAGCGGCTCGCTCGACCGAGCTGGCGGCGCAGCTCGCTCGCCCGAGCGTGGCTGCTCTGCTCGCTCGGTAGAGCAGCCGCTCGGAGCTCCGCACGAGCGAGCTGCGCCGCTCGGAGCTCGGCACGAGCGAGCTGCGTCGCTCCGAGCAAGCTAGCGGCTCGCTCGCCCGAGCGTGGCCGCTGCTCGCTCGCTCGGCGAGCAGCCGCTCGGAGCTCCGCACGAGCGAGATGCGCCGCTCGGAGCTCGGCACGAGCGAGCCGCGCGCGCCGCCGAGCGAGCTAGCGGCTCGCTCGACCGAGCCGGCGGCGCGGCTCGCTCGCCCGAGCGTGGCTGCTTCGCTCGCTCGCGGCAGAGCAGCCGCTCGAGCCGCACGAGCGAGATGCGCCGCTCGGAGCTCGGCACGAGCGAGCCGCGCCGCTCCAAGCGAGCTAGCGGCTCGCTCGACCGAGCCGGGCGGCGCAGCTCGCTCGCCCGAGCGTGGCCGCTCGCTCGCTCGGCGAGCAGCCGCTCGGAGCTCCGCACGAGCGAGCCGCACCGCTCCGAGCGAGCTAGCGGCTCGCTCGGCCGAGTGTGGCCGCTCCGCTCGCTCGGCCGAGTGTGGCCGCTCGCTCGCTCGGCCGAGCGCCACGGCAAGCGAGCTTCTCCGAGCTCGCAACGACCGAGCCGCGCCGCTCGGAGCTCCGCACGACCGGCCGCACCGCGTCGAGCGAGCCGCCGAGTGAGCAGAGCGGCTCGCTCGAGCGAAGCCGCGCCGCTTTGCTCGCTGGCGAGCAGCAAATCGCCGAGCGAGCAGAGCAGCTCCGGCGAGCAACCGTCGCCCAGATCTAGCAGATCTGGGCGACGGCCCCTTTGGGGGCTCGGCCTCGCTCGCTCGAGCCGCTCCGGCGAGCGACCACAAATGCCGAGCTCGGCGGAGCAGCGCCGCAAGTGAGCGTTGCTCGCCCGATCTGCAGATCTAGGCGAGCGACGCCGCTTGAGGCTCGAGCGAGCGTCCGGCGGTGGTCGGCGAACATGGGTGTCGCCGAGCTCGACTTCTTCGAACGGAGATGGAGGAGCAAAGCGGGCTACTCGGATCGGGAAGCTTCACGGCTGACGGAGCACCACCGTCGGCCGGAGAGTGAGCGGAGTGCGGAGGCGCCTGAGAGTCGCCGGAGGGGGAGTCGCCGGAGAGTCCGCCCGAGTGGGAGGCGCCGGAGAGGGGAGGCGTCGGGGGAGAGAACGAGCTTCGCACGGGCACGAACGAGAAGGGCTTCGCACGAGCTTCGCTTTGTTCCCGTTTTGTTCCAATTGTGTTTTTTATTTCTCGTTCTTTTTGGTTTCCCGTAAGTGTTTCTGGAGAAGAAAACAACAAAAGTTGTTTCGATTTCTGTTTCATTTTGTTAAAACGAAAAACAAAAAAGCAAAAATGTAAACGCAAACAAACGCGTTTACATTCTTTTTTTGTTCTAACAAAAAAAAAAAAAGTGTTTATAAACAGTTTTGAGAAATAAAAACATGCACAGCCCTAACATCCTTTTTCTAACGTGATGATGAACGTAACAAATGAAGTGAATCTCTCAAGTGGTGCCAGAGACTATGGAAGGGGTACTGAATTTTTATTTTTTATTATTATTATTTTTTTTTTGAAATGGAGCGTATGGGAAACTAAATGACAATTTAACAAACCATGCGCGTGCGAGGGGCCTGATTCGACAACAAGAACCCCTAAGTTTTTGTACTGTTTAGGAAAGATATTTGACCCGCCAAACAAAGTTGAATGTGACTTTTGAAGTTTGGGAAATCATAGTCATTTTCATCAAACCCAAGAATTTCAAAAAGTCTCGAATGAACAACCACCTCAAAAGTTGGACAAATTCCTCCACGCGTTGGAAAGTGATTGTCCCAAAAAAATCTCTTTTGTTGAAAAAAATAAGAGAGAGAAAAAAAATCATAGAAAGTGAGCTTAATAATATCAAAAAAAATCCAAAATTTATACACTTGTAATATTACCTTCCGTTAGATTCTCTTTAATTTAGTCATCAAATTATTAAATTGGATTATATGTTATAGTTGATGATTATACTAGTTTAGAATTTTATTGTAGTTTTTGGTGATATTAGTTTATTTTAATGAAAATTAACGGATAATAAATTTGTCACAATTATCAGTTTATAAATCTTTTGCAATAAAAAATAGTTTGGGATTGATTAGTTATATGTGCATCAATTTAAAATTTTTAATGGTAAAAAACCTGTTTTAGATATATTAATTTAAAATTTTTCGTAATATTAATTTAAAGAGAAACGAACTTTCAGTTACCTTGTCTCGTCTTATCAACAACTCACGAGCGACGGGAAGCGAACACGTCACGTCGTTGCAGCCGACCTCTGGGAACGCCATCAAAACGAAAAGATACTTCTCGGAATTCTGCTTGTTGGGTGGGTCCCGGGGGGTGGTTCACGGAAGACACGTGGCACGAATTCGTTCAATTTCAAACGATTCGGCAAAGTACTGTTTTGCAGTGGAAGACGCGTCTCTTCTCAATGGCATGCTTTGCTTAGCGTGCAAGCAAATTCCCCGATGCTCCACGACGTGGGAAGCCTGTTCCCCACTTCAAGCTCCGAATTCAATTAGACGACTCAAAACGGGAGGGGTCATCGACCCGAATTTATAAATAGAAATTCCGACGGGGGATGATTGGTGAATCTTGCAAGGGCCCACCTCGCTTGGCAAGATCGCCTCTCACTAGTCATCACCTGATGCCAAGGCTCGAGCAATTGGTAGAAGGAGGAGGAAATAAATACAAAAAAATTAATAATGAATTCAAAAATATGAATAAAATTCTTTAACATCGGTAATTTCTAATTAAAATTAACTGCATGACCTAATTAACAAAATGTGAAAATATTTATGATTCAATTAACACAATTAAAATATTTAAGACTGAAAAAAAAACGCAATAATGTTAGGCCTTTTTTTTTGGACAATTTTCCCAATTTTCACACGATGCACAACTTGTATTTTTTTTACATTTTCTTTATTTATCATTATTATAAAGGGATTAATATCATGAAAAATTTTGAACTAGTATATCATTGAGAATTTTATTTTAAATTGATTTTTTACTATCAAAAATTTAAATCAATACATTTATCATAAATTTACAAAAAAGCCAAATCTCTTGGTACATTTATAACAAATTTATTCTCACTTAGTTTCTATTAATATACTTGTGACAAACGAATGGTAAAAACTTAAATAGGTATATTCCTATTGTCACATACCATCAAACTTAATAATTTAACGATTAAATTTTAGAAAAAATATCCTTACAAACATATAAATTTGAGGTTTTTTGTAATAATAACTCTTTATTGTTTTTTTTTTGGTAAAAATATAATAACTCTTTATTGTTTAAGGATGTGCATGACGAAATTTTTATTTCTCTCGTTTTTTGTTTTTCCTCGTTCTAACATGTTTAAAACAAAATCCATTTAAGAACGCAATTTTATTTTTTTAATTGTGGAATAGATTTCTATTCTGAAATAGATTTGACGTAAAAATTAGAAGGGAACAAATTTTTAAATTTTTTATTTTTAGAATAAAAATGAGAAATGAAAACTTTTTTTATCATTTATTTTTGTTACTGTTCGTTGCTCACTGATCACCCGTGGAATGCCGAATGTCAACTATCCGTCAATAGTCACTCATTGTCGATTGTCGCCCTCATAGAAATAAAAATTTTATTGTGTTATCAAAAGGATTTCTATTTCAAAAATAGAAATTTTGAGCCATTATTAAATGTGTTTCTTACTCAAAAACTCATACGAAAATATAAATTGAAAAGTTAATTTCTAACTAAAAATTAATTGTCGTTTTAGAAATTTTATTATGTAAGTCTCAAAAAGTAGACCAATTATTAAAAGTTCAAAAGACGTGAGTTGTCTCGAAAAGATAGAAGTCCACGGGGGCAGGCTGGTGTATTTAAAATATCTCCATATGGTCTTCGGGAATGGAACAAATAAAATAAAATAAAACAAAATAAAAATGATGTGGGAAAAGAAAGAAAATGAGTGGAAAATATTCCCGGGAACCGGCGTTTCCTTCCTTGGAGGGATCTGCCTCCTTGCATGAGAGGAGAGAGACGGAGAAATTTCTCTCTCAAAAGCGAAAGAGATTCTTGATTTTCTCGAGGAGAAAGAGAGGGGGAGAGGGGGAGAGAGGGAGAGAGAGGAGACACAAACGCGAATAAGGCGAGAAAGGTCGTCGACAAGGAAGGAAAGAGCGGCGAGAAAAGGTGAGACGGATTCGATCTTTGACACGCTACCCACCACCATCTTCCACAGATCCCGATTCGTGAGGGTGGCGATGTTTCCGAGGCCTCTCGCGCGTTGCATTTCCCGTGTCTCGCCGTTCATTCTCACGGGACTTGTCGGATCCTAGCTGTGTGCCGTGCGTGCTTTCGTTGTCCTCGTCTGTCTGTCTGTCTGTCTGTCGTTCGTTGCGATAGTTTCATAGACCTCTGCTCTGCGCTTTCGCTCGGTAATGTCCGCTCCGTTGGGTGTTCTTCGAATCTGGGTTGTGGGTTGTGAGCTTCGCTACGCGTCTCTCAACTAGATTCCTCGTTTTGTCTGTGTTTGATGATAACCCCTCTGGTCTAGCTGGGTTGTAGCTCATTCTCCATTTTTTAGTTAGTGGACTTCGATTTGAATTTTCTGTTCTGTGATTTTGTCGACAACTGGGGAGTTGGGAAATCCGATCCCTCAATTATAAAAGGAAGACAATTTGCCTTACGAGTCTGTCGTTGCATATATGTATTGGAGTTACGCGCATCTGAATTCCCAGCATATGTATGTACTCTTAATTTGTTTTCTTTTTTCAGGGTTTGTGTCTCCTCTCAGTCAGCACAAGAGTCGTTGTTCTGAATCAGTCCAGATGGAGCATGAAAGCCTGAACAACTGGATATGGGATGGACTATATTACCACCCGCATCTTTTTGGTGGGCTCATGCTGACAGCGGCTTTGCTCGGCTTGTCTACGGGCTATTTTGGGGGCATTGGGGTCCCGTCGTTGCCGCATTTGTGGTCGGATGTGGGCATTTTCCAGAAGAAGAAGCGTGGGAAGAAGCGTGTTCGTGTTTACATGGACGGATGCTTTGATCTGATGCATTATGGGCATGCTAATGCCTTGAGGCAAGCAAAGGCCTTGGGGGATGAATTGGTGGTGGGAGTTGTCAGTGACGAGGAGATCGTAGCCAACAAGGGTCCCCCAGTTCTAACCATGGAAGAGAGGTACTTCACTCAGAGTTATTGACCTTGCTTGAACCTGTGTTGTTCCCCTTACTCCTATGCCATATTCTCGGATTAGATCAGCTGTTTTCTCAATTGCTTTTGTTCTGAATTTTTGGTGATTAAATCTAGATAACCTATTACCACCAGGGTAGTTTGTCTAGCAGTGAAAGGGTTTCCTTGTCTTCCACGAGGTCATGAGTTCCTAATGGGCTGTTTTCTCAATTGTTTTTGTTCTGAATTTTTGGTGATTAAATGTAAATAACCTATTACCACCAGGGTAGTTGGTCTAGCAGTGAAAGGGTTTCCTTGACTTCCACGAGGTCATGAGTTCCTAATGGGCTGTTTTCTCAATTGTTTTTGTTTTGAATTTTTGGTGATTAAATGTAGATAACCTATTACCACCAGGGTAGTTGGTCTAGCAGTAAAAGGATTTCCTTGTCTTCCATGAGGTCATGAGTTCTTAATCGGCTGTTATATTTTTGGTAATTAAATGTAGATAACCTATCACCTCCAGGGTAGTTGGTCTAGCAGTAAAAGGGTTTCCTTGTCTTCGACGAGGTCGTGAGTTCCTAATCGGCTGTTGAATTTTTGGTGATTAACTGTAGATAACCTATTACCACCAGGGTAGTTGTTCTAGCAGTAAAAGGGTTTCCTTGTTTTCCCTGAGGTCATGAGTTCGTAATCGGCTGTTTTCTCAATTGTTTTTGTTCTGAATTTTTGGTGATTAAATGTAGATAACCTATTACCACCAGGATAGTTGGTCTAGCAGTAAAAGGGTTTCCTTGTCTTCCACGAGGTCATGAGTTCCTAATTGGCTGTTTTCTTAATTGTTTTTGTTCTGAATTTTTGGTGATTCAATGTAGATAACCTATTACCACCAGGGTAGTTGGTCCAGCAATAGAAAGGGTTTCCTTGTCTTCCACAAGGTCGTGAGTTTGATTCGCATCGTGAGCGAATTGCCGATCAACTCGTGTTGCCTAGTTGCGGCATATGTCATGTGGAAGGACTTCCTGTGGGATTGTGCTGACTGGCTTGCAACCTTTGGGTCGCGGGTGATGCAACTGAACATTCTGTAGAGGACGTAGGACCCTTATGGAGGAGGTCCCTAGTGCTGGTTGACCTTCGCCACCCCTGTACTCATATAAAAACCTATTCTTAAAGCGAACCAGTTTTGGTACTAGTGACATAGGAGGCTGAGATGGTGAGATTTTCCTCTTCTGGGTTTCTTTCTCCTCTATCTTCTTCAAGATTTTCCCACGTACTCTTGTTTTTCTACTGAAACTTTTACTCCCTTTCGATGATTCCTGAAATGTAATAGAAAATTTGGAGCACTGGAGGTGCTCGATTGGCCATTAGTAAAATCTATAGCCCTGGAGGACATCTACAGTTTGAGAGTTTCATCTGGTGCATTCATTAACTATGTAAATACTTCCATGGACATATCTGTTGTGCAATTGGCTATACTTTAAGCTTGTAGATAATTAGGTGTCACGAAGTCAACAGATTGCTCTATTTGGTATATGGAGCTCATTCTCTTGTTATCATGAAATTATTCTTGTCTAATCATGATGTTTCTAGGCTTGCACTTGTTAGCGGGTTGAAGTGGGTGGATGAAGTTATACCAAATGCTCCTTATGCAATAACAGAGCAGTTTATGAAGAGTCTTTTTAATGAGCATAAAATTGACTACATTATCCATGGCGATGATCCTTGCATGCTCCCAGATGGAACAGATGCTTATGCCTTGGCAAAGAAAGCTGGACGGTACAAGCAAATCAAACGCACTGAAGGTGTCTCCAGCACAGATATTGTAGGTACTATATCCACTTAATCTTTCTCCCAGAATTATTGAGAGGAAGTACTCATTTAAGATTAAATACGTGGTGTTTCTCAACAATGGTTACTCATTTTATGTTCAAATTTCAATGCATAAGGAGCAATATTTTAGCAAATGGTAATGCTAGAGAGCAGAATTAGGTTCTTTGGCTTTTGTACATGAGTACCTTTGCATATAATTCGTCACCGTCATGGTACAACTCGGCAAGTTGCAGCTATTTTCATGCTGGAAATAAGAGTAAAATGTTGGTAGAGAGAGAGAGATGTGGGAGAGACTTTGGTAGCTGCTGGTGGCAAACCTTGATTGTAGATTCACTACATAGTCCTCTATACATGATAAAGTGAGTTGGAAATGATGCTATTTTCTGCATCCTTTGAATCTATTCAAAACATCACGTGAGTGATAAGCCTCACTGAATGTTGGAGATTGGACATTTGAAACCCTTGAAATGGATAAGTGTTGAGGCCTTGAGTGAAGTAATATTCGCCATAGGCAAAGCTTCTTAAGATGAGGACGTTGAGCATTGATGAGCACCATTTTGAATATCTTGAATTGTATAGCAGCCAGCAACACTTTCCCTCTTGTATAGCAGCAACAAAATACCATTACATGCAGGTTTATGGCAAGAGAAAGATAAGTTGGATACTCTTTCTTTGTTCAAATGATCCTCTTCTGCTTCTGCTCATTGTCCCTTTGCTGGTTTCAGAATTCGTACTTGTTAGTTCCTATCTCTCTTTTCTAATGCAAGCTAATTGTTCACTTGCAGGAAGGATTCTTTTACTTTTAAAGGATACAAAACGCAACGATTCTTCATTGAATGGAGAGCACCGTGAATATATATCAGAGGATGCCCACTTTCCCCAATTTCTACCAACATCTGGCCGCATAGTACAATTTTCAAATGCAAAGGTATGGGCCATTTCTCTGTGAATCAGATTATTCTATCTCCTTATGATGTTGGTCCTGCAAAACTCCTAATGACTGTCCAAGTCTATTTCACCTCCTTGTTCTGCCCAAGCTTGGCAATTCATGTGATGTCTCTGATAGTCAATGTTCCACCCTACATTAAAATCAATGCTTAACCCATTGACTGTCAATCTAATTGGTAGAATTCTCTTTCAGTTCAACTTGCAAAAGTTCTGTTGCAATGCTGGTGGTTATGAAGCTAGCATATAATGAGATTTGCTTTCCATCCTTTGATGCTGGAATTTTTTATACCTCAGGGTCCCGGTCCAAATGCTCGTATTGTGTACATTGATGGTGCATTTGATCTCTTTCATGCTGGACATGTCGAGGTAATTTGGAATGTTATGCTTATTTTTTGAAGCAATTTGTTTCTCCCGATTATATGTTTGCTTATATTGGTGCTCCTGTTTAGTGTTGTTGTTTAAACCCCGTTGCCAACTGAAATTTTGACTCAACTACAGCAAGGAATTGCTTACTTTAAAAAAAAAAAAAGAAAAAAAAGAAAAGGAATAAAAATAGTATCAAGAACACTTCCAATATAGAGTTACTGTGGGATTCAACTCTGCAATAAGCTCAGGACCTTGGCCAGTTCCCCCCTTAAGTAAGCCTAAACAAATTCTTCTGCTTAGCACGCTAATCTTAGGACAGAAATCAAACTCAGAATCTTGTAGTTTTGTCTATTTTATATCAATATTAGAAAGAGTGTTCATAAAGATGTTTAAATTTTGAATTTTGCTGCTATTTTTGTGCATGCCAATGATTTTTTCACTTTTTTGTTGATCATGGTGATGCCATAGAAGTTGACCGAAACATATGGATTAACTGAACATGACAAAGCATCAACTTTGGTGTTCCATATAATGTCGCTATTCAAATATGTTTTACCTGGTACTTTGGCCTTGATATAATCTCTTTAAAGTTCATGATTTCGGTCAACCTGGAAGTGGTTAGTTAAACATTCTTTTTCTTCGCCAAAAATGAGAAAAGATAAACATTCTTTTATCCTTTTGTAATTTATGGGCAATTTCCTTGTTGATCACGACTGTCGTTTAAGCAGAACAGTCATGATGATTCATGCAAATCAAATCAGATTCAAGGGTGAAAAATTAGGATTTAAACACTGAATGCTGTCAGATCATCGTCCAGCGATTCCAAGCAGCATTGAAGTTTGTAAATCGTATTATGTTTTGTTATTTTTGGAACCAAGTCATTTATATCTCATATGTTCTTGCTCAGATCTTGAAGAGAGCCAGGCAACTCGGGGACTTCCTCTTAGTTGGCCTCCATACTGACTATACTGTGAGGTACCATATGCTTGACTTTTGCTATCATTAATTCTATTAGCACCCAAACGGTGGCCTTTATTTCTTTTAATTTTAGCTATTTGGGGAACGTTAGAATTTAGTACATTCTGCAATAAGTGATATATGGGGGGTCAATTAAAAAGCTCCACTATTTTTTATCCAGTGAACACAGAGGGAAACACCACCCAATTATGCATTTGCATGAGCGCAGTCTCAGTGTTCTAGCTTGTCGTTATGTTGATGAAGTCATCATTGGTGCACCTTGGGAGGTTTCAAAGGACATGGTATGTAAAATATTCTCCTATGTAAGGCCCAATTTCCATTAGATTATCCTTTAATTGCATATTTTTTTTGTATTTTTTTCAGTCATTCCTAGTTTGTTCTCTCCACTTTTAGCGGGTAAAAGAAATATAAGCGTCGCAAAAGTTGATGCTTTAGTCAGGTGGATTTTAAAATCGAGGATCCTACACGTACTTTAGCATTGACAATGTTGCGATAACAAATAGCTTTTTTTGGCAATGACGTTGACATCTTTGTTTTATGCCGTCCATTGTGGACTCCGCTGATAGCTTTTGTTGGTGATGACAGAAACCTCTCCTAATTCTACTCTTGCCTGTCTTGAACACCTTAATAGATTTTGTTGGTGATGACTAATACCTCTTTGAATATTATTAATCCACCAGTCCTGAACACCCAAATTGCACATACTTTTGGAGTAGAGAACAAGAATCTATTATGTTTACTAGTTCAGATTAATGCAGGGTTTAGAATCCTGATATTTTCCTATGTCAAAATAATTGGAGCTGTTGTAAGTTTTTGAATCATTTGATGCTGAAGTCTACTTGGAGATATTTTCTCAAAGAAGTAACTCTTCATTTGAATTATGGGCTAAGACGTTTGCTCTGCATTGAGTTGGAACCTGGGTTATGTCAAGTCCAAAATGACAGTCAGACCCTAAAGCAAAAGACTCTGGATTTCACATGACATATTTATGGTTGCAAAGTTTTTTTGTTAGTGAAAAAAGCAATCTTCCATGATTACGCAAGTTGAGAACTATTAATTGATAATACAATAGGATTCATGTTTCATTTGTTTCATGTCCCTACTAATTTTTTGACCTGATCAGATAACAACATTCAATATATCTTTGGTTGTGCATGGCACAATTGCTGAGTCCAATCCTTTGGCTCCGGTAAGTTGGTTTGTCCCCTTTTCTTCCAATCTACGCATTAGATCCATTATCGAAGCGAACTTGTCTTGCATCATGCAGGTTGGAATTGATCCACATGCTGTCCCTAAGTCCATGGGAATTTTTCGGTTGCTTGAGAGCTCAAATAACATAACCACTTCTTCAATAGCCCAAAGAATTGTTGCTAATCATGAGGCTTATATGGTATGCTCTCCAATCTTCTCGTTCTCTTTGCATGCAGTGTATATGTGCAATGTTCAATCACTCTTGGCTCCACTGTTTTTGTAGATATTGTGCTCGATATCCCTGCCTTTCCAAAATTTGTCCCCCTTTCTGTCCCTATATGTAACCAGGAAAAAGAAATTTTGTCTACTTAAGTCGAAATTATCTTGTAGAGTAGGGACTCCTGCCACAGGATATTAATTTGGCAAGAGCAGTCTTAGGATTGTGAACAGATAATCATTCTATCACCGACTGGCACCTAAACTTCTTAAGAGGGTTATAGCTATTGCACATAGGGCAAGTCACTATATTCAGGAGCTAGTCAATGAAATTGGGTAAATACAATGTAACCATAGCTGTTGCTTTACTGCTCTGTTCTTTTCACATATTTTTGTGTTTAATCTTTTAGAGTACTAATGTAGTCAACCTGTCTTTTCTAGAAACGCAATGCGAAGAAGGCAGAGAGTGAGAGGAAATATTATGCAGAGAAGAAGTATGTAGCAGGCAATTAGCTTGGATTGTCGATTTCGGTGGTTAGTTCAGTTGTCCACACCTGCCAACCTTAACCATTTTCAGGATGCCTATTGTTACTAAAGATGAGAGATGCAATTAGCACATACCTAGATTTGTGTACCCAAAGATGAAGAGACGCGATCAACATCAACACGTACCTAGATGATAGGAGAATAGAAGAACATACGAGATTTTACAATTTGTCGACGCTTCAACCAGCAATGTTTGTTCATCTTGTTGTAACAATATTCTGAGCAGAGACAGTGAAACATATCAACTTGATCCAATAATTCATTTTGCATATTCATGGTCACTTCTTCAGTCCTATAAGTGGTTCTGACTTGTATTCCCTGTCTGATGCAATTTTGCTGGTGGGGTGCCCGCTCTTTTCAAGAAGTTATTGCAATCCTGAATGATCTAGAATGCTGTGCATTTCATCGTGATGGTTGAGTTATGTTCATTATATTCTATATCATTGTTACTTTTAAGATGCTTATTCACTATGGTACATGTAAATGTCGATGGCGTATGAGCAGAATTTAACCTTCAAAAGCTCCTGAGCTAAGAATTGGACGCTTATAGTTGCCATTTTAGTAGATGCTTGTTTAATTTGGTACTGTTCGGATGCTGCTAAGTTAGCCATGTAAAACGTTGGAGCACAAGTTTTACAACCCTCTTTTGGATTGTACTGTGAACAAATTGATTATTGTTGGATGCAACTAGCTCGAGGTCTTCTACAGCCATGATCCTTTTGAAAGTTGCAATCCTTGATCACCCAGCCTCATATTTCTGTTGTTGGGGATTGAAGCACTGACCTCGCTTCAATCCCTCAATCCATGAGCTATGTCCAGTAACCCAACTGTTTTTAATCAAATCTGACTTTTAGATGTTAAATATAAAGCAAAATTACCCTCTTTGATCTTTTTCTCTTATTTTCCAATTTTTAGTGAAATGATGGAATCACAAACATGGTCTTCCTTTAAGTTTCCCTTTTGATTAATCACTATAATTGGATCTGGAAATTAATGTTATGGTGTGTTTGTTTCACTAAAAATCTCATGATAAAGGAAAATATTATTCATGAAAATCACTTTTAACAAAAATAGTTAATTTTCATTTATTTGATGATTTATGAAAAGTGATTTCATATTTTGTGATAGGGGAAGTCATTTTCTCATTTTCTAAGCTTGTTTTTAGTCTATAGAAAGCATTTTCCATCATCCAAATATTGGATAGTTCATAAACAATTTTCCACAAATAGTTCTCTTTCAAACAAATGGACCATTAAAGAGCGGTAGTGACTTTTACTTCATGTTGCTAAACATTGCAACTGGAAACCTACTGCTTCAATTACTGATTGTAATTTATGAACGACAATCGTAATTCATGATTGTCAATGTAGTAGTATCTTTTGACAAAGAAACTGTAATAGTAACTTACTAAAAATAATTTATATCGTAACTAAAAGGAAAGGCAACAAGTTTTCAAAGGGCAAATTGATAGATAAACTGGTTTTTTTCGAACGATAATTATGGTTTATGATATGATAAATATGGTATTATATAAGGAAAGGTAACTTAAGCAAGAGAGAGGTTTAATACGAACCAGAAAGGCGTAGTATGGACAAGGACAAGAAAATTTCTTGACGAAATTGAAAGCTCCGTTCAAAACATTACCTACAACAAGATGAGAAATATTACCACTTAAGGAACATATTGGCGGCAATTAAAGAAAAAAAAATTAATTTATGCACTGAAAGAAAAAAAAAACTTATGAATGTAATTAGTTTGATCAAAGATACGATGAAGAATTCTACTATTTTAGGAGAAAAAAGTTAATTTACGAAAATGAATCTTTTCTTAAGAACCGAAAGAAAGACTTTCGCACGTAACTTAATAGACTTCCACAAGTAACTTGATTTTTATAATAGGATAAATTCTTACTACTTTAGCACTAAAATGGTACTTTATGTACTGAAAAGTTATCTTACGAAGTTGAAAGAAAAATATACGAACTACATTAGTTAAAGACAACACAATTAGAAATTTTTACCACTGAAGGATCAAGAAGGTAATTTATGAGGTCAAAAGTTATCTTATGAACCGAATTGAAGAATTACGTACATTACTTATTGTTGACGATACGTTAAGGAATATTACTAGTTTATAGACAAAATCGCAATTTACGAAATTAAAGATTATTTTATGAAACCAAAGAAAAGAAAAGCTTATGAGTCTCATTAAAAGTTCACGGTACAATGATAAAATATACTACTAACGAGTTTTATTGGGTATTTAACATACAAAGTAATTTACTACTTTAGAAACAAAATTTACGAACTTCTATTTTTGTTTGCTAACTACTTAATTTATCATAGCTTTCTTTTGGCATTTGTGATCATTACTATTAGTAATTTATCTGTTCAATAACCATTCATAACTTTGCTTGGGACGAGGTCTTTTGGCCTACGGCTTGTAATTTTCCACGAAATAAGTGATATACTTAAGATAATAGTGAAACTTCTTTATCTCCTATCGTTAGTAAAACACACAACGGAGCCAAATTTTCCCTTACAATCCGTGAATTTCTATGAGTAAGTAATTTTCCTTCATTGTCTTGATTGTCCTCGATTGAAAGCAAGTTTGATCAATTTGCACTAGTCACTTTTCTTTAATGTTCGCAAATTGTGAGACAACCAATTTTGTAAATAACCGGTTTCATTTTTGCAAGCAAATCCGAGCAACACCTTTTTGTCTCTTTCTATCCAAGGTTTACATTGGGGAAAAAGTCAAAAAGTCAACCTATTATATTGATACAAATTCCGTTATAAATTTTTCAATATTATCAATTTAATTATAAATCTTTTGAATTTGTGCAAATCAAATCCGTTAGGCCAATTTTGGCCAAAAATCAGTGACACGAATGCTAGTCGTCTTGTGTAACATTGCCAATTTAATTTTTCATATTTTTTCTCAATTTTTTAATAGTTTTTTTCCTTTTTTTCTTTTTTCTTTCTTTTTTTTTCCCAACTAGGGGCCAGAGACCCTCACATGGTCTAGGTGAGGGCGTTGTGGCCCTCGCTCATGGTCAGCAACAGCTACAATGCCCTCCTTTAGACCAAGCAAGGGACACTAGCCCTTGCCAACCCACAATTAGGAAAAAAAGAAGGAAGGAAATAAAAGAAAAGAAAAGAAGAGTAAGAAAAAAAAAAAAAAAAAAAAAAAAAAAAAGTAATAAAAGATTTTTAAAAAATTGTTTATGTTAGTATCAGTCATATCACGTAAAATGACCATTGTCATGTTAATGGTCTTTGGTTAAAATTTATCAAAGTGACCCAATTAATATAAATATAAAAGGTTTATGATTTAATCGGTTCGATTGAAAGATTTTGGACTGAATTGGTACAAATATAATATATTTATGATATTTTTAATACTTTTCCCGTCAAGTTAGATGCAAGACTAGTTTAATAAAATCCGTTATGAGACATAAGAAATTCTCAAAAATTACACATTTCATTGCTCAATCAAACTTTCTAAGCACACCTAATCCATTCATGTGCAAAAAGAACCCTAAGGTACAACCAAAAATCAGACAGAACGGCCGATTGCAGGCCAAAGAATCGATTGAAAAAACCTATGTCAACCTGTCAGGATACGATTCCCTCCACCTAAATTTCATTAATTAATCCAATTTATTGTCGTGATGAATTCAAGAACGCGTTGAATGCAGCACGTGCGACCCTGCTCTGTTTTTCTGCTTCTGAAGATTAGCTCCCGCCTGTTATTCTCAGCACAAAAGTTAGAAGAAGGAACACAGATCGGTCGGAGACTCCACTGACACAAGACATCGATCGTTGAACGGAGGTTCGAGGCCTTCGCAAATCCCCATCTACCTAACTTGGACGTTGCCGCTGGATGATGATGTTTCTGTTCAGGTAGTTGGTTGCGTCGCTAGTTTCGTCGTTCCTTTCCAGGCCGCGATCCGCCATTTATTTCCTCGCGAACTTCGCTTTCAGCATCTTCAGTTTCCACATCTCTCTCTCTCTCTCTCTCTCTCTCACACTCACTCCACTAGTTCTCACTCCAGACTGGCCATGCCATCTCTTCCTCCCTCGCTCGTCCTGTTTCTCCTCGCCGCCATTGCCTCGGTGGCTTCTCTCGCCTCCTGCTCCGTCATCGTCAAGAACCTGCCCGGGTACTCCGGCGACCTCCCGTTCACGCTCGAAACCGGGTGAGTTGCGGATCGTGGGTTCTTCTTGTTTTCGCTCTTCTTTCTTTTTTCCATGAATGGTGAAACGATGAGTTCGCTGCGGTGGGCGATGGGCGTGTGTAGGTACGTGGGAGTAGGTGAGGACGAGGTAGTGCAGCTCTTTTACTACTTCGTGGAGTCGGATAGGAGCCCTTCCCAAGACCCTCTCCTTCTCTGGATCGACGGTGGCCCTGGCTGCTCCAGCCTGGCCGGCTTCTTCTTCCAAAATGGTACTCTCTTCCTCCCTCCCTCTCCAATCGAACCATAATCGAAATTGTTCTCGCAATTCAATACTTGTCTTCGAAATACTGCATTGAGTAAACGGTTAATACCACAAAAAAGAAAATTAGTATATTTATGATAAATTAATTCTAAACTAAAACCTAGAATCAGTACACCCGTCATAAACTTACCATTCATTAATTTCTATTAAATTTTATTGTTAAATTGCTAAATTAGATGACACGTAAGGGTTAATAGGTATATCAATTTAGGGTTTTGCCCTTAGTTGTACCGATTATGATTTTTAGTGATATTAATCTAATTTGACGGAAACTAATAAAAAATAAATTTTCATTATCCACAAAAATGTTTAGATATAAATTGTTGTTGACATATATTTTTCATTAATCAATTATTTCTAGGGATATAAGTTTTTTTTTTTTTAGAAAAATGTTTTTTGAATCCTTTATTTTTGTCCAAGTAAATGGAGCATTAATGTAAATTAATGTACATTCATATGGTAAGGCAGATTTCTCTCTTTTAAGTTTTCGTTTTCCTTATGTGTGTGGCTCTATTTGTTGCAATGCCCAATAAGAAGTTTAATGATTCGTTTGTAATTGGATGTGTACACTCAGGCAAGTGTACTATTAATTTGTATACTGCTAAACACATCATTGATATATTTGCTCGATCCATCCCATTTGATAAACATATGGCGTTCACCCAACATATGAATTTAAATCCATCTAAATCACTGTGGTGCATGGAATTCAATTGGATTTGATGATTTTAACGTAACTTGACTTGATGCTCGATGCAGATATTATTATTTTTGCAAGAAAACTCTGTTTATATTATTTCTACTTGACCATGTAACTTGGTTGTGCTTAAGGAAGAAACCGTTAGAATTCAGGCAACACTATCTTTTCTCGGACAACAACCTAGACATGGTTGAAAGGTTGGTAGAGAAGTAGAAAAAACTTTGCCATTCCAAACGAATTTAAAGTTGTCGGAACTGTTTTTCTTGTTGGCGAGAGAAGGTGTGAGCCTTATATGGGTAGGACCGATTATTGGCTCTCGATGGGCTTGAGCAAAGCTATTTTAGTTATAAAGAGGCGTGGTCTGGTTAGGTCCGAGAATGTTTTACAAAAGCTTTTATATTATGGATGGATTTGGGTAACCAATCGAGCTTGACCTAAAAGTCCGGCACGGGCCTGCCTATCAATCACCTCTGACACAGGCTGTGGGTTAGTTTCATTTCAATAATGGATATAAGTTTAATGCGTTAGTAAGATGAGTCATCGTACATGTATCATTGTTGGTATGGGTAGTTTTATTTTAACAAGTAACTAAGTAATATCAACAGTGAAAAATGTAGGAAGTTTCATTAGATCAAGAAAAGTATTGTCTGTTAAACTAATACAAATTAACCCAATAAAAAATTTCAAAAATTAGAAAAACTGAATTCCGGTCAACTAAGGCCTTCTCTTTCCCACCAAAAAATAGTAATGCTTGATACTACTAAACCCTTATATTGGGTTAATACCACGAAAAATCCTAAATTAATACATTTATAAAACATTTACCCCAAAAATAAATTTTTTATCATAAAAAATATATATCATATTATGATTTTTGTAGTATTAACCCTATTATATTATAAGCTACATCAATTATTTACTTAATATTTATATCTTGCCTATCATTATTATTAATTATTATACTAATTATGTATTATGTGATATGTCCAAATAAATATAACCAATGATCAGATAGCAGATTGGGCTGCTAAAGCCCATGATGATCACTAGATTAGGGTCTCCATCCCAACTGGATTTTCTACCCTCCATTCCATTGGGCCTTGCTTTGTTTTGATGTTTCAACTATGCACTTGTTTTCAGTTACTTTATGAAATGAGAATCCTTTTTTTTTTGTGACCAAAACTCCAACATCAACTTTTCTTATGATCTTCTTCTCTACATTTCGCAGGTCCACTAAATTTTCAGACAAGTCATTACAATGGCAGCTTACCCTCTCTCCATCCCAATCCATATTCATGGACCCAGGTGTGCAAAAAACCCTCAACTTCCTTGACCCATCATTGATTTCCTACACGTAAAGCGAACTGCACCCATCCCTTGTCGGAAGAAGTTCCCTCTGATGAATCCTGTGATCGGCGGGGTCACAAATTATGGACATCACTCATATGCAATTCCATAACCTTGTGATCGGGACATTGATCAAGTTCCTAAAGTTAATGTCGTTGCTGCTGCTGCCACTTGTAATTGCTGTTGTTCCTGTCTTTCTTCTAGGGCATGAACATCATATTCTTGGACGCACCTGTGGGGACGGGGTTCTCTTACTCGACCACCACCGACGGCTACAACGTGGATGACTACTCTTTTGTGGCGCAAAGCTATGAATTCTTGCGAAAGGTTCGGTTTCATTTCCTCTTTTTATATATATATGTTAGTATCTGTCGATTTATGGAGATTTTCTGATGTGGAAAAATATTTTTTTTTTAATAAAAAATTTGTCCTTGGTTTGGTATGGCACAGTGGTTGGTAAATCATACGCAATTTTTGGAGAACCAGATCTACATCGGTGGCACCTCTTATTCCGGAATGGCTGTTCCTATGATCGTTGACACGATAGTGGACGGTAAGTCATCGATTATTTAATGTCATTGATGGTCCCTATGTTTTCATTCGAAAATCAAAATTGCCATTCTATTTCTTTTTTTAAGTTTAAAATCGTCAATTCACTTTTTAAAAAGCGTCACTAGTTACTCATGAATTGTTCCAGTGATGGGAATTTGCTGACGTTACATTACCATCATTAGAAATTTGCTAATGTTAATTCCTTCTCTTCATCTTCTTTGTCTCAACTTAAATCTCATTAAATACGAACCGAGACTTGTAAGATCCAGAACACTCAATAGTGCATAAACTCTAATTCGTGAATACTCAGAAGCCATGGTTGAGCTCGATAAAACTCGAGTGGCCATGGCCATGAGCCCAAAGGAGCTTAGAACCTCCGGTAGCCATATTTGCAAGCTTGACGAAACTTGAGTGTCCGTAGCCAGGCTCGACGAAGCTTGAATGACCATGGCTATGAGCTTGAAGAAGTTCAGAAGCTTCGAACTGCCGTGACTGCTTGCCACAAGCATGAAGGTCAAGCAGCCATGCTACAGGGCCCCTCCCCCACAACCCCCCGGCCGCAGGGTCTGCTTTTTAAATTTTTATGGTAGCTAATATGGCGCCTTTTACACGCCACCTATAAAAATTTGGTGAACCACAAGAGGACTTGTATACTCCAACGTCCAACTCAATAATCCGATTGTCCACGTCAGCAAAAATTCACTCGCAATAGAACAAGTACAATAATAGGACTAATGTTGGGACAATCTAAAAAGTAGAGGGACAATTTTGAATAAGTTAAAAAAAAAAAAAAAGTACACGGTTTTGGTTTTTGAGTAAAAGTACAAACACCGCAAACACCATTAATGGCATTAACCCGTTATCTAAATAGGTAAAATTACTCTTTCATCATGTTTTGCATCCGAGATGAACATTATTTCCTCTTTAGTTGGATTGGCCACTTAGTCTAATCACACGAAATCACACTCTTCCACTTATGCTGGAACGCTTGTTGGCACTTGAAAATAGTGTGCTGACAGAAAGAGTAAGTTAATGTAGAGAGTTTAGGAGTAAATCATCTTCTTTTGGCAATTTATTGAGTGTAAAAATGCAATTTCCCCAATTCTTAACTAGTAGAAATCTACCCACTCCCGGTATTGACTTTTTGCTTCGTCTATTTTATATAGGAAATGAAGCTGGGAACGAGCCAACGATCAACGTGAAGGTTTTGAATCTTTGCCAGCTTCCTTTCAGTCCCTAAAAAGTTGACTGGCTGCTTTGCTTACTTAATGTTTAAATCTTAATGAAAGCTAACTCCATCTTTGTGGTGGTGAATCAATAGGGTTTCCTGATGAGCAACCCCGTGACGGATGCATTCATAGATGATAACTCAAGAATTGAGTATGGCAATCGAATGGCGCTCATTTCAGACCAGCTTTACGAGGTAAAAAACATATGGTTTCGCCACTGCTCATCGATGAGGTTAATCTTGCACTTGTGTTGATCAGGGCACATGGATGATCCCTTTTCGCTAAAGTTGATACTGACTGGGTGCTCAATGTCATGATCCAGGCGGCCAAAACAAACTGCGATGGCGACTATGTGAATGTTGGCGATGATAATCTTCAATGCGTCGTTGATCTGAATGCCATCAACGAGGTATTGCTCAAACCTTTAAAAGAAGATTAAGAAACTAATGACATGTTATGTCCATGTATGCACTTCTTTGCCCTCTTGTTTCCGGTGTCGGGATTTTAATCTCGGTCTCGCACCTAGGCTGTGCATGCCTATCTTACCCGAAAAATTCACAATTTCTCTTACCCTGCATGAAGGATATTTAATTTTAAGCCTTCAATCTGGTGTTCATTGAGATGCCAATCCGGTCAGGCTAACTCTCCGATCAGCGGATCGATCGGATTCGCAGTACAAAAAAAGAGCGGGATTTTGGGGGGATGTAAAACTTGTATGCGGATGGAGGAAACTCTGCGATTTACCAAAAACTCTGGTGGACCTTGTGATTTTTGCAGCTCACCTCCAAAGTCCTGACGGTCCACATTCTGGAGCCGGATTGCAGCAATGCCCTGCCCGATCCACAAGATGACGCTTCCGTTCGAAGATATCTCCGGGAAAACGCCACAGCCGCATCCACGGACGACCCCCTCAAAGGTCCTGCGCTCTGGTGCCGTGTATGTCCCTCCCTCTCTTTCATTTCTTGTTTCTACAACGAAAAATAAGTTAGTTCCAAACATAAATTAGCAAGACCTCGCTAGATACATCAGATCAGTCTAGGATTGATACGAGTACGTTCCCTTACAATGAGTCAGGATCATTTCTCTTTGCTGGGGGCATTGCTGGGCTAGCTTCTTCTTTTGATCTCCTTTTTTTGATGATCAGAACTACAACCACATGGTCTGCTATATCTGGGCGAACCTTAAAAGCGTCCAAGAAGCACTTCAAGTCCGACCGGTACATCTCTCTCTCTCTCTCTCTCTCTCTCTCTCTCTCTCCCTCCCTCTCTGTGCTCCTTTCCATCATCGACAAGAAGATACATAAGCTGCTTTCTCGTTAACAAACATGCATCCACACAACTTCGCACATGCATGATGCACTGATTCTCAGCAATACAATAGTTCATTTAATGTCCCTGTTGCCGAGCAGGGGACGAAGACCTACTGGCCATACTGCAACAGCACGTTAGCTTACACCAAGGTCATCAGCAGCGTCGTTGATTATCACAAGAACCTCACCAAAGGAAACATACGGGGTCTCATCTTCAGGTAATGAATGGCATTTTTTCCACGGGTCATTGACAAGAACGCCTTCAGATTTCAAATCCCTCTATTACTTCTTCACTTCACTGCGTGTATTAATTTGTCTTTCTGGTGCAGTGGGGATCATGATATGTCAATTCCGCACATTGGTACTCAAGCGTGGATAAACGCTCTGAATCTGACTTTAGATGAGAGCTGGAGAGTGTGGTCTGTGGATGGCCAGACAGCAGGGTATGTCCTTCAGCTTTATCTTCAGTTTCTTTCTCAATTGGGAAGAGGAGAGTAAGAAATTAAATGAGCTTACATCACGCACAAGCGCTACATGCCACCATACATAAGAATATCAAAATAAACAAGCATACTCTCAAAGTAACCAAATAATTGGGCCACTTTTCGGCACATTTCCTTTGCAGGTATGCCAAGAAGTACATTAAGGATGATTATAGCTTGACGTTTGTCACAGTCAAGGCAAGAATAAAAAACCCCCTCACTCAAATCTTCTTGTGTCATATATCCTAATTGAAAACACATGAAGCATTCAAACATAAACTTGACTTCTCGGGGTGTATAATACAGGGAGCAGGACATTTCGCAGCAGAATACAAGGTCAAGGAGTGTTTTCAACTGGTGGATAGATGGATGGCTTACTACCCCGTGTAAAAGTAATGTTAAGCTAAGGAGACACTTTTTGTTCAACAGCATTAGTGATCACGCTTTTCTCATGGACCATGTTCTAACAGGATGAATCTAGCTCCTTTCATCTATTAAAGGAAATTAAAACCTCTATGATGAATGATCTGGCAAGCAATTGTTGGGATTGATTTTTGGTTTTTTGCCGCAACGTGAGGCTAAGTAAGCTGAAGAAATGGAGCACATAACATATGCAGCACTTGAAAAAGAAAGTTCCATGCTACTGTAAAAAACCATTTCTGGCATTGCTGTTGACTCTACCAGGAGGAACAGACGCGACTTCCTAGTTTTGCAACTTCAATATGCAACAGGAGTCCCAAAACCTAAATTATGAGAAGTTTTGGTGCACTATTAGAAACAAAGCCATCTGAATATCCATTCTCAGAACCAGACTGACTTCAGTTAATCCTGAAACTGGATATATGAAGTCACACCAATTTCTTCGATTGAGGTCATTGCAAATTTGCAAGCCAAACCAGCAATAGAGATCGTGAACCCATTATCACATACACGATAGGATTTGCCGGTAATTTTAACACACAAAGCCAAAAAACCGCCTGCATGTAGACAGACACATGCATAGAGCCAGAGTGCCAAGGATATACCAACTCCCAAAAAAGAAAAGGAGAGATCCAGTATTTTGATATACACTTTCTTTTTCTGTACAAAAAGGGTAAGTAGTGGGAAAGGAAATTTTCCACTTTTATTTTCAAAATGCCGGCCAACACAACCAGCAATTTGATATGCAGAAAAACCTACCCTGATTTCTATTGAAAACAAGAAGCCAACTGAAGTTAATGTTACTTACCTTCAAAAGAGCAACCATGTAAAAGAAGTGTAATTTCCACTTTGGGAATTATTACCATAAGTATCTAGAACATAAAAGAGACTTGGCATGCAGATATACATAGCCATACGTATAACAATAGCATACTACACCGTTAAGAAGTGTTCATCTATCCGACTTTAGGGAGCTTAAGAAATCCAAAATGCATCTGCACTAAAAGGCACTGGTTGTTCTTGACTTTCATGGCCAAATCATCAACTCAGGTAGGCACTCTGAGAAAAAAGGTCTTGGTAAAGAAATTTCACAAACTCAAGTCAAGTCAGCCCTGCTGACAAGACAAAACAGATGGAGGACAATGTAGGCTATTGATGTACATTCAAAAGCCAATAACATGATTATAGCTGAGATAACATCGAATTCAAGCAAGCCACACCTACAGTGATCACGAACCTGACGATGAACACAAGAAAAGTCAAACATTTCGTATCACCAATGGTAGGACTCATCAGCAAAAAGAAGCCCTTCCCGGTCTTTTAAATGCCCTCAAAGTAAGGATAAAGTGGAAAGGCAATCCTACATCACAAAGAGACTTCCCTGACAAACAGATGCTAATGCAGAAGAAAAGGAATGGTTATATCTCTTGAAGTGAAATTCAGACAATTTCCAGATCTGATCCTTAGGCATCATAGCTACATTAAGTTTGTCCAATGACATCTATAGAGTAAATAGTCAAATATAATATGCTTCAGAAGTTTCATATCAAAACAAGTAATGCATCTCACAGAAAAGGGAAACTCAAAAGCCAAGTGAAGACAGGTGAACTAACCATAAGTAGAAAAGATATTTAGGGCTCATCCATTTTAATGAAAAAGATCTGCTACAGCAGCCCATACATAGCAGAGCTTACATCATTACTTGTTTTAGAAGAGGAACCACTGAATCCAGAACATTAATATTTCAAAAGTGGAAAAGCATAATGTCTGAGACAATATAGAGTAAAAACACCTCAAGCTTCAGTATCTATGCAGACGTTATACATATACAGAACATTATTGTAATTGACACTTATATGCACTAACTTTTCACTTTGAATATTGCAAAAGAACCACACCTTATTCTCTCAGATTTTGTGCACTATTAACCACCAAAATAGGAAATTTTAAATTATGTTCTGCAGTTCTTTGCCCCTTCCTGGCTTCATCACTCAATCGTCATCAAATAATTATTCCTCAGGAGGTCAAGATGTACCCAAAGATCAGAACACAAGAAACTTCACTGCCAGTCATCTTACAGTCAAAACAACTACTCAAGAAGAGCATTCTGTGCATGAAAAAGCAGAAAAAACAAATCAACTCCGGGAGGGAAAAGAGGAACAAATAATGATATCATCTTATTGAGATGCTTCGGCACAAATATATTAGTCTTGTGCATTCACTTGTTTCAGCAGCCCTAAGCGAGGGATTTTCTTGAAAGGATTGGGAACTTAGATGCCATCCTTATCACTCCCCGAGAAGAAGAAAGTAAAATGAAATAGAGACCCCGCAAAGGTTATGATCAAGTGAGTTTGTCATAACAGCAAATCGAGAGAAACTCCATTTAGACCTTGGCCCTCATCTAGATGGAGAAAGCAGAACGTACCTTAACTCTCAAACATCACCGATATATACAACATGCAGTACAGAGTACCAATTAGGATTTATCAATAGATTGAAGACAATATACATAGAAAAATCCTTCCAAATGGGTCATCCTAGACATACCTCTTTCTCGCAAATAAAAATCATTGCTTTACATATATCATGGCCATCAACGGGAGAGAAGAAAATACCATCATCACCAGAGGCACTAGCAGGCTTCAAGCCACATATATTACATTACGTTGAAGCATGGAAAGGAAACTTGCAGATTTACAATATCAGAAATATCGACAAGGAAAGCAATTTGCATCAAACGGGAGCTAATGTCTCGATAAATTCATAAGCATCAAGCCACCCATATTGTAATGACCCATACCCTTTAGATTGATCCGCCGGTATCTCATAAAGCTTCCTGAAAGTCTTGTCACCAACATTATATGTCAAGATTTTACCTGGCAAATGAACTAACAGCGATGACTCCTCGTTGTTCCCTTCTCTGACCAGATGAAGCATAACGAACGCATAGTAATTCATATAGTCCGGATCCATGTAATTGCGCACCACCTCTGGGAAAGCACTCACGATAGAATCAAGCTCCACATGGTATTTAACAAACCACCCCGAATAATCCTTTTCCAACTCAAAAATCTTAAATTGAGCAGTCCGTGACCCATAAATCTCAAAAAAATGCAAATGCCCATGAGACTCCCCAAAATACCTGAACCTCCTACACCCCCGATTCTCCGAAATGGGAAGCCTTGGCATCGTCCGAAACTGCTCTTTCTTGACATCGAAACACAGGGAAGCCCCCGTTGGGCTAATCCAGTGAACCCCACCATTCCAAAAGACGCCATTGTCGAACACCATATCGAACGGAGCGACAAAAGGAGACCCAGAAAGCCTCCATCCGCGGTCTCGAGACGAGTAAATCTCAATTTGATAATAGTACGCGGATTCAACGGTGCTTCGAACGCAAACGACGTCATAGTGGGACGATTTAGAAGGGTCGAAGGCCAAACTCACTCCATAAACAGTAGTAGCGCAGGAGGAAGCACCCCCGAGCTGGGGAAGCATGGCGAACTGCCTCGTCGTCGGATTAAAGACGTAGTAATTACGCCGACACCCGATCTTGCGGAAGCTGCAGCACAGGAGTAGCCCGCCGCAGGACTGCAGGATCTTCAGGCCCGCGGGGTCGGGGGCGAAATCGAGGCACTTGAACGGGAACCCAGATAGAGGAGAATCGCCGCCGCCCCCGCCCAGAGGCAGGAACTGGTGGTCCGAGGGGGTGCGGCGGAGCACGACGCCGGAGGCCCCGGAGCCGGCGTGGAGGCGGGCGTGGCGGCGGGAGAAGCGGGGGCCGGAGATGATGGAGAGCCAGAGCTTGGAGACGCGCTTGAAGCGGAGGAGGGAGCGGGCGGGAAGGAGGAGGAGGATCTCGGAGATGAGGTCCTCGTTGGCCGCGATGATCTCGGCGGCCGAATAGCCCTGCAGCTTCATTTCGAGAAAAGTGGTCGAAGGCGCTTGCAGAGAGAAGGGAGAGAGAGAGAGAGAAAGAGAGAAAGAGAGAGGAGGGGAGGGGAAGGAAGAGTAAAGAGCATTCATTGGGAAAGAACCAAAAGAGAAACGTGCGGATAGCGGAAGGATTCGCTGTCACGGAAAACCGCTGGCAGTGCGGGTCCACTGTCGAGTGCGGAGGAAGCAATGTGGAGTGGGGGTCGCGGTGGCGGGGGCGGCGGCGGCGGCGGCCGATGTGGATTTATCTTTTGTAATTCGAAACGAGTCGATGAAAATCGAATGTCGTGTTGCCGGAACAGCGCGCCTAATTCCAGCAGATTTTTGCTCGCTCTTTTCTTCTTTCCCTCCCTTTTCTCGAGAATTTTGTTTAGGGCACCTGTCAAGTCATCGAATAAAAAAAAATTCAGGATATTCTGTATTTGAAATTTGGGATAATAACATAAATGATTTTAAAAACTTTGCAATGCGCATTATGATTTATAAGATTTTAATTTGTTCAGTGTAAACCTTGAACCTATGGTGCATATTTAATTTAATCTCTCAACTATATAAAAATATTCAATGTTTTAAGCACCACATTAAATAGATTAAAAGTTCACGATTTACATTGTATATTGGGATGATATTCAATGACCACATTGAAGAGATTAAAAATTTAAAGATTATATTGTATTTTGACCAAAGTTTAAGATTTATTTATGTCATTCTCCTTTGAAATTAGTAATACAATTGTGATGTTTGAGTTTGAGCTTGTAGGACAAGGAGTTTGAAGAGAGAGAGAGAGAGAGAGAGATAGATTTAAGAGATTATAAAATAGAAACATTAAAATGAATTATTTCGATTTTATAGCAAGATTTCTTTTACCGTTTGATATTTGACTTGAGATGGTTGATTAGTTAATAATTTGATTGATAGAGGTAGTGATGTCAATGTACAATTACATGAATGATTATGAGGTTTATGGATGACAATTATAGCACAATTAGTCATTAAGATTACATAAAATATTTTTTTTTGAAGAAAATCGTGTGATAAAAAGTAGATTTGATCATGGCAAATGAAACCCCAATTTGGTTTTTCTTAATTTTTTAACATTAGTCAAGAAATGATTGAAAACGATATTTGATTTATCTCAATCCATTCCTGACCTATTAAAAGGGGGATGAACCTTTATGACCAGTTATTCTTTCATGAAATGAGTCTTATATCTTCATTTGTTTCACAGAACATAGGCAAAGTCAAGTTGAGTAACGGTGAGATATTTAAAACTGCCAACAAGCTGCCGATAGAGCGTAGGATTTGAAAGAGGAGCCCCATCTTTGGCATCAAATTTAGCATTGATCTCAATAGGAGTTGTAGTGATCTTGTTGTTAGTGAGTCCAACTCAAGAGATAAGATCAATGATATACTTGGCTTATGATAGATAATAACCAGAGGAATCCGAATGAACCTTCAAGTCTAAAATGTGGCTAAGTAGCCCCAGATCTTTCATTTCAAACTATTAATTGAGATATCAATTAGGCTTCAAAATGCCAATATGATCATCGCCAGTAATAACCATGTTGTCCACATATAAGAGTAGCATATATACCCATAAAACATGTGTCAAACAAAAAGAGCATGATCATAGGGACTAAACTTGAAGCTAAGAAATTCCATGGTAGAGTTAAATTTGGAATACCATGCACAAGGAACCTATTTTAGACCATATAATGCTTTTCATAATTGACACACTTTGTTAGAAGAATGAGTATTTCCAGAAGGAGGCACCATATAAACTAATTCAGTAAGATCGCCATTCAAGAATGCAGTTTTAATAGCCATCTAGAATAGAGACTAGCGCCTAATTGCCACAATAGCAAGTAGATTCTGGATAGTAATAAGGTGTGCAACATGAGCAAAAGTCTTTAATAGTCAACTTGGTGTTCCTGAATAAAGCCTTTTTCCATTAATCGAGCTTTTTAACAATCCATAGTGCCATCTGCCTTTATTTTAATCTTATATACTCATTTACAACCTACAATGGACTTATCGGGAGGCAAATCAACCAAATGCCATGTATGAGATTTATCTAAGGCCTATAGCCAATATGCATTGCTTGTTGCCAAAGAAGATTAATGCTGGCTTTTCTATATGTATGCAGTTTAAAAAGAGAAGCAATGGTAATTATGACGTTGAACCAAATATTGACTTACTCTGATGGAGCAAAGGATAGAGGATGATGGAATGTCAGCTAGTGGGGAATCCATGGATGGAGCGAGCATGTCAAAAGCTGCTGAGGTGGTATCATTTGTAAAACGTGGTATCATTTGTAAAACTTGCATCAAGATTAAGAGATAAGGAGAATGAGGTAGTTCTGGAGAAGAAGATTGATGCGAGAGCATCTGATTTAGCTCCATCAACCCACCCAGCACCATCATTGCTCATTAAAGCCAAGATAAAGTTTGGACATAACGTGCTTCAATGGGTTGAGACCGAAATTTTCAACTAAAACGGTACTGAACCATTCTTACCGATGGTATCAATATGATATATTAGTCGCCGATTTCTTGGTACGCTTTAGTAGTTGTTGATCTTGAAGTTTCTCAACAACATATCAATAGGAGGCCATTCTAAATAAATTCCTTTGTTATTTTCCTAAGAGTCTTTATTTTTGTAAAGTTTCAAGAGTCAAAGTTTTGAGTTCCTAGGTCTTTAATGTTAGGCTAGTTCCCATATCTATTTATTACTTTTCTATTTCATAAGTTGAATTCCTCCTATAAATAGAAGAAGTCTCTCCATTGTAATGCAGACAAGACATGATGAATGAAAATACATGAGATTTTCCTCTGTGTGAGCAAATATTGTTGGAGAGTAAATAAGTCTAATTTTGGTCTCTTCATCCTTGGAGAGTGGATTACTCCTTGGTAGTGAGCCAAGAAGCCCTTTATCCTTAACTGGTGGATTTTCCTTCAGGCTTTTGTGGTGAGTTTCTCCTATCCCGAAGTCCTTTATCCTTGGCAGGTGGTTTGTCTTTTAAGCCTTGGTGATGAACTTCATCTATCCTAATCTTCATTCTTGGTTGGTAACGCATCCTTTATTTATACCTCAGTGTCAATCATTTTATATTCCTACATTTGCATTTCATCCTTCCACAATCATGCCCATACATGCAATTTCCATACACTTAACCACAAAAATCCCTACAACCCAAAATCACTTGGCCACACACGCATCAAGGATTCACAAGTGGAGAGAGGTGTGGGATCTTTTGGAAATAAATCCACTAAGGAAAGAAACATGAGGCGATGACTTGAAGGGATGAAGAGAGAAGAACATCTTGTGTTTCCAAAAAGTAATATAACAAGACACATGAAAACGATTAGATATAGGATCCCAACATCTATAACAATTGTGTTCAATGCCATATCCAAAAAAGCAACATAAATGGGCACGAGGCTTTAACTTTATGTGTTCATATAGGAGAAGATGTACAAACAAGCACTACCAAAGACTCAAAGAAGATTGTAATTGGGGACACTACATTCAAGCGCTCTAAGGAGAAATTTTTCCATTATAGGTGATAGAATATGGTTGATGGTGTATAAGTAATAATACAACCCTCTCCCTAAAATAGTTTCAGACAAGAAGTAGAGACTAGAAGAGTACTTGTTATATCTAAAATATGCCTATGTTTACATTTTGTTTGACCATTGAGTTGGGAATTTCCCTGGACAAGAACAATGAACAAAAGCATCATTTTTGAAGTGAATTCTAAGAAATTTGGTATCTCTAAATTCCACGGTATCGTCGGTAAGAAAAACCTTGATATCTTGAGAAAATTATGTTTTTATTAAGGCAACAAAATCATGGTAGATACGAGTAAATTCATATTGATTTTTAATAAGAGAAAGCCACGTATAACGAGAATTGTCATTCACAAAGTTTACAAAATAGTGAGAGCCTCCTATTGTGGGAGTTAGAGATGGTCCCCAAATATCAGAGAGAATAAGATCAAAAGGAGCATGAAAAACATATTCACTAAGATCAAAAGGCAAGGCATGATGTTTTCCTAATTTGCAAGGTAAATAATCAAAATGTTTATTATCAACGGAACCTAAATGACCATTTGAAATTAAGGATTTTAATCTAGAGGATGAAGCTTGACCTAACTGAGATTGTCAAGTTTCAGATGACACTATGGTTGCACCAACCAGCAAAGGAATTGGGAATATTCAAGGAAACAAGCTCAAATAGACATCCCCTTCTATGGCTTGTCCCAATAGTCTGTCCCGTCCATCCTACACATGACAATCATGAGAAGAGGAGGACATCCACAATTGTCCTACTGAAATCAAATTTAGGGAGAATTTGGGAACGTTGAATGTATTAAGGTAAGGATCATATAGACATTGAGATATTTCTTATATGGCTAACTCTCATTTGAGAATCATCAGTTGTATATATAGTAGAGACATGTGCATTGAATGATTTTGATTGAAACAAATCAAAATTTGGAGCCATATTATTGCAGCAAGCAAAGTCAAAATGCCATGAATCAAAAGTACCTAAAGCGATAGACATAATAAAAGGAACATATATGCTAGAAGTACCAAACTCTTGAAGAATGGAATGAATATCCTCTAATTTAAGAGTAACACACAATCCATTAGTAGTAGTGGCAGATGAACTTGCATGTGGACATTGATTTCAAGGTCGATTAGCCGTCTATATAAATTCTTTAGGTCATACTATACGGTAATTGGACAGCGAAACTTCTAATTTATCCATAATAAGCACTTTATCAGTTTCAACACAATAGATAGGACAAAAAAAAATGTGAAGAAACTAGTACATGGAGAGCTAATCTAAGCAAAGAAGGGAATACGAATTCAAACATTAAAATACTTTAGGAATCGGGCTGAGATGGCCAAGCATTGATCAAAATGGTGTTAAATTGGTCAAAAATAAGGATGAACCAATATGAATCAGCCTGTATAGAATCGAATTGGTCTAAAAAGGGCTGAATTGGTCTAAAATTTGATTGAACCAGTCTGAATACGGACGAACTAGTATGAATTGGCTTGAATATAACCAAACCGGTTTGAGAAAGTCCAAACCGATTTGAAATTCAATTGAACTGGTCCAATCAATGGGCGAACTAGTAATCTGACATCACTAATGACATTAGCCGTATGGGAGCATTTCACAACTGTAGGCATGTGGATCTCACATATATAGGGTGAAGGTGGCATGTAATGGTGCATGGAGAATTCGGAGGCTCTGTGGTTGAGTTCAGTCGACTCGCTGAAGCTTCGGGACGCTAATGGTGGTGGTCGTTGGTGAATATGGTCAATGGAAATGGGTGAAATAACTCATGGAGGCTTGGGCTCGATGGTTCGCCAAAGGTGGTGGCACATGTGGTGTGCACTATAGTGTCCAATCTCCATTCCCAACAAGGTTTCTAGATTTGACTTGGTAGAGGATGTCGGTTCGTGAGTGGGTCTTGGTTCTTCAAAATACCTAGTGAAATGTGCCAAATAAGCATATACTAGTAGCAGCTCCCTGGGTTTGAGACGTGACAGTGTGTCCGGCGTCCTTGAACAACGAATTTTTAGGATCTCGATAGTGATGTTGATTCTCTGAAATTAATAGCGGAAGAGTCTCAATAAGCTATATAATTGAGGGTAAATCGGAGTGAAGCAGCCAATGCGGCTAGCATAGATTGTAAGACCAAATCTAAATAAAACTAACAATCCCGATTTATCATTCACGGATAAATTTGTACAAAATTTGAAATCGATTTGTAGAAATGTAAAGATTAATGTACCTCCAGCCATTGATGAAACTTTTTTTTTTGGTAAAGGGTAAATATATATTAACTTTTGATCCAAGGAGCTACACAAATGTACAACAAAAGACCTTGGCACCAAGGCTTACACTCAGAAGACAACCAGTCAAGAGAGTGGAAGAGTGCTGGGGAACAGGGGGAAGGAGCTGCAGAGAGAGGAACGAAAGAACAGCAGCTAGAACCAGGCTAAACAATAGCCAAAAAAGAAGAGAAGGGGAAAGACGAAGGAACCCGCGCAGGGGAGAAGGAATACAACCAGAAAACTGAAAAACAACGAGCTAGGGACACCATGGAAGCATCCAAAGCTGAAGAGACTAGACGCCGCCATCGATGAAACTTTGTAAATGTGGAAACCCTAAAACCTTGGATGAGCGATCGATATTTAAATATGGAATAACTAGATCTAAATGTTTCGTTCCACTAGCCAATACCTCTCAAAACACAATGGCATGTTTTCTGTATTAATAGGATTTGAACTACATGACTTGACGTTTTTATTCTGTTTCTTAAATTACCGACGTCTTCTATCAAGACTATTATGGTAACATATTAATGAGTAATTATTACGTGATAAAGGTGGGTAATAAATTAGGTAATAAATATGAATTTATTGGGAAATGCAAAATTGGGATCACATTTAAATATTATGACATTCTCTCACTTGATCCCAACATTCTATCAAATAAAAATATTAACCCAAATCCACATAAAACACATGAATCACAGTGATGATTCCTTTTAGAGCGAGTATTATCTTCCATATATCACAATGCATTTCATTAGCTCATATATGGTAACATAACTTAATGAATAAACCTTATATTTATTCCTGGTCAAACGTGATTGTTTTTCTCAAAATTATTGAATTTATACAAATGTATTGAGAAAAAGATCGCAAATGAATAAAAGTCTCACAAATTCATCCATATAAAGAAAAATTTATATGATTCGGACCAACATCCAATGCTGACGTGTTCTATGACCATTTTGTTCTCTTTAACATGTTCCTTGATAGCTAAATACTTGATGTTAATGTGCTTACTTCGACTACTATTTTGTTGGTTCTTAGCCATGAAAGCTACAGCTAAATTGCCGCAAAACATTCTTAATGGCCTAGTAATGAAATCCACAACTCTAAGCCTGGATATGAAACTTTTCAACTACACACTATGTCAGGTGGCCTCAAACGGGAAGCGAACTCTACCTTTATTGTGGAGTGACAATTAAGGTCTGTTTTGCGCTTCTCTAAGATACAGCTTTGTCAGTAAACATAAAAAGATATCCTAATGTTGATTTAGGAGAATCATCACTGCCAACAAAGTTTGAATTCTAGTAACTGACTACCTCAAAGCTGTCCCTTTGACTATACATAAGCTTGTGTCCGTTTGTACCTTGAAGGTACCCCATTACCTTCTTTGCAACTCTCCAGTGGTCTATACGTGAATTACTCTGATATTTTCCTAACATTCTCATAGCAAAAATAATATCAGGTCGAGTACAAACTTGAGCATACATCAAACTTCCAACAACAAAAGCATATGAGATATTCTTCATTTGTTCCCTTTCAAAATCATTCTTCGGGCACTGGTTCAAATTAGACCTGTCACCCTTCACACTATGTGTTATATTTAATGAACAATTTTTCATATGAAATCTCTTCGAAACCTTATTGATATAGGTTTCTTGCGATAGTTCTAATACACCTTGAGATCTATCTCTATGGATCTTAATGCCAATGACATAAGATGCTTCGTCCATATCATTCATGTCAAAAGTATTAGAGAGAAATTGTTTCATCTCGTGTAGCAATCCCTTATTATTAGCTGTAAATAAAATGTCATCCACATATAGGACAAAAAAACAAACTCTACTCCCACTAACCTTCTGGTATATACATTGATCCATGACATTATCTAAAAAATTGAATGAAAAGATGACCTCATGGAACCTTAAATACCATTGGCAAGATGCTTGTTTTAAGCCTTATAGAGACTTTTTAAACTTGTACATCAAATGCTCAACAGCACTAGAGAAGAATCCTTCTAGTTATTTCATGTAAACCACTTCTTCTATTTTACCATTGAGGAAGATGTAACTCCATATCAAAATGAACAACCAATACCAAAATAATATGAAGAAAATCTTTCTTAGATACATGAGAAGATGTTTTCGTGTAATTGATTTCCTCATTTTGAGTGAATCCCTTAGCAACAAGTTTAGCTTTATATCTCTCAATGTTGCCCATGAATCAGTCTTAGTTTTGAAGACCCATTTATAACTAATAGCATTCACACAATCAAGCAACTCACGAAATCTCAAACCTCGTTAGATGCCATGGAACTCATCTTTTCTTTCATGGTGTTGTACCACAAACTGGATTTATCACAATTCATGATTTGTGAAAACGTTTCAAGATCATTTTCAACTCCAATATTATAATCAGATTCTTGTAGATCCACAATCACTAGGGATTGTTAATATCTTCAATCTAGTAAACCTTCTTAATGTTGCATCAATATTCTCCTGCGGAGTTTTTTATTCAACTAGATGCTCAATAGTATATGGTAATTTCTAAACAGTTGGATTTATTGGATCAATATCAACAACTAGTGAATCTTCAATTATTGGTCGTTCAATAGCTGGTTGAACTGAAATGGCGTTGTAAACAACAACCAATCTAGTATTTGAGATGGAAGGTTGAGTATTTGAATAATCTTCTTCAGGAACAAGGTTCCTAATCGACTTAACATTTCTTGATTCCACAAATTTAGTGATGTGAGATGGACAATAAAACCTATATCCCTTAGATTTTTTAGCATATCCAATGAAGTACCCACTTATAATCCTTAGGTCTAATTTTTTTTTCAGTGGATTATGGACTCTTACTTCAGACGGGCATCCACACATGTGTACATGGTGTAAACTTGGTTTCCAACCTTTGAATAACTTAAAGGTATCTTTGGGACGGCTTTGGTCGAAACTCGATTTAATATATACACTACCATTTTAAGAGTCTCGATCCATAAGGAGTTAGGAAATTTGGAGCTGCTAAGCATACTCCACATGATATTCTACAAGATTTGATTTCTTCATTCCGCTATACCATTCTAGTTCGGAGAACCAAGCATGGTGCATTAGGCAATAATCTCATGCTCTTCGAGAAACTTCACAAATAAATTAGGTGCTTGTCCTTCTTCAGTGTAGTTACCATAATATTCTCCACCTCTATCTAATCTCACTATCATAATTTGCTTACTACATTTTTTCTTTACTTCGGTTTAAGCATCCAGTGCTTTGTGCTTATTACGAAACAAGTAGAAATACATGAATCATGAATAATCATTTATGAAATTGATGAAATATCTCTGACCATTTGAGTCTATATCTGAACTACAAAATCCCTATGTATGGTTTATATTATTTTTGTACTCCTCTTAACACATTTCTTCGACTTGTTGATTTACTTTCTCTTTATATGTCCCCGTAAGTGTCATAATCAGTAATATCTAGAGTACTAAGTACTTTCATCATTTACTAATCACTTAATTCTATTCATGGAGATATGTCTCAATCTCTGGTGCCACAACATAAAAGAATCTTCATTCACAATATATCATTTTATGCCAACATTATCATGAACATGCATTGCATTATAGATGATATTATCTTGTAAATTAATTCGAAAGAGATTGTTAGACAAAATACCACTCACAATAATTTTATATTTGTATTATAAATTGAATATTGAGCCTAAAAATTCAAATGAGTATCCCAAAGGTATAAGTTTTGAAACCAAAATTAAATTCCTAGATAAACTAGGAATATAAAATGTCCTTTCTAAATTTAAAACAAAATCACTATCGAGAACATCTTGAATAGATGCTTTGTTTACTTCCTACTATTTATGTTGATTTTGAAAACCCTGTAAGGAATTTGAAATGTGAATTGTAGAACCAGAATTAATCCACCAAGTGTTGTGATCTACATCAATCATATTAGATTCATAACAAATACATGAGAGTAGATTACCATTTTTCTGGAGTCAAGCCTTAAATTTGGCGCAATCTTTCTTCATGTACCCCTTCTTTTTACAAAATAAGCACTTGGATTTATTCTTAATGCCGGCTTGAGGAGGTAGAGGTATTTCACCTTTTCCTTTCTGCTTAACTTGCCCTTTACACTTACTATATGTTGCCATATGAGCACTTTCTCCTTTTCCCATTAGTTACATCTCTTTCTCTTGAACACACATGATCATGAGCTCATTGATTGACCATTTAGTGTTATGTGTATTGTAAAAGATATTGAAATGGGCATACTCTTGTGGGAGAGTGTTCACAATATAGTATACAAATAAAAAATATTATGATATCCAACCTAAAGATTCTTCAACTAAGTTGTAATATCCCTCATCTTCATAATATACTCACGCACACCTCTTACACTTATAAGCTTTAATAATGAGAAGCTCATAATCAAGGTCATGGCATGTGTCTTCTTTGAAGACTCAAATTGCACATCAATAGTTTCCAATAATTCATTGGCATTATTATGCTGAATAATTGTACCACGAATGCTAGCAGAAAGTTTTATCTTTATGTACATAACACTTAAGTGGTTGGACCACTGCCATTTTGCATAAAGAGCATATTTAGCTGGAGTGCTGGCTTCAATAGATTTAGGTGGTTCGTCTGATCATAGAGCATAATCAATATCTATGCACCCCAATTAGAGAAGGATTAGTTCACTCAATTCTTTAAAGTTATTACTATTCAACTTGGGAACAATTATACTAGAACTAATCGTAGATGGTAAGACTACATCATAATCAAAGGAAAACTTATGTATTAATATATTTGAGGCAAATAAACTTAAATCATATTTTACCAACGTAAAACATGCTACAAAATATAAATCACATAACATCAAAAACTACCCGTGAGCTAAAATTTTAATTTAAATAAATTCATGATTACTTTATGATGAAACTATCAAATTATATTCCATTTCTCAATCCCTGGGGTAAATTAAGAAATATAAAATGATATTTTATCCTAATTAATCGCATTAATATACTTAAAATTCTTGTGTGATAAAATTCATAATATCAATGTGACTAATCACAATTAATGTCTTTGACTATATATGAACCATAGTCTCTTAATATATATAATTTAATATATCACAAATGTTGTGGCTAATCTTCAATTAATTAAATATATATGAATTACTAGACATTTAATTTCATGAGAAAATAGTTATAAAATTGCATGTAAGAGCAAAATAGTAAAATCACGTGTAAAGGGGGTTAAAACTGGAATTTTGCAAGCAATGGTAGAATTGTAATTTCACTTATAAGGGGTAAAACAAGAATTTTATGGCTAAAATGGAAAAATCATAAATTTCCAAGTCCAAAGGGGGCAAAATTGAAATTTTATGCGGTCGAGGTAGAATCGTAATTTTCCATAAGAACAGGGGCAAAATTGAAATTCACGTGAGCAAGGGCAGAACTAGACGGGGACCCTAGCCACCCATTGCACGCATCCACTACAGATCTATTGGGCTCGTGCGTTGCACGCGCCCACTATAGATGCTCGAGCGCATGCATCACACATGCCTACTGCTGGTCATACATGCTCATTACTAGGTGCTTGGGTGAGGGCGACGCACGCACCTGAGGTCTTCTCTCTGTGCGATTCTTCCGCCATGGCTTTGCCGCAAGCTGCCTCCATTTCGCCACTTGGGTCTTCTTCCACAGCCCATGTCCAATCAAATTGATCATCAAGCTTCGAAGACAATGCTAGGATGAATGCATAGTTCCAAGATCCAACAAAATTAGCCAATAAATTGACCAGAATTAAGCCTAAAATAATCTGCCCTAAAAGCCTAACCACCCAAAATTTCACCGCTTGATTAGCCACCAGCAATGTGTAATATGCCGAGTAATCTTAAGGCTTTTCTTCCTAATGGTGGTGTGACCATGCAAATCTATTGTTGGGTGGTGGGTTGCCCGAATTTGATTAGAATTTGAAATTCCATTGTAAGCCACAAAAAATCCGAATTTTACCCATTCATAACCCAATTAAAACATACAAAATTCCAAAATTTTCACCAAAACAGAGATCATAAGCATGCTCTGATATCAACTGTAAGATTGAATCTAAATAAAATTGGCAATCCTAATTTATTATTCACAGATAAATTCGTATAAAATTCAAGATCTATTTGTGAAACCATAAAAATTGACGTACCTCCAGCCATTGATGTAACTCTGCAAATGCAGAAAACCTAAAACCTTGGATGGATGCACAAAGTGTGATCAATTTGCGAATATGGAATCACCAGATCTAAACGTCTCATTTCACTAGCCAATACCCCTCAAAACTCGATGGTATGGTTTCTGTTCTGATAGGGTTTGAACTAAAACGATTTGAAGTTTTTATTCTATTTATTACATTACCGACGTCTTTCATCAAGATCGTTATAGTATCATATTAACGGGCAATTATCACGTAATAAACATGGGTAATAATTTTGACAATAAATTGGTATTAATTGAGAAATACAAAATTAGTATCACATTTAAATATTATTACATAGATTGGATGGATGCTTCCTTAGAAAAGAAAGGCTTTGATATCAAATTGAGAATTGTAATAACAGCAAAAATGTAATATTCTATAAATTACTAATGTTGAATATATGAGCCTATATATAGGCTTTAGAGATTAATTGTGTAAAGTAATAAAATATCAATTACCTCAAATCAAAATCAATCAAGATAAATCTCCTATATACATCTATATCTCTTACACCTGTAATTAATTGACAGCAATATAAAAGAAAATGAATGTCTTAGAACCACAAAAAAGTTGATTTTATACCACGCACTATACTTTTTTACCATTAAAAAACACAAAAACTGAAATAAAACTTTAGCTTTTAACGTGACAAACATCAACTTTAGCTTCTAATAAACAAGTGAACATCCAAGAAAGGTCACACGCCTTTCTTAAGGATATTACTCGTAGCCCGGCTATTAAGCCTACATATTTTGTAATTTTGACTTCCAAATTACTAACACATTTCAAGAGAAAAAAAAAAAAGTACCTGTACCCCATCACCCAACAAAAAATCCATCACATCCCTTAGCAAGGAAATTTTGTTTACGAGTCTTATTATGGGTTACATTTTTCAAATTATTTTGATTCGTCCATTCAATATAAGATTTCAGACAAATGATACACCTCTTGAGTGCATTAAAAGTACCTAAGCTAAAAAGAATGAGATTGTGCAACTTTGACTTGTTAAAATTCTAGGACAAAAATAACCAAAAAAAATATCAAAATCATAACTACCGTTTTTTTTTTTTTTTTTTTTTTTTTATGCTAGAAATCTTAAACGTATACTTATATGATACATCAATCCTCTATCAAAATTCTATCAACGAGAATTGTTAAAAATCTGCCTACATAGATGTCAAGAAGTAAACTGTGTTGAAACAAATTTGCTCATGTGGTTTAAGTGAAATGAAAACGACGATATTTTGGCTAAAAATTTATTTTATGAGTAAATATGTCACATAAGTATAAGTTTTGGATTTTTTATATCACAAGAAATTTTTTATGGTAAATGTGTTACAGTAAGCATAGTTTGAGATTTCTGATGTCACAAAACAAAGTTCTAGATAAATATATTACGGTTGATATAGTTTGGAGTTTCTATGACTTTTCCCAAAATTCTAATTGTGATTTTTGGAAAAAATTTTCCGCACCATCGAGTCAAAATGGGTAAAACTTTGTTGACCCAACCCACCTCGGGAAATTTTTGGTCCCCTTTGGGTTGGAGAAAAAGGTCAATCGATAGCCTTTTATTCCAAAGGTCGGATATAGCTGAGTTTAGAGATGCCGCGGTGCTCTTACACCTTGTCTAAAATAAAGGTGTCGTTGGACCTCTAAGGCTAATAATTGATGCTTGGATAACCTTTTTCTCCCCTAATTTTTTACAAAGAAAATGCGTCACCGATTTACTAACTCATTTTCAGTTCCAAATTAAAATACACCCCGCGATCGCGTTTAGAAGGTTCGACCATAAAAAAATATTGGCGAAGCCATGTGGCGGGGGCTGGACCTCAATCATTGCATTGATTCGTGATTTTTATCCAAAACCAATGACTTCGGTTAATTTAATGCAAGAGACCAACAAGCCCCACGTTTCATGGCAACAAGTTGGAATATAATAACGTTGGAGTTCATTCCACGAGATCCACCAAGGAAATGTGCACTTCATCCTTTCTAGTCGCCTTTGCAATGCCTAATATTGCTAATTTTGTTAATACCACAAAAAAATCTCAAACTGATATATCATGATAAATTTACCGTAAATTAATTTTTTAACTATGAAAAACTCCAAAGAGATACACATATGATAAATGTACCCAAAATTGATACATTAATAGCAAATTGACCCTTCGTTAATTGGATTAATACCAAAAAAACCACAAATTGATAAATTTGTAATAAACAGAGGATACAACACCAAACTGTTACACCTATCAACTGCCACACATTATCTGACTCAGCAATTTGACAGTAAAATTTAACGGAAACTAAAAAAAAAGTAAATTTATTACATATGTACCATTTTGAGATTTTTGACAGTCAAAAAATTAGTTTGGGATAAATTTGTTACAAATGTATAAGTTTGTAGTTTTTCGTAATATTAACCCTTACTAATATTTGCAACTAAGAATAGAAACATTAAAAAAAATGTTACAAGGATTTTTATGGCAAGGCTTGTTGCCCCATTTGAAGCTTGAATTGCAACGGCAAACATAAGTTGTAATTTAAATCGATAAAGGTTGTGGATGGCGATATAAAATTATACGAGTGGTTTGTGAAATTTATGGACGATAATTATGACAGATCAATCATGAAATGATTTACATGGATTAGTGGAACTTCTTTTCAAGTTGAAAATGTTGGTGATCAAAAGCAGATTCGATATTTGCACCGTGAAAATCCAATATAGTTTTTCTCAAGTTCAAGACATCTGTAGTAAAATGATTAAAAAAGATAAACGGTTTGTTAGATTTAGCTTTTTTTTTTTTTTTGTTTAAAAAATTATCAACACTTTCTTATCGGATACGTTTTTGTTTATGTACTTGAAAATTAACATAAAATGTTAGAAAAATATAAATTAACTAAGTTAAACATTCTCTCAATTGTCTATACTTGTTTCATCGACATAGGAGGCTTGATCATGAATATTGTAGCCATGTGGGAGGGGCTGTACTTCAATCATTGCTCTTATTTGGTATGTTGACGATAACACCCACAACCACTTTCTTCTGCTAAAATAATAATTAAAAAAAAATAGAAAGCAAAAATATAATCTACTTAGTAAAAAGGTTTCCTTGTCGTCCACAAGGTCATGAGTTCCTAATCAGTTACTTTCTCGATTGTTTTTGTTTTGAATTTTTGGTGATTAAAGGTAGATAACCTATTATCACCAGGGTAGTTGGTCTAGCGGTAAAAGGGTTTCCTTGTCTTCCATGAGGTCATGAGTTCCCAATTGGCTGTTTTCTCAATTGTTTTTGTTCTGAATTTTTGGTGATTCAGTGCAGATAACCTATTAGCAGCAGGGAAGTTGGTCTAGCAATAGAAGGGTTTCCTTGTCTTCCACAAGGTCATGAGTTTGATTCACATTATGAGCAAATCGCCGATCAACTTATATTGTGTTGCCTAGTTACGACATATCTTGTGTGGAAGGACTTCCTGTGGGATTGTGCTGACAAGCTTGCAACCTTCGGGTTGCGGATGATGCAATTGAACATTCTGTAGAGGACGTAGGACCCTTATGGAGGTCCCTAATGCTGGTTGACCTTCCCCACGCTCATATAAAAACCTATTCTTAAAGCAAATCAGTTTTTGGTACGAGTGACATAGGGGGCTGAAATGGTGATATTTTCCTCTTCTGTGTTTCTTTCTCATCTTCAAAATTTTCCCACGTACTCCGGTTTTTCTACTGAAACTTTTACTCTCTTTCGGTGATTCCTGAAATGTAATAGAAAAATTGGAGCACTGGAGGTGCTTGATTGGCCATTAGTAAAGTCTATAGCCCTGAAGGACATCTACAATTTGAGAGTTTCATCTCGTGCATTCATTAACTACGTACATACTTCCGTGGACATATATGTTGTGCAATTGGCTATAATTTATGCTTGTAGATAATTAGGGTCAAAAGTACACTTGGAGTGTCAAAAATTGGCACGAATGGACACATAAGTGTTAAAAGTTATGAAAGTGGTACTTAAGTACCACTTTTTAAAAAAATGGAACACTTGAGTGTTAAGTCCAGCAAAGATAGCCGGAAATCCTATGTGGCAATTTTTTTAATAATATAATTTGCCTACATGGCACACTGGAGAGCTAAGTCAGCAATAAAAAATCAAAATGACGTCATTTTGTCTTTTTTCTTTTTAAATAAATTAATTTAAATATTTATATTTAAATAATAATTTAATATTTTAAAATAAATAAGTAAATAAATAAGAGGAAGCAGAAGGTGAGCGTTGAGCCCTCGTTGCCACCTCCCTGCCATTGTCGAGTAGGCCCAACCAATGACAGCCCTTGGCCTAGCTAGGCCAAAGCTAGCGACCCTTGCCCAATTTGGTGGAGGGCCATAAACCTTGCCCTAGATTTGGGTGAGGTCAATCGAGGTAGCTGGCCCCGGTTGGCCAACCCTCCCCCCATTGTCGCTAGCCCTTCCTAGCAATGACGACAATCTTCCTCTTTTTTTCTTATTTATTTATAAATAAATAAATTTACTTTTAAATTTTATTTAATTAATTTTTATATTAATTATCTACCAACGTCAACAGTAAAATTTCATCATTTTTGCACTTTTCTAGCCACGTTAGCATGCAAAACAATGTCGTTTTGCACCGGCCTTGTCGAAAAATCGCCACATTAGCACTTTGATTGGATTTTCTCGCCTTGGCACTTGAGTGATCCATCTTATTTTGATTTTGACACTTAAGTATTACTTTATTAATTTTTGACACTTAAGTATTCCTCCGTACTAAGTTTTGGCACTTTTGATATTTGGCACTTGATAATTAGGTGTCACACAACCAACAGATTGCTTTGTTTGGTATATGGAGCTCATTCTCCTGTTATCATGAAATTATTCTTGTCTAATCATATGATGTTTCTAGGCTTGCACTTGTTAGCGGGTTGAAGTGGGTGGATGAAGTTATACTAAATGCTCCTTATGCAATAACAAAGCAGTTTATGAAGAGTCTTTTTAATGAGCACAAAATTGACTACATTATCCATTGCAATGACCCTGATCCCAGATGGAAAAGAGGCTTATGCTTTGGCAAAGAAAGCTGAACGTTACAAGCAAATCAAACTTAATCTTTCTTCCAGCATTATTGAAAGGAAGTACTCATATAAGGTTAAATACATGGTGTTTTCTAACCGTGCTTACTCATTTTATGCTCAAATTTCAATGCATAAGGAGCAATATTTTAGCAAATGGTAATGCTAGAGAGCAGAATCAGTTTCTTTGGTTTTTGTACATGTGTTCCTTTGCATATAATTCGTCACTGTCATGATACAACTCGGCAAGTTGCAGCTATTTTTATGCTGGAAATAAGAGTAAAAGGTGGGTGGAGAGAGATGAGGGAGAGACTTTGGTAGCTGCTGCTGGCAAAAACCTCGATATAGATTCACTGCATAGTCCTCTGACATGATAAAGTGAGTTGGAAATTCTGCTATTTTCTGCGTCCTTTGAATCTATTCAAAACATCACGTGAACGATAAGCCTCACTGAAGGTTGGAGATTAGACATTCAAAACCCTTGAAATGGATAAGTGTTGAGACCTTGAATAAAGTAATATTCGCTATAGGCAAAGCATTTTAAGATGAGGATGTTGAACATTGATGAGCATCATTTTGAATATCTTGAATGACAAAGCAGCCAGCAACACTTTCATTCTCGTATAGCAGCAACAAAATACCATTACATGCAGGTTTATGACAGGAGAAAGATAAGTTGGATACTCTTTCTTTGTTCTAATGATCCTCTTCTAATTCTGCTCATTGTCCCTTTGCTGTTTCTGAATTCGTACTTATTAGTTCTTATTGTTAGAGAAATCCCTTATGATGTTTTGAAGATGACAAAATAAATCAAAGGCTACTAACGTGTTTAAAGGTTGAGTAATAGACTATGCAGATGATAGAACAAGGATATTATCAAAGTCTATACTTGGAAGAACTAGAAGATAGACTCTATGCTGAAGCTAAACTTATTCAGACTGTGTTCAGACCTTAAGGCTAAATATGTTCAGAAGCCGAATATGTTCAGACTAACGTCTAGATTGTAAAGTCTATTTTAATTCAAACTGACATCCAAATTGTAAAGTCTATTTCAAACGTAAGACACTCGGACTCTACTTCAGACTCTATTTCTGTCTGAAGACACTTAGACATTACTTTCGACAGAACATTCTCAAATTTTACATCTAGAACGAGACACAAGTTCAGAATGTAGCAGATTCAAAACGAAGCAAATTCTGAACAAAATAACTTAACAGAACGTAACACAAGCCCCAAACATATAACGACTAATAATCTGATTTGAATTTTACATCAAGATTGATTTGATTGACTCAATTTAATTAATTGACAATTGGATCTTAAAGACAATAATTTTCTACACGAAGAATCTCTACTTATGGAAATCAAAATTTTGTTTGTATGGTCGATAAAAATCAATTTGGGATTCTACTTTTATCAGTTACTAAATCTTCTAGATACAAATCTGTCCAATTGGTAGATTGGAAGATGATCATCGAGATACTGCCCAACAGCTAGTTTGGAAGTGAATAAGCATTTAAAGATATCAAAGACCAATGAACAAGTAAGAGATGGAGCGTAGATCAGACATTCTACATTTGAAGAACATTAGAACCAATATTATCAGAAGATGTCAGACGTTCGTGGTCAAGAATCCAAGAACGTTAGAATCGGTGTTACTAGAAAGTATTAGACGTTCGCGGTCAGAGTCTGAAGATCATCAAAACTATTGCTATGAAGACATCAGATATTTGCGCTCAGAACGTGAAAAAACTTCTTAACCAAATTTTGGAGCACGGTACAAGATGAATATGATTAGCCCCTTTAGCCTATGTGTTTTTGTTAAAATGCACGAAAATGCTTTGGAAACACGTGGAAACGTTTTTATTTCTACTGTGATTAGACGTTTGATCTTAATTTACTTATGCACGTATGCTTATTTATCGAAACAAATATCAACACTAAGTAGGAAAATGAAATTCTGTCTTACTTAAGGCGAAATTATCTAGTAGAGTAGGGACTCCTACCACGGGATATTAATTTGGCAATAGCAGTCTTAGGATAGTGAACAGCGAATCATCATATCACCAACTGGCACCTAAACTTCTTAAGAGGGTAACAGCTATTGCGTGTAGGGCAAGTCACTATATTCAAGAGCTAATTAATAAAATTGGATAAATACAATCTAGCCATAGATGGTGCTCTGCTGCTCTGTTCTTTTCACATATTTTTGTGTTTAATCTTTTAGAGTACTAATGGTCAACCTTTCTTTTCTAGAAACGCAATGCGGAGAAGACAGAGAGTGAGGGGAAAGATTATGCAGAGAAGTATTTGTCAGGCGATTAGCTCGGATTGTAGATTTTGGTGGTTAGTTTAGTTGTCCACACCTGCCGACCTAACCATTTTAAGGATGCCTATCGTTACTAAAGATGAGAGATGCAATCAGCACATATCTAGATTTGCGTCCTCAGAGATGAAGAAACGCAATGAACGCGTACCTAGATGATAGAAGAATAGAAGACAATAAGAGATTTTACAGTTTGTTGACACTTCAACCCGCAATGTTTGTTCATCAATATTCTGAGCAGAGACGGTGAAACATATCAACTTGATCCGCTAATTCAATTTGCATATATATCCTAATTGAAAACACATGAAGCATTCAAATATAAACTTACTTGACTTCTCGGGGTGTATCATAGAGGGAGCAGGTCAAGGAGTGTTTTAGACTTGTGGAAAGATGGATGGCTTACTACCCCGTGTTTTAGACATGCAGCACTTGAAAAAGAAAGCCTCATGCTACTGCAAGAAACCATTTCTGACATTTCTGTTGACTCTACGAGTAGGAACAGATGCGACTCCTAGGTTTGCAACTTCAATATGCAACAGAAGTCCTAAAACGTAAATTATGAGAAGTTTTGATGCACTATCAGAAACAAAGCCATCTGAATATCCATTCCCAGAACCAGACTGACTTCAGTTAATCCTGCAACTGGATATACGAAGTCACACCAATTTCTCCAAGTGAGGTCATTGCAAATTTGCACGCCAAACCAACAATAGAGATCGTGAACCCATTACCACATACACGATAGGATTTGCTGGTAATTTTAACACACTAAGCAAAGAAACCATCTGCACGTAGACACATGCATAGAGCCAGAGTGCATATGATGCAAGGATATACCGACTCCCAAAAAAGGAAAAAAGAAAAGGAGAGATCCAGTATTTTGATATACACTTCTGTACAACAAGGGTAAGGAATAGGAAAGGAATTTCCACTTTTATTTTCAAAATGCCGGCCAACACGACCAGCAATTTGATACAGAAAAACCTACCCTAATGTCTATTGAAAACAAGAAGCCAACTGAAGTAAATGTTACTTACCTTAAAAAGAGCAACCATGTTAAAGAAGTGTAATTTCTACTTTGTGAATTATTACCATAAGCATATTAGAACATAAAAGAGACTTCGGATACAGATATACATAGCCATACGTATAATACAATAGGATACTACACGGTTAAGAAGTGTTCATCTATCCGACTTTAGTGAGCTTAAGAAATCCATAATGTATCTGCACTAAAAGGCACTGGGTGTTCTAGACTTTCACGGCCAAATCATCAACTCAGTTAGGCACTCTGAGGAAAAAGGTCTCAGTAAAGAAATCTCACAAACTTAAGTCAAGTCAGTCTCACCGACAAGACAAAACAGATGGAGGAATAGAATATTTAAGACTTGCATGACAATGTAGGCCATTGATATACGTTCAAAAGCCAATAACATGGTTATAGCTGAGATAACGTTGAATTCGAGCAAGCCACACCTACAGTGATTGCGAACTTGACGATGAACACAAGTCAAACATTTCATATCACCAATGGTAGGACTCATCAGCAAAAAGAAGAAGCCCTTCCTGGTCTTTTAAATGCCCTCAAAGTAAGGATAAAGTGGAAGGCAACCCTACATCACAAAGAGACTTCCCTGACAAACAGATGCTAATGCAGGAAAACAGGAATGGTGATGTCTCTTGAAGTGAAATTTAGACAATTTCCAATCTGATCCTTAGGAGTCATAGCTACATTAAGTTCATCCAATGACATCTATAGGTACATAGTCGATATAATATGCTTCAGAAGTTTCATATCAAAACAAGTACTACATCTCACAGAAAGGGAAACTCAAAAGCCAAGCGCAGACAGGTGAACTAACCATAAGTAGAAAAGATGTTTAGGGCTCACCCATCTTAATGAAAAAGATCTGCTATGGTAGCCCATACATAGCAGAGCTTACATCAGTACTTGTTTTAGAAGAGGAACCATTGAATCCAGACCATTAATATTTTCAAAAGTGGAAAAGCACAATGTCTGAGACAATATAGAGTAAAAACGCCTCAAGCTTCAGTATATATGCAGGCATTATCTATAATACAGAACAACATAATAAAACATCACTGTAATCGACAATTATATGCGTTAACTTTTCACTTTGAATATTGCAAAAGAACCACACCTTATTCTCTAAGATTTTTTGCACTATTAACCACCAAAATAGGACATTTTAAATTATGTTCTGCAGTTCTTTGCCCCTTCCTAGCTTCATCACTCAATCGTCATCAAATAATTGTTACTCGGGAAGTCAAGATGCACCCAAACATGAGAAACTTCACTGCCAGTCATCTCACAGTTAAAACACCTACTCAAGAAGAGCATTCTGTGTACGAAAAAACAGAGAAAACAAATCAACTCCAGGAGGGAAAAGAGGAACAAGCAATGATATCATCTTATTGAGATGCTTCAGCACAAATAAATTAGTCTAGTGCATTCACTTGTTTCAGCAGCCCTAAGCAAGGGATTTTTCTTGAAAGAATTGGGAACTTGGATGCCATCCTTATCACTCCCCGAGAAGAAGAAAGTAAAATGAAATAGGGACCCGGCAAAGGTTACGATCAAGTGAGATTGTTATAACAGCAAATCTAGAGAAACTCCACGTTGACCTTGGCCCTCAGCCAGATGGAGAAAGCAGAACGTACCTTAACCCTCAAATATCACTGATACATACAGCACACATCACAGAGTACGAATTAGGATGTATCAATAGATTGAAGATAATATACATAGAAAAATCCTTCCAAATGGGTCATCCTAGACATATCTCATTATCGCAAATAAAAAACATTGCATTACATATATCATGGCCATCAACGGGAGAGAAGAAAATACCATCATCACCGGAGGCACTAGCAGGCTTCAAGCCACATATATTACATAGAAACTTGCAGATTTACAAGATCAGAAATATCGACAAGGAAAGAGATTTGCATCAAACGGGAGCTAATGTCTCGATAAATTCATAAGCATCAAGCCACCCATATTGTAATGAGCCATACCCTTTAGATTGATCAGCCGGCATCTCATAAAGCTTCCTGAAAGTCTTGTCACCAACATTATATGTCAAGATTTTACCTGGCAAATGAACTAACAGCGATGACTCCTCGTTTTTCCCTTCTCTAACCAGATGAAGCATAACGATCGCATAGTAATTCATATAGACTGGATCCATGTAATCGCGCACCACCTCTGGGAAAGCACTCACGATAGAATCAAGTTCCACATGGTATTTAACAAACCACCCAGAATAATCCTTTTCCAACTCAAAAATCTTAAATTGAGCAGTCCGTGACCCATAAATCTCAAAGAAATGCAAATGGCCACGAGACTCCCCAAAATACCTGAACCTCCTACACCCCCGATTCTCTGAAATGGGAAGCCTTGGCATCGTCCCAAACTGCTCTTTCTCGACATCGAAGCATAGGGAAGCCCCCGTTGGGCTAATCCAATGAACCCCACCATTCCAAAAGACGCCATTGTCGAACACCATATCGAACGGAGCGACGAAAGGAGACCCAGAAAGCCTCCATCCGCGGTCGCGAGACGAGTAAATCTCAATTTGATAATAGTACGCGGATTCGACGGTGCTTCGAACGCAGACGACGTCATAGTAGGACGATTTAAAAGGGTCGAAGGCCAAACTCACTCCATAAACAGTAGTTGCACAGGAGGAAGCACCCCCGAGCTGGGGAAGCATCGCGAACCGCCCCGTCGTCGGATTAAAGACGTAGTAATTACGCCTACACCCGATCTTACGGAAGCTGCAGCACAGGAGCAGCCCGCCACAGGACTGCAGGATCTTCAGACCCGCGGCGTCGGGGGCGAAATCGAGGCACTTGAACGGGAACCCAGATAGAGGAGAATCGCCGCCGCCCCCGCCCAGCGGCAGGAACTGGTGGTCGGAGGGGGTGCGGCGGAGCACGACGCCGGAGGCCCCGGAGCCGGCGTGGAGGCGGGCGTGGCGGCGGGAGAAGCGGGGGCCGGAGATGATGGAGAGCCAGAGCTTGGAGACGCACTTGAAGCGGAGGAGGGAGCGGGCGGGGAGGAGGAGGAGGATCTCGGAGATGAGGTCCTCGTTGGCCGCGATGATCTCGGCGGCCGAATAGCCCTGCAGCTTCATTTCGAGAAAAAGTGGTCGAAGGCGCTTGCAGACGGAAGGGAGAGAGAGGGAGAGGAGGGGAGGGGACGGAAGAGTAAAGAGCATTCACTGGGAAAGAACCAGAAGAGAAAAGCGCGCATAGCGGAAAGATTTGCCGTCACGGGAAAACGCTGGCGGTCGCTGCCGGCGGGCCCCACTGTTGAGTGCACGGGGAGCACGATGGAATGGTGAATGGTGATGGTCCCTGGCTCGTCGTGGGCGACGCGGATATATCTTTTGGAATTCGAAACGAGTCGATGGAAATCGAATGCCAAGTTGCCGAAACAGCGCGCCAAATTCCAGCCGATTTTTGCCTCTCTTTTCTTCTTTCCCTCCCTTTTCTCGAGGATTTTGTTTAAGACACTTGTCAAGCCATCCAATAAAAAAAAAAAATAGGGTGCTCTATATTTAAAGTTTGGCATAATAACACAAATAATTTATAAATTTTGGTAACTACGCACTCTAGTCCCTCAATTTTTAATTTGTTATTTATAATCCATGAATGTGTGATATATATTCAATTTAATCCTTGAACTATATGAAAACATTCGATATATCAGGGGCCACGTTAAATAAATAAAAATCCATGATTTATATTACATATTTGGGTAATATTCAAAGACCAAATTAAAAAAGTTCAAAATTTAAAGATTACATTATATTTTATGTAATCTTAATGACTGATTGTGCCATAATAATTATCCATAAATCTCATAACCATTCATGTAATTGTACGTTAACATCATTACCTCTATCGATTCAAATCATTAACCAATCAACCATCACAATTCAAATATCAAATGGTAAAACAAATCTCGCTATAATTTTGAAATAATTTGTTGTGATATTTCTATTTTACTCTCTCTCTCTCTCTCTCTCTCTCTCTCTCTCTCTCTCTCTCTCTCTCTCTCTCTCTCTCTCTCTCTCTCTCTCTCTCTCTCTCTCTCTCTCTCTCTCTCTCTCTCTGCGCGAAGTAAATCCTCTATAAAAAGTACATTTGACCATGGCAAACAAAACCCCAATTTAGTTTTTCTCAATTTTAAAGCATCAATCAAGAAATGATCGAAAAAGATATTTGATTTATCACAATCTATGCCCCCACCTATTAGAAGGGGTTTAAACCTTTATGACCAACTATTCTTTCAAGAAATGAGTCTTATATCTCCATTTGTTTCGCAGAAAAATAGATATTTTGAAAAATATTTTCATAAAATTGATCGTTTGAATCACTTAAAATAACAAGTTGATGAAAATTATCTTCATCGCTAATAATAATTTATGTCTAAAATTTTCATAAATGATAAAAATATTTTTCTCTCATTCATTTTTGTAAGTAATATAAGTAATCATTTTTTGAAAAATGTTTTTAGATTGATTCATTGTATGTGAAACAAGTGTGTAAACAAATTTCACCAATAAACATTGTATCTAATTAATAAATGGACAATTCACGTGTTGGTTGCAAATCCATAGTATTTTCTCAAAAGATTGCACAAATAATTTGCTCGACAAATCATAATAACAAATAAAAAGCTATCCAAGAACTTCAACATCCCTATAGTTGAGAATTGTAGTGACGGAAAAATTAAATATTATGTACATTACTAACAAAGAATACATGAGCTTTTAGATAGGCTTTAGAGGTTAACTATCTAATAACAAAAAATCAATTACATCAAAATTAGAATCAATCAAGATAAATCTTCTAAATATTTTTATATTTCTAACATCCTCCTTCAAGCTCAAGGTGCTTTGAAAGAAATCAACTTGAGTTTAGAGAAAAGATTTAGAAAATGCCTAGGTGAATGTGTCTTAATAAAGACATCAACAGTCTATTTAGTGAATAAAGTAGAGACAAGTTGAACAATGCCGTGAAGAACATAAGATTAGATAAAATGACAGTCTAATACAATGTGCTTGGTTCGTTTGTGGAAAACATCATTATATATACTATTTGGATAGCACTTTAGGTGTCGTAATAAATGACTAACTATTCCACCATGTTGACGCACTCCCATGTCTTTTAGTAGCCACCACAACTATAGTAATTCTGATGTCGTATTAGCAAGAGCTTGATATTCTGCTTTTGTACTAGAGTGAGCAACATTAGTTTGTTTCTTACTACGCCAAGAGATAAGTAAAGTACCTAAGAAGAGCCCGTAGTGGAGCAAAGATCTTAGGGTCATTAGCTTAGTCAACATCAAAATAAGTAGTCAATTCCAAGATAGATTGAGAAGAATAGTAAATGCCATGAAATAATGTACCCTTGATGTAGCAAAGAATTTGAAATACTACAACAAAATGCGTTGTGCGAGGCGTGGTCATGTACTAACTAACAATATGGACAACATAGGCAATGTCAAGTCGAGTAACAGCAATATATAAAACTATTGACAAGTTGTTGATAGAGTATAGGATTCAAAAGAGGAGCCCTATCTTTGGCACCAAATTTAGCATTGGTCTCAATAAAAGTTGCAGCGATCTTGTTGTTAGTGAGCTTGGCTTGAGAAATAAGATCAATGGCATATTTGGCTTATGAGAGATAACAACCAGAGGACTCTGATTGAACCTTCAAGCATAAAAAGTAACTGAATCGCCCTCGATCTTTCATTTTGAACTATTAACTAAGATATTGCTTAAGCTTTGAAATGCCAATATGATCATCACCAGTAATAACTATGTCATTTGCATATAAGAGTAGCATATATACCCATGAAATTACATTGAACAAAAAGAGCATGATCATGGAGATTGGATTTGAAGTTGAGAAATTCCATTGTAGAACTAAATTTGAAGTACCATGCATGAGTAGTCTATTTCAGACCATATAATGCTCTACATACTTGGCACACTTTGTTGGAAGAATGAGTATTTCTAGGACGAGGCACCATATAAACTTCTTCAGTAAGATCACCATTCAAGAATGCCGTTTTAATATCCATCGGGAATAGAGACCAGTGCTTAATTGCAGCAACGGCAAGAAGACTACGGACAGTAGTGAGGCGTGCAATAGGAGCAAAAGCCTTTTTCCACTAACCAAGCTTTGTAATTATTCATCGTACCATTTGCCTTTGTTTTAATTTAAATACTCATTTACAACCTACAACGGAATTATCAAGAGGCAAATCAACCAAATGCCATATGAGAATTATCTAAGGCCTATAGTCAATCTACCATCGCTTGCTGCTTGCGAGGTTTAGAAAAAGAAGCAATGGTAATTACAACATTGAACAAAAGATTGACTTACTCTGGTGGAGCAATGAATAGAGGATGATGGAATGTCAACCGGTGGAGAATCTATGGATGGAGCAAACATGTTAGAAGCTACCAAGGTGTTATCGCCAATAGAATTTGTATTAGGATTAAAAGAAGAAGGAGGAGGAGACACTTTTGGAGAGGAGGATTCATGAATGGAGGGAGGTGCGAGATCTTCTAGAAATAAATCCACTGAAGTATTAGCGAGGAAAGAAACATGAGGCGATGACTTGAAGGGATGAAGAGAGAAGAACATCTTGTATTTCCAAAAGGCAAACCTATCAAAATGGGTCTTAAATCCATATATTTAAATGGGTCACTTTAATCTTAAAGAGCTTACTTAAATGGGTTTAAAAATTTAAAACTTAAAATAAATGGATTGACCTTGGAACCCATTTCCAACCCATGGCTTACACGCTCTCTTTCCCTTTTTAGCCTTATAAAATTTATAATTTTTTTTATATTTCCTTTTTCTTTTCTTTTTCTTTTTCTTTTTCTTTCCTTTTTCTTTTTCTTGTCTTCTTCCATCTTCCTCAGCTAGTGGTTGGAATGGCGATAGTTGATGATTGACCAAGCAAGAGATGAGCTCGCTAGAGGCCAACGAAGCTCGAGGTCGCCAACTATTGGCAAGGCTTGGCGAACCAAAATAGGGCGAGCTTGAGCTCCCATGTAGCCGGTCGCCATTTGTCGTCGTGGCAAGCTAGCCGCTGAAGAAGAAGGAAAAAGAAAAAGAAAAAGGAAAAGAGAAAAAGAAATATTTTCTATTTTTTAAATAGAAAAATAAAAAATTTTAAAAGGAGTACACAAAGAAAAATTTAATCATATTTTTTTATACCAAAAGGCAAAAAATATTTTGAAATTTATTTTCATATTTCAAGCAAATATTTAGAAAATATTGTAATTTTCCTAAAAAATTCTTGGAAAATATTTTCCAATAAATAAATGGAGGCTTATTTTAAAAAAATATATAAAAATTGTCTACTAGATTTGTATTGCATTAAAGTGTTTTAGCAATACCATTTAAAATATATATATATATATATATATATATATATATATATATATATATATATATATATAGGAATAAGCTTTATTAGATTTATTTAAATGGGTTAGGTCGGGTATAGGTCAAGAATTTTACATTACGATAATTGGATTATAAACAAGTTAAATGAGTCAATTTGGATTGAACCATTTATGATCCAACCTAAACCCTACCCGATCCACTCATTTGACAGGTCTACCAAAAGGTAATATGACTAGACACATGAAGGTGATTAAATATAGGATCCCAACATCCATAACCTTTGTGTTCAACGCTATACCCAAAAAAGCAACATAACGTGCATGAGGCTCTAAGTTTCAACGTTCATGTGGGAGAAGATGTACAAACAAGTGCTACCAAAGACTTGAAGAAGATTGTAATTGGGGACACTACCATACAAGCGCTATGAGGAGAAATTTAACCTATTGCAAGTGACGAAATGCAGTTGATGGTGTATATAGTAGTAAGAAAAGCCTCTCCCCAAAATAGTTCCAGATAAAAAATAGAGATTAAAAGAGTATGTGTAATATCTATTATATGCCTATGTTTACATTTTGTTTGACCATTTCGCTAGGAGTTTCTTAGACAAGAACGATGAACAATAGTACCATTATGGGAGAGAATTCTAAGAAATTTGGTATCTTTAAATTCCATGATATTATTAGTATGAAAAACCTTGATATCTTGAGAAAATTGTGTTTTTATCATGGCAATAAATTACGGTAGATATAAGTAAATTCATATTGATTTTTAGTAGATAAAGCCATGTACAACAAGAATGATCATCCACAAAGATTACAAAATAGCGAAAGCCTCCCATTGTGGGAGTTGGAGATGGTCCCTAAGTATTAGGACGAATAAGATCAAAAGGAGCATGAAAGAAAAATTCACTAAGATCAAAAGGCAAGGCATGATGTTTTTCCCAATTGGCAAAGTCGACAATCAAAACGTTTATTGTCAACAGAACCTAAATGACATTTGAAATTAAGGATTTTAATCTAGAGGATAAAGCATGACCTACCCTAGAATGCCAAGTTTCAGATAACACTGTGGTTGCACAACCATCAAAGGAGTTGGGAATATTCAAGGAAACAAGCTCAAATGGGCATCCCACTCTATAGCCCGTCCCAATAGTTTGTCCCATTCTTGGATCATGCACATGACAACCATGAGAAGGAAAGTGGACATCAAAACGATGTTCACACAATTGTCCTACTAAAATCAAATTGAGGCAAAATTTGGGAATCATGAATGTATTAGGTAAGGGTAATGTAAATGTTGAGATGTTTCTTGTATGGCTAACTCTCATTTGAGAACTATGTAAATAGTAGAGACATGCGTGTTGAATGATTTTGATTGAAACGAATTAGAATTTGAAGTCATATGATTGTAGCAAGCAGAGTCAAAATACGACGAATCAAAAGTACCTAAAATGATAGACATTACAGAAGGAATGGAGAAGCTAGAAGTACCAAACTTTTGAAGAATGGAATGAAGATCCTCTAATTTAAGAGCGACACACAATCCATGAGCAACAATGGTAGATGAACTTGCATGTGGACCTCGATTTTTAGGTCGATTAGCCATCCTTGTAAATTCTTTAGGTTGTACTATACGGTAATTGGACATTGAAAGTTCTAATTTATCCATAATAAGCATAGTACTAGTTTCAACATGGAAGATTGGATAAAAAAATATGAAGAAACTAGTACTTGGAGAGCTGATCTAGAACAAATAAGGCCCATAGCGAACTCAAAATGTCAAAATACCTTAGGAATCGGTCTGAGATGGCCAAGAACTAGTCAGAATATCGTTAAATCAGTCAGAAATGTAGACGAACCAATATGAATTGACCTGAATAGAATCGAACCAGTTCGAAATCTGATTGAATTGATCTAAATACGGACGAACCGGCTTGAAAAATAACTGAACCGGTCTTAAAAAGGCCAAACTAATGAAGTCCGTGGAATTGGTCTGAATACAGATGAATCGGTATGAATCGGCTTGAATATAATCGAATCGGTCTGAAAAAGGCCAAACCGATCTGAAGTTCGAATGAATTGGTCCGGTCAACGGGCCAGACCGGTAAACTGATGTCACTTATGACAGCCGTCTTGGAGCATCTACACAACCGTAGGTGTGTGGATCTCATGCATAGAGAGTGAAGGTGGCACATGAGGGGACGTTGAGCATCCGGAGGCGATTTGGTTTAGTTTAGTCGACTTGCTGAAGCTTTAGGAGGCTGATGGTGGTGGTCTTTGGTGAATATGATCAATGAAAATGGATGAAATAACTCCCAAAGTCTTGGGCTTGATGGTTCATCGGAGGTGATGGCGCATGCGATGCGTGCTGCAATTTGATCTCCATTCCTAACAAGGTTTTTGGGTTTGACTCGGCAGAGGACGGCAGTTGCTATAGAATTAAGGGTGAAATCGAAGTGACGCGGGCGAAGCGGTAGGCGTTAGACTGGATGGACGCTTCCTCAGAAAAGAATGGCTTTGATATTAAGTTGAGAATTATTGTGATAGAAAAATGCAATATTTTATATGTTACCAATTTCAAATACATGAGCCTATATATAAGCCTTAGAAGTTAACTATTCAAAATAACAAAATATCAATTACATCAAATTAGAATCAATCAATAAAAATCTCCGAAATACACTTATATCTCTAAGATCTATAATTTATTGACAGCAATACAAAAGAAAACTGAAATAAAGTTGATTTTTTTAAGAATATCATCAAAATGTTATACCAGGCACTATACTTTTTTACCAATAAAAAACACAATAAAACTGAAATAAAACTCCAGCTTTTAAGGCGACAACATAGCATCTAATAAACAAGTGAAACATCCAGGAAATTATATAAGTAGGTCACACATTTCTTTAGGACATTGCACGCAGCCCGGCTATTGAGCCTGCATATTTTATAAATTTGACTATTCCAAATTTCTAACTACAATTCAAAAGAAAAAGAAAACACCGTAATAAGTAAATTATTTTAGGAGTACCGGTACCCAGGCACCCAGCAAAAAACCCGCCACATCCCTTAGCAAGGAAATTTTGTTCACGAGTCTTATTGTGGGTTACATTTTTCAAATTATTTTGATTCGTCCATTCAATATAAGATTTTGGACGAATGATCTATTTCTTGAGTGCATTAAACATACGCAAGCTAAAAAGATTGACTATTGTGCAACTTTGACTTGTTAAAAATTCTGGGACAAAAGCAAAGGAATCTCTAAATTATAACTATTGTGATACATTTATCCTAAATTTTTTTTCTATGACATCAAAATCTCAAACTTATATATGCGACACATTAACCCTCCATCAAAATTCTATTAATAAGAATTGTTGAAAATCTGCTTGCATGGATGCCAAGAAGCAAACAGTGTTGAAATAAATTTGGTCATGTGATTTAAGTGAAATAAAAATGACAATATGTTGACTGAAAAATCATTTGATGGAACATTAACGGAGGATAAACGTGTCATATAGGTATAATTTGGGGTTTTTTTTATATAAAAAAAAAGTTTATGGTAAATGTGTTATAGTGAGCATAGGATGGGTTTTTTGATGTCACAAAAAAAAAATTGGGATAAATGTGTCATAGTATATATAGTTTCGGAGTTTTTGTGACTTGTCCCAAAGTTCTAACTATGATTTTAAGAAAAAAAAATTCCGCACATCGAGTCAAGATAGGTAAGACTCTGTTGACCCAACCTGGGAAATTTTTGGTCCCCCTCAGGTCGGAGAAAAAGGGGCAGAAGAACAGCCCAAGTGCCATAATTTGGCACGGGAGGACATTTAAGTGCCATAACTTCAAAATAGTACACTTGAGTACTAGTTTTGAAGTTAAATGGAACACTTTAAGTGCCACTCCGGCGAAACTCCGGCCAAATGGCTTACATGGCAACTTTCCGGTAAGTTTGGTCAAAAATGGCGTCATTTTGCATGTTGACGTGGCGGAGAAAATGCAAAAACGACGCTGTTTCGTGTCCGACGTATAAATAATAATATAAAAATTAATTAAATTAGATTTAAACTTAATTTTATTTAAAATATTCAAAAAATTAAAAAAAATTAAGAAAAATTTAAAAACTTAAAAAATTTAAAAAATTAAGAAAATTAAAAAAAAGGGGGAGAGGTCGAATGGGGCGGGCCGAGGGCTAAGCCGTCGCCGCCGCCGCCTCCCTACCATCGCCGGAAAGGGCCGACGACGGAGGGGGAGGGTCGGCCGAGGTCGTCGGCCCTCGACCGATCGACGGCGAGGGCCGTGAGCACGGTGAGGGCTACGAGCCCTTGCCGAATCGCGACAAGGGCCGCGACCCTCGCCCCGATCCGGGCGAGGGCTCGCGGGACCTTGCCGGCCCCGGCCGACCCTCCCCACTCCGTCTCGGCCCTTCCCGGCGACAGCGGGGAGGTGGCGAGGGCCCGCGAGCCCTCGCCAGATCTGGGCAGGGCCGCGACCCTCGCCCCCGATTTGGGCGCGGGCCGCGACCCTCGCCCTAGATCCGGGGAGGGCTTGCATGAGGCGAGGGTCGCGGGCCCTCGCCGCCTCCCCGTCGCCGTCGGGAAGGGGCGGCAACGGAGTGGGGAGGGTTGGCTAGGGTTGCCGGGCCCGGCCGGGCTAGCAAGGCCGGCCGACCGGCGGCGAGGGCCTGCGAGCCCTCGCCCGGATCCGGGCGAGGGTCGCAGCCCTTGTCGCGATCGACAAGGGCTCGTAGCCCTCGCCGTCGGCCGGCCGACCCTCCCCCTCCGTCGCCGGCCCTTCCCGGCGATGGCGGGGGCGGCGGTGGCGAGGGCTCGCCCTCAACCGCCCCGTTTGACCTCCCCCTTTTTGTAATTTTTTGTAATTTTGTAATTTTGTAATTTTTCTTAATTTTTTTAAATTTTTTTAAGTTTTTAAATTTTTCTTAATTTTTTTAAATTTTTGAATATTTTAAATAAAATTAAGTTTAAATCTAATTTAATTAATTTTATATTATTATTTACACGTCAGACATGAAACGGCATCGTTTTTGCATTTTCTCCGCCACGTCAGCGTGCAAAACGACGCCGTTTTGGACCAAACTCGCCGGAAAATTGCCACGTCAGCCATTTGGCCAGATTTTCGCTGGAGTGGCACTTAAGTGTTCCATTTTACTCCAATATTGGCACTTAAGTGTACAATTTCAAAGTTATGGCACTTAAGTGTCCCTCCGTGCCAAATTATGGCACTCCAGGTATCACAATCTCGAGAAAAAGGTATCGATACCCTATTATTCCAAAGGTTACTTTAGATATAGTTGAGTAAAAAGATGTAGCTGTGCTCCTACACTATGTTTAAACCAAAGATATCGTTAGACCTCTACGGCTAATTGATGCTTGGATAACCTCTCTTTCTTAGAAAGCAAGTGCGTCACCGATTGACCAACTTTTTTTCAGTAACAAATTAAAATTGAAGGCTTTTATTGGTATTGGGCTTAAGGCCCTATCCGCCCAAGCTGGGCTCAGAAAGCCCGGCCCACGGGAATAAGGCCCGTGGGAAGGGAGAGGTATAAAAGGGAGAGAGAGAGAGAGAAAAGAGGTTGATCAGAATCATAACTCACGTACGTTTCCCTCTCCCGCGCGCTTTCTCTCAAAAGAAGAACAGTAGGCATACGGCTTCCAATTCTTCCTTCCAAGGCTTCATCGACTCGAATTCGACCGGATTCTCTTCCTCCATTGGCGTCGGTGTCTAATCGTGGCAAACAAGGTACGCTCGAATCCGTGGTGTGCTTTACGATCGGTGATACGTGTCGTTTTCTTGGGCTTCGCTTCCGCATTGATTTAGGGATTCGATTTAGTGTCGAATCCGGTGTTTCGGGGATCCGTTATGCTCAACATTGGTATCAGAGCCCAAGTTCACGTTTTCTCGATCAATTTGATGTGTTTTGGTTGATTTTTTCGCAAAAGGACTTCGGCCGTACGGATCGGGCGACAAATCCCGACACCCGAGACTTCTTCGGCCTTTTTCATGAGTTTTCGAATGTCAAAAACAAATTTTGAAAGGACTGGGAGAAAGGCGACGTCGAGACGAGTCTGGAGATGCCTCGAGCGCCGCCGGGCGACGCCGCACGCGCCCACACGCGGCCGGAAGGCGCTGCGCGTGGGCGCGACGCGCCCGGAAGCGCTCGATCGCCGAGCGCGTGCGGCACACGCGCCGGTCGGGCGACCGCGCGCGCGTGCCGCCGGGCGAACCGGCACGCGCCGGTCCGCGGAGCCGACGCGCGTCCGACGTCATCATGACGTCACCCAACGGTAAATAACCGCCGGGGTGACGTCATCGCCGACGTCGGCAATGACGCTCGGTTGGCCCGGCGGCGACCCGACCCGCAAACCGACCCGACCCGACCCGACCCGCTGACGATGGCACGCGCGCGGCACGTGCCGATGACGTCTGCGTGACGTCAGCCGAAGCACGCGCACGGCACGTGCGTCGGTCCGTGCGAGCGGCCCGACCGGCCCGACCGGTCCGACCGGTCCGGCGACCGACGACCGTTGATCGTTGACGGACGACCGTTGACCGTTGACCGACGACCGTTGACCGTTGACCGTTGACTTTGATCGTTGACCGTTGACCAAAAAAAAAAAAAGGGAAAAGAATGTGTTTCTTTTTCAATTAAGTCTATGAGGGTTATATGTAATCCCTTATTTGTTCTGCATGTGTTGCGGGAACAATGCCTCCCCGAGGGTGCGCACACCTATTCGCGCGCTTCTGGATGAACGAAGGAAAGGCCGTCTGGGCGATAGCGAGGACCGATCATCGATGGGAGAGCGGTGACTTAATTGATCACGTCCTTGATGTCAACGTGAAAATTCAACAGTCATATGGAATGGTCGTCCCATGTCACATCGAGAGATGGTGCGATTTTTCATAAACACTCTTCCACCCGAATGGCAAGATGTGTTGAATCGCATATGGGATGTCAACGGAGCTGCTTCCTATAAGAAAATTGTAATGAATTTTGCAAATGAATATTACTGTATTGTTTCAAGGGAAAAGATCAAGAAATTGAACAAAATAGGATCTTTTCCAGTTCGTGTGCTGACTTGGTGTTAGTTGTATTGAATGATATATGTTAAGTGTGATTTGTGGACATATTATGTAATGATTACTACCTATTTGTATTGATTGAAAGCATTATTGTTTTATTGAAATTCAATTATTTGTTGCTTTCTGTTATTGCTTTGGTTCTTTGTGGGTAATTAGGCGAGGGTAGTTATAGAAGTTTTTGTAACTTCATAGAATTGATTTTGCATATGACAATTATATTAATGATAATTTTTAAGTTAGGATTTTTTGGAGGGTGATTGGAAACGTAGTGACCTTTTGATTCTGAAGTCTTACTTGAAATTATTCATTAATATGATGGGTCTATGTAAATAGGGATGCATAAATGATAGGCATTAATAATTCGTGCATATTTGTCGATGTGTTCGATCAATGGCTTCACCACAAAGAGCATAGTTCTTTAGCTGAACAAAGGTGAAAAGCTCACCGGAGACAACTATGAAATTTGGCAAATGAAAATCCAAGATGTCTTTGGAAGAGCAAGAATCTCTTGAGGCTCTTGTCATGACCATGGTAGAACCCGAAGAGGGACCCACCGAACAAAGACAAAAAGGACAAAGAAGCTTTTCTTGCGTGGAAAAGAATGAACTCTCTAGCTCGCATCACGTTCTTTGAGCGGCATGGAAAATGACGTCATGCGAGAGTTTCGGCGTTTTGACAACGCCAAAGAAATGTGGGAGGCACTTTGGAAGCTAGGTTTGGTCATACTTCGGTGACTAGATCGAGGCGCTCACTATCGATTTGACTCTTATAAGAAGCCTCATGGTCGAGACCATGAAGCAACATCTTAGAAAGATGTCAAATATGATAACGAGCCGAGAGACGCCGGCCATGTCCTCACGAGATGAGCAAAGCAGTGCAAGCAAAGGATTCGTTCCTTGCCTCGAGTTGGGAGCATATGAAGGTGCACCTGACTCATAATGAGAATATCAAAACATTTGAGGATGCAATGCGTCATCTTGAGCTGGAAGAGGACCGCCTGTTGGCGGCTAAGCCAGATGTTGAGCTTTATTATGCTGGTTCTAGCTCAAATGGAGCTTCGTGCTCCAAGCGCAAGCGCCCTAACTGGTTTGATAAGGGTAAAGGCAAGGAAGAAGCTGGTCCTTCAGGGAAGAAACCCAAATTTAACCAACATGATAGAGGAAAACGTCCTCACATGAAAAAGCTAACAAGGGTGAAATGCTACAACTGTGACAAGAAGGGTCACTATGCTCGCGACGTGAGCCAAAGAAGGTGAGCACCCCTTGTACTTTTGAACTTTGCTTATGTGTCAAGTTACGTGTTCTTAACGAGTCTAATCCTTTGTGGACTGTGGATTCGGGGCGACGGATCACGTAGCGAAGGATAGAGGATCCTTCGTGGAATTCCGACGAGTACCTACCGGAACTAAGTGGATCTATGTGGGAAACAACTCCGAGCAAGTGAAAGGAATTAGCACATGCCAACCGAATATGCGCGGTGGACGCACTTTGTTCCTTCATGATGTGCTTTGTATGCTCCGGAGATTCGTCGGAATTTAGTGTCCGTATTAGTGTTGGTTAGATTAGGTTTCAATATGAACTTCACGTAGTAGAGGTGTGAATTTGTTCTTGAATACAAATTACTATGGTTGTGGCTATTTTCTAGATGGTTTTATTGTATTAGATGTTGATTATGTTAATGCTAATATTTGTTATTCCCTTCTCACGTCTCCTAATAAATATGATAATGATGTGAATGTGTGGCATGCTAGACTTGGTCACATTGGCCAACAACGTATGAATAGACTAGCCAAAGAGGGCTTGTTGGGCAATATTGAAAAAGTCGATTTGCCTATGTAAGCATTGCCTAGAAGGGAAAGCAACAAGGAAACCATTTGGAAAAGGAAAAAGAGCTGAATTTCCTTTGCATTTAATCCATTCCGATGTCGTGGTCCAATGAATGTGAGAGGAAGGCATGGGGCTGTTTATTTCATCACATTTATTGATGATTATACTCGATTCGGATATGTCTATTTGATTTCTCATAAATCTGAAGCAATAAGTTGTTTTAAAAGGTTCATGAACCTGGTAGAGAATCAATTAGACAAGAAAATAAAAGCATTGAGATCCAATCGAGGTCGAGAATATTTATCTGATGAGTTCAGAAAATTATGTGATGAAAAAGGAATAGAAAGACAGTTGTCTATTCCGTATACTCCTCAACAAAATGGTGTTGCGGAGAGAAGAAACAGAACCCTACCGGAAATGGTTAGGTCCATGATGGCGCATGCTAATTTACCTATCACCTTTTGGAGTGATGCGTTATTAACTGCTGCCTATATACTTAACCGGGTGCCTTCCAAATCGCTTACTTCCACTCCATATGAGTTATGGACGGGTAGAAAACCGGACTTAAGTTTTCTTAAGCCATGGGGTTGTGCTGCCTATACACATGAGTCCTCTCACAAGTTTGGGAAATTAGGTCCCGTGAGGAAAGAAGAGTATTTTCATAAGATACTCGGAACACTCGAAAGGGTATGTGTTCATTGGTGAGCGGGAAAGTGGGAGTATAACCGAATATGAATCTCGAGATGTGACATTCTTAGAGGATGAGTTTCCTAAGAAGGGCGAAATAGGGAAGATAACTCCTTATTTGAAACCTTGGATCAAGATAAAGATATTAGTGGAGTTCATCCAAGTGGGAGCACAATAGGGAATGATGTGCAAAGTGTACAATCTCCTATACGGCGAACAAGTCGCCAAAGTATTCCCCGTCGACGTTTTGACATTGAAGGGGAAACTTTTATGGTTGCTCCATAAGATGAGGATGAGCCAAGAAATATCAATGAGGCTTTGAAGTGCCCTAGTAAGGAAAAATGGATTAATGCAATGGAAGAGGAAATTGAGTCAATGGAATCAAACCAAGTCTGGGAATTGGTTGATCTTCCAAAAGGACGCAGAGCTATTGGGAACAAATGGGTTCTCAAAATAAAGCGAAAGGCTGATGGCTCGATAGAAAGGCATAAGGCTCGCCTTGTGGCGAAGGGGTATAATCAACGGAAGGGATTGATTATGAAGATACGTTTTCTCCTGTAGTGAGATTTACCTCGATTCGCATTATTCTGGCAATAGTGACTAGTCTGGATCTTGAGTTACATCAAATGGATGTAAAGACTGCTTTCCTCAATGGAGAATTAGAGGAAGAGATATATATGGAACAACCTGCTGGTTTCATAGTAAAAGGCCAAGAAGAAAAAGTATGTCGACTTTTGAGGTCGATATATGGTCTTAAGCAGTCATCAAGACAATGGTATATACGTTTTCATAATGCAATAATGGCATATGATTTTACAATGATTGATGAGGATCATTGTGTATATATCGAAAGATCCAAGGATCAATTTGTGATCATATCATTATATGTTGATGATATACTAATTGCCGGAAGCAATATGGAGTTGGTTAGTACCGTCAAGAGATGGTTGTCTTCTAACTTTGAGATGAAGGATATGGGTGAGGCTGCATATATTCTTGGAGTTAAGATTTCAAGAGATCGTTCGAAGAGATCGTTGTCTCTTTCACAAGAAACCTATATAAATAAGGTTCTTGAACGATTTCGTATGCAAGACTCGTAAACCCATAGACACTCCTATTGCAAAAGGTGAAGGATTGAGCCATAGATCGTGTCCAGGGGACTCCACAAGAGAAGGAACAAATGAAAAATGTTCCTTATGCTAGTGCTTTGTTGGGAGCTTGATGTACGCTATGATGTGTACAAGACCCGACATATGTTTTGCGTTGGAATGGTGAGTAGATACCAATCCAACCCGGTCCAAAGACATTGGAAAGCCGTGAAGAGAATACCGAGGTATCGAAGGGAACCTGCGATTTCAAGTTGAATTATCAAGGAAAGGATCCGCAACTTGAAGGCTATTCGGATGCTGATTGGGGAGGAGATTTAGATGAAAGGAAGTCTACCTCTGGATTTGCTTTCTTATCAACAATGGCGCCATATCATGGAGCAAGAAGAAGCAAACGTGTATAGCCTTATCCACGATGGAAGCTGAGTTCGTGGCATTATCGCGGTGGTACAAGAAGGAGTTTGGCTTAAGAGATTCTTGGATCATTTAGGTGTTATTGAGAAAGCTGCAAATCAATTATTGGTTAATTGTGATAGCCAAGCAAATATAGCGTACACCAAAGATCCAAAGTATCATGGCAAGACCAAACATATAGATACCAAGTATAACTTTGTAAAAGATATGGTTGCACGAAAGGATGTGAACTTACAAGTACATATCTACGCATAGAATGGTAGCAGATCCTATGACAAAGCCGATACCTAGAGATGTGTTTTGTGGTCATGTAAAATCTCTAGGATTGCGTAGAGTCGATGTGTTGAATTGTAATTTCCCTGAGTTGTTCACATTTATGAGATTTTGTTTTTCATTGATTAATGCCTATGAATCTATGTGTGATCTTTATGCATCTTAATGTTCAGTGCATTATTTGAGAAGTATGTCGGACATATATATGATTAGCCCACTCACACGGGTAATCGCCTCTATTTACTGTGTGATAAATAGAGATGAGACTGATTTTAAGCTAATTATCTAGGTGATAATCGAGAGCTCAAGCTTAAAATGCAAATGTCGCCTTAATCGAGTGTTAAGATGAGGACATAATACTAAAGATGTCCAAAAGTAAAATACCCCACATATTTTACTTTATCTGTCTAAGATGCCAGATGTGAGTTCTGATGAATTTTGTAATTGAGTAGATACGTGAACTCAAGTTAGACATTGTGTATGTCTTAAATATCATCTGTACGGTATTGAAAGGTGTAGACATACGCTCCATGGGAAAGGAGTTAATACCGTAATACGTATTTCATACTACGTATGCATGAGACGACCAATAAGAGTGGCAAAAAGTTTGATCTCAACTTTTATGACGTGTGAGACTCTTGAGGAAAAGAGTTCCTCAATTTTTTAGTCCCCTCAGGACTCTTACTTATTCTCAAGGTTTCTATTTAGTGTTTGCTATCTTAGGGTGTTGCCAATGGTCATGAGATGATTCGATCTAATGGGGCATTTCTAGAAAAGCAAGCTAGACTGAAATTGAGAGTTTGAAGGAAAGAGGAAGATCGATTTTGGAAAATCACATTGTGGTTTTGTATTCACTGGTTGACCAATTATGACTGTCTTTGTGATAATTATAATTGTGAATACAATAAATATATCATTATTTAAAAGAGATCAAGGGAGATATAAATGTGATCGATCGATCTAGGGTACTGCATACTAAATCTACTCAGAGTGTGACGCCCAATTATGAGCTGCTATATATTCCTAACAGATGTATAGCAACGAGCTCTCAAAGTATCTTTGGTCGCACGGATTATTCACCTGTATGAATGTTGAAGAGAGGTAAAGAGATTCCTGTTCGGCCCACCATGTGCGAGTGGGAGATGAAGGCTTTTATTGGTATTGGGCTTAAGGCCCTATCCGCCCAAGCTGGGCCCAGAAAGCCCGGCCCACGGGAATAAGGCCCGTGGGAAGGGAGAGGTATAAAAGGGAGAGAGAGAGAGAGAAAAGAGGTTGATTAGAATCATAACTCACGTACGTTTCCCTCTCCCGCGCGTTTTCTCTCAAAAGAAGAACAGTAGGCATACGGCTTCCAATTCTTCCTTCCAAGGCTTCATCGACTCGAATTCGACCGGATTCTCTTCCTCCATTGGCGTCGGTGTCTAATCTGTGGCAAACAAGGTACGCTCGAATCCGTGGTGTGCTTTACGATCGGTGATACGTGTCGTTTTCTTGGGCTTCGCTTCCGCATTGGTTTAGGGATTCGATTTAGTGTCGAATCCGGTGTTTCGGGGATCCGTTATGCTCAACAAAAATACACCCCGCAATCGCGTTTAGAAGGTTTGACCACAAAAAATATTGGCGAAGCCATGTGGTAAGGGCTGGACCTCAATCATTGCATTTATTCGTGATTTTTGGATAGTATTATCCAGAACCAACAACTCCCGCTAATTTAATGCAAGAGACCAACAAGCCCCACGTTTCATGGCAACAAGTTGGAATACAATAATGCTGGAGTTCATTCCACGAGATCCACCGGGGAAACGTGCACTTCATCTTTCTAGATGCCTTTTCAATGCCTGATATCACTAATTAAGTTGATACCACAAAAAATTCCTAATTAATATTTATATGATAAGTTTACTCCAAATTAATTTTGATCATGAAAAATATATGTGACAAATGTATCCCAAACTGATACATTTGTAGTAAATTTACTTTTCATTAGTTTCCATTAAATTGGACCACAACGAAAGGTAAAACACTAAATTTGTGTATCTATCATTTGTCACGTGTCATTCAACTCATCCAATTTTAAGGTGAAATTAAACAGAAACTCATGGAAGGTATGTTTGTCACGGATGTATCAATTTAAAATTTTTAATGGTAAAAAAATTAGTTTTGGATAAATTTATCACAAATGTACTGATTTGAGATTTTTCGTCGTATTAATATCCCTACTAACTTTCGCAACTAAGAATAGAAACATTAAAAAAAAGTTACATGGATTTTTACAGCAAGGCTTGTCGTTCCATATGAAGCTCGAATTGCAATAGCAAACATAAACTGTAATTTAAATTGATAAAGGTTGTGGATGTCAATGTAAAATTATACAAGTGGTTTGTGAAATTTTTGGACAGTAGTTATGACAGAATCAATCATGAAATGATTTAAATGGATTATTGGAACGTCTTTTCAAGTTGAAAATTTGGCGATCAAAAGCAAATTGGATATTTACACTATGAAAGTTCAATATAGTTTTTCTCAATCTCAAGACATCTGTAGTAAAATGATTGAAATAGATATATGGGTTGTTAGATACAGTTTTTTTTTTTTTTTAAATTATCAATAGTTTCTTATTGGATACGTTTTTGTTTATGCACTTGAAAATTAAAATAAAATGTTATAAAAAATATAAATTAACTAAGGTAAACGTTCTCTCAATTGTCTATATTCGTTTCATCGATATAGGAGGCTTGATCATGAATATTGGTGAAGCCATGTGAGGGTCTGTACTTCAATCATTGCTTGTATTTGAAATGTTGACGATAAGACCCACAACCACTTTCTCCTGCTAATATCAATCCTAATGAAAATAATAATATAAAATAGAAAGAAAAAGGATGACCCACTTAATAAACATTGCTCCGACCTGAATTCCCCGCGCGAGAGGGACCAGGTGACGTAAAACTGAAGAAACTGGCTCTGGACGGTGGAAAGAGCGAGAGAAAGCGACGTAACAAAAAGAGATGGGACAGCAATAACATAATTAACACCTAAACCTTTGTTATCGTGCAGCATCATCTCTCTCCGAACTTTAAATCAAATCAATTTCGTCATTAAATAACAATTCAATTTATAATGTCATCAGTGAACTTCCGATTGATTTAATTAGGTCTATAAAACGTTTAGATAACTTTTTATACCATTATCCTATCAACACAATTTTATTGAAATGGATTCCAATTACGTGGAGATTAAATTAAGGGTTAATGACATAGACAGTCTGTAAATTTTGACTCAACGTGAAATATAATTCCCAAATTTTTAACTTGTTTAATATGATTTCTAAATTTTAATGTGCAATATCATCTTTGAATTTTTAATTTATTTAATGTAACTCTTAAACTTTTAGTACATGTGTATGGAAAATGTTCAATATTATCATTTCATACATTCAAGTTTAGAAATGGCATTAAATATTTTTATATAATTGAGGGATTATAATAAACATGCATTAAGATTTCATGGGTCAGATTCGATAAGTTGAAGGTTCAGGAATGCTATTACACATTGAGCTAAAGTTCTAAATTAAAAGTTTAGGGATCACATATTCCGTTAAATTAATTGTGGGTGGAGAAAATTGTATAGGTAAGTAGTGAGTTTCTTTAGTGTGATATTTAAATGAAACTGGGACAAAAAAATGATACGTGATATTTTCGTTCCGCGTGCTATTCAACTAATCTAATTGACACGCATTCTTTCATTGAATCTAAAGCCCATGTGGGTGGCGGACAGCGGGTATCTTGGGCCTCCCTATTACAGTACTCTCGAAGGAAGCCAAGTTCGCGTCTTACAAGGGACTTCGTACGTTTCTGTAGATTCGATTTTTAGTGAATATCGGATTCACTGATGATGCATTCAATCACTGCAAAAGTCCCATGGTTTGTCGATAATTTCGTGTAAATGATGCTCATTTGGTGTCCACCCGTTAATCAAAACAAGATCAATCACATTCTCCAGCCAAACATCAATGATAATCACTCTCAGAATGCTAATTAAGGATGTGTTTATTTTACTGAATATTTCGTGATAAAAGAAAATATTTTTTATGGATCTTTTTTGAGAAAAATAGTTAGTTTTTATTTATTTGGTGGTTTAAGAATAGTGCTTTTTCTTTTGAATAGAAGGGAAATTTTTTTTTCGTCTGATCTAAGCTTTGTCGTTTTCAATCAATAGAAAACGTTTTTCATCAGCTAAGTGAAAAGTCGAAATTTTTTTTCTCAAAAAGAGTTTTCCTTCAAATACACAGGCACTAAGGTCATTATATTTGTTGTTTTGTTACGGCGAATGAATTTGGATCGATCTTTCCGGCAATGATTTTGTAAATTAGTTGCTATAGAATGAGAGGTCCAAAGACCAGGGAAATTAAAGAACAGAGAGCATGTTGGGCCATCAAAAGCACAATTCTACCTCTCAGTCCATATAGTTGAACTAAGTAAGAACCGCTATTTATAGGCACCTAGAGGAAATACTCCCTAGTTGCTTTTATATCCTCGAAGTCTCGAGGTTTAGATTGATGAAATTTTTTAAGGATTTGCTTAAGTTATAGAATTGTTATTAGACTTGTCAAATGGATGGGTTGGGTTAGATTTGGGTAGGGTTGAAAATGGGTTGACCCATATTTGATCCATTTAACTCGTTTTGACTCATATTCATGTAGTGTAAATCCAGTAACCCATATTCTACTTGACCCATACTCAATTGGATCTATATTCTAAAACCCATTGATATTCTAGGAAAACCCACACGCACTTTAAGCTATATGCTAATTGGATTAAGATTTCAAATTAAATTAAAAAATTTTAAAATAGTAAATAAAATAAAAAATGTTTAAAAAAACTATAAAATGAAATATTTATAAAGAATTAGACCATGCATATGCTTCTCTTATCTAAAGTGAACATACTATTGAGCAACTAAAAACTGCAACGTTCAATTTTTTTAAATAAACATAAGAAAGCTCATTTTTATGATATTTTTTTAAATGATATTGCTAAAACATTTTGATGTAATAAAAATTTAATGGATAATTTTTATAATTTTTTAAAAATTATCTTTTAGAAAATCAAAATTTTAATTATTTTTATTTTTAAAATATAATTTTTAATTATCATTTTTTTTCCTTTTCTTCTTCTTTAGTTGGCCGCCGACCACAGAGCTTACCAAATTGGCAAGGCTCGAGCCTCACTAGTTGTCGACGAGGTTGAGCTTCGCTAGACGTCGGGTGAGCTCGGCCTCGCTGGATTTGGCGAAACTCGAGCTTGCCGGCGTTAGGCAAGCTCGAGTCTCAACAGATCTAGCAAGGCTTGAGCCTTGGCAATCGTCAGGGAGGCCTCGGCCTTGCCAAATCGGTGAGATCAAGCCTCACCAAGCGTCGGGCGAGCTTGGCCTCACCAAATTTAGCAAGTCTTGGGCTCACCCAACGTTGGCAAGCTCGATCTAGCGAGGCCGAGGCCTATTGATGATTGGCAAGGCTGTCGTCGGCGATGCCAAGCTCGCATGAGGCCGACAAGCTTGAGCCTTGCCTGGCCTATCACTGTGCCGGCCATCGGATAAGGAAGGAGGAAGAAAAAAAAAGAAAATCAAGGAAAAAAATAATTATAATTTCGATTTTTATAGACAACATTTTTATAAAATTAAAGAGGGAAAAAAGTGTGTGAGCCTTGGATTGGAAACTTGGAAATGGGTTCTATTCTAACCCACTTGATATTTTAATTGGGTCAAAAATGGGTCACAAGTTCTAACTCATTTTCGACCCATTTAAATCACTCACTTTTGTTACTTAGTTTTAGTTGGGTTTTTAAAAGTCGGACCCATATAACCTATATAAATAAAATATGAGTCCAAAAATAGGTCCATGACCCATTTGACACCTCTAATTTCTATATATGACGACAACTTATTACTGGTAGATCCATTGAAAAAGAAGAGGTTGGGTATGTAGAGGAACCTGGAAAAGAGGAGAGATTCATCAATTTTCGATTGGCCGAAATGAACCTGGTCAGATTTGCTGGGTAAATTGACAAGAGAGGGAGGAATCTCGTCAAGTTGAATGTCCACAAGTTTTGTTGTTATCTCCTTTTTTTTTTTTTTTTGGATGTGAGTTTTTGCATTCAGATTTCCGGCATTTAAATGCTGAGATTACTTTCGATAGTAAAGGATGGTTAGCCCTGGTAATGTATAGCGGAGAATATGAGTGACTCACAATCCACATGTTAGGTGAATGACCTAAGGAACAAGTTTGATGGGGGTAACTGCTTGCTTTTGCACCAAAAGTAATGTTGTAGTTTTAAGAAATCTGATAACTTCACTTGTTTTTTAGATGGTACAGTGATTAACTGTATGTAATGTCGTACCACCGACCTTGGTGGCTCCGCTGGGTAGGCTTCAAGTTTCCACGAGGAGGTCTGGAGTTCGAAGCCCCTTCAACTTGCGTTGAAGGGAGGCTGGTGGATTGCCGCGTGGCGTCTTAAGTGGGTTACCGGGGGTGGTGGGTCCTCCCGCTTACGCAGCCCCCCAGGTTTACCTCTCCGGCTGCCAGTCGTGCGGGGGGTTCCTGGGTCACTAAAAAAAAAAAAAAACTGTATGTAATGTCGTGTTTTAAGCAAGACAACTTCAAGTTATGTTTCCCATTTAGAAATTTTAGTCAGCCAAGAATTCCTGTGGTGTAAGGAATACTATGCTTTTTTGAGATAGGATTTGAACTTTTGTGTGGCAAAGGCAAATCTCATGAAAAACCTAAAAATGTAATTGAAGATTCTTTTTCCGCAAGAAATGATATGCTTTTTGGGTCCTGGACCATCTGATGTGATTGGATCCATGCAGTTAACGGAAATGAATCCGGTCGTCTTCATGCATCAGATGAACAGTGAGAATATTATCTGGTGGCATGGTGCCACAAGCCCTTTTTCTCCGTACCAGCCTTGTCTTGCTTGCCTTACTCGTTCGAGTCTCCTCATCACCTTACACTAGAGAGGGGTCTTTCATGCTTCGTTAGGTATTGGAACCAAATAGGGAAGTTGCCGCAAATTAAAAAGCCTCTTTCACGCTTCATTAGGACAAGATTCAGTAGAATTATGAATCCATCGATACAAATTTTATGACATCTTGTCATAAAGGATGTCTCAAGTACTATAGAATCACAAATTATAGATGCTAGTTATATCAAATATTGCATTTGGGATGTCTCAAGCACTTTAAAGGATTTCCAACTTTGAATCAATATAAATTTTCAGTTAAACGACTCATACACATCGGAACATGCAGATCATATATTTAGGCAGTATGCCCAGTTCCTAGAACCCTCGCCTTTCAGGAATTTGGTGCTAGGTGAAATGGAACTTCAGTCACAAACACATTTTAATCATCTAATGAAAATTGGATTCTGAGGGCCAAGACCGTGCATGCTTGACAGCAGATAAAGCAAGCTGAGAAATGGGCAAAACTCATGCTGAGCCGCAAATTAATCACTACATTGTTGGAAGACGAGGAAAAAGCGATTTGAAGCTGATGAAGAAGGAATAAGGGAAAAAAAAATCGCATACCACAAAAATTCATGTCAATGCATTCTAGCACTTCCATGTTGCGCAAAGGAATGTCTAGGTACTAGGGGTGTGCAACCGGACTGGATTCACCCAGAAACCGGATTGGACCACCTGGAAAACAAGTCCGAAAAGAGGTTCCTATTTGAACTGGTCTAGGAACTGATTCCATTTTTTGGAAATTGGATGAAACTAGTCCGGTTCTTGGTTCCAAGTAAAGGCCCACCTGGGACCTGGACCGGTTGGACCGGTTTTGGAACCAGTTTTTAACTAGTGTTAAAAAAAGATTTGTTAACCATTTTAGATAAATGAATAACACCCTTTAGTAGCTATGGGAATGAGAGTAGGATTTTTACTTTGCCTTGTGATGTTTGTTTATAATAATTAGCCTTGTAGATCATCAGTTTTTTGTTTAGTAAAAAAATTTATGTACTTACTGATTACATGTTCTTAATGTTTCAATACAAATTAGGAGGATTATGTTGTTGTTTTCTCGCGTATTTATGTGAAATTCGAAGCTGTATAGGATATCGGGTGGTTGCAAAATAGGTTCTAGTGCAAATGGGGTCGATCCTAAAACTAGATATGAAAAACAGGGTAGATTTCAAAATAGGTTTTAGTGCAAACATGGTAGGATACATAGTCCAAAAAAGGGGAACCAATTATAATAGGGTGGGGTAAAGGGTCTGGGTTTGGAATTTACCCACCATAGAACCGATCACCCTCAAGAGCCATCCTTCCTCAGGTGCAGATGTTCCTATCTATAGAGCACTGGCATTGTTTCTTTTGCTCATCAAATCAAGGAGGATGACACATTGAAAAAAGGAGAGGAACAATATGAATCAGGTGGCCGCTAGAGTTCTCCTAAACACTTCAATGGGACAATCTTTGAAAGCACTTCCCAATGAAGTGTTTGGGGGCACTTCTGGTGTTGCTTGATGCTATGGCCGGAACTGCATACAACGCATAAAACTCTTTCGACGAAATGTGTAGATTGTACTCTTGAATCACTGCTACATCGGGCTTGCCATCCTTTGATGTTCGGTGGCTTTCCCCTTAATGCTTTTCAAAGTTTCTCTCCTTCTCTTGGCCATATAGCTAGTAAGCTATGTCACACGGCCTGCTCGCATAAGTTTTTTCATTGGATTCTGCAAGGAAAAAGCTTCTGGATCTTCCATTAAAGTATAATGGCGACAATAATGGGGAGGCCAGCAACATCCAAAATATACGAGAATACTTGATATGGTTCTACCAGTCCTTTAGTTAGTCGGTGTTCGAGTTCCCTATTCCTCGGGACTCCAGTTGCTGGAGGAGACTTTCCATGCAGAATGCGTTGAACTGGATCCGAACCGTTCATTCACAAAAAGACTGGGAGAGTGGAAGGAGGTGTTCAATTTTCATTTCATTGCTAATTCTCGTGCCTTATGTGCCTCCCCAATGATGGAAGTGGCAATGCAGCAGGTGCATAATCTTGTCTGAAATTGTGAATGCTGAAAGCTGATGAAGATAATTGCGAATGTTGAAAGCTGAATAATAATTAGAAAGAACTGACTAACTAGGCAACCCGGACTTCTCTTGTTTGCATCTTGTTCTTTTGTCCCCAATGGTCGTGGACAATGGTTTGATATTTTCTGGAATGTACATTGACCGGTGAAACCATTTAACAATGTATTTTTGGGTGGAGATTAAATTAAGGGATAATAACATAAGTAATCCCTAAACTTTAACCTAATGTGTAATGTGATATTTGAACTTTTAATTTGTTCAATATGGTCCATGGACTTTAATATGCAATGCAGTTTCTGAACCTTTCAATTTATTCAATGTCATACATGTCAAAATTAGTTGCTAGACTTGTATGAAAATGTTCAATAGTATCATTCCATTAACTCAAGTTTAGGAATAACATTGAATATAATTTAAGTACTAGATTTAACATATATAAAAAGTTCAGGGATATGTTAAATAAATTCAAGGTTTAAGGACAACATTGTGCATTCAGTGAAAGTTCAGTGACAGTACACTGGGTAAAAATTTAGGGATTATTTACATTATTTTTCCTTAAATTAATTGTGGGTGCAGAAAATTAGTGAGTTTCTTTAGAGTAATATTTAGGGCCTGTTTGGTAACCATCCCAACAGTGCTAGATTTTGATTTTTTGTTCCTGGGAGTAGTTTTGGAACAGAATTGCGTTTGGTAAGATTTTTGTTCTTGGAAACAAATTTCTATTTTTTTGTTCCCGGAAATAGATTTGGAACTGAATTAAGAATAATAAAAAAAAGTTGATTCTTGTTCCTAGGAACAAATCTAAGAATCAAGACCATATTTTTCTTCTTCTTCCCTTTTCTTCTTCTTACCGCCATCCCGCGCCACCGTTCGCCGCTGTACGCTGTTCGCCACCGGTCATCGGCAACCGGTCTGGCAAGCTTGCCGAAGGCAAGCCCAGCCACTGGTGAGGCTCGACCTCGCCGGTGGCTAGGTGGGCCTCCCCTAGCCTTGGCGAGGCTCGCCCAGCCCTGCTGGTGGCTAGGTGAGCCTTGCCCAGCCTTGACGAGGCTCGCATAGCCCCACCGGTGGCCAGGCAAGCCTCGCTTAGCCCTAGCAAGGCCTGCCTGGCCACCGGTGAGACTCGACTGATGAGGGCTGGCTCGCCGAGGGCCGACGATGCTCTGGTGAGGTCGTCGGACCGGCGACCGGCCACTTGAAAAAGAAGAACAAGAGTGAGAAAGGAAAAAAGAAAAAAAAAAAGGAAAAAAAAATATCTACAGATTAAAAGAAAATGATTTGGAGTAAAAATTTTAAGCATGATACTAAACGTAATTCTATTCCAAAATCAGAAATTTTGTACAGTTACTAAATGGCTTAAAATACTTAGAAATTGTTTCCGGGAACAGAATAAAAAAGAATAATTTCTTATTAGAATTTGTTCCCGGAAATATAGTCGTTACCAAACGCGCCCTTAACAGGTTAATACTTTGAAAAATCTCAAACTGGTATATCTGTGACAAATTTATTTCAAACTGATTTTTTGACCACAAAAAACCCTAAACCAGTATACATTAGATAATTTACCATAAATTGGTATACTCATGACAAATTTACCCTATGTTAATTTCTGTTAAATTTTACCGTCAAATTACTAAGTTGAATGACATGTGATAATTGACTAGTGTACCAATTTATGATTTTACTCTTCTTTTGTCACAATTATACAATTTCTGTGATTTTTTGTGATATTAATCCAATTTAACAGAGAGCATATTTATCACAAATATATTAATTTAGGGTTTTTGACGGTTGAATAAATTAGTTTGGGGTAAATTTGTTACAAGTATACCGGTTTGGGATTTTTTTATGGTGTCAACCCATATTTAAATTGGATTAGGACAAAGAATGATCCATGATTCTTTTGTTTACATGTGCTATTCAACTAATCTGATTGACGCATTCATCATTTGATCCAAAGTTGGACAGTGGGCATCTTGGGCCTCATAATTACAGTACCCTAGAAGGAAGCTGAGTTCATGGCTTACAATAAGACTTTGCACGTTTCCGTCAATTCAATTCACTTCAAAAGTCCTATGGTTTGTCAATAGTGTCATGTAAATGGTCCCCATTTGGTGTTGCCTGTTCATCAAAACAAGATCGATCACATCTTCCTGCCAAATATCAATAATAATTGCTCCAAAGATACTAATTAATGGTATGGTAAAGAAAAATATTTTCTATGGATATAATTTTCAAGAAAAATATTTAGTTTTCATTTAATTGGTATTGGAAACATTGATGAAAATAAATAAATAAATTTGTCTCAGGTGTACAATTAATATCCTTAAGAATAATTTTGCCTCTCAAAGTGCGAAATTTGGTACGATAAGCTCTAGAGGCTATCCTTGCAAGATACAACATACCTTCTTCTATATTTGGCATTAAATATTAAAAGGAACAGAACCAACGTTGTTTATAACCTAGGATTGAAAATGAAAGGAAAGATCTTTTTAAGGAAAATGATATTCTCTTTTTCATTTGATGTATATATTAAGATTTTCTTTTTGAGGTTTTATTTTTATATTCAGACAAAATAGAGCTGTTAAGAAATTGTTATAAAGCCATTATAGAATAATGGGTAATTTATTTGGAAATAAATTAAACATTACAATGAGATTTTTTTTTTTGGTCAGTCCTACTCTATTCCTACTCTACACTCACTCGCAGACTTATGTCCTGCCTCTTGCAGGGCGTGGGAGTCGCAACCCACTCTCGAAACTTACGCGTCCCTATCCCCATCCCCCCCTGAGAAGGTGGGGATTTGAACCCCTCACCTCCCCCTTCCATGTTGGAAGGGTGGCCACTGGGGCGAACCCCCAGTGGTTACATTACAGTGAGATTAAAAAACCATTATTTGACTATTAAAAAGTTGTTATATAACCGTTAAAATAATAATAGCCTTTAATGCGGTCATGACTTTTATCAAAGCTATTATTGTAAACATTTCAAAAAAATATTGAAATATTCAATAATCCTCCACACATTTCAAAAGATTTTGAAAAAAAAAAAATAATGCTGGGTTATTAGAGTGTAAAGCATTGGAATTGGTGCTTGTTAGGCTATCAATCAGCCATAGAAAGAATGAAATATATAATTCACAAAATCAATAGTGAAGTTTGAAATTTCTATGAATCAAGAATTTTCTTTTGTAAATTATAATTTTCATCAATCACATTGCCCTCCCACAAACTTTGTTGTTCAATGTAGTTTTGTGTGCTTGATTTATTCATATGTGCTCTAGAAATTTTTGCTAAAAATTCTCCTAAGAGCAACTTCACTCCACATTGATATAGGTGATTCTATCAAGTATATTCTGCAATTTAATACACCACCAATAATAGCTATAGAATTTGGTAAGAGCTTAGTTCAATTCCTTTGTCCTTGCAATTTTGCACTATTCTCACCTTAGGAGGGACAATAATTTTTAATAGTGCATCAATAGAATAACAAGTAACTTGTTATTACCCATATGAACCTAATTCATGTGATTGCTAATCACATAGGTTGTGTTATCATTACTATTGTTTTTCCTCAACTGGCTTAAGTCCCATTATCCTCGATGTATTATAAATTAATTTTCTTCCTATAAGTTTAGCTAGAGGATTGGCCAAATTTACTTTTGACTTCACATAAAATTCCATCTTTAAGCAGTTGCTTTACCACATCATGTCATGCGTCTACATTTACCATTGGAAGTTTTATTCTTTGCAGTGGCTATTGTCGCTTGACAATCACAGTGCATAGACACAGAAGGTGTTGTTTTCATTCCCAAAGGAATATTCGCGAAGAAGTTCCTTAACCACTCAGCCTCATTTCCAACCAATTTTAGAGCCACAAACTCTAACTCCATTGTGGATTGATGCATGCATGGGAGAGTGATTCTGCAATGTAGGGATTTTGTGGTTAAGTGTATGGGATGGTTTGTATGGGGATGGATGTCGAAGGATGAAATGCGAATGCAGAGATAGAAAATGATTGACACTGAGGTATAAATAATGCGCCACCAACTAAGGATGAAGATCGAGATTGACGAAATTTACCACCAAGGTTTAAAGGATGAATCACCTATAAAGGATAAAGGACTTTGGGATAGGAGAAGCTCACCACAGGACCTAAGAGAAAATTCACTAGCCCAGAATAAAGGGCTTCTTGACTCACCACCAAGGAGTAATCCATTTTCCAAGGATAAAGATACCAAAATAGGAGTTATCCATTCTCCAAAGATATTCGTTCATGTAGAGGAAATCTCAAGTATTTTCATTCATCAAATCTAGTCTAGATGACAATGGAGAGGCTTCCTCCATTTACAGGAGAAATTCAACTTAGGAAATAGAAAAATAATAAATAGATATGGGAGCTAGCTTAACATTAATGACCTAGGAACTTGAAACTTTGACTCTTGAAACTTTACATAATAATAAAGGCTCCTAGGAAAATAGAGATGCATTTAATGACTTGGGAACACGCATTCTTAATTCTTCAGCCTTGCGAAGTTTTTGCTCCCAACTTGACTAGAAGATAAGTACCCCAAGATTTCATCAAATAACCAAGGAAGTTGTTCAGAATGGCCTCCCATTGATATGTTGTTGAGAAACTTCAGGATCGGCAACTACTAAAGCGTACTGAAAAATCAACGACTAATATCATACCGATAACTTTGGAAACTCATAAATCATTGGTATCGATAATTTTGATAAGAATGGTTCAGTATCGCTTTAGTTGGAAGTTTCAGTCTCGACCTATTGAAGCATGTTATGCCCAAATTCTATCTTGGCTTAAATGAGCAATGATGGTGCTAAGCGGGTTGATGGGGCTAAGTTGGATGCTCCCACATCATGGATTTAGCAAATATTATTTGTTTGGCTGACTTCCAAGTTACAGCACCTCCACTTAGGGTAAACTCATATTTACTAGTAGATTTTGTCTCATTTGAATTCAAAATCCAGTTAACAACACCGTGTCCTTCTAATACAATGGGAAATCTACTCTATAAAATATCATAGTTCATGGTTCCTCTAAAATATTTCATTACTCTACTCAGGCAGTCTAATGATCATAATTGGGATTTTGTGTATATTTGCTCAATCCACATACGACATAAGCTATATTGGGTCAAGTATAATTCATCAAATGCATTAGACTCCCATTAATTTGAGCATACTCAAACTGAGCCACAACATCTCCTTTATTTTTCACTAATCGGATATTAGAATCATAAGGAGTACTCATAGGTTTAACATCAAACTAACCATATTTTTTAGGTAGCCTCTCCACGTAATGCTCTTGAGTAAGCATTAGGTCATCATCACTTCATATGCTTCTAACACCCAAAAATAACATTGGCTTCTCCTATATCCTTAATATTGAATTTAGAAGTCAAGAAACATTTTGCTTCATTCACAACATCAATACACACACAAAACATAAGCATGTCATCAATAATTAAGCTAATGATTATAGATTCAACATCAATGATTTTTGTGTATACACATTTATCTACTCCAGTGGATAAAAATCCATAATTAATTAGAACCTCATCAAATTTCTCATGTCATTGCTTTGGCGCTTGCTTTAAACCATACAAGGATTTAACGAGTTCACAAACTTTGTTTTCTAAGGTCGATGCTTTGGTGCTTGCTTTAAGCCATATAAGGATTTAATGAGTTTACAAACTTTGTTTTCTTGGCCAGGAAAAATACAACTCTCAGGTTGCAACATGAAAATTTCTTCTACTAAATCACCATTTAAAAATGCCGTTTTAACATCCATTTGGTGAACATCAAGTTTATAAATAGAAGCTAAGGCAAATAAAACACGAATAGATGAAACTTTAGTAACTAGAGCAAAGGTGTCAAATTAATCAACATTTTGTTTTTGAGTAAAATCTTTTGCAACTAGTCTTGCTTTATATTTATCAATAGAACCATCGGGATTAAATTTCCTTTTAAAAATCCATTTACAACCAGTTTGTCTAGCATTGGGTGGTAAATTAACCAATTTCCAAGTTTGATTTTGTATAATATAATCAACCTTAATTTTTATGACTTCTTTCCAAGAACTTTTTCCTTTAGAAGATCTTGCTTCAAAAATAGTCAAATGATCATTATCAATAAGATAAGTTGCAAAAGAACTCCCTTTCCTTATTCTTTTACTCATTCTCAATTCATCATTTGAATTTTCAAAAATATTTTTATAAAGAGGTATCGGAGAAATAGTATCAATACTTAATGGAGAAATATGCTAAAAACATTATGCATTATTTGTCTTAACTATAGTATTATTATCAAGCACGTAACATTTTAAAACAAGAAATCTATATGCAGCACTACGTTCAACATAACCAATAAATAAGTAGTTAGATATCTTAGAGCCCATTTTCCTTTTCTTAGAACTAGAAAGCATAACTTCAGCAAAGCACCAAATATTTTAAATTCGGACAATAACCTTTCCATAATTTATAAGGCATTCTTATTTAGGATGTGGCATGTAGACAATATAGCTTCACCTCATAAATTATTAGGAGCTTTATAAAACAAGCATAGAATTCGTCATTTTTTGTCCTATTTTTCCTTTCATCTACCCCGTTTGATTCAAGGGAATAAGGATGCATAATTTCATAAATTATTCATTCCTTTTAACAACATTCATTAAGCAAGACATATTCTATCCGATGTAATTCTTTTTATCCTTATATTCAATTGGTTTCCTACCTCAGCTATAAGCCTAAGTAAATAAATTTTAGTAAATATAGTATAATCATCAATGAAAGTCACGTAATATTGTTTACCTCCTCTGCTCATAGTTTGATTTAAATCTCCTAGATTGATATAAACTAAACTCGACACATTAGATTCTCTATTTATAGAAACTCATGGCTTTTTTGTTAATTTGTTTGGGCACATATTATACATTTATTAAAACATGGGTTTTCAATTCAAGAAATTAAACCTTGTTTTTGCATTTTCTTAATATAAAAAATAGTAACATGACCTAATCTCCCATGCAATAAATCAATAGATTCAACTAGTAAGCGAAAGAAGTAGCATTTTCAGTGATAGCATGGGAAATGTTAAGAACAAAAAGCCCTTGATTATAATAACCCTTCCCTACAAAGACGTTAGTTTTTTGTTGTCAAAATCTTGTCAAATTAGAAAGATACCTTCACCCCAACCTTTCCCAATAGAGAAAGTGAACCAAGTTAGCCCTCATATTAGGGACATGCAATATATCATTCAAGGCCAAAGTCTTGCTAGATGTGATCTTGATAAGAACTTTCACTTTTCCAAGAACTTGAGCTGTTCTAAAATCACCAAGATAAATAATTTCTTCTCCTTCCCCTACTTGTGTGTAAGAGGAAAAGGCATTTTTGTTTGTACAAATATGCTTGGTAGCACCTGAGTCTACCACCCACCTTTTCACATTGGCCACAATGTTGGCTTGGGAAATGACCACAATGATTATGTTATTAGTGTCATCTACTTCAACCGAGTTGACCTTTGGATTAGTAGGATTGTCATTTCCCATCATTTTCTTTCAATGATACGCTACATGATGACCTGGTTTTTCACAAACAAAGCAAGAGTCATTGTTTTTGAAAGTGGGTGAGCAACTTTGGGTTTGTAATCAGGTTTTTTATTATTATCTTGTTTTAGTGATGTTGAGGATTACCTTGCACCAAGTCTGCCTTGGTAGCAATTTCCTTAGCTTTGGTGGCTTTATTTTCCTTGCAAGTTTTGTCCTCAATGATAATATGCATGATGAGATTGGCAAGTGGGAGTTGCTTGTCTTTGTGCTTGAGTTGTTGCTTGTAGTCATCCCAAGATTCAAGTGACTTTTCAATCAGCAACCCCACAATAAATTCAGCTTTAGCCCTAGCTCTCCACTTGCTCAATTGGCGATGAGCTTGAGCCTTAGCTCATCGTCGCTTGCTGCTCGCCCAATTGACGGTGAGCTATGGCTCTAGGCTCGCCGATTTGGCAAGCGGCAAACTCGAGGCCTTGACGAGCTTGAGCTCGCCGCTTGCTAGATCTCACTGATCTGGCGAGCGACAAGCTTGAGCTCACCTTTGGCCGGTCACTGGCTGTCATTGTGGCTAGCAACAGGCCAAAGAAGAAGATTAAGAAAAAAATTTCTTACTGAATAACGGAAAACATTTTCCGCTTCTTTTTAAGTTTCGGCCGAACACAAGAAAATAATTACATTTTCCTGAGAAATGGCTTCTTAGAAAATATTTTCTAGAAATGTCACGTTTTTCATGAAATGAACGAAGTCTTAATGGAAAAATATGCTAAAAAAATTCTGCATTTTTTGCCTCAACTATTGTATTATTATCAAGCACGTCACTTTTTAATACAAGAAGTCTATATGCAGCACTATGTTTAGCATAAATAATAAACGTGTAGTCAGATGTCTTACAGTCTATTTTCCTTTTCTTAAAACTTGGAAGCATAACCTTAGCAAGGCACCCCCATACTTTCAAATATTTTAAATTAGGACAATAACCTTTCCATAATTCATAAGGTGTTTTACATTTTCTTATGAGGTATTCTTATTTAGGATGTGGTATGTAGACAATATAGCTTTACCCCATAAATTTTTAGGAGATTTAAAACTAACAAGCATAGAATTCATCATTTCTTTCAAAGTCCTATTTTTCCTTTCGGCTACACCATTTGATTTGGGGGAATAAGGAGGTGTAGTTTCATGAATATTCATTACTTTTCATAAGAAAATTCGTTAAGCAAGACATATCCTCCACCTCTATCTGATCTAATTCTTTTTTATCCTTTTATTAACTGGTTTTCTACCTTAGGTTTGTACAAAAGGAACATATCAAAAGCTTCATCTTTAGTAAATCTAGAATAATCATCAACAAGAGTCACATAATATTGTTTACTTCTTTTGGTCATAGTTTGTTTTAAATCTCCTAGATTGGTATGAACTTACTCAACAAATTAGATTTTCTCTTCATAGAAATACAAGGTTTTTTTTGTTAATTTTGTTTCGGCACATATTATACATTTATTAAAACATGGGTTTTCAATTTGAGAAATTAAACCTTGCTTTTGCATATTCTTAATACAAGAAATACTAACATGACCTAATCTACCATGCCATAAATCAATAGATTCAACCAAGTAAGCGAAAAAAGTAGTATTTTCATTGATAACATTGGAAACATTAAGAAAAAAAAGTCCTTGATTACAGTAACTCATTCGCACAAAGACATTAGTTATTTGTCATTACAATCTTGTCATATTCGAATGACACCTTCACCCCAACCAATCCTAAAAGAGTCATTGGAACCAAGTTTACCTTATATTAGGGACATGCAACACATCATTCAAGGTCAAGAGTCTTGAGCTTGTAAAGAACTTTCACTTTCCCAAGAACTTGAGCTATTTTTGAATCATCAAGATAAATAATTTCTTGCCCTTCCCCTACCGGTGTCTAGGAGGTAAAGGCATTTTTGTTTGCACAAATATGCCCGGTAGCACCTGAGTCTACCACTCACTTTTTCACATTGACTTTGATGTTGGCTTGGGAAATTAAATGCAATGATTATGTTATTAGGGAGAGACTTGAGTATGTTCTAAAGTTACTTTGTCTAAACTCTTGTTAGATTCAAATGCCACCTTCACCCCAACCAATCCTAAAAGAGTCACTAAAACCAAGTTTACGTTATGTTAGAGACATGTAATAATACATCATTCAGGGCTAAAGTCTTGAAAGAACTTTCACTTTCCCAAGAACTTGAGCTATTCTCGAATCACCAAGATAAATAATTTCTTTTCCTTCCCTACTGGTGTGTAGGAGGAAAAGGCATTTTTGTTTGCACAAATATGCTTGGTAGCACCTGAGTCTACCATCCACTTTTTCACAGCTTCAATGTTGGCTTGAGAAATGACCGCAATGATTATGTTATAAGGGTCATCTGCTTCACCAAGTTGACTTTTGGTTAAATAGGATTGTCATTTCTCATTATTCTCTTTCTATAATGCACTATAGGATGACTTGGTTTTCCCCAAACAAAGCAAGAGACCTTCTTTTTGAAGGTGGGGTGAGCAACTTTGGGTTTGTGATAAGGTTTTTTGTTATTATCCTGTTTTGGCGATGTTGAGGTTTGCCTTGCACCAAATTTGCCCTGGTAGCAATTTCCTTAGCTTTGGCAGCTTTGATCTCCTTGTGAGTTGTGTCATCAATGATAATACGCACGACCAGATCGACAAGTGAGAGTTGCTTGTCTTTGTGCTTGAGTTGTTGCTTGTAGTAGTACCAAGATTCAGGTAGCTTTTCAATTAGCAACCCTACAATAAATTCTTCTTACAAATTGATGTTTTTCGCCTTTAATTCCTCCACCAACTTGTGATATTCATTGATTTGTGTCTTGATCTCTTTATCATCAGACATCTTCCATCGATAATAATTTCCAATCACAAGTTTTTGTCTACCCACATCTTTTGCAGTGTACTTTACAGTCATGGAGTCCCATATTTGTTTTGCTTCCCAGTATGGATAGTGGACATCAAACAATTCATTAAAAAGTGTATTAATAATTGTGTGCCTACATACCTTATTAGCATTTATCCAATAATCTTGCAGCTTATTATCATTTGGTTCGGCCTTTGTAAGCGTGAAGGCCATGCCATGCACATCTAGGATAGAGAAAACTCTCTCTTGCAACCTTTTAAAATCATTGCCAATAAAAACTTCACTCTCCAATATGTCAAGGGATGGTTCAGCATAGGACATATGTGGTAGTGGTGGCAACTAGAATGGCGAAGATAGAAGCATCTATAGCGGCGGTGGCAATGGCAGTGGCATCAACTTGAGACTCGATGGGGCTTATCCTTAAGATTGTTAGGAAAATTGATGAAAATATATAAATAATTTGTCTGAGGTGTACAAGCACTGTCCTTAAGGAAAATTCCATCCCTGAGATTATGAAACTTGGTACGATAGGTTCTAATGGTTATCTTCCCAAGATACAACATATTTTCTTTTATATTCTGCATTGAATATTAGAAGGAACAGAAATAATATTGTGTTTAACCCAGCAAGAAAAAGGAAAGGAAAGATTCTTTAAGGAAAATGATATTCTCTTTTTCATTCGATATATATATATTAAGATTGTCTTTCAAGGTTTTATTTTTATATTCAGACAAAATAGGGCCGTTAAGAGACTATTATAGACCCGTTAAGAAACCATTATTGTAGAATAATGGAGGGTTTATTTTAGAAATAAATTAAACATTACAAAGTGATTAAAAAATCGTTATATGACCATTTAAAAGCTGTTATATAATCTTTCATATAATGATGGCCGCGAATGCGGTCATAACTTTTATCAAAGATATTATTGTAAAATTTTCAAAAACTATTGAAATATCCAACATTTGATGGTTGAGGGAAAGTGATTTTTTTCTTGCTAAGAGGGAAAGTCATTTTTCCCCAATCTAAGCATGTGATTTTCAATCTATCGAAAAACTTTCTAGAAATCAATTATTTTTCCATTATCCAAATACTAGACAGTCAAAAAATAATTTTTCGAAGGGAGTTTTCCATCAAACAAATGGATGCAAAGGTTATTTGTTGTTTTGTCAAGGCAAATGAATTTGGATTAATCTTTCCGGCAATGATTTTACAAACTAGTTGTTATAAAATGAGAGGTCCAAAGATTGGGAATTTAAAAAAAAAAAAAAAATAGAGAGCTTGTTGGGCCCATTGAAGGCCCAATTCAGCCCCTCAGTCCATCTAGTTGCACCAAGTAAGAAACTGCTATTTATAATGACAACTTATTATTGGTAATTCCATAGAGAAAGAAGAGGCTTTGTTTGTGGAGAAACCTGGAAAAGAGGAGAGATTCATCAATCCTCGGTTGGCCGAAATGAACCTAGTCAGATTTGCTAGGTAGATTGACAAGGGAGGGAGGAATCACATCAAATTAAATGTCCATAAGTTTTGTTGCTATCTCACCTTTTTTTTTTTAAGTGAAAGTTTTTCCATTCAGATAGATGGCTTCTAACATGGTGAGATTGCTTTCGATGCTTCTATATGAAGGATGGTTAGCCCTGGTAATGTAGCGGAGAATATGAGGTGAATAACCTAAGCAATGTCAGAGTTTTAAGTATCTGATAACTAGTTTCAGATGGTATGGTGATTAATTGTATGCTATGTTGTGTTCAAAGCAAGATGCCGATTATTCTAGAAGTCAACTACGACCCAAGTTATGTTTCAATGTAGAAATTTTAGTCAGCCAAGAGTTCTTGTGGTGCAAGGAATAAAATGCTTTTTTGAGATAAGATTTGGACTTTTGTGTGGTAAAGGCAAATCTTATGAAAAACCTAAAAATGTAAGTGAAGATTCTGTCTCCGCAAGGAATGATATGCTTTTTTGGTCTCGGACCATCTGCTGTTGATCAGATCCATGTAGTTAATGGAAATGAATTCGGTCTTCTTCGCGCAACAGATGAACGGCGAGAATATTATCTCGTGGCATACTGCCCCAAGCCCTTTTTCTCCATACCAGCCTCAGCTTGCTTGCCTCACCTGCTCGAGTCTTGTCTTGTCTTCACCCTTACACTTGAGAGGGTTCTTTCATGCATCATCAGCTATCGAAATTAAATGGGGAAGTTGCCCTGAAAATACAGAAAATAACCACTTTAAATGGAAACAGAAAGAGCTAGGACATCTCGTCATAAAGGATGGTCAGATGTGTATGCGTTTTTAAAGGATGTCTCAAGCACCGTAGAATTACAGATTATAGATACTAGTTCTATCAAATATTGCAATTGAAGATGTCTCGAGCACTTTTAAGGATTTCCAACTTTGAATCAATAGAGATTTTCAGTTAAACAACGCATGCACATCTGACCATCCAGATCATATATATATATATATATATATATATATATATATATATATATATATATATATGTATTATGCTCAGTTCACAGAACCCTTACCTTTCAGGAATTTGGTGCTAGGTGAAATGTAACTTCAGTCACAAAAACTTTTTAATCATCTAATGAAAACTTGATTATATGTATGCTCGATGGTAGATGAAGCAGGCCAAGAAAACAGGCAAAATTCATGCTGAACCACAAATTAATCACTACATTGTCAAAATATGGGGAAAAAGTGATTTGAAATTGATAAAGAAGGAAAAAGGGAAAAGAATCGCGTACCACAATAATTCATGTTAAGCAATTCGAGGGACTACCATGTTGCATAGAGGCACGTCTAAGTATAAGGCAAGAGCCTTATCCTTCCTTAGGTGGAGATGTTCCTATATATATAGAGAGCACTGACACTGTTTCTTTGCACATCAACTCAAGGCAGATAGCACACTGAAAAAAGGAGAGGAACAATATGAATCAGGTGTCCCCTAGAGTTCTCCTAAACACTTCAATGGGACTTTCTTTGAAAGCACTTCCCAGTGAAGTGTTTGGGGGAACTCCTGGTGTCGCTGGTCGGAATTGAATATGATGCAAAGAACTCTTTTGAGGAGTCTGTATACTGTATACTTGAATTGCTGTTACGTCAGACTTGTCATCCTTCGATGTTCAGTGGCTTTCCTCTTAATGCTTTTCAGAGTTTCTCTTGTTCTGTTGGCCATATAGCTAGTGAGCTATGTCACATAGGCTGCAGGATCTTCCATTAAAGTATAATGGCAACAATAATGAGGAGGTTGGCAACATCCAAAATATACAAGTAACTGGTATGGTTCTATCTTTCCTTTAGTTCGTCGGTGTTCGAGTTCCTTATTCCTTGGGACCCTAGTTGCTGGAGGAGGCTCTTTCCATGGAGAATGTGTTGAATTGAATCCGAACCATTTCCATTGTATTTTCATTCACAAAAGGACTGGGAGAGTCGAAGAAGTGTTTGATTTTCATTTTATTGCTAATTCTCTTGTGCCTTATGCGCCTCCCCGATGATGGAAGTGGCAATGCAGCAGGTGCATAAATCTTGCCGGAAATTGTGAACACTGAAAGCTGATGAAGATAATTGCGAATATTGAAAGCTGATGAACTGATGTTCCCTGGTCTAGTAATGCTACTTTGGGAGCTCTTCGCAGCCTACTTGCAACAGAAGAAGAAGAATAACAACATGAGAATGGTTAGAAAGAACTGACTAACTAGGCCACCCAGAATTCTCTTGTTTGCATCTTGTTCTTTTAACCTTAATGGTCGTGGACAAATATTTGTTATCCTTTTATTAAGTCAAGTTTAAAAACAACATTAAATAATTTTGTATAATTTAGAAATTAGAATGAATATGTATTAAAATTTCATGGATCATGTTGAACAAATTGAAAGTTCAAGGATGACATTGCATATTGAGTATGGACCACATTTTCCCTTAAATTGGTGGAGAAAATTATATAGGTAAGTAGCAAGTTTCTTTTGTGTGATATATAAATGAAAACAGAACAAGATGAAACATGAATCTTTCATTACGTGTGCTATTCAGCTAATCTTATCGATGCATTCATTCATTTGATCTAAAGCCCATGTGGGTGGTGGACACCGGGTATACCGGGCCTCGTGATTACAGTACCCTCAAAGGAAGCCGCTTCGTGTCTTCCGGGGGACTTCAACGTTTCCGTCAATTCAATTTTGTGTGAATTATGGATTTACTGACGATGCATTCAATCACTTGCAATGTCCTATGTGAAAAAGTTAGTATAAACAATAGGTGTAAAGACGATTATTCTAAAATTGCAGTAAAGATATTTTTCTTTTAAACTAAGTTTGTTAAATTATAGACTTTGAATAAAGATTCAAACTCAAGCAAATACAGTGAAAGTCAGAAAAGTATCACAGCAGATAAATTAAAGGAGTTCAAGGAAGAGAAAATGAACACAAAATTTATAGTGGTTTGGCTTAAATTAAGCCTACGTTCACTCTCCCATGCTGACAACCTTCTGGCTAGTTTTCACTATAAATCGAAAGAGAATTACAGCAGTAAAAAACTGACTACTCAATAGAGAGTTTCTTTTTCTCACTAAGTCACTCTTTAGTGTTTCTCTCTCTTTCGAATACAAGTTCGAGCACTATATGAGGAAGAACAAGTGATTTGAGAAGTTTCATACTTTGGAATTCTAGCTTTCACGCTCTCTGCCGAATGACTCGAAAAAACCTCCTTAAATACTCTTCCATGCCTTTGTGACTGTTGGCACTTTCAAGAGGAATTCTTCCGATCAACATGTTGGATAGAATCAATCAAAGAGATCTTGAGCCGTTTAAAGATTGAGATGAAATGCCGATGATTATGGTCGCCCATACAATCAGGATCTAGATTTCCATAAGTTGATTCTTTCCAAATAAACTTGTCTTCTAAAAAGATTATACCATTCCATTAATTATTTCATCAATAATACTAAAAAGGTAAGTGAGATTTCCAACTAGGATGCCAGATGTATCTTGTTTGTATTGAATCCTTGAAGGAAGAATAATAATCTTGAGTCTGATTATGTCTTCAATCTTCACTTGAGTTCAGTTTGGATCTTCGTCAGAGTGGGGCAGACTTCTGATGTAAGATAGATTTTGAAAGAATTCCACAGAAGTCTAATATTTCTCAGAATAGAAATATAAAAGTTTTGTTAACTTCAAAACCTAATAGGAGTTTCCTCAATAATCTCCCCATTTTTTATAGTGACAAAACTTTCATGCATATTTAAAACTTATATCCTGCAAAACAACACTTAGCAATACATGATAGTTTATAATAAGAATAGATTATTATAGAACTGAATAAAATAGAATCTGCATCCACAAAACACATTAGTCTTAACAGTTCTGCAACAACAAACAAATAGAGTTCAAGCACTACAAAGGTTCAGTCCACGACCACAAACCATACAAAGGTTCAATCCACAAAAGTTCAAGCCAACACAACCAAAGTTCAAACAAATAACAAGAACTTTAAATAGAACTTTAAATCTGCTCTTACTCTCCCCCTTTTTGTCATCGGCAAAAAGATAGAGTCAGTCAGGAAAAGAGTGAGTAAAATGATGATCAGGGTTATTTTGGAACACGAACAAGTCGGAAATCCTCCCGTGATTGCATGGTCTCCTCAAGTTTGTGTAGGCACTAATGATATACATTCTCCACTTTGGTTACAGTCTGTGAAACCTGTTGATTCAACGTTTGAACTTGAGTGTCAAGAGACTGTACCTTGCCAGTAAGAAATTCTAAGGTAGATCCTAAAGCAGCATGTAACTTATGAATCTCAAATTCCATGGCATATTGTCGTGCCTTTATCTCCAACATGAGGTCTACTATCCTTGGATAGTTTGCCTCAGGTTCGGTTTGGGCACTAGCTTCAACAAAGTGAATTTGTGGAGCATCCAGAGATGAAGGAACATCAACTTGAACATGTGTAGTTTGTTTCTTACCCTGACTTGGAGTTTCCTCTTCAATTTCATCTTTAGGGAAATGAGATGCAAATACATCTTCATCATCTATAGGAGATCTACTGATACCATCACTAGCAGTAGGTGCATCTAATGGAGTTTTCTCATATTCTCCCCCTATTTTGATGCCTTCAGGTTGAGACAAAACTTCTCCCTCTTGCACTTTCTCCTTTCTAGCACGTGATCGCTTCTTTGGTTCAGTCTCCTTTTCTTCAGGTGCAGTAGTTTCCTTGTTTTCCTCAGTTTCCTCCAATTCTAGTATTGTGTGTCTCCTTCTAAGTCTTTATTCTCCTTCTCTTCGGATTCTTTAGCATCACTCGCTTCTTCTTCTTCCTCTGCACATTCTTCTTCTTCTGTCTCTTCAGAATTAGCAGAACCTTGAAGATTTCGCAAAGTGATGGCAGAGATTGTTAGAACTTCATCTTCCTCCTCTTCATCTTGTAGAAGGATAGATTTCTTTTTCTTTGAAGTCTTCTGGACAACATCCTTTCCCTTGCGCTTCTTTGTAGCAATAGATCCTTCTTTGATTATGCTAGATGATTCCTTCTTCAAAAGATCCAAGGCCTTATATAGGTCTTTCAGCCTCATTTCAGAAATCATCTTCATTCCTATTTCCATAGGAGCAAGAGTTCTTGATCGAAGTTGAGAAGGTAACTGAATCTAAAAGTTTCTGAATAATCTCGTTATCAAGATAGAGTAGGGCAGTTGTCATTTTTCCTTCATCACAGTTCTGTACATATGCAAAAGGATAGTGTGTGGGAGTGAAAAAGGAATTCCATTGCAAATTGCCCACATGATCTTCGCTTCAAATCTCGAGACACCAGTCTTGGAGGCAGCCTTGGGTTTGATGCAATTGATCACAATCTTATGCAGCAAAATATTTAAAGCTAGCATACGAGAGTAAGTAATACTCCCACTCGGAAATCTTTCCTTCACGAGAAATCTAGTGGCTTGATTGATGGAAACGTTTATGGGTAGAAAACCACTCCATTCTACACCTAAAATGTCATCTAGAATATCCATATCCATAATAAACACTCTGTTCAATTTTTATGTGCCAAAAATAAATTACTTGGATTGGAGAGATTTCCATACTGAAGTAACTTCCTTAAGATGAGTTGCTGAGTCTGACCAATTGTAGACTTTAGTCAAGAGGAATGATGATATTCAGCTTGCTACGAATTGATTCAAATAATCTCTTCTCCAATGGTTGTGTAAAGATATTTGCCAGTTGCTTCTTTGAATAAACAAAATGAACATTAATCTCACCATTCTGGACATAATCTCTTATGGAATGATGACGAATCTTAATATGCTTTGCTCTTAAGTGAAGAATTGGGTTTCTGGTAAGGTTGATAGCACTTGTGTTGTTGCATCTGATTACTGTGCATGATTCTTCTATTCCAAAGTCTCTTAGTTGTTGTCTAATCCACAGAATTTGAGAACAGCAACTTCCAAGAACAATATATTCTGCTTCTGCTATAGATAGTGCCACCGTACTTTGTTTCCTTGAGAACCATGATACCAACATTTGTCCTAATAGTTGACATGTGCTGGATGTACTCTTTCTGTCGACTCTACAATCGGCTAGATCAGCATTAGAATAACCAAGTAAAGTAAAGTCTCTTACTTTTGGATACCACAAACCCAGCTTTGGAAAAGTCGTAATATATTTGATGATGTGTTTAACCGCACTTAGATGTGATTCTTTTCGGTCAGATTGAAATCTAGCATAGATGCACACACTAAATAAAATGTCAGGTCTAGAGGCAGTGAGATAAAGTAGAGAACCAATCATGCTTCTATATAGCTTTTGATCTACTTTCTTTCCTCCTTCGTCCTTGTCGAGCTTTGATGAGTTTGACATGGGAGTTTCTGTCCTCTTGCAATTTTCCAATTCAAATTTCTTGATAAGATCTTTGGCATATTTCTCTTGGTGAATAAATATTCCTTTCTTTGATTGTCTGACTTGCAATTTCAAAAAGAAGGTTAATTCACCCATCATACTCATTTCAAATTCTTCTTGCATAGATCTTGAAAATTTATTGCAGAAATTTTCGTTAGAAGAACCAAAGATTATATCATCTACATAAATCTGTATGAGCATAAAATCTTTTTTTTTTTCTCTTTTTATAAATAAGGTTATATCAACTTTTCCTTTCTCAAAACTATTATCTGTCAAAAACTTACTTAACATTTTATACCAAGCTCGAGGTGCCTGCTTTAGACCGTATAATGCATTCTTTAGTCTATAAACAGAGTATAGTTTTTTTGGATCTTCAAATCCTAGGGGTTGTTTTACATAGACTTCTTTTTGTATGAATTTATTAAGGAAAGCGCTTTTGACATCCATCTGGAATAACCTGAAATTTTGATAACAAACAAATGCAAGTAATAATTTAATCACTTCTAACCTTGCTACTAGTGCATAAGTCTCGCTGTAGTCTATCCCTTCTTCCTGTGTGTATCCTTTTGCCACAAGTCTTTGTTTGTTTCTGATTACTTTACATTTTTCATCCGTCTTATTTCTGAATACCCACTTTGTTCCAATTACAGATTTTCCTTTGGGTTTTGGAATCGGTTCCCACACATTGTTGATGCTGAATTGTCTAAGTTCCTCCTGCATAACTTCTATCCAACTTTCGTTAGACAATGCTTCTTCTACTCATTTTGGTTGTATTTCTAAAATAAGTGCTATTGCCCTAGAATCTTCTTTTCCTTTAGATTTGGTGTGGATTCCTTCATCAATTTTGCCAATGATGAGTTTTTTGGGATGACTTGAGTCGTGCTTCCAGTTGCTATTTGATTTGATAATTTGTTGATCATCTGTTCCTTTTGAATCTTCTTATTCTGCTTGTTGATGTACTCCAGAAGATTGAATTTCACCAGGGGAATTAGACTTTATTAAGTCTGAAATTGGTTCAGACTCTTCAAGTTGAACCTGATTTGGTTGATTCTACACATAATCCTAAAACTTGACGTTCATTGATTCTTCTACAGATTGAGTCTTCTTGTTAAAGACCTTGTAAGCTTTGCTTGACATAGAATAACCAAGAAAAATTCATTCATCTGATTTTTCTTCGAACTTTCCAGATCGATCATTTGCATTCTTTAAGATAAAGCACTTACAGCCAAAAACGTGAAAGTAGGAAATATTAGGCTTCTTCCATTTATATACTTCATAATGAGTCTTCTATAGAATAGGCCTTAAAAACACTCTGTTGATAATATAATAGGCAGTAGAAATTGCTTCTGCCCAAAATCGAGAAGATCTTTTGCTTTCTATCAATAGAGTTCTGGCTATCTCCTATAAAGATTTGTTTTTCCTTTCCACAACTTCATTTTGTTCTGGAGTATATGGAAAAGAGAAAACATGTTGAAAACTAGATTCATCACAAAATTTTACAAAATCCTAATTTTCAAACTCACCTCCATGATTTGTTCTTATGCTTAAAATAGCATAACATTTCTCGTTCTGAATTTTTTTGGCAAACTTTGAAAAATAAGAAAAAGTTACAGACTTATTTGCCAAAAAGAATACCCAAAAGAAACGTGAATAATCATCTATAATTACTAGACAATATTTCTTTCTGCCAATATTCTGAGTTTTTGTTGGTCCAAAAAGATCCATATGGAGAAGCTGCAACACATGACTGGTAGAAAACTGATTCACTGGTTTAAGAGAACTTTTGACATGTTTTCCCAAGATACAAGGAGTGCACAATTCAGAATTCTGATAAGTCAAATTAGAAAGCCCTCAAACCAGCTTCTTTAATGAAATTTTGGCAATTTGCTTTATATATACATGACCAAGCTTTCAATGCCAAAGACTTGCTTCATCTTGTATTGAGATAAGGCACTGAGAATTTTCTAGATTTACATTCAGAAGACATATATTGCCATGCCTTTGTCCAGTAAAGGACTGAGAGAGATATTTACTTATTCCAAAACAAATACCTTATTGAAAGTTTATTCTGAAACCTGTATCGCAAAGCTGACTTATATTCAGAAGATTGTAATTTAAACCTTTCACCAGAAAAACACTATTGATAGTCAGACTTCCAATCTTCATTGTTCCACATCCCATAATCTTCGCTTTATTGTTTCCACCAAAAGAAACATTTCCTCATTTTAGTCAATCAAGTTTTACGAAGCAGCTTAAATCTCTTGTCATATGCCTAGAACAACCACTATCCAAATACCATTTGATTTTTCTTTTAATAGTGACCTCGATTTCTTTGTCAGAATCTGAATTAGTGTCTATCTCTGATTCTGAGTCTGACTTTGAGTGAGCCATCAAACATTTGTTTGCAAATTCCTCTTTGCTTTCTTCACATTCGGTATCACTCCAGGTTTCTGCTTTTAGAGATTTCTTGTACTTTTTAAACTTCTATTTCTTCTTTTTCAACAAGGGACATTTTGGTCTGATATGCTAATTTTTTTTATACTAGATACATATTAGATCCTTGCTAATTTCAATGTCTTCTGTTGGTCTCTTTTGGGAATTCTGCATGCTTTGCTTATTCTAATTTAGCCTTCTTCCATTTCTGTTTAGTTTTCTGAATTTCTTTATCATAAGGGCCAGCTCTTCATTGTCCATATCATCATCCGAATCTATATCATCAAAATCAACGTTAGACTTTACTGCAATTGATTTCTTACCTTTTGGATCTTCCTCATCATTGATCTACTCCACTTCGTATGATTGAAGCGTGCCTATCAGTTCATCAACTGATAGAGGCATGATTCTCTGAGTTTCTCTAATTGAAATCTTCACATGATTCCAGTTCTTTGAAAGTCCATGTAGTAGTTTGTTGACTTTTATTGGTCCAGCAATTGGTTGACCTTAATAAGCCAAGCCATTCACAATTTCTGTAAAGTAATTAAACATATTACAAATAGATTCTCCAGGCTTCATTATGAAGGATTCATATTGTCCAAGCAAAATATTTATTTTTGTCTCATTCACATGGTCAGTCCCCTCATAAGTGACATGAAATTTGTCCCAAACTTCTTTTGTTGTTTCACAAGAGGAGATTTAGTTATATTCAATGGGAGACAAAGCATAGTATAAGGAATAAATTGCTTTTGTATCAAGAGCCTGTCTCTTGGTAATTTCAACTTGTGTTGATTTATCATCATCAACCACTTCTTTCCCTTTGTCTGAAGCTGATGTTGATTTTGGATTGATTCCTTTGTCAACAACATCCCACTCTTGGGGATCTATGGATTTGAGGAATGCCTTCATTTTATTTTTCCACAAATTATACTCATTTCCATCGAAATAAGGAGGTATGGTATTGCTCTGTCCTTCAACCAATCCTAGAGCTAAAATACTAGTCATAGAAGATCTTTAGCTTAGAAGTAAAAAACTTCAATAAAGTAAGCACACAAGTTCTGATACCAATTGAAAATGCTAGTATAAACACCTAGAGGGGGGTGAATAGGTGTAAAGACGATTATTCTCAAATTGCAGTAAAGATATTTTTCTTTTAAACTGAGTTTGTTAAACTATAGACTTTGAATAAAGATTTAGACTCAAGCAAATATAGTGGAAGTCAGAAAAGTATCACAACAGATAAATTAAAGGAGTTCAGGAAGAGAAAATGAATACAAGATTTATAATGGTTCGGCTTAGATAAAGTCTACTTCCACTTTCCCACGCTGACAGCCTTCCGGCTGGTTTTCACTATAAATCGAAAAAGAATTATAGCAATATGACTACTCAGTAGAGAGTTTCTTTTTCTCACTAAGTCACTCTTTAGTGTTTCTCTCTCTTTCGAATACAAGTTTGAGCACTATATGAGGAAGAACAAGTGATTTGAGAAGTTTCAGACTTTGGAATTCTAGCTTTCACGCTCTCTACCGAATGACTCGAAAAAACCTCCTTAAATACTCCTCAATGCCTTTGTAACCGTTGGCACTTTCAAGAGGAATTCTTCCAATCAACCTGTTGGAAAGAATCAATCAAAGAGATCTTGAGTCGTTTGAAAATTGAGATGAAAGGCCGATGATCCTGGTCACCCATACAATCAGGATTTAGGTTTCCATAAGTAAATTCTTTCCAAATAAACTTGTCTTCCAAAAAGATTATACCGTTTCGTGAATGATTTCATCAATAATACTAAAAAGGTAAGTGAGATTTCCAACCAGGAAGCCAGATGTATCTTGTTTATACTGAATCCTTGAAGGAAGAACAATAATTTTGAGTCTGATTATGTCTTCAATCTTCACTTGAGTTCAGTCTAGATCTTCGTCAGAGTGGGGCAGACTTTTGATGTAAAATAGACTTTGAAAGAATTCCACATAAGTCTAATATTCCTTAGAATAGAAATATAAAAGTTTTGTCGACTTCAAAACTTAATAGGAGTTTCCTCAACACTATGGTTTGCCAATAATGTCACGTAAATGATGCTCATTTGGTGTCACCTGTTCATCAAAACAAGATCGATCACATCATCCACCCAAACATTAGCGATAATCGCTCATAAGATGCTAATTAATGGTATGATAAAGAAAAATATTTTTCATGGAGATCATTTTCTAGAAAAATAGTTAGCTTTCATTTATTTGGTGGTTTAAAGAAATTCTTGCTAATAGGGAAAGTCATTCTATATCAATTTAAACGTGTTGTTTTCAGTCCATAGATAACGTTTTCCATAAATTAATTAGTTTTTGATTTTCCAGACACTGGAAAGTTGGAAAATAATTTTTTGAAATGGAGTTTTCTTTCAAACAAACGGATGCTAAGGTTTTTATATTTGTTATTTTGTCATGGCGATTGAATTTGGATCGATCTTTCCAACCATGATTTCGTAAACTAGTTGCTGTAAAATGAGATGTCCAAAGACAATTAGAGAGCTTGGTGGGCCTTCATGGCCCAATTCACCCCCCAGTCCATCTAGATCAACAAAAGATTAAGAGAGAGATGAAAAGAAGGAAGAGAGTGTGTAGCAAGAGAAGAGCGGGGGGAATAGATGGTGGGTGGTTGAAAATGTCTAGAAAATGCTTGTTGCAAGTGATTGGTTAGCGTTTCAAGAAGCCTTAACCTTCCACAAGTCAATTCTATGTTTAGAGTCTAGTTTAAAGCCCTAGCTAATGACGCTCTGGGCTAATCCAGGCTACCCAATCGTAACAATTAGGTTTCTTTCATTCGTAAGAGTGCGTAGAATTTCATAAATCGCAATTTGGACTTTCATCATAAATATTTTCATTTTTGAAGTTCTAAGAAACTACTATAATATTAATTGCCTATTTGCTACTGAGAATGTTCAGTAATGTATTTTGTCAGTCGGTGACTAGATGTTAGGTTGGGGGAGCTTTGGATCTTGCAGTACTCCAAAATTCTATAAACATAGAGTTTGCTTGAAATGGAATTCGATAAAGAAAGATATGACGAGTCAAAGGGTGCGTTTGGGAACACTTTTGGGGAAGTCCTTGAGAAAATGTAAAGGCCTTTGAGCCAAAGGGGTTTTTGGAAATGCAAATTGTGTTTAGTAAATCATATTTGTGAAAGTTTATTGTAAAGTATATTTGAGCAAAATAGTGTTTGGACAAATTAACTTTGCAAAAGACTTTTGTTATTAAAAAAAAAGGAAAAAAAATGAGAATTGGTTGGTTATTATCGGGGAGGGGCAGGTGGTTCGATGAGGGGCAGGCAGGTGGTCCGGCAAGGGGCAGGCGGTCCAGCGAGGGGCAAGCAGGCGGTCCGGCGAGGGGCAGGCGATCGGCGAGGGTCGCCGCGACCAGATTGAGCAACGATCTGGGTCGTGGTGACCCTCGCCGAAAGGTCATGCGACCCACCGCGCCGCAACCTTTGTGCGGAGGTGGCCGGGGCCGCTTAATCTGGTCGCGGCGACCCTGATCGCAACCAGATTGTCGCGACCATATCGCACGATCCCGATCGCACGATTTGGGTTGTCGGAGGTCGCGCGGCCCAACTCTGGGTTGTGGCAACCTCCGGTGACCCAGATCTGTGTGTGATTTGTGTCGCCGGAGGTCGCATGGCCCAAATCTTGGTCGTGGTGTGGCATCTTAGAATTTTTTGTCAACCCTTAGAGGTGCTTTAATTCATGTTTTGCATTGAGATTTTGGCCAAGCTTTTGATGGGTAATTATTTGATAGGAAAATTCTATTTTTGGACATGTGATTTATGGGTTGGAATTTATTAAATTAGGTCTCAAAGTTTTGTGAATTATAAATTTCAATTAGGTGTTTATATAATTAAGGTTTAAGGTGGATTATTAGGATGAGGGTGGGCTGGACATTTAAAGACCAAACCAGCCCATAGCCCCACCCCTTTTTCGACCGGCCCACAAAGCCCAAGGAGGAAGAGCTGCCGTCGGCCTAGGGCTGGCCCAAGCCTAACCGGATGAAGTCCCTCATGTGCATGGGAGAATTGACAAGTGTCATTCCCCTAAGTCCAAGTGTCTTGCATGCAATCAAATGATTGCTCATCATTGAAGGGAAGAAAATAGGAGAACCGGCTTGATGATGAGGGGGGAGTGTCGATCGAGAGGGAGAGAGAGAGAGAGGGTTACCGAGAGAGAGAGAGAGAGAGAGAGAAATTGGGAGAGAGGGAGAGTGAGCGTGCGGAAAAAGAAGGAAGGAAACTGATCGCCGCCGTTCGCCGTCGTCGAGTCCGTCTCGCCCTCCGTTCGTGCTTGCTGTGTTCGCTTGGTCTAGAGGCAGGTAGGATCCTTTGATCTACTCTTGCATGCTGTGCTTAGTGTGTGTGATTGAATGGTAACAATTTCGGATATATAGAATGTGAAAAATTGAAGTTATGAGAGTGGTGCTCTAGCCTAGTGTACTGTTCTTGAGAAAACAGCTCGACCTTGGATGTTCTAGTGACTTGCATGTGATGTTCTAGTCGAGTTTTGGCTTTGATCTCTAAATGAAAGTTGTAAAGGATTTCTTGGAGTATAACATACTCAAATTTGGGACAAAACAAACAAGTATAAGTGGGTGAAATCGTTATTCTTTGGAAAGACTGGATCTGGAAATTTTGGTACTAGGAACAGAAGTTTTAGCCGCCTATATTTGATTACCTAGGGCTAATCTGACTTCGTTGCCTTCATGAAGTATTTACCTTATGGTCTTGACTATCACATAGTCGAATTTCATAATTTTTTAAGGTCATTTGAGTATTTAATCGGAAATTTTTCTAAAACTGTGTAATCTGATGCGTTCGGACTTGGTAATGTTGCAATGCGTGGTCTATACCGTTTTTTATGAGATTCTTTTGGAAAAGTGTTCTGCATGAAATATCTTTGGTTATGTCTTGCCTACAACATATTCAAATTTCGTAATTTTTGAAGTTCATTTGTCTATTTAACCAAAAAATTTTCAAAAACTGTGCAAGTGGAACGGACAGAATTAGTAGTGCTGTGATGCGTGTTCTGTATTGAACTATATGGGAATCTTTTGGTGTAGTGTTCTTCATGAAGTATCTGCCTTTATGTCTTGACTATCACATGTTCAAATTCCATAATTTTTTAATGTCATTTGGGTATTTAATGAAAATGTTTTCTAAAACTGTACTAGCTGGATTGTGCAAATATCAAAAGCTGAAATTGATCTTGTTGCCATTACATCATGTGCCATGTTGATATTGAGACAAAAATGTGAATATGAATTATGATAAATGTGGATATCGTCAGAGGTGTGAGCCGACAATGCCCCGGGAGTGTTGGGATGCCCGGAGTGTGGGGGTGCCGGATGCCCGGAGTGTGTGTGCCGGATGTCCTCGGGAGTTTCGAGATGCTTGGAATGTGGGGGTGCCGGAAGCCTCGGAGGTGTGTGCCAGGGGATACCTTGTGATGCTGGTTGGGGTACGAGATGCCCGGAGGTGTGTGCCGAATGCCCGGAGGTGTGTGCCGGAGGTTTCTCGCGATGCCGGGTTGGGTGCGAGCGATAGAATGTGGGATGCAAATTACTGGTCCTGGGAAAGAAAAATGTGGCGACTCAATTGAAAGATAAAAAGTTGAAATTGAATCATGCATGGTATGGTGACATGTATGCATGGATGTATGATATAATATGGATAAGTGCATGGTGGTATGTGCACATAAGGCATGGATATGCATGAATGCTTGATGATGAGTACATGGTTGTATATGCACCTATGGCATGATGGTATATGCATGAATGCTTGATAATGAGTGCATGATGGTGTATGCACATATGGTATGATGACATATGCATGGCTGGAAGGTAAGTTATGCTTGGATGCATAAATGATATGTACTCCACTATGATGTTATGATTATTCTGTTTGATGCATTGAGTAGCTTAATGGATCTTTTACCTGTTAAGTGGTTGTACTCACCTCTTTGGGGACCAACATTTCAGAGTAGAAAGATGCATCTCTCTTTGGTCACGCGGAGTACCTTTTATGGCCTTCCATCTGACGTGAAGGTCAATTGTACGGAGCTTGATTGTGTCGCCATCCCTGGTTTGACGTACATACGGGTTCAGATGCTGGTAATGTATGATGTAGGCCTAGCTGGGGGTCCGGTCATCCAAGAGTTCTTGTCTGTCCACATCCGCCATGACGGATCAGGGGATGTTGCCGCCACCACCGCCCAATGCACCAGGATGGGTGTGATGGCCCGCGTGAGGAGGGGGAGCTGACTTTTTGGGGATAGCTGATACTTGTAGATGGAGGGTTATACATGATCGATATAGGGGGTCGAGATCTCTCTTCTGAGCTGTAGCCGAGTTTAGCTAAAAGTCTTGGCTTTTTGGTTATACCGACCCAAGATGTCCATAAAAAAAATGTAAATAAAAGTGACTCGGCTTTATGTTTTCCTTCGATGTGTAGTTGGTGTGCATTGTACCATCATTAAGAGAGTAGAGGGATGGTGAGACTCGTTTTTAATTTCACTATGAGCTGCACTAAACTCTTTATAAAAAAAAAAAATATGCCTATGGACCTCGGTCCTTCTTTAAATCTCTTTATATCAAAGATATATAACTGGTATTTATAAGGTGGAGCGATAAGTATCTGTGGTGAACTTAGTTGTTTGGGGGTGCCACACGCAGCGACCTTCGGTGACCCAAATCTACTCGTGATTTGTGTCGCCGGAGGTCGCACGGCCCAGATCTAGGTCGCGGCAACCTCTGGTGACCCAGATCTGCCGGAGGTTGCAACGGTCTCATGACCTTTCTATGACCTAGATTTGGGTGGTCGCCAGAAGTTGTAGCGGTCGTGGCGACAGGACTCGTAGGGGGTCGCCGAGGTCACGCGACTGGCCGCCGACAGTTACCGTGACGCACTAGCCTCTTGCCGACCTCTGTCCAGCTTGTCGCCGGCCATGGGCAGCTCCGCACAACTTCATCGGCCAACCTCAACGAAGAAGAAGGTGAATAGTCACGAGGACAAAATCGGAAAAACGAAATGTTAGTGAGGACATTTTGTGGAAGAATTTTTTTTAGCTTACTCTCCCTTAGCCTTCTGAGAAGGCTGAATGCCCAAGGCAGCCCCCAACTTGCCTTGAGCTTTCAACCTTGGCAAAGTGGTTGTCAAACGCAGCTAAAGTCCACTGCACTAGCTAAGCTTGCTATTTTGTTCAATGTGTTAAGTTTGGTATTTGTGTGGATGATCCACCAAAAATAATGCCTTCTAGTAGAGTTTTAATCAAGTTAATTTGCATGTAAGTTTGACATTTAATTAAACTTCGGTAGGATTTTGAAGCTTTTTGAAGGGCGCAACCTTTGGTTTCACTTTTGGCTTATGTCAGTGGTGCTTTTAGCAGATGTAGGGCCTGTTTGGTTCGGCTTTTGGGGAATGCATTTGTAGAAATGCAAATACCTTTGGGTGAAAGAGGTTTTCAAAAATGCAAATATTGTTTGGTAAAATTTGCATTGAGAAACAACTTTGGACAAAATACCGTTTGGTAAAAATTTGCATTTGTAATTGATTTTTATTATATTAAAAAAGCAAAAATATATTTATATATTTTTTTGAAGTTTGACCACCACCGGTGGGCAGATCGTCGGATCCAGTGGCCGGAGGGCTAGATTTGGCCCCCGGACAGTCGCCGGGGCCGCGCGACCCAGCCGCCTAGGGTCACGCGACCCAAGCAGCCGTCGCTTGGGTTTCCCAACCTCAGGCGGCCGTCGCTTAGGGTCGCCTGACCTCAAGCGGTTGTTGCCTGAGGTCATGTGACCTCAAGCGGCTGCCTAGGTCGCGTAATTCAGGCCATTAGGTTTGGCGACGGTCGGTGGGGTCGGACGACCCTCAAGCGGCAATCGTCGGCGCGCACGTTATTCTCGCGGATGAACAATAACCACGAGCGAACAGTAACTAGAACTTGCATTCTAGAAATGCAATTTCCCAAAGGATCTCCAGACCTGCTTTGAACTAAGGACCCTTAGAGTCATTTGGAGAAGCAATTGCATCTTGCCAAAGTCGTCTGAAAAATCGAATCAAACGCGTTTGCATTTGGCCAATGAACTTTAAAGTCCCAAAGCCCATTTGTAAAGCTGAACCAAACAGGGGCGTAAGATATGCACAGCAAGACATGGTATTTGAAAAGAAAGTGAAAAGCATTTGTAGCATTTCTTTAACAACATCCGGATTGGATATTGAGAACTTTTTCATTACTAGGATACGCATTGGGGTTTGGGTTGCCTTACACATGTAGAGCTCTGTGAACTTAGTTTAATGATTGTTTTTTTTTTTAAACGGATTTAAAATAAGAAATGCTCTACGAAAGTGATATATGATTTGACTTGAGTTGTGACAGTTTATATTATTGCACTTTGTGCCCTTGTTAGGTGTTACTATATGGAATCCTAAGTTCGGGCAATTTGTATTTTGTATACAATATATACCGAATAATGCTTTTCCAGAATATCCTGTGTGGGTTGAGTCTTGGACTAATAACAAGTAGACACCTTACGAAGCCAGGAACTTGGAAATGAGGCTGAAGCATATGACACGGGGTGAGACGGGGTGAGAGATTGGGGCTTGCATGATAATGTTTTTATTTTTCCCAATTTCTGTTTTTTTTAATCCTCGGAATGAAAAAAAGAACATAAATCCGTTTGGTAAAACTTTTGTTTCCGGAAATAGATTTGGAATAAAAACAAGAAAAAAAAATAGCTTCTTGTTCTCAGGAACAATTTTTAGAAATAAACCAATTTTTTCCTTTCTTTTTTTCTTTTGCTTTTCTTGCTTGTTGCAGCCTTGGGTGGCCACTTGCCAACCGCCGGCCACCTCCAGCCAGTCATCACCGACCGTCGCCCCACCAGCGGCGACCATCGTTGTCGCCTCTGTTTGAACGTTGTCGCTGCCACCCACAGCCTACCGGCCACCCCCGACCTCCGATGACCACCACCGACCGTCATTGTCACCGCCGACCGCTGCTGCAGGACCACTGACGATCGGTGGTGATCGACAAAGTGACGATTGGCGGTCGGTGATCCTGCGATGGCGGCGGGTGGAGGCGACAGCGATAGGCGGCGACAACGGGCGACGAGCGACGGTTAGCGGTCCGTGAGCAAGAAAAAAATAAATACAAAAAATAAAAAATCATAACAAACACATTTTTATTATTTTTTTTATTTCAAGAATATAAATTTTGTACAGTTACGAAATACCTTATTTTACTCAAAAATTGTTCCTTAGAGTAGAAATAGAAAATAACTATTTCGAAAAGAAAACTGTTCCCTGGCCAAGAAACGTTATCATGCGCACTCTAGCCAATCAACCCGTCGAACCACATGCTTTTGTGTTTCATATTAAATTTTATGTTGCGAACGGATATTTATACTAATCGTTAAAGACGTGTTGTTTTGGCCATATAAGCTTCGTTAAACGTATTTATTTATTTATTTTGTGAAAGTAAAATCATCAAAATATACATTGTCGGCGCACGTTCTCATATAAAGATAAATATCACAAACTAAATTGCCATTTCCTCTGTCCTTTCTTTTTAATATTTTACGTTGCATATCCTTCGACGCTTAGGAGTGACCCAACGATTTTTGGTTGAACGATTTGGGTATTAGCTTTGGCCCAAGTTGTCACATATTTTTGGTGTAATTTTTTCTCATTTAAAATAGTTGTTTGCAGTTATGTTTTTGTATTGATATTGTAGTACAAAACCTTTATAACCAGCTTTTGTTACATATGGCGACGACCGTGTCATCCCGGTTTACCCGGTTTGCAATTATAAAAGTCACGATAATGCATTTTAGTTCTAAACTTTCATTTGGTCGGTTGGAGTCATAAAACTTGCAATGAGCACCCACTTTACATCATTTAGTTATCTCCATAAGACTTTATAAACTTCGTTGACAGCAACCGCGTCGCATTCTTTATAAGAAGGCTCAAGTGCATTGGAATTGCAAGTTTTAAAATTTGACAAGTATATTGTGATAAATTTCAGGACCTAAGGGCTTGTGTTTTTAGAGACCGAAAGAATGCAAAGGAAGTCAACTATATATTGGTATGCAAGCTTCCAATACGTTCACAGATTCGTCAAGAGAGGTCCCAGGGTCGACCTCCTCGCTTACTGAACTTGCTCAGCTTACCATAGAACATAACCGCTACGATGATCAACTTCCCGGTCTTGCTCCACCTTCCTACAAAACCATACGTCGCGTCTTTGCAGTAACCCTCCGCCTTGAGCCGCCTCTCGCAGCTGTAGCCGGTCGTGAATCCAACGTTCCCGTACGCGCTGCGGAAGTACAGCAGAAGATTCTTACCAAAAAAAAAAGTACAGCAGAAGATGCTCAGATCACGAAAGGCGTCGGGGCAAATGTCCATGCGATGATGTTCATTCGCATAACATCAGAGAAGGCGCGATGCGATCGAAGTTTCGTTACCTCATCACTTCGACGGCGATGTTCAGTGCGCTGAAGTTGAAGGGGTCGTCGACCATGGCCCGCCGCTCGGTGATACAGACGCCGACGACGCAGATGACCAGGTAAGAGATTTGAGAGAGCGTGAAGAACCCTCCGAGAGTGCTGCTCTGATGATGGGCGGCGTTTCCGGTCGGGCGTCCCAGAACGACCTTCTGATGGTACTTCTCCGGCGCGAACGACGTGTAGGGCGGGAGGTACCTGCGATGATTACAAGAGGGCCTGCATCAGATACAAAACCCAGTTCGCAGACAATCGCATCCCGGTTCCGGAACCGAGACATCACAGTTCCCGACAGAGCCACAGCATCGAACTACGGTTGGAGCGATCTGATCGTTGCTTTCTTTCTGGAAAGCATCGACCGTATCGCGGGGCAGCTTCGAACTTTCACCCTTCTTGAAACGACGGCAGATCCGGAGGAGGGATTCTCGTCAGAGGTCCGAATCAAGCTTTCCGGCAGTTTCTGACGCAACCCCGTTGGAAGTACACGAGAAAAAGCCTCAAAGGGCCGGAGAAAATATTACGAGTCCATTTATCGTTGTGCGACATGTGTTGCCCGGATCCCATCAGATCAGATCTTCCGACGCCCCCACCTCCCCCATTATTGACGACTCTTTCCCTCTCCTCCTCTCTACTTATCTTTTGTCTTTCCTTAAAGATGGGTCCCACTTTTCAATTAATGCCTCCACTCTCTCTCATCGTTACTCTCTCTCCGCTCCTCTGTTACTGACCGTGACTCTCTCTCTCTCTCTTCCTCTCTACTTCTCTTTTTCTTCCCCCTGCGTCTGCCATGGCTCGAGTTCGAGCTCAATGCTCATGGCCACTTTGGCCATGGAGCTCGACCTCGAACCCAGGACTTGGGGTAGTTTTGGCCACTCGGCTTCGAGCTCGGCCTCAAGCTCGTGGCAATGGCCACTTGAGCTTCGAGCTCATGGTCATGGTGGCCCGAGCTTTAAACTCCCGTCCATGGCCGCTAGATTAGAGAGAGAGGAATGGAGGAACTTGTTGCTGAAGCCTTATTGAGCGGGGACGGTGGAGCACAAATTCAGGTGCTATCGAGCTTGGCAAAGTCAACAGTAAACGCACAAGGTGACCGACCGCGGCTTGATATTTCCTGCGAAATCGCTAGAATCCCCCTCAGATCCGGAGGAGGGATTCTCGTCAGAGGTTCTAAACAAGTTTTCCGGCGGTTTCTGACGCAACCGCGCTGGAAGTACACGAGAGAAAGCCTCGCCGAAGGAGCATCCGGATTCTCACGTGGTCTTCGATGATTGGATCTTACGGATTTTGCCTCGTTTTTTTTTTTTTATATATATATTTTATCTGGAAAAAATACTCCCACTTTTATTTTATTTTTTTAATTTTGCTTTGCCGTTCACACGAACCTTTTGACTTCGATCCCACATGAGTACTTCGTAATGCGACCGTTCATACAATATGGGCCTAAAGGTGCAGTTAAAAACTTTTTCGTACCAATCATTAGGTCATAAATGTCCAGCGTTTTATGGGAATAGCAGGTAGTAATTCTAGATAATACTCAAGATTGGTCCACAAAGTTAAATATAGAGGGTGATGGGGTTGAGCTGTAACCCTTTAAATAGAAAGCCCGTACTCAGCTCTAAATTATAATTTGTCGTGTAATGTTAGTATAAGGTTTAATATCATAAAAATTCTAAATTATATGCTGTAATATAAATATTCTGAACTTTTTTTTCACTTAAAATCTAAATTTATATAATACCTCAAAATTTTAATTTTTAATTATTTATGTCTTAAAAAGTTCAATATTTATATAAATATCTCTTAGATCTAAAATAGATGATATATATATATACAAGTTAGAGTTTTTCAAGACAAAAAAAAAGTTGGGGGTAATTAGGTTTTTAGTAACGCAAAAAAAGCTTGGAATATTCTTTACCAAAAACAAAAGCTTCGAATATTTATGCTACAGTAGAAATAAATTAAAGTTTTCTGTGGAATTTGTTAAGAAGCATATTGAATTTTTTCTTGAAGGACGCCTGCTCACCACAAGTTGATTTTCTTTTTTTCAAATTTTTTTTTTTGTCTCGTGAGTACTTTCCACCTGTGATTTCAGCAGGATCACATGGGACCATGAAAATTTTAGGAGAGGGGGGAAGAGAGAGAGAGAGAGAGAGAGAGAGACTCACATCATCATGAGGAAGAGGACCAGGACCGCAGGGGAGACCATGGAGAGGTCGAACACGCTCTCCCCGGCATTCCTGGAATTCACCACCTGGAACAGAGAGCACACCAGCTTCTGGTATGGGCTCAGCCCGCTCATGATCCCCGACCTCCACTCCAGCCCGCAGAACAGCACCAGCTGTACCGTCACGAACCCGAGCGCGGTGAGGCATATGTAGCGACACCGGACGCTCCCGAGCAAGTGGAAGTACCCCACGTCCCTGCCGTTCCTCAGCGCGTCGCCGAGCTCCTTTCTCTTCGCCGACGCCTTCTCGAGGGCCCAGACCGCCGCGTGCAGGCACGGCGCGTACAGCGTGTTCCCCGCGAGCACTTGGGGGATCAGGATCAGCAGGAGGCCCGGGCTCTTCCGGAAGGCCGCCATGCCCTCGTTGAGGGGCACGAACCCGCAGCTGGCGAACGTGGACACCATCGTGAACAGGCTGAACAAGTCCCCTCGCAGCCCCTTGCGCTCGAGCACTTGCTTCGCGTCTCGATCCAGATACACGTACAGCGTGATAAGGCCTGACCCGAGCACGTGGAAGACGAGTATATAGCCGAGAACGACCAGGCTCAGGCATGTCGCCGCGTCGTACTTCAGCTTGTTGGACATATTGGGGTTGCGAACTGATACGGCTTTCGCTTCGTTGTGCTGGTTCGAGTCGACTTTCTGGGCGGAACTTGGGATGCCCAACTCGATGCAGTCGACGGAACCGCTTGGACGGTCGGCTTGCTCATCGAGCCTGGACTGCTTGAGTAGCTTCAATCTTAACAGTTGGAGTTCGAGCAGTGAAGTGAACACCTCACCGCTGAGCAACATCAAGACAATCATGACCAGGAGCTGCGCCCTCGAGAGCTCCTCCATTTCCACTGTGGACATGCTCGAAGACGTCGTCGCCGACACCGAGGTAAAGAAGAGGTCCAAGTCCCGGTGCCTCAGCTCAGAGCCATCCCGTGCGGTTGCCTTCAGAACGAGATAGCCCGCCAGAGAGACGGCAAGGTAGTAGCCGAGCTGAATCCAGAAAGGGTGGACGTGGAACAGCAAGAACCGAGAGAGCCACACGATCGAATCTCGGCATAGCCGGAGAAGACGAGCTGCTCTGGGTCTTACCCAGTTGCAGAACTGAGAGCCAGCGTAATTGCAGGAACGGATCAGCTTCTTCATGCTGGACATGGCGAAAGCACTTGCGAAGTGATTTTGCGAGAGATGGGATTGCGCTTGCCGAGCATGTTGCGTTGCGGAATCAAATCGAAAGGGTTAGACGACATGTGGAAGAGATTTGCGTGGACTCCGCGTGAGCCCGTGGACCCAGGGCTGACGACCTGGTGTTGGAAGTATATTTTTTTGGTTGTCCCTTGGGAATCATTTTTACAAACTAGTTACTAAAACTCGCTCTCTCATTTCCACCCCAAATTTCATTTTGCATAATTTACTTCCAATAAATATATATTACCTCTTCATATCTTAGTCCATAACTACATAACCCAAATTCCAGAATTGCCTCAAAACTCGTTTCAACACCTAAAACGCTCTTACCGTAAATTCTCTCTCCTCGATGTAGCTTCCGTCGATGGCAAATCTCTCTTTTGCGCGCTCATGCACCGTCGAAGATATGGTAAGAGTGAATCTAACACCCAAGAAAAGAAAAAACCCTGGCTGTCTCTCTCTCTCTCCTCTACTTCACTCTTTTTGTCTGCGCATAGACAACTCGCGCCCTTCGGCGATGCATTCATCCCATGCCGTCTTTATCTTCAAGGAAGCTCTGACCCTTAAGTAGAGAATTTGGTCAAAGGTCAAAGGTTGCGATCGACATTTTTTTTATTATGGTCGGTGGTTGCGATCAATAGTTAAGATACAGGTTGGGACCAGATCTCTGGTGCATGAGAAGGTGCGAGAATTGGCGGGGGAGAGACCATTCACGAAACCAGATGAAGTTCAAATGGGTCCTAACCAGCTATGCACTTTCCTGACGTTGCGGTGACGACCTTACCCCATTTTGTAAGTGTGTATTGAGCAAAGCCAAGAAAGTGTTGGCACGAAAATTGACCAATTTTGATTATTATTGACAAGTAACAAACTGAGTCAATAAATAGAATTTGGTTAGGATAATGGATAACTTTAAGAAATTGACAACTCTCCAATAAAGTCATCGACAACAAGTATCAGATATTGACGAGAATCTTCACCTCAAATGAAGTCATTGGCATTGGCATGTAACTACTGACTAGCAATATTTTTGAACATGTAACTTCCTATATATATGTGTTGCTTAATAATAGGAGATCACAAAGTAACTTCTTGTAATCACAGATGGATTAAGAAATTGTTTGTTTTTTCAAAATCAGTAATCTTTGTATGTACCTCCCATATATAAAATGTTGGTAGAGGGTTATATATATAGTGTATTCATAAGGAGATCCCCAAATCAATCACATAATTCAACAGGTTATTGCATATTTATCTTTATCTTTATTTTTTTACAATTTAAATCACTAATAATGCTTGTTCAAAGTCTTATATTTTTAAATTTATTGTCATTTACTTTTTCGTCCAAAATCAATGAAGGACTCTCCTCCTTTGTCAATTCATATTAATCCATCCATATATATATATATATATTTTAAATAGTTCAATATTATTTTTGGTGAAATATCTTTTTGGCATGCCTAGTGGGACACATTTTACTATTTGAGGAGATTACGATGGCAAGCACCATAAATCAATAAGAATCCAACAACGATGCTAGCAACAACAACCGTACCACAAACTGTTAATGAGAGGGCCACACATTTTAATATTGTAGCTAATGGGAGAGTAGTTGAAGATAATTGATGTGAGAAAGTTGATCTTCCAATGCATCAAATCGAAGAGCAGTCTAGGGATGTAGCTCCAAATCACAACATCGTGTCAACCATGAGAAGATTGTTTAGAGAGCAATGAAATGATATGATCAACTACAACGTGAGTCACATGTGAGACGTGATCAAGTCAATTGTCATTAACGCTATGATTGATGCCTTCTCGAGGTTAGAATCGTCCAATAGGTATGTTCCTAGTCCTCCATTTATTGAAACAAACAATGTTGTTTAGAGTAGTCGACCCCTATAAGAATAATGTAAAGGACTGAATTTTCTAATCAAGGTTAGAACAATGAGAATAATTAGGCTAATGTTAGTAGTCATAATAACCAAATTGGTAACAGTAATTTGGCAAATCAAACTTGCCAACAAGCTAGTGAACTACCTAATTTACTTACTCTAAGGCTAATGGCTCTATTGTTACCACTCAATGTGAATATCCTTGTTAAGTTTATCATTGCCTAGGGGAAAAGATGGCCAATCAAATCCACACTTGAACCAGCACAGTTTGCTGAAGAAGTTTGATAACAATTAGGGTTACATATGGGTGTTATCATATCTATTTATAGGACACCACATCCTTATTGGGTTGATAACTAGCCTCTTTCAAGATGCTTCAAAATCTCTGACTTTGCCATTTTGCTAGCTAAAATGGACCATCAACCACTGACAACATGGTTTGATTTATATCCAAGAGTGGAGAAGAAGGGACAAAGGAGTTTGCAAGAGTTGGGTTCCTCTTGCCTTTGTAAAAAATTGCTTTTACATGGTACACTAACTTACCACCCAATTCTATTGGAAATTGGTTTGAAATGGAAAGATTATTCTATTCTCAATTTTATAGAATAATACCTGAAGTATCAATCGTTGATTTGGCTAGACTTTATCAATATAATTGTGAGTTGGTTGATTAATTTATTGCTTGGTTTAGGAAGGTTAAAACAAGATGCCTCACTTTGCTCTCACATAAAGAAGTCACAAATTTCAATGGGTTAAACCTTTAAATTATGAGAAATATTTAAAGATCAAGACTTTGTCGATTTATTTTAATTGCAACGAGAATGACTAAGTATGTGCAGTTGCTAAAAGACAAAGATTAAGGGCCACATGAAGACTTTATACAAAAAATGACTTTAGTGGAAACATATGAGTCAGACGATGAATTTGACTAAGAGGAAGATAATGAAATAGCGGTGACAAAAATAGTGCTTGACAAGTGTTATGTTTGTCGATCCTTAAAGCCTGCCAAAATATAAGAAACAACTATGGCTACGGCTAAAGACACTCAAGTTTTCTCGTTTGATATTAATAAATTGAATGAAATCTTCAACTTTCTTTTGAAAGACGGCTTAATTAGATTAACCAAAGGCTAAGTGATTCCAAATAAAGAAGATTTAGTGAATAAAAAAATTGCAAGTGGCAACATTCATGGAGCCGTAATACAATTAATTGTAGGAAAACAATTCATAAGGCAATTTAGTAGGTAAAAATCAAGTTTGCCGATGACACAAGGGCATGTGATAACTCTTAATTATCTAATTTTAAAAATCAAATGATCAATGAATTATTCAATTCTTTTAAAAGGGAGCACATGTTGAAACCAAAAGATAACAAACTTTTGGCCATTATCGACAACAAACATATTAAGTTGATAAAGGTAATTTAGTCAGAACCGTCAACAACTTGAAGATAATTGACAACTCTTCAATGAAGTCATTGATAGCAAAAATCAGTTACTGATGAGAACCTTCACTGGGGATGAAGTCATCAACACTGGCATGTAACTGCCAAGTAGTGATATTTTCCAATATATAACTTTTTATAGATAAGTGCTGCTTAATAATAGAAGATCGATTTCTTGTAACCACAAATAGGATTAAGAATTTATCCTGAAATTCAGCCATTGTATGTAACCATCGCTATAAGGCGATAAATATCTTGTGTGTATCCATTGTCATTTACTTTCTCATACAAAATCAACAAAAAAAAAACCCTTAACAACCTTTATCGATTTACATTGATCCATCCACGTTATTGAAAGATATTTTATAATCATTTTTGGTGAAACAGAAAGATAGCCCACCAAAGAGATAGCGTGATTAGAACCGAGTCGAATCTATAGGCGGAAATGCGAAGATCAAGAAGAAAGAGAGCGACGTGATTGAATCTTGGCAATGTTGAGGAAGATGAGTGACTTCAGGTATTGCACAGTTGTAGAAGTGAAAGATAATGCGATTGTGAAGATTGATTTAGTGGTAGTTTTGCACGGCTTTTTCGCAACAATTCAAATTTGTAAAAATGAGCGTTGCAGCTTTTGTAAAATATATGACAAATACCTGTAACTGTAGCACTTGAAACTACTCTCAGGTGCTGCTGTTTAATATGTGTTTATACATACTCAAGTCACATTTATCATAATACAATTACAACGTAGCATGGGTATAGTTCTACCATAGTTATGTCAAACATGCTCTTAGTTCTAATGTTATCAAGCCAACTTATTGATTGTGATAGTAAATTCCAGAAGAAAGAGATTAATAGTACCAAGATATGATGTTGCGACATGCAAGCATTTTCGATCATATGTCGGATTTCAATAAATTAAAGTAAAAGATAGAATGGGCATGTGCAAAATGCAAAGGAAAAGAATAGAGATTCCACGTAAGCCCCTAGACCAGACGTACTTTAATCTTCTTGACGTTGATTCTCTTTAAAGTTTGAGTATGTGTAGCTCCTCTCTCGTTCCCCCTCTGCCTTCGCAAGCACCTAGTGGCCCTTCGGAGCCTCCGTCATCACTCATTCTTCGTCTCCTTGCATCCACGCTTCCGTCACCTCTCTCTCTCTCTCTCTCACACACACACACACACATGCTCAACAAAGACAAAGCGGAGCGCGACTTGCGCATTGGTCGGTAGCAGTTTCATTCATTGGATTTTGCTACTAAAATTCCCTGTTCTCCTCTTGAAGAAAAATTTTGCTCAAACGTAATTGAAGGTCATTTGTTGCCATCAGGTACTCTTCCAAACTTTCCAGATTTCTCTATCCCCTCTCTAAAAATGGCACTTCCACTTTCCACACTTTTTCCAAATACTCCCCTTCCGTCTCCAAATCATCCATCCCTGTCCTCAGTTTTTGTTAAGCACGCATGCACGAGCGTTCCCCATGTCTGCGTAAGCAATCAAAAAATGATTAACCCATCAAAATTTCTTCCCTGGTCACATCGCAATTTATGTGTGGTTGGCCGAATTTCTTTCTGTGCATCAAATTCCGTCCACGTATCCAATTCGACCAACGCGTGTTGTCCGATGATGTGAACCTTGCCAATTAGGACACGGATGGATTTGGGCATCGTGGGACGGCGGAGATCAACACTAACGTTGGTCGCAAGTAGCGACAAAGATGATTGAACCCATTCCAAACACCACTCTCTCTCTTTGACAGGCACACCGGCAAAAGATGAGGCTGTGGTTTGCGAGGTGGATGTCCACAAAGAAAAAGGAAAATCTTCTGAGCACACATCCAACTCTGTGGGATTTGATAATGACTCTGGGTATTAATCCTCGGACCAATGATTGAACTAGTTGCTTAGTTTTCCATGACTTGATTTGACTGAGCACCCATCATTGCTCAATAATGCTCACATGGGTACTCTCCAATTACGAGTCACTCGATCGCCTCTAATTGAATAGAGAAAAGAGTTCCTTCAATTAGGGTTGTAACCATGGCTGCTGTTTGGCCTGAATAAATATGTTTTTCCATTTAGACGTTGTTGTCGCGCATGTTTGTGGGGTAACGTACTAATTAGTGAGAGACAGGATCCAATCACTAATTCATAGTATATTAATATAAGCTTTGCAGTACCAATTGTTCTGTCAGTTTGGTGATTGAAGCGTTGTGATTTTGAGATATCGACTCTATACATATTCAATCCAAGGGGACAGATAAAATTCATAACGATTGAGATCCCGAGTCTCAAGAAATGCGGAGTCCTAAGTTACTCCTCACTTGGTACACCCTCTTCAAGTTAGCCCAAAGAATTTGAATCTCATGTTTCCTGAATGGATGGCTAACTTTTCCGAAATTTTCTCAAGGCATCCCCAAATTTTATACTCATATCAATTTACATTTCCATTCTGCAATTTAAAATCTCTCAATAAAATCCCAAAATTTGAAAGACCAAATTCCCCTCGATACCTAAACACACTCTCTCTCAATGTTGCACCGCCACATAGGTGTCGAGATCGAGGTTGGCCCGGGGTGGCAACGCCATAGTGGAGACCGTGAGGGGAAGGTGAGCGACCCAGAGACCGAATGAGAGGCAGCTAATTGTGGGGTAGGTAAGGGTCTTTTTATCTTTTTTGAGGAATTGCGTGGTGGAGCGGGCATGAAATAGTGGTAAGGGACAAACTTGAAAAAGGAAATGACTGTTTTGCTAGTAGGACCCCTGCTGCCGGACGTGATTTGGAGTGCAAAGTGAGATTGCGCACCTCAATTTTTAAAATTAGGAATGATTTATGAATACATCCTATCTTTCGTCAAATCATGGAGATGAACTTAGTTTGCTAAACAGGGTTGGGGCAGGATACTGTCCGAGTGCAAACTGAAAGGAAAAAATAAATGAAAATGAGTTTATTAGGTCCGCGTAGACTACCAAAATCAAAATGGAAAAGGCTAGATATAACTAGAATATTGCACAAAACACATGCTACGGGCATATTATATGCACATTGTATTTTCATTCGCATCAACCTAAGTATGTGTAAGATTTTATTCTTAGGCTTTTATTTCGTCCGTAGCCAGTGGCCCAGTTGCTCCCACCTCCCATATGCTAGCATGTGCGCACCTGTTGTTGCATTATTGGTGTAGCTCGAATATTTTAGCACTAGCTTGTTGAAAAGTGAATTTTGGTGGGGGATAGACTCAATAAAATCACATTCTTTTCATTGTACTGGAATGTTAAAAAAGAAGAAGTGCGGACCCCCAAAAAAAAATGCTTATTTGCAAAAGTGCGTGGAACCGTAAGATGCTATGATGGAAAGCATAATTATATTTTGGGAGGTAGATAAGAATAATTCCCCAACACTTATGCGATGTACTCAGAATATGATCTTCCTAAAAGCGGAAAACAATGTTCGTGCATTGCAAAATTCCTTCTCAAAGTCTCCATTGAACAAAAGTACTTGAAATGTAGTCAAGTCTATAAAAGGAATCAATCCCGTTCATGATGATCAGAACATATTACTCAGAATATGATCTTCCTAAGAGCGGAAAACAATGTTCGTGCATCGTAAAATTCCTTCTCAAAGTCTCCATTGAACAAAAGTACTTGAAATGCAGTCAAGTCTATAAAAGGAATCAATCCCGTTCATGATGATCAGAACATATTGCTTTACTTTTCAGAGATTACTAGGTTCTTGCACGTCAAGTCTAGTGACCAAATGTAACATTTTGAAATTTCAATTCTGTTTTCAATTAGATAAATCGGGCATTTCATCGACGCGCCTATAGTACTATTCTCTGAGTTGATCATTCATGAGATAACTAGACTATCTAGAGAAGTCATTAAGAGATTTTAACGCAATAGACTTGAAAATTCGATTAGGAATCAACTGCTCAACTGTACTCATCTGCAGATATTATTACGGCACAGTAAAGATCGATTAGAGATCAGAGATATGTCGGTTTGATTGAGATGTGTGGTTAAACGTGGGTGATTCCACCAAATTGAAAAATTTTCATCAATTGGCACTAGACTGATTTTTTTTGTCGTTTTGGTACCCTGTGTCCGTATTTGAAACCTCAAGATTTTCACGACCATCGAGAGTTGCCAATGTGTCGAAGAGGTTCATTGTGGCTCGAAGAAAATCGACAACAGGTCAATTGCACTAAAAATTTCTAAAAGCTACCCGGTAGCCTAGGTTACGTTAAAATCACGCCAGATTGAACTTAACCACGAATTTGAATCTGATATTAGAAATTGAAAGTTCTGTCATGTCACAAGTCATTTTAGGAACGTCAACTTACCCTCCAAAGATTTTTTTGCAAACCGAGATTTTTTGGCGAAAAATCAATATAGGGCCTTTTTGTCCGGAAAATTCAGGGGATTGTTTTTTATTGCATTTTTGGGATGTAAGTTGGTTCTATTAGCGAGGAAAAATGTCAATTTGATCGAGGACGTGATGGTGGAAATTTTGAGGGCCGAATTGATTTGATTCAAGTGGAAATTGGAGAGGAATTGAGGGAAATTTGTACAAAATTTGTAGCCCCCATGCCCTCAACATTTTGGACCATCTCAATGGCTTCTAAGACAAGCTTTGGGGCTGGAAAACTGCAGAGGAAGCTAGCTATGAAGGTGGGGTCAAGCCAAGGAGACAAGAGGATAGAAAGAGAGAGAAGTGGCCTCCTCCAAGCAAGTTTGGTCCCCTTCTTCCCCATCTAGTCGATCCCCCCTCCATTCCAGCAAGCTTGAACTCTCCAAAACCTAGAAAATCGAGCAGAGCAGCCTCCCTCCACTGTCGAGCAACCCACTGGAGTCGCCTAGTGCCATCGTTGCCATTGCGAGTCCCCGCGTGAACCGTATCGGTCCCATGTGCCATCCTGTCCCCTCCCACGTCCAGCTCGTCCCTTAGGCTCGTCCAGCCACCATCGCAAGTCGCCGTCCAAGTCGTCGAAGCCCCGCCTAGCCACTACAGCCCATTGTTAGCCCACCTTGGCCGTTTCCAGCCCAATTGGTCCCCAGAGTAGCCCCTTCGGCCCACGAACAGAATCGAGAAGCCCTAGGTCTGCCTTGCATTGTTTGGCCCACTTTGGACCCTTTCCCGGCCTTGAAAGGTGCCATCGCTTCGGAGTTTATCGCTCATGTCCACCTTGCCGCTTATGGAGTTAATTATGCTTAAGGGTTTATTAGTTTAGACTAAGTATGGATTAGGTGGTTAGTTAGAACGGATTATTAATTTAATCGTTTGATATTGCATGTTAGGTGATTAGAGTAGTGCAATTAGCAACTAGATAAGCTCTAGTATTTATCTAGATAGGTTCAGAAATTTCCGGGCCTATCTCGGCTTTCTTTAGGCTTTTTCGGCCTAAGTGTGCATTTTTGCTATTTATTGCTATTTATTAATTAATTTTCGTAATTATTTAATTAATTATTATTTTCCGAAAATTAGACCGAGATAGCCGGTGATCGAAATTTTATGCTGATCGCAATGGTATGATTGGTTTATTTAATTGAGTGCTAGATTGTGTGAATTGGGTGTGATTTGTAATTTTGGAAATTTATTCTAAAATTTATTAATTTCAATATTTAATTAGAAAATACCGGGCGTCGGTTTACAACGCCAAAAATGTATTTATGGACTATTGGAATTAATGGGATTTTCAAAAGGGAAAATATTGTATTTTAGTTAAGGCTGACTGTATACCCACACACGATTATTTTAATCGGGTATGATAAAAATGGTGAAATTGTTAGATGATCAGAATGGTATACTATATCAGCCTATTGGCTTGATATGTCAGCTTAGGGTGAGCAGTATACCGGTATACTATATCAGCCTGCGAGCTTTGATATATCCACTTTGGGTGAGCAGTATACTTTAGTAACTTTTGGTGAGTATTGGGAGTATACTTATCAACTTGCGAGCCTTGATATATCAGTTTAGGGTAAGCGGTATACTCTGTTATTAGCTTCTGGTGAGCTATGTTTATTATCAGCTTTAAGTGAGTAATACTATTTATCTTCAGCTTAGGGTGAGCAGTTCTTGATATGATAGAACTGGATAAATAGGATTAAATGAGTAGACTGAGAGATGGTCTTGATGATATGGAATCGACTGAGTCAATTGATCGATGACTCGATCCGATTTGATGCTTTGATGTGTTGAAATGATTTATTGAATTTATAAATTATACTGACTTGCATGAAGGAATGGAGACAAAGGTAAGTCCTCTGACTCGTGTTTGTGCTTAGGCAGCCTTTTGGGCGTATTTTCTTCCTAGTCGGGATTTAGGGGGTGGACTTGCTGAGACGTCGTCTCACCCTGTTGAGATATAACATTTTTAGATTCCTAGATGGCAGCTCCTCCCGAGTGTTTTGGACAGCCGAAGAAGGTCATAGAGCAGGTATCTTACATCTCGCTTCATGGGAGCCCAAGAGGATGGGTCTATGAGCTCATAAGATCCGTGGTTTGGGTTGATGAGGCTCTACCCCATAAGGTACTCCATCAATACAGATCTTGGTACCGTCGTGAGCGGAATGGAAAAAGAGAGAGTCTTATACCGGAATCTAAGATACTTGTGTATGTGCTAGAGGTTGCTTTTGGAAAAGGGATAGCCGACCCTCCGGGTGGTTCAATGGTGGACCTACATCTGTCAGATCCAGGATCCCTGGTGTATTTTGAGGAAGACTCGAATGCTTGAAGATTTGTAGCACTCTAAAACCCCTCTTTTTGCAGACCTTGTACATATATATCAACTGGTATTTTATATGACATCGTTTGCTATGTATATATAAATATGTTGTGGTTTGAAAAATTTATGGCCCTGCTTTTCAATCACATCTTGTTGTTGTCTGGAGATTTATTTATTCACTTCTGCATGCGCATTAAAATGAATGGGTCGGTGACGCGTCCTGAGACGTCGCTATTTAAACGACTACTGTGGGATGGGCATGCGCTCAAGGATAGGGGCGTGACATCAAATATGCTATTTTGATTGATAGAAATAGAATTAGAATTTCGCACCCACTCTTTTGTAATCACTTTTAAGATATCTAGATTTCCGTACAACAAGTCTAGTGACCGAATATACTAATTTGATTGACAGAAATAGAACAAAGAATTTCACTCTTGCTATTTCTACTCTCTACATGACTAAACTCACCCATTTTCATTAAAAAGACAAAATTGCCATCAATTATTCAATTGCAATTTAAAGTAATGGTCCCAAAATTTATTTTCCTTCTTTTTTTAGGTTATTTGGTTTCTATATAGCATTTAGTTGCCATAATTAATAGTTGACATGCTTTGTTATTGTTTATAGTGGATATCCTATGTATATTAAATCGTACTTGTATTGAAAGTTTTGGAGAAGGGGACATTACCCCATGCCAAAGTCAGGTAATACCATAGGTCTAGAAGGTCTTTTAGTGGACTTCTACATAAATTAGTTTTCTTGAAAAGAGAAATACCCATTAAACATAGTTCTTTTCTATGTTGTCGAGCAAATTTATGAATAAATTGTCAAGTAGAATCTAGAAAAATTTCACTTTTGTTATGCATGTTACCATCAAACCTTTTTTTATCGGCTGTCTTTATATACATATACATATAATGGGATGATCAGATGAAGGAATTTTTTCTTTTAAAGATTTTCATAAATAGAATCACGAGTAACATTCTCAAACGTGAAATTAAAAAGATGGAATATAATTAAATCTGAACATCATTTAAAATAATAATTTTTTTTACAACACCATTGAAATATCATTAACTTGGATTGGCAAAAATTAATATTATCCATGAACTTTTGTATGAAAAAATATCAAGATAAAAAGGGTTTGATTGTGATGTAAATAATAAAAGTAAAAGTTAATAAATATGTGATTATGTTAAAAAAATTGTCTATATTAATTTTTTTTTTTTTTTGGATTTTACTGGATAATTAATAGGGGTGTGCATGGTTTGGGTGGGCGGTTCCCGACCTAAAATCGGGAATTGCTCGCTCAGAACCGATTTCGAAAAATTAGAACCGGGAACCCCCTGCTAGTTGCATGAATCCACCCGAGAACCGGACTGCTGGTCCGGTCCAGTTCCCAGGTGGATTCATAGAACCGGTCCAACCTCTGTGCTTTCCCCTTTTTGCCCTCCCTGCATCTACTTATTCTAGCTCTCCCAACCATGGTAGCTTTATTCTCCTTAAGTAGTAACGCTGCAATGGCAGCGGTCGCGACCCTCATGTCACTTCCGTCCCAACCACCACCACCATCTTCGCCACCGCCTCCCTGTCTCCCGCCCTCCCTCAAGAGTGACAATGAGGAGGACAATGGGGACGATGAGCCATTCTTAGACTAAGAGTTCGCCCTTGTCCCCGAAAATGAGGCCTAAGGAGGGGGAGGAGGAAGAGGGGAGGTAGAAGCGGGACAAGTCCAACAACGAAGAGAACGATAGTGACAATGAATGCGGAGGTGGCGACGAGGATGGCAACGACAAGAGAGAGAGTTCAAGTTCGAGGAGGGAAAAGAGAATCAACTCACTGTTTCACCGAGTTCAGACTAGGGCTCGAAGGGAGATGAGTAAATCTAGAGGTGAATTGGAGAGGAAGAGGGAGCTTAGGAAGATTTTGAACTAAAGAGAGACGAGATGGAGTAGGAGAGTAGTGAATTGAGACAAAATGGTGATTGGAACCCTAAATTTTAAATTTGCTAATTTCAATTTTTTAATATTAAAAATTAATATATTATTATAATATAACCGGTTTAGTTCGGATGGGCGGGCGAATGGATCCGCCCATGGAACCTGGAACCAGATCGGTACCCACTGGTTTTTATAAATTGGAACTAGGAACCAAACCGATTCCCTTAAGAACCATTGATTTCAGGTTGTTCTGGTTCGATTCCGAGCGGTCCAGGTGAGTCTCGGTTCTTTTACACATCCCTAATAATTAATCCATAAATTTGCTCTACTGCATAGATAAGAATTAGGTTTCCCGAAAGTTTCTCTCTTCGACCACAATAATTTCTCTAGAACTACATTTTAAGATTAAAACAAAAAAACATTATGCCTTTAATATACATGAGGCGCCTACAATAAACAAAAATAAAACATATGAAATACTAAATTGTGAGAATTAGTTCCTAAATAGAAATAAAAAATAAAAAAGGGAAAATAAATTAATTTGGAGCCATTACTCTAAATTGCATTGAATGATTGTGAGCAATTTTGTCCTTTTAGTGAAGATTGGGTGGATTTAGTCATATAATGGGTGAAAATAGCGTCATCATTTTTCTAACATGTAATGCACTTTTACCAATTTTAACAGCTCAATTTGTGGTCCCTGTTGCAACCGCTATAGATAGAGCTGTACAACGATTAGGTTATATTTGGTAATCGGATCAAACCATCCTGAAAAACTAGTCTAGTTCCATGTTCTTTTTGAAACCAACTTGGAACTCGATTCCAAATTTTTGGAATCGGTGACCACTGATTTGATTCTCAGCCCCAAGTGAAGAACTACTTAGGAACATGACTGATTGGACATTTTGAACATGTTTATAAAGCCTAAAAACTCTTATTTTTCACTTGGCATCTTTTTTTCCCCTCCCTCTTTCTCTTTTTTTCTTTGTCCTCTCTAACTGCACTTAGGCACTTCATGACTCTCTCTCTCTCTCTCTCTCTCTCTCTCTCTCTTGCATGTGCAACTCACCCTCCTCCTCACTTGCTTGTGACTCACCCTCCCTCATTTGAGCCTAGCAACTCTCCCTCGCTCTTGACTTGCTTTTGATCTCTTGCCTCTGTCCATCCTTTACCTTAACCATATTGTTGCTCATATTATTTTACAGTAAAAATAAAAATAAAAAAAAAGAACAAATGAAAATTGGGTTCTTGAGTAAATTATTGGAAAAACAATGTAAGTTTCAGGGTGAATTGCATAGGTTCCGAATTCAAAAAATTGATGGGAATCAACTCTAAAAGGGTGGGTTCCAAGTTCTAACCATATTTGATAGATTTGACTAAATTTGGAACATGTTTATAAAGCCTAAAAACTCTAGTTTTTCTCTTGGCATATTTCTTCTCTCTCTTTCTCCTTTTTTCTTTGTCCTCTCTAACCACACCAAACACTTCATGACTCTCTCTCTCTCTCTCTCTCTCTCTCTCTCTCTCTCTCTCTCTCTCTCTCTCTCTCTCTCTCTCTCTCTCTCTCTCTCTCTCTCTCTCTCGTTTCTCACCCTTCTCCCCACTTGCTCGCTCCCCTGTTCGAGCCTAGCACCTCTTGCTCGTTCTTGACTTGCCTTTGCTCGCTTCCCCCATTTGTCTTTTACTTTGAACCATATTACTGCTCATATTACTTTACTGTAAACAGAAGAAAAAAAATGAAAAGGGGGTTCTTGAGTAAGTTTTGGAACCGTATATCGGAAAAACAAGGTAAGTTTCAAGGTAAATTAGGTAGGTTCCGGGTTCCAAAAACTGGTGGAAATCGATTCTAACATGGTGGGTTTCTAGTTCTAATTGTATCGGATTGATTGGACTGAACTTGGAACATGTTTATAAATCCTAAAGACTCTAGTCTCTCTCTCTCTCTCTCTCTCTCTCTCTCTCTCTCTCTCTCTCTCTCTCTCTCTCTCCTCCTTGCTTGCTTGTGACTTTCCCTCCCTCGTTTGAGCCTAGCAACTCTCGTTCATTCCTAACTTGCCTTTGGCAACTTACCTTGTTCATCTTTTACTTTAAATTGAATTGTTGCTTATATTATTTTAATGTAAAAAAATATAAAAAGAGCAAAAGAAAAATAGGTTCTTGAGTGAACTTAGGTTTCAAGTTCTAAAAACTGGTGAGAATCAATTCTAACGGGGTGGATTCTAGGTTTCGGGATTAGAACCTACTCACCCTAGAACCAATCATTCTTAGTTGCATAGATGGATCTAAAGGTAGTTTAACGAATTGCTAGGTGGGCACAACTTCCTTTCTTGCACTCCAAGAAAAACACCCTCATGTGACATGTTTTGGAAAAAAATAGTCGCCTTAGGTACCCCTTGAAGGCGACAACATATAATTCTTGTCACCTTAGGATGGACCAAATGTCACAAATTGTTAATTTTGTTGCCTTAAGATTGACCAAAAAAATTTTGTTGCCTTAAGTCGTATCGTAAGGCTACATAATTAGAGTTTCATCACCTTAAGTCAAACTTAAGTGACGAAATTCCTATTTTGTTACCATTGATTTAATCAAAGTTGGGGCAATTTTGAACTTACGATGGTAAACGTGAAGTTTTGTCACCTTAGAGTCATTTAGACCTAAGCTAGGCGATCAAATTGAAACATTTTGCTATTCATAAGTGAAAATTTTGAAACTATGGCAAGAAGAATATTTCATCTCCTTTGGATATGAGCGTTTTTCTCGTTGCCTTTGGGTATGGATAAAGCTAGAAAAATAGTATTTTATATCGGGTACGACATAAGGTTACAAACTTAGCATTTAGTCACCTTTGATAAACCCTAAGGCGAGAAACCTAAGAATTTGTTGCATTTGATTTACCCTAAGGAGACAAGAAAGTTTCGTCCCCATTGACCGCAATTTAAGGTGACACTATCCAATATGTCGTCTTAGGTGTATCACTAAGGAACAAAAATAATATTTTTGTCACTATTGGGTTACCCTAAGGCGGTTGGACAAGGGAGTGACAGTTTTCTTTGAACAAGACAGGAATTATTATTAAATTGTTGATAGGTAGACGATGTAAATAGGAAAGCTTGTCGTAACAAAATAAACATTGATCCTAACGCATAGGTTTACAAACTGAAATATATATAATTAAAGTTTGAATAGTTATTAATTTGTATAATAGAAAATACTAGTACTTTTTTTACCATGAGAAGTTAGACACGTTAAGTTTTAAATTTGGAATCAATTAATTGCGTAAACTTTCATTCTTTCATATATATATATATATATTATTAAAGTTTGAATAGTTATTAATTTGTATAATAGAAAATACTAGTACTTTTTTTACCATGAGAAGTTAGACACATTAAGTTTTAAATTTGGAATCAATTAATTGCGTAAACTTTCATTCTTTCATATATATATATATATATACTTTCTAATAAATTACCTAACTTTGTTATTCTGAGTAAATTAATCATGCTTGTCATGATTGATGTAGAAACATGGCGATGCTAACATAGGCTGCAAGCCCGCAACTGTGATTGTAATTTTATTTCCAAATTCTCAACTAATATTACACTTGCGGTTGATATCAATAATTAGAATATAATTTTTTAATAGAAAATCATCTACACATAATATAAAGCAAAAAAGACCACCTACTTTAAAAAATCTCAATTATCATTTTTTTTCTATAATGTCCTTACTTACTTTCTTTGGATAGCTTATTTTACCAATTAATGTTTTTGATGATTTAGTAATTCGAACGTAGTAAGCCAATTTTTCTTATCATGTAAAGCATATAAATCGTTTGAAATTATTCTTTAACTACTGGAGCATTAACTACATATCCAAAACCTTGTATTATTTACTATTAAAAAATAATTTAAATAAGAAATAAAAGGTAAACTACAATTGAAACATGTCAAGAAGCATATAAAATGGTTATGTCATGTTTTACTACATGAAAAATAATATCTTCACTTTCTTAAACTTTCAAATGTCAATTTATTGCATAAATATATATTTGCTAATATGTATATAGATTATAACCGCTTTTTATATTATTTATATTATTTTAAATTATTATTTGAAATTATTATAATATTATTTAAATTATCATTTTGAATTCAATTCTAAAAGGTGAGATATTAATTGATTACCAGTCAATCATCTTAATTATCATAAGTTATCATAAATTATCACTTTGTCCATCTATAGTTATGTGCGAACATAGTGCACTTCGCAAATATGCATGAATAGTACATATAACAATTTTTTTAGAATGGAATTTTTATTGAAATGATTAAATGATATAAAAGAAACTGATGAGACGAAATAGGCCCAAAAATAAAACGGGTGGGAAAAATCTTGCCCATTGGGCCAAAAATGAAATGGATGTTAGTCCGCTCGTCGAGCCGAAAAAAAAAAAAAAAAACACGAACGTACGTTGAAATTAGACACACGCTTCGCACGCTCCCACTCAGTTCCTCGTTCAACACGCACGCTTTTCAACAAAGGTGTCCCATTTTTGTAGCCTTTGGCGCCAGCTTTGACCTAAGACTTGCCAATTTTTGTTCTTTAGCTCAGGATGTTGCCTATGATGAATGGTGGTCCTGATTTTCCTTAAATAGCAAAGCCTTTTTTCTTCTTGGCAAAATTTTATAGTTAACTAGAAAAGAGAAAAAAAAGGTATTGATGATATAGATGTGATGTTCAAAAATCTAGAAAATAAACTTGATTGCACATTATAATTTAGCCCGACTGTTTTGTTATTGTTGACACCTAAATTTTGGCAATCCATATAATCATTTATCAGATTAAAAATTAGCAATTAATTTAATTCCTGAAAAAATATTAATTGCATAACATATAGATCTATATGTATTTGTTTTTAATTTGCATTTTTTACACTTGTTTATTGGACCGGTGGCAGATGAATCGAATTAGTGGTTTTGAGTTTTAAATTAACAAGTCGGACTAAGCCCATGAAGAATACAAGTTGGCTCGAGCTCGTTTTCTAAAATTGAAATTTGAAATGAGGATTTTTGAAATTTAAAAAAATTGAGTTGTGGTCTTTTTTTTTTTTTATCTTTAAAAATCAATAGAAAATATTTAAGAGATAATGAGAATAAAAAGATTTTTGTGATCATTATAGAAATCTTTGAAATATTCCACAAAGATCATATTTTTTATTCTTGCTTATAAAAGGGCCGTGTACGGTAAAGAAAAGGGGGGACTTTTTCTAGGGGCCTGCATGTTTTCACTTCTGGAATGTGTTTATAAACAGATTTTCTGTTTTTTTTTGTTTCGAAACAAAAAGAACGAAAACGCGTTTGTTTGCATTGCTTCTTTTTTTTGTTTTTTCGTTTCTAACAAAATTGAAACAAAAAATAGAAACAACAAAAACTTGTTTCGGAATCCAGAAACACTTCGGCAAACCGAAAAGAACAAAAATTAAGAAACAAAACGGGAACACTTCGGGAGGTCCTTCGTTTGTGCCCTCCGCTTCGTTCGTGCTCTCCCCCGACGTCTCCCCTCTCCGGCGCCTCCCACTCGGGCGGACTCTCCGGCGACTCCCCACTCCGGCGACTCTCCGGCGCCTCCCCACTCCGCTCACTCTCCGGCGCCGACGGTGGTGCTCCGTCAACCGGCCGAAGCTTCCGAGTCCGGGTAATTGCTTCCGCTCCTCCATCTCCGTTCGAAGAGGGCTTCGCGACTCCGCCTCCTTCGCCGACCACCACCCGACGCTCGGTCGAGCCTCAGCGACGTTGCTCGCCCGGATCTGCGGTAGATCCGGGCGAGCAACGCCGCCGCAGCTGCTCCGCCGAGCTCGAGCCGCCGTGGTCACTCGGCGGAGAGCAGCTCGAGTGAGCGACGCCGACCCCCAAGGGAGCCGTCGCCCGGATCCGCGATCGGGCGACGGTTGCTCGCCGGAGCCGCTTCGTCGCTCGCTCGGCGAGCAACGGCGCAGCTCCCACTCCGCCAGCTCGCTCGAGCGTGGCTGCTCTGCCAAGCGAGCAAAGCAGCGCAGCTCGCTCGACCGTGGCTCTTTCGAAGCAGCGCAGCTCGGTCGTGGCTCGCGCGGAGCAGCTCGCTTGACCGTGGCTGCTCGCGAGCGAGCGAGCAGCGCGGCTCGGTCGAGCGAGCTGCTCTGCTAGCTCGGTCGAGCGAGCTGCTCTCCTAGCTCGCTCGACCGTGGGTCGCTCGGAGCAGGTCGCCGGTGGTGTCTGCTTTGCTCTTTTCTCACCTGCATTTAATTTGGCAACAAATGATCAGTGGCATACATTGAAGGAGGGTGTTCCTCACTTGACAGTTTACACTGCATTTTTCTACTTCTTGATATCGTGCTTCATCGTTGCCGCCGTTACAATGTCGGCTTCTTCTACCATCCTATCCTTAATTTACCCAGATCATCATTAAAAGCTTATGCAAGTGACTGGAATGGAAGAGGTTGGGCTCTTTTATCTGGCCTTTTGTGCGGATTTGGTAATGGCCTCCAATTTATGGGAGGTGAGGCTGCCGCAGATGCTGTTCAGGTTCGTTGCTGTGCTTACGAGTACGTGTATGAGTGATTTCACCAAGAGAATATTACAACAACATCCTCATGATGATGCCGATATTTTCCTTGATACCCCTAGTTCGGAAAGCCTACAACAAGCACTCTGTTAAATTGCTATTATGTCCACCGCTTTTTGGCTATCACGAAAATGCAAGTCAACTTTAATCAACATGAAACCCTTATAGTAGCCAAATTTGAAATGTTAAAATATCTCACTTTGTGCTTAAGTATAGCTTTGTAATGTCGCAACAACTAAAGAGGTTATGGCTGTGATTTACTTCTAACACATGCTTTTCATTATCGTTTGATGTACAGAAGGTCCAAATATGAAATGTCAAAGTCTTATCGTGGCAAAAAGTATAGTTGCTGCTTATGAGAAATTGAAGAGTTTTGTAAAATTGCAGGAAAGATTTGCTCCTCGTCTTATCTTAGCTTCATGCAGGCACTCCCGCTTGTTAGCACTTTTTGGGGCATACTTCTGTTTGGAGAGTACCGCAGATCATCGAGGAGAACCTATGTGCTGCTTGTCAGCATGCTGTTCATGTTTGTTGCGGCGGTTGCGCTTCTCATTGCGTTAGCAGGACAACGTAGCGTGACCGCCACTGCCTAGTTCTTTGCAAGATCCAGCGTCTACATAAACAACGGTCTCATTTAGTAAGGCATGGTGGCGAATTCCGCCATTAATAGAGTACTGGAATTGCACGCGGGTTCATGTAGAAGCTCATACCAGATGCAATTGGATTCCAGAGACCGGGTGAAAGAATCATCATTTTCAACCCGAGAAATGGAAGGAAGTTCAGACTTTCTGGGATCTAGACATCAAGAAATTTCCTAGCTGTCCTTTGGCGACGAAACTCCGACACCTGGGAATTGAATGCATTTGGTTGATTTCCTACCACCATTGTTTTTCGTTGTGAATACTTATGGGTTTGGGTTTGTATGTAATTATATAGGTTCACCGGATTTTTCTAGCATATGAATGACATCAAAAGAATCTGAATGATCACATTTGGAAGCTTGGCAATGGCATGATTGGACTTAAAGATCAGGCCTAATGTGTTATCCATGCTTCCCTGCAGCCTATATGTGTGTTGAAATGTTCAAGCCGGCCAGGCCTCTTTGATGTTGAGGCATTACCACAATTGGCCCGTTGATCGACTTCTCTTTGCATTATGGACACATGAAATGGCTACTCTGTGCAATTTTCTCTCTCATGGGAGTCATCATTCAAACAAAACCAGAAGGTTCACTGATCCACAAGCCTATGCAACATGAACTTTTTTATTTTTTATTTTGTAGGAAAAGTAGAAACAAGGAGGGGAATTCGTATCGAAAATGGAATTTATTGATAACGATTAAAAGAAACAATTTGACTTGGCTCGATGTTATGAAATTTTATCCAAGTAAATTTACAAATGCTTTGTCCAGGTCCCTCGCAAGACCCTCCCGTTTCTTGCAAGTACTTGATGCAGAATTGGTTGCAGCCGTTCTCTCTGGGATATTGGAACACACCATTTCTGTGTACGCCGTTTCCATATCATCTCATCTTCTAATGAGGGTTGCGACTTATGCTGAAAATGAACTTAAAAAATAAGCGATTCTTGGTCAAATCGAAATGCCGTAACAAAAAAAAAACCCCAAATCGATCTGAATTTATAACGCACGGTCAGACGGTTGAAGGAGCGTTAATTGGAACGCGTACGATAGTCCCGGCAAAAGAATTTGTTTCCATTTTTTTATCTCCTCCCTCCCTCCTTCTTCTCTCTCTGTCTCTCTCTGTCTCTCTGTGGCAGGCCAGCTTCTGATTCTGAAGCGCAAGTTTAAATGTTATAAAAATCAAAAATAAAAAAAGCACTTGAAAAAAATTTGATTCTAACTTTACATTTTAAATTGTCTACCAAGTATGAAAAATTTGTCTTCACTCACCATGAACAAAATAAAATTAATGAGCATTTCATGAGAATGACAATTCTCATCTCGATTAAAATTTATTTAGAAAAAGCATTTTTTTTTAAATTTTAAAAACAGAAATTTTGTACGTTTTACCAAACGTATTTCTGTTCTTTTTCTATTCTAGGAACAAAAATTAACTGCAGCTTACTAAACGTGTTTCTGTTCTTTTTTATTTCAAGAACAGTTTTTTTTTTTTTACACTTACCAAACGCGTTCTTTTGTTCGAAAATGTTTCCTGAATGAAACACTTTTTTTTTTTTTCGTTCCCCGGAACAAAAAAAGAATAGAAACGTTACCAAACGCACCCTAGGTTTCTCTTTGTCGAAAAGAAAGAAGAGAAAAGGTCAAAAGTGAAAAAAGAAAAGTGCAGTTTCTGCAGAAAAGTAAAGTTGAGCAGAGAAAGGAGACCGTGAGAAGACGTCAATCGCAAGGAAAGAAAAAAAAAAAGAAAACAACAGAATGTGTCGTCTTCTTCGCGTGGGTAGTCTCGCGCCGTGCCGGCCACGCCCGTTCCCCTTCCGACGTTGCTTTGCGGCTCTGTTTCGCTCCTTGTCGCGCCTACCGCGTCTCCACCCACCGCCGGCGCTTGAACCGCCAGCCATCGCCGCTCCGCCGATTGTCCGCGACCGCCCGGCGCCGTCTCCGCCTCGCACCGGGCCCGACGGAGCTACCGCCTTGCCGCACCGCAGCCCCGGCCGTCCCGTGACCCGTGTGCCCCGCTCCGAGTCTTGCCCGTGACCCAAAATCGCGACGCCACCGGAGCCCCAAATCAGCCGTACCGCCGAGCCGATCTGCCCTCTCTGTTGCAGCCCCCCGTGACCCGCAACCTCCCGCTCGCTCGCCACCGCGCCGGAGTGCCACCCGATCCGCACCTCTCGCAAAGAACCGACGCCGCCGCGCCTCGTACCCGCGAGCTCGCCGCTCCGCTCTATCACGCACTACTACCGCCCCGTCGCTCGAGCCTTCCGACCCGACGCCGCTTTGTCCGAGCCCGATTGCCCCGAGGGACCAGCAACCGACGGCCTTGATCTCGACGCCCGTTGCTCGGAGCCGAAGCCCCGCGACTCCGACCCGCCTCGCCCGTTGCCACCCTCGCCGGAGTTTCCCCCTGCCAGACCTCCGATCCGCCGCCCTTCACTGGAGCCGGTGACCAACCGCACGAGCAAGCCCACTTTTGGGAAAAAGAAAAAACAAAAAAAGAAAAGAGAAAAAGAGGATTAGGTAGTCTTTTTATTTATTTCTTTTTATTTTTATTTTCTTCTATAGCTTGTTTTTTTAGTGAAGTTGTTCCTAAATATATGATTAATATTCCAACATGAAAGTGCCCCTCAAATTACGAATTGACAGTCCGATTTTCGTGCCCGAAATTCGACTCGCAATCCTTGCAAAAATCGACAATCCAATCTCAAACCCAAAATTCGGTTCGCGATTTAATTTTAAAATTTATCAATCCAATCTTATGCGTGAGATATGGTTTGCCAATTTTTAGATATCAACATTATTTTGCTTGATTTGATGTCGTGGTTCTTTTTCTTTTTCTTTTTTTTAATTATCTTTGCATGTTTAGAATAGGGGTTTTATTTTGAATCATGAAAAATGAAACAAAAAAAATGCATTCATTTATGTTGTTAGTTTTTTTTATTTGAATTGCGTGTTTAATTATGTGTTATTTTTAATTTCGAATTTCATAAACAAAAACACAAAAAAAAAAAAAATCATTATGCATATTAGGTTAGAATTGCATGTTTCATTTTAAATTTAGATAATGTTTTTAGATAAATTGCATTTTAGATTAAGATAATGTCTTAGTTTAAATTAGGATTTAATATGACTTAATCCTTAGTTTAAATTAGATAGAATCTTAATCTAGCTAGATCTTTTTTGCATTTTTCTTAAATTTCGAATTTCATGAAAAAATAAAAAATAAAAATTTGTCTCTACATAAATTAGACTCAATTTTTAGAATAGATTGCATTTTTAAGAATAGAGATATCAAATGCACATCATTTAGTTGTTATTAGATTCATTTATTTAGAAATTGCCCGTCATTAGAATTAGGTCATTTTTGTTAATTTAGATTGCATATTTAATCATTGCATGTTCATTAAAAAATTATTAATTTTTTTTTATGATTCATATAGTTTAAGACATTTTGCCATGCCATATTAATTCATATTAGGTTAGAAGCACTGCATTGCATTGTATATGGACTATGTTCTCGTTAACAAGCGAAAACAAAAATTGAGTGATGGCGTATTAATTATAAATCATATTTAGGATTGCTTATATGAATTTTGATTTAACAACGGAGATGCTTTCGTTATTATGAGATAAATCCTGCAATTTATTTAATGCTTTACTTTGGTGTTAAATTGATGGTTTGCGCACTCACATGATCATCTCACATGTTAGGGAAATAGATTTTAAATTAATTTAAGCTGCCTGTAAAAGCATTTTTGAAAATAAAAGAAATAATACCAAAATGGCGTTAGAAAAATCTAGTGTAATCAAGTCCTCGTATCCATGATCTTTGGTTCGTAGGAGTAAAGTAAATTTCCTGTTAGTTTACTTGGTTTCTAATCGACCAACCAAAAATAAATTAGTAGCGACTCCTAGATAAAATCTATTTGCATGTTAAAAAATTGAACCTAAATTGCGAATTGATATGGGCTTGGGAGAATCCGAGCTAAGTTTAGGCTTAGTAATCAATTAGCTAAACCTTAGGTAGTTCACCCGAAAATTTGGTCGCGACAGTTATTAATGTTCTTATGAGATGCCACATTAGGCAATGTGGTACTTGGTTGAGCCATTTCATTGAGAGTATCACTAGAGTTACTAAAAATAACGGAGTGTAAACTTATTTTTTCTATACCAGTTTGTGGTAAATTTGTCAAATATATACAAGTCTTGGGTTTTTCATAAGATATTAACCTTATGGATTTCTACTTGGACTTGCTACGTCAACTTTTTGTTTTGTCTAAGTTAGCAATTTAACGGTAAAATATAACGAAAACTAAAATATTGTAACTTTCTTATGTTTATACCAGTTTTGAGATTTTTGGTAATCTAAAAATTAGTTTGAGATAATTTGCCAATGTATCGATTTGAGTTTTTTCATAATATTAAGTTATTAAGCCTTAAGAAGACAACCAATTTTGTCTCCTTGGGCACCTAAGGCAATAATTTTTTTTTTTGTTGCCTTAGATCAGCAAGATCGTTTCCTCGTCTTTGGAATCTAAGGCAACGAAATTTGGTCCTAAACCCACCATTTTTTCGGTAGTGTCACGCTTACACTTCACATAGACTCTCTTGATTCCAACCAACTACATCTTGATTTCTCATTTATCATTAATCAAATAAGATTAAAGTTGTCATTAACTTAATTTAAAGGAGATAGGATCCTAGTAACGCATAGGAGGTTGCTTTACTTTTTGCAAATAAGAGATTTTTAGCTTGGAAACTTTGTTACACTAGCTTTACCAAACACCCATCACAAGTACTATTTGTCTTTTCCGGAAATCATTTTTCAGGCAATCTCTTTCAAATTTTATTACCTAACGGTACAATAGTAAGTGTCCATGTGTAAGTGCGCAAAAGACTAATGAAACAAACTATATAATAATGGATAAAAATTAGTAAGCCACTAATGCCTAGTAAATGAAAAAGAATATGGAAAAGCATCCAAAAAATCTTAAATCTATTGTACGTTAGCCAATTCAGAGTCTTAAATCTTTCAATTATGTTGATTTAATTCCGAACCTTTTAACGATTTGCCAATTTAAGTTGCGTTTGATGATATTTATGTTTTGGAGAATAATTTTTGGTTAGAAATATTTTTTTCTATTTTTATTTTTTGGAATAATTTCTAAGTAAAACAATGTATTTGGTAACTACACAAAATTTTTATTTCTAAAGTAAAAAAATAAAAATAAAAATGCATTTGATATGACCCACAAATTTTTATGTGCCGTATAATTTCTTTTAATTTTTTAATAAATTTTTTAGGTTTTTCTTTTCTTTTCTTTTTTCCCCTATCTTCTTTCTCCTCCTCTAGTCGGTGGTAGGAGCAATCAGTGGTTGGCAGAGGACGGCAGTGGCTAATGGACAATGAGTCTCCACTAGCCGATTTGAAGATGAAGAAGAAGAAAAGAAAAAAAAAAGAAAATGATTTATTTCTAGAAATTATTCTTGGAAACAAGAAGTTATTTTTTTCTATTTCTTATTTTTATCCCAAATTTATTTTCTAACCACTTTTCTATCCCGGGAAATAGAAAAATTAGCTGACCCTTGACCAAATAGATATTTGTTCTTTTTCTATTTTGGGGAACAAAAGTACAAACGAACATAAAAATTAGAATGCTACCATACAGACTCTTAGTTCTCCTAGTCAATTTGGTTGGAAATTACCGGTATGGATATTTTTTGCAAGTTTTTTCTTTTATAATTTTTTTCTGAATTTTTTATTAATCTTTTTTTCTTTTTCAACTCTAGGTTAGTAAGGTCACTAGCCGACTGTTGTCCAGACCAGGTGAGGGTTAGCTAACGATCTTGTCAACCCAAAGTTGGATACAAAAAGGAAGAAAAAAAGAAAAAAAATGTAAAGAACAAAAAATAAAAAAAAGAAAAGAACAAAAAATTTAAAATTCGGGAAAAAATTGTAAAAATTATTTATATCAGCACCGATCGTCCTATATGGCACGACTAGCATTGACTAGATCTTGTGTCAACTATTTTTGGCCAAAATTAGCGAAAAAGATTAAGTGGAAATCATAAAAACATTTTAGGATTAAATTGACTAATAATCAAAATATCTAGAACTAAATTGATACAATTAAAATGTTTTAGAGTGTATTAGCCGTAGCATAAAAGGTTTATGAATTTTTTACATTTATCCTAAAAGAACAATCCAAACTATATTTGGTGGTACGATTTCGAGTTTTCATTGCAACTTCCGGTGACATGATTCATGTGAGAAAAACCTTTTCAAAATTAAAGTTCACTGCATCCATTCCTATGCATAAAAAATAGACTTGCCTAAATCTTACTTATCATGATACTAATTCTCCAAACTCTAACGAATATAAAGACTTCCTTATCACCTCTATGTCATATCTAACAACCTAAGACGCGACTATTGTAATCTAATTTATATGCTTGTCATACCTGATCCTAAACCATATGAATATCATAATAATGCCGTATAAACATGCTCTTTTTATTCACTACTATTTATTTTATAAATGTGAATTATCTATCCAAATGCATGCTGAAAGCTTGTAAGAGAACAGGAGGAAACCAAATGTATAGCAAGCAAATCAAGGAGCACAGTAAGTCAATCCATGAATTGATCAAACCATGGTCTTAATGATCTAACACTATAGCAAGAAAATTACTCAATTAGTTATAAACTTATTATATGAGTGTCAATTCAATTTTAAACATTTCAATTTTGTCAATTTAATCTTAAATCTTTATACGAAATTCTAATATAGTCACTTCAGTCGATTTTTCGCTGGAAATTATTGATGTGGTGGTTCAGTAATCGTTGGTCATCCTACATGATCCACTACCATGTCAACGATTTCCGGCAACAATTTACGGGAAAGACTACATTGTGATTTCATGTAAAGGTTTAAGATTAAATTGGGAAAATTGGAAAGTTTAAAACTTATTTAACTTCCTTACACTAGATTTAGGACTCATTGGACAATGTTCCCCAGGATAGACCGTTCCCAATTGCCCTGGCGTCCAGCCACGTACAAGATAGAAAACTATAAGATGAATGGGGAAGGAAATCCTTCGAACATGACATGAGCCTTCAACAGTAGAGCTTTGTATGAAACCCTATTAGCCTTGGACCTTAGCTTGCCACTGGCCCCTTCTATATGCTTCTTCATAGCGTGGCAAAAGACGTCGACAGTCTAGCAATTTACCTGTTTTCAAAAATTAAGATAATGCACGAAAAAGAAAGAAGATCGATTTATTTACAAACTAACCGTATCATCGCATGTCATACAAAGTGTTTATGGCATAATTGTGTATAAAAACTGACACAAAATCTGGTCCATTCCTGCCTTTATTCTAATATTCCAGTCTACTCTTATTAACTCAGCAAAACAAATATATCGTGTCAAAATAGAAGACATTGGAAAAATTATAAAGAAAAATCCTAATATAAATTCAGTCACAAAACTTTTAATTTAGCCAATTTAGGCTTGAACATATTGATAATTTGCTAATTTGGTCAAAAATCGCTGATGTGGTGGTCTAATTAGTGTCTCCTGTCCTATGTGACATGAGCGAAGCTGACCTAGACAATTTTTTTTAATTTTTTAATATTTTAGAACTTTTCTTCTTCTTCTTCTTCTTTTTTTTCCTTTTTTGTCCACCAACCATTAGCAAGAGTCTCCACGCTCTCACTGTCCTCCAATGGCAGTCGCCTTCGCTGACCTCAAGTGAGGGTTGCCCTTGCTTGGGCAAGCAATGGTCACCCTTGTTGGACATTGGCAAGGGCTATCCTCACTTAGGGCCAACAAGGGCGGTCGTTGCTTGAGGTTGGCAACCTTGCTGGTCACTCAATGATGGTTGACGGAAGGAAAGGGGGGGAAAAAAGAAGGAAAAAAAAAAGAAAAGTAAGGGAAAAAAGAAAAAAATCAGAAAATTAAAAAATTTGCAAACATTCTTCCACTTCAGTACTAGTTGCACCATGCATCGACTGGATTGCCACATTAACAATTTTCAGCCAAACCAAAAGGACTAAGTTGTCAAATTATTAAAAGGATTAGGAATAAATTGGTACAATTGAAAGGTATAATTGAAAGGTATCGTAAAAATTGTCAAAAGGTTTAGGACTACGAATGTCAAATTGAAAGATTTATGAATGACTTGGCACAAACACAATTGGTTTAGGATTTTTGTGTAATTTTCACAAAGACCTTTATATTTTATTAGGAAAATTATACCACAAGTTCTAAATCTTATGTATAGAGTACAATTGAGTCATAAACTTTTCAATTGATTCAATTAAATTTTAAACCTTTACTGAAAAGTGTAATCGAACTCAACAACTGTCAACTATATCTTTTACCTTATCATTAAATACAATTTAAAGATGCATGACAAGTGAATAGTTTAGGTATTATTGATCGAAAAAACTTTTTGCACTTCTTGAAAGAGTTTAGGACTTAATTGAATGAATTGAAAAATTTAGGATGCAATTGTATTTCATATATAGTAACTAGGACTTTTGTGTAATTTTCCCGATCTTAAACCACCAGAAATTAGACTTTTTCAACTAATCTTTGGCCACAAACCCATTCATTCTCCTCTCCAGAGAATGCTTCTTTCTCTCCTCGCGTTCTTGTGTCGAAGTAATTGAAAAATCAACTCCAGATAAGCTTTTTAGCAAAATCCTCCATGCAATGAATAGCAGATTCATGATCATTATTTGCCGGATTAAGTTTGTTTCCTACTAACAATTCAAGCTGGAACGGGAGTCTCTCGATATGCAGAGTCCTTTCCTCTCAACATGCAGAGTTCTTTTACCCATGGCCACTCGTGGAAATTGAAACCCTAACCCCAAAGTTCACTTCAAATTTTCTTTGCACTCTATCATTTTCCTTTAATCTTCATCCAGGGCGGTCTTATTCTGCTTTCTTCCGAATCGCGGAGTTCGTGACAGCTGCGATTGTATCCAGAGGTGATGGCGGTCCGTCCTTGACGAAGAAGTCTTCCCTTCGTGTCTTCTCCCTTAGTCTCACTTGGGCGGTCTTATTCTGTTTCTCTTCCGAATGGCGGTGTTCGTGACAGCTGTGATTGTATCCAGAGGTGATGGCGGTCCGTATTTGACGAAGAAATCTTCCCTTCGTGCCTTCTCCCTCAATCTCACTTGGTTTGTTTCATTGTTCAGTTATCTTTCCCTGTTTTTCTTGTCAACTTCTGAGACTTCGATCAGCGATTGAATTTTCATGTGGGGTCTTCGCATCTCTGCAACTTTACCTGATTGTTCCGTACTGTGCGATTCCACTTAGTTGGCCCCTCTTTCTTTACATGCTATTCTCTCTGCGGCATGGACTTTGAAGAATATAGTGACTCTGATCGCCTTGCTGCTCTCTGTTCAAGATTGGGGAGACTTACCACAGAGAAGAATATAGATTGCTGGAATGAACAACCATCACCTGCAAAATTGGTGGAATGTAACTTGATCTTGGTGTGCAAAATTTTGTCAGACCCTATCGTAAATTTCCCTGCATTCTAGAGTACAATTAAGAAAGCATGGAGGACTGACCGAGTTGATATCACACAACGTAAAGAGGGACTATACGTAGCTAAATTCCACTCTCTTGCCGATAAACATCGTGTTCTTGATGGTGGTCATTGGCTCTTTTCGGGCCATCTAGTAATTGTAAAGTCATGGCAGTCTACAACTCCCTTGCATTGTTATGATTTTTCCAAATGTGCTTTTTGGGTACAAATATTGGGATTGCCTTTGGAATGGACTACTAAACAGACTATTATTAAGGCTGTGCAAGATCTTGGGCAAGTAATTGAAGTGAGAGTTGATACTAAAGAGGGCATGATCTCTAGGACTGCTAGGGCAAAGGTTGTTCTGACAATACAGGATCCCTTAAGGACAGGTAAACTCATTCGCATCGAGGGCAAACTCTTCTGTTTTGACTTTCGATATGAGCGACTTTCTCATTTTTGTTACTCCTGTGGAAGGTTGGGTCATTATGCTATGTCTTGCAAAGAGATCCCCTATGATGAGTCAAAATTTGAAGGACGGGATACTATGGTTTATGGTCCATGGCTGAAAGCAGAAACTAAACAAGCTAGTCCTTACTGGCAATCATTCTATAACCCTCCACACTCCACGGATGAGTCTGTAGATAGTATACCTGAGACGCCTCCTTCCCAACTCATGCTCTTGCCCCCACCACTCGTTACTGCTGCTGCACCAGAGAATACCTCAGTACTTCCTTCAGACAAGCAAGTTACAGCACCTGCACATTAGGAAAATCCAAAGATCTTGATAGGGACCCATCATCATACAGCAATCATTCCAACAACAGCTAAATTGAAGGGGATTTCTACCCTGCCTAGTGTTTTACCTGGCTGTTCTATCCAGTCTGATCTCATACCTGACACAGCACAATTACCAGGCTTTCAGGCTCAAGAATCTCCGTCTGTTCAGGCTAAGAAGTCCAAGGTTTCTCGTCCTACTCCAAAGATAGGACCTGCAAAGAAGATAAGGCGTTATAACCCTTATGATCTAAAGGGTGCTGTTCCTCCTGGTTTTGATGAATCTGTGCTTCTTGATACTCCCATTTCGGAAGCATCTCAAGCTGATTTATGGGCGACGGTGGTTGGCCCTCAACAGCCACCACCTCATCGATGAAAACTCTAAGTTGGAATTGTCAGGGGTTGAGCAATCCCCTGACAATTCAAGCGCTTAAAGCCCTGGTGGCTAAAGAAAAGCCTAACTTTCTTCTTTTGATGGAGACTAAACAGAGTGAGGTCTTTCTCCAATGTTTACATTGTAGCCTCCATTTTGGTAATCTTCGAGTGGTCAGTTCGGTGGGTTCAGTAGGGGGTTTGGCTCTTTTTTGGAATGACAGCCTTTGTTTGACTTCGATTCAGTCGACCCCTTCTTTTTTTGACTTCTTCTGTCATGATTCTGAGGATGATAGCACCTGCCGTGTTACTTGTCTACATGCTTCGGCGGTATATCCCCTTCGGAGGCTTTTCTAGTAGGAGCTGCGCATGATTAGCTGTGAGAATCATGCTCCTTGGGTTTGTCTAGGTGACTTCAACGACTCCTTTACCCATGGGAGAAGGTGGGCAAAAGACCAGCAGATTTATCCCGTATGTCTTCATTTCGTGCTATCCTAGCTGATTGTGCTCTTATGGACATTGAATCGAAAGGCTGTGCCTTCACTTGGCAGAACAACCGAGATGGGGATGAACTTGTTAGAGAACGACTGGACAGGGTTTTATGTACTTTGAATTGGCGATTAAAGTTTCCTTCGGCAGAAGCTTATGCTCTCCCTATTGTTGCCTCTGATCACAGTCCCCTTCTATTATCTACTATCGCTTCTAAAAAGCGAAGTCAGAGGTTTTTTAGATATGAAGCCTTCTGGAATGAGGACAGAGACTGTTGCCAGATTATCGAATCTTCCTGGCATTCGAGTTCGCTGGTGAATTCGAGCCTCTCTACCAAATTATGCCATGTTGCTCATGCTTTGCTTCGGTGGAGTCGTCTCAAATTCGGGAATAACCATACTCACATCACTGAAATTCAGCAGCAGCTTCTACAAATCACTAACCAGTCTATGCCTCCTTATGACAGATCCAAAGTTATGGCTTTGAAAACTGAATTACATAATGCATGGCAGCGTGAAGAATAGTTTTGGGCCATGAGATCTCGAATACATTGGCTGAAATGGAGGGATCGTAATACACGATTTTTTCACGCAACTACAATCCAGAGGCGACAGAGGAATAAAATTACTATGCTCAGGGACGAAACAGGGGATTGGGTCAGGGATCCTAGTCGGCTTTAGGAGATGACAACTTCTTTCTTCTCATCATTATATACCACGGTTGGAGCTCGCAACTTTGAACCTATTTTAGATTAGTGTCCTATAGTGGTGACGCCAGCCATGAACAACGCTCTAACGTCATTGTTGACCTTGGAAGAGTTGAGACTAGCTACGTTTCAGTTGGGAGCAACCAAAGCTCCTGGTCCCGATGGGCTGATTGGTCTTTTTTATAGGACTTATGGGGATATTATTAAGGATGATTTCTTCAAAGAGGTTCATCATTTCTTTCCCTCGGGCCGTTTCCCTTTAGCCTTAAATAAAACAGTTATTGCTTTGATCCCAAAACTCCCTCACCCTAAGAGTCTTGATCAATTTCGCCCTATTAGTTTATGCAATTATGCATATAAGGTTATCTTTAAAGTGCTTGCAAATAGACTGAAACCTCTGCTACCAACTCTAATTTTTGAGGAACAATTTGCTTTTGTGGGTGGGCGCCAGATACAAGATAATATCTTGTTAGTACAGGAGGTTTTACATCAACTTAGATCTAAAAGGAGGAAGTGCAAATTTCATGCTGTTGTAAAGTTGGATATGCGGAAGGCCTACGATAAAGTCGAATGGGACTTTTTACATGCTTATCTACTCAAGTTAGGCTTTCATCCATTATTGAGTACTCTGGTCATGCAGTGTATCACCACTACATCTTTCTATATCAACATGAATGGTGATCAGCTTAGGCCCTTTCATCCTACCAGGGGCCTTCGCCAAGGAGATCCTCTCTCCCCATACCTTTTTATCCTTTTATCCAATCTATTATCATCTCTTATTCATAATGCACTCGATATGGAGACACTCAAAGGTATTAAACTCAACAAATGGTGCCCAACTCTTTCACACCTTCTCTTTGTAGACGATGCAATTTTCTTTGTAGAAGGATCAGTTCGGGAATGTCAAAATTTATCAAATCTATTGAATCAGTATTGCTTTGCCACGGGCCAAGAGGTGAACTGCAACAAATCTGGTATATTTTTTTAGTAAATCTTGCCCTACTTCTCTACAGGAAAATATGGCTAATGCAATTAGAGTACCTATACTGCAACGTTGTGGGAAATATCTTAGTATACCATTTGATTGGGGTAGGTTGAAAAGGGATATGTTCTCTTGGATTCTAGCTCAAGTGAATACCAGATTGGAAGGTTGGAAGGAAAACCTTTTCTCAAAGGCGGGGAAAGAGATTATGTTGAAGGCTATAGTACACAGTACGCCATGTCCATATTTCGACTACCCATTTCCCTCTGTACCTCTATTGAACAAAGAATTGTGAAATTTTGGTGGCAAAATGATAGACAACGAACATGCATACATTGGCGAAATTGGGAGGTACTAAAACAAAGAAAGGCAGCTGGTGGTTTAGAGTTTCGGGATCTCCTTAGTTTTAATTTAGCCACGCTTGGTAAGCAAGCATGGCGACTACTTCTTCAGCCGTCCTCCTTGTGGGGTAAAGTTTTTAAAGGATTATATTTTCCGACCACACGGTTTGATGAGGCAGAAAAAGGCTCTCGCCCGTCATGGGGCTGGAAGAGCCTTTTGAGTGGACGTGATGCGATTTTTCCCTATGTTTGCTGGTCAGTAGGAGATGGGAGTTCCATCAGAATTAGGAAAGATAGGTGGTTACCTATAGGCAGATTAACAGGACCTCCTCAACGAGAAGAGCCCACTTTAGTCACTGATCTTATTGATCACTCCACCAGCACATGGAAGTACTCTCTACTCGATAGATTTTTTGACTCTTAGGTGGTTCACCAGATTACATCTATTCCGGTACGACCCAAATTTGCCATGGATAAACTTATTTGGACTGCTACTAGTAATGGTGACTACACAGTTAAATCAGCATATCACAATATCAAACATTCAGCAAAGCTTAAACTCAATAGCGCACCCTCAACCTCACATCAACATCTATCTTTACTATGGCACAAATTGTGGAAAATGCACACTACTCCTAAGGTACGACACTTCTTGTGGTTACTATGTCAAAATAGTTTAGCAACAAGAGCTAATATGCACCATAGACACATCATTAACAATCCAAAATGCCCTATTTGTGATCAAGACACCCCGGGAACCTTGGAACACTTGTTCCTATTATGTCCTTGGGTTTTGCGTGTTTGGAGTAATCCCCATATCAACCTCCCCATTCAAACTCAGCATATAAGGAATATCACAGCCTGGATTATAGAGCATGCCGGTGATCAGAAACCCTTACCTAGTCTGCCGGTGATTGCCACAGTCCTTTGGCACATCTGGAAGGCTCGAAATGCATTTATTTTTGGACGAAAACATCCCGATTCGCATCGTGTGGCTGAAGAAGCAATGCTTCAATCTCGTGTGGATTCTACTGTTGCTCGTTCTTTCACCTGCAAAGCTGCTTTGTTTCAGCATCAAGGAACTATATGGAGACCCCCATATTCGGGGGTTTTAAAGGTCAATATCGATGGATCTTATTAACTGGGAAGTAAGGAAGGGACTATGGCTTGTGTGTGTCGTGATTAGCAGGGACAACTTACTAGTGGCTTCTCAGATAGCTTTGCTGCCTTCTCAGCTCTACAGGCGGAGATCCACGCTTGCTTGCTTGCTCTCTGTTATTTGATTGATCAAGATCTCTCTCATGCTACGCTAACTCTTGAATCGGGTTGCCAGACCCTCATCGAGACACTGAAGGGTCAGTGCTCGCCGCCATGGCCAGAACGAAGCCTCTTCTCTGAAGCTGCCTTCCTGCTTTCGTTTTTTCCCAACCTTTCCCTAGCCTTCTGTCGTCATGAGGTGAATATTGCTGCTGACTGGGCTGCGAAGGCCCATAAGGTTAATTCCAAGCAAAGTAACTAGGCTGTTTTTCCCCCTCCCCCTCTATTAGATCTTATTTACGTTGATGCGATAGCTGCTGCTTGTAATCGGTTTGGTCCATATATATAATATTTTCTGTTTGACAAAAAAAAAAAGTTTGTTTCCTTTTGTTTAAAGAAGGTTCCTATCTTTGCAAAGGTAAGAAGCAAAAATTTCTTTAATCGATTTTAATTTATAAAAATTAGGCGAAGTTGATTCGTCCAAGTCGAGAGACATTCATCTATTGCACTATCTACATGTTTGATTCAGCAACACGCCTCGACTTTTCCCTTACCAACAAAGCTTTGTTCATTTTGTCTCAGGACTTTTCAAATTAGCCATTCTGGTATGGCACGTTACGACAGTCATAGTAGAAACAATCTCTCTTTCTTCGACATGTTCACTAAACAACCTTCACCATGCCCAATTTTGCTAATTATAGGACTCCCGTCTTGTTTAATATGCCTACCGAGGTATGTCTCCTATATTTTGTCAATGAAGTCGACAAGAGAGAACATGGGTTGTTTTCTTCCTGCCATTCCATTAGCCATCTGATAATTGTTCATTGTTCTTCAACTGTGGATGACCATAAGAAGAAGATGATAGTTTCCTTTGACTGCCATGACAAGTCGGATGTTGAGGGCTTTCCATGACATTTGGTTGCTCTCTTGGCTCTTTTGCTATTCTTGACCAAGTTACACAGGAAGGAAAAATTACCCAAAAAGTCTTAAACCTATCGTAATGTGTGTCAATTCGACATACATTTATTTTTTTGGCCAATTAAATATTAAATCTTTTTCAATTGAGCCGCTTAAGTCCAATGGCTAAAATTGGCTGGCCAACGCCGATGTGGCCGCCGACTGGCGCGAGCAACCATTTTTTAATAATATTTTATTTTTTATTAATTTTTTTATTAATTTTTTTTTTTTTTTATCTTTTTCCCCTTTTTTTTAATCCTCCTCCCTCCTCCTGCAATTGAAAATTGACCTTGATGCAAGCTTTAACTTCGTAACTACTTTGATTTCTAATTATTTATGAAGCTATTATATGGTTAATACCATAAAAAAATCTCAAACTTGTACACTTATAACAAATTTATTCCAAATTAATTTTTTTATCACGAAAAGTCCTAAATTGACAAACTTATAACAAATTTAACCCAACTGACCATAAAAAAATCTCAAACTGCTATATTTGTGACAAATTTATCCTAAATTAATTTGTTTGACCACTAAAAGTCCCAAATTGATATATTTGTGACAAATATACATTTCGTTAAATTGGATTAATAACACAAAAAATCGTAAAATTGATACAATTGTGACAAACGAAGAGTAAAATCCCAAACTGGTATACTAATCAATTGTCACATGTTATCCAATGCAACATTTGACGGTAAAATTCGACAAAAACTAATTGAGGGTAAATTTGTTAAAGGCGTATCAGTTTTGTGTTTTTGATTGTTAAAAAATTAATTTTGGGTAAATTTATTACAAACAGTTTTGGGTTTTTGGGGGGTATTAACCCTTAATCTTATAGGTCAGATAATTTTCTGTTCGACTGACTCACCCCAAAATTGGATCATGTCTCACCTGTTTTTTAAGGTTAGTAAAATAAATCCCTAGGATACTTACTTAGAATGGACTTCCTCATTATAAATAATTAAAAAAAAAAATCAATTTATAACTAAGAAACTCGTGACGAACCAATAAGCCGTTATAACAAGGCGTTGTTACAAGAAGAGTGACTGTCAAGCAATATGCATGTCAAGCGGACATAAGTATTTGGTGAATACACGATCAAGTGAACAAGACAAAACCCCTTACTAATTTGAATTTTATCTGCGTTTAGTTATTTACTTTTACTCATAGCAGTGGTCAACTTCATAATCATGTTTTAGTTATTCTGTTAGACACACGGGTCTGGCTTGTCCAGAAACTCCGTATATACTTCAGATATTGTTTGATAATTCCATTATGTTGTTTCTCAATGATATAGAAGCATGAGTACAAACACTCGCGTATGACTACTTAGAGAAGCAATGTGCATGTCAGGCGGACATAAGTATTTGGTGAATACACGATCAAGTGAACAAGACAAAAACCCCTTACTAATTTGAATTTTATCTGCGTTTAGTTATTTACTTTTTACTCATAGCAGTGGTCAACTTCATAATCATATTTTAGTTATTATCTGTTAGACACACGGGTCTGGCTTGTCCAGAAACTCCGTATATTCTTCAGATATTGTTCGATAATTCCATTATGTTGTTTCTCAAAGATATAGAAGCATGAGCGCAAACACTCGAGTGTGACTACTTTGAGATCCATGAAACACCCATTAAGTTAAGTTCTTGAATTGGAAATCCTTGACGCCTAACCATCTGCGCCAAAATTCTAGGGGTTTAACACACTCATTTTATATGACTAGTTACAAAATTGAACAGGGTATTTATAAGGATATTCATACATAAACAAAGACGGTCTTGTGTTATTCATACATAAGCCTACTTACTGCAAATAGATTGGATGACCAAAAAGTGTAGAAAATTGCTCGACACATTTAAAGTATCAGCGTGTGTTAGCTGAGAAGAGGAAAGATGTTTTTACCCTTCAAGTGAGACATTGATCTTACATATTCTTTTGATGTGCTTACCACGTTTTATCAGCACATTGTCCTGCTTCTGTCGGTCCTTAAACATCTCAAGAGCTTATGTACTCTCTCTGATGAATTAAGGACAAAGTCATGCGGTGCCAGCTCTGACAAGGTTTTTTAAACATCGGAATTTGTATAATGAACAAGAGAAACCAAACAAATTCTCAAAACTATCATTCTGTGAGTAACATTGCCAAATTGCCAATTAGCTGATCTGTTACAGTTACAGGCCACAAAACACCGAGCAAAAAGCAGCATAATCATACGGAATTGTCAATGGCCAATAGAGGCCGAATCTTGAGAGACCATTTGAAATTTGAGCAGCTAATAACTCCATCTACATCAAAGGAACTCAAACAGCAGTTCCCTAGTGAGAGAGTCCAAAGTTCAGTTTCCAAAAAAGAAGGTTCTCAATCTTTGCACTATTTCCAAGCCCCTAAAAATCCTTAAGTTGCTAAATAGTCCTAACAGTATTTTATGCATGAATTGGTCCATCAACCTCAAGTTAATAAAAAGTGGAGGCATACTTCTACTATGGGCAAACTAACTTCACCAGAATATCAGTAATTCAGGCAATGATCCTCATGTTGCCAAATTTGGTGATCTGCTCAACCTCACCTCGTGTTGATTACCATTTATCAATATAAATCTAATACAGTTTGGTTATAATTGACCAAGATATTGTATACTTTAACACTGCAGCCGACACTGAATTTTATTGGTGGTTGCAAGCAAATTCCACAGAGAAAAAGTACTTCAGTCCCATATTTTACTACACACTGAATGAAAGCTTGACAGTGTATTGTGACTCAAAAGTCATGAACTGACTAAATCTAACAAACCATCATGTTAGAAATTACAGATCTTCAACTTGAATGCAATTGAACGAATATAGATGCTTTGGGAATTAAACTGCCAAGTTTTACAACGTCAACGACTAAAATGCACATTCTGGTGAACTCAAGGAGCAATGATGTTATGTTCCTGCCTCCTATAGTAAGAGAGAGTAACCTTCTTCTATCAGCAGCAGATTTTTCATTGGGTCATATATCAGCAGCAAAGTTACTCCGGCAAACATAATGACCAACACATGTCAACAGGGTTGTTGGTCAAATAAGCTAACAAGATAACTAGATCAAATTGCAAGTACATCAGAATTAAACCCCATTTGAGTACATATGTATGGATCAACCTCTAAAGGTCAGCACACACATAAGGATAAGTTGCAAGTTGCAAAGACAGATTCTTACTAAGTATTGAATGGATTTAGGTTTTCAAGCTTTTTAGATGATCCCTTCAGCAGCTCTAATGCCTGCTAAAAGCACTCAACTGAAACAAAACAACATCAACTTCCATGAAGTGTAAAAGAATTCAACCTGGAGATACCTTAGAGTGATCTAGTCTGACGAATAAATGAACCAACAAGACCAGGAACAAAGAAATTATTATCATTCTTCTGCTAGGGCAACTAGCAGTAGCAATAGAAGCCCTAACTTTCGGTAGCATACATCCAATCAACCATCTGAAACTCCCAAAAAATAAAAAATCATACAGATAAGTAAAAGGACATGCTTCACTAGTCCAGAATAACTTCTAGTGAAAACAGCAATCAACCCGTTTACAGCAACTAAAGTCTAAGTATCTCTAATCACTCTGGTTCTCTATTATTTGTGTCATAGGCTTCACTCCTTCAGAAGAGCGAAATCCAACATAATCTACCTACAACCTAACCAGCCATGAAATATGGTTGTCTGGAGAGTGTGTGCTCTCCTCACACTAAAACTAGACAATCCATGTATGGGATGACTTCAAAAGATCTTGCTACACCATACAATCCAAGCCGACTAATTTTCTGACTCCTCAAGTCATACGAAACCAGCTCATCATTGTGAGTCACGAGCAGAACGTCCCCCTGTTTCCTAAAACCTAACATCCTCCCGATCCCACCATGCTCACTGATGTTAATGGTAAACAGCTTAGTCCAGGAGTCTGCTGCGCCATATTCTTTCATGACCCAGACCCAACAAACCCCATACAACTGATGCCCATCTTCTTCCATCGGATGGCAATGCAACAAGCAAATCAAATCTTGACGCACAGCCAGCGACAAATTCAGCCTGTTCGCATAATCCCCACCTTTCGGCAACTCCATTTCCCCAAACACCTCGTCCTGCATATCGAATAACACCACAATCGACCTAGGACTTGAAGCCACCTTATCAGCTGGTTTATACCCAATCCAATGGATAGCCCCATTCACAAAGGCCTGCGACGAAGATTCTGGTATGACATAAGGAACGGCCGTCTGGATCCCTCTCCAAGCATTAGTTTTAAGCTCATAGACCTCAACCTCCGGTGGCACTGTCACGGCCCAATTCTTCCCCAGAATGTAAATCAACCTCACGACCTTGTAATCGACACGCCACGTATCGAATCCAAACCCGAGAACATACGTGTGCGTGAGATCAGTATCAATGAACCGCGGGATCGGCAACTGCACGCACTTCCTGAGGGAAGGGTTCCAGAGGATTACCTGGAGGTTGTTGATGATATAGTCGGAAAAGCAGAGCAACCCATTACAGGAGCCAGCGAGGTAGTAAGTGTCATGGGTCTTCAAGGGGAATTCGAGCTCCTGGTGCTCCAAGAAAGACTCCCCGTCGAGGTAGAGGGTGTTCCGCTCCTTGCGCTGGGTGAGGGAGTAGTGCCGGAGGAGGACGACGGAGCGGTCGTGGCCCGCCATGGCGTGGCTGAGGTGGAGGGAGACGAAGGATGGGTCAGTGATGAGGGAGTCCCACGACTTGGAGACGCATCGGAATCGGACAAGCGACTTGACGGGCAATTTCAGGAGGATCTGGATCAGGATCTCTTCAGGGAGGTCGATGCCGCCGCTCATCTCTTCTTTCGCTTCAGATTCGCCCCTTCTTCGATGGCGGCGTTCGTGCACAGAGGACTCGATGGTGATGGTGATGGTGATGGTGATGATGTCCTCGCCTATATTGGTCGACCATGTCTGTCCTTTTTCTTTTTCTATTGTTGAACCAGAATTTTCTAAGCACGTTTAATTTTGAATAATTCAAATTTAAAAGTATTAATTATTTAAGGAAAAAAGCCAAAAACTTATACCTAATATGACTCATATAACTTTTGACACATTTCCCTTAAATATTTTTCTTGTAACATAAAACTTCGTAATTTATATTTATGTAACACATTTACCCTCTGTAAGATGATTTTAAATGATTCTTCAACTAAAATAACACTGATTTTATTTTACTCAAGTCACGGGGCAATATGCCAATATCATTCACTTTGCGGTGTCCATGTAGGCAAATTTTTAACGGTTTTGATTAACAAAACTTTACTAAAGGGTAAATGTATTATCAAATATAGGTTTGAGATTTTTAATATCACAAAAAAGATTCGAGAGTATAATTTAAAGTTTATGGTGGTTTTTGTCCTAATAAGAAAATAATCGATAAATAAGTTCTTGTGCATTTTTTCCCTCTCTTTCTCACAGACAAAAAACTAAGAGTGCATCTTATTTTCCAATAAATAAAAGACATTGTTAGTGACCCAAATATACTGATGTGATGGCGTAGGGATTTAATATGATCTTCTAGAAATCGATTTCCCTTGTAACGTATCTTATATGTAAATTAATTTTTATGCATGTCATTCTGCCCAAGTAAATAAATCTTCACTATTCAACATAAGCAACTTCTTCTTTGCTTTCTTCTTTAATGGTTTTTTCAATCAAAAGTCCTATTTTTCCTTGTTAAAATTCCTAAAACCGATGGTCAAGGCACATGTCCTTTCTGACCTTGTCTTCGTCTTCGGCCGCAGGAGTGCTGGGAGAGAGCCCCACACGGTTGGGCAGGCTTAGAGGACGAGGTCAATCAAGTCCTACTCCTCTCTGACCTCGTCTTCGTTTTCGGCCGCTGGACTGCTGGGAGAGAGCCCCACACGGTCGGGCAGGCTTAGAGGACGAGGTCAATCAAGTCCTGCTCCTCTCCTTTTGAAGTTATGCTAACAAGCCAACGTAAAAACCCTCACGTATAACTTAAATTATTGGCAAGTTTGTCGAAGTTCAGTGATATGCACAAATCGAATTTGTACACCCGAAAAAGAGAGTTTTTCTCTGGTGCACTTTTGGCATGTACTCCTCCTAAGTTCGCGAACTGGCGATTCCGGTATGCAAAACTTGAATGGATGAGAAACTAGTTAAGTAAGATTTTGAATTTTCTAAGGAGCTAATGACGTCGGTGGTTTCTATACTCTCCTTTGAAGTTTGAAATCGTCTCTGTCTTTTTGTTTGATTTGAAAAGTACTTTCACCAAGTAAAGACGTCCACGACGATTTTTGAAGTCAAGTCCGCATCGCCAAAATATCGAGGTGAAGATGGAATGCTTTTTTGCACAAATGAGGCCTTTCTGATCCTCTAGTTTTCACATTGCACGTTTTACGTGGTGGTGCTGAGCATGAACGAATTTAGTAATTCGGAAAAATAAAGTGATGGTTATATTAATTATTATGATGGGCCTAAGTTGGCCCGTCCGCCCACAAGCGCAAAAGTCTGCGCAGACAAGACAGCGTGGATGGAGGGATATAATAAAGGGACACGTTTCTTTTTGGAGGGGACGTATATAAGGGGAAATAAAGAGGGAGGAACGCACCTTTTGAAGCAACGTATGTTCCTCCTCGCTCTCTCCCTCAAAAAGCACTTCCAAAAAGGAAAACAGTAAGCAAGAGGTGACACCCATCTTCCCTTCAAGGTGAATTGGCGTCATCGGATCGAATAGGGCCAAATTCTCTTCCTCATATCGGCGTCGGTGCTTAATCTGTGGCTAACAAAGAACGTTTGATTCTGTGATGTGCCTTAGGATCGGTGATGCATGTGTTTTTCCCGGGCTCGTCTTCCGCACAAGTTTAGGGGTTTGATTTAGTGTCGAATCCGGTTTTTGGGAATCCGATATTCCCAACATTGGTATCAGAACCGTAGTTCTTGTTTCCCGATCATTTTCCATGTTTTTCCCGACCCCTTTCATGTTTATGGATGATTTCTTATTGATTTTTCGTGAAATTAATCGGCCGACACCGATCGGGGCGAAAAAATCCCGACACCCGAGCACTGTTCATCCATTTTTTCAAGTTTCTGTAAGTCGAAATCCATTTCTGATGGCGTTGGATGGAAGGTCTCGTTGAGACGAGTGCGACGAGTGGCGGAACACACGTGCGCGTGTGCCGTCGCTGGCGCGTGTGAGGCACGGGCCATCTGACATCATCGTGACGTCAGCTGCCCACGCGTGCCGCACGTGCCGGTCGGTTTGCCCGACCGGTCCGACCCGGCTCATTCGGCCCAACCCGACCCGACCCGTTGACCGTTGACCGTTAACCCAAAAAAAAAAGGAGAGAGAGAGAGGAAAAGAATGTGTTTCTTTTTCTAATTAAGTCTATGTGGATTATATGTGATCACTTATTTGTTCTGCATTTGTTGCAGGAACAATGCCTCCCTTTAGGTTGCGCAAACCTGTTCACTCAATTACCGATGAACAAAAGGAAAGGCTTTCTAAGTTGATAGCTGAGCTAACTGATTATCGATGGGAGAGTAGTGACTTAATTGATCACGTTCTTGAAGTCAACGGGAAAATTCAAAAGGTCATATGGAATGGTCGTCCTATGCCACAGTCTGAGATGTTGTGATTTTTCATAAACATTCTTCTACCAGAATGGCAAGGAGTGTTGAATCGCATATGGGATATCAACAAAGCCGCTTCATATAGGAAAATTGTGATGGATTTTATAGATGATTATTACTGAATTATTACAAGGGAAAATATCAAGAAATTGAACAAAAGAGGATCTTTCCCAGTTCGTGTATTAACTTGGTGTTAGATGTATTGGCTGGTCTTTATTTAGTGTGCTTTGTGGACATCTTATGCAATGTTTACTACCTGATTGTTGTTGATGTAGCAACTAATATGTAAGTTGTATTATGTGAAAGCATTATTATTCTATTGTATGTCAAATATTATTTGCTTTCTGTTATTGTTGATTGCTGAGGGTAGTTCATAGAAGTTTTTGTAGTTTCATAGAATTTATTTTGCATAAGACAATTATATTAATGATAGTTTTAAGTTAGGATTTTTGGAGGATAATTGGAAACATAGTGACCTTTTGATTCTGAAACCTTACTTGAAATTGTTCATTAATATGATAGGTCTGTGCAAAATGGATGCATAAATGATAGGCATTAATAATTCGTGCATATATGTCTAATGTGTTTAGATCAATGGCTTCAGCCACAAAGAGTATAGTTGCCGAGCTGAACAAATGTGAAAAGCTCAATGGTGATAACTATGAAATATGGCACATGAAAATCAAATATGTGCTGGAAGAGCAAGAGGCACTAGAAGCTCTTAACCTGACCATGGTAGAACCTGAAAAATGAAACATTGCACAGCACAAGAGAGACAAGGAAGCATTTGTTGCATGGAAAAGAAATAACTCTCTTGCTCGCATTACGTTGTTGAGTAGCATGGAAAATGACGTCATGTGAGAGTTCAGGCGTTTTGAGAATGCCAAGGAAATGTGAGAAGCATTGGCAGCAAAATTTGGTCATACTTCGGTAACCAGATTGAGACAGCTCACTATTAGGTTTGACTCTTATAAGAAGTCTCATGGTCAGACCATGAAGCAACATCTTAGAAAGATGTCAAATATGATTAATGAGCTGAAAGATGCTGGCCATGTCCTGACTGATGAATAGCAAGTGCAAGCAGTGATTCGTTCCTTGCCTTAGAGTTGGGAGCATATGAAGGTGCACCTAACCCATAATGAAGATATCAAAACCTTTGAGGATGCAGTACATCATCTTGAGCTGGAAGAGGACCGCCTCTTGGCGGCTAAGCCGGAAGCTGAAATCTATCATGCTGGTTCTAGCTCACATGGAGTTTCGAGCTCCAAGCGCAAACGTCCTAACTGGTTTAATAAAGGGAAAGGCAATGAAGCAGGTTCTTCAGGGAAAAAACCTAATCTTAACCAACATGAAAGATGAAAGCGTCCTTGAATGAAGAAGCTTACAAGGGTAAAGTGTTACAATTGTAACAAGAAGGGTCACTATGCTCGCGACTGTCGTGAGCCAAAGAAGGTATACACCCATTGTGCTTTTAAGAACTTTGTCTATGTATCAAGTTCTGTATTCTTGACTGAGTCTAATCTTTTGTGGACTGTAGATTCAGGAGCGATAGACCATGTAGCGAAGGATAGAGGATCCTTCATGGAATTCCGATGAGTACTAACTGGAACTAAGTGGATCTATGTGGAAAACAACTCCAGAGTTGAAGTAAAAGGAATTGACACCTGCCAACTGAACATGCGTGATGGACGCACTTTATTCCTACACGATGCATTGTATGCTCTGGAGATTCGTCGAAATTTAGTGTCTGTTTTAGTATTGGTCAAGCTAGGTTTTAATATGAACTTCCCATAATAGAGGTGTGGATTTATTTTTGGATACAAATTACTATGGCTATGGTTATTTTCTGGATTGTTTCATTGTATTAGATATTGATTATGTTAATGCAAATGTTTGTTATTCCCTTCTTACGTCTCCTAATTCATATGATAATGATGTGAATGTGTGGCATGCTAGACTTGGTCATATTGGCCAATAACGTATGAATAGACTAGCCAAAGAGGGCTTGTTGGGCAACATTGAAAAAGTCGATTTGCCCATATGTGAGCATTGCCTAGTAGGGAAAACGACAAGGAAACCATTTGGAAAAGGTAAAAGAGCTGAATTTCCTTTACATTTAATCCATTCTGACGTTTGTGTTCTAATGAATGTGAGAGGGAGGCATAATGGGGCTATTTATTTCATCATTTTTATAGATGATTATACTTTATTCGGATATGCCTATTTGATTTCTCATAAATCTGAAGTATTAAGTTGTTTTAAAATGTTTATGAACTTGGTAGAAAATCAATTAGACAAAAAAATAAAAGTATTAAGATCCGATCGAAGTCGAGAATATTTATTTGATGAGTTCAAAAAATTATGTGATGAAAAATGAATAGAAAGACAGTTGTCTATTCCATATACTCCTCAACAAAATAGTGTTGCGGAAAGAAGAAACAGAACCCTACTGGAAATAGTTAGGTTCATGATGGCGCATGCTAACTTACCTATCACTTTTTGGAGTAATGCGTTGTTAACTGCTGCCTATATACTTAACCAGGTGCCTTTCAAATCAGTTACTTCCACTTCATATGAGTTATGGACAGGTAGAAAACCAAACTTAAGTTTTCTTAAGCCATGAGGTTGTGCTGCCTATACTCATGAGTCCTCTCACAAGTTTGGGAAATTGGGTCCCAGAGGAAAGAAGAGTATTTTTATAAGATACTCCGAACACTCGAAAGGGTATGTATTCATAGGTGAGCAGGAAAGTAGAAGTATAACTGAATTTAAATCACGAGATGTCACATTCTTAGAGGATGAATTTCCTAAGAATGGCGAAATAGGGGAAGATTACTCCCTATTTGAAACTTTGGATCAAGATAATGATATTAATGGAGTTCGTCCAAGTGGGAGTAATATGAGAAGTGATGAATTGAACTCAACTCATTCTTAATTACAACTACATGATGAGATGACATCATCATTATCTAATCTTAGTGGGAGCATAATGGGGAATGATGTGCAAAGTGTACAATCTCCCATATGGCAAACAAGTCGCAAAAGTATTCCCCGTCGACGTTTTGACATTGAAGGGGAAACTTTTATGATTGCTCTGCAAGATGAGGATGAGCCAAGAAATATTAATGAGGCTCTAAATTGCCCTAGTAGGAAAAAATTGATTCATGCAATGGAAGAGGAGATTGAGTCAATGAAGTCAAACCAAGTTTGGGAACTGGTTGATCTTCCAAAAGGACGCAAAGTTATTGGGAACAAGTGGGTTCTCAAAATAAAATAAAAAGCTGATGGCTCGATAGAAAGGAATAAGGTTTGCCTTATGGCGAAAGGGGTATAACTAACAGGAATGAATTGATTATGAAGAAACATTTTCTCCTATAGTGAGATTTACCTCGATTCGCATTATTCTGGCAATAGTGGCTAGTATGGATCTTGAGTTACATCAAATGGATGTAAAGACTACTTTCCTTAATGGAGAATTAGAGGAAGAAATATATATGGAACAACCTGCTGGTTTCATTAAAGAAGGCCAAGAAGGAAAGGTATGTTGACTTTTGAGATCGATATACGGCCTTAAGCAGTTATCAAGACAATTGTATATACGTTTTCATAATGCCATAATGGCATATGATTTTACAATGATTAATGAGAATCATTGTTTATATATCAAAAGATTCAATGATCAATTTGTGATCATATCATTATATGTTGATGATATACTAATTGCCGGAAGTAATATGGAGTTGATTAATACTGTCAAGAGTTGGTTGTCTTCCAACTTTGAGATGAAGGATATGGGTGAGGCTGCATATATTTTTGGAGTTAAGATTTCAAGAGATCGTTCGAAGAGATCGTTATCTCTTTCGCAAGAAACATATATAAATAAGGTTCTTGAACGATTTCGTATGCAAGATTGTAAACCCAGACACTCCTATTGCAAAAGGTGAATAATTGAGCCATAGACTGTGTCCAAGGACTCCACAAGAGAAGGAACAAATGAAACATGTTCCTTATGCTAATGTTGTTGGGAGCTTGATGTACGCTATGATATGTACAAGACCTGACATATGTTTTGCAGTTGGAATAGTGAGTAGATACCAATCCAACCCAGATCAAGCGCATTGAAAGGCCGTTAAGAGAATACTAAGGTATCTGAAGGGAACTGCTGATTACAAGTTGAATTACTAAGGAAATGATCTGCGATTTGAAGGCTATTCAGATGCTGATTGGGGAGGAGATTTAGATGAAAGAAAATCTACCTCTGGATTTGCTTTCTTACTGAACAATGGCGCCATATCATAGAGTAGTAAGAAGCAAACGTGTATAGCATTGTCCACGATGGAAGCTGAGTTCATGGCATTATTAACAGCGGTACAAGAAGGAGTTTGGCTTAAGAGATTTTTGAATCATTTAGGTGTTATTAAGAAAGCTGCAAATCCATTATTGGTTAACTGTGATAGCCAAGTAGCTATAGTGTACACCAAAGATCCAAAATATTATGGCAAGACCAAACATATAGATACAAAGTATAATTTTGTCAAAGATATGGTTGCACGAAAGAATGTGAACTTACAGTACATATCTACGCATATAATGGTAGCAGATCTTATGACAAAACCAATACCTAGAGATGTGTTTTGTGGTCATGTAAAATCTCTAGGATTGCGTAGAGTCTGATGTACTGGATTATAATTTCCCTGAGTTGTTCACATTTATGAACTAGTATTTTTTTATTATTAATGCCTATGAATCTTTGTTTGATCTTTATGCATCTTAATGCTCAGTGCATTACTTTAAGTTGAGAAAGTATGTCGGATAGATATAAGATTAGCCCACTCACACGGGTAATCGCATCTATTTACTATGTGATAAATAGAGATGAGACGGTTTTTAAGCTTATTATCTAGATGATAATCGAGAGCTCAACCTTAAAATATATTTGTCACCTTAACTGGGTGTTAAGATGATGACATAATATTTACTATGTCCGAAAGTAAAATAACCCACATATTTTACTTTATCTGTCTAAGATGCCAAATGTGAGTTCTGATGAATTTTGTGAATGAGTAGGTACGTGAACTCAAGTTAGACATTGGGTATGTCTGAACTATCATCTGTACGGTATTGAAGGTGTAGACATACGCTCCATGGGAAATGAGTTAATACCGTAATACGTATTTCATTCTACGTATGCATGAGATGATCAATAAGAGTGGCAAAAGTTTAATCTCAACTTTTATGCCGTGTGAGACTCTTGAGGAAAAGAGTTCTTCAATTTTAGTGCCCTCATGACTTTTGCTTATTCTCAAGATTTCTATTTAGTGTTTGCTATCTTAGGATGTTGCCAATGGTCATGGGTTGCTTCGATCTAATGGGACATTTCTAGAAAAGTAAGCTGAACTGAAATTGAGAATTTGAAGGAAAGAGGAAGATCGAATATGGAGAATCACATTCTAAGTTTTGTATTCACTGGTCGACCAATTATGACTGTCTTTGGGATAATCATAATTGTGAATATATATATATATATATATATATATATATATTATTGTTTAAAAGAGATCAAGAGAGATATAAATGTGATCGATTGATCTAGAGTACTACATATTAAATCTACTCAGAGTGTGATGTTCATTATGAGTTACTATATATTCCTAACAGATGTATGGCAACGAGCTCTCAAGGTATGCTGGTCGCACGGATTATTCATCTGTATGAATGTTGAAGAGAAGTAAAGAGGATCCTGTTCGGCCCACCATGTGTGAGTAGGAGATGATGATTTTATTAATTATTGTGATGGGCCTAAGTTGGCCCGTCCGCCCATGTTGGGCCTAAAAGCCTGGCCCACAAGATTAGGGCCCATGGATGGAGGGATATGATGAAGGGACATTTTTTTTTTTTTTGGAGGGGATGTATATAAGGGGAAATAAAGAGGGAGGAACACACCTTTTAAAGCAACGTACATTCCTCCTCTCTCTCTCCCTCAAAAAGCACTTCCAAAAAGGAAAACAGTAAGCAAGAGGCGACACCCATCTTCCCTTCAAGGCGAATTGGCGTCATTGGATTGAACAGGGCTAAATTCTCTTCCTCATATCGGCGCCGGTGCTTAATTTGTAGCTAATAAGGTACGTTCGATTCTGTGATGTGCCTTAGGATCGGTGATGCATGTGTTTTTCTCGAGCTCATCTTCCGCACAAGTTTAGGGGTTCGATTTAGTGTCGAATCCGGTTTTTGGGAATTCGATATTCCCAACATAAAGAATGACAATTATTGTGGGATGGAGGATGGAGAGATTAGCCTGAGAAAAGTATCAAAAAAGTTCAAAACCTTTTATATTCGTGTCAATTTAATTCCAAACATATTATTTGTGTTAATTTAGTTTGAAAACCTTTTATTTGGTGCCAAATTAAGTCATTTCAACTAATTTTGATCATATTTTGCTAACTGAGTGCCAATCGGCTAAGGTGATTCAGCCTGTATTAATGTGGATAACTTTTAATAATATTTTAAAATATGTTTTTGAAATTTTAATTATTTTATTTTATTTTTCCTTTTCCCATTTTTTTTTCTTTTTTTCCTTTTACTCCTCCTTCCTCCAATCAATTGGTTGACCTCGACCTTGCCAGTATCTCACGAGCCTCCTTGGCCACTAGTGTGACATCTTGAATTTTAGGTTTTGATTTCGATTGAATAAGTTGGGCGCTTTCATCAACGTGACTATAATGTTTTTTTTTTTTTTTGAGATGGTCACTCATGAGATAACTGACCTATAAGGTGAAGTCATTAAAGAATTTTAATACAATAAACTTAAAAATTTAACCAGGAATCGACTGCTCGACCATGTTAGTCTATAAGGGTCATTATGACACAATTAAAAATCGATTGGAAATCGGAGATAGGTTGATTTGACTGAGATGTGTGATCAAAGTGTGGGTGATTCCACCTGATTTCAAAATTCTCGTTGATCGGCACTAGACCGATTTTCTTTCGTTTTGGGTACCTGTGTTCGTATTTGTTCACGACCACTAAGAGTCGCCAATGTGTCGAAGAGGTATGTGTGGCTCGAAGAAAATCGACTACGGGTTAATTGCACCAAAAATTCCTAAAAATTACCCGGTAGGCTAGATCACGCTAAAATTGTGTCCAATTGAAATTAACCGCTAATTTGAACCCGATTTCGAAATTGAAAGTTACGTCATATCACGAATCATTTTAGGAACGTTGACTCATCTTTTGAGAAATTTTCAGCGAGTTTGGGATTTTTACGGAAAATCGATTCGGACAATTCGGAAAACAAATGGAAATTTGGATTGGCTAATTTGAAGGGATTTTTGATATCTAGTGTGAGTGAATTAGTGAAAGGGAATTTCGTGGACTTTTTCCGCATCAAATTGGACCTCAATCGGAGAAGTTTATTCAAAAATCGGATTCCGAGAAAAATGAAATAGAATTTGGATTTGAGGGAAATTTGTGGGATAGAGTGACTGTCTTTATCTTGGTCTTCAATTAGACTTCAAATTGGGCAAGTTGTTATTAAAATTGGCCTTGGGTGACCAATTATTTTTGTTGTGAAGTTGAACAAAATATGTTTGTATTTTATCCTTTCTCCATTTGGTCCCACGTCCCTTCAAGCACACCCCCCCTTTCGGCCGCACGTTTTCCCTTTTCTTTTGTTTCTCTCTTTCTCCCTCTGTGGGGTTGCTCGATGCCCACGTCTCCCCTCCTTTAGCCGATAGCCCTTCTGCAGTCTTCCATTTCATTTTCAATCTTTGACTTTGGCTCTTCTTATCCAACGATGCCTGTCCTTATCACTCTCTCTCTCTCTCTCTCTCTCTCTCTCTTTCTTTTATTCTTTTTCCCCTGCACGTTTTCTTTTCTCCCTTGCTGGTTCACTGCCCTACCAAGCCCATGGTCCCCTCTCATTTTTGTTCTCTTTTGTTGTCCATTTCCCTTGCATATTCTCCATCTGCAAACGCCCCCACCTCTCTTGGTCAGCACTCCAACAAATTGAACTCCTCTCTAGCATGGATGCCGTGGTCTCCAGCAGTAGCAGCAACTGCCCTCATGTTTTCTTTTGCTCGGCCTAGTCCATGTCTTCACTGATTCAACATCAACGAAGCCCTCTAGAGTTGATGAAGGCAGCCCTGTTCCAGCAAGTCCAGCAGCTGTAGCTCGGCTTGGTTCATGGCCATTTCATTCATGGCTCGCACCACCACCCGCAGCCACTGAATCTAGCCCGAGCTGCTCCCGAACCAGTTGTCGTCACAGCACTTTGGGCCCAATTTCAGAAGCTATTTCCAACAAGGGTTGTGGGCTTTGCGAGGCCATTTTCGGGCTCATCCCGGCCCCACTTGGCGATCCTGCTTTGAAGTTTATCGAGCCCCTCCATGTCCTCGTCGTTTTGATCCAAGCGAATCATTAAACAATTTAGTTTAACTCACTAATTCTTGCTCAGTAAGTTAATGATGTTTAAGGATTGATTAGTTTAGACTAAGCTTGGTTTAGTGGATAATTAGAACGGTTTAGTAAGTTAGTTAATTATCGGTGCATGTTAGATGGTTAGAATAGTGTAGTTAGAGCCTAGATAAGCTCTAGAATTTATCTAGAGTAGTTCGGAAATTTTCCGGGCTCGTCTCGGCTTCCAATTAGGCTTTTTTGGGCCTAAGTCGCATTTTTGGTATTTATTTATTAATTTCTGTAATTATTTAATTAATGATTTATTTTTCAAAAATTAGACTGGAATAACCAAAGGTGACAGGAATTTTATGCTGATTTTAGTGGTGTGATCTGTTTATTTAATTGAGCTCTAATTTGTGTTGTTTGTGTGTGATTTGTGAATTTGGGAATTTATTCATAAATTTATTTAATTTCATTATTTAATTAGAAAATTACTAGGCGTTGGTTTACAGCGCCAAATATGTTTTTATAGACTATATAAATGGTGGGAATTTTGAAAGTAAAGATATCATATTTTTTACTAAGGCTGACTGTGTGCCCACACACAATCATTTTATTTGGTACCCTTAATATGAGGGAAATAGGCCAAGAGGTCTTGTTAATTGAGGAATCAAGTCGAGAAGTGTAATGTTGTTGGCCGTAGGTGAATAATCATTTGATGATGTGGGTTAGATCAAGAATACCACCGAACTTAGAATCGATTGTGCTGCTGAGTCGTAATTTAGCATTATCACTGAACTTGGAGTCGGTTGTGCCTATTGAGTTGTAATTTGGTATTACCACCGAATTTGGAATCGGTTGTGCTCGCTGAGCCGTAATTCAGCATTACCACCAAATTTGGAATCGGTTGTGCTCGCTGAGCCGTAATTCAGCATTACCACCAAAGATTTAGTAGGCCATGCTCGCTAAGTCATAATTCAGCGTTGGGGTTGAGTAAGTGAAATGGCCGAGGAAAGGTTTTGATGACATATAATTGACTAATTCGATTGATTGATGATTTGATCTGAGTTCTTGATTGATGTGATGATGTGATTCGATGATTGTTTATTGAATTGACTTGTAGAAAGGAACTGAGGCCAATGTAAGCCCTAGAACTCGTAATTTTACTTAGGCAGCCCTTTAGGCGTATTTTCTTCCTGATCGGGTCTTAGGGGGTTGAACTTGCTGAGACATAATCTCACCCCATTATGAGATATCATTTTCAAGTCCCTAGTTGACAGTGGTGAAGGACTCGAGACCCAAAGTTTAGAAGGTGAAGCCCAAAAAATTGGCGTTCTTGTTTGACTAGTTAGTTATAGGACAATTCTATTTTGATGAAAGTCGATTCCTTTTTGTAGGCTTATGTGTATAAACTTGTATGTTTATAAAAAAGGTCTTTTGTGAAAAATTGGTTCTACTTTCCTATCCCATTGTGTTACTGTTTGGGGATTACTATTCATTTCCGCATGTGCATTAAAATGAATGGGTCGGCAATGCATCCTGGGATATCGCTATTATATCAACCAAGCAGGGATGGACATGTGCTCAGAGGATCGAGACATGACATCCCCGTTTAATGGTATCAGAGCAAGGTCTGTGTTTGGAGTGATAAGGTACGATAAGTCTTGGGATAGTTAATAGGAATAATCTTTACTTCATGCTGGTGCATGTGATCGATAGTTGTTTGGTAGCTTGTTTGTGAGGGTCACTCGAATTCTAATATGGTATTAGAATTATAAAACAGGTATCTATAGGAGCTTGTAGTATGAATGATCAGGAGCTGAGGATTCCTAGTAAGAGGGTAGTAGCCTCTGTGATTTGGGGTAGAACGCCGACAAAGGTCGATACCCGAGGCAATAGAGATAGGTGCGGGTTTAGACCAGCGTAAGTGTAAGAGTACCATCGTAAGTTGGTATTAGTGTAGCAGCACCGAGCAATCCTAGGTTCGATGGGATTGTTCAGGCACTAATGTTCTTTGGGGGATTTGTTGAGCCAGCAAGCTTAGGACTAAGCCACTACTATTGTTGCCGCACCTTTGAGGTCCAAAATGGAGATGTGATATGGGAGCAAGCCGTTGCATTCGAGTCGAGGTTCATATTTAGTAGAAGTGGAAACCAGTTTGGGAAGGAGCCTATGACTAGAGAAAAGTACTTTATTCCGCCCAATAGGAAGGGTGAAATAGTCAAGTCAGCATTGAGTCAAAATGGAGCATGTTGTTCTCGTATGTGATGACGGAGATCGGCCTTATGTCTTTCCTAGGACAAGAATTTGTTTTGAGTGTAGCCAACAAGGTTACCTAGCTAGAAACAGTCCTAGAAAGCTGATGGGACAAATTAGAAGGAGTGCACCATAGAACGCACCGTGGGGTTTTTGGAACAAGCCTCCAGTACAAGAAAGAGTGCATGTTGTCACATGACAGAAGATAAAGGACTTACTAGGTGGGTGCCAAAAGTATGGAAAGAATGCATGGATTAATCCAGTGTCCGAGTATGGCTAGAACGTGCTTTGATTATGACCAGCATGACCATTAGGTGAGAGACTATCAATGAAAGTCCAAGGGAGCATAGACGCCTCTACCGCATATATGACACTACTAGGATGGCGAAAGTGACAGGAATAAAACCGATCATGTGCCGATCAGAGAAAGAATGTTCTTGGGGAGATTTTATTAGAGTAGCGCAGTAGAGTTTTGGTTAAGTTCGAAGAACTTTAGTTTGTTGAAATAAAGCGGAAGAAAGGTGAATCACTAGCTATAGTTATGCTCGACTAGTTGCTGGGGTATAACTTTGACGTCACATATGAATATAGTGGGCTCAGGGAGCTCCTTGTGGTAATAAATTATTGTCGTGGAGGAATCCGACCTAATTTGTCAGCATGTGAAAGTGTTAAGTTTATTGGGAGTCGAGAAGGACCCTCGATTTCATTAATCTCGTCGTTTGAAGGCAACCCGTTTGTTAGGCTGAGATTACGAAGGTTACTTGAAGATTGTCATAGACAAAACAGCGAGGAACTGAAAATTAGGGACATCATAGTAGTTCAAGAATTTATGGATGTGTTTTCTACAGGAATTGTTAGGCCTGTCGTCAGAGAAAGAGTTATGATCGAGTTAGCACCTGGGACAGAGCCACTCTCTAAGGCTTCTTACCTTATGTCGTTGTTTGAGTTGAAAGAATTGATGGTGCAAATGCGAGAATTACTGGATAAGGAATTTATACATACCAGTGTATCACTTTGGGAAGCACCAGTTTTATGTGTGAGAAAGAAAGATGGTTCGTTGCATTTATGCATTGACTATCGTCAACTCAATCTAGTGTCGATAAAAAAAAAAAAACCAAGTGTTCATTGCTGAAGATCGATGAATTGTGTCACTAGTTACAAAGAGTGTCGATACTTCAAAGGTCGACTTGAGGGTCGGAAAGGAGGTTATATCGAAGATAGCGTTTCGCACTTGATATGGCCCTTATGAGAGTACTGTAATGTCATTTAGTCTGACGAACGCTCAAACTGCTATCATGGATTTGACAAATTGAATGTTCAAAGAATATCTAGATCAGTTCGTGATCGCGTTCTTCAATGATATTTTAGTGTATTCGAGGAATGCTGAGGAGCACGGGAGTCATCTGAGAATGGTACTTCAGACCCTGATGATCCATGAATTGTATACTAAGATTAGCAAGTGTGAGTTTTGGTTGACTCGTGTTGCGTTCTTAGGCCACGTGATTTCATGTGAATAAATCTCCGTGGACCCGACCAAGATCGAAGCAGTTATCGATGGACCAAGATCGATAACAATATCATAGATCAGAGACCGTTTGGGTTGGACAGGTTACTACAGAAGATTCGAGGAAGGATTTTTAGCATTGGTGTTGTTGTTGACTCGACTCCTGAAGAAAGAAGAATAGTTCGTGGGGACAGACAAGTGCGAGTGTAGTTTCCAAGAGTTTAAGTATAAGCTGACTACTGCACCTATGCTGACCCTACCTTCGAGTCCTGGAGGATACGAGATCTGTAGTGATGCGTTGTTTAGGGGACCAAGTTGCGTGCTGATGCAATATGGTAGGATTGTTGCATACACGTCCCGTTAGTTGAGATCTCACGAGCTAAATCACCTGACGCATGACTTAGAACTCGCAGCAATAATTTTTGGTCTGAAATTTTAGAGACATTATTTGTGTGAAGAAAGATTCCAGATCGTCACGGACTATCAAAGTCTCCAGTATTTATTCTCTCAGAAGGAATTGAATATGAGATAGTGCTGGAATCAGAACCTTGAAAGGACTAGGATGGTGATACCTGGTATCACACTAGAAGAATGAAAGAAGTCACTGAGGCGTTGAGTTAGGAGTCTTCAATTGTGCATATACTGGTTAAAGAATGAACCTTACTAGGGAAAGTTCAAAATTTGGTTTTCAAATTTGAGATTGGCCACCTTTCGAATTTTATGGCCACCCTCAGAGTTGAATTGGATAGTTAGGTTAGAATCAAACACTTCAGTTGATAGACCGGGATGTTAAGAAGATCCTACAAGAGGATACTGATATGAAAGAGACTGATTTTCAAATTTCTGAGGATGGAACACTCAAGTTTCAAGAGTGATTGGGTGTACTTGACGATGTAGCACTTAGGGAAGAGACTTTGGTAGGGATTCACTGTAGCAGTTGCAATATTTGACCAAGCAGTACAAAGTAGGTCTGAATTGGCATTAGCTCGATTAGTAGACCGATATAAAGATAAATATCGCCGGACAGGTTGCAAGTGTCAGATGTGCTAATAAGTAGAAGTTCAGTAATGCAAGTCAAGAGGACTTTTACAATCACTCGAGAGACCCGAGTGGTAATGGAGGTATATCATGATGGACCTTATGACGAGCCTGTCAAGAAATCAGAGAGGCAATGATTCCATTTGGATAATGGTTGACAGATTGACAAAGTTGACTTACTTCATTGTTGTATGAAAGGATCTTGATTTAAACAGACACGCAAAAGTGTACGTGAGTCAGATAGTTCGTCTACATGGAGTGCCAGTGGCAGATCTATATTAGGTTTAGAACCGAGGATCCTCGGTTTCAATAGAGCAGTCAAATGGTTCTCTTTCGAAGCATTGCATGGCAGAGAGTACAAAACTTCAGTTTGTTGAGATGAGGTTAGAGAATGAAAGATCACAGGCCTAGAATCAGTTCAACAGTCAGTTTGCAGTTGTCGTGATCAAAGACAAATTAAAGACCGCTCAGAGCCGCCAAAAAGGTTGTATCGTTGAGCATCGAAGGCTCTTAAAGTTCTAAATTGGTGATTACATCTTTCTGAAGGTGTCACCAATGAGGGATACCTTGCACTTCACCAATGAGGGAAAACTGAAACCGGGGTACGTAGGTCCCTTTGACATTCTAGGGAGAGAATCAGGATTCTAACGTATCATTTTGCATTACCGCCGAAGTAGGCGCTAGTACATGATGTCTTTCACATGTCGAGGTTGAGGACGCATGAGCCTAACCCGACCCTTGTGCTAAATCTTGAGAAATTAGACGCGGATGACAAAGCGTCGTATGTGGGAAGCTCGGTTCAGTAGGTAGCTTAGAAAGAGCAGTTCTATGTACTAAGATGGTATCATTGGTCAAAGTGGTCTGACAACACTACGGGACTGAAGAAGCAACGTGGGAAAGTGAGAGTCAATGAGACGACAACACCCTCACCTTTTTGATCGAGGATTGGTAAATATTTAAATTTCGAGAACGAAATTTTTATAAGAGAGGAAGAGTTGTGACATCCTGAATTTTAGGTTTTGATTTCAATTGAATAAGTTGGGCCCTTTATCAATGCGATTATAGTGTTTTTCTCTAAGATGGCCACTTATGAGATAATTGACCTATCACGTGAAGCCATTAAGGGATTTTAATGCAATAGATTTGAGAATTCGACCAGGAATCGACTGCTCGACCATGCTAGTCTGCAAGGGTCATTACGACACAATTAAAAATCAATCAGATACTAGAGATAGGTTGATTCGACTGAGATGTGTGATCAAAGTGTAAGTGATTTTACTTGATTGCAAAATTCTCGTCAATAGGCACTAGACCGATTTTCTTTCGTTTTGGGTACCATGTGTCCGTATTTGAAATCTCAAGACTTTCATGACCACTAAGAGTCGCCAATGTGTCGAAGAGGTACGTGTAGCTCGAAAAAAAATCGACCACGAGTCAATTGTACTAAAAATTCCTAAAAGCTACCCAGTAGACAAGGTCATGCTAAAATCGCGTTCGATTGAAATTAACCGTGAATTTGAACCCGATTTCAAAAATTGAAAGTTCTGTCATGTCACGAATCATTTTATGAACGTTGACTCATCTTTTGATGAATTTTCGGTGAGTTCAAGATTTTTACAGAAAATCGATTCGGACAATTTAGAAAATGAATGAAAATTTGAATTGGCCAATTTGAAGGGATTTTTAACATCTAGTGAGAGTGAATTAGTGAAATGCAATTTTGTGGACTTTTTCCGCATCAAATTGAACCTCAATTGGAGAAATTTGTTCAGATATCGCATTCCAGGAAAAATGAAATAGAATTCAGATTTGAGAGAAATTTGTGGGATAGAGGGACCATCTTATCTTGGTTTTCAATTAAACTTCAAATTGTGCAAGTTGTTATTAAAATTGGCCTTGGGTGACCAATTGTTTTTGTTGTGAAGTTGAGCAAAGTATGTTTGTATTTTATCCTTTCTATCTTTGGTCCCACGCCCCTTCATGCACACCCTCCTTCGGCCGCACGTTTTCCCTTTTCTTTTTGGTTTCTCTCTTTCTCCCTCACGTGGAGCTGCTTGATGTCCACGTCTCCCCTCTTTTAGCTAACAGCCCTTCTGCAGTCTTCCATTTCATTTTTAATCTTTGACTTTGGCTCTTTTTATCCAACGATGCCTGTCCCTATCACACACACACACACACACACACACACACACACTCTCTCTCTCTCTCTCTCTCTCTCTCTCTCTTTTATTTTTCTCCCCTACACGTTTTCTTTTCTCCTTTGTTGGTTCACTGCCCTACCAAGCCCACAGTCCCCTCTCATTTTTGTTCTCTTTTGCTGTCCATTTCCCTCGCATATTCTCCATTCGTGGACACCCCCACCTCTCTCGATTTGCACTCCAACAAATTGAACTCCTCTCTAGCGTGGATGCCGTGGTCTCCAGCAGCAGCAGCAACAACCCTCATGTTTTCTTTTGCTCGGCCTAGTCCACATCTTCATCGATTCAACATCAACGAAGCCCTTTAGAGTTGATGAAGGCAGCCCCGTTCCAGCAAGTCCAGCAGCCATAGCTCGTCTTGGTTCATGGCTGTTTCATTCATGGCCCGCACCACCACCCGTGGCCAACGAATCTAGCCCGAGCCGTGCTCGAACCAGCCGCCGTTGCAACACTTTGGGCCCACTTTCAGAAGCTATTTCCAGCAAGGGTTGGGCTTTGTGAGGCTATTTTCGGGCCTGTCCCGGCCCTGCTTGGCGGTCCTGCTTTGAAGTTTATCGAGCCCTTTCGCGTCCCTGTCATTTTGATCCAAGCAAATCATTAAACAAGTGAGTTTAACCCACTAATCCTCGCTTAGTAAGTTAATGACGTTTAAGGGTTGATTAGTTTAGACTAAGCTTGGTTTAGTGGATAATTAGAACGGTTTAGTAAATTAGTTAATTATCGGTGCATATTAGATGGTTAGAGTAGTGTAGTTAGGCTTTTTCGAGCCTAAGTCGCATTTTCGACATTTATTTAGAGTTGTTCGGAAATTTTCCGAGCTTGTCTCAGCTTCCAATTAGGCTTTTTCGAGCCTAAGTCGCATTTTCGACATTTATTTATTAATTTTCATAATTAATTTCCGAAAATTAGACCGGAATAGTCGGTGATCGTAATTTTATGCTGATTAAAATGATGTGATTTTTTTTATTTAATTGAGCTCTGATTTGTGCTGTTTGTATGTGATTTGCAAATTTGGGAGTTTATTCCTAAATTTATTTAATTTCAATATTTAATTAGAAAATTACCAGATGTCGGTTTATAGCGCATAAAATATTTTTATAGACTATATAAATGGGGGGAATTTTGAAAGTAAAGATATCATATTTTTGGTTAAGGCCGACCGTGTGCCCACACACGATTATTTTATCGGGTATCCTTAATATGAGGGAAATAAGCCAAGAGGTCTTGTTAATTGAGGAATCAAGTTGAGGAGTGTAATGTTGTTGGTTGTAGGTGAATAATTGTTTGATGATGTGGGTTAGATCAAGAATACCATCGAACTTGGATTCGATTGTACCACTGAGCCATAATTTAGCATTACCACCAAAGTATGGTTGTGTCTACTGGACCGTAATTTACCACCGAAATGGGAATCGATTGTGCTCACTGAGCCGTAATTTAGCATTACCACCGAACTTGGAGTCGGTTGTGCCCATTAAGCCGTAATTTAGTATTACCACCAAATTTGGAATTAGTTGTACTCGCTTAGCCGTAATTCAGCATTACCGCTAAAGATTTAGTAGGCCGTGCTCGCTGAGCCGTAATTCAGTGTTAGGATTGAGTAAGTGAAATGACCGGGGAAATGTCTTGTTGACATGTAATCGACTGAGTCGATTGATTGATGATTCAATCTGAGTTCTTGATTGATGTGATGATGTGATTCGATGATTGTTTATTGAATTGACTTGTAGGAAGGAACTGAGGCCAATGTAAGCCATTTAACTCGTGATTGTGCTTAGGCAGCCCTTTGGGCGTATTTTCTTCTTACTTGGGTTTTAGAGGGTTGAACTTGTTGAGACATAGTTTCACCCCATTGTGGGATATCATTTTCAATTCCCTAGTTGACAACGGTGGAGGACCCGAGGCCCGAAGTTTAGAAGGTGAAGCCCGAAGAGTCGGCGTTCTTATTTGACTAAGGACAATTCTATTTTGATGAAAGTCGATTTCTTTTTGTAGGTTTCTATGTATAAACCTGTATGTTTTTTTTTTTTTTTTTTTTTTTTTGATAATCCTAAAACCCCCGTACAGCCGGCAGCCGGTGGAGTAAACCGGGGGTGACGCTAGCGGATGACCCATTACCCCGACATCACGCTTAAGAATCCCTAGCCACGCCTTTGGAATTCGAACTCTTCCATTTCGTGAGAGGGAGAGAGCTCGAGCCAGCGACGCCATCGCAGGCGGTGGTTATAAACTTGTTGTATGTTTATAAAAATGTCTTTTGTAAAAAATTGTTCCTACTTTCCTATTCTATTATGTTGTTGTTTGGGGATTACTATTCGTTTCGGTATGTGCATTAAAATGAATAGGTCGGCGATGCATGCTGGGACATCATTATTATATCGACCAAGTAGGGATGGGCATGGGCTCGGAGGATCGGGACATGACAACCAGCAACGCTCAAGCCCTCACCAAAGCCCACAAGGTCGCATTTGCAAGGGCTCGAGCCCTCACCAATTGCCAAGTTAGGCTTGCCCTCACCGGATTTAGTGAGAGTTGGCTAGTCGATGAGGTCTGATCCTTGCCAAATTTGAAGATGGCGAACCTCGCTGTCAGCGTGTGTGGCACCCCTCAACGGCCCCCGAACCATTAAAGTCGTCACAGTCCGCTTACTTTTCACTTGACTTGATAATACAATGCTCTGATACCAAGGAATTTCATTACAATTCATAAATCCTGGGGGTTTACATCTTTTAGATTGGTTCCTGCGCAATTTATATGGCGGAAGCGCATCCATCAACTCCCTTCCCTATATTCAGAAAACGATGCACACCAACTAAACATTTATAGGTAAAAGCCGAACACTTTTATTCACTTAAACCAGATGGATATCATTCATCGGTACATCAAAATGATGTAGTCTTCTATACTTGGCTATACTTCAAAAGATGACCGATATCTCCTCCAACAGTCATACACTTAATGTCCATCGATCAGTGTCGGCGTCCAAAAGTTCCTTCCTTTACTATCCTTCTCCTCGCAGTCGTATCCAATCACTCGATCCATCTACCGATGGCAGTGGCGGTAGAGGTATCTTATCTAGTCTGAAATGTTAGTCCCCAAACGGGGTGAGTACAACCACTCAGCAGTAAAGATCCATCAAACTACACAATGCAACAAGCAGAACAATCAAGGTATCATGAATAAAGCACATATCATTCATGCATTCAAGCACACCTCACATTGCATCCATGCATATATCACTATACAACGTACATATATCACAATGCACTTGTACCTATATCATCAAGCAGCTATGTATATATCATCATGCAACGTGCACATACCACCATGCACTCTAGGCTTGCATTCCCATGAGGTTCATCCCATGCCATAAGCACACACACCCATCCGCATGATTCAATTTCAATTTTTATCTTTCAAAAGAGTCTCATCATTTTTCTTGCAGGGACCAATGTTTGCATCCCTCATATATCACTCGCACCCAACCTGGCATCGCGAGGAACCTCTGGCATAAACCTCCGGGCATCTCGCATCCCAATTGGCATCACGAGGAATCCCCCCGGCACAAACCTCAAGGGCTTCCGGAATTAAGTACCGACATACCACCATGCATTCCCCCTGGAATTACGTACCGTATACCACCGGGCATCTCGAAACTTTCGAGGACCCTCTAGCACAAACCTCCAGGCATCCGGCACACACACTCCGGGCATCCCGACACTCTCGAGGCATCGTCGGCTCATACTTCCGACGGTGTCATTATTATCATAATATATAATCACATATATGTCTCATTTTCAACATGGCATTTGATGCAACAATATCAAAGGTCTAAACCAACTTTTAAGTCATATGATATGCCCAAATGTCACCATATATGCAGTACACATAACATCCACGATCACATTTCATAAAGAAATTCATCGGCTTTTGAAAATAGAACCAATTTTCGGGTAAAATAGAATGCACCTCTTTAGTAAAAATTATTGGAAAATTAGTAAAAAATATCAATAAATTCTGAAAATATGACATGATGTAAACAAGATCCAGATGAAGATATTTCGTGAAGAACACCATGTCAAGAAAGTTTCACATCAATCACATAGATCCATATCACAGGAAAAGAAATTCTAGCATCACTTTTTACATAGTTTCGGAAATAATTTCGATTAAGCCCTTAAAAGAACTTCGAAAATTCTGAGATTTTAATATATTATAGATGAGATCTAAAGTTAAAAGTCTCATGAAGAAATAGAAATTTAATTCCTTCTGGATTAAAATTTATAGTTTTTATAACTCTTCCTATCTCTCGGTTCACTGTCCAGATTTATCCTTTTCAAAGAAAATCGTTTTCCCCGATCATTACTTGTCCGTTTATCCTCAAATTTTAGTATGTTGCTTATCAAGATGTCTTCTACAACTATTATTAAGAACATGAGATCAAATTCGAACTGAATAATTTCACAAAATTCACGGAATCACAACAGATCAACATAACAGTTTCTAGATATAGCTTCTTCAAAGAAAAATGGTTTCACCGACCTATACTTGTTCATTTCCTCTTAAATTTTGATATGTTATTCTCCAAGAAGTCCTTTACAACTTTCATCAAGAAGTCAAAGTCAGATTCCAACTAGAACATCGCATGTAACTCACGAAATCATCAAAGGTCGGACCGTTTTTCCAGAAACAGAATACTAGATTTGGACATAGCTCCAATAACTTCGAAATTTCACACTTCATCCACATCCGAAACTCACCATTCATCACATACAAAACACAGCAAGCAAATGATAGATCAATAGACTCTACTTGCCTTCATGTCCTACGGTTCAACGGTGTGTGGTGAGCGCGGCTCAACGACAGCGGCGAAGATGAGCGGTGTCGACGGCAGCGGCACACGAGCACGGGCAGAGAGCAGTCTTCTCTCTCTCCTTTCCTTGCTGTTCCCACTCGCACGTTCACTTCTCTCTCACTCGCTCACGAACTCCTCTCGTTCACTCTATTCTCTCGCTCGCTCGCTAAGCTCTCTCTTTCGGTCGCTCGTTCTCTCTCAGCTTATCCGCCCTTTTTGTTCCTTCGTTGATTGACCTTATGGGTCAACAAAAGAGCCATCCTCGGTGGCTGCCGAAAGAACGGACAGCCCATCTACTCGTGTCCATGCGTGAGAGCCCCACTTGACTTGCTGCCACCTTGCTTCTCCATGCAAGATACGTGTCCGGTTCCTTGCTCCTGCGCTCGATTGAAAAAAATATTATTAAAAGTTGTCTACATTAGCGCCGGTAGTGTCACGTTAGTCAACCGGCACTCAATCAACAAAATTCGACTAAAATTAGTCGAAAAGGACTGAATTTGAACTAAGTTAAATGGTTTAGAACTAAATTAACACCGATAAAAGGTTTAAGACTTTTTAACACTTTTCCTAGAGAAATAGGTCATCACACAATGGTTCTCAAACCTCCTCTTGACACCAAATCCTCAAGGTGCTTTAGGTTTCCAACCAAAATTCTACAAGGTTATATAGGTTTTTGGCGAGGAAATTATCAAAAAAATTATACACTTATTACATCCATGCCAACTTTCAATTTGACATATATAATAATAAATCTTTTGGCGATTGGCCAATGTAGTTCTTCTAGTCAATTTTGATCATAAAATCATTGACGCGGCCATTGGTTGTCTCATATCACATGATTAGCCTTGATGTGAAAATTTTTTTATTTATAATTTTGAAAAAATTAATAATTTTTTAAAACATCTTATTTTATTTTTTATTTTTATTTCTTTATTTCCTTCTTTTTCTTCTAAGCCCGCAAGGGACATGAAGCGCTTGCTGGCTAAGGGCAAGGGTCATGGCCCTTGTTGGACTTGATAAGGAAAATAAAGAAAGAAAAAGAAAAAGAAAATATAAAAGATGTGAACTTTGTCAAAAAGAAAAAGAAAATATAAAAAATTATAAACAATAAAAATTTGTATAGACTTGTCCATGTCAGGTTGAGGTATTTAATGAGAAAAATGTCTAAAAAATCCTAAACCTATTATACTTTTGTCAATTTAATCATAAACATTTTAATTGTACCAATTATATTCTAAACATTTTGTATGTTTTGTCAATTGAGTCAATTCCTTCAATATTAGCTAGAAATTGTTGACGTGAACTTTGTCAACGTGGAAAATTTTTAATGATATTTTAATATTTTTTAAATATTATTTTATTTATCTATTTTTTCTTTTCTTCTCTTTTCTTTGGTTATTTTTTTTTTCCTTTTTTCCCTTTTCTCCTCTATTGGCCAGTAACTAGTCTCAATGACGGCTGGTGAGGGAAAAAGGGGAAAAAGAAAAAAAGAAAAGAAGAGAAAAGGAAAAAAAAAAAAGAAGAAGAGAAAAATAAAGAAGGAAAATAGAAGAAAAGGAAAAAAAGGAAAATCAAAAGAAAAGAAAAAGAAAAATTCAAAATATTAAAATTGTCAATGTTAAAGCCAATTGTGCCATGTAAGATGACTGTTATCAACATCAATTGTTTCTGACCAAAATTGTCCAAATGGATTTAGATGAAAGTTATAGCACTTATGGTATTTTATTCTGAAAAAGGTCATACTACTATTCTTTTGGTTCTTGATTCTTCTTCTATCCATACTCTTTACGTAATTTAGCTAAAGAGTAGATAGATTTATTTACACTCGCAACTTCTACCGCACAAATCACCCGATCTTGACTATGGTTTGTCCGTATCAATTCAGGAGGTGATGATGAGCTAGAATTGGAAGGAAAAGAATTCTTCAAACCAATGAAAACGAAGTTCCCAAAAAAATTCTAAAAGGAAACCTAGGAAAAAATCAGACGCGAGAATGTAATGGGAAAGAATAAACTTTGGTAACTTCTTTTCTTCATCGACTTTGACTGATAAATAAGTTAATTATCGAGGTAAAATTTTGAAAAAGAGATATCTTTGGTCATATCTCGAACTTTTTTCTACGATATGCACCGAACTTTCTCCAAGTAGGCTTTGATTGTTCCATCTTTGCCATAACCGAAACCTAACGAGGTTTTAAGGAACCGGGGGAGTGGGAAACAAAGAATTTGAAGTAGCTTCCCAAGCTTCTTTTATATCAACATAAACAACTGTCCCTCGAGCGGGTAAACTGATTTCACTGATTCTTCATGCTTGTCCATAATTCTATCACTCATTAAAAGAATTTAACCTGCAATCCTTGAATCATTTTTATTTTATCATAATAAACTAATTGAACAAAATCAGATTAAAGATTTCCAACTGAAATTGACCTATCGAAACTATCTGTTACCTGAAAGAATTTGATATTGGCAACGACTGGAACTGAATCCCGCGAATATCCCTAAATACATGTAACTTAAAATACAACAAGTCCATGCTGATGTGGATTTGGCATAACCCGCAATTGAAATCTTATAATAGAAATGACCCATATTTAAACAGGAATTAAAATTGAAATCGATCCAGCCCATCTATTTGACATCTCTAACAAGTGAAAGTAAGGTGACAAACGAGATGATTTATCATGCTCCTTTTGATCACGATCAACACATTAAGGAAAGCTACAAAATCAAAATTGTGGCAAGATTGATTTGCACAAGTCTCTAATCTCACGTAAACATTTTATCCTTTTATCTTATCTTCTTAACCGACATAGAAGAAAACTCTCCTTTTCTTCCCGAAGAAATGTCTAGAACCTTTAATTTTTCACCAATATGTCTAAAGTTGGATATTTCAAACTAACTGCGCGGAGCATATGAATAGGTGAATGAATACAAAGAAAGAGTATAGCAACATTTGACAGCTTCAATAGGCGGAGAATAAGGAGGGTGAAATTGGACCAAAACTAACTGCATCTACACCAGGAGGAAAAGATCAACAAGTCTGAACTATCTATAGCTTTTTGCTCCTTGATTGTAGGACAACCACAACTTAGTTTTGTAGTTTGTTAATGAAAATGAGATTAGAAAATAAGCAAGCAATACGCAGTACTTGGATCCCATGTGTTTGCTGAACTCAGAATTTCATTAAGAGCTCGACCACCTTTCATAAAATGGTGAAAAAGGAAAAATGAATTGGCCCACGACATTTAGGATGCACGAACATAATAAAACAAAATCACGTTCGGTTGCTTAACAAGACATCTTAAGTAGAATTGGTTCCTATGTAACTTGGTCAAGAATAGCAGAAGAGCCACGAGAGCAGCCAAACGCCATGGAAAGCCCTCAACATCCGCTTCGTCGTGGCAGCCATTGGAAACTGTCACCTTCTTCTTATGGTCATCCACAGTCGAATTGCAATGAACAATTATCATGATGGCCAATGCAATTGCAGGAAGAACCCAACTCGTGTTCTCTCTTGTTGACTTCACAAATAAAATACAGGAGACATACCTTGGGAGGCATATTAAACATGACAGGAGTCCTATAATTAGCAAAACTGGGCAAGGTGAAGGTTGTTCTGTGAACATCTCGAAGAAGGAGAGGTCCTTTCTGCTATGACTGTCGTAATGTGCCATACCAGAATGGCTCATTTGAAGAGTCCTGAGACAAAATGAACAAAGCTTTGTTGGCAAGGGAAAGTTCGAGGCATGTGGCTGAATTAAACATGGGGAGTGCGCGATAGATGAACGTCTATCTCGACTTGGACGAATCAACTTCGTCTAATTTTTTCAGGTTAAAAAAGATGAAAAGAAATTTATTGCTTCTTACCTTTGGATAGACAGGAACGTTCTCTGAACGAACCCAAACAAACTGAAATCACACGTTGAGTCTACAGCTTTGAGATGTCCGCCAAATAAGGATAAGGAATCTCCTATCGTTGCATGGAGGATTTTGCTAAAAGGCTTATCTATTTTTTTCAGTCACTTTTACACAAGAATGAGAGGAAGGAAAGAAACATCTTTTAAAGGAAAATGAATAGTTTTGTGGCCAAAGATTGGTTGAAAAAGTTTCATTTCTGTCGGTTTGAGGTCTGGAAAATCACACGACAAGTCCTAATTCTTGTGTATGGAACGCAATCGCGACTTAATTTTTTTTTTTTTAAATTCAATTAAGTCCTAAAATCCTTAAAAAAATAAAATCAAGTCCTTTCTATGCATAATACCTAATTATTTTTTTTTTGGCATCTATAAATTTTGTTTTTCAACATATATTGAGGACTTCATAGCATTTAATGATAAAGGTCGAAGATTTAGTTGAATTAGTTGATAAGTTTAAGACTCGATTGTACTTTTTAGTAAATTTTTAGGACTCAATCAAATTTTATACATAAGGTCTAAGACTTGTGGTTTAATTTTTGCAATAAAATATAAAGGTCTTTGGGAATTTTTTTTTAAAAAAAAAATCCTAAACATCATTTGTACCAATTTAGTCATACACATTTCAATTTGGTCAATTTAATCTTAAATCTTTGAATTGTCTTTATTTATTTTATGTGACACGACCAACATTGATATAGACAATTTTTGCTATATTTTAATTGTTTGAAATTTTTTCCTCTTTTTTCCTTTCGTTTACTTTTTCCTTTTTTTTTTTCTCTTTTTCCTTCCGTCATTGTTGAGTGGTAGGTGGTTGCTGACCTCATACTACGTCCACCCTAAATGGCCTTAAGCAAGGGAAGCTCTTGTTAGGGGCCGGCAAGCGCAACCCTCGCTCAAGCAAGGGAAAACCAACCCTTGCCCAATGCCCATGAGGGTGGCTACCACCCAAGGATAGCAAGAGCATCAAGGCCCTCGTCAATGGCCGATGGAGGGAAAAAAAAAGAATAAAAGAAAAAACGCAAAAAAAATTATCCATGTCAGCTCTAGTCATTCCACGTAGAACAACCAACATTGACTAGATTGTTACATCAATGATTTTTAACCAAAATTAGTAGAAAAATACTAAATTGACAAATTTGCAAAACTTTTAGGACTAAATTGGCTAAATTGAAAACTTTAGAACTAAATTATCACAAATGGAATAAATTTGAGACTTGTCCGGTAATTCTTTCAAAGGCCTTCTATTCTGACATGATACATTTGATTTACTCAGTTTAATTTAATAAGAGTAGACCGGACTATTAGAACAAAGGCAAGAATGGACCAGACTGCGTCAGTTTATATTCTAGTTATGTCATTAACACTTTGTATGACATGAGGTGATATGGTTAATTTGTAAATAAATCGATCTTCTTTCTTTTCCGTGCATTATCTTTTTTATGCCAATTAAATTTTTAATTATCATAAATCAATTGCTAGATGGTCCACGTCTTTTTGCCACGCAAGGGAGAAGCACATAGAAGTGGAAGGTTGTGTATTCCTAGATAGAGAAAGAGTCATATAGGGATCAGTTGTGTATCGAGACTTCCGATGAATTACATTGTTCTATAATGTATCCTATGAGGTGTGTGCAATGTGCATATCTATAAATCTCTGTCATAATTTTGTGGACTTATAAATGGATTTTGGTAATGTCATTGAAAATGGGGATGGATATATATGAATTGTTATATCTTAATACCTCTGACATATAAATTTTTGGCCCCAAAGGTCTCTGTCATATTTCATGGAAATTAGAAATAGAATTTGTTGATATCGTCTACAGTTGGCTCTTAAGTAAGAACATTCGTATTGCATATATTCTCATTTTCCGTGGTATTCTTCTGCATTAAAAAGCTGGGGAAGGTTTTGATTGAGGACGGCGTGCGCACCTTAAACATCACTAGGAGAAAGATCACGAATTTTGGTGAACCGGCTCAATATGCGACTGGACCTAAATTTTGTTTTGTGTCGAGTTGAAACGAGATTTTTTCTAGAGGTCAATATGGCGGGCGGGCAAGGGTCCAAGGTTAATAGACTTAAATAAAAAGCTCTGGTGTTGAAGGCCCATGTCCTCAAACCCAGTCTCAATCTCTCTTTTCCTGTGGGCATGCTGTGTACGAAAGATTCACTTTCCCATTCGTCTGATACTATTCCATCTTGTATGTAGCTGGACACTAAGGCAAGTCTGGAAAGTGCAAAGCAGATTCGTGAACTCCTACTAAAACTTGTTAACAAGTAATTTGCCCATATCCTATATAATTTTCTAATTCAAACAAGTTATCAATCATCAAAAGCATCAATTATCAAAATCATGAACACCCTACTAGCTTTCACAACAAATTAATATTCATCACAGAAACATTGTAAAGAAGTTTCAATAAAATTTTTTAGTGCCTCCAGCACTGCTCCTGCTTCACTGGGTATATGATGTAGTTAAACAGGCACCAAGTAAATTATCGATCAATCAAATTACCTAATGAAGGACCTGAGAAGTAAGATAAGACACTTCAATACCAACGGCAAATCACTAGATCTCAATATATGGAAGTGTTTCCCTTGGTGCACTATAATTTTGTTTAGATAACTTTGCGGGGGTTCATCGCATGGAGTAATCAGATTTTGTCAATGGCGCCCAATCTTCTGGTCAAGACAAATTACTGTCGTTTCTCGGCAAAGCTTACCAGATTTTTAGTGAAAATGTTATTTTTCATTTCTATTTCTTTCCTTTTTATTTTTTCTTATTGAAAAGAAAAGTCACCTCTTTTCCAGATTTTCAATTCTGTTAATGGAAAAGAGGAGAGGAATGAAAATCATTTTCAAGGCAGTCCTCCTAATTATTTTTATTATACCGGAAATAACTTTATGAGTGAATGAGCTCTTTTACGAATTTTCATTTTTTGTTAATGAATGAAAAGAGGAGTGGAAATTATTTTCAGGCACTCCTTCGGATTAATGCATGTCCACGGACTGTGCACACGTACTGTGCACGTGCATGGCACAGTACGGTATGGAGCCATGAGATACTAGAAAGTAGATGGTTGGCAATCCCATGTCACTCATTGTAGTCTAATGTAATGCCAAATATCACTAGAGGTGTCGAGACTTACTATTTTTTCTTGGTTCGTGCCTAGGGTCGAACTCTTGAAACCACATTCACCCGGCCGCAAAGCAGATTTGTGACCACGTACTAAAACTTGTTAACAAGTAATTTGACCATGTCCTATTTAATTTTCTAATTCAAACAAGTTATCAATCATCAAAAGCATGAACACCCTTCTAGCTTTTATATCAAATTAAGATTTGTCACAAAAACATTGTAAAGAAGTTTCAATAAAAGTTTTAGTGCCTTTAGCATTACTTCCGCTCTTCACTGGGTATATGATGTGGACAAACACCCAATAGATTATCAATCAATCAGATTACCTAATGAAAGACTTGAGGAGTAAGATAAGAAACTTCAACATTAATGACAAATCGCTGGATCTCAACATATGGAAGTATTTTCCTTGGTGCATTATAGCTTTGTTTAGATAAGTTGCGGGTGTACATCGCATGGGAATAATCAGATGTTGTCAATGGCGCCTAATCTTCTGGTCAAGACAAATTACTATGTTTCTCAGCAAAGCAATAGAGATCACCACCCAATATCCATTACTGAGGTCAACATAACTGGAACCGAATCGCAAAATCAGGTACAAAAGGCTGAAAATGAAACTTCATCCTCCTTGCTAAAATTTGAAGCATGTGAATCTCGAAGGCTTTCATTATGCTGCTGATGAATTTCAAACATCTAAAGCCCTTCGGTATTGACCTCAGAAAACACAGTTCACTCCTTAAGAATACTCAAATAGCATTTCAAAATCTTGAAGGATTGAGAAAAAGTAATTCACACAGAGCATTGTAAATGTTCTCGTATTTTTTTTTCATTAGTTTTCCTTTTGTTCTCGGTCTGACATTAGAATTACTCTATTACGTCATTATATTTCTTATTAGAAAAAAGAAATCTTCGAGAGCAAATTAAAGATTTAATGTGGACATTCTACTACTCACAACTTCCATGCCAGGGTGGCGCGCACATAAACCATCATCTTCATCTTTTAAGTGGTGATCAAGGGCAAAACTTTCTCAATCATATTTGAGATACCAATTGTAACTACCATATCTATTTATCTCTCCATCTACATGCACAGTAAACATGCTTCTTATGTTACAATTTTCACATTATGCAAAATTAGTAGTTATTCCTCAACTTGAACATGGCCTTGCATTCAACTACATAGTGAGACAACTCTTGTCACTAATCGTGAGTATTCTCTTTTACGGATTTTCATTTTCTATTAATGGATGGGAAAAGAGAAGTGGAAATCATTTTGAGGCACTCTTTCTAATTAATGCATGTGCATGTACCATGCACCGGTACGTGCACATGCATGGCATGATATGGGATGGAGCTAGTGCACATACCGTGCCATGCATGTTGTTGCCTAAAATTTAACTATTCATTTAGTGATAAATTGCATAAGAATTAGAGACTAAATTTTGACCTCTAAACAAAAATAACATAATTGAATTGCTTATCGCATATACATTGGACTGAGTGAGCTGGCCTTAACTAATCATGTGGACTTGGTCCACAATAGGAGTAAAATTCGGCCAGCATAAGGACAGGAGTTCCCCACTGGCGGTCCAATATATATGCAATAAATGATTTTAAAATACTATACGCCATGTAATTCAATTATGTTATTTTTTGTTTAGGGTTGAAAGTTTAGTTTCTAATTTCTATGCAATTTATCAATAAATGAATAGTCAAAATTTAGATATCAATAACATGCATGGCTTCGTACCATATTGTGCCATGCATGTGCACATGCATTAATTAGAAGGAGGTCCTCAAAATGATTTTTGTTATAATATTGATGCGGAAACGATGGTATTTTGCAAATTAAGTCAATAATAAAATACCACAGAAATAAATGAGGAATAATAGGACACTAGAGATTTTCATGGTTCTGTTCAAGTATCAGTACCTACATTTATAGGAAAAGCCAACGGTAATAATCCACTATAATTGGAGAATCAGAGTTATAATCATTTACACGATCAAATGTTTCATACACCTAAATTTAAACTCAAACCCAAAGTACTTATAAATAAAGATGTAAACTCACCGTACATTCAAGCCAAAAGTAAAATGCTTGTGTATAGTTAAACAAGAACCCCATTCTTCCTTTTGTGCTTCGCACAATGGCTTCCTCTCTCTCTCTCTCTCTCTCTCTCTCTCCCCTATGACTTCTGTTCTTGTGCAGTGCTCTTCTCTTGCGGTAGATACCCACGCATTTTATATATGTGCATCTAAGAGTCAACAACTTTGACCTAGGCCTATCATGTGCGGCTTTGCATGCTCAGGGAAATATAAGAGGAAGAACCATTATTCGGCTACTATAGGTAAAAAGAAGGGTTAATACCCTAAAAAACCCCAAATCGGTACACTTGTGACAAATTTACCCCAAACTATTTTTTTGACAATAAAAATCCCCAAACTGGTATACTTGTGACAAATTTACCATAACTAACCATAAAAAACCCTAAATTAGTACATTTATGACAAATTTATTCCAAACTAATTTATTTAATCGCAAAAAATCCCAAACTGGTAAATTTGTGACAAATATACCCACAACTAAATTGGATTAATACTGCAAAAAAATCACAAAAATTGTAAACTGTGACAAATGAAGTGTAAAATCTCAAATTGGTATACCAGTCAACTGTCACGTGTTATTTAACTTAATAATTTGATAGTAAAATTTAACGAAAACTAACATAGGGTAAATTTGTCACAGGTGTACCAGTTTGCTGTAAAATTGTCAAATGTATACCAATTTGAGGTTTTTGGTAGTCAAAAAAATAGTTTGGGATAAATTTGTCATAGGTGTACCAATTTAGGGTTTTTTCGGGTATTAACCCTAAAAAGAAACCCTTGCTTTTGTCCTTTTATGACAATTACTTTTTCACCCTACATGATAAATATATTCCAATTTGCACAATAGATGTGCCCAATCTTTTTCCCTTGTAGTGCCCTTTCTTTCTTTGGTACATCCAAAAACAAGTCCAACAAAAGAACTTCTTTGTCTGAATTATAATCCACTCAAGAGAAATTTTTTTCAACAAATTCGATTTAAATATCCAAATTCAAACTTGAGACATTAATTTAACAATTCTCCACCTTGGCTCAACGTTGGAAGCTAAGTTATAGTGTTTATCATCCATGCCGCTCTCCCAAAATCTCGAAGGGCGCTTATTCTTCATAGACACCAATTGAGCTCACATAGAGCTTGAGCTTCACCAAAGGAACATGCTTAGTCATCATGTTTGTTGGATTCTTTGTTGTGGTAATCTATTTCACAATAACCTTACCATTTACTAAGATATCTCGAATGAAGTGGTACTTGATATCAATATATTTCATTTTCTTGTGATAAATTGAATTATATGCTAAATGTATCACACCTAGGTTTATCATAATGTATATCAACACTTTTATGATCTAACCTAAAGTTTGAGCAAACTTCATATCCATATTACCTCCTTTGCCATAAAGGTTAGTGCCATGTACTCTGCTTTAGTCGAAGACAAGGCAACATAATCCTGTAAGGATGCTTTCCAATTCATTGCATCTCTTGCTAAAAACCTGTAACCATCTAAGTCACTGGCATGATCTGAATCCACAAAACCAATTGTCTCACTGTTATTACTATCCCTCTAGTACATTATATCCAATATGTTGTCCCATTCAAATATCTTAAGATCCACTTCACAACTTCCCAATGAACTTTATCAGGAAGCTTCATATAACGGCTAACCATGTTCACAGTTTGTGAAATCTCAAGGCTAGTGCATACCATAGCATGCATAATATTACCCATGGCACTAGAATAGGGAATATGGGACATGTGCTCCTCCTCCTTCTCAGTTGCGATGATAAATTATGTGGAAGTTTAAAGTGCTTTGCTAAAAATGTATTTGTAGATTTCGTTGATTGCAAGTTAAAACATGTTACAATCATCTTAATATATTTCTTTTGAGATAGACGTAAAAGTCTTATAGCCCTATCACACAAAATCTCTCTACAATGTGACATCTAGATTTTCAGATCAATTTGATTAGTAAGCTACGAAAATAGAATTTAGTAATGGTAATTAGATAAGTTAAAATGGCACTATTAAAAATGTGTAAATGATAGGATTGAAAGACAACGGTTTTTTAACCGTAATTTTTAGGACTCCTTAAATGAATTCTAGACTTAATTTACGTTCCCTTGTGTCTAATGTACATAAAAATTGGACACAAATAGTCCCATTTTCCTTCATGGGCTGGCCACATCTCTCTTTCCCCCCTCATTTCTCCCTTTTACCCCTCTCTCTCTCTCCCTCTCCCCTTTTCCCTCTCCCTTCTTGCCTCCATTTGTCAAGATGGCAAGGTCATGTGGTGCCGCCACCCCGTGCTGCCAATAGGATCACATGCAAAGGAATTGAAATTGGGTATAAGAGCCATTCTTCTCTCTCTCTCTCTCTCTCTCTCTCTCTCTCTCTCTCTCTCTCCTTCTTGACCCCTTGTTGCTTTGTTTTCTTAATTCTCGGTCATAAGACTGAAAGGATTACGCTTTGTAGAGTTGTGCCTAGCTAAGGCGAGGGATCAAAGCTTGGTTTCACTGCAAAATTAGGTTTGACTAGCTCGTGAGGCAAGTGGAATTCCAACTCCCTATGCTATGTTGATTTGCTGGTCATGCGAATTGATGAATTTATCTTTGGTGTGTTGGGTTGATTGTCTTATGCTGATTTAATTTAGTTTGTATCAGTCGTTGTGTTGTTGCCATGGGTTAATTGAGGTCTACATGATATGCAAGGCGTCGTGGGATGTTGAGGGATCATTAGGATTACAAATTAGATAAGTCGAGATCAATTTTGGCATCACATGTGGCTCAATGGTCTTGGTGTGGTTCAGTTCGACATGAATCTCGAGGTAGTTCAGTAGTCTCGGCTTGTGTGGGTCTTGATGGGTACATTGGAGGCTTGGAGGTCTTGAATTATCAATCACTTGATTTGCAAGGTTTGCTAATTGTAGGTTGTCGAAAATTTAGGTATGTGGTTCGGTGGATGTGGGTCAAGCCATGAGGTTACCTGTCATTTTTTTTTTTTTGTATGTTTAGCTCCTACGCTATGTGGGATGGCATTGGATTTTAGGCATATGATGGATTCAATTGGTATTGATTGGGTCGGTCCCTCGGTGTGTGGTTGTTTAAATTGTGTTGATTTGGTGGGCGCATCCTTAATGATAGTTCAGTTAGTGCTAGTAGAGAGGGTTGTTGATTTCATGAGCAATTTGGTTAGTTGGTGTTGAGTCCTTAATTGCATGATCAATTCTCCTAATGTCAGTTGGTGTCGAGTCTTTGATGCATGAGGTTTTGCCTTGTGTTAGTAGGTGTCGAATTCTTGGATGCATGGCCAAATAGGTCCCTACGAATGAGTGTCGTGTTTTGTTATTCGTATGCTTAAGCCAAGATAATCGGGCATGAATTGCATGCTTAAGATATCGTATAATGAATAACGTTAGATAGCGAACCAACGATGCCTTGTGGAGTCGAAGAGAAATTCGAGATGCCCAGGGGTAGCGAATCTTGGAAGCCTAAGGATAATGGACCTTAGATGTCCTGGAGTAGGGATGCCTTGGTTAGTGGACCATGAAGCCTGTGTGGTCGAATAGCGAATTGGCGTACATTGCGATGGACAGGAGAGAGCATTGGAATTTCGTTAGACAGGAGATTTCTTGTCACACCCCCACCCCACCTCTAGCACGAGAGCATGACCTGGCGAGTTAGCATTGACGCCCCAGGCAACGTCGAACGTCCCAAAAGTCTTTTATCTTTAGTTAAGCACATGCGGAAGCGATATAAAACAATCCCCGTACAAACAAATATGGAAGCTAGGCAAGACATATGCAAGCCAAGCAAATAAAAGCAACATATACACATATTCACATATCAAAAGCCATTTTGATTACATGCCCGTCCTAATCCTGAACTACTTATTTTCATTTCCATATATAGTCAATCAAAAGGCTGGGGTAGCCTAGCTCTTCTGCTGAGGCCCTCATGCTAGGTTCATTCCTTTCTTGGACCCAGGTTCACCCATCTTACACACCTGAAATTGTGAGAACAACAAGAGTGAATCGATGACTCAGTAAGTAGAAATCCCTAATTCTTCTATAGGAGAACATCTCGCTGTTGATCGTCGGATACAAGGTCACCACCCACTTGTCAAAAGCAAATCAATAGCAAAGTTCATGCCTTGCCTTACTTATGCATATGAAAGTCTCTCAACCGTCTATGTGCTTTCAAGAATTAAAGACAATGAGTTAGTGCATATGAACAAACTTTCCAAAGATCCCTAGCTTATGATCATTTTGATCATAAAAAGGAATGCGTGCATCTCATGAAACTCGTTCAAGCACTAAGTGACCCAATTCAATCATATGCTCAAATTGATGCAAGGACTTAATAATACATATCAAACAAACCCAGCTTTTGCAAGCATCACACATGTATCAGTCATGGACCACATGTGGACTTTCATTTTTCTTTTTCAGTATCATATTAGTCGAAATTAATCGACTCTTATAGTAACAACCAGGCATCGGTCCCCCCTTGGCAACCGGCATCATCCTAATCTCATTATCAGGATGGTATCTAGGGTGACCCCCAGGCATCGGCCTCACCCGAGTCGGCATCGTCCACAATCTCAATATCAGGATGGCATCCCGGGCTTTACCCCAGGCAACGACCTGGCATCCCCTAGCGTCAACATATAAGTCCATTATGTGTCCATGCGTTTCAAGCATTAATTGATTCATTTTATCTTTAAACTTTTAGTTGGATGAAAGGCCCGAAGGCGTGCCATGCAAAGTGAATCAATGAATGACTCTTATACCTTATTAGACTCATGTCGAATGCGATTCAACCTTGTGGTCTTGACTTGGAACTGTTTGCTTCGGCTTCGGCATTGACCCGTGACTTGTCCCAAGTAACAACACATCTTAATATTGTCCCGAGACCAAGTGTGAGTCGTGCACCCACCTCGGCACATGTCTAAAGTCACCGAGACCATTCCTCGACATCTAGGTGTGCTTGAAACTCATGCGAGATCATGAACTTACTCGATGCAACAATAAACAATAGAAATACAACAAGTGTAACAATACAAAGCCAACACAACTAAACAATAACATGATCTTAAAATTGATAAGTGTAGCACATTGCCTTACAGAAGAGTTAGGAAAATCTACTTACCACTTTTTGGACCTATCTCCAAGATGCTTCTTTGATGGTTGGTCGGCATCTAGGGCAGCTTAGAAGAGAAGGGCATGAAAGAGAGGAGAGGAAGGGAGAGGAAAGGAGAGAAAGACGCGTAATCATGAGTTTGCATGAAAATCTAAGAGGAGGAGACCTATAAATAGGATGATAAATAAGATGACTCATCCTATTTATAGGTCTCATCCTCTTAGATTTTCATGCAAACTCATGATTACGTCTAAATGACGAGTTGGCCTACTTATCTTCTTGAGTTGGCACCTAAGTCATTTGGTGTTGGCTTATGATTGGTCCACCTATTTGCTTATCCTCCAAGGCTCAATCTAAGCTCATTATTGCCTATGATGCCTAAGGGACACATAAATCCTTTTAATGCCTAATGCTTTATTCTAATTTGTTGGTCCTTACTTTGTTCACCAAGGCTACAATCTAGGGCCATCATAACCTAAGTTCACTTAAGATTCTAGCAGATACCTAAGTAGGTGACTCACTCCTCTCATTAATTGCCAAGATTTCATGCAATCATTAGTCTTAGATGTGTTTACATTAGCCAACTTGCTCTTCAAGTTTCTTCTCTTTAACTTAATAAGGTCCAAAAGCATTTAATGCATTCTTATCTTCAAGCCAAGAAGTCTCTAGACTAGCTTGCTCCTCAAGTTGGGTGTGCAGCCCCCTTCCCCTTCAAGTTGGGCATGTGGTTCTCCCATTCTAAGAAAAAAACAATTTTGAACAACTTTCGAAATCAATATCATTACCTTATCAAACGGACTTGAAAAATTATAAAATTTTAATATGTTGTAGAGAAGACCTTACAAAACATTTTTCATGAGAAATCCAAGCCAAATTCATTATGTGGAAAGAGTAACAATTCATTGAACACAACCCAAAATTTCATTTGTCGAGCAGATTCAATGGTTAGAGAGAGAGACTCATTTCGAAATCCAAATATTCACAAAAATATTTTAAATTTTAATATGTTGTAGATATGTATGTCATTTAAAACTTTTAGGGATAAATGATGCGGAAATCCTAAAACTTATCACGAAAATGCAATTGAGTCCTGAAACTTGCAAAAAGTGTAATTAAGTCCTAAAACTTGTCAAAATGGTTCAATTGAGTCATAAAATTAAAACCGTTAGCCTTTTGCGTTAAAAATGCTAACGTGACATTTTAAATTATTTTTTATTTTCCAGCTAGTTTTTTAAAATATTTTTAAATTTTTTTTTAAAAAATTATATTTAAAAACTAAAATTCATTTTTTTTAAAAATTGTTAAAAAAGAAAAGAAAAGGGTAGAGGAGGCGGCTGCCCATCGTCGGAGGGGCCGTGATGGTCGCCGGCCGTTGCCCGACTAGGGCGAGGCCTCGTCGGCCCCAAGCGAGGGCCGATGACCCTTGCCTAGCGCAGCGAGGGCTTGCTTGGCCCCCAGAGAGGGTCATCGGCCCTCGCCTAGTGCGGGCGAGCCTCGTCGGACGCAAGTAAGGGCGCCTAGATCTGGGCAAGCCAGCCCCTTGCCTAGGGGCTGGCGAGCCCTTGCTCGCGCTAGGTGAGGGTCGCCGGCCCTCACCGGGGTCGCGAGACCTTGCTTGGTGCCGACAAGGCCTCGCCCCCGGTCGACTCGGGCACTGGCAACCGTTGCTAGCCCCTTCGGCGTTGGGTCGCCGCCTCCTTTGCCATTTTCTTTTTTTTTTTTTATATTTTTTTAAAAATGAAATTTAGTTTTTAAATATATATTTAAAAAATGAATAAAAAATATTTTAAAAAGCCAATTGGAAAATAAAAAATAAATTTAAATGCCACATCATCATTTTTAACGGAAAAGACTAACGGTGTTAACTTTATAACTCAATTGAACCATTTTGACAAGTTTTAGGACTTAATTGCACTTTTTACAAGTTTTAGGACTCAATTGAAGAAAGAATGTCCAATTTTGAAAGGAAATATTTTATAAAAATTCGAAAAAGCAATTTGGTTACCGTTTTCACTATACTTGGCAGGTTCTATACGGTAATTGATTGGGCCTTCATCCCAATCATTTCACCTAAAAAAAATTAAAATTTAAGTATGTTATAGATTAAGATGTTTTGAACAACTTTCATGAGAAAGTTTCTCCAAATTCGAAGCACAAAGAGCTCTATAAAATTGAAAAATATGAACGATTTAGCAGTTTCGAAAAACTGAGAAGTCAAAACCTATGAAACTTAAGGTAGCATCAAGGCTATAGGATAGCCATAATTAGCTCCAATGTATCCTATTTTTATTGGGACACTTGGCTTGGATACTTTGCTTAATTCCAAAAGTAAATCCTTGATAATCATGGCCATATCTAGAAAAATCTAGATGGAATGATAAGTCAACCTCCTTCATGAAGAAGCTAGGATGTTCTAGAGAATTCCATTTTGTCATTTTCTTCCTCAATAAAGTGGCTTGGAGAAATCCATCGTTTTAGGGCTGGAAAAAGAATCATTAGGTACACCTCAAAAAATCAAATCACATACACCCGAGGTTCGGCCATCACGCCCCATGCTCGCCCAACCGTTCATTTGGACGGTCGGTCGACCTAAAGGGTCGGTTGTCATTTGGTTGGTTTAAGGCTAATCCTAAAGCTACCCATGGCCTAGCACTAAGCCAAGGCACTCATGGATCTTAGAATTAGTGACAAAATAGCTAGGTCTATTCCTGAGCTCATTCCGGTTGACACCCGATCCATCCATATGGTTCATGGTCGGCGCATTACCGATCCATGATCGAATATCACCAATTCAAGATTCATTTCTAATTACTAAGAATTAAATAGAGAATGATGCATTTTCAGTTGGAAGATGATTGTATTTAGTCAAGTTCAATCATCCGTGTATTGGTGCATAGCCAAGCGAAATCACCTGCGGCTGGGCATTGTGACCGGTTGGATTGACCCATGATCATTCGTCAATCCAAAATCATTCTGTGACCAATCTTCATGATCAAAAGGTCATCTTATGAGCTCGTGATCCCTTCCCATCGATATGGTCGATAGAAAATTCACGACCGACACCTTGACTAGTTCGTGATCGGTCGGTTGGTTGGTCGTCGGTCCATTATCGATCCTTGATGCCTTACTGATCGAGCTAATCAATCCCATAGCCAATGGCCCATGGTCGATCCTTACGAGATCAGAATTGAGGGTGTTACAATTCTTCCTTGCGTGGTTCGGTTAACGTGTCCACCATGTGTCTTGGAGTGGAAATAGAAAGTGAAAACAAAAACGTGTGAATTGTTTGCGCGTGTGTGATTGCATTGTTCATTGAGGTCAATAAGTCCTTATGTTGTGAGCTTACTCGCGAGTCTAGATTTCATTTAGGTCATGTCATTATAGATCATTGGTCCTTAGCATTGTTTCATATAGTCCAGTTTAGGGGGTGAGTGAGTTGCGTGTCTTAGGTTGATTTTCCATTTGTGTGAGGGGTGGATTGTATGGTATAGTGTTTTGGATATTTCATTGTTGGGCATTAGCTCACCCTTATTATTGTTCACATTTTTTTTTAGATCCATAGACATGGCTACGATTCCTTCTACCCTTATCTTACGTTACGGCGCCCCAATAGATCTTGAGGGGTAGTTGTACAAGTTCACCATTCTATACTTTCCTTTTATGACTTGTATGCTACACATCCACACTATAGATAGGTGTAGGTCCATCAACTGGTTGTATCACCAATCACTTTGTGGCACTCTACACTAATATCAAAGGATATCTGGGTGATCCTTTGCCATACCCGGAGGATAATAGTAGTAATGATGATGAGGACAATGTCGGTAGGGAGCCTTAGGCAAGGGAGACATGGTTTTGGCACTTTTTGAGATTGAATGGGGCGGATTAGTGGTACGCTATAGATAGTTTAAGGGTATAAATGACGGCTAAGTGGATAGCATGTGGGAGTAATGTATCCTTTTGACCTCCCTGTGTAGCCATGTTATCACCTATGTTTAAAAATGATACAAGAAGTGAAAGTTATTGCTTGTTTCTCCTCTTTGTTCATCCATTATTGTTGATGTTTTGCTTGGTGTTTAATTTCAATTTCTGCTTATGCTAAAAAATGAAAGATTAATATCTCACATTAGTAAAGTGGCGGACTGGGACGCCACATGCAGCACCTAAATTTTTCATCTCAAATTCAGCACTCAACTACCTCTTTAGTTATACATATTATTAGATGGTATCAATGTGTCATTGACATATATTAATAAATATATCAAAGAGCCATCTTTCAATCTCTTAAGTAAACACAATCATCCATCTAATTTTTCAAATAGTTCTAACTAGCCATGAAAGCGTTGGAACACTTGTACCATTGCTTAAGAAACCGTTTTAGCCCATACGAAGATTTCTTTAACAAGCAAACATGATATTTCTTACATAGAATAGCAAATCACTTTGGTTGCCTCATGTAAATCCATTCCTCTAACTTACCACGAAGAAACGTCATTTTCACATCTAGCTACTCTAACTTGAGATCATGCGCAGTAACTAAGGCAAGTAAAACACTAATAAAAATATGTCTCATCACAGGAGAGAACATCTTGTTATAATCAATGTCTTCTCGCTGTGTATACCTCTTCACCACAAGTCTCGCCTTATACTACTTCCTCGATATTAGGAATGCACTCTTTCCGTTTAAAGACTTATACTTCCAATAATCTTCTAGTTCTTGGGTATATTTACTAGCTACCATGTTTAATTCTGATGAAGTGATTCAATCTCTTCACTCATAGCCCATAGCCACTGTGATGACTCATTACTAGCCATCGTCTCAGAATAAGATGAAGGCTCATCTGTCTCCACCTCTTCACTTACAGTTAATGCATAAGTAATATCTATATAATCATAATGTACCGGCGATTTAATTTGCATTTTATATCTGTTTACGACTATAATATGCTATGGCTATACTGGTTGTTCACTATCACTAACTTCAGGAACTGTGGCTACATCTGTAGTCTCAACTCTTTACCTTTAAGGTCTTTGAAGTCTCCACCTGAAACTTTATCTCATTATTAACATCATGATATGTCTGCTCTGTTAGTTGTATCTTAGAACTCTTTTGTTGAAGCATCGGAGTCTCGTATACTGATTAGAAAATCGGGTGATCTAGGATTGGTGCACCATAGCCATTAGCCTTCACCCTATATGCATAACTCGAAAATATGCGCTTCTTTGCCTTTAACTCAAGCTTACTATCACTCACATAAGCATACGTAGGACACCCGAATATATGTAATCCATAGTAATTAACAAATTTCTGCAACCATACTTTCTCAGGAGTGTTCCACTTGATAGCGGATGATGGAAATCGACTAACAAGGTAAAATTCCATATTCGCTACTTCAACCTAAACTTCCTTGCCAAGTCCTGCATGAGAAAGCATGCATCGAGCTCGCTTAAGCAAAGTTTTGTTTTTCCGTTCTGCTACGTCATTTTGCTATACTGTCTTAAGTACTGTATGATGTCTCACAATCCATTCTTTCTCGCAGAACTTGGTAAAGTCTTTACCACATAATTCTATGCCATTATCGATTTTTAGGCATTTGATTTGTTTATTTGATTGCTTCTCAATTAATACATTAAATTTCTTGAACTAATCGAACACATCATATTTATACTTCAAAAAGTATAGCATTAGGGGTGAGCATCTAGGGTCAACCTTGGACCAACCTTATACTGGCCCAACCCTGCCGGTCTTGGTCCAATTCCCAGGGAGACCGGATCGGTCTTTAGTTCTAGGATTCCTAGACCAGCACTATGCAAGTTGGTCCTCGGTCTTTGGAGTTTAGGGTTGGTCCAAGGCCGGTCCTGGTCCGGTTCCCAAGGAGATCAGGTTGGTCCTTAGTCTTGGGATTCCTAGAACAGCACTATGCGAGTTGGTCCTCGGTCTTGAGAGTTTAAGGTTGGTCCAAGGCCGGTCCTAGTCCGGTTCCCAAGGAGATCAGGTCGGTCCTTAGTTCTAGGATTCCTAGACCAGCACTATGCGGGTTGGTCCTCGATCTTGAGAGTTTAGGATCAGTCCAACCTGGACCAACCCTAAATATATATATATATATATATATATATATATATATATATATATATCTAATATATTATTTATAATTTTTTTATATAGAGAAAACCTTAAAATAAACGACGTCAACAACATTAAATAGCTCTTTAGTGAGGAGTTTAAGTAATTTTACCCTATTTTTTAATAACTTAGATCTTTCAATGTCTTTTACAGCGTCAATAGTTATAATTTACAAAGGAGGAAAACGTTTTTGTGAAAAGTCATTACGCTGTTCAAAATGGCATAAATAGCTCCTTACGGCATCTTCCTCTAATACTCGTTCTCTTCTATCTTATTTGTCCTCTTTGTTGGAGAAATCTTTCCAGAATATTTTGAAGCTGACAAAACGTTTTTATCAGTCTAGTCTGGATATTTGCGGAGACCGAGCTTTAAAGTCCGAAGACTTTATGATCACCGACTCAAGACTCAAGACTCAAGACTATTCTCACCGATGCCTCTTTCTAATCCAAAGTGACGAAGGAAATCCAGAGCCGAAGTATATGGTTGAGGATTCGATCCTATCCTCTGGAGAAAATCCCTTGGTTGGATAAATATTTCGGATTCTTTTTGTTCTTATCTAGATCGATTGAAGATCCGATGATCGACGAAATATTCTTGGAATGTTCTATTCTTGGAAACCAAGATCCTGATTGTATGGGCGAACAGGATTGATGGGCTATCGTCGAGTTCCTTAAATAGCTCGAATGATCTTCTTGATTGATTCCGTCCAACGGGTAGATTGGAGGAATTCCTTTGGTAAGTGCCAACGGCTATGATGGCATAAAGGAGTATAAAAGGAAGACGTTCTAGTTGTTTTGAAGAGTGTGATCGATAGAAAAATTCCAGAGTTTGAAGCACCTTGATTATTAGTCGATACAGTTTGAGCGAAATTGTATACACAGAGAGTGTTTATACTTAGCGATACCTTGAGCGAGTGTGGTAGATCATCTACACCTAAAAGTCAAGGAAGATCAACGCTGTAACATCTCTTTGTTCATAGTGGAATCCAGCCAATAGGCTGTCAGTGCAGAAGAGTGGACGTAGGCTTGAATCAAGCCGAACCACTATAAACCGCGTGTTCAATTCTCTCTTTCCTTTACTCAGTCCTACGATTGATTATTAATTGCTGCAAATCCTTCAACTGTCTAAGTATTGTGCAATTATCAAGAAAAATCTTTTATACCTATTCACTCCCCCTCTAGGTACTTGTACTAGTTATATCAATTGGTATCAGAGCCCGTGTTCTTACTTTATTTGAAGTGTTTTACTTCAGAGTAAAAGATCCATGGCTAGTATGCTAGCACCAGGGCTGGTGGAAGGGCAAAGCAATACCAGACCACCCTATTTTGATGGAAAGGATTACAACATCTTGAAGAACAAGATGAAAGCTTTCCTACGGTCAAAGGATCCTCTGTAATGGGACGTTGTGGAAAGAGGAATCACTCCTACTGCTGCATCAGTGTCTGAAAGAGGGAAAGAAACTGTTGAGACCAGCGGAATGTCTCAAGAAGAGATAAACAAGAGACAAGCACTCGATGCAAAAGCAATTTACTCTTTATATTGTGCTTTGTCACCAACTCGAATATAACGAATATCTTCTTGTGTTACAGCAAAAAAGAAGTCTGGGACAGATTACATATCACCTATGAAGGGACAGACCGAGTGAAGGAGACCAGAATTAACATTCACCTTGGTTAATATGAAGCTTTCAAAATGAAACCAGGAGAATCTATAACTGACATGTTTAGCCGTTTTACAGATATTGTCAATGGTCTTGAGAATCAAGGACAGAAAATTTCTGATCCCATGAAGGTGAACAAGCTACTGCGTGGACTCTCCAAGGATTGGAATCATATAAAGACTTCAATAAGAGAGACGCAAAGAATTATGCCATTATCTCGTAGACGAGCCGATTGGAACTCTTCGATCTTACGAAGTGGAACGAATTAATGAAGACGAAGATCCAAGAGGTAAGAAATCCATTGCATTAAAATCTAATGATGATTCGATGATACGATTCTCAAGAAGATCTGGATGATGAGGAGATTGCTCTTATGATAAGAAGATTCAGAAAGCTGAATAGAAAAGGAAGAAGGTTCAACTCAAAGAAACAAAGTTTTCAGAAACAGCAAACCAAGTTTGTTGATAATGAGGAACCAAACAAAGATGTAGTCTGCTTCGAATGTAAGAAAAAGGGACACATCGTATCCAACCGTCCTCTTCTAAAGAAGAAGAGAGGAAAAGCTGAAAAGTCTCGAAAAGCTCTCAAAGCCGAAACCTGGAGCGATACAGAGTGTGAAGAAAGTGATGAGGAATATGCCAACCTGTGTCTGATGGCACAATCAGACTCAGACTCTGGATTAGATTCAGACAGTGAATTTGGAGGTGAGGACACCTGGAGTGCCATAACTTAGCATGCCGGGACACTTAAGTGCCATAACTTTAAAATGGTACACTTAAGTGCCATCATCGGAGTAAAATGGGACACTTAAGTGCCACTCCGGCGAAAATCCGGCCAAATGGCCGACGTGGCAATTTTCCGGCGAGTTTAGTCCAAAACGGCGTCGTTTTGCACGCCGACGTGGCGGAGAAAACGCAAAAACGACGACGTTTCGTGTCTACGTATAAATAATAATATAAAAATTAATTAAATTATAAAGTATTCAAAAAATTAAAAAAATAAGAAAAATTAAAAAAATTAAAAAAATTAAGAAAAATTTAAAAGTTTTAAAAAATTAAGAAAATTTTTTTTTTAAAAAAAAAAAAGGGGGGGGGGTAGGTCGAACGGACGGGCTGAGCCCTCGCCGCCGCCGCCTCCCCCTCCCGTCGCCGCCGGAAGGGCCGGCGACGGAGGGGGAGGGTCGGCCGGCCCTTCCCGGCGACGGCGGGGGAGGCGGCGGCGGCGAGGGCTTAGCCCTCGGCCGCCCGTTCAACCTCCCCCTCCCCCCCTTTTTTTTATAATTTTTTTAATTTTTAATTTTTAATTTTTAAGTTTTTTTAAGTTTTCTTATTTTTTTAATTTTTTAAATATTTTAAAATTAAAATTTTTAAAATTTTCTTATTTTTTTAATTTTTTTAATTTTTTAAAATTAAAATTTTAAAATTTTCTTTTTTTTTATTTTTAAAATTTTTTAAAATTAAAATTTTTAAAATTTTCTATTTTTTTAAAATTTTTTTAATTTTTATGCTTTGATTTGGAGCTCCGGCGAGCCACGTAGGCAAAAAATAATAATAAAATATTGCCACGTAGGATTTCCGGTAAGGGTCGCCGGAGGTGGCACTCAAGTGTCCCACTCGGAAAAAAAAGTGGCACTTAAGTGTACCGTTTTGAAGTTGTGGCACTTAAGTGTCCCGGCGTGCCAAATTATGGCACTTGTGTTGGACTTCTGCCGTGAATTTGAAGTAAGTGATTTTAAAATTCCTATCAAAGTCTCTAAATACATTGATGAACTATGTTTTAGTCTTAAGACTTCTCTCAAAAAAATTTCCGAACTTAAAAGGAAAATTCAGCTCTAAAACAAAAGGAAATCATTTTAGAAGAAAGAGGGAAAAGTTTAGACTTGAATGTTTCTACTCTTAAAGAGAATGAAGATAATCTTTCAAAAGAAAATGCTTTCTTAAAAACTGACTTATCAAATATTTCAAAGAAATTTTCAATAGGGTCTGAAAAACTTGAGAAAGTTCTTTCAGTTCAAAGACCTTACTTCAATAAGTCTGGTTTAGGTATGACAGCAGAAACAATCCCCTTGATTGATTTTCCGAAAGTAAAAGAAAGAATTAAAAAAAGACCGTCGAGAGAGGCTTACAAAAATCATTTTAAGAAAGTTTTTGTAAAGTCTGTAGGTCGAAATGCTCTAAGGTGTTCAAAGTGTAACAGTCATGATCACTTTGAAAAAGAGTGTCCTATGGTTTGGAAGCCTGTTAAAAAGGTATGGCCTAATAATGCTTATCCTACTAACACCAAAGGACCTAAGAAAATTTAGGTACCAAAGAAAGCTTGAGACTCTCTTTTGAATGCAGGTCTCTGTCAAAAAGAAGGTAAAGTGGTATCTTGACAGCGGATGCTCAAGACACATGACAGGAGACTCAAATTGCTTCATAAAGTTTATTCAAGTAAATGGTGGAAAAGTTTCATTTGGTGGAAACAGCAAAGGAAGCATTGTGGGATTTGGAACTGTGAAAATTGGAAATCTCACAATAAGCAATGTCTCTCTAGTGGAAGGACTCAACTACAATCTTCTCAGCATTAGCCAATTGTGTGATACTGGTTTCAAGATCTCATTTCAAGAAGGCATATGTTCTGGAATTAGTAAAGACTCGACTTAGTCTTCATGGGTCGAAGGCATGGAAATATCTACCTCCTTGATGTAAAACCAAATGAAACACAATGCCTAATCTCAATTCAAGATAAAGCGGTCTTATGGCACAGAAAGCTTGGCCATGTCAACATGAAGCAATTAGCCAAAATCTCATCAAAGAAGCTTGTTCAAGGTCTACCTAAATTGCCATACCAAAAGTCTGATTCTTGCACACCATGTATTCTGGGAAAGCAGGTAAGAAATTCATTTAAGCCAATAAATCATGTCTCTACTAATCATGTACTACAGTTGCTGCATATGGATCTCTTCGGACCAACAAGAACCCAGAGCATTGGAGGCAAGAAATATTGTCCAAGAATTGTGGACGATTACTCTCGCTTTACAGGTATATTTTCTTGCAAGTCAGAAACCTTTTCGTACTTTGAGAAGTTTGCTAAAAAGATTCAAAATGAAAAATGATGTGCTATCTCAAGTATAAGAACAGATCATGGAAGTGAATTTGAAAATCAAGATTTTACAAAGTTTTGTAATAAATCTGGTTTTAATCATGTGTTTTCCTCTCCATATACTCCAAAGCAAAATGGAGTGGTGGAAAGAAAGAATAGATCTCTTCAAGAAATGGCTAGAACTCTTTTAATTGAAAGTAAAATTTCTTCACGATTTTGGGCTGAAGTCGTTTCAACAAAGCATGCTATATCGTCAATAGAGTCTTCCTAAGACATATTCTAGAGAAAACCCCCTATGAATTGTTCAAAGGTAAGAAACCTATTGTTTCATACTTTCATGTGTTCGGTTGCAAATGCTTTATTTTGAAAAATGCAAATGATCGAGTTGGTAAGTTTGAAGAAAGATCAGATGAAGGCATCTTCCTTGGATATTCTACATCAAGCAAGGCCTACAGAGTCTATAACAAGAAAAGCCAGTCGGTGGAGGAATCAAATTCCAAGACTCAACGCAAGATGAATCCAGTCAGACTCAGTATGAGGAGTCTGAACCTGCTCCAGATCTTTCAAGGCTTACAACTCAAGAAGCATCTTAGACTTTGGAAGTCCAACATCAAGATGCTCATGAAGATTCAAATAAAGAAAGAGATCATCAACCAGGCAAATCAACCAGTAACTGGAAGCATAAGTCCAGTCATCCCAAAGATCTCATTATCGGCGAAATCAATGAAGGAATCCGCACCGATCAAAAAGGCGTGAAGAATCTAGTGCTTTGTGGCTCTCATTTCTGAAATTGAACCAAAAGCATAGAAGAAGCTTTATCTGATGAAAGTTGGATTGAAGCTATGCAAGAAGAACTCAGACAGTTCAACATCAATGATGTCTGGGAATTGACATCTAAACCAAAAGGTAAAACTGTTATTAGAGCCAAATGGGTATTCAGGAACAAGATGAATGAGGAAGGAAAAGTCGTACGAAACAAAGCAAGACTCGTGGCCAAAGGATATACGCAAGAAGAAGGAATAGACTATGACGAGACTTACGCACCGAGCAAGGTTAGAAGCTATTCGACTATTACTTGCGTTTGCTTGTTATAAAAATTTCAGGTTATTCCAAATGGACGTCAAAAGTGCGTTCCTAAATGGATTTATCCAAGATGAAGTTTATGTGGAACAACCACCTGGGTTTGAAGACCCAAGGAAGCCGGTCGATCTTGGGAAAAAGGCCTTGTATGGTTTAAAGCAAGCACCTCGAGCTTGGTACGACGTACTAAGTAAGTTCCTAATACATAATGGTTTTGTCAAAGGTAAAATAGATACTACTTTATTTATCAAAAAGGAAAACAAAAGCTTTTTACTTGTTCAAATATATGTGGACGATATTATTTTTGGATCTCGTAATGAAAGTCTATGCAAGAAATTTTCTAAGTCTATGCAGGATGAGTTTGAAATGAGTATGATGGGAGAGTTAACATTCTTTCTTGGATTCCAAGTGAAACAAATGAAGGAAGGAACTTTCATTCATCAAGAAAAGTATGCAAATGATCTTGTCAAAAGGTTTGGATTGGAAAAATGCAAAAAGACTGACATACCAATATCATGTTCTATGAAGATAGACAAGGATGAAGAAGGGAAGAAAGTAGATCAAAAACTGTACAGGAGCATGATCGGTTCACTTCTTTATCTTACCGCTTCTAGACCTGATATTTTGTTGAGTGTTTGCATCTGTGCTAGGTTTCAATCAGATCCTAGAGAATCTCATCTCAGTGCCGTGAAACGTATTATCAAATACGTTGCCTCATCTTCAAGCATCGGTCTTTGGTATCCAAAGAGAGGAGACTTTAATCTTCTAGGATACTCGACGCGAGATCTGGCCGGTTGCGAGTCGATAGAAAGAGCACTTCGGAACTTGTCAATCGCTTGGAAATAGCACGGTGTCTTGGTTTTCAAGGAAGCAAAGCACCGTGGCTCTCTCAACGACGTAGCGAGTATGTAGCTCTTGGAAGCTGCTGTTCGCAAATTCTATGGATAAAACAACAGCTACAAGACTTTGGCATTGAAGACTCATGCACGAAATCGATGTGACAACACCCGGCGCGATCAATCTCACCAAAAATCCAATCCTTCATTCAAGAGCAAAGCATATTGAGATTCGACATCACTTCATTAGAGATCATATTCAAAATGGAGAAATCTCGATTCAATTTGTTGATTCAAAGAGTCAACTAGCGGATATTTTCACAAAGCCTTTGGAGAAAAATCAATTTGACGTTATCCGTTCAAGACTCAACATTTTGAAGCTTGAAGAAGTTAAAGTCTAGAGACTCACCAATCCTCGAGACTCTAATCTCTCAGACTCTAAATCCTCAGACTCAGACATTCATGGCTATAGACTGTAAGTTGCTTTTTTATCCGGACTCGAAAAGGTACGACTTTTCGTTCAGTTATAATCTGTGTGAAAATAGAAAATTTGTCTTTTCAAAAGGATTAATTCTGGCAGTTATTGATTTTAAAAAGAAGTGTTCGTACACTTTCCTTGTGCCGATTGAACTTCCCTTTTCAAAACTGAGTTATATAAATACAGTTTTTTTTACCCAATCTTCAAAACCCTAAAAGGCACTCTCCTCCCGATCTTGTTTCTACTTTTTGTTCATCTTCGAGAAAGTGGTCATTTTTCTTGGGAAAGCAAGTGAATGAATCTTTCAAACGACAAAGAAGGATGTCTTCTTCAAGGAAATCATCAAGAATAGCAAGCAGGGGACCACAAAGAATGGAGAAGGGACCGACACACTTCGATCTCACCGAGGAGGAAGACTTATCAAGTCAGCGACAAAGTCCGATTCGCTCTCATCCACGTCATTCAACGCCTTCTACCCCACAAGGTGCAAGTCAACATCTGGAGGAAGAGATAATCGAGGACGCTAACCCTGTAAGAGTCCAAAAACCCTCCTTTATCTATAAGCTTTATCGCGCGTTGAAAAGCACCGGTACACCATTGAACTATATAGACGATTTCCTTAAGGACAAGAACTATGGGAATGAGTATCTTTTTCTGCGAAAAATGGAGGAATTGGGAATTGCTCCGAAAGGAAAAGCAGAGCACGCACTTGCGAACATTCCAAGTGATCCTCGTGTACCAGGTCAAAATCTGATTGAAGGGAACGATGATGACAGAATGTTCCTTGAATTCCAACCTAGAATGGGTGTGGCAGCAAAGGTGAAAGGAAATCGGATGGATTTGTTCAAATCAAAGGATCAGGAGAATGTGTATTTCAGACTGTTGAAAAGAGGGGTGATAAACCCTAGAAGTGTCGATTTTGACTTCCTGGACGCCATCAACATGAACTTAAGAGAGAAGTTGAATTTTCTTCAACTTGAGAAATTTTGCTCTGACGCCACGGACGGTTATACACAACTGACCGCATATTTCTATTCGAATCTCAGCTTTTTGGATGCGAATAGAATTTCATTCAGTGTGCGAAACCAAGTCTACGTGGTAGATGTAGACATGTTGGCGGACATAGTTGGAGTTGAACGAGGACGTTATCATCCAATCAAAGTCTCACCTACTCGTACTACTCTGGAACTGGTCAAAGATAGGGATACAGAGAAGAGAATTACCTACTCAAGGATGAATGCCATTAACATCGTGCTTCATAAGATTGTGATCAACTGTCTCAGACCGAAGTCTACCTCAAAGACTGCTGTATCTAATTCTGAAGCAAAATTGATGTACGCGATCAACTCAGGACGGAAGTTCTCTCTCCCTCATACCATTCTCTTCCACATGTACAGAGCAATGTCGAAAAACAAGGGACAATTGCCTTATCCAGTGCAGTGACCAAGATCTTCGACACATGAATATTGAACCGCCTCATACACTTTGTGTTCGACCGTGCGATAAGATGGTGGTAGGTTTGAAGATGTTAACAAAGATGCGTCTGCAAGAACTTTCCAAGGCAATGGAGAAATTCGAGTGAAGTCTCCGGTTCCGTCTGTTTCAAAGAGAAATGAAAGGAGGCCATTGGAGCCCCATCGAAAAAAGAAGAAAAGAACTCTCATCTTGGAGGATGAAGATGAAGAGGATGAAGATCCCACTATCTCGTGCTTTGACAAGAACCGGACGTTCGTGCCTCAACCGACGAACTTCGAAGAAACAGAGAGAAGAAGAGGAGCAAGCCAAGAACGAGAGAAGAAGAAGAGCGAGAGAGAGAAGGAGAAAGAAGTCAAGAAGAAAGAGAATGAGAGAAAGAAAAGTCTCGTAGCTGAATCTGGAGAAAAGGGAAATCAAGATACAGAAGAGCATGATCATCACTCTTCCCCTTTTGATGTCCTAGAGACAGGGGGAGTTGGCGAGCAAGAAAGGTTCACACCACATGCTGCCGATAGTGAAGGTCCAAGACAATCTCCAGCAGACCCAGAAGAAGTTCAGGTTTCTCAATTGCACGAAGAAGGACACGATACGTCGACTCCAAATCTGCAAGACTATACGAAGCTCCATCGTCCGCATTCACTCCATCCGAGAAAGCTCATGCAAGTACACGAGACGGACAACTCGGCAGATTTTCGTCGTATTCTTGATATCCTTCCGAAATGCGGGGACAAATATATGCTCGGTGTGAGATTCAAACCATAAAGAATGCTTGGACAAGCATCTTCGGTTACCCGAGGACAAAATGAAAGATCTCGCTCTACAACTTCAAGCCAATGCCAAAGGAGAGGAGGTAGCTCAATTAAGGGAAGACTTGAAGAGGCTAGAAGGCATAGTCCAGTCTATGGGAGATTTCCAGATCGTACGCATTCCCAAGCAGACCTGATTCCTTTCTCATCTTTTTAATGATGACAAAAAGGGGGAGAACCAATTTTAACCAACTTAAACTTTGACTTTTTAAATTTGTGGTTATGTTTGTTTTTTTTTTTTTTTTTTTTTGAGTTTGACTTGAGTGAACTTGGGTGTGAATTTAAATTTGACTGAATTAGCTGTGGATTTAGATGCTTGACTGGTTGCATTTATATCAAGTGTTGTTTTATGGTATTACTCATGAAAGACTAACCAATTTTCTGTGGATGCGAGTCTCGGTTGTTTTATTAATCTTTATGAGTTAGCCATATTGCTTGAGAAATGTTTTTGCGGGTCAAAGTTGTTCAAATCTACAAGAAAGTTTTGTCACCATCAAAAAGGGGGAGATTATTGGAGAAATCTTTCCAGGAATATTTTGAAGCCGACAAAACGTTTCTATCGATCTAGTCCGGATATTTGCGGGCCAGACGGTTTAAAGTCCGAAGACTTTATGATCACCGACTCAAGACTCAAGACTCAAGACTATTCTCACCGATGTCTTTCTAATCCAAAGTGACGAAGGAAATCCCGAGCCAAAGTATATGGTTGAGGATTCGATCCTATCCTCTGGAGAAGATCCCTTGGTTGGATAAATATTTCGGATTCTTTTTGTTCTTATCTAGATCGATTGAAGATCCGATGATCGACGAAATATTCTTGGAATGTTCTATTCTTGGAAACCAAGATCCTGATTGTATGGGCGAACAGGATTGATGGGCTATCGTCAGGTTCCTTAAATAGCTCGAATGATCTTCTTGATTGATTCCGTCCAACGGGTAGATTGGAGGAATTCCTTTGGTAAGTGCCAACGGCTATGATGGCATAAAGGAGTATAAAAGGAAGACGTTCTAGTTGTTTTGAAGAGTGTGATCGATAGAAAAATTCCAGTCCGAAGCACCTTGATTATTAGTCGATACAGTTTGAGCGAAATTGTATACACAGAGAGTGTTTATACTTAGCGATACCTTGAGTGAGTGTGGTAGATCATCTACACCTAAAAGTCAAGGAAGATCAACGCTGTAACATCTCTTTGTTCATAGTGGAATCCAGCCAATAGGCCGTCATCGGTGCGAAGAGTGGACGTAGGCTTGAATCAAGCCGAATCACTATAAACCGCGTGTTCAATTCTCTCTTTCCTTTACTCGCCTTACGATTGATTATTAATTGCTGCAAATTCTTCAACTGTCTAAGTATTGTGCAATTATCAAGAAAAATCTTTTATACCTATTCACCCCCCTCTAGGTACTTGTACTAGCTATATCACTCTTAATATTTAATTTGCCAAAATCAAAAGAAACAACTTCTCCGCTCGCCACTCGACACTCACCTCACTCGCTTTGGGTCACTCGTGCCACTTGTTATTCGGGGAGTACAAAAAGTAAAATAAAAAAATTATCGGTTGGTTCTAGGTTGACCTTGGAATCGGACCAAACCCATTGGGTTGGTCCAGTCCTTGGTTGCCTTTTCAGAAAATACAAAAAATGAAATAAATAAATTATTGATGGTCCCGGGTTGACCCTAGAATCAAACTGAACCCACTGGGTTGGTCCGGTTCTTAGTCTCAAACTTAATAGGGTCGGTCCTTGGTCCCAAAAATTGAGGACCAGCACTGTGCGGGTTGGTCCTAAAATTAGGGGTGAGCTGGCCCAAGCCGAACCATGCTCACCCCTAATAGTCATACCTTCCTCGAATGGTCATCAATAAATGTCAGCATATTTCGAGCACCTCATTTCAAAGGAACCAGAGACAATGTGACATCTTGAATTTTCACCCACTTATTTAGCAAAAATGCAAGGAAAGATTAAGGTCCGCAATGATCGAGGTGGAAATACAAATTTCTTGAGATGCCTTTGAGAATTTATTTAACCTATTTGAGTCCAAGAATATAGGGGAAATTCATTGCACAATTATAGAATATAGCTAGGCCATAATCTTGAGTTAAATTGAAAAATTATGGCCACTTTGATTAATGTGGCCATTATAACGTAAAATATACCTTATATTATATCATGAATAATTAAATTAGGATAAGCTAAGTCACTATTAATCCCTAATCACCATTGACTGGTCCCCTCATTTTCTAAATGCCCAATTTGCCCTCACTTATTATGCATGAGAAGTAATCATCGGTGAATAGTGAGGAGGCCAATAGATTTTCATCCAATGTGAGTATTGAGCAAGTCGTAATAAAATTTTCCTCTCTCTTAAGGCATGGCTAAACCTCTCTCTGAATAGTGACGAGGCCAATAGATTTTCATCCAATGTGAGTATTGAGCAAGTCGTAATAAAATTTTCCTCTCTCTTAAGGCATGGCTAAACCTCTCTCTCTCTCTCTCTCTCTCTACCTTATTCATTTTCTCACTTTAGCCCCAAGAGTTCTCTCCATTTCTGCTCTCCTCACTCTCGGCCGCACCATCACCAATCCCTCTCCTTTTCATTTCTTCTCTCTTCTTTGCCATTTCTTGCTCAAATCCTCACCTAAAGTGAAGCTTAATCTCAGGGCAAGGAGAGGAGACTCATTACTAAGCCTCTCGATCTCTCATTCTCTTGGTTTTGTTAGTTTAGGCCTCAGTGGATGTTTGATACGGTGCATGTGTTGATTTGTTGGTTTTCTTTGTGTTTAGAGCAACCAAGCCGATTATTCACCAATGAACAACTTTGGTCGAGGCTTAAAAGAGAGGCTTGAGTCGTTATATTGTGATGCATGTTGGTTTTCTAGTGATTTTTGAGCTTGCATAGGAATGATCTAGCCATGGATGGCGTAGACTGTAACTTTTGTGCTGAGTTCGTGCCTTGCATGTGTAATCAATGACTTGTGAATGTGAGATGCAGTTAAAATGAAGTCTTGCATAGTTGTTCTAGCTTATGGTGTTATGTTTTGATGTGTGGAAGTGGGTGAGGTTACAATAGTACTTGATTCTCGCACTTGATTCAAGCCCATAAATTTCGTGCATGTTGTACCCTTCTCTCTATCTATTTTTGCTGCAATTTTTCCAGACAAGATCTTGAGGAACTACATTCTCAAAAGTTGCTTCTAATATCGTAAAGTTTAACATAGTTAAATTTGAGATTTTTCTGAGCTAATTTGGTAGCCAAGTAGTCGTGTTTCTCTTTGGTTCTTTACTGACCTATACCGCCATGAGTGTGACCTTCTCCGCCCTTTGATTTCCATAGATTTTTATAGACAGAATCTTGATGAAATTTCTCACAAAAGTTGTTCAAAACTTTTTTTTCTACAACATATCAAAATTTGGGAATTTTTAAAGGTGATTTGAGTTCTGTGGAAACCATTTACTGAGGAATTACTTAATTAGTTTTGAGGTTCTGTTTTACTCCGAATTCAAGCAAATAAAAGATAGGGTTTCATGTTGATTTTGACTCGGTGTTCTCATGAAAAATCTTTGTCATGGTCTTTTCTAAAACATATCCAAAATTTGGAATTTTTGGAAGTCATTCACTGTTTTAATCAAAGCAATTTCTAAAATCGGGCAAAACTGTTATGTTCTGACCAGTTTTCAAAATGAGTCATTTATGAAGGGGACGCTTGAGATTCTAGAAATGATGTCTTCTGGAAAGTTGACCAACGCACTCTGAGCTTTCCAGCAAGATAAAATTCACTGTAATGTGATGTTATTTGATGATGATTTCGAATTATTAATTTATAGTGGCAGAACTTGTAATATTTGGCTATTGAGTGTGCAAGAAATATCAAGTATTGCAATAGTTGCTTGTTATATAGCCTATGCACGAAATTGATAGAATAAAGTGTCACACCATGTGTATGATGTGCGTGATGATGGATGAGTATGAGGTTACAAATGGCAACTAGTGGCGATGTGTGATTGGGTTACCGGTGTGGTGCTCAAAGCTTGTGTGGCATGATTTCCCTGATGATGGCTTGGAATGGATGTTGAAAAGGTTTTCTAGAATGCTATATTTTCCATAGATGCCTTTGAGTGAGAAGCCTGGGGGGTGATAGGGTTCCCTAGAAGTCTAACTAAGTGATAGGCCAAAAGTGACCCACACAGTATTGACTTAGCATTGGTTGAAATCGTAAGATGGGGTGGACCAAATGATGTGGCATGCTTGAATTGGAACATGTGCCGTGTGCAATTGCATTTCGTGTGCTACACGAGCTTGTGAGTACATTATAGGCATTAAGTACTTGTCATTTGCATTATATGTTCATAGTAGGTGAGTCCTAAGATTCAAAATTGCGTTAGATCGATTAATTTATGAATTTGTCTTATCTTTTGCTAAGTTTTGCCTTACTACTACTGTATTACAATTTTTCAGATAATTAAAAAATGAACGTACCTCCACTAGCTCATTATGGACAAATGTATCATTTTGAATGCCATTTTGAGAACGTTACTTCTCCTGGTCTGAATGTGTGTATGTATGCCAAAGCTCTACTGTTTGGGTAGATTTAGGGTGCACTCAAATGATGTAGTATCGCTTTGTTGCTTGGTCCATTTGAAAGGGAGATGAACTAAAGGGATCTCTCAAATTTTGGGACAATAGTGATAGTAGATACATGGATGACAACAGTAGTAGTAGTGGACCTTCAGAGTATGGTGACCCCAATGAGGAATGAGATAGCTACGATTGGGAGTGATGTAGGAGGGTAGATATATCGGTAGGTTGATTTCCATGACGATGAACTCCTAGACAGTCACTTTTTGGATTTGGTCACGAAGGTGGGTGTGTGGATGGAGTGACACATACGTGTGTCACTAGTGGGGTTGTAAATTTCTTTTGGGTTACCCTAGGTTTAGGACAAGTGTTTATTTTGGTTGCGTATCGCCCATGTAATTAAATAACTAGCCCAATGAATAGAAATTGACCTTGACCTATTATGTTTTGATTATGCCTATTTGTATAGTTTATGTTATACATGCTTTTGCACTTAAGAAGAAATAATGGCTATTAAGATGGCACAATTAGGATGGCGTGCCTGGGGTGTCACAAACGAGCCCCAGGTATCTGAATGAATATACTCAACTGGTCACCTTGTCGGATGAATAGCTTTAGCAAACTTAATTCAGCGCTACTTCCCAAAGATGTAATACTCACATAAGTCTAGCTTCCTTATCTTCTGACCATTTAACAACCCCTTTCACTCAACATCGTCATACTTACCTCACTCATGTACCTTAACGCTTATGCCATGATTGAGTCAAGCTAGAGTTTGACTTACCTGATGAAACTATAATAATTCCGGTTAAGGTCTCTTCCAATAGATAATAGAGAGCATTCACTATTTTCCCCTTCATCATTATCATGTCGCCTCGAGAGATATTCAATACTCCACCTTCAGTGGTGTGCCTACATCCAATGTCATCAAATGTTCCCAAAGAAATAAGGTTCCTTGAGCTCCGATATGTGCATCACATTTGTTAATGTACGCACCACCCCATTGTGTATCTGAATATGAATTGTCCCTATCCGCACATTCTTGCAGGCTACATTATTCCTCCAAAGAATTTTACCACCATTTGCAATTCAGTAATTAGTAAACCAATTCTTATGAGGTATTATATTATAAGAACACCTTGAATCTAGCATACATTTGTCTCCTAACAAATTAGTAGTTACAAGTAAAACAACTTCTACATTACTAATGCTCTGCTCGACAACGTTTGTCATACTACTTGTGGCATTGCTTATCATCTTTGTTTCTCCACTTCGAACAATCTTTCCTAATGTACCCCTCCTTGTGACACTCAAAGCACTTCACACATCCTTTCAACTTTCTATGGCATGATTTCAACTTGCTTTTACCTTTGTTGCCACTCGGTTGTCAATATTGATCTTCATCTCGAATCACTAGTCTTTACGCTACCCTTTATGCCAGACTATCATCTTGCAACTTTCTTTGACACTCCTTAGAAAGCGAAATGAACTTTACCTTTTTTGAGGTAATTGTAGTACACCCCTATTGAAAATGCTAGCACTAACACCTAGAAGGGGTGAATAGATGTTTAAAATAAACATTGACAAATAAATACGAAATAAGATAAGTTGCGAGTAAAGCCTGAAAAAGCCACCAGACTTCCGACGAAAATTCAAAATTAGATAAGAGATGGAATAGATTTTTGAGAAACTTAAAAAAATTGCAATGGATAAAGTTGAAAAGAATTAAGGGAAGAGAAAATTGCACACGAGATTTATAGTGGTTCGACTTAGATCAAGCCTACGTCTACTTTTCCACACTAATAGCCTTCTGGTTGAAATTCAGTAAAATATTAACATAGAAGTGCAATATTTCGAGTGCAAACACTCAGTGGAAGATTTCCTTTTCCGTCACTAAGTCACTCTTTTTGTGATTTTTTTCTCTTGAATACAATTTCTAAGAGCTGTTGTTGAAGAACAAATGGTTGAAATGGCTTTAGATTTTGGAATTTTAATTTTCATACCCACTTCAAATAGACTATATGACCTTCGAAAATACTCCTCCACGCCTTACTTGCCGTTGGCATTCTCCAGAGGAATTTCTTACAATCAATCTGTTGGACATAATCGATTAAGGAAATCTTGTAGCCGTTTGAAGATTGAGATGAAAATCTGTTAATTCGGTCACCCATACAATCGGAATCTAGGTTTCCATAAGTAGATGCTTCCCAAAAAGGAACTCGTCTTCAAGACTAATTCATTAATTCGTGATTGATTTCATCAATGTATTTATAAAAGGTAAGTGTAATTCTTCACTAGAAAGCTATATATTAAAGAATAAATCTCTATTATGTTCATACTGAATCCTTGTCACAAGATCAATAAATCTGAGTTTGATTATATCTTCGTTCTAGTCTTGGTTTCAGTCTGGATTGCGTCAGAATGGGAAAGAGTATTGGAATGAATAGATTTTGACAAAAGTCTACGATTTGACTTCAGAAGTCTACTATTCTTCATAACAAGAATAAGAAAGTTTTGTCAACTTCAAACCTTGTAGGAGTTTTCTCAACAATCTACCCCTTTTTTTACGATGACAAAACTTTCATGCAAATTTTAAGCATAATATAAAAGTTATCCTACAAAACAACACTTTAGCAGCACATGATAATCGATAGAGATAACAACCAATAAGCACAATAAAGTCTGTATAAGTCTGCACAAAATACACCAATTAATAGTCATAATAAAAGAAACACTAGCATAGAAAAACTCAATCATGCACCAGTCAAAACTTCAAATTTGCAAAACTCTCTCCCTTTTTTTTTGGTAAGTTCTCTCTCCCTTTTTGTCAACAACAAAAAGAGAAAATCAAACAAGAACAAAGAAAATACGAAAAAAAAAAAAAAGTTTGGTTCGAAAAAGATCAAGGTTGCCTAGGAACACGAATAAGTTGGAAATCCTCCAAAGTTTGCATGGTTTCCTCAAGCTTAGTCAAACACTGATGGAAGACAGTCTCAACCTTCGCTAAATTTTGGGATGCCTATCAATTTATGGTTTGAATTTTATCATCAAGAGACTATACCTTTCTGATGAGAGATTTTGAGGTAGTACCGAGAGTAGCATGCAAACTTCTGGATTTCAACCTCCATCCCATATTGATGTGCCTTAATCTCCAAACCACTATCCGAGGATAGTTTGATTCTCGTTCAATTTGGGCACTAGCTTCTGCAAACTGTACTGATGAAGTATCCAAAGGTGAAGGAATATCGACCTAAACATGTGAAAGTTGTTGCTCCCTTGAAAATTAGCTTCCTTGTCTTGACCCCTAGAAAAAACTTCAAGGAAATGAGATGCATAAACATCTTCAACATTCAGAGGAGATTGACTGATGCCATCACTAGCAGTTGGTTCTTCTGTCTAGTCATCAAAAGGAGTTTTCTCACATATTCTCCCTGTTACAATGGCTTCAGTTTGAGGAAGAATTCCATCTCCTTCCTGCACTCATTCTCTTTCAGCACTGGTTTATTGACCAGTTCCCATCTCTCCAGCATCTCCTGCACCAACTTCTCTTGTATCTTCTCCTTCCTTGTTAGAATGCTCCTGGCCCTTGTTCATATTTGCATCTTCCTCTTCATCATTTGAGTCATCCTCCTCACTCTCTTTTACTCCAGTTTCTTCTCATTTACTTTCTTCTTTTGGTTCTTTCTCGCTCTCATCCTCTTCTTCTTCCTCAAAATCGGCTATACCACCAAGAGGATCACGCATGGCAATGTCTGCCACAATATCAGAGATGGTCTCATCTTCATCATCATCTTCTTCTTCATCTTGGAGAAGAAGAACATGTTGTTTTCTTTTTGGAGTTCGCGAGACAACGCTCTTCCTTTTGCACTTCTTCTCAGCCGCAAATCCTAACTTAGCTTTGCTAGCAGATTTTTTCTTCAAAAGTTTCAAGGCTCCAGAAAGATTCTTGAATCTTATTTTTGAGATCATTTTAAGTCCAATTTGCATGGGAACAATAGTTCTAGAGCAAAAATTGGATGGCGGTTGAATCTAAAAGTATTGGAAAAGTCTGATTACCAATGTTATAGACGGAAATTGTCATTTTCCCTTCATGACAATTCTTTACATATGCGATAGGATTGTGTGAGGGAGTGAGAAAACAACACTATTGCGGATGGCCCACATCATCTTTGCCTTGGATCTGGAAACATCAATTTTGGAAGCAACATTGGGTCTGATGCAGTTGATGATGATCTTGTGGAGTAAAATATTAGAAGCAGATATCCTAGAGTAAGTAATGCTTCTCCTAGGAATCCTGATCTTTACCAGAAACTTAGTGACCTCTTCGTTGGACACATGAATAGACAAGTATCCACTCCTTTCTATTCCCAAAATATCAGCCAACAAATTAACATCAACATTAAACACTTTATCACTTATAGTAAATTGAACATGAGTAGGATCCATAACATATAGGTTGGAATGGAAGTAAGCAGTTAATTTGTGATAAGCATTAGATGACTCCACACCGAACCTCTCCATCTGAAGCTTCGCAAATTTTTCTCGAAAATTCACCTTGATGGAATCCAAGAAATCAAAATCTACCGTTCGAGGGTTGATGACCCCTCTGTTCAGCATCTATGCATAGACTTTCTTATGGTCCTTTGACCGAGACAACTTTTCTTTTGTTCTAGTGATTTCTGTAGCAACACCCATTTTGGGTTGAAAATTTTTAAACACCCTTTCATCATCATCTTCCTTTTTACTCTCAATCTGACCTTCTGTACCAAAACAATGATCATCAGGAAAATTTGAAAGTTCCTTTTCTACTCTTCTAGCTTCTACCAACTCTAAGTTTTCCACGGCTCTCAAGAACAAGGTTTCATTCCCATAGCCATTTTCTTTCAAGAACAAACTTATGAAATCCATGGGACTTCTCCCATTTTTCAAAAACTTATAATGTTTGAGAAGTATCTCGAGCTTTCTTATTGAAATAGGTGTCGCTTGCTGAGTAACCTCTTCCTCCACTAATTGTCGATTAATGCTTCGAGGTGATTCATCCCTGGTGAGATAAAAATGCATTGGATCTTTAGGGACAAATCGAGGCGAGAGGATTTCCTCTAATAAGACATTGAAACAAACTTGGAGAGTTTTGATGACATGTTTGAGGGTGATTGAGTGAGAAATTTTGCAAAGAATGTGAGAGTAGATAAAGAGAAGCAAGAGTTTGAGAGAAAGATTAGGTTTTACAAGAGTTTGGATATCGAGGGAAAAAGGTCGAAGACTTTATTTAAAGAAAATGAACTTGGGCAATGAACATGCAAAAAAAAAAAAAAAAAAAAAAAAAAACTTCCGTTTTAATTTTTAATTTTTAAAAAAAAAAAGAGTAACTGTCAATCATTTTTGAAATATTAATTCAGAAAAATCAACATAGATATAATAATTTCAAAAAATATAAAATGCAAGTAATAATTTGAGAATAATCATACCGTTTAAGAAGGAAATAAACTTACACGCTAAAATTTGAAATATAACTACTTGAGTCTGGAAGGGCTTTCAGAAGGATGTTTCTACCAAAGATTGAACTGATGAGTCTGCTCGACCATAGACTTTAGCTAGATGCAAGAGTAATATTCAGCTTTTCACGAATGAACTCATATGATCATTTTTCCAATGGCTTGGTGAAGATATTTGCCAGTTGATTCTTCGAATCAATGAATTAAACATTGATTTCGCTATTTTGCACATGGTCTCTAATGAAATGATGGCAATTTCAATATACTTTGCCCTTGAATGGATAATAGGATTTTTTTATGAGGTTAATTGCACTTATGTTGTCATATTTGATTTCAGTGCAAGGTTCTTTTATTCCAAAGTCCTTTATTTGTTGCCTAATCCAAAAAAATTTGTGAACAACAACTTCTAAGAGTAGTATATTCTACTTTTGCCATTGAAAGTGCCACAGTATTCTACTTCTTTAAGAACCAGGACACCAACATTTATCCCAAGAGTTGGCATGTTCTAGAAGTACTTTTCCCGTCAACTTTACAACCAACTAGATTAGTATCTGAGTATCCAAGTAATGTAAAGTCTCATTCTTTTGGATACCACAGACCTAACTTTGGATTCATCACAATATATTTGATAATACGTTTGATAGCATTGAGATGAGATTCTCTAAGGTCAGCTTGGAATCTAGGACACATACACACACTGAATAAAATATCAGTCGAGTAGTAAGGTAGAGAAGAGAACCAATCATGCTTTTATATGTCTTTTGGTTATCTTTCTTTACATCTCAATCTTTGTTAAGTAGAGAAGAGAACCAATCATGCTTTCATATGTCTTTTGGTTATCTTTCTTTACATTTCAATCTTTGTTAAGTTTGGAAGAACTTGACATGGGAGTCTTAGTCTTCTTGTAGTTTTCCATCCTAAATTTTTTGATAAAATCTTTGGCATATTTCTCTTGATAAATGAAAATTATTTTCTTTGATTGTCTGACTTGTAGACCCAGAAAGAATATTAATTCACCCATCATGCTCATTTCGAATTCTTCCTACATAGACTTTGAAATTTCTTGCATAGACTTTCGTTAGAAGAACTAAAGATTATATCATCTACATATATTTGAACAAGTAGAAAGTCTTTTTCTTCCTTTTTGATAAACAAATTCGTGTCAACCATTCCTTTCTTGAAACCATTACTTACCAAAAGCTCACTCAGTCTCTCATACCAAGCTCGAGGTGTCTGTTTTAGACCATACAAAGTCTTCTTCAGTTTGTAGACAAAGTCTGGTTTTCTGGGATCTTCAAATTCTGGTGGTTGTTTCACATAGACTTTTTCTTGTATGAACCCATTTAGAAATGCACTCTTGACATCCATGTGGAATAACTTGAAATTATGGACATATGCATATGCTAACAATAATCTTATGGCCTCTAACTTGTCTACAAGTGCATATGTCTCATCATAGTCTATTCATTCCTCTTGCGATTAACCTTTTGCAATAAGCCGTGCTTTGTTCCTGGTTATTTTACCCTTTTTATCCATCTTGTTTCTGAACACCCACTTTGTTCCAATCACAGATTTTCCTTTTAGTTTTGGAACTAACTCCCAGACATCATTACTTTTGAATTGTTTGAGTTCTTCTTGCATTACTTCTATCCAGCTTTCATAAGACAAAGCTTATTGTACTCCCTTTGGTTCTATTTCAGAAATAAGAGCTAGGGCACTTGATTCTCATTTTACTTTGGATCTGGTACGAATCCTTTCTTCTATATTGCCAATAATGAGCTCTTTAAGATGGCTTGATTTGTGCTTCCAATTACTGTTAGATTTGTCACTTTCTACAAGGGTTTGCTGAACGTTTGTTTTATTTGATTCTTCTAACTTTTCTTCTACTTTACTTTAATCACTAGAAGGCTGAGGTTCCTCGGGAGAATTAGATTTCATTAAGTCTGAAATTAGTTCAGACTCTTCAAGTTGAGTCTGATCTTGTTGAAGACTCTGTAAGTTTTACTTAAAGTAGAACCGCCATGAAAATGAAACACTTGCAACCAAACACATAAAAATAGAATATATTTGGCTTTTTTTCCTTTATAAACTTCATAGGGAGTTTTCTCTAGGATAGGCTTTAAAAATACTCTGTTAATTATATAATAGGCAGTAGAAACTGCTTTTGCCCAAAAATAAGAAGACTCTACTTTCTATTAGCAGCGTTCTGGCCATCTCCTGTAAATACCTATGTTTTCTTTCTACAACTCCATTTTGTTCTAGAGTATGTGAAGAGGAGAAACATGTTGTAAACCATTCTCATCACAAAAATTTGCAAAGTCTTGATTTTCAAATACACCCCAATGATCAGTCCTTATGCTTGAAATGGCATAATCTTTCTCATTTTGAACCTTCTTAGCAAACTATGAAAAATATGATAATGTTTTTGTTTTATTTGCCAAGAAGAAAAATCAACCAAGCTATAACCACCTCATGTGGTGGTGTTGCTGGCTTGAGCTCCCTCCCTCTCACGAAAGGAGAAGAGTTCGAATCCCAGAGGCGTCGTTAGTGGTCTTAAGTGCGGTGTTGTGGTGGTGGGTCCTGCGCTAGCACCGCTCCGGGTTTACCTCGCTGGCTGCCGGCTATACAGGGGTTCCTAGGTCACAAAAAAAAAAAAAAAAAAAAAAAAAACCATGTGAATCTTGAATAATCATCCACGACTACCAAACATTATTTCTTACCACCAATGTTTTGTGTTCTAGTTGGTCCAAAAAGATCCATGTGAAGAAGCTACAAGATGGGATTAGTGGAAACTTGATTTATAAGTTTAAATGAGCTTTTGACTTTGTTTTTCCAAAATACATGGAGTACACAACTCAGAATTCTGGTACATCATTCTAGAAAGACCACGAACCAGCTTCTCAAACGATAGTTTAGCAATCTGTTTCATACTCACATGTCCAAGCTTGCGATGCTAGAGATATGCTTCATCTTGAAATGAGATAAGACATTAAGAGCACTCTAGACTTATGTCCAAAAGATAAATATTGCCATGTCTTTGCCTAGTGAAAGTTTGAGATAAATCTCGACTAATTCTAGAACAAACATCTTCTTGGAAATTGATTATGAATCCTGTATCACATAATTGGCTTATGCTCAGAAGATTGTAATTTAAACCTTTAACCATGGAAATATTGTTGATGATCAAACTTCCAACCATCACTATTCCATGTCCAATAATTTTTCCTTTGCTGTTCCTACCAAACGAAACATTTCCTCCTTTTTGTTTTTCTAGTTTTACGAACTCCAAAACACAATGGTGTGTCTGAGAGAAGGAATTGCACTTTAATGGATATGGTGCGATCTATGATCGGTTATACCAATTTACACATATTCCTTTGGGGATAATGCCCTTGAGACAGCCACATATTTATTGAATAGAGTTCCAACTAAGTCTGCTCTGACTACGCCCTATGAGATATGGCATGGTAGGAAACCAAGTCTTAATCATATTAATATTTGGGGCTGTCCAGCTTATGTCAAAAAGCTGGAGATGGACAAATTAGAGGCAAGATCTGAACATGGTTGCTTCATTGGGTATCCAAAAGAAAGTCTTAGATACTATTTCCATTTTCATTCTGATCAAAGAGTTTCGATCAGTAGACATGCTTCATTTCTAGAGAATTAGTTCAACCAAGAAAGTGGAGCTGGGTGGAAAATAGACTTACAAGAAGAAACCAATTGAGTAGTAAGTGATCAGATTTAGGTGCAGACCTCAGATTCAATGGGAGGTCCTGATGCTAAATCTGAACAGGTTCAAATATAGATCTCAGATTCAGTGGGAGCTTCTGATACATAACTTCTGAGGAAGAGTATGAGAACATCTCGTCCTCTTGTTCGTTATAGACACTTGATTGAAGGTATTGATCCCTTATTCATTATGAATGAAAGTGATCAATTAAGTGATCCAAACACCTATGAGGAAGCAATGTTTGACATTGATTATGATAAATGGTTGGAGGCCATGAAATCCAAAATGAATTCTATGTATTCCAATGACATTTGGAATCTAGTTGACCTGCCAAATGGTATTGTACAAATTGGCTATAAATGGGTCTTCAAGAAGAAGATAAACATTGATGGTCGGGTTGACACATATAAGGCACGACTGGTGGCAAAAGGATATCATCAAATAGAAGGGATTGATTATGACGAGACTTTCTCACTTGTAACCATGCTGAAATCTATTTGGATTATGTTGGCTATAACTACACACTTGGACTATGAGATATTCCAAATGGATGTCAAAACGGCTTTCCTAAATGGATTCCTTGAAGAAGACATCTACATGAAACCACCACCAGGTTTTGAGTCTGATTATGGTAATCAGAAGGTGTGCAAGCTTAAGAGAGCCATATATGGATTTAAACAAGTCTCCAGAAGTTGGAACATCCGTTGTGATGAGGTGACCAAATCATTTGGTTTCATCAAAAACCCGAATGAACCTTGTGTATACAAAAAGGTCAGTGGGAGCACCATTGTGTTTCTTATTTTGTATGTGGATGACATACTATTGATTGGAAATGATATGCCTATGATATCATCATCAAGATATTCTTGTTTCAAAAGTTCTCCATGAAAGATTTAGAAGAGACAACCTATATTCTAGGTATTAGGATCTATAGAGATAGATCTAGATGAATAATTGGTCTCTCACAATCTACCTACATAGACAAAGTGTTGACACTTTTCAACATGCAACATTCTAAAAGAGGATTATTGCCTTTTAGGCATGGAATCTGTCTTTCCAAGGATTTGTGTCCAAATAATCCTGAGGAAAGAGAGCAGATAGCAAAGGTGCCTTATGCATCTGCTATTGGAAGCATAATGTATGCTATGCTATGTACAAGACCTGATATTGCGCAAGCTATAGGCATCACTAGCAGATATCAATCTGATCCAGGTGAAGAACCCTGGATAGCAGTCAAGACTATCCTTAAGTACTTGAGAAGGACTAAGGATCTGTTCTTGATATATGGAGAATGAGACTTTAAAGTTGAAGCATATATAGATTCTGATTTTCAATCAAATCCTAATGACTATAAGTCAATGTCTAGGTTTGTCTTTATATTCAAGGGTGGTATAGTTAATTGGAAAAGTTCCAAACATAGCATAACTGTTGATTCTACTACTGAAACAGAGCATGTAGCTGCTTCCGAAGCAGCGAAGGAAGCGGCTCGGATGAAGAAGTTTATTTCAGAACTTGGAGTGGTTCCTTCCATTGAAGAGCCAATTGCATTGTTTGTGACAACAATGGGGCAATAGCTCAGGCTTAAGAACCAAGGTCTCACTAGAAATCCAAGCACATTCAAAGACGCTTCCATCTCATCAGATAGATCGTTGAGAGAGGTGATATCACCTTGCAAAAAATAGCCTCGGTGAAAACGTGGCAAATCCCCTCACTAAAGCGTTGTCTTAGTCTTCTTTTGAAAGACATCTTACCAAGATGGGTTTAAGACGTGAGATAAGTTGGTTTTAGTGCAAGTGAGAGATTGTTAGCTATATGCCCTAAAGCAACCATGTAATAGTTACATATTAGGGATTATTTAATGGCCAATAAGTTTTATTCATTCATCATCCAATTTATATGAATGAAGTTCATAAGATCAGTTACGACCGAATCTATTCTTAAGGTGTTAAGAATATGTGTGATACAGTTATGCTAAATCTTTAAATAGTTCCTAGTTGATGGATCATTGAGAGGAAATTGATGATCCTGTTGAGACCGATGTGTTCTCAAGCTTCACTTCAATGTTGGATACTTGAGGGGATGATGAGTCACAAGTCATTGGATATTGTGATATCCGAGCTAGAACACAGGTGTTTGTTTTGGACAAGTTAACTGAACATGATATACATAGAACAATTGACGACATGGAAGCTTTTTAGCAAGGTCAATGTCTGATCGTTCATGCTTTGGTCAGGTGTAAGATCATTAGACTTGAGACATGATGCTTGACTTGTATGTTGGATGGCTATGGTTCACAAGTGCGCATATTGACACTTCGTCAAACCGTCTCTGTACTTAATGGTTATAGTTTGTTCGCATACGAAGCCACATGCATGTGCAATATGGAATCTGTTTTCTTGTTATATATAGATATACAAGATTGATATCCTATGCAATCTAATCGAGACATTGTATTGAAATCCTCAGCTGGGGTTGCAATCGAGAACGAATGGTTCATGTCTTGAAAAAATACATGTCAATTAGATTTGTGCATATGATCGAATTGGTAGCTTGACCAATAGTTCCATGGCCTTTGCTCGATTGTGCTAATGTGTTAATACAAGTCCTACTGCTAGCTTAGTGATGAATCTAGGGATGTCACACACCATAACCAATTAGAATGACATTTGAACGAGAGAGAATATTGCAAATGTGTTTGCAATTGAGCTAATCAGATTGAGTCGGGCTAGAAATAAAAGTTCTGATGAAGGGGCATCGGAGTTTACAAAGTTTGAAGTGAGTTTCAGACTTTACGGCCGTGTGGTATCATCCAAATGCCCCTTAGGCTTCTTCTCAGGGTCGGAAGCACCTAAGGGCAGTGAATGTCTCTCCTAACATTGAGCCAAAGGTCACTGGTTCACACTAAGCCTGTTAAAATAGATCATATACTCATGAGCTAAATTATCATATATGTTAGTTATATTCAATAAATGGTTTATAAATGGATTTAAACATAACATAGACGTTAAATGGGTCATAAATGAGTTTACAATTTACTCAGACTTAACTCACTTCTATAATTCTTTTTTCATAGAAGTTTCACCAAGGGATTGTGGCATGTCTCAAAGTAGCCAATTTATTCTAAAGTTAATTCATTTTTGCTTGATGGACACCATTAGGCATTGAGTAGGATGCATGCACATGTTGAAATTCTTAGTTACATTGTCCTATGGGCAAGGTTGACAGGCTAAAGACAATGCTTGGTTAACATTTAAATTGCCTTAAATGCTTTCCCATTCTTAGCATGTGCATTTTGGTAGGTCTTTGTTTATTTTTATTCTTTGACAATAGGCATGTGCCTTACAAGTTTTAATATGAATTTGAGATGTTTTCATTCAACAAATTAAGTATTATTTAAAAGATTAACGATATTCTTTAGCCCAAAGTAAGGGAAAATTATAAATAAAAAAAAGTCTAAAAATTATTACACTTTTTACCAATTCAGTTTTAAATATTTCAATTTTGTCAATTGAGTCTATATAATTAATTTTTGTTGAAAATTGTCTATATGGATGCCGACTGTCCTACAAGACATGGACAACCAATGCTAACATGAATATTTTTTAATATTTTTTTATTTTTCCTTTTACTTTTTCCCTTTCCATTATTTTTTTCCCTTTTCTCTTTTTTCCATTTTTTTTCCTTTTTCTTCTTTCTATTTCCCTTTGCTGACCACTGTCGGGCCTTGTCAATGGCAGGCGAAGGTTGCTAGCCTCAAGTGAGGCCTGCCTAAGCTAGGGCTAACAAGGGTTGCATAGAAGAAGAATAATAAAGAAAGAAGAAAAGGAAAAAAAAGGGGAAAAAAACAACAAAACTTCAAAAAAATTAAACTATTATTAAAATTTGCCAATGTTAGTGTCGGTCGTCGTGTGACGCTCAGCGTCCACGTCAATAATTTCCTGCCAAAATTGGTCGGATAAGCTCAATTTGCAAAACGTAAAAGAGTTTAGGACTTAATTGAAAAAAATTGAAGACTTAGGACTAAATTGACAAAAATGTAATATGTTTTGGATTGTTTGAATAATTTTCCCCAAAAGCAAATGCCAAGAACATTCCAGATTAGGATGGAAGTGGGATAGATTCAAATTGATTGATATTATTTAAAATTTCATCCTCTAAAATTCTTGTTATTTCCCAACTCGGTCCCAAATTCATTAAGAGTTTCTCAAATTGGCTCACCAAATTAGTTTGGTACTTGGATACATTCTATATTATTTCCTTGGTAAACAAGTTATAATCATACTAAATACATAATAAACTCTATCATATTTGCAAACACAATATTTTATTTCAACTCATGGATTGGAGAGTTCCAATTGGAAAGCCTATAGAATTGCAAAACATTGGATTTGAGTATGTTCGTAAACTATTTTGTTTGAACTCTGGAATGCAGAATTTCGAGAGTCTTCCTTCCTAGTTGGGGAAGATAAAGATTCAAGGGATCGAGGTGGGCCTTTGGGGGAAGGTGAGCTCCCCACTTTTCTTTAGAAGAGGCTACTACTGAGTAGGTAGATGTAGTAGCCTCCCACGTCTAAAGTGAAAGGGTGAGCCTTGAAAGGGTTTTTGCTGGATCGACTTGTGTTTTGTATAGTGTCTTCAATTGACTTGTCGGCCTAATACCCCCTAGTTGAGGATACCGTGCGAACAAGTTATAATCACACTAAATATATGATGAACTTTACTTTGCACTTAAACTACATAATATTATCTGCCATAACCAAACATCATTTTTGCTTAAGAACATTTGGACAAATTAAAATCAAATTAATCGATTTTGTTGATTGTAAACAAAAATAAAACAATGAATCCAAAACCATCTTAGCTTATTATTAATCTTGTTTTTGTATCTCACAATATCATTTGAGTAACCTTGTTAAGGTAATTATTTCCGTTTTCACAAAAAAAAAAAAAGGATTGCAAAGAAAACGAAGGTATATTTGTAATTATTCATATTTTGCTTTGGCATCAAGTTTCTCAAATTAAAAATTTCAAACTCGTCTCAAATTTATGGAATTATTCATAGTTGATCCCAAATTCGTCCTATTATCTATAAAATATTTAGACACTGTTTATTTCAAAAACAATTAATTTTTTCTCTAAAAATGATCATTTTAAATAATTAGTCATCGGAAATTATTCTTATTTTCGACAACAATTTATATTTAAATATTTTTGTAGTTGATGAAAATATTTCTTGTTTATTTTTTTTGTAAGAAATACAAATGATGATTTAAAAAAATCTTATAAATTATATATTTTTCACAAAATAAACGGACTTTCTTTCTTTTTGTTCGAAAAATAAGCGCACTTCAACATGTGATATATTTATTACAAAAGCTGCTTAAACCCTGGAACCCTCCCCCACGCCGGTGCACCTCCGAGCTTTTCTAGCTTCTTTGTCGTCTCTACTCGAAAGCGCCATCAGACCGAAAGCTCCCTCCGAACTCTCCGCCGCCGTCATCTTGCAAGGTTAGACGCCATTCCAGCCCCATGTCCTTGTCGTCAACATCGCGTTCATGCTTTGCTTGTTTGGTTTGGTCTAATGTCCTTGCTGTGTATCGCTTGAACGAAGACGTCGCGCAATTTATGGGCAATCTTTTGTTGGCTGCAAAAACGTCTTTAACACATAGAGGGCAACTGTTTATGCGTTTATCTTGTGTTACCCACCGGCGTTGCTTTACATGCTTGGGCCTGAAATTCTGTACAATCAACTGGGTGTGCACTTGGTGGGGTTAAACTTGATTTTGATGCATCTGTAGTTATGTACTTGAAATATTTGTAGGCTTTGCGCCTCTTCTGGTGGGTAATTTCACTGTTAAGCGAGTACCCATTATGTGATCTTCAGCACCAAGGTAGTTCTTCTAATGAAGTTGTGGATTTTCCACTAGTAGGCAAGTGAATTTTGGCAGTTATCCAAGAAGAAGCATGTCTCTCCCGGATGAAGAGATTACCAGATTGTTTAGAGTCCGGAGAACGGTTTTACAAATGCTTAAGGATAGAGGCTACGCTGTTGAGAAATCTGAGCTAGAAATAACAAGAAAAGATTTTGTTCAGAAGTTTGGAGAGAACATGAAGAGGGAGGATCTTCTAATCTTAAAACACAGAGAGAAGGATTCATCTGATCAGGTATATGGTTTTTCCTCTTTTATTTTCTGATACGAAATTTTGGGTATCGTCTTAAGCTATTTCTTCTTGTTGCATAGTTCTTTACATAAAAAAAAGAAGAAAAAGTAAGATAAATAGTTCAGTAGGTGGATCTTGGTTATGCATGGTGTTGACTCTTTTAGCTATTGACCTTTTCTCCCCTGTGTTAGCTATGCTGGGCTTTTAAAATATGTAGGAACTGTCAAATGAGTGCAGAGTGGTTTTTGCTATTTGCTATTTGCTATAGGCCATACTTTCTCTTTATTCACAAAAGTACATAAGGTTTTCCTTTTGCTAGATGATTTAGGGAATTGGATATCTCTAGTGAAATTTCCTTCTGTGCCCTGTTATGTGCCAGAATTTTTTATCAACACTATTCTTGTGGTCAAAAGGCAATTGGTGGGCTGTTGTTAAAATGGTTATGTTGTAGAGTCTTTCTTAATTCCAAGATACACTTATACTTTACAATGCTTGTCCACTATTATTTGGTAGATTAAATGATTCAGTCTCTTACATTAATTCTTCAAGTAGTAAATAATGGAAGAGAAAAGATAATTGTGTTTTGTCAATTGTGATTGAAGATAGTGTAAGTAACCTCTTATGTGGCTACTGCAACATACATGTTTCCTTAACAGGTGAATCTTGCCTCTGCATGTCTAGGGAAGTCAGATTCATGTTCTGGAGTTGCTACCTAAATTTGTGTTTAAGATGCTCATTCTCTTGGAAAAGTGCACTCTATTATTTCATTGCAGCAATATCGAGATACTTTTGAATGTTTCTCTTATTGCTGATTATTACTGGACTAGATTTACATCTTTTTTCCTGAGGGAACAAAGTCTGGCGTGCCTGTGGTAAAGGCTTTTCTCAATCGCATGAAAACAGATAACGTCCCAAGTGCAATCTTGGTTGTCCAGAAGGGTCTGACTCCCCCTGCTAAAGCAGCTGTAACCGAAATTAATGCATGCTTCCGGATGGAGGTTTTTCAGGTAAAAGATTGAATTGCATTAGGAAGTCACTTTTTAAGGCAATATTGTTCCATTCTTTGTCATTTTCTAGTTCGTAATATTGTGAGCCTATGCTGCTTTCAATTTGCTTCTTTAAATTGTCATAAGGTCGTATTTTGATCTTACAGGCAGCTTCCGGTAGATACATAGAAAATAGACTATCACTAGGTCACCTCCTTGGCTATGTTTGCTCCTTTCGATTTAACTTTTGAACTTTGACTTGAACATCATATACCCATGTGAGAGGAATAAAAAACTATGATCAACGCATTGATGTTTTAGAAAATGTTGAATAGAAAATGTGGGACAAATTGTTCTGGACTTGTTTAATAATGCTCTTTATCATTCTTGAGCGGTTTTTTACCAAGTGTTAGTTTCTTAGATAAACCTAGCTTTTGTCGTCATCACTTGTAAATTGTCAATGAGTTCGTAATTGGTTTTGCCATGCTACTTATATATATCTTTTCTTTGGGGGTGCAACTCATACACAAAAGAAAGCCAAAAAAAAATGCATAGGACGCCAAAAAAGGGCTCAATTACAAGACAAAGTAGAATGTCAATCAGTGGATACCAAACAGATAAATGTTTGAGCCAATTTTTGGTTAAAACGAAAAAGGAAGATGCCTAAGTAAATAGTGTGGAAATAGCCTGGAAAAACTTTGAGTCTACATTCTCATAAATGAGTTATTGCCTCATTCAAGCTGTCTATTTATACCTTTGGATTTGTCTTATTTCCATTGTTCATATACCGTTATACTGATTTTTCAAGAGTTTTTATAGAAATCTGTATAATGTGGGAGATTTTGAAATACCGGATATGATATGGCTTGTTGGAGTCCTTGCTAGAGATATTTATGATTATGTTATTGGTGCCAGAACTTGAGTTTTTTCTTAAATTTATCCTTGAGAAAAACATACCATATTTTTTTGATCTGCTATTCCCTACTATGCTGGTGAATCTTTTGACACATTGAAACATTCTTATGGATTAATTTGTCAAAGTCATGCGCAAATAACTTCTATCAAAGTAATGCCCAATATTCTGATCAAAAAAAGAAAAAAAGAAAAAAATTAATGCCCAATATTATGTTAGAAGCAAGGTGCAATGTTTGTCGTTATTCTCTTTAATTTCTGAATGCTGGAATGGTTCAGGAAGCAGAGTTGCTGGTTAATGTCACAGAGCATGCCTTTGTTCCTCAGCATAAGGTGCTTAGCAGTGAGGAAAAAAAGGAAATACTGGCAAAGTATGGGGTAAAGGACACACAGGTTAGTCAATTAGATCTTTCACATAACAGAAATGAGCTTAGAATTCCGTTCTTATAGCCCTGATGAGAATAACTATTGTAATTGGGTGTCTCCCCCCAGTGGCAAGATAATACTATTTTCTTTTGCATTATTATTTTTAATTCTAGAAACTGACTCAATTGTGCTACCTCAATGAAAGTTGCAGCTGTTAACTGAAGAAGAAAATCTTTTCCTTTTTTCTTCTTCCTTTCATGTTCTCCTATAATGCCTGCAGACCCATCATTGGCTTCCGTGGGAGAGTGGGATGTACTTATTCTGACATGTGGCAGCGATATGATTTTCCCCACTTGCTGAAAACTAGCATTTGCATTCTACTGATTGTCTAACTGGAACCAATGAAGCTTATTTCTATGCAACATATAATGTGCAATTTTTCTTACTTCAATGTGAACTAGAAAGTTGACATCTCCAACGGTAATCTTTTTCTCTAATACAGTAAAGGCAGTAACATCTAACAGACTATAAAATGCATTGTCCACCTTTTCTTTTCATTAGACATGAAGGTAGGAACCTGGTCACTTGTATTTTTTATGTTCTTTGTATATTACCTTTGTGAATTACTCTTATTGTTGGGAAGGGGATAGAGCATTGGCCTTCCTATCTTCAGTCAAAAAATTTTGCTTGAAATAAGTCTCAACAGTTGATTCCCTGTCTATATAGTCTGCCACCTGCATCTTGCCAAAGAAATCAACAGCTCCAATCTTGATTTCTTCACCTCCTCTTTCTATGTTAGGAGAGAATCCTGCATCATGGAAGGAATTCCTCAGAGTTCTCTTCCTATTTTCTTTTGATAAGTCCAAGGGCCTATGGTTGCCTTCCGGACCCTCTTTTGAGATGAAGTATCTTTGTCTGAGTTCTTGGGCTCTAGTACCCTTTCAGATAGTGGAATCTCCATTCTCACGGCAACATAATTACAGATGAGAGAGAGAGAGAGAATATAAGCTGAGAAAGCCAAAATAGCTGAATGTATAATTGCAAATACTTAATGAGAGAAGATACTTGCAATAGGGTTGAAACTGTTTATATTTACTTGAAACAATTTTAGATTCTCATTCTCAGGTATTTAATATGCTAGAAAATTTTCTGATTTCGGCCCTTAAACCTAAGTAAAAATGATGACTTATAACACTCTAAAAAAGACAACTACGTACTAAACAAATAACTACCACAACTTCAAAACTAATTAGCCTGATTAACTAGTTTAAGTTTCTCAATGCTCCGGCATGATTCAACCTTTGTTTTGTAGCTAAAAGAATGTATGGTCAATTGCATCTAGGAAACAAATGTATTCGAATTTGGTGATTTCAATACAGTGTGCTTCTTTTCCTCTTTTTGGGTGGAAAGATTGGTGTGCCTACTTGTTGATTGTGTAAGTTGGTAAGTTTTCAGACAGCCTTTCACAAAAGTTATCTCCTTTACTGAAATCATGCAGTTAAGCTTGCAATTGGAAGTTCTTTCCTTCATAATGAGGACCTTTTGCAGGGATTTCATGGGATTGTTCTGCGTTTATGCTACTACATATGTTTTGGCCATAAGCTTTTGTGCTACTACATCTAATTTTGCATTATGTTGTAATTTTGTGCTCATTTCTTATACCTAGTAGCTTTTCAAGATTTTCTTCATGAGTTTATCCTTGGCAAATCTGTGTTCCAACATTTGAAGCGCCCTGTTTCCAATCAGTAGTCAATTTCATCTGCTGCATTGCTTTCAAATTTTTTGTTCAAGACATACATTTATCAGTTCAGAACTTTAAAGGTTGGGTTGACTAGCATTTGTAGTTTAAAATTTCTAACCATAATACCGTCTAAATATCCCTTTTTCGTGTGGCAGCTGCCTCGTATCTTAATTAGTGACCCAGTTGCTAGATACTATGGGCTAAAGCGTGGACAAGTTGTAAAGATCACGAGGGAAAGCGAAACTGCTAAGACATATGACACGTATCGTTATTGTGTGTGAGCCTTCCTTCTCCATTGTCATTCTCGAATTGCTTGCTTGATTCACATCCTCAAACTGCTGGCATGGGAGTGATCAGCGAGGAAAAGCAATTAGCAACAGTTTGGAATGGACATACAGGTGCATGAACTATGGCGAGTGATCTTTGACCAATGGATTCCTCCTCTTTGTTTTCCATTTTTCATTTATCGCTTCAGAGACGATTTAGCACTGCATTTCGGACCCTATAGGCATTTGTTTTTTTGGGCGAACTGTTTTTTTTCTGTTGTTGTTGTGTATCAGCCTTTGTTGCTGTGGAGGGATGCTGGGGCAATGTCTCGACACATGCTACTCACATGGCTCCTGGAATGCAACATTTGAATGGAGAAGTGAAAGAATGTCTTTTTGGTTCTTTTATCATGATTTCATGGCTTTGTTTCAAATGTTCCAAATTTTGTTTTAGTCAATACAAAGCATCAGCGACTGGAATTTCATCACAGACGTCAGCTGTTGAACTGCTCCATGCATCAGTTTTGACTACTATACGCTTAAAAGACAGCCAGTCTCTTCCGCATGCTTTGATCAACTCCTTACGTTGGCTTAGGTGTGGTCCAGGATAACATTGTATGCTCTCAAAAATTTGCTGCAAGTGAATCTCATACGATGAAACGTTAGGCGGAATAACCATATGGTACACAATAATTTTTTTTGTTGATTTGTGGGTATTGAGATTAATCGGCCGGTTAGATTGTGTAAAGAAGACATGATTACTGTCAAAATAAATCGTTTTAACCCAACATTTGTTTCTAACTCAAGGATTGAAAATGAATTTGCTTATATCATACTCGTTTATCTTTTTACCATACCTGGTAACAGAATTGATGGACCGATTAGTGTTCATGAAAGAGTTCTAGAATATCTGCATAAATTAAGTTTTGCTATTTTGGTATGATAGAGGGGCACATGCGCAGGTATTGCAAGGCCCATTTTAGTAGAATGTAAAGTAGCCCAGTGATATGACCCAAAAAAAAGGCAGCCCAGTGAAAAACCTCGTCTCTGCCACTGGTCCAGTCTCATCAATACCAAAAGCAAAACAGGCATTTCATTGGGCCACAAAAGGTTAGAATTTAGAACATCTCCTATGTGAAATCAACTCTAGAAGCACATATAATCAATGCTGGAAAATACCATAACTAATTTTATAGATTGAGCTAAAACATGAACATTATATGATCATGTATATATTCAATTAGAGTTTGAGAAATTTGAATAAATCAATTTTACAAGTCAAATATCGTATCTTAATATTATTTTGTAACCAAATGCTTCCCAAGTAGAAGTGAGAGTTTATTTTGCCTATAGCGATCGGTTATTTCCGGCTTCGAGCCTGTTTGGATGAGCGTTTGAACCGTAGCTATGTTGTGTTTGTGACTAGAATATAGAGTATTAAAAACTTGAATGTTTGGTAACCTACACTTTAAAGCCGTAGCACCTTAAAAATCGGTGAGATAACATTTCCCAAAAGCTATTATGGAAATATTGTATCAAATAGACTACTCATGACTTCGAAAATTTAGTTAAGAATATTACCTAACCAATTGAAAATAAAAATTCCTCTAGATACTTAGATATTCTTCGAGTACTAGTCTTTTAATAGAATTGGTAAGGGTATCTGGCGATAAATAATCGCCATTGCTTACTAATATTGGGATCTCCTATTAAAATTCTAATTAGCTCGCTCAACAATAACATACCACGTGTCCACGTGTCAAGGACTTGGGAACTGGGTTGATGCTTAGCTTCTTATATCAATGGGTTACTCTGATTACTTTATTACCTGTAACCTCTCAAGAGTTTAACTAAGTGACAAAATGCTTAATTGCCATGTGCAAATTCCATATCTGAATCACAGCCGGTAATAGTCCTAGGGGGAGCAAGTAGTGGCCTTCACCCCCGCACCATTCCATGGGAATTAGAATTTGCCTTGGGCAACTTTTTTTTTTTTGTATATTTTTTCCTGTAGGAATCCTAAGAATAGCATAATCTTTTTATGTACATTTCACTCACAGTAACTTTGGATGCGATGTCCACCATATTGTTATGGAGGCCTTACATGATATGAGTGAAAGAAACAATTTCTAAACATTAATATGGAGAAAATTACCAAAAAAATCTTAAACCTATTACACATTTACCAATTCAGTCTTAGACCTTTCAATTGTATTTATTAGGGAGAAGTGCACTATAAGTGCCATAAGTTATGTACGGTGCTCACTTTAGTGCCAAAAGTTTCAATCAGATCACTTAAGTGTCAAATCAAAGGAAAAACGATCACTTTGGTGCCATCGGCGAGAGATTACGACCAAAATGATTACGTGGCTTTTATATTTTTTTTTTAAAAAATCGACATGGCTTGAGAAACGACGTCATTTTCCATCCTCCTTAAGAAAACGACATTGTTTTGCTGTCCTAAGTGGATGGCCTCACAAAAATGACGCCGCACAATTCATTTTGAGATTTTTATTTTATTTGGAGATTGAAATTAGGGTTTCGATCCTTGTCAGCCATCGACCTAGCTCGCTTGGCCGCCGTCACTTGGCCGTCGACCTAGCTCGCCTGGCGATGTGAGGTTCGCACTTGAGTGAGATCACGGCCTTCGACTTGGCTGTCGATTGGCCAAGTTGATGTTGGGGTCGGGGTTGGAGCTGCGGCCGCTGAGCACGGGGGTCATCAAGGACGGCAACTGGCCCATCACCGGTGGAGGCGAAGGCGAGGGATGTGGGCGGTTGAAGGGGGAGGAGGAGGGAAAACCATCATAATTTTCAAAACAACACTGGGGAGTGGCCAAGATTATCCGGCAGGTCGAACCAAAACCAATTGTCATTGATGAAAATGGCGTCCAGATCCTTGCGAAGAGCTCCCGCGGGACCGACCTGTCAAACTCGTTGAACTGGAGGTCCAAGAACTTGAGTGCCGAGAGCTCCAGCACGACCCTCGGGAACTTCTCGGCGAACCGGTTGTTGCTTAGATCTAGCTCGAAGAGCCGCTTTAGGTTTTGGAACTTCTACGGCACACTGCCGTAGAAGCGGTTGGACTTGAGATGGAAGAGCATGAGGTCGGTGAGTAGGCCGAGCTCCTTGGGGAGGTACTCGGCGATGTTGCCGTGGTTGAGGTCGACGCCAGCGATGGTGTGGACATCGGGGTCGTCGAGGGCGGGGGAGCAAAAGACGTTGGAGTAGCCGCAGACGTCAAGGCCAACCCAGTTGGCAATGAAGTTGTTGGGGTCAGAGAGGATGGCTTGCTTCAAGGCCTGGAGGGCGACGTAGGCGTTGCAAAGGCGTGGGTTCTCGAAGGAGGCGGAGGGGTTGACGGTGACTTGCTCGCCACGGTTGCCAAACTCATCGAGGTAGTGGAGGAGGGGGCGATGCTTGGCAACGCCATGGGTGGCGGCAAAGAGGACGGCAAGGGAGGAGAAGAGGACGAAGAGGGCAGCGGTGGCCGAGATTATTCGGCAGATTTAGGGTTTAGGGTTTTGAATTGGGGGAGAGACACTAAGGGCTTGTTTGTTCATGTTATTTATTTCTGTCTAAGAACAAAATTTATGTTTTTTTGTTCCAGGGAACAAAAAAAGAATAGAAACGCGTTTGTTTGTGTTTTTGTTCCAAATCTATTTTTTTTCCCGGAACACATTTGGAATGTAAAAAACAAGAAACAAGAAAAACGTGTTTCTTATTTACGAATAATTTTTAAAAACAAATTTTCTCTCTCCTCTCTTTTTCTTCTCTTTTTTTTTTTTTCTTTTCTTTTTCCTTTTCTTTGGCCGGTCACCGGCCTCGGCCATGGCCGGTGACCGGCCGTCAAGGGCCGGTGACGTCGCCGGAGCGTCGCCGGCCCCCGGCGAGGCCGAGCGTCGCCGACCCCTGGCGAGGCTCAGCCTTGCCTTGGTTGGGCGAGCTCGGGCTCGCCCGGATCCGGCGAGCCCGAGCTCGCCCAACCACCGGCAAGGCTCGCCCGGCCCGGCGGTGGCCCTAGGTGAGGTTGAGCCTCGGCCGACGCGGGGCAAGGCTAGGCGAGCTCGGGCTCATCGGATGCGGGCGAGGCCGCCGGTCCTCGTCGGCCGATCGCCGGCAATGGCCGAGGTCGGTGACCGGCCAAAAGAAGAAAAAAAGAAAAAAGAAAGAAAAAAATTAAAAAAATTAAAAATTAAAAAAAAAAAAAAAAAGAACACAAATTTACCAAATGTGTTTCTGTTCATTTTTATTTCCCGAACAAGTTTACCAAACGCGTTTTTTTATTCAAAAATTATTCCCCGGAACATAAACACTTTTTTCTATTTCTGTTCCCTTGAACAATTTTTAAACAGAAATGTTACCAAACGCACCCTAAACGACGTCATTTTGTGGTTTACATGCTTGTTGTATTCTCCGGCGAGCCACATCGGCGGCAAAAATTAATAAAAAAGTGTCATGTCGAATTTCCGATCAATTTGATCGGAGTTGGCACTAAAATGATTGTTTTTCAAACTTTTTGGCACTTAAGTAATTCGACGGAAATTTCGGCACCAAAGTGAGCGTCGTACATAACTTATAGCATTGATAGAGTACTTCTCCCGTATTTATTACGTTATAAAATTTTTTAGGCCGGTCAATTTTGATTTGAAATTGCTGATGTGGATGTCGAGTATCCTACATGACACAATTGACACTGACATAGAGAACTTTTAATATCTTTTAATATTTTTCAAATTTTTAATTGATTTTTATTTTTCCTTTTTTCCTTCTTTACTTTTTTTTAACCATGGCCACTAGGTGAGGGCGATGCCCCCCACAAAAAAAAAAATTAATAAATAAGGAAAAGAAAAGGAAAAAAATTATTTGAAAATACTAAGATATTATTAAAATGTGTCTACATTAATGCTGACTATGTCATGTCGCATGGCTCACATCCACGTTAGTAATTTTTGGCCAAAATTGACTGGATGGACTCAAATAGCAAAATGTGTAAGTATTTTGGACTCAATTGATATAATTAAAAAGTTTATGTTTAAATTGATAAAAGTGTAATATGTTTACAATTTTTTTGATAATTTTCTGCATACATATGCATCAGTCGAAATTACAAATTCAAATATTTAATGATATAGAAAGAGTAGCACATGCTTTGTTGAGCGAATCGGGGTCGTTTGACTGTAGGAAACACCCTTTTTTTTTTTTTTTTTTTTTTTTTTTTTTTAACTACTAAAGAAGATTGGGCACCGATTTGTTATCGATTACCCATTGTGTACAGTTAAAGCCAGATTCTCCCATGCTCGCAATCCAGCACTTCACTTTGCCTTTGTGCTTGCCATGTAAAAATAGGTATATATTTTTGCCACACTGCACATGATCAACCAATACCCATAAACATTACTTATTGTTTTGATCATTGAATTTCCAACTCTTTTGAGTTTTACTTTCAAAGAACGATTTAAGGGAAGAATTTTCAAATATATTACAAAAAGTAGATAAAGTGGAATATCGTATTCCCTTGTCATAGAAAGTTATCATTAAATGAAGATATTTTACTTATTTTAACCTAAACAAAACGTAACCAACTACTCCTATCTTTTACCACTAAAAATATTACTGCAATTTTATTACTCAATATATAGATATAATTTTTTTTATTCAAAAAGTTAAATTCCGTGAATCAAATAGAAACAAATTTCAAAATATTATAGCTTTTAAATATAATTTGTTAAGTTTTCTGCTTTTAGATATAATTAAATTAGACTAAGTATATATCATATCATTAAAGACTGCAACAAAATAAACATGGAATATTAACATTTGTTTAATATTCAGAATAATAATTAAAATAACTAAAAATTCATGAGTTTAAGTTTGCTGTGCTATAACTGTCACATTTTATTTGACGATTAAATAAAATTTAAGTGATTACTGAAAGGGTTATAGTATAGCTAAAGATACTATCATAAATATGCTTTGATTTACTAATTAATGGATAATAAGAAAAATGGCCATTATTGATTTAGCTTTTAGTATGTATAAGTAAAAATAAAAAGGAATAAGTGTACCGGAAGTTCTAAAATTTATCATAACCATGTAATTGAGTTATGAAACTTTCAAAAAATGCAATCAAGTTGTAAATCTTGTCAAATTAGAATCCTTTGGTTAATCCTTTGTCAAATTAGTTCTAAATTAAGTTTGAATCAATGCATAAAACCATGTAACTTTTCCCCAAACCACAACTTTATTTGAATTTTCGTCTTCCTTGCCCTCTTCTCCTTGGTGTTGGTGTTGGCGAGAGCATGAATGAGACCGTGGAGTGAGATGGGAGCTTAAGCTGGCCGTCCCACTATGGACTATATCTAGGATAAAAGAGTTGTCGAACCGTGTTGGAGATGAAGTTGTAGCCGTGGGAGTCGAAGTGGAAGTTAAGTTTGGGCATTCATCTGGGCTTTTGGCGGAGCGAAGGAGATTTGTAGTTCGCAGCCATGACACCTGGAGCTTCTTCGAGCTTTACCGGCATGGCCACTTAGCTTCTTCAAGCCCATGGAGCAAACGAGATTTGGAGCTCATGGCCATGGAAGTTGGATTTTTTGGGACCTTGTGGCCACAATTGCGCGAGCTTCATCGATCTCATAGAGCAAAGAAGATTCGGAGTTTACGGCCATGGCAGCTGGAGCATTTTCACGATCATAGAAGTGGCTGCTTGAGCTTGGATGAGCTCGATTATGGCGCTTGAGTTTCCTCAGGGAACGAAGGAGATTTGGAGCTCTCGATCGTGGTAGCGAGAGCTTCTTCGAGCTTGCGGCCTTGGCCGCTCGAGCTTTATCGTGCTCATGGAGTAAAAGGAGGTTTGGAGCTTGTGATCAGGACAGCTAGAGCTTTTTTGAGTTCATTGTCATGACTGCTCAAGCTTTGTCGAGCTCAACCATGGCCACCCGAGCTTCCTCATGGAGCATTGGCAAGGTCTTGCCTCTTATTATTATTATTTTTTTTTAATGTCTTTTGATTCTTATATTTTTTTCTTCTATCGTTTTTTCAGATTTTTCTTCTAAAAACATAGTCAAGTTTTTTAATTTTCCCTTTATGGCACCAAGTGGGCACCACGTCGGCATTAAGTGTCTTAAGAAAATAATGAAAAGATTATGTCAACATTTTCCTTTGTTAAATTGGATGGAATTAACAAGTATACTTCAATTGGATAAGTAGTAGGACTTGATTATACATTTTTGAAAATTTAAATCTTTATTATACATTTTAGTCATTCCGAGGCCCAATCTTTTCATTGGCAACCAAGCAAGCTTACAGGTGAACTTCTCTTGTTTATTTTCACTCATTTTCCTTTCTTTTTTCCTTAGATTTAATGCGAATGTGAGAAAGACTGCATGTCAAATGGGGCCCCGGGTTCTGACCACCAGATAGGGCTCTCTCGTGGGTTGCATTATAACGCAGCACATGCTTCCAGCAGCAGCGTGAAATCCCTGCACGCAGCTAATCTCGGCCTCGATTGGAAGAAGCCATTAAAGCTTCTTGGCCGATGCAGATTCATGCCAAGCATGCCCACTCAACTCATTTACCAACTCTTACGTGATGGTCACCAGAACAATAGGGAGCCACACGTATGATGAGACTGAACGAGCTAAAGAAGGCTTTTAAACTTGGGAAAATCCAGAAATAAACAAAAACAGCCAAGTCCTACTTCCGTAGAACACGCAAAGGCTAGTCATTGCATTCTCATCGCGTAGCAGCACGAACGTGGACGGAGACAGGCCTACCAGAATGTGCTCGTAATCTCCAATTGGAAGGCTGCTAAAAGTACGATACAAAAACTTATTCAAACATAATTGCCGGCATGTAGTAAAGGTCGCTGTCGTTAAAAGTTAGAATCACTTAAGAATTACGTGAAGAATAATGCATCTTTGAAGACATTGAAAATTGAAAGAGTTAACCATGTGTTTTTATTTTCCTTGTCAACAATCCAGGGTCACGAACACAAAGGACTGACTATTTGGAGGCCAATCAAAATCCTGCAAGGGTCGTGAACTGGTTAAGGAAGGATCTTGGTTTGTGTAGGCAACCCAGATGCAGAGCAATTTGCACGTTATTAATAGGATTTGAACAACTGATCTCTTGTTTCAAGCTGAAAAAACTCATGAGGCCAATCGACTTGACCAACTCTTACGGTTTATTCTACTGATGCTTTATTTTTTTCCTTGCTTCCTTCTTCTTCTTCTTAATTTGTGTTTCTCAATCACCTCTTTACGTTGTTTTTTGTTTTTTTTTTAATCTATAAAGTTCCTCATGACATCTATTAACATATGGGTTTTAATATAGATAGTTGCTTTTGTCACTTGTCTTGATTATTAAGTATTGTTGGTCTTTCCATCATAATGATTGATGGTTATGTTTTGAAAAGCATATGATGTAACTCATTGTTTGTTTCACAACTCCAAATGCTTTACTCAAGTAAGGTTGGAATAAAATTATAAGAGTCAATTTATCATGTCATAATGCATGTCAATTCATAGAACGCGATGAGTTTACCATCCAAATTATACTTGAATAATTTCACTCGCACTCAAAATCATAATAAGCTAAAATCGTGCTAAAATTTGCTGGTCGAAAAATTAAAGGCGGTGGAATCGTGTGGAATCATAAGTCGTCGACTCCACTTCATCAGATGTTCATGTTAAGCTTGTTCCAAAGACCATTGGGAATAATCTTTAAGTAGCCCATAAAGAGTTCCCACTTCATAAAGGAAAAGCAAAGAGATAAGGCTAGCCCATAAAGAGAGAAGCCACTTCCACTTGATGAAATTGCTATCGAAGAACAAAATATCTCAACAAAAATGTCATTAATATTAAGATTGGATATTAAGCAATGTGATCATAACTTGGCCAAAAGAATGATGTTAAAAATATTTCTCTAGTTTGAGCATGAAGATGAAACTTTCATTATTCAAATACACTTCCTATTTTGAATAAGTTTCATAATTGGAGAAGGTTTCCTAAAACGAAATTTCATATTTGAGATCCAACTCTCTTCTATATAAGAAGTGGGCTTTTTTCGCGAAGAGCATCCAAGAGGAGTTTGTGCTCGTGAATTACCTCCCGAGCATTGAGGTGTGGAATCTTTTGTTAAGATTTTGTATAATTCTTTTGTGAGATTGAAAGATTGTTTTACAAGGAATAATGAGGATTAAACACTATGTGACTTTTGGGTGTAATTGGGATTTTTTTTTGGGGCGGGGGGGGAGGTTGGTAAATACTAAGATTGTTTGAGTTACTCAAGTATGGTTGGTCTCTATTATATCGCTTGATTTATAATGAAATTATGTACTGCTTTCCTTGTGAATGAATGTCACACTAACCGAACTATATAAATCTAGTGTCTGATTTATTTTCTTATTCTGTTTATTTTATTGTTTGATCACTTGCTTTTGCAATAATTGGTATTAGAGTTAGGCTTGGCTAAGTTGAAGTGATTTATCGCGATGAACGAAGGAAAAGTAAAAATCAAGGGTTTGATGGGAAGGATTTTGATTTCTAGAAGATGTAGATTGAGGATTACCTATATCAAAGAAATCTACACTTGCTCATATTTGAGGAGAAGTTAGAATCAATGAAGCAAACTAATTGAGAATTGTTGGAAATACTAGTGTTGGCTTTCATTTGGCTGATGTTAGCTCATAACATCGCGTTTAATATCATGAAAGAGAATACCACCACAAATCTAACGAAGGCCTTGTTAAACATGTATAAGAAGCTCTTTGCAATCAACAAAGTCTACTCGATGCGGCATCTATTTAACTTAAAGATGGGTGAAGATGCGTCGGTTTTTTATTGTGTCAATGAATTTAATGTGGTTGTTGAGTTCAGTTAATATTGACTTTGAAAATGAGGTACATGCTTCCATATTGTTGTACTCATTGTCTGATAGTTGGAACTATTCATTGTTTGATGGATAAATTATGGATTATGGCCATTCATCGGGCTACACCAAATATGAATTGATTGTTAGTAAAGTGAGGTGTGTTCCTAAGTTGAAGAAGAACATGATTTCCTTAAGTGCATGGATTTAGCTAGTTGTTGATGTACTTTAGAAGGTGTTGTTTGAAGGTTGAAAGGTTGTGCAAGGTGTCTTGGAGATTATGAGAGGAATCACGTACAATCGCTTGTATGAGCATAAATGCGAGATAATGATGGATTTCACCATGGAGACATCGGATGCATTTGTTCGAGAGTCTGAATTTTGGCATATGTGTTTGTAACAAATTGGCTAGAGAAGTCGAAAGGTTTTGAGTGAAAGGAATCTACTACGTAGTTATATGGTTGAGAAACTAGATGCAAGAAGATGTTGTGACTTAAGCAAATAGCAGAAAATGTAGTTTAACATGATTACCAGAGAAATCGTAAAGACTATAGAGTCGATTTGCTTAAATTTTTGCAAGCCGTCACAATTTCCTTCAAGAAAGAGTGCCAAATTTATGCTAATAGTTGTAGATGACCACTGGAGAAAGACCTAGTTGTTTGTGTTGAGGCACAAGTTTGATACTATTGTCAAGATCTTATAGTCAAGTACTTTGGTAGGAAATGAGCATGTGAAGATGATCAAGCATGTGCAGATTGACATTAACATGGAGTTTTTCTCAAAGTTGTTAAATGAAGTGTACATGAAGGAATTCATAGTGAGATACAACACTAGTGCCAATGAACCACAATAGGTTATTAAGTTGATGAGCATAACATTGCTAGAGACAACCTATAAAATGCTCTTTAGTGCTAGTATAGCTAGGGGATTCTTAGTTGATGTGCTTAATATGACGCTACTTGATCCTGTATTAATAGCAAAATTGGCTAATGATTAGGGTCATAATTATTATAGAGAACCTACATGGCCCAATGATCTTTTATATATTTTTCCAGTGGTAAATTTAGGTAGTATTGCATGTAACGTAGGCTTAGTGGTTCCATCAATTGGATGTCAAACTCCCAAGTAGTGTGGTTAGGCAACGTAGCTAATTATTCTATTTTTAAAATATTGGGTTGCTCATGTTATGTTTGAGTTAGTAATGGTAAGCTCGATGGGAGTGTAAGAAAGTGCATGTTCCTAGACAATGCACAAGTTGAATGTGGTTATTAGTTGGGGTGTCCGGAATTAAAGTTACTTGTTAGCAACAAAGAAGTTATGTTTGACGAATCTATGGTATTTCTAGGCAACGGTGTTTATATTGATTTGAACCGTGTTCAACTCAAGGTGAAGTTGTGACCAAAATCTCTGAAGGTAGCTGGTACTAGCAAAGTAATAAAAAAAAAAGATAGTGCTCGTAGCAAGATAGAGCCTGTAAATTTAACAGTTGTTATAGCTGTTGAGTTCAACAATGTGCATATTCAATCTCTTGATATATATGGATGCAATAGCTTTGCTTTATCTATGGTTGAGGAGATTGTGTTAGAATATCCTCGTGGAGTAGTTAAAGGTGCATGGAGTTAGCATTCTAACGAAACAATTGTGACTTGACTCAAACGTCGAGCCAATGTGGAGATTGTTGAAACTTTGTGATATTCCGAAATTTGGCCCCTATTTTGAAATATGTGAAATGGTTATCCCATCGATGCGTTTATGGTTATTTTATTCTGAACTAATCACTCATGAATTAACTAATTTATTGATTGAGACCATAAAATGGTTAAAATGCGAAAGACTAGAGAATTTTGTCAAGGATCTACCACTCGATCAAAAGGATTGACAAAGGTTAATACAACGTTATTATAAGTCAATTAGCGAATGGATATAAATCGATTCGACAAAAGTAAGTAGTCGATTTGCGGGTGGTTCCGCCTGATTACGATACTTGCGTTGAATGATAATAAACCGATTTTTTTATTGATCTTGTACTCAGCGTATATAATTGAACCCTTGCGATTACATAACAATCGAGGCTAGTCAACAATTCGAAGAGGCACAAATGTGAATAAAAAATTATCAACCATGGATCAACTGTGCAAAAACCCCTAAATGCCACTCGATAGTTTAGGTCGTATTAAAGTCGCATTTGATTGATTTTTAACCATGAAATTTAATTTGATTTCGAGCATTGAACTTTCGAGGGTTTCAGAACTAATTTGTTGGCCGTCGCCTCATCAGCCGTTGAATTATAAGCAAGTTCGAAATTTTCAAAAAATGAACTATTAGACGAAAATTGGAGACCGGAAAAGGAAAATTCGGATTCAGTGACAAAATGGTGATTTATGGGCCTAGAATTTAGTTTTAAAGGAAAATGGAATTAAGAATATATTTTGGGGACAAAAAGTGTGTGAAAAGTCTAAAATGCCCTTGCATTTATGGACTTTATGGACTAGAAGACAAAAGAAATAAAGGAAAGGATGAGAGGATTTAGGGGATTGTGTTGGTTTTGCAATAATGAAGATTTTGGGAAAATCTTGGGAACTCTCTCTCTCTCTCTCTTCATTCTTTCCCTCAAGTGACCGTAGCCCCCTCCCCTCCATGTTCTTCTTCTTCTTCTTCTTCTTCTTCCCTTGTTCATCATCACCATGACCGCAAACCGCCACTCACCGCGGCGTTCGTGCCACTCGTTCAAGCCACCACCACTGTCCTCACCACCTGCCTGAACACCACTGTCCACACTATCTCCATCTCCACGTTGGTGCACCACCACCCAAGCCAAGCCAAGCTTGGCCGTGGGTTTTGAGGAGTCACCACCGCTGCGCCATCTTCGCCATCGCCGTCCCTCATGCCATCCGCTGTCGTCGTTGCTCTATTGGTTCATCACCACCAAGCTAAACACCTCCCCCTCTCTTTGTGGCCATGAGCCTCAAGAAGCTTTGCACCGCCGTTTGTGTTCCCGTTCAAGCCGGGAATGCCGTGTCCTCGACGCCATTGTGCCTTCATCACCATGAGCTCGTCATTATCGAAAAACCTGTGAGTTAACTCCTAATCCTCAATTAGGAAGTTAATTGCGTTTAGGGGTAGTTTAGTTCAGGCCTAATGGTAATTAGTGGCCTTTAATGATAGTTTAGCCCTAACTAAGATTAAGGATGAATTAGATTAAGGCTAATATAGATTAGTCTTAATTAAGGATGGTTAGTTTAATTAATCGTATTTAGATTAATTAAGTGTGGTTATTTTTAATTAATTGTAGTTAGCTTAATTAATCTTAATTAGTTTATTTAACTACAATTAGTCATAATTAATCTCGATTAGTGCAATTAATCGCATTTAGCGCTAATTAATCACGTTTAATGGAGATTAAAGACAGTTTAGCCGTTAAGTAGAATTTTATGCTTGATTTATTGGATGAAATTATGCATAATTATGACCGTTTGAGTTTGTAATGCCATGTTGTTGATTGCCCAAATCATGAGTTGAAATGTTATTTTCAAATAAGGATTATTTGAAAAGAAAATGACAAACTTTGAGGTGTCGTGTTTGGATGCCGAGTTTTATATGCTAAATGGGGCAATGTGGTTTTAAAATGAAAGCATGCAAAGTTTGGCAGGTTGATTTTAAGATGTGACCGCGTGCGATTATTTTACCGGAATTTTAAATGTGAAGATTTTTCGAGATTTGTTATTTAAGTACTAACTCTTTTACACTAGGCTAATTGATGACAAATAAGAATTGGCTTGAGTGTTGGTGTGCTTATGCGGTCACTTAATTGAACTCGTCACCCAACGAGAGTTTTGGGACGATGCCCGATTTTTATTGGATGCCCGGTGGGGGTCTAGATGCTAAGTCACGGTTGAGATTGGATTGATGCTCCTTATAAAATGTCATCGAGGCGGGAGTTCTAGACGATGCCGTGCCTGATGGGGCGGGACGATGCCCAGTCATGCCAGAAGATTGCCAACTCGTGTGTTAGCCATGGCTCGACGAGTTGTAATAATCGGAACACGCATGAATGATTGTGTTAAATTGCATTTGATTATGGGCTAAAACTGTGAGGCATGGTATGGTACGGGCCAAAACAGATTTTACCTTATAATCGTGGATGCTTGATGCATGATAGTTATGTGTTTTGATTATTAATTATATTTGTTGCATTAGTGTTGGCATATGTGATATACTACTATGCAGAGGTGTGCCAAGGTGAAGTAAGTTTGTATGTTGTGCATGTTTAGGCTGCCTCCGAGATGAATTTATGTCCTACTTGGGGCTTAGGCTGTTAACTTACTGAGATTTATATCTCATCCTGTTGTTGTTAAATATTTTCAGACACATAGTATGAAGAACCATTGCGTGTGGTTTGGGATCTCGATGGACCAAGACGTGGATGTGCCTGGCATCACTTCTGGTCGACCTCATCGTTAGTAAAGTTTAAATTAACACTAACCCTACAGGTTTTTGAGAGGATCGGTAGGGAGTGGCCGTAGAAAGGCTTGTAATTATTAAACTTCATAGGGTTAACAATTTATAAATTAAAGTGTTGTTTTAGAATGGTTGATGTGTTTACTATCACTGTTATTGGATTGGTTGACTAGATGTTTATATTAAATGTTTTCGCTTGCATCTAATCAAAAGATAAAATGAATGGGTCGGCAATGCATCCTAAGACGTTGCAATTTAATTGACCGTCGCGGGTTGCATGCTCGGGGTTTAGGGCGTGACAAACTACGTCTTGAGTTTGTGTATGAAGAGGAAACTTTCCTAATTTAAGTAGTTTTCTTATTTTGAATAAATGTCCTGGTTAGAGGAGATTTTCTAAAATGAAGTTCCTTATTTTAGATTAAACTCTCTCCTATATAAGAAATGGGCTTTCTTCGTGAAGAGCATCCTAGAGGAACTTCTGCTTTTGAATTACATATTGAGTGTTTGAAGTTGTGAAAATCTTGTGTTAAGATTTTATGTAATTCATTTGTAAGATTGAGAGATTGTTTTGCTATGAATGTTAAAAGCTAAACACTATGCAGGTTATTGGAGATTGAGAAATACTAAAAGTGTTTGAGTTACTTCAGTGTGGTTGTAATTTTTCTTGTATTGCTTGATTCATAGTGCAATTCTATCTTGCTCTTTTTGTGGATATATGTCACACCTAGTGCATAATTTATTTCTTTATTTTTTTTAATTTTTTATTTGATCTCTTGTTTCCGTAACGAAAATGATGTGTGTGTATTTGAGCTTGTACATGCATAGAATAATTATCTAGGATAGATTTTCACGAACATTGTAGTGGCTAGACAAATGATATCATTTTAGATTGCTAATAGAGTCTTGATAAGAAGCGATACTTTTTTTGGTCCAGTCTCTATTACAACATTTTTAAAGCACAATTGCTAATAGAGCCTTGATAACAAGTGGTTTTTTTTTTTTTTAAGTACCTAGAGATACCGTATTATGACCACTGAAAATAGGAAACATACATACCAAAGCACTTAAAAAGATCAAATATATGTTAAGAGAAAGCAACTCTCTTAAAATATAGATATTAACATTTTTAAAACATTTTTAATGACCCTTAACAAGCGCAAGGCAACTCGTTATATTTTCCTTGCATGGCTTGGGGAGCAAAATACTGCATAAACTCGGTCTACCATATCAAGCCAATCACACTCCGAAAACCCACGTGACCCACAAAAGAACACAAGTTCCATACAATTTCTGCACGGTGGCTAATCAAATAGACCATAAACTAAGTCTATACAATCTCATTTCCTTGTAAGAGGATAATACATGCGTATCCATTTCATCCTAGCTAGTAGTCAAATCATGTGGAGCCCACGCGATTTAATGGCTTTGGCATTTCGTGGACACCCTATCACCACGTGAGAACACGATATTCACATCACTTGCAATGGCGTGTTCTCATAGTCCTGAGGTCGATGACAGCAATGCCGGCCACTTTATTCCAGGTGACATGGTGGGGACCTCCAGATAAGGAAACCACAACATTGACATCACGAATCCTACCGGCGGAAGACTTTCTACCCCAACCTGCCATTCACGAATGGCACGCTTGCAGATTCGACAATATCAGCTCTTTAGTATGCACAGCTTTTAGGGCAGAGTCAGTTTTAACTGGAGCCAATCCCAAGAAGAAAAAATCCCAATGAAAGAAGCTTTAAGAATCTTTTATTGTGAAGTGTGGTCACTGGGAAGAGGAATCATATACATCATGTGGAGAATGGTGTTTTGCGGTAATGTTGTCGATGAAGTCTAGTTTTGAACGGAATTAGTGAGCAATCAAAAAGACGTCCCACAAGTTGACGACCAGTCGACATTATGTTGTTATGTTCTGTCGCCGAGAATGTGGACATGTATGCTCCAGTCAACAAGTTGGTCTGCTGGACCTGAGAATGGATGTGAAAGTGTGAATCTCGGATGATTAGTTTAATACTTCCAACTAAGGCAAACAACATAATTTTGCGCATTCATCAAGACTTAGATTTACTATGGAGCCAACGAGCGTCGAGCATGGCAATGAGGGGATATACATATACATACACACACACACACACATATATATACAGATACATACATAGAGAGAGATAAATTCTTTTACTGGCCAAAGCTCACAATTTGAATATAATTGACTGGTAGTCCCGGGGATACATAAATTGGAGGTTCGTTATATTATTAGTTTACTGACATTTATTTTAGGCAAGATTGTGGACAACTATGGTGAAAAATAAAAAAGTCATTCATAAAGTAATATAGCGGTGAAACTATTAGTTACTACTATAGTCAATCGTTTAATTTTATGTCTTCATTTGTGCGTGTGCATTTGCACTTCGTTAAAGAAATGAAATGCGTGAGTAAATTAATGAATGTGATTTATTGTAATGCATAAAATTATGGATGATAACATGACATAAACAGGGTGATGTGGCAATATATGACAGGGCAATTAGGAAAATTGAATGACATGGCATTCATGGGGAAAATTAAATGAGTGGGATTCATTATGACGTAACAAATCAAACACATGACATGGCAAATTGAATAAATGACGCGGCATATTGTCAATAGGAGCTTGATGAAAAGTTATTGCATAGACTATTTATGTATACCAACATTATTTTAATCATTGTTCAAGGGGTCCCACTGCTGAGTTCACACATCTGATGGCTACGATGGTTTTAGTTAGTCTCTGTAATTATTTTTCAAGCATAATAAACAGGTGAGGCGGCAGTAGTTGCATCGTCACTAGAACCAAATAGCCAATAGATATAGGAAGAGCACAATGGATTTTAGTGGTTAAATCTGAAGCGATTAATTGATCTCAATTATATGATTGTAGGGGGATGAGGTGTCATCTCTAAATAAATTAGCAATTCTATAATAAGTCAGCCGTTTCATATAATAAATAATAAAATGAACAACACTGTGTCCTCTCCAATCTCAGGTTGGAAGAAACTTCCTTCAATTAGTCTTATAATTGGTAAATTATAATATGAATATTTTATATATAGTTAAGTTTTCATGCGAGCGGTATTCATAATTTGTAATCAATCAATCAAATGTACGGATTGAAAAGTTTTTTCAAATAAAAAGTGGGGAAAATATAATCCATACGCCACACCTTAGGCCTACTTCTTCTTCTGATCAACTAGGGTAATTGGACCAAATCATTATGGAGACACAGGAATTACAATAATTGGTTTTGATTTTGGTAAGTAATCCAATTTACCCATTAAGCGTCGCTTAAATGTTATGGGTATGTTTTCTTCCATCATTGGCTCAAAGAAATTTTCTCTAATCGCTATAAGTTTTGATTAATGGATTAGAAACATACACATCACCCACATCATATTTAGTTAAGGTTGTATGATTGTGATGTTGATAACTTATAACTAGCCAATGAAAGATATAGTTGAAGTAAAATTTTCCAATTAAGGATAAAGGAAGTTATCGCCCTACAATAAATTATCCATTGCTAATCTATCTATTGCTTATGCACTCGAAAAGTCTGATGTATTGCTTCGTGAGGACACTCTTGTCATAGCAAAGAAGTGAAGAGGAGAGATAAACCAAAATTACTCATCCAAATGGCACCATAATTTTGTTCACATCTAATCGTGTGGGTTGTCACATAGTAGCCAGAATGCTCAATGCTTGTCTAGTTTAAAAGACAGAAACTTGTGGCTTGTCCTAACATTATCACGGCTGTCTTTTGTTCCTTGCGGAAGCAAGCAAGGCAAAGCATGTGTAATGTCTCGAATGGGCCCAGCAATGTTGACAAAGCTATTGTTCCCTTAGCCCGCCAATCCGCAATGATCAAAAGGTAGTTGGATACCAAGTTTTCATTGTCGAACGGAAGCTCATTTACCTCGATGCTTTACTGTAACTAGCATGTCATTTCTGCGTTGCGTGTTTCTTGCGTTGGAAATGATCAGACAGACAAAGATCTTCTATCTCACTCAGTGCCTCAATTGATGTCTTGATAAAAGTCAACCATTGTACCGACGTAATAGAGGATATAACCACTATGAACCATTTTAAAAGTTTAAACTATTAGATAAATGCATTATTTAAGACTTAATTATTTTTAACACATTGTCTCAAAACATAAATTATTTAAATATCATACCAGAGTGTTATTGTGTGTGAGCCTTCCCTCTCCATTGTCATTCTTGAATTGTTTGCTTGATTCACATCCTCAAATTGCTAGCTCGAGAGTGATTAGCGAGAAAAAGCAATTAGCAACAATTTGGAACTGACATACTGGTGCATGAGCTCTGCCGAGTGATCTTCAACCAGTGGATTCCCCCGCTCCGTCTCCCTTTTTATTTATTTATTTATTTATCATTTATGATCTAGACCCTTTGGGCATTTCCTTTTCTTTTCCTAGCAAACTTTTAAATTGTCAGCCTTCGTTGATGTGGAGGGATGCTGGGGCAATGTCTCAACCCAAGCTACTCACATGTGTCACAACCCGAAGAAAGGGAGGATCCAAGAGGGTTCTACATGATGTCCATGACCTAAATAGTACGGACACGCGACACGACACGACATGATACGCCGACACGTCATTTCTCAAAAATAGAGAATTCCGACACGTTGGGACACGTTATATATTAAATGAATATTTTTAATTAATTTGATTCAAATTCACAAATAAATAAATAATAAAAAAAGAGCTTACAATGAATTTGCACTAATAATATTAATAAATGTATTCATAGGAAATTTGAAAGACATATTAATAGTTAATGCATATCCATATTTGAGAACATATTTCTAACTTTAACAAAAAATTGTAAATGAAACTAATGACTAACAAAAAATTATAATTAACTTATTTTAAAAATCTATGATCTTCTATAATAATTAAAATTTATCATTATTTAAATTTTATTATTTTCATTGTTGAAAATTATTTTTAGCTAATGTATTTATTTTTAAAAAATATAACATCGCCGTCCAAAAATTATTTTCCTCCATTTTTTTCCCAAACCCTTATTCCCGAAAATTTATTTCCCTCCCTCATTCCTCTCTACCCCAAAAGAGCACATCGAAACGGCAGCCAACCCTCTTTCCTTTCATGTGCAATTTCGTTGTTTTGCGACAAATGGTGAGAGAGTGACGATGAAAGACAAGTTGAGAGAGAGGCTTCAATGTTGTTTCTTGAATTCAATATAAAATTTAAGGAGGCAGGTGGACTCACTTTAGTGAGAGGAATGAGAGAGAGATTCTCTCTCGGAGCGCATCGGGAACTTCCTAATCCTGGCCTCCAAGCCTGTTCTCGATAAAAAGAAGACAGAGAGGATTTCACTGTCGTCTTTTGCAATGCACTAGGACGGAGGGTGCGTTGGGAACACGCCCCACTTTTGCAGTGCATTGAGCTTTTCAAGTTGCCGTGCTATCATTTCCCTAAATTTTCTCTCCCATCCCATGCCACTCCTTTGATTTTTTTCCCTCGTTCCCCCCCCGACCTGTCATCACTTCTCTCTTCCCCCTTCCCCTCACGCCACCCCCACCCCTTGGCCCTCCCTCATTAGTCACCTCACCTGTTGTTTCTCTCTCCACCCCCACCCCCACGCCACCCCAACCCCCGTGGCCCCCTCGTTTCTTCCCCTTTCTTCCACCCTTCCCATCACCCATTGTTTCTCCTCCCCCCCCCCTCCCTCGCTCCCTCCCTCCCTCCCTCCTCTCTCGCCTCTCGGTTCTTTCCTTTTCTTCCCCCTCCCCCCCATCACCCGCTAACCACGACCTCCTCCTCCTTCTCACACGATCCTCTCTACTCTCTTTCAGTCGCCTCACCACGTCTCCTTCGGCCCTTCCTCCTTCGTAGCTGTAGCCTTAGCCTCATTGCTAGCCCTCCATCGCCGTCACAGCGTTGCCTCTGCTCCTTCACCCCCGTTTCTCATCTCCACCGTCCATCTTCTTTTTCAATAATCTTTTCTCGAACACGCGTTCGGAACGTGTCAAAAAAAGTTGACCACTGTCGAAAAGTCTGACACACGGTCAACGCGTGTCCAAGCGTGTCCTAATGTGTCCGAGCGTGTCGGACACATCAACACTTGTCGAACACGACACGGAAGCTCGGAGCGCGTGTCCGAGCTTCATAGGCCATGACCTATCCGTGGAACGAGCGACCATCAACCGGTATCACTAAGTCTTAGCATTTTCTTGAGCATTATAGAATACTCTTAAGGGCGGACAATACGGTAAATGTATAAGTATGTAATAAATGGGGGTAGATGGTAGTTGGGGAGATACGATTTCCACTATTAGATCAAAGAGAGATCTACGGATAAGGTTTATCCTATACTTATGTATAAAGGGGTCTCATCCCCCTCATTGTAAAAAACTCATTCGCAAGTGAAATACAAATCCAAATCTTCTCTCTCTAGAGTTTCTCTTTGTAAAGATCCTTGTGAGTGTGAGTCGAGTGTGAGAAAGGTTGCTCGGGAGAAATCCTAAGGCTGCACAGGTTAGGGAACGCTAAATCGATCGGCCTGTGACAAGTGAAATCAGAGCAAGTTCGTTCCAAGCACAATGGTTGATCCATGATCCAATGAGGTGTTCGTCATGGGAAACGACTGTGATGGTCGTGGGAGGAATGCTGAGAAGGGCGCTACCAAGGGAAAGAAGAACCTTGGTGTTTTGAGTTTGAAGCATCCTATGGGGGATTTGGAGCATCGGATGTCAAAGATAGAAACGTTCGTCACCATTGTCCAAGGATCAATTGATGAATTGACCTAGACCGTTAATGGAGTCGAGGCCGGAAGGGAAGAGCTTGTGGCTATGGTACAAGAGCTCAAGGCTGACAAGGGTGAACTCTAACATGAGTTGTTGGAGACCCTGAGGGAAGAACTCCAATAACGGGATGAGTACTTAGAGGTCATTGATGGCGGTAATGCATGCGAAGATAGCAAAGCTCAAGGGGAAGCTCGCTAAATCGGAAGCAGCATGCGTGAGTAGGTTTATCACCGTGCAAGCCGGTCCACGAACAGATGTATCCAAGCCAAAGGAGTTCAAAGGCTCGCAGGTGGTGAAAGACGTGGACAACTTCCTGTAGTACATCTTCCAAGCCATGGGAATCAATGATGACCAACTAGTAGTAAACACTGCATCTATGTACTTAATTGATAATGCATTATTGTAGTGTCATCGTCAGTTGGATGATAGTTGTGGAGATCCTATCACGACTTAGGGTTGGTTCGTCAAAGAGTTTCAATGTAACTACTATCCCGCTTATGTGGAGAGGATGCTTGTGATGAGCTAAAGCACCTCGAGCAAAAGAGTGGGGTACGCAAATATGTGAAGTGGTTTTTGGAATTGCTACTCCAAATCCCTTCAATGAGTGAAACTAAGGCATACCACCAATTCTTGAATGGCCTCAAGCTATGGATCAAGCAAGAATTGAAGTGGTTTAACGTGGGAGACCTCACAATGGCCATCTCCATGGTCGAAGCTCTCGTTGAATACAAAGTGCCTTCCACATATAAATCGGACTCTCGTCTGAAGGATAAGACCATTGATGAGGGAGATCAAGGAAGATTTAATCACCTAAATGGAGGCAAACCACCAATTGGCCCCCCAAAAAAGCTCACGTAGAATCAAGCGGTGGAGGACAAAAGAAGCTACGTACTTACAAATGTTTTTTTTGCAATGGTCCACATTTGGCATGAAATTGCCTAAATAGAGTCAAATTGGCGGCCCTTTGCAAGGAAGAAGAACCAAAAAAGGAGTCGCGACTGGACTTGTTGCAGATCCTCAGCATGATCAAGTACAAGAAGGTGAAGGAGCCTAAGTGACTTATGTCCATGGATTTGATTGGAGAAACCACGATGAGTGCGCTCGTGGACACTAGGGCGTCCGATCTCTTCATATCGGAAGAAGTCATGAAGAAACTCAACCTTCGGGTTGAAAAATGAGCTGGGTGGCTCAAAACCGTAAACTCCAAGAAGGTCCTTACCATTAGTGTCGCAAGGGACATGGAGCTTCAAATCAGGCAATGGAAAAGTAAGGAGACTCTAGAGGGAATTCCTTTTGACGACTATGACTTTGTCATTGGGATAAAATTCTTAAATAGAATCCATGCAATTATATTGCCCTTTGTCGAGTGCATATGCGTGTTGGATAAATGGTGCCAATGTATGATCCCAGTTCATCTTGAGTCAAACCATGATCGGAAGATAATCTTGGCAATGCAACTTACCAAGGGAGCAAGGAAGGGTGAGGTAACCATCTAGCGACCTTGAAGGCCAAGGACAACAAGGGCGAAGTGAGTGAAATCCCAATAGAAGTGATCCAAGTCCTTGACTCGTTCAAGGATGTAATGCCTTCTGAGTTGCCCAAGAAGCTGTCGCCTCGAAGGGAGTGGATTATCGGATCGAGCTAGTGCCTAACGCTTGACTGCTTCCCATGGCGCCGTATCGCATGGCGCCCCCTGAACTAGAAGAGCTGAGGAAACAACTGGAGAAGCTGCTTGATGCGGGGTACATTTGGTTGTTCAAGGCTTCGTTAGGTATGTCAGTCCTATTATAGAAGAAGCATGATAGGTCACTCCAGATGTGCATAAACTGCCAGGCACTAAATAAGCTGACTATCAAGAATAAGTACCCGATCCCATTCATTGGGACCTCTTCGATCAACTTGTTGGAGCTCAGTGGTTCACCATGCTTGATCTCTGATTGGGTTACTACTAAGTTCGGATTGTCGAAGGAGACGAGCCGAAAATTGCATGCGTGACGCATATAGACCATACGAGTCCCTCGTCATACCATTCGGCATAACCAATGCTCTAGCTACATTCTACACTCTCATGAACAAGGTACTCCACCCGTTCCTGAATCGGTTTGTAGTAGTTTATCTTGATGATATTGTCATATATAATTGGACGCTTGAGGAGCACGTCGAGCACCTAAAACAGGTTTTCCAAGTCTTGCACAAGAATGACTTATACGTCAAGCGCAAGAAATGTGCCTTTGCTCGGAAGGAAGTTCTATTCTTGAGGCATATTGTTGGGGTGGATGAGTATGGATGGACGAGACAAAAATCAGAGCAATTGTCAAATGAAAGCCATTGATGAAAGTGACAGAGTTGAGGTCGTTCCTTAGCCTCACCAACTACTATCGGCCCTTCGTTTGGAACTATTTGAGCATCACCATGTCACTCACAAACATACTAAAAAAGAAAAAGCCATGGGAGTGGACGGATCGATGCAAAAAAAGCATTTGATCAGTTAAAGAAAGACATGACCGAGGAGCCGATGCTGGCATTACCCAATTACACCAAGCCTTACGAGGTAGAGACTGATGTATCGGATTATGCTATCGGTGGTGTTCTCATGCAGGATGGACATTTGGTGGCGTTCGAGTCTTAAAAGCTGAATGATCCCGAGCATCAGTATACTATTTAGGAGAAGGAGATGACCATAATGGTCCATTGCCTTCGGACGTTGAGGAATTATCTCTTGGGTTTGAAGTTTGTTATGGGGACGGACAACATGGCCAGGAGCTACTTTCAAACTCAAAAGAAGCTGAGTTCGAAGCAAGCTTGATGGCAGGATTTTCTAGCAGAATTTGACTACGTACTGGAATACAAGCCGGGGAAGGCTAACTCTGTGATCGATGCACTTAGTCGGAAGATGGAGCTTGCAAGCACGGTGAGTCGATTGAGTTGCTGATGGATCGACCGCATCAGGAGGGGCTCAATCATGATCAAAGGGCTCAAGCCCTCATCGAATACACGTAAGAAGCCAAGACCCAACAATTCTTGTGTGAAAATGATCTTCTTTACACCAAGGAGCGACAACTGTACGTGCCATTCTATGGGAAGTTGATGAAAGAAATATTGCATGAGTGCCATGATTCCAAGTGGACAGACCACCCAGGGATCCGCTGCACATTGACCTTCGTTGAAGACCAATATTACCAACCTCATATGTGGGATGATGTTGAAGCCTATATGAAGATTCGTTTATGTGTTAGCAAGACAAGCTTGAACAACGATCGTCGTCAGGGCTCCTAGAGTCACTTCCCATCCCAACACATCCATGGAAAAGTGTCTCCATGGACTTTATCGTGAACTTGTCGAAGTCTGAAGGGTGTTGGACTTTCATGGTCGTGATGGACTAGTTTTCCAAGGATGCAACATTTGTGCCTACAATGAAGGATTGTCCAGTCGAGGAGGCAGCCAAGTTATTCATGAAACACGTGGTCAAATACTAGGGAGTTCCACAAACAATTGTGAATGATCATGATCCTCGATTCACGGGGTGTTTTTGGTTCGAGTTCTTCAAGCTACTGTGGTCGGAGTTGAACTTCTCTACGAACCTACATCCCTAAATTGATGGTCAGATAGAGCGGGTTAATGCACTCTTAGAGACTTATCTCCGACACTATGTGAGCACAATGCAAGAAAATTGGGCAAAGTTGATCGACATAACCGAGTTCTCTTACAACTTGTAGCGGAGCGAGTCCACCGGTCAGAGTCTGTTTGAGATCATGATCGAACAACAACCATAAAATCCAAACGCAATTACCTTAGGCTATCAGGGGAATAGCTCACCTGCATACAAGTTTGCCAAGGATTGGCAAGAGTAGGCAGACTTGGCGTGGGCATGTTTACTCGAGGCCTCCAAGCACATGAAGAAGTGGGCCGACAAGAAGTGGCAATATGTGGAGTTCTAGGTCGAGGACTTAGTATTGGCCAAGCGACATGTGGTTCTCTAATACAAGAACGTGCACAAATGGTCGATTCGTCGCTACAAGGGGCCATTTTGTGTGCTGTAACGGGTCGGGAAGGTTGTATATAAGCTGGAGTTGCTGCCAAAACTAAAGATACATATAGTCTTTCATGTGAGTATGCTTAGACCTTTCTATGTAGATTAGTAAAATCTAAATCGAGGTGAATTGCATTGAGCACCACTTGGAGCAAAAACCTCATCGAGAAATTGAATGCGTAATGGTGGATCGAGTCATACAGAAGTAGTATTGTGTGCCAAAGCGAGTATCTAATCCGATGGAAGGGCCTTCTGGAGAGTGAAGCTAGTTGGGAACCTATAGATGCTCTTTGGCAGTTCAAGAAGCAGATCGATACCTTCCATATCGAAGACACGATGAGGATGTCACTTGATTAGGTGGGGGAGAATGCCACGGCTCGACGAATGGGATGATCCAAGAGGGTTTTACACAACGACCATGACCTATCCATGGAACAAGCAACCCTTAACCGATATTCCTAAGTCTTAGGGTTTTTTTCGAGTGTTCTAAAATACCCTTGGGGGCGGACGATACAGTAAATGTACAAGTATGTGTTAGAAATGTGGATGAATGGCAGTTGGGGAGATACAATCTCCATTGTTATATCAAAAAGAGATTTACAAATACGATTTATTATGTACTTGTATATATAGGGGTCTCCTCATTCTCATTGTAAAAAACTCATCGACAATTGAAATACAAATCTAGAGCTTCTCTCTCTAGAAGTTCTCTCTTTAAATATCCTTTTGAGTTGAGTGTGAGAAAGACTACTTGGGAGAAATCCTAAGGCCGCACAAGTTAGGGAACGCTAGATCGATCGACCCGTGACACATGAATACTGGAATGCAATATTTGAATGGAGAATGAAAGAATGTCTTTATAGTTCTTTTATCAAAACTCCATGGGTTTGTCTATAGTGTTCCAAGATTTGTTTCAATCGGTACTGAGCATGATTGAGATTGCATGATTGAATAGAATCTCATAGCCATACTCATTTAATTTTTGTTCATTGGGATAATTCATTCATCAAATTCTAATAGAAAAGAAGAGAGTTGAGTGATGAGTGAGATTATTAGTGAAGGGGTATCCTATCATTAACGAAAGATTACATTCATAACATGATGTTGAATTATGCTATTGACATATTCAATTGATTGTATATATAGGCTATGTAATTGCTTGTTCATAAGAGGGGAAATTACAAATAAGAGCTTAAAGTGCTCTCATTTTCTCAAATAAAGTTTTGAAGTGTCATCATTTTCTTAAATAAAGACCTCAAGTAGATCTTATTTCAAATAAGGGTTTTAAATTGTCACATTAGTCTAAAAGAGGGCCTAACCTTACGGCTAGTGAAAGGCATTTTCATCCTTTACTTTTTTTTATTTTCTTTCATTTTTCCTTTCTTTTCCCAAAAAAAAAAACTCAAAAGAGAAAAAAAGGCTAAAACTTTTTCTTTTTTTTAAAAGGAAGAAGAAGAAACAATATAGGCAAGAGGGCTCGCAACCCACCCTCACCTGTGGCTGTTGCCCTATCGCCGATGGGGTGTCAACCATGGCTAGTGGGGTCGCCGGTGACCCTTGTCAACCATTGATGAGGGTCATAGCCCTTCCCTAGGTTTAGGTGTCGACCCTTGCTAAATGAGGAGATGGGTGTCGCCAACCCTCCGCCTATATATTTTTTTTTTTTTTTTTGTTTTTTTATTTAAGTTTTAGTCTTTTTCATGAAAAAAAAAAAGAATAAAGGAAATAAAATAATAATAATAAACTATAAATGTTAGAAATACTCTTAACTAGCTAGTGAGGTCGGTCTTTTTCTTTTTTTTTATATTGACATGGCTACTTTCAATTCTTATTTAAAATAAGGTCAACTTTAAGCCCTTATTTAAGAAAATGAAAACACTCCAAATCCTTATTTGAGAAAATAAGAGCATTATTAGCCCTTATTTGAAAAATTGAGACCATTATAGGCTCTTATTTAAAAATTCTCCTTCATAAGATGTCAATTGTTGAAGTGCTCCATGCATCACTTTTGACTACTAATACACTTAAAAGACAGCCAGTCTCTTGCCCATGGTTTGATCAACTTCTCATGTTGGTTTTATGGTCTAAGAGAACATCACATGCTCTCATATATATATATATATTGTGTACCTAGAAAACTCAATCTAACAAAGAGATAGCCTCGATACCCACATATCACAATATATATATAAACCATTGCAGATATCCCAATATTCTTCGAGAACTAGTCTACCAATATAATTGGTAAGAGTATTCGAAGATAAATAACGGCGATTGCTTGTTATTACTAGGATCTCCTATTAAAATTTTAACTAGCTGACTTAACAATAAAATGCCACATGAACACGTTGCAAATGTTACTCGGGATTTTGGTGAACCTATCGATTCTAGAACAAGAACTTGGAAGTGGGCTAGTTTCTTATATCAACGGGTTACTCGAAGTATGTTTTTAGTACAATCTTTCCGATAGTCTCAAGAATTTAATCAAAGTGGTTTAATGCTTAATTGCGAAATGCGAATTACAAGTGGTGGCCTTCACCCTATACCATCAAATGTGCATTTGGATCTGTCCAATGAATGGATCAGATTGAGTTTGGGTCAGGTCAAAAATGGTTTGACCCAAATTAACCCATTTAACTCGTTTCCATGTAATACAAATTAGTGACTCATACCTGACCAATACCTGACTTATACCATGCCAACCTATATTTATATTATTCAAAAACTTTCATATTTAATTCAATTTAAGAAAAATTATACCCAAACTAAGGCAAGAGCACGGAGTGAGCGAATATGAAATTGAGTGAGGCTGGTAGAGAATGAAAAAAGAGTCATTAATGTGACTTAAGTCTAAGTAAGTTGTTGTCTCATTTAAGACCAATATTATTTTGGGTTCTACCAGTCTAAATATATTTATAGGGTGAGAGAGAGTGAAGAGAGTCGTAGAGATGGGTTATGTCTAAGTAAGTTGTAATTCCATTTAATACCTGTATTATTTTGGGCTTTATCATTCAAAATCCATTTATAACCCATTTACTGAATATAACTAACCCATACAATAATGCAACCCATCAAATATTGATTAAGAATGGGTTTATGACTATTTTGAAGGGTCTAGGATTTGCCTTAGGCTTTTGCAAATGATGATATGGTGAAGTGAGAAGCAACAAAGGCCAGAGACAAAAAGGGGAGAAGGGAGAGAGAATGAGGTTCTAGGTTTCTATGTCAATCGTTCTAAAGTCTAGGATTTGCCTCAGGCTTTTGCAAATGATGATGATGGTGAAGTGAGAAGCAGCAAAAGCCAAAGACAAAAGGGGAGAAGGGAGAGAGAATGAGGTTCTAGGTTTCTATGTCAATCGTTCTAAAGTTTGAGGACATTTTAGTCAATTTGAGACCCCAATCTTTTCTTTGGCAAGCAAGCTTATACGTGAATTTCTCTTATTTATTATGAACGTCAAATGGGACCTTGAGTTCTAACCACCAAATAGGCCTTGCGCCCATGTTGTTTGGCCATGAAGGCCCAAGTGGGCCAAGCCAAGCCCACCAAGCCCACCAAGCCCATTCAAGCAAATGGGCCCAAGGGCAAAATTGAAAATTTGGGCTAAAAAGTTGTGAAATGCCCAAAACGTCCCTTTTAGAAGCCTAGCACTTATGGACAAAAAGACAAAATAAGAGAATGGATGGAGGAGAAGGAATTAAGGAGGATTTTGGGGAAAATCTTACATATATCTCTTTCCCTCTCTCTCTTCCCCCTCTCCATTTTCCCCATGCAGCCGAAGCCACTAGTAACCCATCTCTCCCTTTTGTTCTCTCTTGGTCTTCTTCTTCTTCCTCCTCTTCGTGTTCTTCTTCTTCTTCATTTCTTTTTCATCACCATCACCATTTGGCACTACCATTTTCACTGCCTGTCCTAGTCGTCCATTGCTGCCACTGCCGCTCATGCACCATCCCTTGTGTTGTCTCTCGAGCCATCAAGCCACCAACCTTGTCCAAGCCCCCATCACCAAGCAACTACCACCATTGAACCACCACTTGCCACCGCTCATCAACACCATTGCCCACGCCACCACCACCATGCCCAAGTGATCGCAAGCCATCGTCACCACTGCCCAGCCAAGCCACCCAAGCCAAGGAGGTTGTGAGCCTCAAACTTCACTGAGTCGTACCATGGTGTTGCCATTCGCACTGTGAGACCCGTGTTTTCATTGCTGTTGCGACACCATCGCCGAGAGCTCATCGTTGTTGAAAAAACTATGAGTTAATTTCTACTCCTTGATTAGGAAGTTAATTGTGTTTTGGTTAAGTTTAGTTTAGGGATAATTGTGGTTAGTGTTAGTTGATCATGGTTTAGTGTTAATCGTGGTTAAGGATAGATTAGATTAAGGCTAATTGAAATCAATCTTAATTTAAGGACAATTAGCTTAACTAATCACGATTAGTCCTATTAATGACTAATTAATCGTTAAGTAAAATTTTATGCTTGATTTATTGGGTGGATTTTGCATATTTCATATTTTTGAACTGTTATGCCATGATATTGAATGTCTAATTTATACACCTAAAAGAGGGTTTTATTGGCAAAAAAATGGCAAAGTTTGAGGTGTCATGTTTGGATGCCGTATTTTATATGTTAATTGGGCAATGGGGTTTTAAAAGGAAGGTGTGCAATATTTGGCAAGTTGATTTTAAGTACTGATCACATGCAATTATTTTACTGCAATTTTAAGTGTAAAAATTTCCAAAATTTGTGGTTTGAGCGCAAACCCTATTTGCATTAACTAAGTCAGAAGATAAGAATTGACTTGAGTGGTTGAAAGCTTATGTGATCACATAATGGCCCTGATGCATATGATTATGCGAGATAACAGTTCCATCTTGATGCATATGAATATGCGAAACAATGTCCAATTTTATTGGATGCCAAGTGGGGGTCTAGGTGCTGAGTTGGGGTTGAGGCCAAACAGATGCTCCAATGAAATGCCGTCCTAATACGTATGAATACACGGAATGATGTTGTGCTTGATAGAGTGGGACGATACCTGATCATGTTGGAAGACTGTCAACTCTTGTGTTGGCCGTGGCCTAAGAAGTTGTACTAATTAGAACATGTGTGAATGCAATGCGCATGGATATACATGAGAAGTGTTCTAATTATTTGTTATGCTTGATGCATTGCTTTTGGCACATGGTAATTGTTATCACATAAAGGTGTGCCAAGGTGAGTGAAGGATGCCTATGGATTATTTAACGGCTTTGATATTTGTCATTGGGTCGAATTATTTGATCATGTTTATAGTTAGGGAAATGTGGGGGTCGCTTTGCTATTGATCTGCTGTTGATATAATGCTGCATGTTTAAGCCACCTTTGAGACAAATTAACGTCCTAATCAAGGTATAAGTCATTGACTCACTGAAATTTTTATCTTACCCCTTGTTGTTTAAATGTTTTTAGGCATGTAATATGGAGAATCATTGCATGCAGTTTGGGGCCTCGATGGACCAAGACATAGTGTGCCTGGTGTCACTTTTGGCTGGTCTCATCGTTAGTCAAGTTTAGTAAACCCTGACCCTATAGGTTTTTGAGATTGTTGGTATGAAGTGGTCATAGAAAGGCTTGCAATTATTAAACTTCATAGGATTAACAATTTATAAATAAAAGAGCTGCTTTTGGGAATGTTTGCTTTGTCTATGCTATCCCTATTTGTTGTGATTGACTGGATATTGTTTTATAAGTACTTCCGCTTGCATTTAATCTAAAGACAAAAAAAAAATGGGTCGGCGATGCATCCTAGGACGTTCCTACTAATTGACCGTTAAGGGATGTTTGCGCGCTCAGGGGTTTGGAATGTGACTGTACAAATGTGTATAAAGCTTGGCTTGAGGCAACAACTCAATCATTAACGGTAAGAGTCCTTACCAAAACCAAAGACGTTGTCGATCATTTAAGAGGCATAAAAGTAAACAAAAATGATTATGGTTATCACTTATTTAGACCCAAAATTTTATGTGTCGATAATGCGGAGGTCCCTCATTGAACGCATCGAGAACCAATGCCATGAGTATTTAATCTCACCTTCGATGACAACCCCAAGTTATAAGGAACATCTGATCATGTGCATCATTTCAATAGCACATGAGGTTTCTCCTTTACAAATTTCTTTTAAGAAACTTGTAAAGGAATGAGCCTCGTTCACATGCATCAAAAGGGATTTACAATTTTGTCAAACAATAGCTCAGAAAGTAACGAATGCTTTCTAACCTCTAGTGATGTACTCCTAAGGTTCCTCTCCTTAAATTCATTCGCATACTCCACATCTTTGCGAACTCCTTCCTATAGTTTCTTGTCAAAACTTTGAAGGGCATCGGTTTAGCCTCCTATTCTCACTGAGACTACTAATCTCTGATAAAGTCTATGTCAGTAAGATATTTGACATTGCTCTGACAGTATTAGGATAGCATTTGCCAACTAAGAACCTATAACCCTCTTAATTGTGAAACTAATTCTACAAGTATGTTCTTCCTAATAGGTCTTTACATGAAGTGATCCAGTCCTAGCATCAATACCTCCAAAAATCCTTCAATAACAATTTTCATTATCACATTTTGCTCTACGAAAGTTCTTTTATTATTTATAAGTTTGATCACTCTCTACCCAGCCACTAAGTACTCTTGTGTAGCATCTTTGAATGGCCTTTTATTATCAAACACCAAAGAGATAATAAATACTCGTACTGCAGTATTAGGATCATACTTAATAAACCAACTTTCCATTCTTGTAACATGTTTTTCTCCTCCAACAAATCCCAAACTTTCATCTCCATTTGGTTCATAGTATGCTGTATGGTATGTAACTTAAGCATCAACATCATTATTCACATTAGATTTCGAGGATTAGATGACTTTAGTTCAGATTATTGGGGATTAGATGGTTCTCTCACAAATGATTCCTTGTAACCCTATCCTATTTGGTTGTCTTGTAGAACCCTCTGATCTTCTTCCTTACCTTTACTAGCTACTCATCATCACCATCATTACTGAAGAATCATTGCATCAAATTGCAACTCGGTGTCTTTAGTTTCCTACTCAATCTCCACATTGCTTAGCCTTAAATCCAAATTATCTATTATAACTTGAGCACCCTCCAAGCCAACCTCATCTACTATCTCCTCATGCTAATCAACTACATCATCATTATCTAAATCACTTACATGCTAAACTAATCCCTCATTAACTAAACTAGCATGAACAATCATCACCTTAGCATCCATTAGCGCACTGATCCCTTCAGTGTCATCCACCTCATCCACTAATCTGTTCACTCTCATGACATACTCAGGTTGTTCATCCACAACACCTTCCTCAACTACAATACTTTTAATTTCCTCATGAGGGATTTGATTTGGGGATTCGGGAATTTTGAGGCTGACATTTGTGTATTATGCAAGAACAAGAAATGACACCACTTATCTAAGCAAAAGTGACATCACTTCGTTGGAAATAGTACACATCATGCCTTACATGTGGACGATTGGCGATGATTGAATTATCATGTCAAATAAATCAGGAGAGACTTGGTTGAGAGAATTTGATTTGGGCTTTCCCAAAAAAAAATGTAGGACTACATTTACTAAATTAAAAGATCTAGGACTTTATTAGTTTCCTTACAATAGGTTTAAGACTAACTGTGCATTCCCTATTTCAAAGTATATATCCTTTGTACAACTCAACTTATTAGAATGACCATTGATCTGAACTTCAGTCTAGGCTCTATTATAACACTTTTAGAGCATAAATAATACTAGAGTCTTGTTCAAAAGAAGTACTAGATTAAGACCATTACTAAAAAATACATATCAAAGCATTTAAAAAGATTAAAATATATATTTAAAAAAGAGTTAATATTAAGAAAAATCACAAACTGGTATATTTGTGACAAATTTACCTAATTTTTTTTTGCCACTAAAAAACCCTTAAATTGATACATTTATAACAAATTTACTTTCTATTTTTTTTTTGGTAAGTAAAATTTACTCTCTATTAGTTCCTATGAAATTGAATTAATACCATGAAAAATTATAAATTGGTACACCTAGGACAAACGAACAATAAAACCTCAAACTAATATACTCGTCAATTGCCACGTATCATCCAACTCGGTAATATAATGATAAAATTTAATGAAAATTAACGAAGGATAAACTTGTCACGAGTATACCGGTTATAGTTTTTGTATGTTAAAAAATTATTATGGGTTAAATTTATCATAGATGTATTAGTTTAAGGGTTTTTTTTATGGTATTAACCCTTTAAAAAAGTAACAATTGAAATAGAAATATTAACATTTTCAAAGCACAATTAACAACACTTAACCAGCAAAGGGCATTTTCAAAGCACAATTAACAACACTTAACCAGCAAAGGGCCACTTTGTAACATTTTCTCTGTTTGGCTTGGGGATGAAAATTGCATAAACTCAGTCTATTATATCGAACCAATCACACTACACGTATCTACATGACCCACTAAAGAGCACATGGTCCATATAGTTTCCGCACGATGATTGGTTATGTTTAACCGTAAACTAAATCTATACAGTCTCATCTCAAGCTAAGATGATAATGCATGTGCATCTAATTCATCGTAGCTAGCAGTCAAATTATGTGGAGTCCACTCAATTCAATGGCTTTGGCGTTTTGGGTACACACCACATCACTTAAGAACACGATATTCACATCACTTGCGGTGGCATGTTCTCATAGTCTTGAGGCCGATGACAGCAATGTCGGCCACCTTATTCGAAGTGACATGGTGGGGACCTCCTGATAAGGAAACCACACATTGACGTCATGAATCCTACTGGTGGAAACGTTCTATCACAACCTGCCGTTCACGAATGGCACGCTTTAAGATTCGACAATCTGAGCCCTTAATTATGCACAACTTATATGGGCAGAGTTAGTTTTAACTGGAGCCAATCCCAAGAAAAGATATACCATTGAAGGAAGCTTTGAGAAATTTTCATTGCGAACTGTGGTCACTGGAAAAGAAGAATCATACATATGACGAGGAGAAAAGTGTGTGGCTAATTGTTGTAGATAAAGTCTAGCTTTGACTGGAATTAGTGTGTAATCATAAAGGCGTCCCACAAGTTGACGACCGGTCGGCAGTATGTTGTTATGTTCTGTCGCTGAGAATGTAGACATGGGTGCTCCAGTCAACAAGTTGGTCTGCTGGACTTGAGGATGGATATGAAAGGGTAAAGCTTGGATGGTTGGTTTAATACTTCCCAACTAGGGCAAACAGCATAATTTTGCACACTCATCGTTACTTAAATTTAGTTTGTAGACAACGAGCACGGCATATATGTATATATCTCGAGAGAGAATTAAATATTTACAGGCCAAAGCTCATGATTTGAATACAATTGACTGGTAGTCCGAGAGATGCATTAATTGGAGGTTCATTAGTTTATTAGTTTACTGACATTTATTTTAGGCAGGATCGTAGGTGACCATGGCGAAAGATAATAATGTTATTCATAAAGCAATAACCCCAACCGTAAATTTGTGACACTTCAAGTTCCTAAAATATTCCTTTTTGTATTTAGATAATCTATTGGAAAATATCGTCTTAAAAATCATTTTAGATTCTCCAACAAGTTTATTTATCATAGGCCGACTTATAAATTATTGCCTTAAGTGTTAGATAAAGTCATTACTCAGGTTGGAGATGAAGCTGCTGGCCCCGCTTTACGTGAAAACCTGGAGTCGCCAATGAAAGGGTTCATTGCCCGAAGGTAAGAGTTAGCACTTCTCTATAACATTTACTGAGTAAGAATTAAAGTGCGGAATGCCTTCATTATATCATTTGCTGAGTAAGAATTCATGATCAATTTTGTTAAAATGAGATTTCGCCGAATATAGCGGGGAAACTATTAGTTACTACCATAGTCATTCGTGTAATTTTATGTCTTTATTTGTGTACATGCATTAGTCGAGGAGCGGTTACTCACCTTCACTATAAATATCACCAACTATCCAACAAGATACTTCCTCTCGGTACAAATTAACAAAATGTTAATTTTCAATTATAATTACTTTTCCTGCACCGCACTTTAATTTTCCTTAACTATAGCTTTAAGAATCGTGTCGTTGATAAAATTCTGACGTATTGATTGTAACGCATAAAATTATGGATGGAAACTGAACAAGTTGATGTGGCAAAATATGACATGGCAATGAGGAAAATTAAATGGCATGGCATCGTGAGGAAACTTAAATGAGTGGGTGGTAAATTGAATTCATTATGACATAACAAATCAAACACATGACACGGCAAATTGAAAAACATGCTACATTGTCATTATGAGCTTGATGAAAGGTTATTATGTAGACTTAATATATGTAGATCAACATCATGGTAATCATTGTTCACGTGGGTCCCATTGTAGGGTCTATACAATCGATGGCTACGATGGTTTTGGTTAGTCTATGTAATTAATTTTCAAGCATGACAAAGAGGCGGGGCAGCAATAGTTGTATGGTCACTAGAACCAAACAGCCAAGAGAGATAGGAAGAGCATAGTAAATTTTAATGGTTAAATTTAAAGTGATTAATATGATATCGATTTTTTGATTGTAGGGATATGGGGTGTCATCTCTAAATAAATTAGCGATTCTTTTGAACCGGTTCGTATAATAAATAATACAAAATTATGAATAACATCATGTTTTCTTCCATCTCAGGTTGGAGGAAATTTCCATCGATTAGTCTTATAATTGGTAGATTACGGTATGAATATTCATCTATAGTTAAGTTTTCATGTGGTGGTATCCATGACTTATTATGTATGGATGAAAAACGTTACCCGAAACAAAAAATGGGGAAAATATAACCCAAATCCAAAATTTTAGGCCTAGTTTGGTACTAATGATGAGGAATCCACGAATAGGAGCTTATTCGAAGTAATAACATTCGGAGGATTAGTGCTCCATGGAATCATTTTCAGTTGTCTGGAGTGTAGTGACTATAGGTACTTTTTACTAACTAAAAGCTTTTTTCCCCACCTTTCTCCTTTTAGTATACCCCTCCCTCTCTCTCTTCATGCGCACCCGCGAGTGAGTGCATGGGGTCGAAACCTTGGATGCGAGGTTGCAACCTGAGATGCTCAGGCTCAAGCGACCTTGGATCTAAGTTTGCCTGAAGTTGGGGCCACCATTCAATGTGGTGCTCGTGACTATTGTGGCCGACCGAGAATTGACTGGCGCCACGGCGATGGGCGATAGCCGCAAGTTGTGACTTATGGCATTTGTCGCGTGGCGTGGCGTGGCTTGCCGGAAGGTTAGCCATATGATGGTGGAGAGAGAGATGGAGGGATAGAGAGAGTGGTTAAAAGGAGAAGGGGTTGGGGTCCTTTTGACTTTACTGTAAATTTCTTAGAGACAAGGGATGTTTTGGTCAATTAGGGTAATTAGACCAAATCATAATGGAGACAGAAGAATTACAATTAATGTAATTGGTCATGGTAAGTAATCCAATTTACCAATTAAGCATGGCTTAAATGTTATGGAGGCCTATCATAAAGAATCATGCTTTCCTACGTCATCGGTTCAAAGAAATTTTCTCTAAGAAATTTTCTCTAAGTAATCCAATTTACCAATTAGTTATGATTGCTAGATTAGAAATATACACATCACCCAAATCATATTTAGTTAAAGTTGCACGATTACGATGTTGAGAACTTATAACTTGCTAGTGAAAAATATAGTTGGAGTAAAATTTGCCAATTGAGGATAAAGGAAGTTATTGCCCTATGACAAATTATCTATTGCTAATTTATTATTTAACTTGATCCTAAGGACAATTATCTAGTAGAGAGTCATTTTGCAATGGCAAAGAGAGAAGCTTTTGCACTCGAAAAGTTTGATGTATTGCTTCACGAGGACCCTCTTGTCATGGCAAATAGGCAAAAAGGAGAGAGAAACCCAAATTACTAATCAAAATGGTGGTGAATCTAGGTAGGGCTGGGCAGTCGGACCCCACAATTTTGTTCACATATGATCATGTGGGTTGTCACATAATAGTTAGAATGTTGAGTACTCGTCAAGTTTAAAAGACAGAACCATGTGGACTTGTCCTAACATGATCACGACTGTCTTTCGTTCCCCACGGAAGCAAGTAAGGCAGAGCATGTGTAATGTCTCAAATGGCCCCATAAACATTGACAAAGCTAATGTACCTTAGCTGCCGAGCTCGCAATGATCCAAATATAGTTGCATACCAAGTTTTTTATGTCAAATGGTGGCTCGTTTACCTCAATGCCTTACTATTGCTGGCATGCCACATTCGCTTTGCCTGTCTCTTGCTTTGAAAATCGTCAGATGGACAAGAATCCTTTGTCTTGCTCGGTGCCTTTATTGATCCCTTTATAAATGTCAACCATTGTACCAATGAAATTGAGGATCTGATTACTACCAACCATTCTAAATATTTATGTTGTTAGATGAGGCGTTATTTAATTCTTTATTATCCTTACCCATGGTGTAAGAGCATAAGTTATTTAAATATTAAATCAGAGTGTTATTGTGTGTGAACCTTCCTTCTCCATTGTCATTCTTAAACTACTTGATTCATTCACATCCTCAAATTGCCGGCTTGGGAGTGATCAGTGAGGAAAAGCAATCATGGCCTATTTGGCAACATATCAAATAATATCCAATTCTACTCTTTTGTTCCATAAAATAGAAAAAGAACAAAAATTTGTTTAGTAACATTTTTGTTCTCGACAATCGATTTGGAACAAAATTAAGAAGTAAAAAAAGGTTACTTACTCTAGAATCAAGCTCAAATCTTCTTCTTCTTCTTCTTCTTTTCTTTTTCTTTCTCTTCTTCTTCTTCTTCTCCTAGCCAGTTGCTAGCCACGACAATGGCTAGCAATTTGCTAGACAAGGTCTGACAATCTTGCCGAACCCTCGCTAACCCCTAGCGAGGTCGAGCCTCGCCGGTGGTTGGGCGAGGCTAACCCTCGCCTAGCCACCATGAGATCGGCCTCACCCTACCTTGGCGAGCCTTGCCTAGCCATAGTGAGGCTCGACCTCCCCAAGGACCGACAATCCTCAAAATAATTTGAGAATTGTACCAAAGACATTTTTATTTTAAGAATAAAAATTTTGGATTGTTACTAAATATTTTCAAATGTTCAGAAACTTGTCCAAATAACAGAATTAGAAAAAACTATTTATAAGTAAAAATTATTCACAGAAATAAAATGGTAACTAAACGCAACCTTAGCAACAGTTTGGAACAGACATGCTGGTGCATGAAGTCTATTGAGCGGTCTTTATTTCCCTTTCTTTCTTTCTTTTTTTTCTTTTTTTTCATTTATTGTGTCTGAGACGATTTAGTGTCAAATTTCAGACCCTTTTGGCATTTCGTTTCTTTTTCGCAGCAGACCTTCTTCTTCTTTTTTTGTGTGTCAGCCTTTATTTCTGTAATGGGATGCCGGGGCAACGTCTCAACACAAGCTACTCACATTACTCCTGGAGTGCAACATTCGAATGGAGAAGTGAAAGAATGTCTCAAAATTCATGGGTTTGTTTCTAGTGGTCTAAGATTTGTCTTTGTCGATACTAAGCATCATTGACTCTCTCATAAGCCAGACCCATTTAATTCATTCTTCAAAATTCCCAAAAAAGAAATAAAAAAGGAAGTTGAATGGCGAGTGAGATAATTAGCCAAGGGATATCCTTTTATTTACTAATCAACCAAAAAGAAAATTACGATCATAACATGAAGTTGAATTATGAATATGAAGTCGTATTATGCTCTTAACAGATTCAATTGATTATTTATATCACATCGGCAACGTAATTGATTGTTCATAAGATGTCAGCAGTTGAACTGCTCCATGCGTCACTTTTGACTACTAATACACTTCAAAGACAGCCAGTCTATTGCCCATGCTTTGATCAGCTTCGAATGTTGGTTTAAGTATGGTCCACGAGAACATCACGTGTTCTCATAAATTTGCTGAAAGGGAATCTCATATGATGAAACATTAGGTTGAATGACTATATGGTACACATAATAATTTTTTTTTTTTTTTGGTGGTTTGTGGGTATCAAGATAATCTGTTGGTTAGATTGAGTTTTCTTTATGTGATTAGGTCGAAATAAATTTCTTAACCCAACATCTATGTCTAACTCAAGGATTAAATATGAATGTACACATATCATACTTTAATATTTTTATCATACCCGGTAACAGAATTGATGGACTGATTAGTGTTGATCAAAGAACTCTCGAATATCTGCATGTATTAAGTTTTTCCTCGTAATTCCTTGAAACAAACTGTTCGTAGAAGGGAACCTGTAGCAGGTACGCAAGGCCCATTTTATTAAAGGGTAAAGCAGCCCAGTGAAAGCTTGTGTCTCCTTCATCTGGTCCCAGTCCCATCAATATTAAATGCTAAAACCAAGACCAGCATTTCAGTGGGCCACGAAAGATTGGAGTTTAGGACATCCCCTGCTTGAAATCAACACCCGAATAACGTATAACCATTGCTGGAAAATACCATAACGAATTTGATAAATTGAGCTAAAGCATGAACATTATAAATGGTCATTTAAATATTCAAGTAGACTTTATGCATGTATCTATTTTACGGGTCAAATTTGTATCTTAATGTTATTTCATAATTGAATGCCTCCATAGGAAAAGTGAGTTTCTTTGCTGGCAGCTATCACTACTTTTGTTTTTAAGCCTATTTGATATAGGAGCGGTTGAATTGTAGCTATATTGTGCTTGTGACATTGAAATTAGTATGTTTGGCGATCCACACTTCAAAGCCACAATACCTCAAAATTGATTGCTTGCCAATCCTCAAAAATTGCATGAGCTCTTTCTCATGACTGAAACTATTACTAGAAAGATTATATCAAATAGTCTCTTCAACTCATGAATTTTTTTTTTTTTTTTAACTTCAACTTACTTGCTGGTGATGTAGGTTTTCTCTCTACCTTGTAGAGCTCTTCTCTACCTTTTGCTAGTTCCTCCTCTCCAATGAAACCCTAACCCCTCTTTCCAGTACTACGTAATTCCTTTGTTTCGTCTTCATTCCACCAAATTACCCATTCACGATATGGATTTTTACCCAGCTGAGCATCCCTTCCAACCTTCGTAGTCTCCGCCACCTCTTTTCCTACTTTTTGTCCGGCATCTCTGTTAATCGTTACCTCAAATGGTTTTCATTGAATCTTACATGTCCCTTTCAATCTAATCGGCAATCGATTCAGGGGAGAAATGCCCTATCTGCGCCGCTGGACCGTCGATTTGCAACAAAATTTGCTACTTAGATAGTTTTTTGGCTTGTACTGTGGAATGGACTGCCCTAGTAACGAAGAGGAGGCTCGCCTTGCTGCCCTGTGCTGCCGGATGGGTTGCCTCTGGTCTGAGCAGTAGATTGAAGTCTGGGACGAGGCGGCTCCTAGTGACAAAATAGAGGAATGCCTATTAATTTTAGTAGGTAAAATTCTGACCAATCCAATAGTTAATTTCCGGGCTTTTCAAAATACTATGAAAAGGGCGTGGTGCACTGATCAAGTGGAAATATCACAAGGCGAAGCCGGTCTTTATATTGTGAGATTCAAAACAAAGGAAGTAAAACAGAAAATTCTAGAAAACGGACCTCGGTTATTTGCCAATCATTTTGTCATTCTGAAACCATGGGTTCCGACTACTCCGCTGCATTGCTATGATTTTAATACCTTTGCATTTTGGGTTCAAGTCTTTGCGCGACCTCTTGAATGATGTATTGAATCCATGATCAGCAAAGTGGTTAGACATATCTACAGGGTATTAGAAGTCAAAGTAGAGCATAGAGATGGTTCTAGCCTTAAAGCAGGAAGGGCCCGTGTAGAACTAGACATCAAGCAGCCTCTTCAAACATGGATTCTAATCAAGTTGGAAGGGAAGAACCACTAGTTAGATTTTCGATACGAAAGACTATCCCACTATTGCTACTCTTATGGCAAATTGGGACACTATGCAACATATTGCCAAGAATTTGCTTTCGATGAAAGTAAATTGAAAAGCCTTGACAACATGTATTATGGCCTGTGGCTCTGGGCAGAGGTAAGGGAACACAGCCCCTTTTGGCGTACCTTTTACGAGCCACATCACGTGTCGAAAGATGCTGAACAGACCATCCCAGAGACCCCACAACCTCCTTAAGCTATTATAGCTGCACAAGATCATGTCTCATTAGCCTCTTTGGACCAAGCACAACATAGGAAAGATAAACAGATTATGGAGGTACCTGTTTGTAATTAACTAGTGACAGTTGCAAAACCCCCTCGATGGCAACCTCTAGTCGAGGAATCTTCGAAAAGAGAAGAGGACACTAACAAGCTACCAGCACATCAGCAAAAAAGTAAAATCAATGAATTGGCAATAGGTTCTCTAAAGACGAAGAAAGTTAAAAGTTCTCTTTTGAGTGCAAGGTCAGGCCCAATCAAGAAAGCTAAGTGACACAACGCACATGACTTACATACTCAGCTTCACGAAGGACTCAATGAATCCCATCTTCAAGATACTCCCATTCTGGCGGCGACTGAATCTACTTGCTAGGCTATGGTGGCTGGCCCTAAAAAGCCACCCATTGAACAATGAAGTTAATAAGCTGGAACTGTCAGGGTTTGAGCAATCCCCTGACAGCTCAAGCTCTTAGGGTCTTAGTGACCCAGGAAAATCCGGACTCTTTTTTTTATTTTTTATGGAGACAAAGAACCAAGAAAGGAAGCTTATTTACCTTCAGAAGACTCTGAAATTCTCAGATTGTTATATAGAAAATCTAGCAGGTTTGGCAGGTGGCTTAGCAATATTTTGGAATGATCGGGTGTCCTTGGAAATGGTCCAACAATCTCTGGCTTTATTTGACTTGATTTGTACAGATATGGACACGAATGTACCAATGCGCCTAACCTGTTTACATGCTCCAGCAATTACTTATCTCAGACAACGGTTTTGGGAGGAAATAAGACTTATCAGTAATGGTAATAATCTATCTTGGCTGTGCGTCGGTGATTTCAACGACATTTTGTATCCTTGGGAGAAAGTCAGCAAGCATATCGCCGAACCTCACCGCATGCTCTCCTTTCAAGAACTCCTCAGTGATTGCTCCTTAATGGATTTGGGCAGCAAAAGTTGTGCCTACACATGGATAAACAACCGAGATGGAGAAAACATTGTCAAAGAAAGGTTGGATAGAATGTTATGCATAGAGGAATGGAGACTGACCTACCCTTCTGCTGAAGTCTTGGCTTTGCCAGCTATTGGTTTTGACTACAACCCACTTCTATTATCAACCGAAGCTTCTCGAGTTAGAAAACAACGAACCTTTTACTTTGAATCTTATTGGCTCCAGGAGAAGGAGTGTCGAGCCATAATAGCTGAGTCTTGGGCTTCTCATCAGCTTGGATCAGCGACCTTACCCCAAAAATTACTTGCTGCTTCCATTGCTCTTTCAACGTGGAGCCGTTCTAAATTTGCCAATGCTAGACAGCAGATAAGTTCCCTTCAGCACTAGCTTCAAACTTTAATAAATCAGCCATATGGTAATCATGAAAAGGATACGATAACCAATCTGAAAGAGCAAATTCAAAAGTTATGGCAGCAGAAGGAACAATTCTGGGCTATGCGATCAAGAGTTAATTGGCTTAAGTGGGGGGACAGGAATACAAAAAAGTTTCATGCCTCCACTATTTAACGAAGACAGCGCAACAGAATATGCATGCTACAGGATGATCAACTCAGCTGGGTTCAAGATCAACACCAACTCAAGGAGATTACTTCACTTTTTTTCAAGCAATTATACACCTCAACAGGGAACAAGACTATAGACCAACTATAACAAAATGTACTCCACTAGTGACTGTGGAGATGAATGATAAGCTTGTAACAGAGGTCACTAGAGAAGAAGTCTGACTTGCAATTTTTCAATTAGGCGGAGCTAAAGCCTCGGGCCCTGATGGTTTGAACGGCCTTTTTTTATCAATCTCATTGGGATATATTACATGATGATATTTATATGGCTATGCAACAATTCTTTCAGACAAGGGTGATGCAACTGGAATACAATAGGACTTACATCTCTCTAATCCCTAAAACATCCCATCCAGACAGGCTAGATCAGTTCCGACCAATTAGCCTGTGCAACTTTATCTACAAAATTATATCTAAAGTCCTAGCCAATCGACTCAAGCCTATGCTAACAAAGCTGATAGCGCCAAAACAAAGTGCTTTCGTCAATGGGCGGCAAATTCAAGACAACATCATCGTGGTCCAAGAGGTCCTTCACCACATCAGGACTAGGAAAAGGACCAAACAGTTTAAGGCGGTGCTTAAATTAAACATGCCAAAGGCTTACGATAGGGTGGAGTGGGATTTTCTTAGAGACTACCTTCTACAACTCGGATTTCACAATCGATGGGTTCATTGGATATTGCAATGTATTTCAACAATCTCTTTGAGTGTCAAAGTTAACGATGAAGCTCTACCCTATTTTCATCCGTCTAGGGGTCTGAGACAAGGCGATCCTCTATCTTCATACCTGTTTATACTAATGGCCAATGCCTTATCCTCACTCATCAACCAAGTGGTGGACATGGGAAGTCTCAAAGGCATCAAACTAAACCGATGGTGCCCCATCCTATCTCATTTGTTTTTCACAGATGATGCTATTTTCTTCCTAGAAGGAAAGACCCTAGAGTGTCAGAATTTAGCTAATGTGCTCAATAAATACTGCTTAGCCACAAGACAATCAGTGAATCGCAACAAATCAGGCATGTTTTTCAGTAAGGACTGTCCTACTAGCATGCAAGAGAATTTAGCCAGAGAACTTAGAGTCCCAGTGCTAGACAAAACAAGCAAGTATCTTGGAATACCTTCAAATTGGGGAAAATCTAAAAAAGAAATGTTTGCATAGATCTTGGGTCGAGTGCAATCCAAGTTAGAAGGATGGAAAGAGAAGCTTATTTCAAAAAGGGGGTAAGGAAGTTTTGATAAAATCAGTTGTTTAGGAAATTCCAAGTTATGCAATGTCTATTTTTAAAATCCCAGTGTCGATATGTAGAACAATTGAACAAAAAATCTCAAGATTCTGGTGGAAATCTAGTAACAACAAATTTGGTATACATTAGATGAAGTGGGAAGCGCTTAAAAGCAAGAAAGATGAGGGGGGATTATGTTTTCAAGACCTTATTGCTTTCAATAAAGCCTTATTAGGCAAACAAGCATGGCGACTATCTCAGCAACCTTTATCTCTATCTAGCAGATTATTAAAAGGATTGTATTTTCACTCTCAAGACTTCTAGAATGCACCAAAGGGAGCTAGACCCTACTGGGGATGGCAAAGCATACTAATAGGCCGGGATTCTATTGCAGAAAATACACAATGGTCTGTGGGGGATGGAACTCATATTAAAATTAAACAGGATAGATGGTTGGCTAAGGGAATTATTGGTGGACCTGCGTCTAGAGGAGAATCGAAAAGAGTAGCAGATTTTATGGTTCCGAACGATAATGAGTGGAATACTCCCCTCTTAAGGCAAAGCTTTGATAGTCACACAATGGAAGAGATTACATCTATCCCAATTTGGCCACAGAACACTAAAGATAGGCTCATTTGGAGAGGCAAGCAGAATGGTTCTTTTACAGTCAAAAGCTGCTATAACAATATAAGAACGCAACAAATCAAAAACAGCCACAATCATGCATCCTCCTCTTTTCAAGTACCTCGCAGACTATGGAATGCAATTTGAAAAATGAACTCTACGCCCAAACTCTATTCTTTCCTATGGTCAGTTTGTAATAACGCTTTGGCAACTAGAGAAAATCTCTACCATCAACACATCATATCAGATCCAACTTGCAGTTTATGCAAAGATAACGCACCAAAAACACTAGAACATTTGTTCTTGCTCTGCCATTAGACACAAAATATATGGGATCACCCAGAAATCAACATCAAGCATCAGGTCAGTGGAGTTCATCAAATAGAATCATGGTTGGTCGATTTAATAGAACATAGAGACAACTCACTAGACTTGGAAACAACTGCATCCATCCTTTGGCAAATTTGAAAGCCTGCAATAATTTCATCTTTCGCCAACAGCAATCGAACTCAGAACAGATCGTGCAGATAGCCTTAGCAAGTGCCAAATCCAACAAGAGCCCAACTCGGAAGCAACAGAGTCGAAGCGTGCAACAATCAGATCAGAATCAGCAACAATCAGATCAGAATCAGTCCTTGCATCCACCGGATTAAGGAGAGATAAAAATCAATATTGACATAGCTTACCAGCCCAATCGCAAAGAAGCTTTGGTCGCCTATGTTTGTCGAAACTCCTCCGGCATCATCACTGATGGATTCGCTCGATCGGTTGCCGTTTCCTTGGCCCTGCAAGCAAAGGCAATGGCGATGAATATCACGTTCCACTTCTTGATGCAAACCGAATAAAACACAGATCGGATGAGTCTAGAAACCGATTGCTTATCTCTCGTTGAGGCAATACGAAACCCTAATCTGCCGCCATGGGAAATTAGACCTCTGATTGAAGAATGCACGGCGATGCTTCCTCGATGCCCTAATCTTCAGATAGCTCACTGCAAGAGGGAAATGAATATGGTAGTAGACCGGGTAGCGAAGGCCCATCGGGCTTCTTTACTTCCTTCGGATTGGGTTCACAACCCTCCTTTGTTTTTACGTGACCTGTTTTATTATGACATTATGCAAAACGCTACTTCTAATATGCGTTAGTAATAATATTATCTATTTCAGACCAAAAAAAAAAAAAACTCATGACTTTTTAATATTTGAAAGCAAAGGATAATACCTAATTAGTTAAAAGTTAAAATCATTGTAGATATCCTGATATTCTTCAAGGCCTAGTCTTCTAATATAATTGGTAAGAGTATTCGATGACAGTTGTTGGAAGAAAGTCGGCGGAAGAAACGACTAACATCTTTGATGCTCAATGAACAATTTACCCTGGAGTGTATAAATTACGAGTGAATGACGAATAATATGACTTCACAATGGTTTGAATGCAATCACGAGGAAAACATCCAATTTCCATAGCATTAATGCCAATTGTTTTCTCAAATGAGTAATGAAATGCCTTTTCTTTTCTTTTTCTTTGATGAAAAGAGGAGAAGAAGAGAGAACAATTTCTTTTTAAACGTTCTTTCTTACCAATAAACCCAATGGTTATGTTCTAAAGTTATTTATATAACTTCCCTCATACCCTTTCAAAATGTGTCTTTTCATCATAACATATCAAGACGAAACGATACATCTTAATCGTACTCCATCATGAACTTACTAATAAAGTACAACGTTTCATTCTCGAACATGATAGGCTTGATAGCGCTCTATCAAGAATATAATGCATTCAACATTCATCAACTTTAGAAACAATTCATATTGGCAAGAAAGCCCTACGACCAGTGAGTACACCTGCACTTGGGAGCTTAAATTATGAACCCGTTAGGGATGACATAATGGCTACAACCCTAAAAAGAAATAAACAATTGATGTTTCACAGTGTTCCAGACATATTTTGATATATCAATTCAAGTATACATATCCCTTAAATGTTATACTTAACTATTTTCATAACACGATGAATTTACAATTATCCAAAATCACATAAAAATATAATTAATTGACCAATAAATACATGTGATAGTTGTAAAACAATAATAATCTTCCTTCGCACTCATGTCTCTCTCCATTTTAGAACAATCGCTTTCTTAGACACGTCCCATAAAGTCATATCTATTCATAACTGCCGATAACATGCTAAAGTAGCAACATTGATCTTTCACTTTGAGAACATAGTCAAAAATAACATAGAGTACAAAATGAGGTAAATTATAAATTACCTAAAGGACTCACACAATAAGTAAATAGAGATAATTTCACTCACCTTCCCTTGTCAGTTGTACAATGCACATGTAGTATGAATTACATGCTATAATAGATTTTTCTTTCTATAAGAACGTATGTCATTTATTAAATATACCAATTCTATGAATTTTAGCCTTAACATAGTCATGTGCTTATCACGTACTCAAATTTAACTCGAGTGTTATATCAGCTTGCTTTCTACAGCGCCCGATTAAGTACTCGCATTCGGCATCATTTAGGCATACATGATTGTGGAACTATCATGCTCGATATTATCATGTACAAATCACAGATCTCATCTTGATTTCAATCAAAGCGACATATTATTTTATATACTAAACTTGCTCTTCAACAATTATTTGTACATAACGTCTTATATTAACGTGCTAACTATAACACTTGAGATGATTGCTCATGTGAGTGAGCCAATCATTACCTACTTACATACTTTTCAACAATATATGTGTGTTTATACTAGTTTCATAATGGATTTATACTTATTGATAAAATATCAAGTCACTAAAAACAAACAAGTATATATATATATTTATATTTGGTAAAGAGTACAATACATATATTTATATATACATAAACCAATGATTTTCTACAATATTACATATCACATTCTACGTAACCCTAGAGACATCCTATTAGTTAAAAATACGTTTCTAGAAATAGCATTTGTAAATGGATTAGTAATCATTCTATTAGTTGAAATGTATTGAATGATCACTTCTTTCTGCACTATTATATCTCTTATGAAGATGTTTTCTATGTTAATGTATTTCGTTCTTCCATGATACTAAGGATCTTTCACATAGGTAAGGCTATTTGACTATCACAATAAAATATTATTAATCTTGGAACCTCGGTGACAATAGCTAAATTTTCCAAGAAACGTTTTAGCCATATTACTTCTTGTACTACGACAGAGTATGCAATAAATTCTGCCTCCATTGTAAACAATGCTATGCATGTCTATTTCTTGTTATTCCAAGAAATTGCACCTTCATCATTTAGGAATCGATTTACACTTATCTAGGTCTCCTCCCCCAATCAGCATATGAATAGCCTAATAGGCGCAAATCATTCTCTTGGTAACAAAGTCGATAATCCATAATGTATTTTAAGTATCTCAGGATTCTCTTCACTGCTTTCTAGTGTGCTTGATCAGGATTTAATTAATATCAACTCACCAACCCCATGGCATAACATATGTTTTGTTGAGTACACACCATAGGATATATTAAACTTTTGACTACACTACTTTACCAAAAAAAAAAAACTTTTGACTGCACTAGCGTAAGGAACAATTTCCATTTATTTATTTTCTTCTGGAGTCTTAGGATACATTTTAGTATTTAGACCTTTACATTGCATGACAGAGGTATTAATGTGATTACAATGCTACATATTGAAATGCTCAAGAATCTTCACTATATAAGACTCTTGCGATAAAGTAAGAAGTTTCCTTAATTAAATTTTTCGATCTTAACTTCTAATATATAAGCAACTTTGCCCATGTCATTCATTTCAAAATTGGAGGACAACCATTCTATTATGGTGATAACCAAAATCTTGTCATTTTCAACCAATAAAATATCGTTCATATAAAGTGATAAAATGACAAATTTATCTTCAAATTGTTTGACATGTACATAGTGTTCTTCTCTGATCATTGTGAATCCAAAAAACGTTATGGCTTGATAAAAAAAGAATACACCATTATCTAGATGACTACTTAAGGCTATAGATTGAGGGATAAGGCTTGTAAACTTTATGCTCTTGACCTTTAGCTATGAAACCTATAAGTTGTTTCATATAGATTTCTTCATCTAGTTCTCTATTGAGAAATACCGTCTTTACATCCATTTGATGTAATTTTAGGTCCAAATATGTAACGATAGCTATGATAAGGCATATTAAAGCAAACCTTACAACTCGTGAAAATGTTTCTTCATAATCTATACCCTATTATTGAGTATAACATTTTACCACAAGACAAACCTTATACTTTTTAATAGATCCATCCGCCTTTCGCTTAATCTTAAAAACCAATTTATTTCAAATAGTCTTATGATTAGATGGTAGATCAACCAAGTCCCAGTCGTGGTTTACTCTCATTGACTCAATCTCATTTTCCAAAACTTTTCTTCATTCTTTCTTATTAGAGGATGAGAGAGCCTCTTGAACAGTCTTAGACTCGGCATCATCTTGCGGAGTAATCATAAATGCTTCCCTTTCAATCTCAAAATGATGACGGAGAATACTTTTACGATTACATTTACATAACTGAACTTCTCTTGAATTCAGTTCGCCAAACGATGCAATACTCCCGCTAGATCTTATATGTTGAGGTAAATCTTCATTTCCCTCTACAACATTAGTTACCTTAACAACATTAGTGGCTATGATATCAGGATATTCCATCTCATATAATTGGAAGTTTTTAGGAAAATCGTTTTCTAAGAATGTAATATCTCATGACTCAATTTCGATCATACTTCCATCAACTTGTTCATCTATCAACATGTACTCTTTGAAGTGTTCAGAATATCTTACAAAGATACATTTCTTCCCTTTATGGCCTAATTTGTCATATTTATGGAAAAAATCATGAACATAAGCTGCACACTTCCAAGAACAAAGATGACCTAAATCTGGTTTTCTACTAGTCCAGAATCCATAAGGGGCATAAATGACTAATTTTGAGGGTACACGGTTAAGTACATAAGTAGCAGTCAATAATACATCTCCCCAATACGAGATAGGTAGATTTGCTTGTACCATCATAAGACCTAACAATTTTTAATATGGTTCTATTCCTTCTCTCATTAACCCCATTTTGTTGCGGAGTATCATGAATTGTTAATTATCATACAATTCTATTTTCATCACAAAGAATCTTGAATTGCTCAAATAGATACTTACATCCACAATCGGTTCTTAATGCCTTTATTAATTTGTTCAACCGATTCTCTATCAACGCTATATATCATTTAAAGCGGTTTAATGCTTCTGACTTATGGGAGATTAGAAAAATATAACCGAAACACATGAAATCATCTATGAAAGTGATGAAATATGATAATCCATGCATCACCCTCATGTTTAATGGACCATAAATTTCAGAATGTATGAGTTGTAATGGAAGTTCGGTTCTAATTTTTTTATCGAAAGATTTTCTAATTACTTTTCCCACTAGACAATGTTCGCATAAGTGTAGATCAACATTAACAAGTGGCCCTAAAAGGCCTTCTTTAGCTAACATTTTACATTATTTGTAACTCAATGTAGCCTAATTTACCATGCCAAGAAAACTTGTATCAATCTCAACATTACTAGAAGATACAATTAAAGAAAAATAATCATTAATATTAACATTGTACAGATCATAATCAATTTTTAACACCATAAAACCATTCAATATATGACCATAACCATAATAAATTGTTCCAAACAAAATGTCAACAAAATCACCATGAAAATTCAATACATAACATGGGCTAAGAAGAACAATTACGAAAACCAAGTTCCGTTGAATATCCGGAGCATAAAGAATATCATGTAGGAATAGATTTCGATTACCACGTAAAATTAATTTACATGTGCCGATACTTTTCACTTCAACTCTTTAGTCATTCTCAATATATATCCATCTTCTTCTACGCTATATCCAACGATACTCTACAAATGCTTCTCAATCTCTAGTTACGTAGTTTGTTACTCCTAAGTCTACAGTCCACATTATGTGAGATTCAGTAAACATTACTTAAAGTAATAGAGTAATAAGGTACCTCTTTCAACTCAGTTCTTTCACGAGCAAAGTGACCCATCTTGCCACAATTACAACATTTCATCTTGGCCTTGTCATTCTTCCCACCACACTTGTTACGTTAGAAGGTCTTAGTCCTCTTAGGTACCTAATCAGTCTCATTTACTTTATTGTTGAATTGATGGTTCCTTTTGCACTTGAGGCTCAAAGTTTTACATGAACTCGATTCAGCAATATAAGCATAGATAGAGGATCTCGCAACCTCTGGATGCTCATTCTCTAATTCCAAATAATATGCTATATCGTCAAAAATGACAATATTCTCATTGTGCATCATGTTGATCTTCATATGCTCCAAACTATCAGGATAAGACCTTATAACGGTCTGAATTTATTATTCATCAGTAAGGGATCTCCCGAAGATGCTATCTCATCACTACATTTTGGCACTTTCGGTATATGTCAAACTTGATGGTGAGTCTCCTCAACTTAGTGGCAGACGTATCTCCAAACTTATCTTTCAAGGCAACTCACATTGTCTGAGCTTTATCATAACTTTCAAACTCACACATGAAATCATATTGCATACAACTCAGCAACGTGATGCGATCAATTCTATTTTTCTTTTTCCAAGCTTGATAAGCTTCTTAATCTCTCTTGTGCTGAGTTAAAGTTCTATGCTCAGGCTCATCTATAGTGTGGTTGAGGATTTCCAAAATCTCTTACTCCTCAAGAATGTACTAAATCTTTTGATGCCAAATATCATAATTGTCACAATTAAGCTTTTCTCCCTTATTAAGATCAACCATAGTGGTCTTGGATGCCAAAGCCATAATCAATTACTATAAAACATTAATATAATAAATGCAAAATCAATACTAGCACATTTTCAGAATAATACACGTATTTAATTTGCAATAAAGACAAACTAAATTAATGATAATTCAATAAAAGACATAGAAATGAAAGTTCACTATGTTCCTAATCAGCTTCTATGTATAATTATTCTATTATCATTTACTAGTTTAATTTGCGCAAATTTTAAATTTTAGGTGAAAACTCCTTCAAATTCTACTAACCTACGAACCCCACTAGAAAAATAATTACATTACCTCATGTAATTTCCACATTTTTTCTATCAACACAAAAGGCATAGCATGATGTGAACAAACATAAAAAAAAAAAAAAAAAAACAATCATGCAATTACTATAATCAAAACCGTAATTCAACACGTATGAAAAATCAAGGATTTCCAACAATTGTTCGTGTATGCTTGGAACCAAGAAATTGCAAGCATATTAAATTATAAACATGCTATCATCAAATTAAGCTCTACACAACATATACGTGATCATTTTCATGTAGGTTAACTTCTATATTTCCAAAACCATAAGAAAATAAAAGTTAAAAAGAATAAACAATACACTAATTTCCCAAAACTACGCATACTTAGGATTCCATACACATTTTTATACATTTAAAAATCTCAAACTTGTAAAATTACTATATCACAATGTAAAGCACATACATTTGAACCAAACGCCACCGACCTCGTGTTGATCGGACCTTCCACATGCCCACACACGTCGCCTGAGTATGCGGCGCGTGTGGCACATGTGCCAACAGGCCAATACATCTCCTAGCCAATCTGATCGGTCCATCCAGTGACCAGTCTAACCGGTCGGACCAGTTGATTAGTCAACCAGTTAGGGTCTTTAGTTGGGTCCGGTCAAACCACTTGACAGTCGCTGATCGACCAACTACCACCGATAGGTGACATCATCCAATGATTACCGACCATTGGTTGACATTGTCAATGACGTCAGCATGCATTGCTTCGCCAATGTGCGCTAGGTGCCCACACGCCATGGCTTCAGGCCGCACATGTGGGTGCGTCCGGCATCTTCTAGCAACGTTTGACCCACCGTTCAACTCATCTCGATGAGTACTTTCATCCTACATATTCAGAAATTGATTTTGGCCAAAAAAATATCTCGAAAATTGGCCAAAACTATATGGGTGTACATGACCTCCAAACTCGTTTTTCGCTTCAATTCATTTTCGACAATTCATGTTGCAATTTTCAAGCAATGAACATCCAAACGATGTGAAGTTCATTCTTTTGATCCTCATATCAAATAGCAAACGAGAAAATTCGATGGAAAAACAAGACAAAAATCATAACATAGGCTCTGATACCAATGTTGGAAGAAAGTCGACGGAAGAAATGATTAACCTCTTTGATGCGCAATGAACAATTTACCTTGGAACGAATGTTGAATTACAAGTAAACGACGAACAATATGACTTCATGATAGTTTGAATGCAATCACGAGGAAAACATCCAATTTCCACAACATTAATGCCCAATTGTCTTCTCAAATAAGTAATGGAATGCCTTTTTTTTTTTTTTTCCTGATGGAAGGAGGAGAAGAAGAGAGAACAGTTTCTTTCTAAAGGTTCTTTCTTACCAATAGATCCAACGGTTATCTTTTGAAGTTATTTATATGACTTCCCTCATACCCTTTCAAAAAGTGTCTTTATCATAACATATCAACACGAAACAGTGCGTCTTAATCGCACGCTATCATGAACATACTAATAAAGTAAAACAATAGTTAATCACAATTGCTTATTACTACTAGGATCTCGTATTAAAATCTCAACTAGTTGACTTAACAATAACATGCCACATGATTCTTACCAAAAAATAAAAAAAATAAAATAACATGCCACATGACCACATTGCAAAGTTACCTAGGATTTGGGTGAACCCATCCATTCTAGAACTAGAACTTGGAAGTGGGCTAGTTTCTTATATCAATGGGTTCCTCCTAGTACGGCATCAGTACAATCTTTTCATATAGCCTCTCAAGAATTTAACCAAGCGGCTAAATGCTTAATTGCGATGTGCAAATTCCATATTTGAATCAAGGCCAGTAATGGTCCTAGGAGGAGCAAATGGTGGCCTTCACCCCTACACCATCACATGTGCATTAGGATTTGTTGAACCCATCAAATGAGTGAATCAGGTCAAGTTTGGATTGGATCAAAATTGGCTTGATCTAAATTAACATTTAACTCGTTTCCGTGTAATACAATTTTTGTGATCCATATCCGATCCAATCCATACCCATCTCTACCCATATTGCTAAAACACTTTCATATGTATCCAATCTAAGAAAACTCATATCCAAACTGAGGTGAGAACATGGAGTGAGGGTAAAAAGAGTCATTAAGGCGGGTTAAATCTAAGTTGTAGAACTTTTTGACACTCATATTATCTTGGACTTTACAATCCTAAACCTATTGATAAAGCGAGAGAGAGTGAAGACAATTATAGAGGTGGGTTAGGTCTAAGTAAGTTATAGTCCCGTTTAACACATTATTTTGGGGTTTACCATTCTAAATTAATTTACAATCCATATACTAAATAACTAACATTTATAATAACTTAACCCATCAAATATAGATTAAAAATAGGTCTATAACCATTATGACAAGTTTAAGATTTGCCTTACGCTTCTGCTATGATGGTGGCGAAGCAAGCAGCAATAGAGCCAGAGACAAGAGGGGAGGAGGGAGAGAGAGTGAGGTTCTAGGTTTCTGTGTTAGCCTTTTTAAAGTCCGAGGACATTTTAGTCAATTCGTGGCCCAATCTTTTCTTTGGCAAGCAAGCTTATATGTGAACTTCTCTTATTTATTTATTTATTTTCACTTGTTTTCCTTTCTTTTTTTCCTTAGATTTAATGCGAATGTGAGTAACACTGAATGTCAAATGGGGCCCTGAGTAACACTTATTTTTCCTTTCTTTTTTCCTTAGATTTAATGCGAATGTGAGTACCACTGAATGTCAAATGGGGCCCCGAGTTCTGACCACCAGATAGGCCTCTCCCGTGGGTTGTATTATAACGCAGCACATGCTCGTAGCCACGGCGTCAAATCCCTGCACGAGTCGCAACGAAACTGTACGCGGCCAAATTTCAGCCTCGTTTAGAAGAAGCCATTAAAGCTTTTTGGCTCAAGCCCGCTCGACTCGTTTACGGTCTCTTATGTGATGGTCGCCAGAACAAAAGAGAGCCACATGTATGATTAGACTGAACGAGCTAAAGTAAGGCTTTTTTAAACCTAGAAAAATCCAGAAATAAAGAGAAACAGCCAGGCACCACTTCCAGAAAAATCCAGAAATAAAGAGAAACAGCCAGCTAAAGTAAGGCTTTTTTAAACCTAGAAAAATCCAGAAATAAAGAGAAACAGCCAGGTACCACTTCCACAGAACCCGCAAAGCTTAGGTCATTGCATTCTCATCGCGTAGCAGCACCAGCGTGGACGTAGACAGGCCTCCCTGCATGTGCTCGTGCCAATGTCAGAGCAAGTTTCATTATTCTACGGTTAGAAGGCTGTTAAAAGTCATCATGACGGTACAAAAACTGATTCGAACATGTTTGCCGGCATGTCGTAAAGATCGCCGTTGTTGAAGTTTGACTAATAGAGTTCAGCTATGTCGGGGAGTGTACTTTGTATTTCTATCCTGTTAGCAGGTGTTTTTGGACTCGCTTTAAGAATTACGTGAAGAATAATGCATCTTTGAAGATATTGAACGTCGAAAGAGCATCTTGGTGTTTTTGGACTATGAGTGATATGCAATGGTCATATTTTGCACATATTAAATCCTTATGGACATGTTTTTGCATGGGAAACTTGCAAGCTTTGATAGACCGTTTTAATCGGGGGTGTTTCAAGTGTTAGATTGCTCTTTATACTATTGAGGAGGACACTATAGACTTCTATTTTTGTGTCCATAGTCTTAGATTTCTCTCAAATGGAAATATTACTTTCTCCTAGGCAGGCCTTTCCATTTGTGTCTATAATGTGGAGGTCCACTTGCCAATTCACCTATGTTGCAACCTTTCTCGAGGTGAACCAATAAGAGAAAGCTAATAGCTTGCTAGATAGGCACAAACATGTATTCAATAAAGAGATGATGCCTACATCGAGCATGAGTTCAAATGGCCCGTTTGATTCGGTTTTGGGAAAATGCAAATACCTTTGGAGCAAAGGAATTTTCCGAAATGCTACACTATTTGGTGAATTGTAACTTCAAATAGCACTAAAAACTAGCTTTAGTATAAATGACGTTTGGTAAAATCCACATTTATAAAGCGCTTTTGTTATTATTATTATTTTTTAAGTCTAAAATTAAATCCGGTGTAGGTTAGCCACCGGCCACTCGCCCAACAACTGTCAAACAGCCAAATCTAGATGCCTGAGGTCATGTGAACCTTAGGTGAGGTGGCCTGAGATGCAACCTCAGCCATCGCTTGGGCGGTGTCGCCTAGGTTCGCATGATTTAGGTGGCGTCACCTGTAATCATGACCTCAAGCAATGCTCCTTGGGCTGTGTGAACCCATGCAACATTGTTTGGGCCATGCGATCCCAAGCGACGCGACCTCAAGCGAGGTATTCGACGGCCAAATCTGGCTACTGGCAATTGGCCGGCCTCCGATAGCTATGGAGAAGATGAATGACCACAAAAAAAAAAAAAAAAAAAAAAAAAAAAAAAGGAGTTAACAAGTGAATAACAATAGAAGTAGATTTGTATTCCCAAAATGCCGAATGCTCAAAGCAAGTCCAGACCTGCTTTGGGCTTTCAACATTCCCAATGCTGACATTTGACCAATGGACTTCCAAAAATGCTTGCCAAATGCCTAATATTTTCCCAAATGGGCTTTAGAGGCTCAAAACCTATTGGGAAAGTTTAAAATGGGGCCTTCTCCTTAGCCCATATCAACCACAATTTGAGGTCCAATTACTTCTCATTAGTAAACTTACCTTTTGAAGCCGCCATTAATCATCATCCTCGGTCAATTAGACACCCAAATAAGACATGAGTCTATCTTACTTTTGCAAACTAGATATTTAGAATACGGGGACTTTGTTACGTTAGATTAAGCTAATGCCATTTTAGTATAATTTTTTTTTTTTATTTTGAAAATGTTTATGCATAAAGTCTTGATTGGTTTTTATCTTATGCCACTAACACATGAATGAGATCACCTGGCATGTAGACATTTAAGTAACAATCAATAATTAAAACAGTAAATAAATTGCGAAAAAATGAAAGCACTTGATTTGCATGAACAAACACAGTAAAAACCTCATAAACATCCTTCACGATGACATTCTGCAAGCTACAACTCAAAAGACAAACAGATGAAAATATGGCGCATATATCGAACCATGTGACATGCGTGAAATGCAATGTACGACTGTGCATGAACATATATTTATCAAAATTAATCCGTATTCACCTAAACTAATCTTTTGGGTATTTTCTCATATAATTAACATGATGAATATGAAATAAATCCCTAAAACTCCATATATGTCCTAACACTATGTGCGTGCATCAATTGAATTGCTAAATGACACGCATCAATTAAATCATTACATGACAAACCTAATAAATATTAAACTATGTGCGATGACATTGAACATGCATTAATTAAATGCAATCTATATGAGATGTTAACTAGATTAATCCCTGAAGCTAACTATATGACATGCATTAGGCAATACAAACATCATAGAACTAATCAATAATTAATTCTATACTTTAATGAATTAACACGGGGAAAATTACCAAAAAAGTTCTAAACTTATTGCACTTATGCAATCCTAAACTTTTTAAATTTACCGATGTAGTTCTTCTAGCCAATTTTGATTGAAAAATATTAACATGACGTTCTAGTCAGCATCAATCGTTCTATGTGGCATATCGACACTAACGTGAACAATTTTCAAAAAAATTCTAATTTGTTTTTCTTTTTTCCTTCTTTTTTCCTCAGGTGATGGCCGGCCACTGACGATGCCCAGAGAGGGCTGGCCGATTGCTTGGTGGACTACCACTTTTGAGACTGGTCACTTGCGAAAAGGAAAGAAAAAACTAGTGAAAGGGGAAAAAAAACAAAAAAGATAAAAATAGAAAAAGTCTAAAAAGTTATCCATGTTAGTGTTGGTACAACTCATAGGACGATCAATGCCAAGTGTATTACCACGATAGCAGTTTTTGGTCATAATTGGCCAAAAGGACTATATTAACAAATTGTCAAAAGGTTTTAAAAAAAAAATGGCGCAATTGAAAGTTTAGGACTGAATTGATATAAGTGCAATATAAGTTTAGGCTTAGAGCTTTTTGGTAATTTTTTCAATCAATATGATTTGTTAATAAAATATTTTTTGGATTTTCTTTATCAATTAAGAAAAGAAAATTGCCCTAAACCTACATGATGACCTAAATTGACTTGTAAATAAACACGCATCAATTCCTAATCATGCATGATATCATGTATACCTAAACTATTACATGATTTCTAAAGCATCAAATATATGAAATCCTAAATTAGAAAACGTGAATATAACCTAAAATGTGCAATATATATGAATATCCTACAAAATCGCAAAATCTGTGAAATCGCAAACTATTTGATGGAAATGCACTAACGACGAATAACTTCAAGAATTATCATTATTCATTAATGCTCTTGGAAATTATGCAATATCATTCAATAATCATCAATATCTATCAAAGATATGCAACAATTAATTAATTTCGACATTATGATGCAGAGATTAATTCTAGATGCAAATTACCATATGCAATGTGTCGATATTATAATTGAGGGTCTGGCCTTTCGGCTCAAAACTCCGATGCGCCAGTTAATGTAATGTTTACTAGTTTACACAATGCAAGGGAAAAATGGAAATAACCTAAGGTTCAACGGTTATAGATTATGCAATCAAGTGCTGACATAAAACTAAAATTATTGTCCATGCAATTAAAAATCTTACCTTGTTTTGGACTAACCAAAGGACACCCGAGGAGTGCTCACGGCAGGGAGGTGGCACAAACTCCAAGACCGTTGATGCAAGAAGGGGTCATCAGTGGAGCTTCGGAGATCGGCGTGATTCTCGATGTGGACGGCAACAGGCGGCGGTTCTAGGTGACAAGCAGGGCAGGGCTGTAAGGCAACACGGAGGTGCTGCTGGATTTGGTAGAAGGCCTCGAAGACCCTACGGACCCCGACGGAGCTTTAACGACAAATGGCGGTGCTTAGGCAGGGGTCGCCGGCTATTGGAGCTTGGACAGACTACAAGGACGCCTAGGAACATTGGAGGAAGGCTGGAGCAACACTGGAGCAACACTGGAGCAACGCTGAAAGGAGAAGGATCGCGGGACATCGAAATCGAGGGAGAGAGGGCTTCGCCGTGAAGAGAATTTTAAAGTTCCTTTGAGCTTTGGATTGTGTTGTATGTAACGGCTGATGAAGGGGTCTATTTATAGGCTCTGGAGGTCGACTCAAATTGGAATTATAGATATTCTGATATTATTTGGAGTAAATTTGCCAATTTTCTTTAATGTGCATAATATCAAAAGAACGACCGAGATCAAAATGAATATAAGACAGACGGTGCAATAAAAAATATACATTGCATCTACTATAGATCAAAATGAGCGCAATAGCCTAACAATCCTACGCCAGCTTTGTCCTTCTACAAAAATTTTAGTCGTTTGAAAAGTTCGATAAGTAGCAAACATCTTTTGTCGGGAGACGGGAAAAATCGGTGACCTAAATGACCAAATTTAGATGAGGGATAATTGAATGGACGAGTTGCAAACTTTGAACGAGTCGAGATTCTAGATGCTTGCCGGACTGACTAGAAATGGTGATCAATAAAATCAGAAAAAGAAGATTGCAATTTGATCCGATGGTGTGTGTAGATGGGGCTCATTAAGCAACCGAAAGCAACGGGTGGATTAATTGACAATTAAGCAATCAAATCTTATTATTAATGTGCAACATATTAGGATAATATCTCCATTTGGCAGACCACCTTGGAGCTTGATTATGCGTGCGACGGTCCGTGGTAACATCTACAGGGAAACCATGGGATTTGCATGTGACAAAGGCATGTGCGCGGCACATGATTAGAGACCTCTGTAAGGAACATGTGGTCATGAAATAAGATAATGTGATCATGGATTTCAAGGCTTGTGAACATGGATTTGAGGGCTCGTGGACACCAGTGATCATGCCACATGGTGTCGTGCAATACCGCCTTACTTATCATGTCCATTTCCCAAAATTGTGGAATCGCCATTTGGTTTACTATCGAGGTCCGTGAGATTGCCGCGTTCTTGGAAAAAATATTGCCGAGCTTATTGAGTTGATTTGTACTTCTTTAACGTTGGAAATTTGATTTTGGGCTTGCCCTACCTTTTGAGTTTGGATAATTTTTAGTGTCAAGTTCATCTCACCCATCAATCATGAATTTCTCTCTGGGCTACTCATCAACTTCGCCTTCCGTCCCCTATAACATTGATTAATCCCAAAAAAAAAAAAAAACAATAAAATATATCCTAAAATCTTGATGTAATGCAGTTGTAGATAATGTTAATGTTTTTTTTTTGTTTAGGAGTTGGAGCCAATCCATAATTTTCAGTTGCAATATATGGTAAAACCAAAATTTGTCAACAACCTAACAAGCTCACCTCTATCATATATATATTGTACATATCTATTAAGCTTCCCCCTAGATGCAAGTGGTTCAAATCTCTCTTTATTAGACTTTTTCAAAAGTCTCTCTCCTCGAATTGTTTGCTCAACATTTTTTATTTGATTAAGAACTTTGCCTTCGTATAACAATGATCACATAACCATAATTATTTTCTTACCTATATATAAAATACATCAGCAATAGTATGGCCCTAATGGATGCAAGTAAATTGATACCTTTCACTAGAACACTCTCTGAAACACGTCCATTACACATTTGTCACCTTTTTGTTTGTCATATTTATCCATAACCTTTATTTAACTATCGTCGCTTGTCACGGCAACTCTATTTTCTTCCATTTATTTCACTATTCTTGGAGCAAATCCCTGTTCCGATTAGCACGTCCATGCGTTCCTGTATGTACCTGGCACCAAGTATTCTTCTATTGAATGCCTCACATGATATCAATAGAGAAGTAAGCCCTGTACCAGCACTCTATTATGCTTCAACCAATCATGAAATGCAACATAACTAATGCTCTTCAAAGCTTCAAAGTGTTCCTCATATTCTATCATATAAGTTCTTTGAGCACACCACCAATACAGCTTTATAGCTCTAATCTCTTATATCTACTGCCTTAGCTGGTATAGATGTGTCTGACGCTTGGCTCAAGACAACAACTCAGCCATAAATGGTACAAGCCCCTTCCAAAACCGAAAGATGTTGTCAAATAAAGCTTACGCATGTCGGATCATATAAGAGCTATAAAAGTAAACAAAAATGAATATGCCTCACTTATTTTGACCCCAAATTTTCTATATGTACATCTATGATGTGGAGGTCCCCCATTAAACACATCAAAAACCATTCCCGTATGTCTTTACTCTCACCTTTTACGACAACCCAATTTATTGGGAACCTCTAATCATGCGCATCCTTTCAACAGCACACAAGGTCTCTCCCTCAGATATTTCCTTTAAGAATCAACCATCTAGTCCCACAACTTTTCTACATTGAGCAGGGAGCCTTGTTACGTGCATTAAAACAGATTTACTACTAGATAAAACTCATGCCGAATGCGACTTGGGCTCATGGTCTGGACTTGGAACCATTCGCTCTGGCTTTGGCATCAACCTGTGACTTGTCTCCAGTAATAACACGTCCCAATGTTGTCCCGAAATCAAGTGTGGGTCATACACCCACCTCGGCACACGTCCAACGTCACATGAGACATTTCCTCAACATCTAGGTGTGCTCGACATTCATGCAAGACCGTGAATTTACTTGGTGCAATAACAAATATATAGAAACACAAGCATAATAATACAAATCCAACACAAGCAAATGATGACATGATCCAACACATTGCCCTATCGAAGAGTTAGGAAAGTCTACTTACAACTTTTTGGACCTAGCTCCAAGATGCTTCTTTGGTGGTCGGTCGGCTTCTAGGGCGGCTTGGAAGAGGAAGGTGTGAAAGAGAGGAGAGAAAAGGAAAGGAAAGAAGAGAATAGCTAAACCTTAAAATGTGAGAATGCCTTCTCATATTTATAGGCCTCATCCTCCTCAATTATTGGTACAAACTCATAATTAAACCTAAGGGGCAAGTTGGCCTATCTAGCCTCATTTGTTGGCGCCTATATTTTTTATGTTCACTTATGATTGGTCCACCTCTTGACTTATTCTGCAAGGCTCATTCTAGGCTTATTATTGCCTAATGTGCACAGGGGACACCTAAGCCCCTTTTATGCCAAACGTCCTCTTTTCAATTGGTTAGTTCTTGCCTTGTTCACCAAGTCTATGTTTTAGGGTCATTATAATCTAATCTTCTAGGGGACAACTAAGTGGATGATTCATCCATGCCATTAATGAACTAAAGTCCAAAATCATTAAATGAGGCCTAGATATTTTTGCCAAGCTACTTAGGAAGCAAGTTTTCTCCTTCTGGCATTTAAATGGATAAGGATGGAATTAGTCAAAGGCTATGGAAGATTCTAGAATCCCAATTAAATCTTGACCTTTGTCATGTAACTTATCCCCTGCATTGATTAATGTGTGTCCAAAATTCATCCAAAACATTCATAAGACTAATATAGGATATCGCCTCATTGGAGCAGTCATTCATATTTGTACACAATCGACGGTTCTATAAAAATCGAGGTTCATGCGAAAATTTACTAAACTTTAATCAAACGAGTGCAACTAAGTCGATAGCCTTCTTAAACTTGTCCACGACCATTTTCAATTAAAATTGATCCATTTGATGTCTTAAAATAAGCTCCATGGTTGGTCTTGATTATTTTCCCTATCTGAGTTTCGGTCAGGTGGACCGGGTCCATGGCCAAACATGTCATGCCTTCGTCTGTCTAAGGTTTATGTCATTGATTCCCATGATCAGCCCTCATACCTTATTCTCATGGCCTGGAATTCAAGGATGTTATATGGGTTGCATTGTTAACCACAACAATAATTGGATTATCATGTTAAATAAATCAGGTGAGACTTAGCAGAGAAGACTTGATTTTGCTTTCCCTCTAAAGTGTAGGACTATTTGTTCACTTAAAAAGTCTAAGACTTTATTAGTTTCTATGCAATAGATTTAAGATTGATTGTGCATTCCCTATTTCAAAGCATATATCCTTTGTACTCTTCAACTTATTATAATGGCCATTTATCTTAATTAAGTCTTGCCATTATAACATTTTTTAGAGCATAATTGTTAATAGGGTCTTGTTCAAAAGAAGTATTAGGTTAAGACCACCAATAGGAAATTACATATCAAAGCATTTAAAAAGATGAAAACATATATTTAAAAAAGGAAACACTTGAAATAGAAGTATTAACATTTTCAAAGCACAATTAACAATACTTAGGAAAGGGCTACTTTGTTACATTTTCTACGTTTGGCCTGGGAATGAAATTTGCATAAACTCGGTCTATTATATTAAACCAACCACACTACACATATCTATGTGACCCGCTAAAGAGCACGCGTGTTGATATATGATTTTTAGTCAATGCATTATAATATGTGAAAATCAAGATTTGGGTTTCCGATCGTGGCAGAGCCCGTTCCTAAAAGTGTTGTTTTTCACTTATTTCTTTTGCATTGTCATTTTTAAGCATTTTCTTATTCATTTCCAAGAAAAAAACCCAAAAAGTCAATGGATGACTTTTTGGTCAACCCATTAAACGAAAGTTAACCTCCGGTCAAAAATTGGCTTTTCATCCCAAAAGAAAATGTTAATTAGCCTTAATTTCACTTTTGTCAAATTAATGTTTCAAAAATTCAAAGATTTGACTTAAAAATCAATCTTTCAGGAAAAATAACTAAAATGTTGACTTCTAGTCAAACCTTTAACCAAAAAATGGAAAAAAAATTAAAAATCATCAAAACACTTTGTTATAGTGTCAATTTGAATTTTGTGTCGAAAATTTTACAAAATTTGATTAAGAACCTTATTTTCCGAATTTTTTCAATTTTAAGTTCTAAATCGACCAAAAATGAAATTACTTTTGTTTTAGTCATAATTAGATGAAGTTCCTTTTACAACATTAGGTCTAAAGACTATTTTTAAACCACTCTATCATTTTTGAGAATTTCCATGTTGAAAGGCGAATTGTCATTTTAGGCCCCAATTTAGGGGTCAAAATTGATTCTTTATAAGTCGTGAATGAATGATTATTTTCCATTCATTTTCTTAAGATAAGTCTAAATCAGGACTTTGTTTTGAGAATTTCACATGAGAACTTCCCAATTTGAGGAATTTCACCCTCTTGCATGTAAGAAAATCGAGCTATTGAGCTTTAATAGAAGAAATTTAGATTGACCTATTTAAAGACTATGGTTCAATTTCATGAATCGATGTCCAATTTTCATATTAGACCTCGATTCATTTTTGACCTAAGTCCTGTCACTTTAATTCAAGGTCAATTTAAATGCATTAGGTTGTCCTATGTATGGGTAATTGGTCAAAAAAGTTTATTGCAATATTAATTGAATTCAATTTTAATTAATTTGCAATTTTGACCAAAGAATTGCAAAATTGCTCATTTTACCCTATAACGCTCGATTGCATGTACCCACAGTTTAGATTTGTTGTTTTTTTACAGTAATCACTCAATTAAATCAATAGAGAATCATAGATTGCATTGACGGAGTTTAATTGATTTAATTGAACCAAAATTGGACAATTGCCCTTCAAATCGTGCAAGTTTTCTCTTCTATTTAGTTCATGCATCAATCTTGAACCCACAAGAATCACATAAATATAAATTGGCATAAACCAGCTAGAATCAATCAAAAACCAATCAAATCAATGTGAACTAGTCTAACTAATACGACTGGACATCCACTAGACAAGCCGATTCGACCCTTTGCCAATTGGTTCTAAACCTCCGACAACTAGTTTCGGGATCCTCACTATGTCAATTTTACCCATGTGCCCTTGCATTTTCACGATTTTGCAAAATAACCCCTGAATTTCAAAAATTTGTGATTTAGCCCATAATTAGGCCCTTAAGCACAATTCTTGTTTTAAATCTCAATTTTTGCAAATCAAACCCATCCAATCGATTATACGACACATCTTAATGGTGTTTAATCTTTTAAAATTTAAACTTGACCATTAAATCAAGTTTTTGATCGTTGGATCGAACCGATGGCCAAGATCGGCCGATTTAAGACTAGTATAAAAGGATTTTCCCTCCATTTTTTTAAGAGGCCTCGTTTTGTAGACTTAATTCTCTCTCTAAAAATAGAATTCTCTCTCATCTCTCTCTTTTCCCACCAAAAACCTCTCCCTCTCTCTACCCACTTAATTCTCTCTCTAGTGAACCGATCGCCACCGATCTTAGCCCCTGCTGACAGTCCCTCCGTCCTCCGTCCTTCTCCTCCGTCACTTGGTGCTAGTTGCGAGCTCCCTCAGCCTTAGCGGCCGCTCGATTCGCTTGCACAAGCTCCCTCTCACTCGATGGCCTAATCGCTAATCCAACTAGCGAGCGGTTCTTCTATGATCAACAACCAGCGATGGTTTAGGTGTGAATTGACCGCTGCCAATCCTTCCATTAGGGCGTCCATGACCTCATTCAAGATCTAGTCAGTTGGCCACCGGACACAGTTTGGTGGTCTGTTTTGCCTCATTAGCACTTGAAGGTCAGTCTGGTTGTACCGGTTCTTCTCTAAGTTGAACCGATAGTCCAGCTGGCCTCCTTTGACGGTCCACAATGACCGAATCTATTCATTGGAGTTCCGTTCATGTTTTGATGATGCAAGTTTCGTCCAATCATGGATCATTTTGAAAATAAACGCAAAAAGATAGATTCTCAAACTCAAATCCGATGAAGCGAGATCGGCGTATCCAATCAAGGTTAGGATTCAAACTTAGAACTAAGAAATATGCTTAGATCTAATGACGATGAGCTTATTTGATGATTTGCTAATATTGAAGTTCATTGAAGATGAGTTTATGGTTGATTGAGTATGATTTATGCTAATCTGCAATTTTCATACTTCAGTACCTAGGTTACTATTGGCCTGAAATGAAGTCCTAGATGAGCTTATTTGATCTCAACTCCTTCTAGCCTTTGAAAATAGACTCCGAGACCTTCGATTTGATAGATCGCATGCCCCAAATAGAGATCATTTGGCCCTCAAAAAACACCTCGAAAGATGTCGGATTCTACAGTAGTTTAGGTAGGTTCTTGGTTCTGGTTTTATTCCGGTTTTTGTTTTTGCTATTTTCGTGCTAATTTTTGTGATCTATTTCTGAGAAATTTTCCTTCACAATATTTGTTCCAAATCGTCTCAAGTATGTCATACTTTTTTTCTATATTTTTCAAAGATATCTGTTCGGTCAAAATCTCCTAGAACTGAGCCTATATCGATCTGCCTACACCTAATCCGAGTTATACTTGTGTGAATTTGAGCTTGTAAACGAGTTTATTTGGCTTCAGGATCTTCATAAGACTTGAAATGCACGTTGTGTGCATTCCAATGATGTATGATTCACATGATTTGCTTGTCGATTGGTATGTCATTTGCTTGCGCATTAAAGTTTTGCTGCAATTAGGACACCTCATGTTATGCATCTGTCTTGCTATTTTCATCAAGATTTGTGCAATCTCAATTAGGTTTTGGCATCTCAACAAAAAATGTTTGTCACTGTGCATTCTATATGTCAGATTTTTCTTTAGATTTTTGCATGTTCTTTGGTGACCAAAATCAAGCATGTTATGTGGTTTTGAGGTTGAATAATAGGCTTCTCATGGGCATCCTAAAACACATTTTTTAGGGTCTCTTAAAGACCAAATCTCATATCGATGCCTTCTTGACTCTTGAAGTGTGCATTACAAGCTTCGTGTCCATATGTGATACGTGATGATCGAACGTCATTTGGTATGCAAACATCATGCCTCCATTAGGCTAGTTGCACTTGAAAATCATCAAGCATGTCATTATAGTTCTAAGTCATTTTGCATTGTCAATGACTTTTATAATTCTTTCGCGTCCCAACTTATAGTTAGATGTTTACCCAAATCATTTGTCACATCCAATTCTTCATTGTATGCAAATTTCATTTCATTTATGCATTGTTTAAATGATTATAGAAATCACAAATGCATGCTATGTTCTGGTTTTTAATGACCAATACCTGCACCTTCACAAACTTCAATTTTTAGCACCAAAATGACATCAATTGAACTTGGACCCCTCTAGGAAGTCGTCGGGCTCATTTAACCTTTCAAACGCCAATAGTTTCGCACAATCTTCTTGTCGTTAGACTCACTTTCCATTTTTTTCTAAACTAGATTAGAATTTTGACCTAGGAGTAAATTCAGAACCCTTGTTTCCCTGTTTAGGCAAACTTTTGCTATTTTTGTGTGAATTTTTCTGTAGGGATTCTTGAGTCAAACCCTAACAGCCTTTGATTTTTATCTTTTTATCTTCATTGTGGTGAAATTTCATGATCTTTAGACCTTATTTGATAGGCCAAATCTCAATCTCAATAGCATATTGTCAAGTAGTTTTGGCAATTTTCTAATGCACTGATGTGCATTGTCAGATTTTTGTAAATTCATGCTTAGCTTTTCTTAGGAAACTTTCTTCACGAAAGTTGTTCCTTATGATGTTACGCATGTTATGTAATTTTCTCAAGGATAAATCATCAATGGGTCCTTTTCAATTTTGTTAATTCAGTTTGTCTTGTCTGAAATGTTCTGTTGTAGACCTTCATCATGATTGTCTATCTAGATTTTTTAGGATAGTTTGCATGTGAAATTAGGACTCATTGTCTTCATGAAATATGTTTCTAATTCCTTTATCTTCGTTGTCAAAAAAAATTTTATGAATGAAAGGATATTTTGGTAGCTTTTCTACTAAAAACGGTTTGAAGCGTTGACTTTGCGCATCAAATTAAATTTGGTATATGTGATGCTTCCAACATTAAATGTTTATAATCTTTCAAATGCTTGATTTGATGTTGGAAAGGTCGAGGTTTGGGCTGTATTTAAAATGCATGTGATGTCTATGAGTGCATGATATGTGAGCCCTAGACTAGCCTTGGTAATTAAATGCATTCCATAACCAAGATATTCATTTGTCTAAATACTTTAGAATCATTTAAAATTTTGATTTGACATTATGATTGTCATAATTTGGACCATATTTAAAATGCCTAAGATATTTGTGAGTTCATGACATGCGAGCCCCAGACTATCCTTGGCAATTAAATGCATTCTATAGCCAAGATATTCCTTTGTCTCAAAAACCTCATTTTCCGTTATTGACGTTTCAAACTCATCTTTGAAGCATCACATGAATCATGCACATGCATGAAACTATGTCATTCGTTAGAATGCCTGTGATTACGATTAGCACATGTCCATTGAAGAAATGATTCGCCGACAATTCACTCAAATTAATTAGTTGTTTGGGAAGTAAGACCCAAGGGCCTGCTTGTATGTTTAATTTTTGCTGATGCCCATAAATGTTAAAGGTATGTTAGGTGCGATGCCTGATCTCATAGGTAAATCTTGGGTCTCACTTAGAACATGATTTAGGGATTCACAAGCGTTAGTGGCTATGTGAGAACACAAATGGTCACTAATGGCCGTGGGTCATAAAAAATGAATTTAGGTAGGTATCTAAAGGGACCGATGCATGAATTACAAAGGCCAACCCCAAGACCCAAATTTCAAGAATTCCGAGCATTGCTTCAATTGTTTGACTGTTCTTGATCATTTCCTTGTGCTTTTGACTGTTTTGTTGTAAATGATTGTTTTCTTCCATTGTATGTAACTAGTTCTAGTTCTTAGATTAGAATTAGATTATGACCTTGAAGATGGAGCTGACATGAAGATGATGAAAGATCAATGTCCATTCCAACCATATATTTTGTATCCATTTTCCCAATATATGTTTTGGGTTACTTCATTTGTATAAACACCCGATGAGTTGCAAGTTCTTTTCTCTCTCTTTTTCCCCTTTATTTCTTTTAAGTTTTAAGATTGCATGTTAGATTTACCATTTTCCTTATTGCTTACTTGGTTGTTTACTTAACGTCTAGTCTTTAAATTCAATTGTATACTTTGTTTTCTATTTCATAGATATAGAATTGCACGAAAACAATAATCCACGCATGATCACTTCATTTAGGTTCATTGATCCCGAAAAAATAAAAAGAAATGCATTGACACCTTAGGTAACATGATATATTGTTAGGTACCAAAATGGAGCTAATAGAAATATTAGCATAACCTAAATTCCCAAACCTAAATATCTAGTTGCATAAAAATCGAGGGACAACTCTCAACCCTCAATTGGATTTTCTAGCCAATCCCAAAAAACAAGGCTAGCGGCAACTCCCCTTTTTTTAGATTGTCTAAACAACTAGTTAATGAATAAAAAAACCTGTCATGAAGGGTATGAGTCTCGATGAGGCTCATCATGATTTAGCGTACTTGATGTGATAGTAGCCCAATGAATGAAGTGATGCTATCCTTATGGGTAAAGAGTACAATCAAGAGGACTATGATAGCAAAGGTATCTCGAAATCCGAAATCCATACCTGACCTCCTCTTCTGAGGTGTGCCGCTCATGTGGGTGCAGATCACAACATCTTCCGTTATCATGTGAGGTCCAAGCTTGGGAAAGTTCACGTCTATGTGGAAGGGAACTCACAAAAGGTTTGTCCCGAAGGGCAAGGTGATGATATCTTTGTGGATGTGAATCGTGAGGAAACTTCCATGGTCAATTCCTTTTAAACCCGATCTTTTCCTTTTCACCCCCACAAGGCGAGAGGAGGCGAGGTCAGGTCGCGACAACGCGTTCCATATAGTTTCTGCACGGTAGTTGGTTATATCTAACCGTAAGCTAAGTCTATACAATCGCTTCTCATGCTAAGATAGTAGTGCATGTGCATCTAATTCATCCTAGCTAGCGGTCAAATCATGTGTAGCCCACTTATTCAATGGCTTTGGCGTTTTGGGGACACACCACATCACATAAGAACACGATGTTCACCTCACTTGCAGTGGCATGTTCCCATAGTCTTGAGGCCGATGACAGCATTGTCGGCCACCTTATTCCAGGTGACATTGGGGGGACCACCTGATAAGGAAACCACACATTCACATCATGAATCCTACAGGTGCAAAGAGTTCTACCACAACCTGCCATTCACGAATGGCGCACTATCGGACTCGACAATCTCAGCCCTTAATTATGCACAACTTATATGGGCAGAGTCAGTTTCAACTGGTGCCAAGCCCAAGAAGAAAGAATCCCCATTAAAAGAAGCTTTGAGAATCTTTTATCGGGGAGTGTCGTGACTGGAAAAGAGGAATTACATATATATAGAATGCACACAGCTGCACTGACCAAACCCTTCAGGCAATAAAGGAGCTTCTCTCTGAAAACAATCCACTTATATACCAAAAAACCTCTAAGGAAAATGCTATTCTGAAAGAAGACCTTTCAAATATTTCAAAAAGATTTTTAAAAGAATCTGAAAAATTGGAGAAAATTCTTTCAATACAAAGATTCTATTTAACAAATCTGATTTAAGTAGGACTTCAGAAACAATTCCATTGATTGATTTTCCATATATATTAGTGTTATGTGGTAATTGTCGTCGATGAAGTCCAGTTCTGAACGGAATTAATGTGTGATCATAAAGACGTCCCACAAGTTGACGACCGGGCGACAGTATGTTGACATGTTCTGTCGCCGAGAATGAGGACATGTATGCTTCAAGTCAACAAGTTGGTCTGCTGGACTTGAGAATGGAATTGAAAGTGGGAAGATTGGATGATTGGTTCAATACTTCCCGACTAAGGCAAACGACATAATTTAGCGCACTCATCATGACTTAGATTTAGTATGTAGGTAATGAACATGGCAATGAGGATAAATACATTACCTACATACATATATATATATGAGAGAGAGAGAGAGAGAGAGAGTTAAAATTTTACTGGCTAGATTTATTAACTTATTGATTTACTGACATTTATTTGGCAAGATTTTATATGACCATGGCCAAAAATAAAAAGAGTAATTCATAAAGCTATATTTATCGTGAATTTAAGGTTTTGCAAAAAACCCAGCTCGCAAGTTTGTAATACTTCAAGTTCCTAAAATATTTCCTATCTTATGTTTAGATAATCTATCGAATAGTATCTTCTTAAAAATCATTTAAGATTCCCCGACAAATTTATTTATCATAGGTCGACTGAAAAATTATTGCCTTAAGTATTAGATAGAGTCATTTGACCACCCAAGTTGAAGATGAAGCTGCTGGCTCCGATTTATGTGAAAACCTAGAGTCCCCGGTATAAGTGTTCATTATCCTAAGAAAAGAGCTAGCACTTCTACGACAACCTTTCGAATTACAGCCTTTTGTATAGTTAAGTCTAGAATTCCTTCATCATATCATTTGTTGAATAAGAGCGTGATGAATTTTGTTTAAAAATGAGAATTCGCCGAATATAGTGGTGAAACTATTACTTCCTACCATAGTCATTCATGTAATTTTACGTCTTCATTCGTGCACATCCGTTTGTACTTTTTTTTTTAAAAAAAAAGGGGGAGGCATGTGTGAGTAGATTTATGAATGTGATTGATTGTAACGCATAAAATCAAGGTGATGTGGCAATATATGACATGGCAATGAGGAAAATTAAATGAAATGGCATCATGAGGAAAATTAAATGCGTGGGTGGAGAATTGAATTCATTATGACGTAACAAATCAAGCACATGACACAAGTTACTGAATAAATGACATGGCACGTTGACATTGTCATTAGAAGCTTGATTACATACTTAATTCATGTAAACCAACATCATCATAACCAAATAGTCAAGAGAGACATGAAGAGCGAAGTGGATTTTAATGTATAAATTTTAGAGTGATTAATTAATTTGGATCATTTTATTGTAGGCGATGGTTGTCATTTCTATATAAATTAGTAATTCTCATAATAAATGAACCATTTCATATAATAAAATATCAATAATTTATCAACAACGTCATATTTTTTCCATTCCAGGTAAGAGGAAACTTCTTGCAATTCATCTTTTAATTGGCAAATTGCAATATGAATATCTATTATGTAGTTAAATTTGAATGTGCGTGACATTTATGACTTGTAATCAATCAATTAAATATATGAATGGAAAAAGTTTTCTCAAAAAAAAAAAAATTGAGAACATATAACCCTCATGAGTAACCTTAGGCCTAGTTTGTTACTATTGATGAGGAATCCATAAATAGGATCTTATTTCAAGTAATCACATTCCATGGAATCAATTTTAGTTGTTCGGGCTAACTAATAATACTTTCTTTCCTTTTCTGTTTTCTACTTTTATCCTTTCAATTATGCCTCCCTCTCTCTCTCTCTCCCCCCCATGCAAGTGTGTACATAGGATCAAAAACCTTGGATCTGTGGCCTAAGCTAAAGTGAACTTACAAATATATAGTTTGTTGGGACCAACAATGCAATATCGAGGGGGATTAATAGATTGAATGAGATCTATGAAAAAAATTTACGAAATATAACAAGTTAAACTTTATCAACAGTGGGAACAAACTAACGTAATCAGGTGTGGTGTTAACATGAAGACACAAATAATAATAAACAAATAATGCTAATAATAAAAAGATAGAAAATAGTACACTGACATTTGTAGTGGTTTCGCTTTATCTCCAAGCCTACATCCACTCTTCAAATTAATAATCATAATAAGGCTAGAGTTCACTAGTAATCGTCAAAGTAAGTTACAATCAACAAGCACTACCTTTCCAATAGACGAGGCTATCATGTTTCGTGTACGGCTATCACTATTGTATAATTCATCTTATCATTGATTATAAATAGTGGTACTATATAGATACTGACATAAGGAATACATAGCAAAAACCAACAAAAACAAAATTAAGAAGAACACTCAAAACAATAGACTAGATTTGTTTGTTTTTATCAAAACTCACTGCTTCTCTTGGATTGAACCTAAGATGACCATTTGCAACTCGACTCCTTCATAGTTGTTTGTTCTACCATCATTAGCAGCGGAACATCTCTCTACTGCTCACCAACATCAGAATGACTCTCGATAATGGCTGTAACGCTCTGACTCCATCCCCAGGGTCTCAAGCAGCAAGGGTTATTTTCGCGACGTCCTAGGCACATCGCCATCCCGTTTCTTTTTATCTTTTCATCAAGCACATACGGAAGCATACATATAACACCCGGACAACAACAGGCAGCCAAGAAAACAAACCACTTGCAAACATATAATTACATTAGTTATATTTACAAGCTCTTTTGTCATGAGCTGTTATATTTACAATTATTACATGCTCTATGCTAAAAAAAGTCAAAGTAAATCTTAGCTCCTCTAATGAGACTGCAACTCCAGTACTAGTGAGAATTATCCATACCTATAACTTTGAAAAATAATGGAATGAGTCATGGACTTCATAAGTTAAACCCACTAATTTCCGAGTAGGAGGATGCCTTGCCTATCAAGAAACACATAACTCATCCAAAACATTAGTCAATGGTAGATCAATAGCAAAACAAAAACTTTGTCTTGGATGAAATATGAGAAATCCTCAATCAATAATATGCCCGCATAACCCGATATTCACCCACAAAATGAGAAACTCACGCCTCACTCAATATTATACAAACTTAAACAAGATCCATTCCATAATACGAGGAACTCACGCCTCACTCAACATTATGCAAGCATAACCAAGATCCATTATGTAATATGAGAGACTCATGCACACAAGATTCATTTATTACTAGTCGAAATCCATCGACTCTTCCAGAATCCACTGGGCATCCGAACTTAATTAAGTAATGTCCCATAATCGAAGGGTGATGATTAGAATTATTATAACATCCCGTCCTTCTGACGAGGCATCCCATTGGCGTGGGGGCATCTTGTTCTTATTAACGAGGTATCTTGTTGGCATGGGGGTATTGTCGCCGAATCCATCAATCAACGGCATAAATTAGTCCATCATGTATCCATCCATCAAGCATCACAATCCAATTCTTATATTTATTTTTAGTTCAAGGGCCCGAAGGCGTGTCATGCATATGTGTGTGAAATGACTTACCGAAATCGAGACGTTGAACATGCCAAGTGCGAATTAAGGATCGCTGCTTGATCCGACACGTTTGAACACCGATCTAGTATCCAACTTGGCTCGGGAATGATATACATCGATATCGCACCAAGACTATGATAGGACCGGCCCGTCGTGACATGTTCACCAATCTAATACCATACTTGGCTCAAGAGCGATATGCCTCAATACCGCACCAAGACCATGAAAGGACTGGCCTATTGTGACATGTTCACCGACCTAGTACCAAAGCTAGCTCAAGAACGATATGCCTCGATATCGCACTGAGACTAAGAAAGGACTGGTTTGTCATGATCCCACATTCGTCCAAAACCAACAAAACCCTTATTCAAAGCTTAACGCGTGAACTAGTACATGCACTCGTGAAATAGTTTAAAATAGTTTTGTAAAGAAATGACAAACTTTCACAAAAACGTTTTTCAAATCGGTTTAAGTCAAAGCATATCAAATAAGTACACAAATCGGACTTCTTTCAAAGCAATTCAAGCCAATACACAAGCAAAGCTCAACAATCAATCAAAGAACAAAGTCACAATCCAACCTCAAGCAACAACAAGTCAATGAACTTCAGTCAAGGACTTGTCACACGCTCGGAATAGCATAACATAACGTCCTAGCCAAATATTAGTAAGTTCTACTTATCACTTTCTAAGTCGATGACCTTGAATTGGTGATGATGACAAGCACGGCAACAAGGGTGTCGACTAGAATTCCTAGGGAAGAGGGGCCAAACTTTTATAGGAAGAGAGGGAGAGAAGGTGCTGTGTTCTGGGAATGAGAGAGGGATGCCCCATATTTATAGGCAATTCTAACTTGTTCTCCAAGCCTTAAAAGTCAAGACTTCCTCTCTAAATCAAGAAGCATTAAATGCAAGGTAACTTCATTACCAAGTCTCAAGATAGGATAGAACTTTAGCTTGGTAGCTTGGGACACCTCAACATGGCATTTAAGGACTTGAGTCCAAGCTTGGGCGTGACTTACACCTCTTGGGTGAGAAAACAGTTTTGAACAATTTTCGAAATCAGTGTCTTTTACCTTATCAAACAAAATCAAAAATTTATGAAAATTTTAATATATTTAATAGAAGACCTTAAATAACATTTTTCATGAATGAAGTAGAGTCAAATTCATGCTGTGGAAAGAGTAGCAAATCATTGAACACAACTCAAAAATTCGTCTCTTGAGCAAATTCAACAGTCGGAGAGAGAGGCTCATTTCAAAATCCAAATCTTCACAAAACTCTTTAAAAATTTTATATGTTGTGGACACAAACGTCCTTTAAAATTTTCATGAAAGAATCATGTCTAAATTTGAAAGGAACAATTTTATAAAAATTCAAGAAGGAAACCTAGTCACCATTTTCACTTCACGAGACAGGTCCAGACAATAAATGATTGGGCCTACATCCTAACCATTTGACCTCAAAAAAAATATGAAATTTAAATATATCATAGATCAAAATATTTTGAATAGCTTTCATGGCTGAAGTTTCTTTAAATTCATACCACAAAAATTTGTGTAAAATTGGCAAATAGCAAAGGTTTAGTAATTTTGAAAATCAAAGGAGGTGTGACATTCTGAATTTCGAGTTCTGGTTTCAATTGAATAAGTTGGAATTTTCATCGACGTGCCTATAGTTCTTTTCTCTGAGTTAGCCACTCACGAGATAACTAGCCTATCGATAAAACCATTAAGGGATATAAATACAATAGACTTGAGAATTCGACTAGGAATCGACTGCTCGACTATGCTATTCTGCAAAGATCATTATGACATTGTCAAAATCGACCAAAGATCAGGGATAGGTCGATTCGGCTGAGATATGTGATCAAAGTGTGGGTGACTCTCCCTGATTGTAAAATTCTCGTCGATCGGCAATAGACCGATTTTTCTGTCGTTTTGGGTACCTTGTGCTCGTATTTGAAATCTTGAGATTTTCACGACAACCGAGAGTCGCCAATGTGTCGAAGATGTACATTATGACTCGAAATAAATCGATCACTGGTCAATTACACCAAAAATTCCGGAAAGCTATCCTAGGTAAGTTAGGTCACACTAAAATTGCATCAGTTTGAAATTAATCGCGAATTTGAACCCGATTTCAAAAATTGAAAGTTCTGTCGTGTCACGATTTATTTTAGAAATGTTGCCTCATACTTCAAAGAATTTTCGGTGAGTTCGGGATTTTTACGGAAAATCAATTCGGACGATTCAGAAAAGAAAGGAAGTTCAGAAAGGCCAAATTGAAGAGATTTTTGGCCTCCGGAGTGAGCTACTGGGTGAAGGGAAATTGTGGAGATTGGTGTGGGCTTCTTCCTCAACAAAATTGGACATCAAATTGGAGAATTGGTGAAGAAATTGAAGTCCAAGTGATGAAATTTGTGGGCTAATGTGGGGTATTTTATTTAACTGTTTCCCTTCCCACTCTTCGGTCTCTCTCTCTCTCTCTCTCTCTCTCTCTCTCTCTCTCTCATGTACCCCTCCATCCGACCACCCCCTGTCATTTTCTTCCATTTATTTTTATCCCTTTGACCTTGTGGGCTCCTCCTTATCTTTTCCCTCTCCCTCGCACGTCACTCTCTCTTTCTCTCTCCCTTTATTTATTTGCACGTTTTTCTTCCCCCTCTCAGCCAACATCCCTTGTTCCCTTATCCCTTCCCCCCCTCCTCCTTCGATCTCTCTCCGACACACGCCAGCTTCGTCGATTCGCCCCTGGCTGCTTCTTTCATTTTCATTTTCCTTCACATCCCTCCACCTCACCAGCACCAATTCCTCTCCCTCACACCACATCCACGAGCTCCATTCCATTTCTGCCACTGAATCAACCGCTAGCCCCACTTACAAAGTCAACTCGCCAAGCTCTTCCCACCGATTTGTTGACCACTCAACCTCACATCATTCCACGCTTTAGCCCACTCACGAATCCAGACACCGTCCCCCAAGATTTCATGCCATTCAACGGCCCAACTTAATCCACTCGTCCCTTGCCCTAAGGCCTAGCTCTGCACTAGCTCCTCGCCTCACTGAGACCACCGGAACTCCTTGGCCGCCCCACCAGCAACCCTAGCCAACAAGCTCAACCAAGCAGGAATCGAACCAGCAAGGGTCCAAGATCTTTGTGGCCCATTTCTAAGCTTTTCCGGGCCCTGTAGTGTGTCACCGCTTCGGAGTTTGTCGTCCGTCTCTGTGTTGCCATCATCGTGGATTCACCGGATTCCAAAACCAGTGAGTTTACTCACTAATCTCCACTTATGGAGTTAATGATACTTAAAGGTTGATTAATTTAGACTAAGTATGGTTTAGGTAGTTAGTTAGAATAGATTAGTGATTTAATTACTCGTTTATGTATGTTAGGTAGTTAGATCAGCTTAATTAGCAACTAGATAGATTGTATTATTTATCTAGATAGGTTCAGAATTTTTCCAGGCCCGTTTCGATGTTTAATTAGGCTTTTCCTGCCTAAGTTTACATTTACAGTATTTAAATGTATTTATTTAATTATTTTTTGCATTCATTTAATTATTTATTATTTTTCGAAAATTATACCGGGATAGCCGGTAACCGGAATTTCGTGCTGATTGCAATAGTATGCTTGGTTCATATAATTGAATGCTTATTTATGTAAATTGAGTGTGAATTGTAATTTTAGGTATTTATCTCAAAATTTAGTAATTTCGGTATTCAATTAGAAAATACCGGGGCGTCGGTTTACACGCCAAAAATGTTTTTATAGACTATATAATTAGTGGGATTTTATAAAAAAAATAGATATTACATTTTTGTTCAGGCCGACCGTATACCCACACATGATTATTTTCATTAGGTATATTTTAACATGATAAAATTGGGCTAAATTCATTATTTAATTGAGAAATTGGTGTGCAAGGCACAAAGTTCTTGGCCGAGATTGGTTTATCGTAGTTTAGCTTGTGTGAGCATTGTGATTTCAGCTTGTGGGAGCAGTATGCTATATCAGCCTATAAGTGCTTGATATATAAGCTTGTGAGAGCAACAATCCGTATATCAACTTGTGGGAGCTACTATCTATCTATATCAGCTTGTGCGAGCTACTATTTATCATTTTCAGCTTGTGAGAGCATGGTTTGTGTTGATGGTACCGAATAGATAGTATTGAATTGATAGACAGTATTGCTTGGATTGATCGATTGTTGGATTGAACAATCATTGGCATTGAATGATTGTTTGGTTGAGGTTTATGAACTATACTGACTTGCAAGAAAGAACTGAGGCAAATGTAAGTCACATATATCTTGGGTGTATAAACGACCTTTAGGCGTATTTCCTTCCTAATCGGAATTTAGGAGGTGAATTTGCTGAGATCTTGTCTCACTCCATCGTGGGTTTAACTTTTCAGGTCCTTAGATGGCGAATCCCCCTGAGCGTTATGGTTGGCCGATGAGAGTCACTAAGTGAGTTTATAATTATCTCGATCTTAGAAGTTTTTGGGTCTATGAGCTGATAGTGACCACTGTCTGGATCGAATAGCGTCCACGTCATGTGTTCCCTCATTGATTCAAAGCTTAGTTCCACTATGGACCAATGGTTTCCGGGTGGGTCCCCTCCGGTGCTTTGAGATCCCCGCTGGGATAATTGATGTCACTCTAGGGGAGAGTGCAGTTGACCTGCTAGATGAGGTGGTGGAGGACCCGACGCACCCGACGCCCGTGGAGACTAATGAATTGGCGAATGAGTCAGACTAGCTGGTCATAGGATAGCTTTGTTTTGAGGACTGATCTTTTATAGACTTGTAAATATATAATAGTATTGTAAATAACCTAGTATGTTGTGTATAAAGGTTTGTAGTGGTCTTCAAAATGGTAGCCATGCTTTTCTATCCCATCTCCGTGTTGTCTAGGGATTTATTTATTCGCTTCCGTATGCACATTAAAATGAATGGGTCGGTGACACGACCTGGGACGTCACAATTTAATCGACCACTGAGGGATCGGCACACGCTTGGAGGATCGAGGTGTGACAGGTGGCAATCTTAGTTGGAAAAAGGAGACGTCCCACTTGGTCAAGAAGCATTAATTGTTGGGCATCCTTATCTTCCAAGTTTCTAACTAGGTCCTAGGTTAGCTTAGACACTTCATCTTGGCATTAAATAACTAGAAGTCAAATGTATTTAATTCACTCTTATCTTGTCCAATAAGGCTTGACTTGCTTGCTCCTTCTTCTAATGGGCGTGTAGTCTCTTTCTTGGTCTCCAAGATCTCCTACTTAGTTTAGGGTTATAGCTAGATTAGGTTATAGGGACACATATTCCTTAGTAGCCCACACTTTATTGAATATGTTCACATGTGTTCACAGTTGTTCACACTTTGTTTCTAAGACCTTAGGTGTCCTCCTTATTAACGAGCCAAAGTCCAAGTTTCAAACTTGTCTTCCAAGATAAGAACCTTTCATGCCAAGTGTCCACCCTTAGTCAATGTGCACTATTAACTGTCCAAAGGCATTAAATGCATGTTAGGAAAATATCGGCAGAAGTCCAGCACAAGTGCCATAACTTGGCACGCCGGGACACTTAAGTACCATAACTTCAAAACGGTACACTTAAGTGCCACTTTTTTTTTCGAGTGGGACACTTAAGTGCCACCTCCGGCGACCCTTGCCGGAAATCCTACGTGGCAATATTTTATTATTATTTTTTGCCTACGTGGCTCGCCGGAGCTCCAAATCAGCAAAAAAATTTAAAAAAAATTTTAAAAAAGAAAATTTTTAAAATTTTAATTTTAAAAAATTTAAAAAATTTAAAAAAAAAGAAAATTTTAAAAATTTTAAAAAATTTTAAAAAAATAAGAAAATTTAAAAAAAAAAGGGGGGGGGGGGGTGGGGGGAGGTCGAACGGGCGGGCGAGGGCTGAGCCCTCGGGGCCGGCGACGGAGGGGGAGGGTCGGCCGGGGTCGCCGGCCCCCGGCCGGCCGACGGCGAGGGCCGCGAGCCCTCGCCGGATCGCGGCGAGGGCCGCGACCCTCGCCCAGATCTGGCGAGGGCTCGCGGGCCCTCACCGCCGGTCGGCCGGCCTCGCCGGCCCGGCCGGGCCCGGCGACCCCGCCCGACCCTCCCTACTCCGTCGCCGGCCCTTCTTGGCGGCGGCGGGGGCGGCGAGGGCCCGCGACCCCTCGCCGGATCTAGGCGAGGGTCGCGGCCCGCGCCCAAACCGGGTCGCCGGGCCACGGCCGGGGCCGGCGAGGCCGGCCGACCGCGGCGAGGGCCCGCGAGCCCTCGCCCGGATCTGGGGCGAGGGTCCGCCCTCGCCGCGATCCGCGAGGCTCGCGGCCCTCGCCATTAGTCGGCCGGGGCCGGCGACCCCGGCCAACCCTCCCCCTCCGTCGCCGCCCTTCCCGGAACGGCGGGAGGCGGCGGCGGCGAGGGCTCAACCCTCGCCCGCCCGTTCGACCTCCCCCCCCCCCTTTTTTTTTTTAATTTTCTTAATTTTTTAAAACTTTTAAATTTTTCTTAATTTTTTTAATTTTTTTAATTTTTCTTATTTTTTTTAATTTTTTGAATACTTTATAATTTAATTAATTTTTATATTATTATTTACACGTAGACACGAAACGGCGTCGTTTTTGCGTTTTCTCCGCCACGTCAGCGTGCAAAACGACGCCGTTTTGGACTAAACTCGCCGGAAAATTGCCACGTCAGCCATTTGGCCGGATTTTCGCCGGAGTGGCACTTAAGTGTCCCATTTTACTCCGATGATGGCACTTAAGTGTACCATTTTAAAGTTATGGCACTTAAGTGTCCCGGCATGCCAAGTTATGGCACTCCAGGTGTCCTCACCTCGAAAATATCTAAATTTTGAAGGCCTTGTCATTGGATAGGGATTAATCGAGTTTGATCAAGATCGACAACCTTATTTGACCCAAGGTTCATGCCTAAGCCATGCCCAAACAAAGCCAGACACAACCCGGCTTGATTGGCCAAACCAAGTTCGAAATTCCCTTTATCGAGAAAAATGGTTGCAGTTGGGTTTGCTGGCTAGATCTTGGCTTGGTCGATCGGTCCTCTAGTCAATTTGTGGGCTAGCCCGTCAGTCAATTCTACTTGGCCAGTCTTGTGGTCAATCCTTGGGCCAATTGATCAGTCCCGTAGCCGGTCCTGTGACTAGTCCAAGATTCTGTACCATAAATCCTAGTCAATCTAAAATTGAACCACGTTGAGTTCATTTGATCCATGGTTGATTATCGGTTGTCATGTAATCATGTGGAATCGATCAATTCGTACCAACTCACGGTCGCATGGGATCGGTTCATGGCCATCCATAGCTAGTTCAATGACCGAGTGGAACTCGCAATCGGTGCATTGACTAGGCGGAATCAAGCCATGACCATCCGTCGATCCTTGATGGTACGTGTTCATCCCACGACCGATCTTTATGGTCATATAATCTTTCCATGGTCGAACACTCTAGGACCAATCCCTTGGTTGCCAATTCCCAAACGGGCTAATCGGCTCATGACCGACCCTTAAGTCAACTCATGGCCTAGTCCTACCATTAGCATATTGATCATTGGCCTACTAGTCGGGACCAAAATAAGGGTTGAAAATGAGGATGTTATAATGGCAATTTCCTTAAACTAGTTAGATTGCTCATGTCAGAGTCTACCTTTTGCTTGATATTGTCATAACTACTTCTAATCAACTCCATTATTTGAATTCCAACCCTCTATAACAGCTATATTGGTGTCATTACCATTTCAATTAGAAGAGCATGAGAACACTACTTTCTAAAACTCAATATTTGCATCATCCCTTACCTGTATTAGGAGTGCAGATTATTAGTAATCTATTGATGCTGCCTACTGACAAAACAATGTGGAATGATATGCAATCAATCCTCCTATTATCTTCTTGGCTTCATTAGCTTCCAAAGACATCCAATGACATTAGTGTCCACGTTGATTGCTCATCTTAACTAATTAACCAAAGCCAACAATAGAAGAATTCAACGGACATTAGCACACCTGTCGACTCTTAGTCTTCACTAAACGGTTGAGTCAGTTTTCAAATACTTTCAAGGACATCAGCATCACGTTGTTAAACTCACCAAGATCATCAATATTGTCATAGTGTTCCCACTTCATCTAAAAAGAACTATTTCAGCCAATAATATGTTATACCGATAACAATCCATTGCTCCTGATAATAATTAGATCTTCTATCTTCTAGTCCTTCCAAGCATATTAGTGATTATGACTATCAAGATATTCACATTTATGGTCCTTCCAAACTTTATCGATCATCTTGGTTCTAGATTTGTCCCCATGTGTGGTCTTTCCAAGCATCAACAAACATCACAATTCTAGGCTTTTTCACCATCACTAAATTCCATCCAACCATCCACCTTATCTCAGTTCTTCCAAGCCATCACAAACATCCTTATTCTTCCTGACTTGTTCACCTTTATAGTGATCTTCCGGCATGTAAACATCTCAATGTTAATACCTTCTTCACCTTAGATATTGACAATGTTCATTCCATATTGGCAAAGCATTTTTAATAGTAGTAGAGCACTCTTCATATTAGATCACATCTAATATTAGGATAACATATGCATTGTGGCTTGTGTATATATCACTAGATACAACTCAGCCAATACACACGTTTGTAGCATTTGATTATCTTAATCATCGTCAGAATAACATAGGGGATTTTACATTGTGTGGCCATGACTATCATGGTCAACTGGACCCACGTTGCATTCTTTGAGGGAGGGACGGAGGGATGGAGGGACGGAGGGAGGGAGACTGGCACCATGGCAATGGGCAATAGCCCCAAGGTGTGACTTACATGATGGTCATGTGTCATGGAAACCATAGCAAGGTTAGTCAGGCAATGGTGGAGAGAGATGGAAGGATAGAGAGTGTGAGTTAAAGGAGAAGGGGTTGTGGTTCTTTTGGCTTTGGTATGAGTTTGTTAAAGACAAGCATGTTTTGGTCAATTGGGGTAATTGGCCCAAATCATTACGGAGATAGTTAATCGAATTATTATAATTGGTTTTGGGAAGTAATATAATTTACCATAGTTTGAGGAATCCTACTCTCTGAACCATCCAATTTCATGTTTACATTTCTTTCCAAATATAAAAAGTCTAGGACACTAGACTCTTATTTCTTGAGTAATTATATTCAACAAGGAACTATGTATGCCTTAAATGTCATGGAGGCTTATAGTAAAGGCTCATATTTTCCTCCATCCTAGATTAAAAGAAATTTTCGTCACAAAAGAGGAAGTCGTCGACGGCAAAGATGGCAAGACTAGTAGAGAACTTGAACTCGGGGGTGTCTCGAACTGGTGAAGTTGGAAATTGGTTGAGGACGACAGGAGGGAGGTAATAGAAGGAGAGGCATCCTCAAAGTCACAGGGAAGAGGGGTGTCTAGCATGGATGGTGGATTGTGGAAGGATGTATTGTTTTCATGATTTCCATAGTTTATTTTTAATTTTAATCCTACAAATCAAACACTCACTTGGACTATTTATTTGAATTCATATTATATCGGGACGTCAACAAACATTGGATGTAATATTTAAAATTCAATTTGATGTTTTCTTATCCAATAAAAATGTTCGGACGACCCAAACAGCTATTAATATTAATTGCTGGATTAGAAATATACGCATCGCCCTCCATCTCATTTAGTTGAAGCTGTATGATTACGCTGTTCATAACTTATAACTGCTAATGAATGATAGAATTGTAGGAAAATTTTCCAATTAGGGACGAAGGAAGTTACAGCCCTATAACAAATTATCTATTGCTAATCCATCATTTAACTTGATCCTAAGAGCAATTATCTACTAGAGAGTCATTTTGCATTGGCAAAGAGAGAAGCTTATGCTCTGGAAAAGTATGATGCGTTGCTTCATAAGGACTCTCTAGTCATGGCAAATAAGCAAAGAGCAGGAAGAAACCCAAATTACTCATCGAAATGGCACCAAATCTTGGTAGGGTTGGGCAGTCGAACCCTACAATTTTGTTCACATCTAATCGTGTGGACTCACATAGTATCCACCATGCTGGATGCTCGTCGAATTTAGAAGACAGAAACATATGGACTTGTCCTAATATTATCACGACTGTCTTTTGTTCCTCGCGGAAGGAAGACAAGGCAAAGCACGGGTAAAGTCTCGAACGGCCCCAGTGATATTGGCAAAGCTAGTGTACCTAGGCCGTCCAATTCGCAATGATCCAAAGATAGCTGAATACCAAGTTTTCGTTGTCAAATGGAAGCTCGTGTACCTCAATGGCTTACCGCAACTGCATGCCATATCTATGCATGTTTATTGCTTTGAAAATGGTCAGACGGATAAAGATCCTTTAACCATTTGATACATCCACTAATGCCTTGATAAAGGTCGACCATTGATACATTAATCATAAGTTTCAAGATGAGCATTATTTGTGTGGATGAATGATTTCGATGGATGAAGCGCCAAATGGAGACACTGATAGAATAGAGGATCTCATTCTTCCTAAAACATGCAATATGCATGTGCTTCTAATGCTTGTCAATGCTTTGTCATATGATTTCTTTTTTTCATTTCTACAAGATTTTGTAGAACTACTGTTAACTGTTTTAAAAGTTTAAGATATTAGATGAATGCATGACTTAATATTAAATATTCTTAACATTCCCCTCGACTTGTAAGTTGAACTTTGGCTTTAAGCTAAAGTGTGGATATATATAATAGGAGAGGTAAATAAGGAAGTGGAAAGGTTCAAACTCAAAACCTACTCTAAGACCATGTGAGATTTTGTGTGACAATCACCAACTATTATAAAAACACAAACTAGTAAATGAAATTGTAGTTTAATATTTAAATATTCTTGACACTTGGTATTAGAGTATAAGTTAATTAAATTTAAATTTATATATTACATTACACCGAACAACTTAAATTTTTAGAATAATTAGTAGTGATCTCACAAAATTTCCCAAAACTCAACCTTCATATATTAGTTTGAGTGCCACGCCATGAGCGAAGCTAAAACCCCAAATCTTGGTTGACCTCAAAGTCGCAAGCGAAGCTTGACGTAATTAGCATTGAGCTTGGGCTCCAAGAACACAGCTTACCTAGGTCTAAGACTCGGGCTCGACGCCACGATGGAGCCCGGGGTCCTTGAGCTCAATAGCCATGGACAACGGAGCAAAGATTCAAGCTGTAGAGATACAACGAACAATTGGACAAAGAGGGAGAGACAATCCTTGTGGGGGGCTTGCCTTAGACCGATGAGGGGATGGACTTGTGACACCACAAAATGTCTCGCGCATTATAAATCTTTTTAAATTATATTTTGTAATTATTATTAACATGTGGAAGCATAATAAATATTCACATCATTCCATACAGGAAATTTCACGAGTTTAATTAATGTGCATGTGCTTCTTCTTTATATTAACATCAGTAGTTACTATCTCAACACAGTGTCCAAGCAAAACACAATTACATGAATCCTGGGAAGGGTTGGAGTCACCTATCACTAACATACCACTCCTACACCCAAAAACTTGCATATACAAAAGTCAAGTTTTTCACTATGCATATTCGTCTGTTGACATATCGCCATCACCATCAAAGCCCCTTAACAGTCCAACTAGCTTACCATTGATGTTCACGTACCAAGTGACAATTCAATGGGGATCTACTCCTGAAGTCCCACATTGACCCATCCGATGGAACTATGCTCAACATATACTATTGCCGATTCAAGTACAAGCACATCCTCTTATTCCAAATCAATCCCACATGTTTGTAAAAATAAAGAGGTGAGCCAAAACTTAATAAATGGAATTTCTATGTCTAAAGTAGGGGATCCTCTTACTACTCAACCTAGTACCAACAAATAATTTGAGTTCAAGACAAGTACAAAATAACCATGTACAACAAATGTAGAAGTGAATATACTATCTTTCCTATCATTATATGTAAATGGAAACCATTAACAACATTGCATAAGATTATTCACTTAAACAAAAGCAAATGGCATATTATTTCATGATGTGCAAATTTCAAATGATAGCTCACCGATACATACAAGTCAATTTCTAACTCATACTCGTCACTAGGCAGGACTCATCTCCACTTATGGACATCTCGACTAACGAGGTATCGTCATCACTAACTTATGGGGCTAGAATCATATATAGCCATTTGACATGCCTCTTAACCCATCCATCATGGGTGTCCTCTACATCGGCGTGAAAAAATACATCATTGTACATTGGCATGGTAATGGCTATTTCTTGACATCATCCCATAGGCTACACAAGTCATGTCCTCTCAACCTTGTAGAGAATTGTTTCATTTGGTAGAACATTTGACTAACTCCAAAGTTTTATACGCATACTTGTACAAGGGAATTCATTTTGTAGCAAAAAGGATGTGGCAAAGGTTTTGATCATGTGGCATCAATGACATACAAATCATTATAACATAACAACTACCATATGTATTACAATAATTTGTCCTTTTTCATACAATTAATAGTAAGCAAATATTTATGTAAACTTCAACAAATATATCCTCATTCTTTCATGCTAAGGCCCCGTTTGGTTCAACATGTGGAAGGGGCTTTGGGGCTCTAAAGGGGTTTGGGCAAAAGCAATTAATGTTTGGTTCAATTTTTTGAGGACTTTGGGAAGATGCAATTGCATATCCAAGGGGCTTCAAAGGGCTTTAGGGGAATGGAGGGTCCAAGTTGCATTTGAGAGTAGCATTTTCTGAATGCTGGGGCCTTTGTTTAATGAAAATATGTCAATTGTCCATTTTACCCTCATTTATTAACCAAAATCCGTTTTTGCCCTTCTCTAAATAGAAAACCCTAAAAGCCTCCCGTAGCCTCATGCCTCCTCTACACTCTCACGCCTCTCTCCGTCGTCCCTCACTGTCTCCTTCACGAGCTGCTCTCTGGTGTCCATCCGAGATCAGTCATCCCAACCTCGAAGATCACCTCTAGTCGTTTTGCTCTCACGCTCACATCACGCTCATAGCAGGGCAGTTGGGTAAGCTCGGAAGCTTCGATTCCATCACCGTCCCTCTAGCCGATACCCATTTCCGTTGTTCGGTTCTCCAGCTGAAACCCAATGGAACCCACGTCCTCTTCCGCTGCCCTCCTCCTCTTCGCTACCGTCGACTTCCATGCCATTTTCAAGCTGAATTATCCGCTGAAATCAAGTATTAACAGTAGTTTTGTTAGTAGGGTTTTGGAGAGCTTGGACGGTGGTGATGGTGCTGGTGGTGCAAATCATTTTGGGACTATATCTGTACTGCTTTGAGTAGTGGAAGTGTCGATTATAAGTATAATTTGATAGAGAAGAAGGGAGGGAGTGGGTCTTTTGATAAATTTGATGATGGTGGAGGAGATAATTTGTCTAGTGAGAAACTGGGGCAAGGTTTGTGCTCGGCCTTGAAGTGGAATTCAGTCTTTGACTTGGAATACAGGAGTCTTTGTCAGGGTGGTAAGTGCAACCCTCTTGGCAGAGATGTCGGGTTTTTACCCAAGGCCATGAGCTTCACTATGATTCGATGTTTGGAGGAGGGTAAGACGCAATTGCTATTGAAGTTTCAAAATGTCACCAATGTTTATTATGGCTACTATAATTTCGATCCTAGCACTACCGTAATTGGTGAAGGAGAATGGGATTCGAAGGCCAATAGGTGGTGTGCTGTTGCTTGCCGAATCTTGAACTTTTCAATGTCTTTGACTGATGCTTTCACTGGAAATTGCTCGATAAAGTTGTGCTGGAGATTCCATGCCACTTTTTCTGTTATAAACTGGTAGTTGTAGGATGGATGTGGAGCAATGAAACTGTAAAGGATTCCGGTTATTTTGATAAGATCAAATTTTGGGGTCACAATGATGCATTACCAAGTGTCCAGTACGAGTATGGAGTGAAGGGGGCTAGGAAATCTTGTGAGTCAAAGACTGGGAAGCATAAGGGAAAGACATATCTGAAACTGTACTCATCGGATATGAGATTTGACATGTCTTTTGGACATATGTTGTCATCTTTATTGTAATGAAATTACTTTATTTTTAATTGAGTTTGATGTGATTTTTTTATTTAAATTTTTATTAATATGTCTCTTATACATCATTCTCAACTTCAAAAAAATATATAAAAGTTAAGGTTATTGATTTTTGTTTTTGATTTTAAACAAATTAAAGTTGTAAAATTTTTATATTGGCACATGAAAGGACTTTTCACATGTATGTGTTTACCAATTAGCATTTTCCCCAAGTTGCATCTCAAGGCATCTTTTCAATTTTAGTTTACCAAACAGTATTTGCATTTCGCCAAACCCCTTTAGACTAAAGGCCTTTGCATTTCCCCAAGGATATTTCCCCAAAGCCAAACCAAATGGGGCCTAAGTCATCATCATTTGCTTGGAAGCCATAAATAGGTAATTGGTAACTTGGGAAATGATAATTGTAAATCGATTACTCGAAATGGACACTTAGGAATCAGCATCGTAGTCCACAAATCGATTGCCTTGAACTAGACAATTTCTAGTCAAAAATTGACAATTTAAAATGCGCAACTTTGGTCATAAATCAACTTCTTTGAAATCGCCTACTTCAAGTTTGACGTATAGAAATCAATAACTTGGATAATTGGTCAGTTAAATTTTTTTTTGGTCGAAAGTACGATTACTATTCATTTACTTAGGCAAGTTTAGAGTAATTACATCAAAAGCATCGGCGCATAGTAAATCAAATAGGGCTGTCGAGGGATTAGTTACCCAATTACTAGGAAGGTAATTCTCTCTTTGGGCTTTTGCAAGCTAGTCTGAGGGCCTGTTAGCTTCTCTGCTGCAATGGGCCAAAGAAAAGCCGGGAAGTCTTTTAGTTTTGCCTTGATCCAGTCCACAATCGGCACCACTTCCTAGCTGAACTTTGTCACAAACAAAACCCCTTGCACAAGCAGCATACAGTCAAAGTGTACTTGTAGGCTTCGGTTAGATCTGGTCGAGAAGAAGTCTAAGGTTTCCAAGAGAGCAAGTGCCTCCGCCTGTTCCGCCGAGGATGCCACCACCATCTTAGAAAAACCGTCGACCAGGCGACCTCGAGAATCTCGGCATATGCTGGCGATGGTGGCCCTATGCTTGTCCTCTCCTCTATTCTCCTCAAAATCTACTGCCGCGCCTTCGTTCCGGGCAAATTAGGCATCGATGTTGATTTTTAGTGTATCCGAGGTCGGGGGTTGCCCTCTAAGCGTGTGAGCCTCGCTTTTCTTCTCTTTTGTTGCGGTTCCATTCTAGATTGCAAAGTCTTCATGTAAGGCTATTGATTTGAACAGGGTCTGTTGTGGGTGTAGGGGTTTTTGTTCAAAGATGGACCAGTTTCAGTCTTTCCAGATGCACCACAAGGTAGTGGCAATTTGGTGAAACTTTGATGCACTTCATGGGTCTTCTTTCCTCATGTACAATCATTCATCGAGTCGTGTTAACCCAATTCTTGTGATTTTGATTTGCAGAGAGCTAGCTCTCCATATCTGAGCTGTCCAAGGGCAGAGCAGTAAAGTATGTTCGATAGTTTCGGCTTCCTATTCGCAAATAGGGCATAATGGATCAAGTAACAAGCGATAAGTTGATCGGGAAATCGATGTACATAGAAAGTTGATTGGATGATGAAAATTGGCAAAGGACTAGAATTAGTGAACTAGTAAGAGAACTAGCAATTGATCAAGATCAGTGATTCATCAGAAGTTAATTACTTGCAAAAATTGAAAATTTGCTCAGAAATCGATTAAATGATGTTGACACCTAAATTTTTGGGATTAATTTTTACTAAAAAAAAAAGAAAAAAGAAAAAAGGAAAATGGGGTATAGTTTAGAAACATTTTATTTTCATTTTTTGTTTTATTTTATTTTATTTTAGGCTGCCGATGAAGGGAAGATTTTTCACATATTCCGTTCAAGCTTTTCATATTTTTAAGTAATATACACTATGGGTGTATTTCGTGCAAAAAAAGGAATTTTTGGATAGAATATGTGAAAAATACAAAAGAGAATATCACATGTGGTGCAATGATATATTCGAGAGAATTATGCACGAGTGGAATTGGAAATAAAATATGCTTCAAAGATCTAAAATTTTCCCCTATAAAAGGCGTTGCACACGTACAGACAAAGGGTGGAAGGAATTTCAAAAAAATTTTGAGCAAAAGGGGGCTTCTTTTTGGTGAAAAAGAACACAAAAGAAAAGCAAAAAGGAGAGAAAAAAAGATGAAAAGGTGAAAAGTGACGTGAGAGAGAGACCAGAAAAAAGAAAAGAGAAAAAGGAAACCCCCACGTTACTGTTCATCGTCTTCTTCGTGGGGGTGTCCTCGCCTCTGCTCACCCGACGCCGCTACCGCCCCACCGCTCCGTCCGCGACGCCCACGCCAGATCCGGCGTCCGCAAGAGCCCTCGCCGGAACCCGGAAGCCCGAGCTTCGCCCGCGGCGCCCCGCCTCTGTTCCGACGACCCGACGCCGCCCCGCCGCTCGAGCCGTCGCTCCACCGCACCTCCATCGTCCCCGACGACCCGCGGTCCGCGGTCCGCGATCCCAGCTCCGTCGCCCCTCCTCAGTCCGCGACGCCGCCCCGTGCCGACGCGCTCACCGCTCGCTCGCTCGCTGCGGTTCTGTTGAGCCCTCGCCGGAACCCTAGCCGGCGTTCTTTCCCCACCGAGCCCTAAAACCGGCGGCCAAGATTTTTTTTTTTCTAAAAAAAAAAAGAAAAGAAAAATTTTAACTTTATTAAGCAAGTTTAGGTTTTTCTTTTTTTTTTTATCATTATCTTTTTATGTGTTGTTTTCTTTGGTTGAAATACCTATCTATGCATAATTGAAAATCTCAATGTAACACCCGAATCGCAACCGCGCCAGGGTTTTTTATTTCATCTATAAGGCTTTAGATGAAATAATTAATTAAGCGGGAATAAAATTGATGTTTTGATCTTTAAGGCTTAAGATCAAATTATCGATTTTACTAGCGAAATATTATCCTTTGATCTGAGCGATATGTGATGTCCCTTTTGGGGTAATTTTGAATGGATTTGATCGTTTTTATTTATCTTGAGATATGTTTGAGATAGAATATCACGTGTTTTAGGGTTATTTGCATATTTAGGCAAAGCATTCTATTTATCATGAATTTTCGAAATAAAAATCGGGTTAGATTAGATGCATGTTAGGATATTACTTGTTTTAGGGTTTGCATATTTAGAATAGGAATTTTAATTTCGAATTTCATAAAAATCAAAAAAAAAATTCAAATGAATCAATTTAGGTTGCTAGACTTTAATTTAGGTTGCATGCTTAATTACTTGGCAATTATTAATTCCGAAAATTTTTTAAAAAAAAAAAAAAGAAAGAAAACAAAAACACAATAAAAAATCATCGTACACTTGTCATGTAGAATTAGGGCATATTTTGCATGTCATTGCATATTAGGATTAAATGGCACTTAGTTTAATTTAGATCACTTTTTAATTTATTATAAGCTTGGCATTTTTAGACATATTGCATTTTAGGATTATTTAGGTTAAGATAATATTTTAGTTTAAATTAGGATATGGCTCACCCTAATTCCTAATATAAATTAAATAGGGTCTTAATCTAATTAGGTAATTTTCACATTTCACCAAATTTCGAATTTTATGAAAAATACAAAAAAATGTCATAGGTTAAATTAGTATAAAATGCATTCTTTTAGGAAAAGAAAAATGTCATGTGCACGTCATTAGGATTAGATTCATTGAAATGCATGTCATTTAGTATTTTTGCTAAGCTCATTTAATTAGAAATTACATGTCATTAGTATTAGGTCATTTAGTTAATATCGCATTGCATATTGCATGATTTTCATTAATTAAGTGAAAACAAAAAAAAAAAGAAATTGTGTGTTAATTAGAAACCATATTTAGGGTTGTTGATGTGGATTTTAATTTAACATTGCCGATGCTTTCGTTGCTTGGAGGTAAGTTTTTGCAATTTATTTATTGTTTATTTGAGTGTTAAATTGGTGGTTTGTGCACGCGCATGATAACCTCATATGTTAGGGAAATAGATTTAAAATAGACCCAAGCTGCTTGCAAAAAAAAAAAACATTTTCAAAATAGAAGAAATGGTACCGAGAGGGCGTTAGAGAAATTCAGCGTAACCAAGTCCCCGTACCCAAATCTCTGGTTCATAGGAATAAAGTAAATCTCCCGTTACTTTATTTGGGTTTCTAATCGACCCACCAAAAAATAGATTAGTGGCGACTCCTAATTAAAAATTATTTGTATGTTAAGAATTTGAACCTAAAGTCGCGAATTGGTATGGGCTTGGGAGAGCCCGAGTTAAGTTTAGGCTTAACAATCCATTAGCCAAACCCTAGGTGGTTCACACCCGAAAAATTGGTCGCGACATACTTGGCGACTCCGCTGGGGACTTGTGTCAAAACACTTAGTGGACTTAGGCCAATTTTCTTTTTTTTTGAAAAATGATTTTTGTTTGGCGCAAGGATCCTGTGTACGTCCCTAACATTTAAAGTGTTAAATGTTTTTGCAGATAGGGAGATATAAGGGGAGTAGTCTTTGCTAATCCTTGTCTTGCAGGTTGGAGTTGTGGACGAATGTTTTAAATTCAATTTATTGAAGTGTTGCTCGATTTAAACTATAGTGCATGCTTTGCATTTTTCACTACACTTTTGCACACACAACCCGCCGCCGGACTGGGCCGCACTAGGACACATAGGATGGTATTGAGTTGGATACGACTTCGACCGCGAGGCCGCGTAGTAGAGGTTGCCCAACTCAATCCCGAAAGTTTTTCTTGGTGTCAAGAATGTTTACCTTTGCCCGCGAGGCTGCGTCGCATTGGGGTATCATTCTTGACTGAGCCGGAGTTAGGAGGGCTTGGCTTAGTATGCAAGGCTGCAACTAAGTCATCCCACCATTTTAACTCCACTTTGCTAAGCCGTCTAGATAGAAATCGAACCTCACACTTCATGCGCTCGTCTATGTGATTGCCGTCGTTTTACCTTGGTGAAGTAAGTCTTCTATCCTTATACCATGCAATTTATTTTGTAATGTTTTTGGTCGGTCCATGACAATTTAGGTCAATCATTAATTTAACTTCTTTGTCAATTAGAGATGAAATGAGGAAATTGCCATACAATAAATCATTTGGAAAATAAAAAAACTTTGGAGAATTTGTTTTCAATTCATGTCTAGAAAATTTGATCTTGCTAAGGTATCCACTTTTCTAGCTCTCTTTAGGAAATTCTCTTCTTGTAAGAACTTTTCATAAAAAAAGAAAAAAAAAAAGAAGAAAAAAAGTTGATAGATCATTGTCATGGATTGATTCGCTATTTGCACCTCATACTTATGCATTTTCATCCATTTAAATTAGGTGATAACGGATCTTCCACGCTCGCCTATTATCACGCGATTAAGAGCAAGAATGGCCGACCAAAGTGAGATGCGCGACCGTATGTCCTCTGTGGAAGGCCGACTCCAACAGTTAGCTGCCTCTATGGAGCTTATAACGGCTCAACTTCAATCCCTCCAAGTGAATCCGGTTCCTCCACCTGCTCTCCCTGAGATAGTAGTCCCGAGGCAAGCAAATAGGGCCCAAATGAATGATGATGAAATGCCTGGGTTGGAAGATGACGTGGTCCTTGTTGGAAAGACTAAGCTAGACAATGTTCCTAAGATAGATCGGGATGAGCGCGTTGCAAAGCCGGAGGAGAAAGTGAGACAACTGCAGGGAGTCACAAAGCTCACTCCCATTCGACCTCTCGGTCTATGAGAAGGTTAAAATGCCTAGCAAGTTTAAAATGCCGAATTTGAGAAGTACGACGGGACATCTTGTCCGAAATCTCATTTGCAGATGTATCATGTGCGCATGGCCCAACACGTCAAAAATGAGCCCCTCATGATCCAATCGTTTCACGCAAGTTTGACTGGGCCCGCACTAAACTGGTATGTGATGAAGAACGTAAACCTTCTCGAAACCTGGAACGAAGTGGCAGATGCGTTCCTCAAACAGTACAAGTTCAACATGGACATCGCACCTTCTCGAGAAGACCTGGAGCGGATGGAAAAGAAAAGGAGTGAGTCATTCAAAGAGTATGCCGTGAGATGGCGAAATCTGGCAGCTCAAATCACCCCCGAACCTACTGACAAGGAGTTAATGAAGTTGTTTATCAAAACTCTCCCATCCGAGTTTCGCATACGGATGGCCACACGTACGTTGAAAACTTCAATCAGCTTATTCCTGTGGGGGAGCAAATCGAGATGGGGATAAGGGAAGGATGGTTTTCTGAGCCATCTACTAAAAGGTTCTCTGCCAAGAAGAATAAAGAGCCTGCTGAAGATGTGAATATGGCTTATAGCCAAGAAAGTACCAATCGTGCCCCGACTATCCAGATGAATCAAAGGCAACAAGCTGCCCAAGCAAGAAGACAGTTTACCCCTCTCCGGGATCTCCGTCCCAAGTGTTGGCAATCCTAAGAAAGAAAGGTTTGCTTACTAATGAGCCGAAGCGTCCTAATCGTGAAAGCATCCGAGGCTACGACCCGATAAAGAAGTGTGATTACCATAGCGGCGAATTGGGGCATTCAACTGATGAATGTTTCACTCTCAAGCATAAGATCCAAGACCTCTTGGACACGAAGGCCTTCTCGTTTCAAACTGCTCAGCCGAACGTCCAGAAGAATCCACTACCAAAGCATGAGGGTACGGTCAATGCCATTCTGGATCCTGACGTTGAAGTCGAATCGAGTTACCACTCACTGGAGTTGGTGTCCACCACACATACACCTCGAGACTCACCACCCACTCCTGAAGTTTCAAATGTTGCCCTTATGATGGGAAGGGTGACAATTGGGAATAGTTTTGTTCCCGGTAGTGGCTTTGAAAGAAGGGGTCAAGGCATTCGAAATCCCACCGAAGCCCCTCGGGGTCCCATTCTACTTTGGATCAAGACATCATGGAAGAGGTGAAGAAAGTTCGGAGGACGAAGACGAAAGGCGAGACCCGCCACCCGACCACGGGCGAGGAAGGCAAAACCCATTACCCCTAAACATTCACGAGACATTCCCCGGTCCTCCGATAATGATGCGGGATGAAGCGAGAAATAGTGGACACCACAGGGCAGCCAAGCGGAAAATTCGACTATCCGGTGAAGTATTCGGCTCCTCCCGGTTTCTACATTGATCCCCGCGACATTGTCCCGGATGGATGGGGTGGCATGGATGATCCGACACCCCCGAGAGACCGAAAACCCCGAAGATGCATTGGAAGGAATCTCTAGTCTCTTCGATGATGTCTTCATAGGGACCATTGACGAAGGACTTCGGGAGAAGATGGGCTCTAGCCCACAAGAGTAACTCATTTATCTTTCTTACATTCCCCTGTGCGGGAATTTTTATCGCTTTTTAGGGCTTGTTTTTTGATTTCTTCCTTTTCGCTTTCTTTTTAGGGCTTGAAAATTGCATTTACATTCAATAAATGTAATTGATTGATGAATATCAATAAAATTACAAGTTTTATTTTGAGGGCATGATGAGGTACACCAAACCAGCCCGGTGATGATATCCGGCCAACAATAAAAAGAAAATATCATCCATGGAGAAATTCTGAGGCCTGAGTTTCATCATGCTTCCTCGTGTCAAAATATTTTTTTTTTTTTTAAAAAGGCTTTTCCAAATGCTTTTAAAAAAAAAAATTCAAAAAATAAGACTTGATTTACTCTGTTTGTCTTTTTGACCAATCTACTTTTTGTTTCAGAGACAATCATGTAGCATGTAAAGGTGTGGAAATGGTCCAATCCAATTCTGGAGTCTAGGGGCAAGTTCGCTCTAAATTACAGTGGCCCGTATGTGGTAAAGAAGATACTTCCTGAATGTGCCTCGATCTTGGCAGAAATGCATGGTCATGAGTGTTCCACTCCAGTTAATTATGATGTTGTCAAGAAGTATTATCTGTGATAGAATTTGCCATGTCATGTTTTGAACTGCAAGCATTTCTATGATAAGTAAATTACTTCAATGAGTTGAATGGTTGCAAATTTTGCATATTTTCCCTGATGAATTATGTGAGATGAATTGAATGTGTCAAATGAGGTACTTTAGAATGACGAAAGGCAAAGCCTTGTTCCATACAGTGTTTCATACACTAACCCCCAGTGAGTTGTGTGAAAAATTCCATGCCCGCAAGAAAGAGGGCTATCTCGCAAAGGGTACATCAACCAAGGTGATGAGAGGCATTCTTTCCTCTATCCCAAACACTACAGGTGATCCATTGCTCAACCCCTTTGGTCCCCATACACTTATGGAGATTTTTTTAAAAAATTATCCCTGTCAAGAATCATCCCACACTAGGGCAAATTTAAAATGAATGATAGGAATCTTTTTGCTCACACTTGCATCAATCTTTGAGCATCGCTTTTGCAGTGTAACTTTTGCGGTAATTCAAGTGCCTTAGGATGACGAAGAGCAATTCTTTCTTTATCCTACACACTTTTGACTATTGCATAGCCCACTTGAGCCTATAAATTCATTTCATGTCAAACCCAGTTGGTGATCATCCCCCACACTGGGGCAAGGCAAAAAGAACCATTCAAGTAACATGGCTTAGAATGTTGCAAATGATAGTTGTGCAAATTCAAAAAAAAAAAATAAATAAGTACAAAATAATGGGGCATGAAAAAGCAGTGTGCCTAGTAAAAGCAAGGCCAATGCCAAAAAAAAAAAAAAATCATCATCAAACTCTTGATATATTAAGTTGTATCCCCAACAAGGTGATACCAAAAAAACCTCTCAAATGTTGTTGCAATCAATGGAGTTGTGATAAAAAATCTTCGACAGTGGAGAAAGAAAGTGGTGGAAATGTCAAGATGATCACCAACTTTAACCCCCCTAAACACTTTTTGAGCCTAATGATCCTTTCATTTCTCAACCCATGAACCAAGCCTATGTTACGTCCCTTGCAAAGTCTCTTCTGATTATGGCACTTGAATTAACCTAGAGGTTCACATGTTTTAAGCATTGCTCGAAGAAGTGCGAGCAAGATTATTTCTTTCTCATTTTGCAGGGTTCTTGACTTGTAAACCCAGAGATGATTACTGAATATCACTCATTCTTTCGAAAGCCTCGACTCAAAGAGTCCCCTTTGTTAAGCCGTTGACTAAGCCCACATTACGGTCCCTTTTAAAGACCTCTCAGATTGGTGAGATCATACCACTTGCGAGATTGCTCAGACCCTTGTTTGGCATGACGATGGTGAGATTGAGTGATTGACAAAATCCTGCATCAAATGTCATGATGAAATTGCCATTTTAATGAGGATGAGAGAAAAGTCCTTTCAGAACAAAGGATCCCTCATTTGACACATTCATGACACTCATATGTTCAAAATGGAAATTAGGTGGTGCAAGGTTAATGGAAATCATCATGAACCTCCATTATATTGATGCATATTTATGATTACAAATGCATGTTGCTTTTCCTACAACCATGTTTTGCAGGAGACGTATCCCCAAAGATCGGAGATGTTACCAGGTAAGTATATCTCTATCTATACCTTGAATATTTGTCATTGCACAGGTATTCCCTTTTAAGCATACCGACACTCAATTGAGTTGTCCCCCAAAGATTTTTCCTCCGATTCAATCGATTAAGGCGACCGAAGAATGGTTCGGGTCCTGGTCGGATGATTTCTGTCGCAAGGCTGGGCGACCGAAGAATGGTTCGGGTCCTAGCCAAGCAAAACCTCAATCTAGGCGACCGTAGAATGGTACGGTTCCTAGACAACATTTATTACTCTAACAGGCGACCGTAAAATGGTACGGGTCCTGGAAAAGCAATTTCCTCATTCAGGCGGCCGTAGAATGGTACGGGTCCTGGAAAAATAATTTTCTTCGTCGAGGCAACCGTAGAATGGTACGGGTCCTTGACAACACCTATTCCTTATTCAGGCGACCGTAGAATGGTACGGGTCCTGGAGAATGAATCCCCGTTTAGGCGACCGTAGAATGGTACGGGTCCTAGACAAAACCTTTCGCCATCTTGGGCGGCCGTAGAATGGTACGGGTCCTAGGAAAGCAGTTCCTTACAAAACATTTCTGCCGTATTGGGCGACCGTAGAATGGTACAAGTCCTGAGAAAGCAGCTCCTTTCTGCCATACTGGGCGACCGTAGAATGGTACGGGTCCTAGGAAAGCAGTTTCTTCACAAAGTCATGTTACTGTTCTAGGCGACCGTAGAATGGTACGGGTCCTAAATAGGTAACACTCACTACCTCGAATTACTCTATCCTCCTCGAAGGTAAGTTATTTCAGGTAGGTTCATCTATCATTAGCATTAGTATTTTGCATTAAAAATGGAATTCATGTTCCAACAAAAAATCATTCATTGCATGAGCATTCCCAAAATTTAGATCTCAATTTGTCTTTGAAGACAACCTCTGCGAGCTCACCTTCAAAGAGGGGCAGCTGTTGACACCTAAATTTTTGGGATTAATTTTTACTAAAAAAAAAAAGAAAAAAGAAAAAAGGAAAATGGGGTATAGTTTAGAAACATTTTATTTTCATTTTTTGTTTTATTTTATTTTATTTTAGGCTGCCGGTGAAGGGAAGATTTTTCACATATTCCGTTCAAGCTTTTCATATTTTTAAGTAATATACACTATGGGTGTATTTCGTGCAAAAAAAGGAATTTTTTGGATAGAATATGTGAAAAATACAAAAGAGAATATCACATGTGGTGCAATGATATATTCAGAGAATTATGCACGAGTGGAATTGGAAATAAAATATGCTTCAAAGATCTAAAATTTTCCCCTATAAAAGGCGTTGCACACGTACAGACAAAGGGTGGAAGGAATTTCAAAAAAATTTTGAGCAAAAAGGGGGCTTCTTTTTGGTGAAAAAGAACACAAAAGAAAAGCAAAAAGGAGAGAAAAAAGATGAAAAGGTGAAAAGTGACGTGAGAGAGAGACCAGAAAAAAGAAAAGAGAAAAAGGAAACCCCCACGTTACTGTTCATCGTCTTCTTCGTGGGGGTGTCCTCGCCTCTGCTCACCCGACGCCGCTACCGCCCCACCGCTCCGTCCGCGACGCCCACGCCGATCCGGCGTCCGCAAGAGCCCTCGCCGGAACCCGGAAGCCCGAGCTTCGCCCGCGGCGCCCGCCTCTGTTCCGACGACCCGACGCCGCCCCGCCGCTCGAGCCGTCGCTCCACCGCACCTCCATCGTCCCCGACGACCCGCGGTCCGCGGTCCGCGATCCCAGCTCCGTCGCCCCTCCTCGGTCCGCGCGCCGCCCCCGTGCCGACGCGCTCACCGCTCGCTCGCTGCCGGTTCTGTTGAGCCCTCGCCGGAACCCTAGCCGGCGTTCTTTCCCCACCGGAGCCCTAAAACCAGCGGCCAAGATTTTTTTTTCTTTCTAAAAAAAAAAGAAAAGAAAAATTTTAACTTTATTAAGCAAGTTTAGGTTTTTCTTTTTTTTTTTTTTTTTTTTATCGTTATCTTTTTATGTGTTGTTTTCTTTGGTTGAAATACCTATCTATGCATAATTGAAAATCTCAATGTAACACCCGAATCGCAACCGCGCCAGGGGTTTTTTATTTCATCTATAAGGCTTTAGATGAAATAATTAATTAAGCGGAATAAAATTGATGTTTTGATCTTTAAGGCTTAAGATCAAAGTATCGATTTTACTAGCGAAATATTATCCTTTGATCGAGCGATATGTGATGTCCCTTTTGGGGTAATTTTGAATGGATTTGATCGTTTTTATTTATCTTGAGATATGTTTGAGATAGAATATCACGTGTTTTAGGGTTATTTGCATATTTAGGCAAAGCATTCTATTTATCATGAATTTTCGAAATAAAAATCGGGTTAGATTAGATGCATGTTAGGATATTACTTGTTTTAGGGTTTGCATATTTAGAATAGGAATTTTAATTTCGAATTTCATAAAAATCAAAAAAAAATTCAAATGAATCAATTTAGGTTGCTAGACTTTAATTTAGGTTGCATGCTTAATTACTTGGCAATTATTAATTCCGAAAATTTTTTTAAAAAAAAAAGAAAGAAAACAAAAACACAATAAAAAAATCATCGTACACTTGTCATGTAGAATTAGGGCATATTTTGCATGTCATTGCATATTAGGATTAAATGGCACTTAGTTTAATTTAGATCACTTTTTAATTTATTATAAGCTTGGCATTTTTAGACATATTGCATTTTAGGATTATTTAGGTTAAGATAATATTTTAGTTTAAATTAGGATATGGCTCACCCTAATTCCTAATATAAATTAAATAGGGTCTTAATCTAATTAGGTAATTTTCACATTTCACCAAATTTCGAATTTTATGAAAAATACAAAAAAAAAAAATGTCATAGGTTAAATTAGTATAAAATGCATTCTTTTAGGAAAAGAAAAAATGTCATGTGCACGTCATTAGGATTAGATTCATTGAAATGCATGTCATTTAGTATTTTTGCTAAGCTCATTTAATTAGAAATTACATGTCATTAGTATTAGGTCATTTAGTTAATATCGCATTGCATATTGCATGATTTTCATTAATTAAGTGAAAACAAAAAAAAAAAAAAAAGAAATTGTGTGTTAATTAGAAACCATATTTAGGGTTGTTGATGTGGATTTTAATTTAACATTGCCGATGCTTTCGTTGCTTGGAGGTAAGCTTTTGCAATTTATTTATTGTTTATTTGAGTGTTAAATTGGTGGTTTGTGCACGCGCGCGTGATAACCTCATATGTTAGGGAAATAGATTTAAAATAGACCCAAGCTGCTTGCAAAAAAAAAAAAAAAAAAAACATTTTCAAAATAGAAGAAATGGTACCGAGAGGGCGTTAGAGAAATTCAGCGTAACCAAGTCCCCGTACCCAAATCTCTGGTTCATAGGAATAAAGTAAATCTCCCGTTACTTTATTTGGGTTTCTAATCGACCCACCAAAAAATAGATTAGTGGCGACTCTAATTAAAAATTATTTGTATGTTAAGAATTTGAACCTAAAGTCGCGAATTGGTATGGGCTTGGGAGAGCCCGAGTTAAGTTTAGGCTTAACAATCCATTAGCCAAACCCTAGGTGGTTCACACCCGAAAAATTGGTCGCGACAAATGACCAAATCGGTAAAATGATTTATCAGTCCAATCAAAATCACGTAAATATCATTTTTAAGTCCATATTCCACGTGTTTACACTTACCTCACCCAATATACAACCAAGCCTTTTGAGAAGTCGATCACACACTTTCTACACTTAATAATACCTATCGATTTAAGTAAACAACATATTTCAACATGCCTTTATTGAAGCTTGATCATCTGCAAGATTAACATTCACACTAGGTTAACAAGCATCAACTAACCAAGTCAAAAGTACTAAATAGATCGATTTAACTTAACCCCCAAAGTTTCACTAACCTTGAACGAAAACTTGGACAACTTAAAGCCTTAACCACCTTCAAGGAAGAATAAACAAGAATAAAGATTAACAACTCTTAATCTTTTGACAAAACTAATTTAACAAAAGAGAATGAAGCCCACAAGTTCATCTTGTAAACTCTTGAAATATAGAACTTGAAGCTTCGGCAACACAAATATGATTTTATTTCTTTTTTTTCTTTTTATTCTCCTTTCTCTAGTCAGTCGCTAGCCTTGACCATGGCCAACCAGCAACCAACCAGACAAGGGTTGGTGAGGCCAAGCCTCACTCGGCCACCGCGAGGTCCGCCTCACCCACCTAGGCGACGCAGACCTCACGGTGGCTGGGCAAGGTTGAGTCTCGTTGGTGGCAAGCGAGCTTGGGATGACCTCATCGAGGGTTGACGAGGTCACCGGGCCTCATTTGGCAGATCGCCAGCCATCACGAAGCTGGCAACCAGTAAAGAGAAAGAAGAGAGGAAGAGAAAAGAAAGGAAATAAAAAAAAGAAGGCTTATTTCTTGAGTTATTCTCAAGAGCAAAAAAATAATTTTTTTTTCTTGTTTCTATTCCAAATCTGTTATCAAGAACAAATTTGCTATGGGAAACAAAAAAATTACCAAATGTGCTTCTATTCTACTTTTATTCTGGGGACAAAAAAATAGAAACACATATTCTCAAGAGCGTTACCAAACGCACTATAGTCTTCATTTTCTACGTATTAATTGATGTTGGAATTTTTAGATGTCACAAAGCCGGTGACGGCTATTGCAGAGTTGTTTTGTGATTGCAGGTGGGTGAGAGAGATTGGAGGAAAAATTATTATTTGTAGTTGGGTGCACGAGTATATGATGGAAAACACCATTAAACCGGCGACATCTAACGAGTAGCATTTAACGACGTTTGCTCGAGCAGCAACTAGTATTCTTGCTTTGCTCTGAAAGACAACGTAAGCCAAGCTTCAGATCGTGTATGAGCGAATCTTCATTGTCTAATCATTGTTCCCATAATATGCTAATTCGCACATATGGGGCGGCGCCCATATGTATATTCTGTTCACATATAGCTGGCTGCCATGTTGTCGATACCAATTGATTGTACTTTTTGGGGCTACTGGAGTATGACACAACTTGCACTTTATCATCATCCAATGTTTTCGTTCTTCAATTGAAGGATGGTGCAGAGAGTGAAATTCTTAGTCTAATCTAAAAAATTTAGTGACCAACCTCGGTCTCCATCACTTGATGAAATTGTTCGAGATCGAAGACTGCCTAAGGTCGACAAGAAGATAAGGCGAAATCAAGAATGCTGGGTCAACTCTAAACCAATGTATGTTCCAAAATAGAAAATACATATCACCTGTTTCGACTCCCAGATTACTCAGAGGGTACAAGATGTATGTAAAATCTTATGTATTATCTCAAAACCAATGTCGTAATTATGTTTAAATTACTTTACTTCAGATATATAAAAAAAAAAAAAATGACCGTACATATCTTGACAACAAAGAAGACTACTGGTCCATTTGTTTGAAAGAAAATTGTTTCAGGGAAATTGTTTTTAACTTTTTTTTTGTGTTTAGATAACAGAAAACTAATTTATTTACGGAAAAACATTTTCATGAATTGGAAAAAAAAAAAACTAAATTTGGGGAAAATGACTTCCTCTTTTGATAAGAAGGAAATTATTTTTCCTAAGTACAAAATAAATGAAAATTGTTAATCTTGAAAATGATATTTAAGGAAAATATTTTTTTATCATAAAGTTTACAGTAAAATAAACATATCATTAATGTATTTGTTTGAATTGTGGTGCAAGGCACATTTTTCCCAAGCCTTCTTTTCTCCTGCCAGAACTTTGCTGCTAAAATTTCAAAAATCTTTCCTATTCTAGGTTTTATAGTCAACTATAATGATCGACTTCTTAAAATCAGTCTGGAGTCGTCATTTGATCATTTTATCTGAGATCGATTGAAACCTAAATTCCTAACGTTTTAATGTATTCCCAAATACTTCCTTTCCACGTTGGTAAGGGTTTGGCTCAAGTAATAGATAGCTTGCTCTATCTCTTCTTCATTTTCTTCTGTCAACATGCTCCCAATCATTACGTCAGCCACTGATATATACTTTGAGAGACACCAACACAGGAGGATTCCTAAGGTACCTGTTTACACCAAAAACTGATCAACTTTTATTTTCGATGAGTAATGGACTCGACAGACTATATAGCAAGAATTGATCAAGAGAATTCATGAATAATTGATGTAATCAACTTGAAGATTATCTCGCAAGAATCGACAACAAACACATAGAAGGTCATTGATGAGGATCCTTGCTAATCGACAAAGGTTGTTGATAATCCAACTACGCAATTCTGGTAATTGTTAGTTGAAAGATAAAGGGATATGTCGACAAGTTGAAGCAAATATGTCAATTCGAATGCCCAGTGATGGTTGCAAATGCCAAATAACAGTTGGCTATCCCAATAACCTCGGAAGTTAGAGCTTCTTTTTGCATAATGATTATCAGGGTACGAGAAGCACGCCTAACATCTCCAAAAACGTGCAGCACTAACCGTAGTTAAAGTGTAACCACTTGTTTGTGACTATTGTTAATGGGATATAAATACCTAAAGTGAATCGATGCAATTATGATCCCTAGCGCAACTATCTATAAAGCAATTGCTATTTTGCTTCAAATTTATTTCTTGTGAATTTACCAATCTGCACTTTAAATACTAGAACTTGTATTTTACTTTCAAAGCCATAAAATTTCCTCTCCGAGATTGACACAAAATCATTTTCATATGAAACCGAAATCAACCTTTTTGGTGAGAGGTTTCATCTGTTTCACTTTGTGGGCGAAACATCTTTTTGAAATCAATCTTTTTTATCTAAGGAAATTGCCATGGTAAGAAACAAAAATCAACAAGAAACCAATAATGCTGCTAACAACAAACCATTGCCACCTAAGGGCAACATGACATATGGTATTATTCACTCACTTCGCTTGGCAATTATTCTTTTGGATCTTTTGTAACTTCTCTCATTTGAATTTCCGTCTTTATGCTAGTGGTCCGTATAATGCCATCCGTGCCAAATTTTGTTGCCTACATCATCATACCAAGTAATTTTTTGGCATGCTAAAATTTATTAGTAAATATGTATTCCCATTTTTTAAAGCACCATAAAATATAAATCTTGTTAACAAGTGACAGGAGTAGTGCTGAATGTATTATATAAAAAAAGTTGTTAGTAATTTCTACGAATAATTAATGTATGAAAGCTGCCAAATTTTCAATAGGTGACATAATGTATGTATTGGGATACCCATTTGCATATTGGCTGAAAAATCACAACACGTACCTCAACGTCACCCGATCGGATGAGCGATCCCTTGATGCAAGTAATCTTTTCCCTCGGCCATCCGGATGATCCGGAACCGCTTGCGTCTCTTTTTGTCGTCTTGTGTTTTGGCTGCAACTGCACATGGGGGGAGCATTGGGATACGTCCAAAGGAGTAGGCGTTGGGACAGGTTGACATTCTGAGAAAAAGATACACTGGCCTTATTATATTCGATGTTGTTAACGTATAAGGATTGAACAAGTCTATTAACAAATTTTAGGTCCCCTTGATTTCGTGAAAAATAAATTATTTTAAAAAATTGTTAAAAATTATGTTTGAATTACTTAAAATAATCAGTTGATAAAAAATATTTTTACTATCGACGACAATTATATCCAAATATTTTTGTAGAAAATAAAAAAAAAATTGTTTGTTCATTCATTCTTTTAAGTAATACAAATAATCATTTTTAAGTAATTTTTTTTTATGAATTCTTCATTTTCTACTGAACAAATGAAGCCTTTAGAGTCCTTGATTTCTTTGGAAAATTGCTGGTCTAGAAATCAAAACTGTCTTTATTAAAAATAATCCATTAGTAATTTCAATATTCATTAACGCACACGGAGATTCTACACTCATTAAAGCGTGCGGAGTTATTATGATGTTGGGTCATTTTCAAATTGAAGCTAAAGCGGAGTTTTATACGGATCAAGTATGCAGCACGAATTCGATTCTCGTGTCACTTAGTGCAGATAATTTCACGTTTAGTTCACTAATCCACGAGGCCAGTAAAGCATTCCAGAAAATCAGGATTTCCCTTCTCAAAAGCGAGCTTTCTTGTCATAACTGAAAAACACACGACCCATTATAATTTTTTTTCCCGGCCGTGTGAACTACTTTAGCATTTTGTCAAAAAAAAAAAAAAAACTACTTTAGCATTGCCCTGTTTTGGTGTAACCTAAAAAATTATTGCATCTACTAATACACGATTCCACCTAATCCACGTTCTACGCCGCAAGCATTCATCATCACTTTGAATCCCAATGGTATATCGCCTTTAGAAAAAAGAGCCTGAAATCGTGGAAGTTTGATGAGGTTTCTGCGCTTGCATGTGCGTGCGGCGTTGGCTACGAACTGGCGGTGGGCCATTATTACTATTAGCTCCTACCTTCAGATGAAGGCAAGGCAGGAAATAAAACATTATTTATTGAAGCCGACCTAATTCGATTTTTCCTTCTACTTACCACTATTTTGAGCAGCAATCATAAGAATAAAATAAATGTGGGGGTTTCTGTAGTAGACATTCTGGTTTGATCCTTGAATGCCTACTTTGTTAGACCTCCAAAGACCCTTTTCCCACCACAATTCTTCATTTCTTCATTTCTTCTGTTGGTATTCTTTTTACTCTCTTGGTTTATTTGTTTCACAAAAAAATTAATAATTTAAAAAATATGTTCCTAAAATAATCGCTCATATGGCTAATAAAAAAGGTATGAACGGAAAATATATTCACCAAAATATTTGGATATAAATTATTGTAGATATTAAAGATTTTTTCCCTTAATTAATTATTTCAAGCGATATATGCGATTAATTTTAGAAATATATTTTTTAAATCGTTCATTTTTTGCGAGAAAAACTAATCCTCAAGATTGTTGCATTTTCTCTGTTTTATTTATTTATCGGCATAAATGTGGGAATACTGGTGAGATGAATAATGTAACTAAGCAAAAGCAATTGCAGAAGTACAAGCAGTGACAATAATGCCCATTAATTGATGCAATTGTCTGATCAATCATGTCACTCGTTGGCCAATCATACCTTCCAAAGTACGCGAAACCGTGCGGGTAAACTTTTAAGGAGGGTCGCTCAACTAAGTGGATATTCTTGCTTATATAAATAAAGCATTAAATTATTCTATCTTAGATCAACTTTCAATAATTTAGAATTCATTCAATCTCTACATCACCCTTGAGTAGCCCAATCAGAAAAATGGGCACTTCAAATAGGAGTCGCGGATGATTGATGACACGTGAAATGTCTTTAATTAGTAATTAAAGAAATTGATGATACAGTGGAGTCCAGCATGTAATTATAAATATGCTATTGTGACGTGTGAAAAATCTATAACTCATTAAGAGTTGTATCAGGTAGATATTCATGCTATTATAATTTCTAATTTACAAATTTAACTAAATTTAATTAAGAAAACACGAAATACAAAATCTCGAAGGTTTAAATTAATATAAATAAGAAAAATGTAGGTAAATTAATGTCATTATTAAAAATTCGTTTGAAAACACTTATTCTTAAAACAAAAGAAGTTTGAAGCTGATATAACTCTAAATAAGGTTATATCTTTTTCTAATAAATATACTTAAATGGAACTAAAGTAATATTTATAAAGACCAAATAAGGTCAGAAAAAGATAGCAATTTTTTTTGTTAATTTGAGAAATGAATGGAAATGAAAAGGTAAATTAAAAAAATCTAAGGATGACATTACACATTAGAAAATTTTATGGACTACTTGTGTCGTTTTCCCAACTAAAAACACCCAAATGGTTACTTCACCAACAACCTTCAACATGCGAGTCTGATTTTTTAGCCTTCGATCCTCGCTCCATGAATCAAGCCCTCGTTCCTGAACCTAGCCAGCTGAACATTAGATCCCCATAGGAACTCTGTTCTAATCATGGACATTTATCTCAATTAAAAGATCTTTCCCATCGTAATCAGTGGTTTTCCATAAGTAGATCAACGCGTCCGACGGTTTTTGTGGTAAGGATACATGATATATGACTTGATGAGGAAGAAGTGAAAATGAATGGAGAAAGATGGTGATGGTAATGACTAATGACGAAATAATGATAATAGATGATAGAATGATGGCATGATGACATGATGACATGAAGATGGATTCCCGCTTCAAGGACAACAAAAGATAAGTTTGTCTTCAAAGCATGAATATTGCACCTTTTCAAGAAAGTTTCAAAATATGAGTGATCATGGCAATACCTGAGAAAATTTTGAACTAGCTAAATCTGATCGATGAGTAATTGAGTCTTCCAACGATTGCATGATCGATTGGATGATGTGATTTGAATTCATGAACTGAGACCCCATGCATGTGGTTATACAGTTCTACGACTTTGATTTGAATAGTGATTTTGAAACAGAATAATGAGTTTGTTTTGACTTGGGCGAAAAGGAAAAGTTACTACTCACATGGGGTAGTTCGTACATCACATTATTGTCATTTCATCCTTATGTTTTGCATCAAATTTTTCATATCATGTTGTATGCGATTAATATCTTGTCATGTCAATTCAATATTTTGCATTAGGTTTGCCATGTCACACTGCATTTGATTATTACCATGTCATGTCACTTTGTTATCTTATATTGTCATGTCATTTTATATGTAGTTACTGCCATATCATTGTAATGTTTTGTATTGGATTTGTCATGCTGCGTTGTATGCATTGCCATGTCATGTAATTTCATGGGTTCGTCTTGCATATGATTTGTCTTTATCATGTTTCATGTAATTATTGATATGTCATGTCCTGTCATTCTTACATTTTAGATCAGATTTGCCATGCCACATTCTATGTAATTATTGTCATGCCATGTCCGTTACTTTTCATGTTCGAATTTCACATATCAATTGACATTTGCATACATACTTTCGCAAACAAACATAGCCAAGCCACTATACATGAAAAAACATCTTTGAGAATCAATTACAAACTTGAATGAGTGATTTGGCAGAATTTCAAGATTTTAAAATAAAATTATCATGCATGATCTAGAAATCATTTGATGAATATTTCAGCACTTAACCAAAAATAGAGCTGAGGTATCAAAAGGGAGTCATGGGACATAAATCCATCCACGCATAACCAAACCCTCAAACTTAAGATCTTAGATATTTATTGACCAGTCCCTTCACAAGTGCACCTAGTTGGTCGACCTACCCATCATTTCCAAGTCCTTTGGGTATCTAAGGGTGTGAATAATAACAATTCTATTTTAGAAATTAACATCTAGCTAGAAATTGATTTTTCTATGTCTATTTCCAAACGAGTCTCTAAGAAAAATATACATTTGATAACGATACAAAACTTTTGCTCATTGAATAAAAATTCGTTTAATAATAACACAAAAATTCTCTCTTCCGGGTGATTGGTGATAGGAGGCGGCGGTCGACCAGCGCCATCTACTTGACAACAGGTGGGCGACTAGTTAGTATTGAGGGTAAGTGACAAAGAGAGTTTTTATTTTCATTTTTGTTCAAGTAATAGAAAAGCAAAAAAGAAAATTATTTGTAATTTTTATTCCAAACCTATTTCTTGAGTAAAATCTAGAAATAGAAAAATGAAACTACATTAACAAATGGGTTTCTATTTTAAACTTGTCGTTAAGAACAGAAAAATAAAAAAAAATAGAGAAATAAAATGATTATTATGCACGCCTAATAAATCTAGATTTACCTAAATTCCTTGATAAGTACTCTAGTTAAGGTGCTACTATTTGAATGGACTTGCGGACGGGACATAGCATGAGCTTGGCCATGGGTTTGAATGAAGGGGAAGATCCTCTTCTTTAAGAATTTAAAAAAAGGCTCAAAATTGACATGCACAACCATAAAGATTACTGCGACTTACAGGTTTGCAAAACTAGTAGTCAACTTTTCCTTCTGTGACATCTAAGTAAGCTTTCTTGGTTAAAGAAGATTCCTAATTAGAATGGACTTATCAGGGATAGGCCAAGTTAGGGGTCATTAAATGAAGGGGATTCTCCACAGAGGATCAAAAGCTGCACGCATATGACGCGAGTAAGTCAAAGGACCATCAATGTTGCTTTGAAAAGTCCAACCTCCGCTAGTTTCACAAAAAATGATGATTTTAAAAATATTTTTTAAAAAAATCACATATATGCTCAAAGAAATGAATGAACAAATAATAATTTTATCATCTATAAAAATATTTAGATATAAATTATTGTCGATAATGAAAATATTTTTCATTTACTAATTATTTTAAAGCAATAATTTTAAAAACATTAAATTATTTATTTTTCACAAAATAAATGAAACCTAAATTTCACTTCTTTTTTTTAGTGATCCAAGGAACCCGTGCACCGTACCAACACGGACAGCCCGAAAGGTTTGGGGTAACATGAAGTAAACTCTAAGGGCAACACATGCTAGCCACCACACACGTGCCATTGGATAAGTCACCCTGCGACCCCCGGGAATTGAACTCCTCCCCTTGTGTTAAGGGGAGAAGCTCGCCGCCAGCAGCGCCACCCAGGTGGGTGGTTTCTTTTATTTATCTAAATTTCACTTATTTATCTACCAAAAGGAGCTTTCTTTTATTTCTCCCTTTGTTCTTTGGATGCCTTTGACACTTGTCTTTGCTTCCGTGCAGCACTGTTTTTCTTACCTTCATCGGGTGCCTTAACATGGTTTGTCCGAAATGAGAACAAGTCCACCTTTAGACCAATCGCGTGCCCTACTTTCTCATTTGCTACACTCGCGAAAAATGGCAGACTTGCGACTTCATTTATGAGCGGGAAGAATTCCAACCCAAGGATCATTCCGATTTCAGTTTGTATTTGGGTGGCGACGCTTAGAAAGGTTCTTTAATATTGATCGATTATTCTCATTCAGATTACAATAGCCTTGTCAAAATGAGTCATAAACCCAATTCTTAACCCATATTCAAGGAAATGAGTTGTTATATAGGTATATTAAAACCAAAAATAATGTATATTAAATAGGTTTATAACTCTTTTTTTTTGTCAGTCCTACTATATTCCTACACTACACTCATCCTCAGATTTTTGCCCTGCCTCTTACAGGGCGTGAGAGTCTAAACCCACTCCTGAAACTTACACGTCCCCATCCCATTCCCCCCTAAGAAGGTAGGGATTTGAACTCCTCACCTCCCCCTTCCATGTTGGAAGAGTGACCACTGGGGCGAATCCTAGTGGTTAATAGGTTTATAACTTACTAGACCTAATCTATCACTCTCATGTGACCTTTGTGCTCGCTTATTTTGCACTTTCATCTTAGTTTAGATATGAGTTTTCTAAATTCGATTAAAATTGAATGTGCTTTAATAATATGAGTCATGTTGGATAGAGTATATATCTCTAGATTTGTATTGTATGAAATTTGATCAAAATGGATTAAATAATCAATGTAGGTCAAACAAAATTTTTTGATTTGATCCAAACTCAATCTAACTTATCTCGTTCGGCGGGCCTAGATTCCAAATAAAACAAAAACACAATAGAAAAGGATTCAATTGCAATGCGCGTGCGCCGTGCGGGGAGCTCATACCAGGGTCAACCGCGGTCAACGAAGCACGTGTTCCATCACCCTCGTTCTGGCTGCGAAGTTTTTTTGGGTTTTTATTTTTGGGGGGCCGGGCGGCAGTGTGGTTCGTGGGAAATCGAAATATGGGCCCCAAGGGGAGGGCAAATACGGAACCGCAATTCACCCGGGGAGGGTGGGCGGGGGCTAAGGGGCCCACCACTCCCACTTATTTTTATTACAACATGGGACGAATGCTAAATCAATCGAACCCCCCTCCTCGGCTCACACCAAACCATGGTTAAGTTAAGGGAAGTGGGAATTGGGAAGTGGGGAAGTGAAATTAATTAACCCGCCTCAGCACTTTTTCCTCCTTTTTTTCGTGCGTGTTCCCTTTTAAATCTCCTCCCCCAAACCCCCGGCTGGTCAACTCAACCGTCCAATCGCCGATCCCCCAGTTAAAAAAACCGTCTTTAATCTCTCCCCCCCCCCCCGGTGCCATTTTCAAGGACGCACCATTCAGACAGAAGAGAGAGAAAGAGAGAGAGGGAGTTTAATCTTTAATCACGATCGTCATGTTCGCAAACTGTTCGTAGAGAGAGAGAGAGAGAGGGGGCGGTGGCTTGTCTGGGCGGTGTAGGGAAAGATAGGGGCAAAGCTTCGGCGTTCGGTCCCTGGGGGGAGCTCAACATTCCGCAACCTTCTCTCTCCCTTTATCAGGGGTAGTAGAGCTGTCGGCTCCTTCGCCGGCATGGCCGTCTCCGGCTGACCCCCGCCTGAGCTTACTCGCCGCCGGCTGGTTGAGGTGGCCCTTCGGCCTTCCTTCTTCTTCTTCCTCCTCCGAGCTGCGGCTGCGGCTGCGGCTGCGGCTGCGTCTGGTTCTCTGCCTCCTTCCGGTGGCTCTCTTTCACGCGGAGCTTCGATTCCTTTATTCCTCAAGCCTTTTCTCTCTTTCCTTTTCACTGTTCCGCCGTCGCTTTCCCGTGAAATTTTTTTTGCGGGAAGTTTTCTCTCGCCTGATCGTCAAGCTAGACGCGAGCGTGCCTCGGAAACTTTACCTCTCCGTTTTGTTTTCTCCCTTACGACATACGACGCTTGTGAAAGTGAGCGGAGGGAAGAAAAATACTCGCTTTACGGCCGGCTGAAGTGTTGCCGTCGCCGGGATTGTGCTCTCGCCGGAGGTGATCGAGGATTGGAATATGAAGAGGGCATCGAGCTATCGCTAGGCGGTCCGGTTCCCGTCCGCCCGCAGCTGAAAAAGGGGAGAAGGGTCGTCGGAAGCAAGCGATGAAGACGCCGGCGAGCGGCGCCGGTGCTCCGTCGGCAACCGCCACCGTCAGTCCGTGCGAAGGTACCCTCTCTCTCTCTCTCTCTCTCTCGCCGGAGCTTCCGGTGTCGAGATTGGCAACTTTGACTTTGTTTTCTGTCCGGCGGATCCCGTTCACTTTCTCGGGAAACCACGGGAAAGTGACGGAAAACGAAAATGCGATCTGAGAGATCAATGGTGACACGTGGCGGCAGGCGGAGGCGAGAAGAAGAGCGTGATAAATCCGGAGCTGTGGCAAGCGTGCGCCGGGCCGCTAGTGAACTTGCCGCCGGCTGGGACCCACGTCGTCTACTTCCCTCAAGGCCATAGCGAACAGGTTTTCCTCTCTGTCCGTCCCTCTGTCCTTTTGTTGTTTTCTCCGTATTTCATGTTCTTTGCTTGTTCCATCTATATAGTTTAGACTTCTTGTGCATTGTAATAATCTGATTGATCACACTCAAATCTGAAATTTCCCAGTCGGGAATGCCACCTTTTGGTTCATTAGACATGTGGTTGCATCAATAAGACAGACCGATTCGTCGAGAATAGATGTCTAATTGGCCTTGTGTGTGCTGATCTTTATGGCTTTCATGACTTCCCTTCATGTGGTAATTCAACTTAGCCAAGATGCTCATAGCCAGCAAAAAATGGGAAATTGATTGGAAAGCAGAAGAAAAAGGACGAAAGGAACATGGTTTGTTAATCAGGTTGAGCTGCTTTTTGCAGAAACCGGCTTCTTTGAGTTTTTAACAACTATTAACCCTTGTCACTGAATTACTTGTGAATCTGTTCTAGCTTTTAATCCATCTGATCTGTATCTTTATACTGCTCCAATAGAGTGCTCGTTTTGTGATGATCAATGCTAGTTGATCCAGGCTTGCTGGTTCTTGACACAAATGGGTTTTGAATCCAATTGAATGGTCGATATTGCATGAATACAAAGTCTCTGACTAGCTTTAAGTTTATATTTAATATTGCAGACTTAAAATGAAGTTCTGTTTTGGCTAAAAAGCTTGTAATGGAGTAGGAAAGGCGCCTTCAGTCACAGCATAATTAAGTTGGATAGGCATCTTGATTGGCTTTATCTGTCTTGAGTCTATCTTCTTTTGTCCAGTTCTTTTTGTCAACCTCTAGCATGAAAGAAAGCTTAATTCAACTAGAGTCACGCACCAAAGTTGAGGTTTTGACAATTTTGAAAGGGTCTATCTTGAGTAGAGTAGCTTGTTGTGTTAATTCCTCTTCTTTTGATTGGGTAATGCTAGGGATGTTAACAATGCTTTACAAAAGTTGGTCTACCAACTAACATGGCACACTTAGACCAAGAATTTTAAACAAGTGAGTTTCATACAAGTGCTTGGTAGAAGTCTACCGCATCAATTTGTAAACCAATCTCAATGTCCAACCAGATATGACTTTTAATAGAACTGATGATTGGTACCAGTGCACCTTTATTGCGGCTATTATGTTCTGTGGAGAGCCATCCACCCGATCTCCAATGCAGTTTTGTTCCTTCAGGTTGCAGCATCTATGAAGAAAGATGTGGATGCTCAAGTGCCAAACTACCCAAATCTTCCCTCCAAGCTGCTATGCCTACTTCACAGTGTTACATTGCATGTGCGTCTGCTTTTCTTTGACCTGATTTTTTTTAGCCTGCAAGAGTATCTAGTACTACCCATGCATTAATTAATTGTGGCGATTTTTCCTTTTCATGCTTTAGGCAGATCCAGAAACTGATGAAGTATTTGCTCAGATGACTCTACAACCTGTTCCTTCAGTAAGGCTCAGTGTTACATTGCACCTGCCTAGTATAGTAGATATAAAAGATTGAGAATTTTTTAGCGCCCCACTCAAATTGAAGTTGATTCTTTGCAGTTCGACAAGGAGGCTTTGTTGAGGTCGGATCTTGCACTTAAAACCACTAAGCCGCAACCAGACTTTTTCTGTAAAACATTGACTGCAAGTGATACAAGCACCCATGGAGGTTTCTCTGTGCCTCGTCGTGCAGCAGAGAAGATTTTCCCTCCTCTTGTGAGTAGCTATTCCTTGCATTTGAATCAGAAGAATTGTTTCTCTACTTTTGTTCAAAGGGAATGGACTTATTTTTTTGGTCACTATTTAAATATAAAGAACTTGATACCTTGTTAGGATTTCTCTATGCAACCACCTGCTCAAGAACTCATGGCAAGAGATTTGCATGACACTATGTGGAACTTCCGCCATATCTACCGTGGTATGTCCTCATGATGCTCTTTCAGCTCATTCATAGAGCTGTGGTGAGCTTTCCCAATTGCTGTTGCTCTTCTTTTTTGGTCTTTTGGCTGTATGTGACGCAAAACCCCAGTAAACTCTCATCACAGGGCAACCAAAGCGCCACCTCCTTACAACGGGATGGAGCTTGTTTGTTAGTGGAAAAAGGCTCTTTGCAGGCGACTCAGTTCTTTTTATTAGGTAAAGATTTATCGATGATATTCTAGCATTATTTCTCAGAGGAAAAGAAGTATTTCTGTTTGTGTCATCCATGCTTGCATGAATAGATGGATCTGCTAATCTAGGGAAAAATTGTTCTGCTAACTCGTGCTAATTACTTGTGCTAATTACTTGTGAGTAGGGATGAGAAACAACAGCTGCTCTTGGGCATTAGACGTGCTAACCGGCAACCAACTAATCTATCCTCATCAGTATTGTCAAGTGATAGCATGCATATTGGCATCCTAGCTGCAGCGGCTCATGCTGCTGCAAATAATAGCGCCTTCACTGTGTTTTACAATCCAAGGTCAGTCTCTATTTTTTTCCCCCCGTGGCTCAATCCAGCTTCACTTTGCCAGAGTACTATTTTGATAGTACTCCTAAAAGTTGTTTTGCACTCAGGGCTAGCCCATCAGAGTTTGTGATCCCTTTGGCCAAATACTACAAGGCAGTTTACAGCAACCAAATATCACTTGGTATGCGATTTCGCATGATGTTTGAAACTGAAGACTCGGGAACAAGAAGGTACTTTTTATTCTTTGTAACTTGTGAGTATCCTTATCAATGTTATATATTAATGAGTAGAAACTATTGAGTTATGGCCAAGATGATTATCCACATAACAAGGAAACTTGAGTTGATCTCTGATTCTATTTTGGTATGTGGCTACGCCTTTCACTTATCTTTGCTTATAAATTTATTGAATACATGATATGGCTCAAGTTTTGGAGTTTTCTTGTGTACCACCGCGAACCATAGCAAAGAAGTATGCAACTCAGCCACTTAAACTGTAGCTTCAGCCACTAAAATTTTTGATAATCCTCTTCCTTAAAAAGTTAAAAATGAAGCAATTGACTAATTCTTTCAGAAAATTTAGAATTAGCTTGCACTTGAGAGTAATCACTTAATGTTTGGCTTAGGTTCCAGTTTTCAGATTATAATATGTTGGCATCTGATCTGCAGGTTTATGGGTACCATAACAGGGATCAGCGATATTGATCCCGTTAGATGGAAAAACTCCCAGTGGCGCAATTTGCAGGTATCAATTGTCATGCTCCAAAAATTTTTTCCTTTTTTAAGAGACTTGTGCTCCTACTATGAAAAGATGATTTCTAATTTGAATGTTTCTTGGTCCTAAATACTTTGATAGGTTGGTTGGGATGAATCAACTGCTGGGGAAAAGCGTACACGTGTCTCTATTTGGGAAATTGAACCTGTGACTGCTCCATTTTTTATCTGCCCTCCCCCATTCTTCAGATCCAAGCGTCCAAGACAACCGGGGATGCCTGGTAAAAACCAATAAAACCGAATCAAATGTATTCTGATGGAATTTTGTGTAGTATCAGGGGAAAATGAATACAGAAGCTTTTCCCCTGTTTATTTCCTGCCTAGACCAGTCTTGTAGATATTGATGCCCCGTCATGCCTTTGTTTATTGTAGTTCTCCCTTGCCTGTAGCCAGAGGTTACATAGTAAATTCCCTAATCTTAACTATCCTACTAGCAAAAGAAATGCCACATGAATACGTCTTGATATATTATCTCTAGTGGAGAGCTGATTGCTGCTGCATGATCATAATCCTACTGATGAATGGAATCTTGAACACATAGTTCTATGAAAATCTGACAGTAAATGAGATCTTTGAACTAAAAGTAAACTTTTTCTACATCTCATCGTAAGATTGTCTTTTTAAAGGATAGGATCATAGACTTCCAGCTGATGATGTTCTTACCTTTTCCATTTCCTTTTGCAGATGATGACTTATCAGATTTAGACAGCCTGTTTAAGAGGACAATGCCATGGCCTGGCGATGACCTTAGTATGAAGGATCCCCATGCTCTCTCTGGCCTTAGCTTAATGCATTGGATGAACATGCAGCAAAGTCCTTCCTTTGCAAACTCGATACAGTCAAATTACATGCCCAACTTATCCAACTCTGTTCTACAAAATCTTTCTGGAACAGATCTCTCGCGTCAACTAGGGTTTTCAGCGCCACAAATGGCTCAATTGAACAATTTACAGTTCAATACCCAGAGACCACCCCAACAAGCACAACAGCTTGATCAGCTAACCAAGCTCCCTTCCACGTTGAATCCACTATCCAACATTGTACAGCCGCAGCAACAGTTGACCGATATTGGTCAACAATCGAGGCAAAGTTTGATTAATCATACTCTGCCTTCGACCCAAGTTCAGGCCCAAGTTCTCCAGCCCCAATCTCTGATCCAATCTAGTACCCTGCTCCCACAGCAATCCTTGAATCAAAATCAACCATTTCATAGAAGCCTGCCTCAAAATTTACATCAGCCACAGCAGCAACAGATTATGGGTCAGAATCAACAGCAGAGTGCATTGAACTCACAGATGCCAGATCAATCAAGCTCACAGTTACCAATGTCTGACAACCAGATTCAGCTACAAATGATACAGAAGATTCAGCAGCAGCAGCAGCAACAGTCACTTTTGGCACAACAGTCAGCATTACAGCAATCAACTCATCCTCAACAACTCCAAGAGCAGAGACAACATCCAGATGTCTCTCAAAGCTTTTCTAAGTCCATGGTAACAAGCCAAATGCTGGAAATGCCTCAAAGCACCACAAACTCATTTAGTCAGCCAAATATTATCCCCCAGCAAATTCAAAAGAATAGTAGTCAACTGAATGTGCGGTTCTCCAATCTGTCTCAGCAGCCAAAATTCCAGCAAGAGCAATCAGGGCTGCTGCCTGAAATGGTAGGGCATATGGGACTCCCACAAATTTCAACAACAAGTCATGCTTCTGCTTCTGCCAGTATGCTGACTGGAGCTGCCGCAGGTGGGCCATCTGTAACTACAGATGATATGCCTTGTTCAGCTTCAGCATCTGGACAAAATTGTCCAAATATTGTCCAGTCAATGATGAATGGTAGGCCTCACCGGAGTGCATCTATTAGTGAGGACATGTCACACTCAACTGCCACTTTCTGGAATCCCAGTGCATTGGAAACCATTGGGTCTAATGGTAATAACATGATGAAAGACTTCCAACCAAAGCCTGATGTAAAGCCTTCTCTGGATGTATCAAAGGGCCAAAACCAAGGATTTTTCTCTGCTCAGACATACCTGAATGGGGCAACAACACAAACAGATTATTTAGATGCATCATCTTCAACCACTTCAGTTTGCCTTTCTCAGAGTGATGCCCATATTCAGCAAAATAACAGCTCAGTCTCCTTCAATCAGCAGTCAATGTTGTTCAGAGACACAAGTCAGGATAGGGAGGTTCAGGCTGACATTAGAAGTAGTGTTCCTTTTAGTTCTAATGCCGATGTACAGGCTGGAATTCCTGTGAATTCTGACTCTATGTTTGGAAAGGGTATGGTTGGATTGGGCAAAGATTTTGCCAATGATCTTCCTTCTGCTGGCATACTTGATGATTACAACAACAAAGAACCCCAGCAGCTCTCATCTTCAATGGTTTCTCAGTCTTTTGGAGTCCCGGATGTGGCATTTAACTTGATGGAATCTGCACTAAATGAAAGTACATTAGTGAGCAGAGGTCCATGGGGACCTCCAGCTCCTCAGTTTCAGCGTATGCGGACATTTACCAAGGTTGGTTAGAAATAAAAGAAAATGCTTGCTCATTATAAATTTTTTCTGTTCAAACTACTTAATATTATCAATATTTTTGTGAAGGTTTACAAACGTGGAGCTGTTGGGAGATCCGTTGATATAACCCGATATTCAGGTTATGACGAGCTCAAACAGGACCTGGCTCGTAGATTTGGCATAGAGGGACAGTTGGAAGATGGACAAAAAGTAGGCTGGAAACTAGTGTATGTTGATCATGAGAATGATGTGTTGCTAGTTGGAGATGACCCTTGGGAGTAAGTTCTTCAGTTTTCGCTTCTGTAGTTTATACTGTTATGTCCCAATTTTCTCTCTGCATTTCATTCCTTTTTTCTGGTGCTATGTTTCTTTTTTTTTTTTTTTTTTTTAAACCATCTTTGTTACATTATTTTGGTTTAATTACAGGTTTGTTCCTCAATTCAGGATGTTTAACTTTGATTGTTGAAATTAATTGCATTGGCTGATTGTTCTTACATATATTATAAGAAAACAAGCTGTAGGAATTGCTTTGTCCTGACAAGTGCATCATTGGCATCTTTAAATTGCTTAGTGCCAAGTCTCAAATATGAGTTCCTCCTCTCAACAATTCCAATTACTGACGTTTGGTTTTCTTCTCTGATCCAGGGACTTTGTGAACTGTGTTCGCTGTATTAAGATTTTGTCCCCTCAAGAAGTCCAACAGATGAGCTTGGATGGGGATTTTGGAAACGCTACCCTTCCGAATCAAGCCTGCAGTAGCTCAGACGGTGGGAATGTGTGATGTACTTTTGCAAAGACACCTTTAGCTTTTTGTTTGGCAAAGATAACTTTGCTTCTTGGAATCTTGTCGCTGGTTTTCCTCCGGCATATGCTATGCCACGCCTTGTCCAGTCACGGCTGACCAATATTAGATGCAGCACAGTGACATAAAGACAGGCTTCCTGATGCTTCCTTTAAACGACAGTGGTGACCGTGAGGCTCCCTTTCAAGTGGAAACAGCGACATTCTGGTACTGAAAGAGGCTTCCAGGTGCCATCAGTGTATGCCTGTTGATGACTCTTAATCTTAACTTGTTATAATTGCCCTAAGTGTTTATCCATATGTAGTTTACATGGAAGGAATGCGTTCCTGTTCGCAGTTCCTTGGACTTGTAATATACGGTTGTTGCTTAGACTAATAGGTTGGTTTTGTCATGCTTTTACTTGGTTCTCTCCCACAAATCTTGTATTGACATAGCTTCGACATGTATAGAAGAATGTTAAATTGAACGTAGTTGGGGTAAAGCATTGTTGCCTCATGTCGATGGACAATGGATGCAAACAACGGTCTCATGCATAAGATTGTTGTGCCCTCAATCTCTCAGCCGCCGCATGTGTCGTCGACCTGTGTCAATCATCAAGCATCAATGGTTAAAATGATTAACGTGTAAAAATGTTCATCCGTTTCCAGTACTTGCCGTGCGAACAGCTTTCCCGTTTGCTCTCTGGCCCCTTTATATACTTCATTGGGCAGGAAGTATGACGGAAGTATCCAATCACAGTACTTTGTCGACAGGTGCGATTTCCTCGCCCATCATTCGTTCTCTGTTCAGTTTATTGACCAAAACTGGTGTGTCCGGTTCATTAACGTGACATGAGTCCTAAGTTTGCCAGATGGTGTTGCGAGTTCAACATCATCGAAATTTGCGTGGAAAGCATCAATGGGCCATGCGTCAAATTTAATGGTCCATTTGAACAAATGGTAACTTTTCTTCGAGATTTCCATGGAACGCTAACGTGATGGAGACGCAACAATTTAAGTCATAATATGATAACGACGTTCTAAAGATGATAAACCATTTTCAGTCGTCTCCCTTTGTAAAGGTTGGAAAAGTCAAGAAGACGAAAACACTCAACAAGGCTCAATCATTTAGAACCGATTATGATGTCTGTTTGAGTAGATATAAATAACAAAATGAGGGGTGGTCAACGGGCCATGTCAACCAAGCACAGATGGGGCCATGTTGGCACGGTACCTTGGGCTGACCTAGGCCCAAATGCCTTTCTTCCTGGATACGACCTCTAGGAAATATTTGATGGGGCCTCTGAGGCCTCTACTATCGTTGGTCAATGGCCATCTCGGAAAAATTGTCTATAAATTGACATCCTCCCTCTTTCATTTGCATCGTTCATCACCTTCGCTCACATATCGCTTCTTATCGCTCTTACTCTCTAATAGCGTTCATCAATCTTGTACTTTTTCCCGTTATAACGATTTATCACGCTCTAAACATCTCAATGGACAACAACAGCCGTTTCCAATTATCCGGTCAGAGTGCAAACTTCACCTAACAAAACATGTTCGAGTCCTTCGATGGGTCTTGCAATTTTGAAGTGTATGTGTCCTCAGCCTCCACTTGGGTAACAAGACCCATTCGATGACGAGCAAAAATTTGTTCGAGTCCTTCGATGAGTTTTGCAATTTCAAAGCGTATGTGTCCTCTGCCTTCACTTGGGTAACAAGATCCATTCGATGACGAAGAGACACAGCAATTGGATAATTCAAAGAAATTGCGAGGGGGAACTGGTCCTCGGATTCCTGCCCAAGATGCCACCTCGGACAAACCCCTACCCTAAAAGAAGCCCCCAAACAACTGTGGTGATTGCTTTGCAGAGGAGCATTCGATGTTTGGAGGACATTCCAGATTGTAATCAAGCACAATGGATGTCATGAAGGCCGTTTGTATGGCATGTAGTGCCAAATTATTTGGTGAATTTTTAAATGGTACGGGTCACTTGAGGAGGCACCATACCTAACATGATGCAAAGATGGTGGGGGCTAGGGGGGTTGCTCTTCAAGTACAACATTGCATGCCAGAAGCCCGCTTGCTTGTGACGACGCAAGGAATTAGAAGGAATATGAAATTGATTGTCATGTTGTCATATATATATATGGTCGAAAACAGAGAAATATTATATATAAGTTAACCAAAGGTGCCACCATAAGCCAGAATGTCAGTATAGAGAAGGTCCAACAAAGGAGGGGGAGGGGAAATAGCCCAGTTCGAGGGTAGACTTCGGTGCCCATGGGCCTTCGCGGCCCAGTCAGTAGTGTGGTTGACTTCTCTCCTGCAATGCACGATCTGTTAGGTAGGGAAGCAGGGAAGTAGTGCCACAGCCTCAGAGATGAGTGCACGGATCTCCCATGGCGTCGAACATGGAGTATGCACAGAGTTTATGAGAGCCAAGCAGTCAGATTCCAAGGTGAGTTGTTTCTTTTCCATCCATTTCTGCAGCAAGTTCTGTAAGGTGAGCGTGAGGCCCTATGCTTCTATTTGCAGCACCAAGGTAGCTGTAACAATGCGGGTAAATCCATCAACAAGTTGGCTAGAATGATCTCGACAGATAGACACCATAGATCCTTCGTTTGGTGTAGTGGGAAAAGCTTCGTCAATATTGATTTTCAGCGTTTTAGGTTCCGGTGGCTTCCATGCCCAATTTGAATTTGAGGGACGAATCCGAGATCGTGTCATCACTCGATGACAACGGCGAGCAGTTTGGGCATTCGCAAAAGCCTCTGCAACAACCTATGCTGGATGAGGAAGAAGCCTGTGGAAAACAAAGTTATTCTTGGACTTCCAGATCTGCCACAAGATGTGTGCGAGGGTCGTCTCCAGATTAGGTAAGAGATCTTGTTTGCATAACAAATTTGCTAACCAAGCATCTAAGCGTTGTGTGTTATAAGCTGTTGGTGTGATTTGAACCGTTGAATGAGCGCGTCCATGGACATAGTAGAAGTATGTGTTCCGTTGTTTCTAGGCTGTGCATTTGACAAAGTTGACACTTTGGATCTGGAATGATGCGTTTGTGATAGAGATTGTGCCTTGTAGATAGAGCATTATGACATAAGGACCACATAAAGATGTGTATCTTTGGGGGGGGGGGGGTTTCATGTTTCATATCTTGCGCCAAAGTTGTCGTGGTGTTTGATATGAGGATGAGGCACAATTTTGTTCATTGGTGACTACTGTAGATCTAATAGAATTGTATCCATTCTTAATTGTATATACGCCATTTTGAGTTCCCTTCCAAATTAGTTGATCCTTTGTACAATGAGTACGGAGTTGGATAGTAAGGATTTCCTCAATAGTTTGATCATTAAAACTGCTGCGTAGATGGGGGTTCGTTCTAGTTATTTTGACCCAAAAGAATGAAATCTGCAACCTTTGCTGGTTCGCCTCTTGGCGTAGGTCTGCCAATGAGACCATGAGACAGCCATTTATCTTCTTGGATTGAGATCCGTTTCCCATCTCCTACTAACCATTGTAGGTGATTCAAAAGTGAGTTTCTGCCAGTCAGTATACTCTGCCAGCCCGATAATGGTCTAGACCCTTTGTCAGCATGTCAGAAATCTGTTGAATGATAGTAAAGACCCTTAAAAAGTTGACTCCACAGAGAGGATGGCTTTTGTAGGAGACACCACACCTGTTTTCCCGGTAAGGCTTTGTTAAAGGTAATGAGGTCACGAAAGCCAAGTCCCCTGATGTCTTCTATTTTTAAGTACATCCCATTGTTTCCAATGGATACCAGACTTATTGGAGTTTTTGTTTCAAAGGGCTAATCTGATGGTGTCCTTTGTCAAACTTTCGACGACTCCAAGTATCAAGAGCCACCAAAACCGTCTTAAGTTTGGATAATAGAGATTAGGCTGACATTGGTAAGGAAAGCCAGGATTCAGCAATGACCGATCGGCACTCTTGATCTTGTATCCAAAAAGCCTCAAAGATAAAACTCCTCTTTCGCTTAACAGCTTTAGCGTCTGTATGCAATAAAAGCAGGCTGTGATCAGAACCCAAGGTAGGTAAGGCAAAAACTTCAGCTTCTGAAAAGGTTAGACGCCAATCAATTGTACATATAACTCGATCCAGTTGTTCTTTTACTAACTCCTCTCCATCTCGATTATTGATCCAAGTAAAAGCACAACCCTTGCTTTCAACATCCATAAGGGAGCAGGCATTTAAAAAATCACGAAAGGAGTGCATTCGATAGTGGTCCGATGATCGCTTACCAGTCTTCTCCCAATGGTAAAGGATTTCGTTAAAATCTCCGACGCATACCCATGGTAAAGTGTTATAGAGGCTAATTTGACGCAATTCATCCCATAATCTCTGTCTGTGAGAATACACTGCTAGCGCTTGAAGACAAGTGAGGCCCATAGGTAGGCCATTGTCCACATCTGTGCATATCATGTCCATATAGTCCGAAGTCTAATTTTTTATAGCTAGAGAAACCCGCTCATTCCAAAATACCGCCAAGCTGCCTGCTAGGCTAATGGGATCTTGAATAAGTGGGAAATTTAGTCTCTTTTGGATTCTTTTGAGTACTACATTCCGGTTTTTTGTTTCCATCAAAAACACCAAATGGGGCTTTTCCTGGGCCACAAGGGCCCCATAAGGCTTGAAACTGTCAGGGGATTGCCCAACCCCTGACAATTCTAGCTAATGATCTTCATTTATCACCTGGTGGCTTTTTAGGGCTAGCCACCATAGCCCATTTACTTGGTTTGTCAACCACGATTATTGGTGTGTCCATCAGGTGCATTTCCTCCAAGTCCTCTTGTGCATGAAACTTTAACTCATAAGGGTTATACCTTTTGACTTTTTTAGTGGGACTTGCTTTGGGAGTCAAGCGAGTGCTTTTCATTTTCTTCGGCTTGGATGATCCAGCAGCTATATTTCTACCATCTTCTTGTTGTATTGATGTAGGGATCTTCACTACTGTAGCTATTTCACCTTCAAAGCTACTAGCTTGATGGTGCCATTGAAGCGATGCAGCAAAGGTAACCAGAGAGCGGTCAACCAGAGCCTTAACAGGTTCTTTGTTTTTGTCCTTCCTTGGTTGTTCTACAGGTGTTATTTGGTTAGATGGCTAAGGAGTTTCTGGAATAACGTCTTTAGTCTCGTTATTATTGATGTGTGTCGCATGAAAGGTAACCCAAAAAGGGCTGTGTTCGCGCACCTCCGCTCGAAGCCATTGGCCATAATACATGTTATCCTTTATGTACATTTGATCTACATCAAAGGGAAAATCTTTGCAATGCATTGCATAATGACCAAGTTTGCCACATGAATAGCAATAATGCGATAGTCGTTCATAACGGAAATCGAACCATATGTTCTTTCCTTCTAACCGTAGTAGCTGGCCAAGTTTTAGCGGGTCTTGTAGGTTAACCTCCACTCTGGCTTACCCAGTTCTAAAAGTGGTGCCGTCTTTGTTTTCTACTTTGACATCTAGCACCTTTCCCACATGTTGCACTGCCTTTTGTATCATATTTTCAGTACACCTTTCTAAAGGAAGACCAAATATTTGAACCCAAAAAGCACAAGAGGTAAAATCATAATAGTGAAGTTGTGTGTTTAGCATCCAAGGCTTCAATATAACTAAGTGACTGGAGAAAAGCCAAGGCCCATTGTCTAGTATTCGCTGTTTTTCGGCTTCAGTAGGAAATTTTACTACATATAGCCCTGCCTCTGGTTGGGAAAAGTCTACTATGTTAGTGCGCTAGGCGCGCTTCATGGTATTTTGAAATGCTTGAAAGTTGACATATGAGTTAGATAGGATTTTACCACCAAGATTAGCTTGCATTCCTCTATTTTCTCTAGTGGTGCAGCCTCATCCCACACCTCAATCTCTTTTGCTGACCAAAGGCAACCCATCCTATTGCAGAGAGCAGCAAGGCGAGCGTCTTCTTCCCGGTTGGTGTACTCCATTGGCGATGAGAGAGGAAAAAGCGACCTTAGGAGGGGCTAATTGGTCGGAATGGGGGAGCCATCGAAGATGGAAATTTTAGGTGACAGTCTAGTCGAGGGTGCACAAGCGTACAAGCGACAATAGCTTCAAATAGGGCATGGTTAACTGAAGGAATGAAGGGAAAACGGGGGATATGAGGCATGCAGATGAGGCAAATAGGAAGATGTAGAAACCTAATATGGACAAGAACTATTGCACAAAGAGGGAATTGGTGATAGGACAATGGTGGCAATTGGGAGATGAAAAAGATGGAATTACGAAGGAGGCGCAACTACAGACTTAGACGGAAGGAAAATAAACTAGCAATGGCATGGGAATTAGGGCAAGATGGGCAGATGGGATGGTTAAACAGAGCAATTGAGATATGGGAAAGAAGAGAAAGGTAAAAACGAAGCAAAGCTAGAACGGGCAACTATCTAAACAGGAATTGCCATTGAAGGGGAAACACGGTGGTATCAACGGTGAAAAAGTAGGGTTTGACAGTCAACTACCATGGTGGTAGAGAGAAAAACTCTGCATATCGAGAGAAGATTACCACTCTCAACATATTGACTTTATTGAAGATCCCCTATTTGTCCACTATTTACAAACCTTTTTGCCACATCGATTTAGGCACATTCCATGAACATACAAGAAAAAACAAGTTGCTCTTTAAAAAGAGAAGGATGTTGTTGGTGCATCTTCTTTCCAAGTTTATCTTTTGAGTCTCATTTACTTTTAATTTGGTGACCATTCTTGCCAATTATGCGTATTATGTCGTCATAGGCCATTTAATTGGTGACATTGAGAATCATGCCACTCAACTTTGATGTTTAAAATGCTACCATTTTCGTATGATTCCTAAATGCCATTACGAAATCATGTTTGTAGCTCTAATCCTTTTGAACTCTAAGTTTGTTTCAGTTCTTTCAATTGTCTTTTGCTTTTCCCACAATGTTACTTAGTAGATAGGTGGTAAAATTTCATGTGTTGAGGCTAACTATGCAACCTAGAGGGTGTTGAATAATTTGTTTAAAGATTAGGATAATCTTTTGCAGAAATCAACAACCAACACTAGGAAACTAGTTAAGACAGTGAATATTGCGAGTGTGTGATGCTATCAGTAAAATATAGAGAACAATCAACAAGAAAAGATATCACATAACAAATTATAGTGGTTTGGCTTCATCCCCAAGTCTATGGATACTTTCCAAACTAACAGCCACAATATGGGCTGAAATTCACTAGCAATCTCCAAGTTAAGTTATAATTTATAAATACCGATTTTATTAATAATGGATCACACTATTAAGACTCGAGTATTGCTATTACCATTGTACACTTGATCTTATCACAATTAAGAAAAACACAAACACTACATTGGAAATATTGAATGAACACATCACACTTTTATCAATATAGACAACAACAAAGAATGGTAACTATTTTCTCTTTTTCTCATCCAACATCTTGAGCTTCATTAAATCTCCTTTATATAAACGTCTTCAATCTTCCCATTGGAGATGGTCTTGAGGAGCAAAGAGTCGTTGAGAGTCGTTAGAAGTTGCTTGTCCAAGAATAGGATTGCTCATACAACATTTTTCCTCAAACATCAGCATGATTTCCCATAATGGAGTATATTGGATCTGTCACATTAACAAATGCTCTAATAGTCTAACAAAAAGACATGAGCCATTCTCTAACAATTTCTAGTTCTTCTGTTGTGGTCTTTCCAACCATTCATAGCTATGATCTTTCTCTCTAAAGTTCATCTTCAGATGAATGTAACAATAGAATCATCATCGACTCGGTATCAGTATGATCTATTTCTCATAATCAACACATGCACATTATCATCAACCTGTTGATGCTACCTATGAATAAACTGTAGAAAATGACTAGAGATTTTACATCCAATGATACTTCTGAGCATATTAGCTTCCAAAGACTTCACAGATAAACCGTGGTCCTTCCAAGTCCTTATGAACACTTCATCATGTCTAATTGGTTTACCTTTGTCAAAATCTATATTACAAGAGTTACTCTTTGCTAAGCTCTCTAGTTATCATGGATATCATCCAAATTTTCAGTTATTATCACGAACATCTGCATTTATCATTGTAGACATTATAATACCAAGGATCGTTTTGGAATCATTAGAATTCCACGGGACGTTTTTCAACAATTTCTCCCTTTCTTAGAATGACATAATTACCCTATAGATGTGGTAATAAATAATTTTGAAATTTTTGTACATAAAGTTAAGATTTGCTATAAAGATTAGGGGAATGACGATGAGGATCATTCAAGCAGATACCAATGTTTCTAGATCTTTTCAATGAATATAGAGACAAACAGTTAGAACTATTGAATTATATGAGTGAACAATCGCATACTTCTAGTTTAAAGTCAATTTCATGATAATGTAGAAGAGATGACGGATAAAATTAGATAATTATGAATTCGATTTAAGACAAGCATTGAGAGACAACATATTATCAATTGATATGAACTATTAACAAGATGTATATTACACTGCCTGCTTAGGTGCTATAATCTATCAATATCATCAACAGATATTATCGTAAGACCATTCTCCAATCATAAGATTCACTCATACCATTCTCCCCTTTTTGTCATTAGCAAAAAAGAATAATGTTGTATGCAAAACATAATTTCATTAACCAACAATAGGAGCATACAACGATCACAAAGGAAAAAAAAAACAAAAAAAGTAATAATAAACATCAACAATCCTAAGCAAGCGAAAGTAAGACAAAATTAAGCATTATGAGGTCACTTCGCTTGCTATGTAGTGGGTAAAGGAGCAGATGTTATAGAAAATTGATGGGAGGGTAATAGAACTTCGGATTTTGAATGGCTGGTTCCAGCTTCACTAGACAGTGCCCAATGGCGGTGACGGATGTTTCCATTTCCTTACACATGGGGTGTTAATGGTTCAGGTTGGGTTCCCATGATACCAGCCCAAATCGAAACACTAGGGAAGCATGGTTGACCTGAGCCAAACGACATGTAATCAAAAAAATAATAGAGGTTAAGTCGAACATGCTTTTCACAATTGCTTATGGATCTAAGAATCATACATCTCCAAAGACGTTCATTTCCAAATTCAAAGCAAGATAAGGAACTTTCATTGCTTTTTGTCTGAGCATGATTGGAAATCAAATACTCATTTGATATCATGCAGCCAGTTGACAAATTTATCTGGATTGAGGTTACCCTCAAATTCCTGTCCTTCGTTTTGACTTCATGGTCATTCTCCTCACACTTTCCTCTTCTTCACCTTTGAATTCGGTAATCAAAATTACTAGAGTTTTCTCTAGTGTTGTTGGATTCATTACCAAAGTTTTTACGAGGATCTAGATCATAATAGCGTGGTCGATTAATGGGTCTCTCTCGCTGCTCTTGTCTCATCTGATTCTTTAGGGAGTTAAAGACGCACTCCATTTGTCTCTAAAGATCTTCTAAGGCATGGTTACACTTTTTATTGTGTTTGCTCCAAAGTTAGCCTCTAGGAACCTTATCAACCATTATTTTTTTAATGAAAGAATGAGATGGATAGTAGAATGAATCAATCAAAACGAGTTTAACCTTGAGTTTGTTTACTAAATTGATGCGTGATACATGAATTCTGAGTGACCATGTGATTTATAATAGACTCTGATTACCGAGGCATAAAGGACATGCCATTAGTCAAGGACAAAAGTTGGGAAAGATTAAGTTCATGACCAAGGGTTAAAGGAGCACCACTAAGGACTTTGGTTAGATGAAGTTTTCCATTAAGGCATAAAGGACAAGAAACTAGCCAAGGATAAAGGATTTTGGAAGAAGAGAAGTTCACCACCAAGGTTTAAAGGAAACCCATCAACAAAGGATAAAAGACTTCTTGGTTCACCACCAAGATATTTGGAAATTCACTCACTTGAAGAAAATCTCATGCATTAATCAAATTCAAGTATCGTCTTTTACAAATGAAGTCACACCTTTATCTATAGAGTGATTCTAAAAAATAAACGAAAATGACTATTAGAATCTTAGAACTTGAAATAATTCTTATAGTATTTACATAATTAAGACTCTTGAAAACAATGCCACACTTAAGACTCATAAAAACCAAGAGTTAAGACACTAATTAGGAGTAAATGCATTTTACTAGACCCCATTTGGTTAAGCATTTAGAAGGGATTTTGGGGCTCTAAAGGGGTTCAGCCAAATGTAAATGGCATTTAGTTCATTTTTTGGAGGACTTGAGGGAGATGCAATTACATCTCCAAAGCACTCCAAAGGCCTTTAGGGGATTGGAGGGTTGGAGATGCCTTGGGAAGTAGCATTTTTGGAATACCATTTCCCCAGTCCAATGAAAATATGTTAGTTGCCCATAAAACCCTTATTTATTTAACGTAATTGCATTTTTTTTCACTTTTTTTAAAATAAAAAACCTTATCTCTCTCTCTCTCTCTCTCTCTCTCTTTGCACGCGTGCGCGTGCCTCATAACTCCTCTTATTTTCTTTTCACTCTTCTTGTGTCTCGGTGGAGCTCCCCCTCTTTCATGCCAAAACCTTCATGCTTGCCGCCCTTGACCTCTCTTCCTTATGTTGCATTCCTTTATGCCGGCCACCCTCGAACTCTCTTCCCTCTCGTGCCTCTCTCTAGGTAAGATTTCTCTATTCGTGTTGAGATTTTTGTAGAAATTTCACTTGCCTCTTTCGTGCCTCATTGACAACTCCCTCTCTTTCATGCCTAAAGCTGCATTCCCTCATGGTCACCGCCCTTGAGCTCTCTTCCTCACGCTACGTTTCTTCACGCTTGCCACCCTCCAGCTCTCTTCTTCATGCTTGCCCTCATGCTCACCTTTCTCCATGTAAGATTTCTTTATTCGTGTTGAGATTTTTGTAGAAATTTGTGTGGATAATTGCATGTCTCGCTTAGGTTTTAGCTACATTAGCCATCTTCATTCTCAATTTTGCGATGTCACTTTGAATAACAATGTCATTTGTTGTGGTGCCCTGCTTTGCCAATGCCTTTACTTTGTTAGAATCATGAGATTGTTAGCGACTGAATCATCATTCAGCATATGCACATATTAGTGAAGCAAATTAGAGCATAGACCAAAAAAATGCATCTTTCTTGGTTATGCTTATGGTGTAAAATGTTACAGAATTTGGTGTGCCAAGTCATCTAAGATTATTATTAGCAGAGATGTTACTTTTGATGAATCTGCTATACTTCATCCCAAGAAAGAATCATCTATTTCTTGTGATGAAAATTTGTAAAGTGTTGTAGAGAAAGTAGAGCTTGAAGGAAACTTACTTGGTCATTTACTTATAATATTGAATTTGAAGAACCTGAAGAGGAACGATATTCTATTGCTAGAGATAGATAAAAACAGGATGGTGAAACCTCCATAGAAATATGGAATCTCAAATTTTGTTGCTCATACTCTTTCCATTGCAGAGTGAATATAGTATAGCAAGCTAAAACCTACAAAGAAGCCATCTTTTCAAAGGATTGGGCAATGTGGTTAGTTACTATGCATGAAGAGATGGAATCTCTTGAAAATAATCAAACTTGGAAGCTTATCAAGCCACCAAAAAAGAAAAAAAAAAAATTTTGGGTTGTAAATGGGTTCTCAAAAGAAAGGAAGGTATTTGTGGAAATGAAGACATTATGTTTAAAACTCATCTAGTTGCTAAAGGCTATAGTTGAATTGAGGCAGTGATTTTAATGATGTATTCTCACCCATAATTAAACAAAGTTTTATTTGGGTTTTTCTTGTGTTAGTTGCAATGCATGATTTAGAGTTGGAACTACTCGATGTGAAAACAACTTTCTTACATGGTGAACTTAGAGGGAAAATCCATATAGGTCAATTAGAGGGTTTTCAATTTGAAGGTAGGGAAGATCATATTTGTCTATCAAAAAAATTTGTTTATGGCTTGAAGCAATCGCCTAGACAATCGTATAAAAGGTTTGATTCATTTATGGTGCAAATTGTCTATTGTAAGAGCAAATATGATAGTTGTGTATATTTGTGCAAACTTTCAAGTGGCTCTTTTATTTATTTGTTATTATATGTTAATGATATGTTGATTGCGGCAAAAAATAAATCTAATATACAAAGTTTGAAGGTACATTTGAGCGCTAAATTTGAGATTAAAGATTTAGGTGCAGCGAACAAAATCTTAGGCACGAAAATTCGATGAGATCAAAAAAGGGGAAAATTATATCTCTCCAAGAAAAGTTATATTGAGAAGATGTTAGATTGTTTTGGCATGAAAGATGCCAAACCAGTAAGTACTCCTCTTGTTGCTCATTTTATATTATTAGTCAATTTATGTCGACAAATAGATAAGGACATAAAATATATGTCATATGTTCCATACTCTAATGCAGTTGGTAGCCTTCTATATGCCATGGTTTATACTTGTCACGGCCCCAACTCCATCTCTAGGGTCACAAGCGACAAGGGTTAATTTCGCGACATCCTAGGCTCATTGCCATCCTTAATTTTTTTTATCTTGTTATTATGCACATGCGGAAACGTAAACAAATAACTCCCTGGACAAACAATAGTTGGAAGACTAGGACATACATTACATAGAACATACTAATTTATATTATAACAATACTTTTACAAGCCCTTTCTTTACAGGCTCTTTTCTTTTTGCATCACAGTACGAGTTTTCCACATAGACTAAGGGAAATCCTATCTCCTCTAGCGTGACTGCAACTCTCAAAACTGTTGTGATATTTTAATGCCTACAAGACTGAAAGATGAGGGATGAGTTTTGGGGAACTTAGGTAAGTAAAATTCCTACTTCTCTACTAGGGAAGTATCTCATCATCGGAATCTAGCAAGTACAACAAACAGTGTCGATGGCAGATCAATAGCAAACTTGTTGCTACCCTTAACAACACGCAAATGTCAATCGCAACATGCTTCAATGCATACTTACCTTTGGCTTATCAATAAATATATCAACATATTATACTTATGCATATATCGGCACTCATGCAATTTCATTCAGCGTCATCCTGGCTCGACTAGGCCCTCCTAGCTTGACCGAGGCTTCCAACTTCTTGTTGGGCTTCTTGGCTTGACCAGAGCATCTTGACTCGATCGAGGCTTCTTGGGGCTAGCTTCCAAGGCTTTTGGGTTCAAGATTCAAGCATCCTAGCTCAGCCAGGGCATCTCGACTCAACCGAGGCATCCCATTCAATGAACGAGGCATCATCGCCAACGCTGTGTGGCGACAAACACTTTTTCCTCTTTTAATGCATGCATAAATGCATCATATGAGCTGATTCTTATTTTTGCTCTTAGTTGACACATGCATGACCCAAAGGTGTGCTCATTCGGTCGTGTGTGCCATGAGTTCTTGCACTACTCTAATAAACATGCTGGGAACGATTATTGGTCTGTAACTTGAATCAATCACTTAGCATCGATCCCTACATCAAACAAGGCTTGGAAGCGGCACGCCTCAATGCTGATCCGTGACCTTGAGGCTTGGGTACACCTCGCTTAGGTGAAGATCCTAAGCTTGATGGACCTTGGTTAGACCCGATGTGAATGCACATGTATCGAGAATGACCCTTGGCTTGCGGTTTAATCCAACTTCAAGCACAAAGTCCCTGTGTCCACTTATACTATGGAAATCGGCATGCTTGGTGCCTTACCAAGACCTTGTGGATTTGGGCAATCCTCATACTGATCAAGGCATAAGATCGACATTCCTCAATGTCGACTTAGGACCTTGCGGCCTTGGGCGATTCCCGTACCAAGCAAGACTTGGACCCGTCATCCTATTTATGATGAAACCAAGGCCTTGTGGCTTGGGGCGACCTTGCCTTGCAGTGAACTCAACTCGAATGAACCTCGGCCTCATTTTGGGCACGAAAAACTTAAGCACATGTTCAAGCACAAACATGAGCAAAACCATACAAAAGATCCAACATTCTACCCACGGCTTGACATGTGAGCACCTAACTAAACTCGACAATGGAGACTACCGCGCTAGAGGAGACATAGGGATCTTACTTACTTGGGCAAACCTCGAGAACTGGCTTGGATAACTTGATGGGGCAATGGTGCAAGGCCAAGAGAAAGGAGAGAAAGGGGAGAATGGTGTGTGAATGGCAAAGGGGTTCCAATGATGGAAATGAATGGGGCCTCTATTTATTTATAGGCACCAATCTCATAATTACTCATCCAAGCGGTCCAATCATGTTTCTTAGAGTGGAATGGCTATAGCATTGAGGTGGCAAGCCTAAGTTGCAAGGTGTCATGCCTAGGATCCTAAGAGAACACTTGCCATCTTCTTATTGGACCACCTATTGGCTTGCTCTCTAAGGCTCAACTTAGGCTCATGATGTGCCTATGGTCCTAAGGGACACATAAACCCCTTTGATGCCTAATGTCATGTCTTGATTGGTTGGCCTTTGCCTTGTTTACCAAGGTTATCCTTTAGGCTCATCATAACCTAAGATTCTAGAGGACACCTAAGCTTATGAGTCACCAACTTCTTCTTCAAGGCAAATCTCAAGTCATTATTACTAAGCCAAATGGTTCACTTTACTTTTTTCCAAGTGTCCAGCCTCAAGTGCTTAGTCGGCAAGCCTACTTATCCAATAATTGCGCCTAAGGAATGAGTTGGAAGGGTAAAAAGGTCACACTTGGTAAATTTAGCTTGTAGGCATCATCGATGGTGGCTCGCTTTTTGCTCTTTCATTGGTCCACCTATACCCCACATTTAATGGAGTTTGACATTAATGATGCCATAGTTGCCAACTTGGCAAATCTAGAATCTTTGGTCATTAATGAGGGGTCCGTGTATCGTTCTCCGATTGGTCCACATGTGTGCCACCTTTTCTAGAACTTCCAAGATATTTTTGACCTCCATCGTGACCTTTGAAAAGTCAATGGACACCTCATCCTCCTTTATTTAATGAAGGTATTCTAGAATTTTCTCTACTTTATTCTTCCTTCCTTAAGAAGGTGATTTAGAGAATTCTATCATTTAAGTTAGTTTCGGGGCCGAAAAATGGATCATTAGGTACACCTCGAAAAACCGAATCATATACACTCGAGGTTCGGTCCTCGTACCCCATGCTCGCCAAACCGTTTCCTTGAACGGTCAGTCGGCCTAAAGGGTTGGTTGTCCTTCGGTCGGTTGATGGCTAATCCTAATGCTATCCATGGCCTAATACTAAGTCAAGGCACTCATGGACCTTAAAATTAGTGACGGAATAGCCGAGTCTATCCCTGAGCTCATTCCGGTCAATACCTAATCCATCCATATGGCTCATGGTCGGTGCATTACCAATCCATGATCGGATATCACCAATTCAAGATTCATTTCCAATCACTAAGAATTAAATAAGAAATGATGCATTTTTGGTTGAAAGACGATCGCATTTGGTCAAGTTCGATAGTTCGTGTATCGATGCAAAGCCAGGCGAAATCACCTGTGGCCGGGCACTATGACTGATCATGACTATTTGCCAATCCAAAATCATCTCATGACCAATCCTTGTGATAAAAAAATGTCATCTTATAAGCTGGTGATCCTATCCCATCGGTATAGTCGGTAGAAATTCACGGCTGACACCTCGACCAATTCTTGATCGGTCGGTTAGTCGGTCGGACCATGACTGATTCGTTATTTCTTGCTGATTGAACTGATCGATCCATGGCTAACTGATTGATCCATGGGTAATGGCCCATGATCAATCCTTTTTGGACCATATGGCCAATTCTTATGGGCTCGAAATCAAGGGTGTTACAATACTTGACCCGACATTTCACATGTTGTTAGCATGGTAAGTGGATATCTTTATTGTGCCCAGGCAATGTTCATTGGCAAGTTGTAAAGTGGATTTTGAAATATTTGAAGGGTATCTCTAATTTTGATTTAGAGTTTGGGAAATTTGGTGATATTTTGATAGGATGTGTTGATTTTGATTATGCTGGTGACCTTGATAAGAGGAGGTAATTGATTGGGTACATCTTTACTATTAAAGATTATGCAGTCAGTTGGAAATCTACTTTGTAAAATACAGTTGCTTTGTCTACTACAAAAGAGGCTGTTGCAAAGGTAGTTAAAGAGGCCATATGATTAAGAGCTTATCATGGACCATTGTATGACTATTGTCCATTGTAATAGTCAGAGTGTTATACATCTTATTAAAGATCAGATGTATCATGAGAAGACAAAGCATATTGATGTACAATATCATTTTATTCAAGACATTCTTGTTGATGGCTATATTAATGTCTTGAAGATTGGTATAGAAAACAATCTGGCTGATATATTTACAAAGCCTTTGCCTATTGCCAAATCCAAGCATTGGTGAATGTTCGCTGCAACTAAGTTTTACTCTAATGGGAGGAGAAGATTGTTTGTTACTTATGTAGAATTCAAGCCACGGTGGAGATTTGTAGAGTATGTCTTGATTTTTTTTTCTTTTAATGGGCTTGGGCCAACATGAGGGCTTGGGGATAGTATAAATATTGTTTTTCTCAAGCTATTAGGTAAAGAAGTTGAGACATAAATAGTTTTAAGTTTTTCAGAGCCACCTTTAGTAATCCTTGAAATCATATAATGGATTTTGCTCCTCCTCCTCTTGTGGTTTTTTTCTCACGAGGGTTTCCACGTAAATATGATTTTCTTTTATTCTTCTCAGTTTGAATTTTGTTTTAATTCCCGCATCTGCCGTCTGCATTTGCCATTACAGCAATGAATTGGAACATAACACAACTGGCTGTTATTTATTGAATGACAACACATGCATGTTAGTTTGACTTCTTTGGATATTTCCGAACTCATGCATTCATTTGAAAAGTCTTAAATGTGCTTAAACTCTTCCCTCCAAAAGAAAAGAAAATTAACCTCTTCCAATAGCGAATGACAAATCGATCGTCAAAAGATAATTATAAAAATAGAGCTCTTGCAAGTGCTTTCAAGTATGTACACATTTGAATCACACAATGCTATCTTTTCCTCCATTAGAATCAATTGAAAGTATTGTACAAAAAAGTCGAAGGAAAATTGATTTCACAAAGAAAATGACATTCACAACACCACGTGCCAAATCTGATTTTGATCATTAAAATCTATTTTGAGGGATACATGAGTTGTTTGATATTCTTTTTATAATGTCACTTTGATTTGTACTTTACTAGTTTGATGCGTGCATGGGTGAGTGATTCTAGGATGTGGGATTTTTGTGGTTAAGTGTTTAGGAGATAGTATTTATAAGGATGGTTTTTGATCGGTAAATACAAGAGCAAGATAGAATGTGGTGTATGGGGATAAAAATCGAAGGATGAATTGTAGAATAAAAGATAGATTACAATCCCCACCAAAGTCTAAAGGACGCGTTACCAACCAAGGATGAAGATCGGGATGAATGAAGCTCACCACCAAGGCTTAAAGGATGAACTATCCGCTAAGGATAAAGAACTTCAAGATAAGAGAAGCTCACCATCAAAGCCTAAAGGAAAATCCACTAGTCAAGAATAAATGGCTTTGTGGCTCACCACTGAGGAGTAATCCACTCTTCAAGGATAAAGAGATCGAAATAGGAGTTATACACTCTCCAAAGATGTTTGCTCACGTAGAGGAAATCTCATGTATTTTCATTCATTATCTAATCTCGTTACAATTGAGAGGCTTCTTCTATTTATAGGAGGAATACAACTTATGTAATAGAAAAGTAATAAATAGACATGGGAACCGGCCTATCATTAAAGACCTAGAAATTTAGAACTTTGGCTCTTGAAACTTACATAATAATAAAGACTCCTAGGAAAATAGAGATGCATTTAATGGCTTAGGAACTTGCATTCTTGATTCTTCAGCTTTGCAAAATTTGTGCTCCCACCTTGCCCAAAAGATAAATACCCTAAGACTTCATCAAATAACCAATGGAGTTGTTTAGAATGGCCTCATATTGATATGTTATTGATAAACTTCGAGGTTAGCAACTAATAAAGCATATGATAAATTAGTGACTAATATATCATACCAAGAATTCAGTAACTTATTAGTTGGCGGTATTGATAACTTCGGTAAGAATGATTCGGTACCACTTTAGTTGGAAATTTCAGTCTCAACCCATTGATCACCGTTATGCCCAAATTCTATTTTGGCTTGAATGAGCAGTGGTGGTGCTAAGTGGGTTGATGGAGCTAAGTCGATTGCTCTCACATCACAGTTCATCTTGATTTGGCTTCAATTTAATTGCTGGTTTTTATTTATTTATTATGTCTCTCAAATGTGTTGATGTTTATATTATTGGAATGGCAAGTTTAACAAAGAAAAATGCATATTGGACCGCTGAAGATGTGGAAACATTTTGTAAGTTGTGTGTTGAACAAATTGATACAGGTAATCGTCTTGTAGCTAACAAGAGTGGTGTATGGATTGTCATAATTATCAAGTTCAAGGAGGTGCATGGCAAAAAATATAATAAAAGTCAAATGAAGAGTAAGTGGGATAATCTTAAGGAAGAATGAAAAAAGATAGATGACATTGGTTTATAATGAAATATGACTAGGATAAGATCCAAAGAAGAAAATCATTGATGTGAGTGAGGAATTGTCGAAGAATAAAATTCAAGTTTTTATCATTTATTCTTTTTACTTTTATGTTGAGTTCTCATTTTCAATCATACAATTTACTAAAATGCTTTATTATAACAAGCCAATCCTAAGGTTAAGGCTTTTAAGGCGAAATACATACTTCATACTCTTGAAGTGTTGTTAGATAGAATATTCAAGGATACAATTACTACTAGAGATATCACATGGAATCCTGCACAAGGCTCATGTATTATGTATTGATGATAATGTTAAGGCCATACAACCTGATATCAGTGATGGTGCAAGATTTACTGATGATAATTTGGAGTGTCATATGGGTGAAAATATTGATGAACCAATTCGAATTCAAACCCATAAAAAAGCGGTGCAAAATTTAACGAGGCAAACTTGAGGAAAGAAAGAAAATAATTTGACCTTAGCAAAACTGCATGGAAACTAAATTAACATGCTTTGGTTCATTGTTGAAAGTAAGAGTATCGCTATTTTTGCATCTCGAGCAAATGATGGGTTTGGTCCCTACAAAGATCGCGTACTTATGTTGGATGCCATACTGGAGATTGTGTAAAATGAAGATTTGTACTATTTTGCAATCAAACATTTTAAGGAAAATATAGCAGGTTTTCATGAGCTTGAATATTGATGTAATGAGAATCAAGTATCTCAAGCTTGAGATGGAATAACTTAGTCATAACTATGATATTATAGCATCAACTCTTTAGTATGGTACTTTGTTTTTATGTGAGATCTCTATTTACATTATATATGAACCCAATTTCTATTAATGTTTTAATGTGAGAATTGTTTCTAGTTGGGGTTTTCTTTATATGATTGAGTTTGCATATAATGTTGATTGAGATACTATTGTTTTTCTTGATGGATGATCAAGATTATTCATTATTTCTCTTACTCTAACTCTATATTTTGTTACGTTAGGTAGTTATGGATTATTCTCAAGAAAGGGAAAATCATGAGGAGGAGGAAAATGAATTTTAGGATTTTCTCTCAATCACTCATGCTTCAATTGCTTGTTTGGCAGTGTACCTTTGCAAACAACATTCTATGACCTTATATGGATAAGAGAGTGATGGCCTAAGATAATAATCTGATAATGTGTTTGTCGCGACCTATTTTTTGGGTGCACCACCTAAAACTAAGTTAATGGACTACTAAGTTTTTAACTTAGCTCGAGCTCTCCCAAGCCCATATCAATTCGTGAATTACGGTTCAAGTTTTTTAACATGCAAATGATTATTTTCTAGGAGTTGCCACTAATCAATTTATGGTAGGTCGATTAGACACCTAAGTAAAATAAATGGAGAATTATTTTACTCTTATGAACTGGAGACTAAGGGTACGGGCACTTAGTTACACTAGATTTCTATAATGCCCTTTTGGTATCATTTCTTTTTAATTTTCAAAAATGTTTTTGCAGGCAGCTGATTTATTTTAACCTAAATTACTATCATGCAAAAATGGTAACCACACGGATGCTCATCCACTATTAAACATTCAAATAAATAAATAAATAAATTGCATCACACAAAGCAAATCACACAAAACCAAACAATTTTTTTTTGGTTTTTCTCATTTTTTTTCGAAAATGCATTTTTAACTACATGTCCTAATCTTATTAATATGCAAATTCTAATTAAATGGGCCTATTATGCAAACTAGTTATTATGCACCTCATGACCTAACTTCACTAATGAACAAATTATGATTAAATGATCCTATTATGCAAACTAGTTAACATGCACCTAGTATTTTTGCATTTTTTTAAATTCAGAATTTATGAAAACCCTAGTTAATCTATCTAAAAAGAGATAATTTTCTAATTTATTCTAGGGATTAATTTGACTTAATAAACCTTATCCTATCTTAGAAAACTATTTTTTTGTTTTTTGGAAAAATGAGATAATTAAAATGTGCAAACATTATCTAAAACCCTAAAAAAATTATTTAGGTTCAACCCTAACTTATTTCTAAAAAATGCAATCCTAAAAATGTAATCCTAAGAAAATTCTAATTTACTAAACCTACACGTTTGATTTAATAAATCTATATGCTAAAAAAAAAAATCTATATGCTCATGCAGAATTTTGATTTTTTTTGTTTTTTAAAGATAAGTAATTATTAAATAAATATTAAATCTAAACTATCAACAAAATAAATGATTAAAATAATCGAAAAAATAACATGTTGTCTCATAGGTCAAAATAATGATTATTTTAACCCTAATTATCACAACAAATAGATCAAAATAATTAAAAATCTGATCGAAATCTTACGGATCAAATTAATAATTATAATGATTTAGCAATTAAAATTCTACCAAAAAGCCTAAAAATTAATAAAATTAAAAAAATAATCCAATGTCTCTCGGATTAAATTAATAATCACAATAATTCCGGACAGAATCCTAGCGGATAATGCTTACAAAATGCACAAATATTAACATTGATAAATCATATTCTAACTTAAACAATAATAACAAAATTTAAAATGAATAAATAAATGACAATAAATAAAAAATAAAAAATAAACTACCTAGGTGAAATTTTAAAAAGAGAGGAGCGGCGGCGGCGCAGTGGCGTCGAGCTCCGGCGCAGGGGACGGCGGGCAAGGGCGGAGCAGCAATGGCGAGTTGCAGGCCGGTGCGGATGTGTTGGGCGGAGCGGCAGCTGTGCGGGGGTTGGTGATGCCAGGGGCTCACCGGCGCGACACGGCGATGATGGCGCGGCGGTGGTGTGGGTTGGTGCGGGTCACAGGTTGCTGCGCGGCGATGCTCGTGGGTGCTGGTGCGCGGAGGGAGCGGGGCGCGGCGATGAACTCAAGCTATCGGCGAAGGGAGAACAACGAACGGGTGAGCTACTTTGGAGTAGGCGTTCGTGGGTCACTAGCAGAGGCGGGAGCAGCAGATTCGGACAAAGACGGGGCCGGCGGCGTCGAGGGTTGAGGCGCGGTGCTACACGTCGGGGGGGAGAGCCGGCAGGATGACGATGGCGGAGGGGCAGGCCGCGGGTTGAGCGGGCGCTTCGCAGGCGAAGGGGAAGCTCCGGTGGCAATGGGCGGCGGGCGTTCCGGCATCGGGTTGCAAGCGGGGGTGTAGCCGTGAAGCTGCAGATGTCGGCTCGGTGCAACGATGGGTGAGTAGGGCGCGGCAGTGGTTGGTGACGCGGTGGGTAGCAGCAGAACGGCGTGCGGCTTCGTGGAGAAGGAACCCACGAAGAAGAAGCACAGTGCACGTCTTTTTTTTTTTTTTCTCTCTCTCTCTCCTCACGTCACTCACGTCTCTCTCTGTCGCTGCACTCCCTGCCCTCACGTCTCTTCTCTCTTTCTCTCTTTTCTTTTTTTGACTTTTTGACTTTTCCCTTCTCCGAAGTGTTTTCTTTTGTGTTACTCTCTCCCTAAGAACGAATTCTCTCAATTTTTTCGAATATTCCTCCCCCACCTCCTCTTTAAAAATGCGGTACTCTTTTATAGAGCATAATTTCACTATCAGCTCGATCTTACTCAGATTTATGGCATTTTCCAAGTTTCCATCTTTTGCCACATTAAATCAAATATGTAAATTAGAGCATAATTTCACTATCAGCTCGATTTTACTCAGATTTATTCCATTTTGCAAAAATTCTTGCCCTTTATTGACTTGATTTTCAAATTGCTTTTGCATTTGACAAAATCTGAATATCCATCAGAATTCCAATTTTCCCCGCATAATTCAATCAAATCAATTTCCCCCATTTTTTCACTTCTTTTTCTTTTATTTATTCAAATGCAATTTTTATTTTCCTTATTTCCCTAAATTTACTAAAATTAGGTGTCAACAATGTTATAATATGTTTATAATGCATAGAGTTGTATTTAATAATTTAACATGTGACTTAGCAACACGCTGATGATCTAGGAATACTGATATTGCAAAATTGGTTGTAATGTTTCTTTATATATGGGGATATGGTATAGGTAACATGGTAGCACGAGAGTGCTTTCAACATTCTAAGTAGGTACTTTAGTTTAGTTTTAACTAAAGTATATATGACATGGGAAAATAATTGATTCAACCAGTTGATTGATAATGTAAGGAAATTCCAAAGAAGATCAATAAAAATTGATAATTTTATCAACATTATAAGGTAAGTTACGATTGTACAATAAAAATGAAAAATTAAATATAAATCACGCAATATTTTTATTATTTGTTTTAGGAACATTGAAGCTAAGGATGTGACATCCCAAATTTTCACTCTTATTTTCTACTGAATAAATCAAGCATTTCATTGACACGCCAATAAGACTGTTCTCAGAGCTGATCACTCTCGAGATAACTAGATTATTCTGAGAAGTTATTAAGAAATTTTAATGCAATAGACCTGAGAATTCAACCAGGAATTGGCTTCTCGACTGTGCTCATCTTTAGAGGCCATTACGACACCATTAAAAATCGATTTGAGATCAGAGATATGTTTGTTCGATTGAGATGTGTGGCCGATTGTGGGTGACTCAACTACATTGGAAAATTCTCATCGACCGACACTAATTTGATTTTATCGTCGTTTTGGTACCCTGCATCCGTAATTGAATCCTCGAGATTTTTACGACAATCAAGAGTCGCCAATGTGTTGAGTGGGTTCATTGTGATTCGAAGAAAATCGACTAAGGGTCATTCGCACTAAAAATCTCTGAAAACTACTTGATAGTTTAGGTTACGCTAAAAACGCGCCGAATGGAAATTAACCGTCAATTCAAGTCCGATTTCAGAAATTGAAGATTCTATCATGTCACAATAAATTATAGGAGTATCGACTCAGTCTTAGAAGATTTTTTTGACAACTGAGACTTTTTGGGAAAAAGTCGGTCTAGGACCGTTTTGTGCAGAAAAGGGTGGGGAGTGTTTTGATTTCAAATTTGGGATGCAAGATGGATCAACTAACGAGGAAAAGTATCAATGGGAGCATTGATGTGCCAATTGAATTCTTGATGACCAATTGAGATTGATTTAAGTGAGGAATGATGCCCAACTAAGAGAGATGAGTGCCAAATTTGTGTGCCCCCTCATCCCTAGCCATTTTGGACCAATTCACGTGTCTAAGAAGGAGCTTGGGTGGTTCAATGGCAGCTAAGGAATAAATACTTGGCCTAGAGTGAGTGTGGGAGATATTTGTGGAAAGATCAAGCTAAGGGGACCCTCCATTCTCTCTCCCTCATCCTTTTCCTCACTTCACCGTCCACCTCCATTCTTTCTCTCTCCACCCGTGCGTGACCAGCAAGCCAGAGCAGAACCAGCGAAGCTTCAAGCCCACCGAACGTCCATCTTCTTTGCCATCCCACCGAAGACCTCAGCCCCACGATCTCTCTCTCCCTTCGCCTGTCTGCCCCCTCTCACGTGGCCAGCTCGCCCCTGCTCCACCATCTTTTGCCTTCCTTGGTCAACTTTAGCAAAATTCTTCAAGCGAAGTCCCAGGTGTTGACCGAAGCTGCTACTGTCCGTCCAGCTCCTCGCGGCCTTCAATGCTGCACAACGACCCCCACCGCCCAAGGAAATCCACCGACAGCCAGTAGAAGCCGCTCCATCCCTCCACACGGCCAAGGACACAGCTACTTCTTCATGTCTTCTTCTTGTGTGGTCAACACCAGCGATCGATTGACTGCTTGCCTTCAAGCCAACAAAGCCAGCAAAGCCAGAGAAGCCGTTCGTCCATCTCCACCGTGTCTTCATTTTCGTGAGTCCAGCAGTTTGGCCAGCAAATTCCAGCATCTTACGCCGTGTCTTCAACCCAGCGAGTTCATCTCCAGCAACAGCAGCCCACATGGATTTTTCTTGAGCAGCCCAGCTGCAATTGAAGCCCAAACCCAGTGGATTTCAGCCCATTTTCAGTTGTTGTCCAACTCACTTGAAGCCCAAGAAGCAGGCCCAAGCCCATCAACCAAGCTTAGCATTTGTTGTGAGCTTGCAAGGCTTTTGGGCTCGGCCCGAGTGTTCGCCGACGTCGCCGAAAATTCGGAATTCGGCTGTCGTTGCGCCGTCGTCGTGGTGATCCAATCTCCGCTTTTAATCAAGTGAGTTTTGCTCACTAATCCCTTATTAGTATGATAATGATGCTTAGGGGTTGATTAGATTTAATTAAGTGCAATTAGGTGGATAGATTAAATTAGAATAATTAAATTAAGGATTTACTTATAGATGTTAGGCAAATTGTTAGTGTAATTAGAAAGTAGACATGCTCTATTATTTATTGAACAAGTCTTATAATTTTCCAGACTCATATCGACTTCCAATTAGGCATTACAGGCCTAAATTGGATTTACTATATTTATTTAATAATTTTCGGAATTAATTAATTAATTAATTTCCGAAAATTAGACAAGGATAGCCGACGACCGGAATTTTATGCTGATTGTCGTGGTGCAGTCAATTTATTTAATTGAGCTTTATTTTGTGCTGAAATGAATTATTTGTGATTATAAGAGTATTTTCCTGAATGAATTAATTTGGAGAATTAATTGGAAAATAACCGGGTGTCGATTGACAGCACCAAAAATGTTTTGGTGGACTACAGATAATGGTTGGATTTGTGGAAAGAAAATCATAATATTTTGGCTAAGGCCAACCGTGTGCCCACGCATGTATACTTTTGTTAGAAATGAATAAAAGGACAAATTGATTGTACGTTCGAAGTATCATGTTATACAATACCGGCTCCGTGACATTATATGTCATTTTGTAGAATGGATGGTATGCAATACCGGCTTGGTGACCCTATTGGTCATTTTGTAGAATGGACGGTATTTAATGTCTACTTGGTGATTCTATAGGTCATTTGGTAGAATGGACGACATGCCATAACGGCGCGGTGACTCAACAAGTCATTTTGTAGAAGGGATAAGTGTTGCGGAAGTCCTAAAACTTGTCACGAAAATGCATTTGAGTCACTAAAACTTGCAAAAAGTCGCAAATAAGTCATAAAACTTATCAAAATGTTTCATTTTGAGTCCTAAAATGACGCCGTTAGCCTTTTCGTTAAAAATGCTGACGTGGCATTTAAAATTAATTTTTATTTTGCACGTGACTTTTTTAAATGATTTTTATATTTAAATTAGATTTAAAAATTAAAAAAAGTGAAAATTTATTTAAAAAAGAAAACAGTTCAAAAAAAAAAAAAAAAAAAAAAAAATGGCAGCCTTGCCAGAGGGGTCGGTGACTTTTTTTTTGTTTGAACTGTTTTCTTTTTTAAATAAATTTTCATTTTTCATTTTTTTTTGAATAAGATAAAATAAATAAATCTTATTTTTTTAAATGAATAAAAAATCATTAAAAAGCCACGTGGAAAATAAAAATTAATTTTAAATGCCACGTCAACATTTTTAACGAAAAAAAAGCTAACGGCGTTGATTTTAGGACTCAAATGAAACATTTTGACAAGTTTTAGAACTTATTTGCACTTTTTGCAAGTTTTATGACTCAAATGCATTTTCGTGACAAGTTTTATGACTCAAATGCATTTTCGTGACAAGTTTTAAGACTTCCGCAGTACTTATCCCTTTGTAGAATGAACGTTATGATGATTATACTCGGTAACTTATTATGTCATTTTGGAGAACGAATTGTATAAAATATTGGACCATCGCTCGTGGTGGCGCAGCTGGCTTCGGGCTCTCTCCCCCTCACGAAGGGGATGAGTTCGAATCTTAGAGGCATTGCATTCACACGACTCACCTGCGGCTGAGTCTGTGGTGGTGGCTCAGTCCGCCCCAGGTTTAGGTCGCCGGTTGTCGGCTGTATGGTGGTTCTAGGGTCACCAAAAAAAAAATTTGTATAAAATATTGGCTCAGTAACCCGATGGGTTATTTTGGAAAATGGACAGTATTGATTGAATTGACCTTGAATAGTCTGTTTGACATGTAATCGACTAGATCGATTATCGATGTTTTCAAACTATTGTGATTGTTTGGGTGCCTATTGAACTGTACTGATTTGCAGGTGGAATCTGAGGCCAAGGTAAGTTATCCAACTCGTGTGTGCATAGGCGGCATATTGGTTTACTAATCGGGTCTTAGGGAGTAGAACTTGCTAAGACGTTGTCTCACTGGTTATTGAATAACCATTTTCAAGCTTTTAGATGGCATTGGTGAAGGACTGGAGACCCGGAGTGTGGAAGGGGAAGCTTGAAGAATTGATGATCCTATTAGACTAGCTATTCATAGGACAATTTTCTTTTGATGGGAGTTGATTCCTTTCTGTAGACTTCGTTTTAGGAACTTGTGGTTTATAACCTGACTTAATAAATTGACTTGTATATATTTGCACTATGATTTGCAATGTATATAAGTGTGGCTGCTTTTAAGATGGAAATTTGGAATCCTACTTTCTTACCCCATTGTTTTATTGTCTGAGATTTTATATGCTTCCGCATACATATATTAAATGAATGGGCCGACGATGCATCCTAGGACGTTGCTATTAATTGACCAAGGTAAGGGATGGGTGCGTACTCGAGGATCGGGGCATGACAAAGGATGGTACAGATATCTCAACAGTGGTATCAACGTATGACCAAATTTGCTTTATTGGTTGAAAAGTAAAGATGACTCAAAATGTGTTGGTCGTATTTAACTTTAACATGGGATTTATCTACGCTTGTGCCAATGTTGAGGGACAAGTTTATGATACTCCTATCTTTTATGAAACCATCGAAAGAGGTGATGCACAATCTCCCCATCCTCCTTCAAGTTTGTTAATTAATGGTTTATGTACATCCATTTATATTTATATTATATTTGTGTATGTAAATATTATTTAGTAGATATTGTCAATTAATGGTTTATGTACATCCATTTATATTTATATTATATTTGTGTAGGTAAATATTATTTAGTAGATATTGGATATCCAAATCCCATGAGTTATTTGAGGTTCTATAGAGAAGTTAAATATCATTTGTTAGAGTTTCGATAAGGTTATGCACCTATCGCTACGGGTCATTGAGAAGTGTTCAACTGTGTCCATTCCTCACTTCACTTAGAAATTGAGCAAGCCTTTGGCACATTAAAAATGAAGTAGAAGATTCTAACTAATATGCCAAGTTATCCTTATGAAAAATAAGTGCAAATTGTCATAGCTACAATGGCTTCGAACAGTTATGTATGAAGAAATGTCATAACTGATATGGATTTTGAAATAACGGATTTGGATCTCGAGTATGGATATTCAGTTGACCATGATGTTATAAAGAGGGGACGAGTGCTTTAAATGATAATGCATTCCTTGACATGACACATTTACATGATGAAATAGTTACGGGTTTAATAAATAGTTAAGGAGGTTTGTAATATTTAATGATAACTTATTTCTTTTGTCATGTATATTGTAATGAAATTACTCTCTTTTTTATTGAGCTTGATGTGATTTATTAATATGCTTCTTTTACATTACTCACAACGTGAAAATATATACAATCATTTTTTTATATTTTCTTTTAAACAAATTGAAGTTGCAAAACTTGGCACACAAAAGGACTTTCAAAATATATGTTTACCAAAAAACATTTTCTCCAAGTTGCATCTCAAGGCACTTTTTTAATTATAGTTCACCAAACAGTATTTATATTTCATCAAACCCTTTATGTTAAAGGTCTTTGCATTTCCCCAAGTACAATTCCCCAAAGTCGAACCAAACAAGGCCTAAGATTAGATGCGTTGTAACTTTATTTGATCCTCGAAATTCCTCCGCTAGTCTGAGCAGTTGAAGAGCCATGTTAAAACATCAAGAGATAGCGATGGTAATCGACTAAAACAACCTCTAGTCATTAGGCAGTCGATTACGAGTATCAAAGTTGATAATGAACTTGTAAACCGATATCTTTTTAGTTAATCGGCGGCTATGAAATTGACATCTTCAACTTTGAACCTATTGAGTCGAATTATAGCCAAAATTGGTCTTTGCTTATAGGAGTAAGAATTGTGCTATTGAGTTGAGCTCGAAACTTTATCGATAGAACTTGATGCTCCCGCATCAATAATCATATGAGAATAATGTTCACAAATAATGTAATATCGAGCGAGAGAGGAGTGAAAAATCTGGCACAAATCACACGTAAGTTGGATGTTTCATGATAGCAAAAGTTGCTTGCTCTTTTGCTCTTGGCATGCCGATTGTTACATAACCTTTTCACCTCCTCTCCCCATCTTTCGCGAGTATTACTTGCTTGTGTTGATATATCAATGTCAAAAAAGAAGATACACCCTTGGGCAAATTCCAAACAGCATGTGCTTTTAGAAGTGAGGCCCAACAAAGTGAAATTGTCTTTAGGATTAGCTTATCAAATGCTTAATTTTTGCCCTAGTTCCATAAATTCATTAAGAATCTGATCCAAAATTGATTAGAGGTTTTTTTTTTTTTTTGTTTTTGGGTCGAAAAGGTAGTTATTATTTAAGTAGTTGCAACATTACATCCAGAAGCTATTGCATCGCCCGATACAATATCTTGCAAAATAAATGGAGTGAAGATATTCCAGTTGTGGGCCAGTCTCATGGGCACTTAAGTCGGCCGCCGTGCGTGGTCATGGTGGCATAGCAGGGACAGACATAATTTGCTGTTCCATTTGTCTCCCGTCTATAGAACTGTAGCTGCAAATTAGGGTAAACAGCAAGCAGAGCGTCAATTTCAGCGAACAGCATACGTTCTTCCCACGGTGGCTGCTTTCTCGCTTGAATTGTGTTGATCAAAAGCTGGCAGTCCGACTCAATCACAAGATTTTCGTTATTGAGACCTTGGTGCAACAGGTGATGCAGAGTAAAGGTAAGTGCTTTCACTTCCGTTTGAAACACAAAAGCTGCGGGGAAGCTTTTGGTGTAGACGTCTGTGAGAATCCCCTGATGATTTCGACTAATACACACCATCATGCCTTCTTGACTGCCAGAATGATAAGAACCATCGATATTACATTTTAGGGATCCGCGATCTAGGGGTTGCCATAAATTTCCTGTTTTGATAGCAGCATCCCCTGTTCTTTATCGGCGCTGAGCAGAAGAGTTATGGATTTAGGTTTGTGCAAAGGTGTCTTCAATTGCTCGATTTGGGTCTGGGTGTTGCCGGCAAAAAATCTAGTTGTTGCGCATACACCAGATCTGCCACAAGACTTGTGCAATTGTTTCCAGTCCAGGTAAGAGTCTTTTATTTGTTGCCCTTTCTGTGATCCAATCATCCAAACGATGCACTATATAAGGTGATACGGAAATGTTGAGCTGAGGATGACTCCATACTCCTTTAGTCCATGAACAGAAAAAGAAAAGGTGTTTTAGGGTTTCTGGAGACCTCTGATTGCATAGATTGCATATAGGATCGGGGGTAATATGACGATGAAATAAATTTGCTTTAGTAGCAAGGGCATTATGGCAAGCTGTCCATAAGAAAGTGCGGATCTTTGGTGCTGTTTGCATATTCCATATCTTGCGCCAAAGTATTCTGGGGTGTTGGTGCGATGCGGAGGCTTGATGATCATTCTCTGTGCGTGCTGTGCTGACAATGGTTTTGTAATTGCTTTTCACTATGTGAATCCCATCCTTAGTAGCTGTCCAAACTAACTGATCAGTAGCATAGAAAGGTCTAAGAGGGATTTTAATTATTTCTACACTAACCTGATCATCAAACATTTGTGTAATTAGAGGAAGTTTCTAGGTTTGGTGGACAGGATCAATAAGATTAGCCACCCTCTCTGGCTCCTCTCTTGTGGTTGGTCCGCCTATAGTCCCTATAGGTAACCATCTATCCTCCCGAATCTTTATCTTCTTACCATCCCCAACTGACCATCGTACATTAGGTAGGATGGCCTCTCTGCTGAGAAGAAGACTCTGCTAGCCCTAGGAAGGACACGTGCCTTTATCTGCTGATTGGAAGTTCTTTGATTGAAAATACAGCCCTTTGAAAATTTGACTCCACAAAGAGTGAGGTTGTTGAATTAAACGCTAAGCCTGCTTACCAAGCATCGCCTTGTTGAACGCCATTAAGTCTCGAAAGCCTAGTCCTCCACCATCCTTGCCAGTTTTAAGCAATTCCCATTTTTCCAATGCACCTCAACCCTGCTGTTATCAGTCGTCCACCAAAAACTGGAAATTTTCTTTTCAGTAAGTTTGCAAAGAGATATTGGAAGCTTGAAGATGGACATTGCATATTAAGGAATTGCCCGTACAACAGACTTGATTAGGATCTCCTTGCCTCCCTTGGACAGTAATCTTTCTTTCCAACCCTCAAGTTTTGCATTTATTCTCCATAATATTCAAGCAAACATCTCTTTTTTAGATCGGCCCCACTCTGAAGGAATACCTAAATATTTTCCATACTGCTGCAGCATCGGCATTCTAAATACTCCTGCTAAATTTTCTTGAAGACTCAACGAATAGTGTTTACTAAAAAATAGTCCTAATTTGTTCTGATTGATAACCTGTCCTGTTGCCATGCAGTATTGGTTTAGGATATTAGCAAGATTCTGACATTCTGTCATAGTGCCTTTAGGAAGAGAGTGATGGCCTAAGATAAAATCTGATAAGATGTTATAATATGTTTATAATACATAGGGTTGTATTTAATAATTTAACATGTGACTTAGTAATACGCTGATGATTCAGGAATACTGATATTGCAAAAATGGTTGGAATGTTTTTTTATATATGGAGACATGGTATAGGTAACATGGTAGCACAAGAGTGCTTTCAACATTCTAGGAAAACCATAAGTAGGCACTTTAGTTTGGTTTTAAATAAAGTATGTATGATATGGGAAATAGTTATGAGTTTAATAAATAGTTAAGGACGCTTGTAATATTTAATAATAACTTATTTCTTTTGTCATGTATATTGTAATGAAATTACTCTTTTTTATTGAGCTTGATGTGATTTGTTTATTTAAAAATTTATTAATATGCTTCTTTTACATTACTCACAATGCGAAAATATATACGATCATTTTTTTCATTGTCTTTCAAACAAATTGAAGTTGCAAAACTTGGCACACAAAAGGACTTTCAAAATATATGTTTACCAAACAACATTTTCCCCAAGTTGCATCTCAAGGCACATTTTCAATTATAGTTTACCAAACAGTATTTATATTTCATCAAACCCTTCATGTTAAAGGCCTTTGCATTTTCTTAATTACATTCCTCCAAAGTCGAACCAAACAGGGCCTAAGATTAGATGCGTTGTATCTTTATTTGATCCTCGAAATTCCTTTGCTGGTCTGAGTAGTTGAATAGCCATGTTAAAACATCAAGAGATAGCGATGGTAATCGACTAAAATAGCCTCTAGTCATTAGGTAGTCGATTACGAGTATCGAAGTTGATAATGAACTTGTAAACCGATATCTTGTTAGTTAATTGGCGGTTATGAAATTGACACCTTCAACTTTGAACCTATTGAGTTGAATTATAGCCAAAATTGGTCTTTACTTATAGGAGTAAGGATTGTGTTGGATCAATCAATGAGGTTTGAGTTGAGCTTGAAACTTTATCGATAGAACTTGATGCTCCCGCATCAACAATCATACAATAATAATGTTCACAAGTAATGTAATATCGAGCGAGAGAGGAGTGAAAAGTCTAGCACAAATCTCACGTAAGTTGGATGTTTCATGATAAAAGTTGCTCGCTCTCGCTCTTTTGCTCTCGGCATGCTGATTGTTACATAACCTTCTCACCTGCTCTCCCCATCTTTTGCGAGTATTGTTATATCAATGTCAAAAAAGAAGATACATCCTTTGGCAAATTCCAAACAGCACGTGCTTTTAGAAGTGAGGCCCAGCTAAGTGAAATTGTCTTTAGGATTAGCTTATGAAATGCTTAATTTTTGCCCTAGTTCCATAGGTTCATTAAGAATCTGATCCAAACTTGATTAGAGGTTTTTTTTTTTTTTTTTTTTGGTCAGAAACTTGATTAGAGGTCGAAATCGTAGAAAACTTCCTTTTCACTATTTAAGACGATGGAAAGGGATGACATTCTTCACTTCCATTGCAGCTGTCAAATAATAAAAAATAATGATAATAATAATGTACCAATAAGAGAAGAAATCAATAACAAACAACGAAGTGAATTCGAGCAAAGGTCAAGCGCGCACGACTTAATTTCCTAACCGACAAGAACAGACCCGGGCGGAGATTTCAATCCCAGTCCTCCCTCGAACACATCGACCCTCCCTCTCCTCCTTCTCCTTAATCTCCCTTCTCCTCCTCCTTCATCACCCACTCGACTCCTTCCCCATCCCAACCTCTCTCTCTCTCTCTCTCTCTCTCTCTCATTGATCCGCGGTCGCTCGTCTCCGGCCACGTCTCCAGGTAAATCGCTCGGGCCTCCGATCGGGATTTGCTCCGAATCCCCTCTCTCTCTCTCGCCGTCGCTCGAGCTCGGAGCTTCGCTCCGGTCGCTCTCGAGCGCCCTTTTCACGTCCTCTCTCTCTCTCTCTCTCTCTCTTTCCAGGGGTTTCCAGGCGCCGCCGCGTTCGAATATGGAGGCCACATTGCCAATGTGCAGCAAATCCGTCGCCGCCTCCACTCCGGTAAGCTCCTCCATCTCTCAATGCCCCCTTTTCTAGCTTTCGCTTTGCTTCTCCCTTCTTTGGTTTTCCCCCCCTTCTGGTGTTCTGGAATCGTCCTCGTCTTCGACCGGGGGGCTGATTCGTTTTCGGGCTCCATGGTGTGATTTGTCGCCCCGGGAATGCAGTAGCTGTGGCTGTGTTGTTTGGCATCTTTAGCTGACGTTTTGTTTTGCCAAGTTCGCGGCTGACGACGGTATGCTTTAGGAGAGTTCAGACGTTTCTTTACGTTGCTAAGTGCTGAAGTTACCCTTTTTCAAGTTCTAATGTTATCTCTTCACCTAAAGCCTGGAACTTGCTGACTGATCCGTTCATAGAAAATCTCTTCCCATCTGGCTTTGGTTATAGTCCTTAAGTACGAGTTTAAATTTCATCAATTTTTGACGAGGTCACGAAGGAAACTCCTTTATAGTACCCATGAAAATAATGGTCGTTTTCACATAGTGATCGGGAGATTTCGGATGCTTTGGGGTGTGTATGTGCACTTGCGGGATTTCTGCTTACTAGTGCCTTTAATTGCTTGATTGCAGGGTCTAGTTTTCAGGAGGGCAGACGTTATCCAGAGTTCTCAATGTAGCTTTTTGGTCGGGAGTAGGGTGAACTTCCCTAAACAAAGATGTCGTGCTGTTAAAGTCGGTCATACTTCTAAGAGGCGTGGGGGAGCTCTTAATGCTACTTGCCGTGCTGATAAGATCTTGGTAGCAAATAGAGGTGAAATTGCGGTCCGCGTTATTCGAACAGCTCATGAGATGGGTATTCCCTGTGTGGCCGTTTACTCAACTATCGACAAGGATGCGCTTCACGTGAAATTAGCCGACGAATCAGTTTGTATCGGTGAAGCACCAAGTAGCCAATCGTAAGTTGCTTCAATTAGTGTGTTTGTCCACTTTGCTGAAGTAAAAGTCCGGAAATATGCACAACTCTTGCAAGCTGCTCTCTAATGATTTAGCTTAAGTTTGACTCTAAATTCATGAGGCTGAAGATGGGGAATTTATTCGTGGTCCATCCTTTGTGGGGTAAATTACTCATGCGCTTGAACGGGGCGACCTCTGGATGCATACTATTTCTCTGATTAATCTCAAAGCGATAATAAAATTGCAAACTAAAAGACTGATTGTTTACTTAAAGCTTGCTCAATCTAAAAAGACAATTGTCTTAACTTTTAAGAGCTGTATTGCAGCTCCGTAAGTAGCTAGGCACCTGGCATCCTGAAAACAATGTCATATTTCATCTTGCACGAGCTTTTTGATAGTATGCTCACTATGCAGCTGGTTAGCTATATATTTGGAAGCTCCGTATGATGGAAGTTGTTGAAACATCTATGAAGTCACATTATCTAACATCATATCTGCTAATTTCTTAAAGAATTTTTTTTTTTTTTTTGAGTTTCATAAAGTTGTGTGAAGGAGAAGAAGTTGATCTTAGTTCTCAAACTTTTACATCAACCAAATGCCTGCATGAGACCAATGGTGCTGTGTCGCTGCTTACAGGTACTTAGTGATCCCGAATGTTCTATCTGCTGCCATCAGCCGTGGCTGCACTATGCTTCATCCTGGATATGGTTTCCTTTCTGAAAATGCAGTATTTGTTGAGATGTGCAAAGAGCATGGCATTAACTTTATAGGACCTAATGTAAGTATAATTTATGAGGAGTTTCATGGTAGAATGTTTCAGAATTGCTATCTTTTAAGAAGCTTATTTCTGATTTGCAAGTAATTTTGTGTTGTGACTTCCGAAAGATTTTAGTTAATGACTTGATTAATGGGATTGAGGCACTTATTCCACCAATATAATGAAAAAGCAGTGGGCATTTTATTATTTTTATTATTTTTATTTTTTGTTATGCATGGCTCAGAGAAACTTTGCATCAGTACCTTTTAATTTCCCAAGGGATCCCAATTGAGCTCCTGAATTGATTAAAAAATTTCTTCAACTGTTGAGCATTGACCATTATAAGCAGATAGGATACTTTTTAAGAACTAAGAACTGACCACAGCATGCTGTTGTTCAAATTATAGAAACTTCAAGTCGATTTTATCACTAAGTGGTGCACAATATTTACAAAGCCTTTCTATAAAGCATGTTTAATCTCAGTTTTTATTGCATTGCAAATGTAGTATCCATGGGCTTCACTAATTTTCTTCAGGGCAACTCGTTTTTTACACTACTTATATTGGAATAGCAACTGTAAGAACTTCTATACACCTCACTCTTTGGTATTTAGTTGTCACAGAGATTGTGGACTCTTGAAGAGAACCGACATAGAATTAAAAAATATATACATACATAGTTACATAGTTATAGAAATGCATTCTAGTCCATGGGCTCCCTCCTCTGTAAGGGTTGTCTACTGTCCACACCCCTTCCTTTGCACTTTTTTAAAGAGGCTGTTTCCATTACTTGCAACTGTGACCTTCTAGAAACAGGATGGGTTACCTCACCATTACTACAGTGCTATCTCATTTCTACACCTAAGTTCTTGCATGCATTTTGCAGCCTGAGAGCATCCGAGTGATGGGTGATAAATCAACTGCTAGAGAAACAATGAAAAATGCTGGTGTTCCCACCGTTCCGGGAAGTGATGGGTTGTTGCAGGTATTCGTAGCAGCTACTGTGGGATGCATTTGCAGCTATTCTTCAAAGTTCCCATTAGTAAGATAAGATTAATTTTGATGGTTATTGCAGAGCACAGAGGAAGGAGTCCGGCTTGCTCAAGAGATTGGTTATCCCGTGATGATTAAGGTAAATTTCTTGGTCTAAGTATAATATACTCAGTTTCTGGAGAATCTTAATCTTCTTCACTCTTAGTTGCTTTCAAAGGCTTCTGCCTTTCATGCTTTGATTTTTTGCTAAAAAAGCGTAATATTGCCAGTTCGTCTTTTGTTTTTCTTTAGAGTTTCCTGTTGATGTGCTAGAATAGTTCCTTGATATTTTTTTGTTGATAAAAGGCGGTGCTTCCTTATGCTAATATATAATGGACATACTGTGCCCTTATGTTGCTGGGACTTGCCCTTTAGCCACCAAGTGCCCATGTCAACATGACATGATGGTCGTGTGGGTATGTCATCTGTTAATGCTTCTTTTACTTTCTGAAAGAAGGGAAGTGAATTTAATGTTTGAAGGTTAAATGTCACAAAAAATTAACTTTATTTTTATGGTCTGGACACTTCAACCTTTTCCTTTTCCTCTGCAAATCTAAGCATGAAAACTCCACTCGTGGGTAAGATGGATTCTTTTATGCTAATTTCTCATGTGATCAAGGCAGGCAACAGCAGGTGGTGGAGGACGTGGAATGCGTCTTGCTAAAGAGCCTGATGAGTTTGTAAAGTTGTTACAGGTATTATTTCTGTCTGCTCCATCTTTCTTGTGGATGCATAGTTCTCAATTCTGATTTTAATTGTTTTCTACTACTTATTCTAAGTAAATCTGCTATAGGAAATGGAAGTTTATATATATATTGATGCTCTGACCTTTATCATTTATCAGTTTTGGTTGGGAGCTATGTGATTGTACCATTTGATGAACAGACAATAAAATCCATTTTCTGATCCATGTCCTGGCTTTCTATTTGTGACTCTATATATGGTCATCATCACAAGTCAAAGAAAAGAATGAAAAAGAACAGTGCGCTAATAATGTCCACCAGACACGATTTTCATAGATCTAACTTTGATGAGACTATTACTTTGAGGGTATTGTTGATTATTTTAGCAGCATCCAGGAGATGACCTGAAGCAAGTTTGATAAAAAACATGGAGCTATGCTATACCTTTTGGACTTTATGTTTCATTGCATTACTAGTTTTGTCCCCATGGTTCTATCTTTGGACAATCTCAGATCTTGTTTCTTATCAAATTCAATGTTAATTCTTTTATCCTGCTGTGTTTTATTGATCTTCTGATGATGTTGGGCCTGCTCTGGCTGTGTTCTATAGCAAGCTAAGAGTGAGGCTGGGGCTGCATTTGGCAATGATGGAGTTTATCTGGAAAAGTGTATTCTGAATCCAAGGCACATTGAGTTCCAGGTACTTGCTGTCTTTAAACTTTGACAAGGCTTGCTGGAAATGATCACATTATGGAATTTAGTTGTAGAATATGCAGCTGCATGTGAGTGTTTTTGTCTTTGAGCACCAAAGATAAAGAAGTGAGTGGTGGTACATCTATTTCTTTGATTGTATTTGTGGATTTTGATCCAATTTTGACTGCTTTACATGGCTCTCTTCAGGTTCTAGCTGATAAATATGGCAATGTTGTTCACTTTGGGGAGCGTGATTGCAGCATCCAGGTACTGCTGGTTACATTTCTCATTGCAATTCAGTTGTGTTCAGGGGTGAGCATGTTCATGGAGGGGCCAGTTCTAGGCCGGGACTCTGGAACAGGAAAAGCACCAGATCCTCCCTATATTTTTAACTTTCAATTTCAAATCTATGTTAATCAAGGCCTAACTTAAACAAATGGGCAGAAAATTTTCTGTATAAAGCAATTCAGGTCCAAGATAGTTAATTATCTATGTAAACTCGAAAAAATAATGTTAAAGTGAGTAAAATAGTTGATGTTGAGGCCAAAAAATGCTCAACTGCCTTCTGATGTTGGCACCTTATTGTGGGCCTCTAAATTAATTATTGAATGAGTACTTGCAGGTCACTTCCACCTTGATCAAAAGTTACGGCATAGGGCTGTGAATTCCTACCATAGGCTTCCCCACTAAACTTTAACTAAGCCACAACATAATCTAAAACCAGTATAAAAACTCGGTGTTACCTTGGAAGGTGGCCTAGCCTGTTCAATTTCAAGGTAGAACCACCTTCCGAGGCTGACATTAGAAACCTACTCAGGTATAGGCCACTGCTAGACCTTTCGAAGTGGACCAGCCAGGCTGGTTCTGGCAGATTCCCAATGTGAAGCAGGGCAGTGCTCAATCCTAATTGTGTCATATTTGTGAAATTTAAGGTGCACAATATCGCAAGATTGATCATGCTTGTATCAAATATCAAATGGTATCTTGGCCCTAAAACATATATTGAAGTGTACCTAACATTAGAAGCATTGGGAAAGTATATGGTGGTTAGATTGGTTAAATCGCAAGTCTTCAAATATTGAGTGCCTTCTTTATTAGACATAAGTTCTCACTTGAATTTTGATTAGGAAGTCTTACTATTGAATTTTTCTAGTAAGTAATGTTTATTGGACTCTCTAATGTTTAGAGAGTGTATTCACTCATTGGCATGTTATGCTTTCAAAAACATATACTTCTAGATCTTTGGTTGGAAGAAGTTCTCGTCATAAATTTCTGGGTTGCATGATTTCACCCCAAATATGAGAGAAATCTTCATAACAAATAATCTCAAATCAAGGTAATGTCTGATTATTAAAAACTGTAGTGGGCTGAACTTTCCTTCCGACATAGCTGCTTAATGTGTATCTAGGTGAAATTTGGTAATCTGTTGATATGGTTGTAGCTGGGTATCATGTTTTATATTTTGGTTCTCATGGAAAACATCCATACAACTTTCTAGTTTGGAAGTAAGAATAAAGAATATCCAATGTTTTCTAATGTCATTTACCGTTCTTTATTATCTTTCACTGGCTGTTCATAGGATAATATATGTAGTTCAGATATAATATGCCAACGTGACTATGTACATGTATACAATGTCAGGGTGGATGTGTTTGGGATTTCCTTCTAATCATAATTAATCTTGTCATAAAAGTAGTCCAGGAAATTATAAAAATTGCATCTTTCACTCCCTTCTCTAGCACCCTTCATGCTGTTCATGTGTGTGTCATTTATAGGGCAGTGAAGTATGTTTGATGTCAACTGGCAAATTTTCACCCTTAAACTGGAGTTAAATCCACGTAACCTGTGGATGCATTTCTTTCCTTGAATGAGTGAAAATTTTCTAAAGGTCAAAGTTGTTTTGATGTGATGCTTGATCTTGCTCTGTGTTATTTGGTGAAACAAACTAGTATAAAAGCAGCAGCAACAAACTAAGTCTTTTCCTGTTATGTGGAAAAATAACTTCTAACATTAGGACAATATTAGCATGCCATGGTCAAAACAAAAGCAACTCTAATGAAAAATGAGAGGACACACAACATCATCTTCAAGAGATGGTCCATCAGTCTATTCTTTGCCAAGAGCATGTCAAGATCCCAACATACCCTGTGTACCATCTAAGTTTGCAATTTGTGATTGTTGGATGTTCAATGAGGTCTCATCCCCTAACGAGGCTTTAACAGGAGAGGGGATTAACAAACATATATAAGTCTGAGATCCTTTACAAAGATGTAGATTTTGTTTGCTTCTAGCTTTAATCTTATGAATCTCATAAATATGATTTATCGAGCAGAGGCGGAATCAAAAGCTTTTGGAAGAAGCACCTTCCCCAGCATTGACCCCAGAGTTGCGAAAAGCCATGGGTGATGCAGCTGTTGCAGCAGCAGCATCTATTGGGTACATTGGTGTTGGGACAATCGAGTTCCTTTTGGATGAAAGAGGATCCTTCTACTTCATGGAAATGAACACTAGAATCCAGGTGAGAGCTGTTCTTGTTTTCTCAGGTACAGTGTTGAGGGTCTATGCTGTTTATCTTTAGAAATATTAATGGAATTCCCTTTCTTTCTATGGTGGACTCCATGTTCAGGTCGAGCATCCAGTAACAGAAATGATTTCTTCTATCGATCTGATCGAGGAGCAAATTCGTGTGGCAATGGGAGAGAAGCTCCGCTACAAACAGGTAAAGAAAGTTTAGAGCCGATAGGCTGCTGAAGTTTGACCTGTGGTCCTTGTTTACATTTTTTCTGTTTGCAGGAAGATATTGTTCTCAGAGGACATTCAATAGAATGCCGTATCAATGCTGAGGATGCATTTAAAGGATTCCGGCCTGGACCAGGTACTGTTGATATTCTGCGATGAATGTTGGGGCAATGGTGTGAATATCTTGCATTCACGGGCACAAAAAATCTATAGTACCATTGCCTCTTTTCATAGGTCCAAGCTCTTAATGGGTGTAAATTTATTATAGGTTTGTTCCTCCCTTGATTGCATTCCGTCAGAATTCATGATTTGATAGACAGAATTTCCTTGCTTGACTGAGACATGTAGTTTTTCCGTTACTAGTTTAGAATGTGATTCAAAGCTTTGTAGTTTGTAGTCATAGTCGTCCTATTAGGATATGAATCACGAATCAAAATCTTAATTCTATGTTTTGTGGATCATGAGTCGAATCGATTCACAAAGTTTGGTGAAGCAAAAATTATTTTGTCATGACAGAGATACATATAAATAAGTAGAGTTGGCAAGGGATTTGGGTGGAAAGACCTATTTAATTCACATTCTCCCATTTTCTTTTGAATATAATAATATGCATGACACAGCATACCCAAAACCAATCCCAACCCAAACTCAATTCAAACCCGTTTGATTAACTTTTATTTTCAAAGGAATTTTCTTAGCCCACCCCTTCTACCACTCTGGTGCAACTGCCATCACTGCCATGTCTCCACATTTACCTTGATGGACCACAAGCCTATCACCACTTTTGCTGCTACCAACTTTGATACTGCAATAATCACGGCTTCTGCTATTAGAAAACTAATCGGCGGAAACATATTTCTATCAACATTTGACGAAACTTTTGTGCATTTTTGGGCACTAGCTACACCTATTGACTTGCCGTGCAATTTTGTTTTTTATTCATTTGTTTGACATTTCATACTGTTAAGGCCTTAAATCAACTTGAGTTGCAAGATTTAGAGTTTTATCTGATAATATTGGTTGTTGGCTTAAATCCTCAGTCATTTTAGAGTTTCATACCTTTTTTGTTTTTTGGTCATGACATATTTATTTCATTCACTCATTTTCTTACGAATTTCTCTATATAAAAATTAACTCGTGATCATAAATTTTCTCCTCTCTTGAAAACCAGGGAGAATAACAGCATACTTGCCTTCTGGAGGTCCTTTTGTTCGAATGGATAGCCATGTATATCCAGATTATGTGGTTCCACCAAGCTATGATTCCTTGCTTGGGAAGGTTAGTCAAAATGTTGTCCCTCTCTGTTATTGTTTTGTGAGATTATGGCATGGTAAGCCAATCAATGGTTCTGTTGTTGGGTCTTATGTTCAAAGCATCTTGCTTTAGATAGTAAATCTTCTTATCGTACATTGCTAATGCATTGTAATCACGAGGTTCTTTTTCCCCCAGTTTATTGATTAGGATGATCAACTAAAAATGGGAAATTACAAAAAGCATCTGGAAGTTTACATATACAAAAAAAAAAAAAAAAAAAAAATCTCAATTTTAGAAAACTTAAATTTGAATCTCCTCCAAAGTACAAGGAAACATTTACCCCCAAACTCTATAACCATCTCTTGCCCCTCTCTCTCTCTCTTCTCTTCCACCGTTTATACTCGGTCACATAGAGCAGACTTCAGCGCCCCCTGCCCCTCCAGCACCCCCTGCCCCACCACACCCCCTCCCCCGCGGGAGCCCGCAGGCACCACTGTCAGCATCACCTGATGCTGCCTCCTGTGCCTCTCTTGCCTCAATCCTGCCCTCTCCCCTCTCTCTCATGGAGCTGCCGGCAATGGGAGATCAAGCTTTGTGGGCTGTGAGCTCAACCAGTATGGTCTTGCGTAAGCCACCAGTTCTGCCCCGAGGCTCATGCAAGCTTGGCAAGCTCCATAACAGAGTTCCTGGCAGCCATGGGATACTAGGACATGATCTGGTCCAGATTGGGTTGCAACCGTATCTATGGCAATGATTGTTACTGGCCTCAAGTCCGAGGTTGGTGATAATCGGGGACAGCAGGGGGGCCTGGTGGACAGCTGGTGACAGTAGGAGAGATAGTGGAGGAGAGAGATGCATAAGTTTTAAAGTGAGGACAGTGTTTGATATGTGAGTGCAAACCTTAGAAGGCTTCTTGCAATTATCCCTTAAAAATTTGATTCTGCTTGCAATCTTGAATTTAACATGGATAAAAATCATGAATATCCAGCATAATGAAGGCTTAACATATTCTAACTATTGAGTATGTCTACAAGAGTGAGAAGAAATGCAAAGAGTGAGAAATGAGAATTGATTAGCAGTATGTTTGTTGACACTGACGTCTTCATTCTTAGGCTCAGTAGAAGAGCTCTGTGCATTGCATGAGACGAAGGGCTAGTGTTATAAAGATGATAGCGAGACAGTCTTTGAAGTTGGGTTCTTAGCTTTAATAGATGACTCTTATTTGTTGATATTATTCATTGCTCTTCAGTACTCAAACTTGGCGTTTAGTATCTCTAAATGTATGCTTCTGCATGATGATTTACATGTTTTCTCCTGTAATCTTTACATGGTCACTGCAGCTTATAGTATGGGGTCCTACAAGGGAAAAAGCAATTGAGCGTATGAAGAGGGCCCTCGATGACACTATCATAACAGGTAAGCACAGTTTTGTTAGCTCTGAGCTCCAACTGAAGTATTATTTTCCACATCTCCTTTTGTTGTCCTTTTGGTCCAATTTGGAAGAATAACCTTCATCTGCGATTCTTTTGAGGAATACTGAGGGGTTAGTTTGCAAACCAAGATATCTCTTATCCAGATATAATTTCTATTTACTGCAGGAGTTCCCACAACCATCGACTACCACAAACTTATCCTTGACATTGAGGTTCGCACACATCTTATACTTACCTGGATAGGATCATCTGACTGGTCATAATTTTTTTTAGTCAGTATGAAGCTATTGAATTTGGTTTCTTTTACTCTGAAGGATTTCAGAAATGGCAAGGTGGATACTGCCTTTATTCCTAAGCATGAGGACGAGCTAAGGGAGGTAAGGGTTTGGAAAATTCAGAGCATTATGACCAGACATGAATCTAGTAATTTGCTACTCTGTTGAGTTGGGATGGCTAATCCTGACCCTCGACATTCTGTTTTGAGCATAGCCAACCATTCTTCGCCATTGTCTGGGTAAAAAACAACTATCTCCAATCAAATCTTGTACTTAGATCCAAACCTAGATATCTGCATATAATTTGGTACGAAATTCACTCATGAGAATGTTGAATTAGCTTTGATCTGCCTCCAGCATATTGGTCCTCCCGCACACTTCGATGTTCTTATGCATTTCCAATAGTATTGGATGATGATTTATTTCCCAATGCTCGTCTTGACTCACATTGTTTTCGGATTCTTTTCCCCCTGTATTCTAACAGCCTCAGAAAATGGTGTTGGCAGCACCTGCAAAGGAATTAACTGGTGCTACGGTCTAGATGGATCGTTTTACTCGAAGTCACTAGCATCCACAATGTTCATAGATGGAAGTATGTCGTCCTCAAACGGGGAGCTGAAAATCATTAATATACACTGGCGCGGCGGGTTTATCTGTTTTTGTTGGAATAAGTCAAGAGTTGTTGGATGAGTTATAGGTCTTTGTTTCGTGGACGTTAGATAGCATGGGGACTCGTTAATTTACTGAAGCTATTTATGGGGCTGCTTCTTTTATTGTTCTGAACTTTAAATGCACACTTATATTTACCTTCTTCCCCAGTTATATTTCAGATTTGCCTAATTGGTTTCGCCACGAGATTAAGTGAATTAGCGTCATAGTCCTGTGATTTCCTACTGTGCCTATGTTGCATGTCATGAATGCATGGTAATATGATCATATTTAATCTTTTGGCTTAAAAAATGATCTTCAAATTTCCTCTCCATATTAATTTGCGTGATTAATTTTGGAAATCTACAATTTACATCTCCAACAAGAAAACCGAAAATAAACATATTAGGCCCCGCATGGAAACATTTCTGTTCCATTTTCTTAGGAACAGAAACAAAAAAAATTGTTTCTGTTCCTAACAGTTTTTGAACAAAAGAACACGTTTGGTAACGTTTGGTCCTAGGAATAAAAAATGAACGAAACACGTTTGGTAAATTTTATTCTTTTTTTTTTTATTTCTTTTAATTTTTTAAACATTTTTATTATATTTTTTATTTTTTCCTCTTTTTTTTTTTTTTTTTTTTCGGCTTTGGTCCACCCACCGGCCTCCGGATCGCCGACCGGCGGGCCGCCTCGCCTCCCACCACGGCGAGGCTCGCCGGCCCTCGGCGAGGCCGAGCCTCGCCGTGGTTGGCCGAGGCTCGGCCTCGCCTTGGCCGGGCGAGCCCGAGCTCGCCCAGATCCGGCGAGGCCGAGCGTCGCCGCCCCGGCGAGGCTCGGCCTCGCCGGATCCGGGCGAGCTCGGGCTCGCCCGGCCATGGCGAGGCTCGGCCTCGCCGGATCTGGCGAGGCCGAGCTCGCCCGGCCAAGGCGAGGCTCGGCGTCGCGCGCGCGGCGGCGAGGCCGAGCCTCGCCATGGGCTGGGCGAGCTCGGCCTCGCCCGGATCCGGCGAGGCCGAGCCTCGCCATGGGCCGGGCGAGCTCGAGCTCGCCCCGATCCGGCGAGGCCGAGCCTCGCCGGGGGCGGCGACGCTCGGCCTCGCCGGATCTGGGCGAGCCCGAGCGTCGCCGGCCACGGCGAGGCTCGGCCTCGCCGGATCTGGGCGAGGCCGAGCTCGCCTAGCCATGGCGAGGCTCGGCCTCGCCCGCGCGGCGACGCCGAGCCTCGCCTTGGCCGGGCGAGCTCGGCCTCGCCCGATCCGGCGAGGCCGAGCCTCGCCGGGGCCGGCGACGCTCGGCCTCGCCGGATCTGGCGAGGCCGAGCCTCGACGGCGGTCGCCGGCCATGGCCGAGGCGGCGACCGGCAAAAGAAAAAAAAAAAAGAAAAGAAAAAAAGAAGAGAAGAAGAAGAGAGAGAGAGAGAAAACGTTTTTTTCATTTGTGTTTTACGGAACAAGAAACACAAATTTTGTGTTTCTTTTTTTGTTCCAATTCGTTAGAAACAAAAAAAAAAAGAAGCAATGCCTAAACGCAACCAAACGCGTTTACATTGCTTTTTTTTGTTCCCAAGACACTTTCCGTACGAAGTGTCGGGGGAACACTTTTTGGGAGTGTTACCATGCACACCCTTAACCTCTACCACACAAAAATCTAATCCCCCTCCTCTCTCTCTCTCTCTCTCTCTCTCTCTCCCCCTCACTAATATCAGCAGTCTCCTCTTTGACCAGCATCGCTGCCTTTGACCCACGTTGCCTCCTCCAGCAACAACAAAGACGACGCTTACGACGCGCGGTCACCCCTCTCCATCCTACACCGTCCTCTTTTTCACCCTCTCCCCAATGCAGCTTGGTCAACTACAGCTGGCATCATGCACGAGCTTGTTCTTGACCCCATGACAGAGCTCGAGTTCGATGCCACGGCCATGTTTGGGCTTGATGATGTGGTCGGGCTTGAGCCCGCCAGATCTCGGGCTCAGTGTCGGAACTTGGATGTGGGGCTTGAGCTTGGGGCAATGACAGAGCTAGCTCGGTACCGGAGCTTGGGGCCACTCTCTCGGCAGCCAAGGAGGGGCCACTAATCTCATGGTAGACAGGACAAGGGGAGGGAGAGACTGGTGGGGTGGCAGCTGTGGTCGAGTGTCATAGATGGATTATCAAGTCGTCAATCCAAAGAGACAAGAACCATTGGATCGGCAAGTGGAACTTGATCTCCACCAATGGATGGCGACAAGGGGATTTGTATCCATCAAGATGTATCTCTATTATTGAATCGGTCGAGATTGGGATTGAATCTCTCTACTGTTAGATCGATAGGTGGGAGCAAATCTACACCATTAGACTGGTATGTGATATTAACTTGTGAGAATTGATACCTACCATTAGATTGAAAGGTGAGACCAGCCGCTGTATTTAGAAGGATTCTTGTATAAACAGGGTGCCCTCTCTCTCATTTGTATCCTCATGTATTGGAGTAATAGAATTACATTCTCTTCCAGAGTTTCTCTTTTTGAACACTTCTCTCTCTATGATCCGGGGGCTAAGTGATTAATCCTTGGGGGAAAGGCTTACTTAGGCATCCAAGTAAGAGGCGATCAAGCTAAGGAGGGCCTAAATGCTGCAGGATTCGCGATCTCAAGTATCGGCCTGTGACAAGTAATATCAAAGCAAGTTGTCGAGAAGGTGATTGAGAGAAGTTAGTGGCTACATACTAGGTGTTTGAGAAAATGTTGGAACAAGTGGTTACCACTATTGCTGATGTTGGTGAGAAGGCCCAGGAGAAGGACACCCGTGTGAGGGCTAAGAGGGCTTCCTCAAAAGGATTTTGTGTATTCCTTCGAAGAGAGACTCACCAAGATGAAATCAATGATGGACAAGTTTAGCGAGGAGGTGAGGGAACAAATTGACTAGCTCAAAGAGTCACTCTGTGGAGATTTCTCAGGTGCCTTGAATGCAATCGCCTAGACATTGCACGAAAGAGGTGATGCCCTTGAGATCTTGACGTGACCTTCAAGAGGAGCTCGAGATTGTTTAGCATGAATTCAAAGCTTACAAGTCAATTATGGTAGGTGAGCTAGAGATGGCCAAAGATGAACTCAAGGCTTGCAAAAAGGCCATGGCACGAGGAGTGGTCACCATGATGCCAGGTCCAAGGGTGGATGCTCCAGAGCCAAAGTAGTTCAAGGGAGATCAGTCCACCAAAGAAGGGGACAACTTCATACAGGGCATGGAGCAACGCTTCAATGCCATGATATATCAAGGATGATGAGACTAAGGTACAAATTGCTGCTATATACTTAACTAATGCAGCTTTGGTGGCGAAATAGGATGGAAGGTGGGGTGCCAAACTGATCATTCAATGGTTTGCCTTCGTCACTGCTTTTTGCGAGCAATTCTTCTTGGTCAAGACAAGAATGAAGCCCGAAGTAAACCACGCCGTCTCTCACACAAGAGAGATATCTGCAAGCATGTGCAGAGTTTTCCAAGCTATTCTTGGAGATTCCAGATATGACCGAGTTTGAGTCACTACTTGCATTCACAATGGGCTCAAGCCTTGGGCAAAGTTGGAATTGGAAAGCCTTGGAGTGAAAGAGCTATCGAGAGCTCTTACCATAGCTGAGTTTTTTTATTGTTCTCCATTAGTTCAAAGCTCATAAGTCCAAGGGAAAAGGTAGGGGACGGATCACCACCATGAAAAGGATGAGGAAGAGGAAGCTATTCATGATTGATGGGATGAGCAAGGAAAGAGTCTGAGTGGCAAGTTGACGAAGCCACAAGGAGAAGTGTATGAGAAATTGATCAAGTCCTTCTTTTGCGAAGGTCCATGCCTTGCTTGGGATTTCCCAAAGAAGGGTAAACTTTCAGCAATGCGAAGCGAGGAGGAGGACGAGGAACCAAAGCAAGAGAAGAAAGAAGTGCAGCTTGGGACATTGAATCTTCTCAACTCCATCAAGACTCGAGAACTACCCAAGAAACCTGCAAGTATGAGTTTGCCATTCGTGGAAGTCAAGGTTAATAACACAGAACTCTATACCTTGGTTGACATGGGCACGTCAAACATGTTCATGTCGAACAAAGTGGCAAAGGGCTTAGGACTTCGAGTGGAGCCAACTAGACATAGGTTATGGGTGATCAAATCATATGGTGTACTGGCTGTAGGCATCATTCGGGACTTGGAGTTACACATCAATGATTGGAAAGGCAAATTCTTTATCGAATTAATTTTGCTCAATGAAAACGATCTTGTTTTGAGTTTAGAATTCTTTGGTAGGATGGATACCATGATTCATATGAGATATGAGAACTAAAGTACCCAAAATACCCATTAATGGTGGCAATGATCCTTGGGTTGATGGAGACCAAAGTTGTCTTCGTGATATGCCTGGATAAAAGGCCGAGAGTTGAGGGTGAAGGCACAACCTTTGGAGGAGCCAAAGGTGGAGTTGGAGCGATCCACCCCAACTCAAATTGAGATGTCAGTTCATGTGCTTTTTCCGGGAGTGGAGGACTTGTTGGGCAACATGGATGTGGCCGAATTGAGGAAGGAGTTGCGGTTCAAGAGCCATATAGCTGACAAGTACATAATGGAAAGACCAAGTGACATGGGAGACGGAAGAATTGCTAATGTTTGATAAAGGCGATGGATTAAAGGAAAGATGCGATTGGGCAAGCAAAAGACTCCGAGGTGAGAGTGCTTAATGTTGTAATTATGGTTAATGGATTAACGAAAGCCAATAAATTAAGATACGCATTTTTTGTTCACGTATCTCTTTTGGATTCATGAATTTTTTAGATTTATGTATCTTTTAGTTCATGTATTTATTGAGTTTACAAATCTCTTGAATTCATGTGTCTTTAAATTCATGAATCTCTTGAATTCACGTATCTATTGATTCATGAATCTCGTGGATACATGTGTCTATTTAATTCATGTATCTCTTCAGTACATGACTAAAAAGCTCTATAAATAGATAGGAGCATAGAGCTTCATAATGGTTTTGGTTTTTTTGACTCGATTCCAAAAGAGCTTTGATATACGTTTCAACTCTTCTATTTTTTCCTGGGTGTGTTGGTTACATTGATGTTATGATGACAACAAACAGTTTGTGTTTTCTCTAGATATAATTTCCAACACTTAAGGCGTCGCTTTTGGTGGGGGAGAATTTCAAAGATTGATTGCCAAATCATCAACCCAAAGAGACATAACGGTGGGTGGGAGTCGATCTCATGTGGGCGGAGGGAATAAAACTGAAAATGGCATTTTCCTCATTCTTTTTGATTTTTTTTTCTTTTTTCCTTTGGGTTAAAACCATGCTTCAAGATGGAAGATCGATTAAATTAAGTTGGCCGATCTTTCTTGCCTTCTACTCTGCAACATGGAAACGGGCAACGATGACTTGAATCGTAGAGGAGCAGAGATTCATTCCGCAGTTGTTCATGCTCGAACCTACGAAGATGACTCTAAAATTACGTTTTTTTTTTCTTTTTTTCCACTGCCATGCTTTACTCGTGTTTTGTGCAGTCAGTCATTTGAAATTTGTGAATATTCATTATTGGATATGTTGAACAAGTGCCGTTAGCCATTTTTACCAAGACCCTTTTCTCAAAATTATGAATCAAATAGGGATTAATTCACAAGAAATCGGAAAGTAAAAGGACATGGGGAAAAAAAAAAAGGAACCTACAGGAAATGTATTTTGCAAGATTCCACCAGAGATTGGATTGCCAAATTCCACCGCGTAGGCATTTTCTATTGGAATTTGGTCAGTATTTATCTGGTGTGAAATTAGTTTTCTGAAAAGTATTAATTATAAATAAATGAAAGCCTAATGCCTGTTGTTGACACCCAAAAATATCCGTGCAAGCAAATGTTGGTCATGAGGGACAAAAAATTCTAAAATCGCCCTCATGGCCGTATATGGACCATAATCTACATCAGCTCCGTCCACAAGTGGTTATGAAAATAAGGAATAGTCAAGGACTTTGAGAAACCTTGGGCTGAATTTCAACAAACATACAAGCAAAGACTTATGATTTCATAATGAAGCAATTGGTTGTCATGTGTTGAAGCCAAGGGTCATTGATGAAGATATAACATTGACGGTAGAAATAGGTGGGAACGGTTAAAAGAGCGCCAAACTCAAGAGTAGTTAATACTAGTTGGACAAGCTGCGAAAATGTTGTCGAACAGGTCAGAAACTAAATATGAATAAGGTGGGTCGACATAGAACATAGGGCAACTCTTGAGGAGGAAGTAACTGATTATTGACGGTTACTAGATTGGCCTATAAATACCGCAAGCAATCTAACAAAGAGCCCCCTCGAACATACATAAAATTGTTTTATCTTGCTTTCAACCTTATGTAGTCTAGCCTAGCTTAAAATTCCTATCATAGATTCAATTTCAGTGAATGTCTATATCTTGGTAGTGTTGTCGATTAAATTTCAGGGTTAACCCATTGTTCAACGTCGTCAATTAGATTCTGATGTTGTGTCCTCATTCTCATCTAGGAACAATGTTGGTTAAGTGTTGTTGCCTCTGTCTAGCATTGTTGATTAAATTTTGACGTTGTGTCCTCATACAATCCTAGAAATAGTGTTCACTAGATGTTGTTGCCACTATCCAGCGTCGTCGGTTAGATTCCGACATTGTGTCCTAATACACATCTAGGACAATGTTCACCGGGTGTTGTTGCTTTTATCCAACGTCATCAATTAGATTTTGACATTGTATCCCCATACACATCTAGGACCAGTGTTCACCAGGTGTTGTTGCCTCTGTCCATCGTTGTCAATTATATTCTAACGTTGTCTCCTCACACACATCTATGAGTAGTGTGCGCTAGGTGTTGTTATCACTATCTAGTATCGTCAATCAGATTTTGATGTTGTGTCCTCATATCTATTTAGGAGTAGTGTCTACTAGGTATTATTCTCATTGTTTAGCGTTGTTGATTAGATTCCAACATTGTGTCATCGAACTTAGTAGAGAGCAAGCAATGCTTTTTAGGCATCCTGTTAATATCTAGTATTATTGAAGCATCTTCCATATTGTATAAACCACTTTAATTTTAATGGGCTTTTATTATTATGTTAAAGTGAGTTTAATTGACCTCACTGATTAGGTTTTGATATTGACTATCAACTATCGTTGATAATAAGCTCGTGTTAAGTTAGCGACTTCTTTGAATTCGAGATTATAATGTGTATAGTCTCATTTGCATTTGACCATCTTTGTTCAAAACTGACACAAAACCTAAGTCTCTTTTAATAAAAATCAAAATATAATACTTGATGAAAAATATTTCGTTATGAGATCCAAAATCGGCGAAACACCTATTAAATTAAACAAAAAATTTAGTATCTAGATGGAATTTCACTCAATTTCCATCGATGTAGCAATTACGTCTCGTATTGTATCATGTGTCACGTGTTCATGTCTGTGTTGATACTACTTAGGTGACGGCAACTCCATTGACAAACACTGACACCCCACTTGTGATTACGCAACAGCCACAAGCAAAGGGCCTAGCCCTCCTTCCTATGGTGGTTTCTTTTTGTCTTGTTTTTTTTTTTTCTTTTAAAAACTTTTAGCTTACGGCACTGAAGGGCCAGGTCACTATACCTCGGGGAAGACTAGAACAGAACCCCAACACCATAGCCCCCACTTATAACGCTAGCAACTGCAGATTTCGAACTCTCGATCTCAGTGATGAAGGAGAGACTCTCAATCAACATAGCTACCACAACCAGCACTCAACCAACTTTTAGCCTTTTTTAGTTTGTCTTTTTTTTTTTTGGAAAAACTTTAGGATTTTTTTATCCTACTCTAATTAAGATTTAGTGTAAAAATTAGGATTGAGATCAAAATGAGATGGATTTAGTGCTTCGGTTAAATTTAATGTAACATAGTGTGGCACCCCTCGACACGGCCCCCGATCCGCTAGGGTCGCCACAGCCTACTCATCTATCACTTATCCTAATAACATTCCACTCTGATACCATTTCAATTGCAGCGGGTCCATACAACATGGGGGTTTACATCCTTTAGATTGGTCCTAGTGCAGTTCAAATAACGGAAGCATACTTATCATCTCCCAAACCCATACACAAACTAAATGATATGATGCAATACACACCAACTACAACTTTTCATGTATATATAAAAAAAGCTAAAGCCAAATCACTTTTATTTACATACTAAGATGGATTTCACAAGTCGGTATAACAAAAGGGCCAAAACTATAACTAAGCTTGGCGATACTCAAAAAGGAAACCCGACTATACATCAGACGTGAACATCTATCCATCAGCTAGTGTCAGCCATTCCAAAAAGTGTCAACGTCCACCACTCACACGCTCCTATCATACCCATCTTGGTGTATCGGCCGGCGGCGGCGGCAGCATCCCCATCATCCTCCCATCTCTACGAACATAGACAGACAAAAACTCTTGTACAACGGGACCATCAGGTAAGCCCACATCGTACATGACCAAAACACGGATACGGATAAACACCAAACCATGAACACCAACGCAGAGGTGCTCCGAGCACTCGACCTCGACATCATACGGTAATCCATAAAATGTACCACGCGTGACAAGTGCTAAAGGCATCTCTCAATCTGAAATGTTAGTTCCCAAAGGGGTGAGTACAAGCATTCAGCAGTAAAGATCCATCAAACTACACAATACAACAAGCAAGACAATCAATATATCACGAGTAAAGCACATATCATCCATGCTATCAAGCATACATCACCATGCGGACGTGCATATATCACCATGCAGTCATGCATATCTAACCATGCCATCGTGCATATACCACCATGCAATCATACTTGTATTTTCATGAGGTTCATTCCATGCCATATGCACATACATACTTATGATTTCATATCATCCATACACTCATGTATACATCCCCATGAGATCCATTCACGCCTTCATGATCGCATTCTCAATGTCAAATAGCATCAATTTACTTTCATAAGCAGATCATGCATCATGCCATATGTATACACCCATGCACATGATTCAATTTCAATTCTTATCTTTTACAAGGATCTCATTAGTTTTTCTTTCTAGGGACCAATGATTGCATCCCTCAATTTATCGCTCGCACCCAACCTAGCATCACGAGGAGCCTCCGGCACAAACCTTCGGGCATCTCACATCCCAACTAGTATCACGGGGAATCGGATTCCTCGGCATTGTTAGTTGAGTTCACTCCTATGTGGAGGAAGCCCAATGAGTTACAAGCCCAAAAAGGGCTTGAGCCCATATGATAAGTTATATGAGGAAATAGGGTTTCTCACTATCTATATAAAGTGGTAGCCACAAAAGGAAACAGTAACAAGAGAAAAAGAGAAAGCAGAAAATCTGGGGTTTGGGGCAATATCTGATTTACATCAAGCTGGCATCGGAGGTCGATTCGTGGTCCGATTGAGCTGAAATTTTGTTAGCATGTTCGTGGCGCAATTTTCTCGAATCTGAATGGTTTGATTTTCGTTTGAAGTTCCCTACATTAGGTTTTTCGTGAATTGATCAAAACCTGCGTTTTTGATTAAATTTATCCTTGATTTCTTGTGAAGTTCATGTGTATTGTCAAGAATTATGTTCTTGAGGTGTTTGCTACTATGTATCTCTAGTATTTGTTAGAGAAGAAAAATTTTATTGATAGTGAAGATTTTCAGGTAGACTCCGGTCCCGTGGTTTTTTTATCTCCTCACATCGATGAGGTTTTCCACGTAAAAAAATCGTCTTGTGTTCGCGTGCTTAATATTTATTTTACTCTACTATATCGATTCCTATTAGGTTTACACAAGAGGGGAGATTATTTTATTCCATTGCGTTGATTCGATATTGTTCGAATTGTTACCGTTCTCCCATCAGAGTGGTATCAGAGTATCAGGTTATTGCTTGATTTTTCTGCCTTGTGTTAAACAATAGAAACGAATACGAGTAGAATTGTTACACTGAATGGTTTGAATTATCATATTTGGAAAGGGAAGATGGAAGATCTTTTATATGTGAAAGATTTTTATTTGCCCGTATTTGCCGAGGAGAAACCGGAGAATAAAACTGATGTTGAATGGTTTATATTTCATCGTCAAGTGTGTGGTTATATCAAGCAGTGGGTAGATGATAATGTTTTGAACCATATTATTGAGGAAACACATGCACGCGGTTTATGGGATAAGCTCGAACAGTTATATGCTCGAAAGATTGGGAATAATAAGTTATTTTTGATAAAACAGATGATGGCTCTGAGATATCATGATGGTACTCATTTGACTGATCATTTAAATTCTTTTCAAGGAATTATAAATCAGTTGGCTGCGATGAGAATCAAGTTTGATGATGAGATACAAGCACTATGGTTGCTTGGTACTTTGCCGGATTCATGGGAAACGTTCCAAATATCTTTATCTAATTCTGCCCCAGATGGTACGATTACCATTTATTTAGCCAAGAGTAGTATTTTGAATGAAGAGATGAGAAGGAAGACACAAGGATCGTCTTCTTCACATTCTGATGTCTTGGTTGTTGAGAAAAGGGGAAGAAGTGAGTCTCGAGGTCCGAGAAATAGAGATAAACGTCGAGATAAAAGTAGAGGTAAGTATAATAAATTTGCTAATATTGAGTGCCATTATTATCATCAGAAGGGACATATTCAGAGGTTTTGTTGCCAGTTAGAAAGGGAGAAACAAAAGGAGAAAGGTAAAGAGAAGAAAAGTGATAATGATAGCGATGACAATCGTGTCGCTACATTTAAAGAAGACTTTCTCACTATTTTTGATGGTGATGTGGTGAATTTTGTATCTCATGAGACCAGTTGGGTAATTGATAGTGGTGCATCAATTCATGCTACGTCTCGTAGGGATTTCTTTACATCATATAGGTCAGGTGACTTTGGATCTGTGAAGATGGGAAACAATGGACTAGCTCAAGCTATAGGCATCGGTGATGTGTGCCTAGAAACCGGCAATGGCACAAGGTTAGTATTGAATAATGTTAAACATATACTTGATATCCACTTGAATTTGATTTCTACAGGCAAGTTGGATGATGAGGGGTATTGCAGTACCTTCAGTAATGGTCAATGGAAGCTCACCAAAGGTTCTCTTGTTGTGACTAGAGGTGAAAAATATTCTTCGTTATACATTATGTAGGCAAAGTTGTCTACAGACAAAATTAATGCAGTAGATAGCGAAGATGCAGCTGAGTTATGACATAAGAGGCTCAGTCACATTAGTGAGAAGGGTTTGTCAATATTGGCCAAGAAGAAGCTCTTTTCATGATTGAAAAGTTCGGCGCTAAAGAAGTGTGATCACTGTTTAGCGGGAAAACAGAACAGAGTTGCATTTAAAAGCTCCCCTCCTTCAAGAAAGTCAGATATACTGGATTTAGTGCATTCTGATGTTTGCGGTCCTATGAAAACAAAATCACTTGGTGGCTCTATTTATTTTGTTACCTTCATAGATGATTTTTCAAGGAAAATTTGGATTTATACCTTGAAAACTAAAAATCAAGTGTTAGATGCTTTTAAGCAATTTCAGGCTTCAGTTGAAGGGAAGAAATTGAAATGCATCAGAACTGATAACGGGGGAGAGTATATTGGACCTTTTGATGAATACTGCAGACAACATGGTATTCGACATCAAAAGACACCTTCCAAGACGCCTCCGTTAAATGGCTTAGCTGAGAGAACATAACATTGGTTGAAAGGGTAAGATGCTTACTTTCACAGTCAAAGCTATCCGGATCCTTTTGGGGTGAGGCTTTAAGTACAGTTGTGCATGTATTAAATTTTACTCCATGCGTTCCTTTAGAGTTTGATGTTCCCAATAGAGTTTGGACAGGTAAAGATATTTCTTATGATTATTTGCGTGCCTTTGGGTGCAAAACATTTGTGCATATTCCCAAAGATGAGAGGTCTAAACTTGATGTGAAAACACGACAGTGCATATTTATTGGTTATGGATAGGATATGCTTGACTACAAATTTTATGATCTACTTGAAAAGAAAATTATAAGAAGCAGAGACGTTGTGTTTATGGAAGATCAAACAATAGAGGATATTGAGAAATCGAAGATGATTTCAGCATCACAGGTTAGTGATAATCTGGTTGATTTAGATCCAGTTCCTCTTACAAATATTCCTACACAGGTTGATGAAGAGCAGCAAGAAGTCAATGTTCCAAATAACGCACATGTTCCTGAACATGTTGAAACAGATAATACTATTCCTGAACTAGATGCTCAATTAGATGTTCCACTAGATGTTCCAGTTCGGAGATCCGTTAGAGATCGACGACCTTCCACCAGGTATTCTGAAGATGAGTATGTATTATTGACTGATGCAAGTGAACCAGAGTGTTATGCAGAAGCAATAGAAGATGAGTGCAAAAGCAATTGGTTCGATGATATGCGAGATGAGATGCAGTCACTTTATGATAATCATACTTTTGAGTTGGTGAAGTTACCTAAAGGTAAAAGAGCTTTGAAGAACAAGTTGGTATATAGGTTGAAGCAAGATGAACATACTTTACAACCACGGTACAAAGCTAGATTGGTTGTTAAGGGATTCGGTCAGAGAAAGGGTATTGATTTTGATGATATATTTTCTCCTGTAGTGAAAATGTCTTCTATCCGTGTGGTACTAGGCTTGGCAGCTAGCCTAGATTTGGAAATTGAGCAAATAGATGTTAAAACAGCATTCCTACATGGTGACTTGGAGGAAGAGCTATATATGGAATAACCTGAGGGTTTTAAAGTGAAAGGGAAAGAGGATTATGCGTGCAAATTGAAGAAAAGTTTCTATGGCCTAAAACAAGCACCGAGGCAGTGGTATAAGAAATTTGTGTCAGTTATGACAGAACAGGACTATAAGAAGACTTCCTCGGATAATTGTGTCTTTGTCCAAAAATTTTCTGATGATGACTTTATTATTTTCTTGCTTTATGTTGATGATATGCTGATTGTTGGCAAGAATGCTTCAAGAATTGAGTTATTGAAGAAGCAGTTGAGCAAGTCTTTTGCCATGAAAGATTTAGGCTCGGCGAAGCAGATTCTTGGCATTAGAATTACCCGAGACAGAGATGCTAAGAAGTTGTTTTTGTTGCAAGAGAAATATATCGAGAAGATCATTCAGAAATTTTACATGGACAAGGCTAAAGTGGTTAGTACTCCTCTTACTGCGCACTTTAAGTTAAATATGATGCAAAGTCCTACAATTGATAAAGAAAAGAAAGATATGGAAAGTATTCCATATGTTTCAGCTATAGGAAGTTTAATGTATGCGATGGTATGTACATGCCTAGACTTGGCGCACACAGTTGGCGTTGTTAGTCGCTATTTGTCAAATCCAGGTAGAGAGCACTGGAATGCAGTTAAGTTGATTATGAGGTATCTTCGAGGAACTTCAAATTTGAAACTTAGTTTCGGGACCGGGAAACTTGAATTAGTTGGATACACAGATTCCGATTTGGCAGGAGATATTGATACTCGTAAATCTACTTCTAGTTATTTGATTTCTTTTGCGGGTGGAGCTGTGTCATGGAAGTCAAGATTGCAGAAGTGTATTGTACTTTTTACAACCGAAGCTGAATTTATTGTAGCGACTGAAGCTAGTAAAGAGATGCTATGGATGAAGAAGTTTTTAGAAGAACTTGGGTTCAAGCAAAAGAGGTATGTGCTATTTTGTGATAATCAAAGCGCAATTCATCTTGGTAAGAATTTATCTTTTTATTCTAGATCGAAACATATTGATGTTAGATATCATTGGATTAGAGATGTTCTAAATGAAAAGCTATTGGAACTTGAGAAAATTCATACAGATCATAATGGCTTTGATATGATGACGAAGACTCTACCAAGAGAGAAGCTTGAACATTGCCGATTGATAGCAGGGATGGTGAATCCCTCCACATTGTCGTGAGGGAAGATTTGTTAGTTGGGTTCACTCCTATGTGGAGGAAGCGAATGAGTTCTGGCCCAAAAAGGGCTTGAGCCCATATGATAAGTTATACGAGGAAATAGGGTTTCTCACTATCTATATAAAGTGGTAGCCACAAAAGGAAACAGTAACAAGAGAAAAAGAGAAAGCAGTAGGGTTTTGGGCAATATCTGATTTACATCAAGTTGGCATCGGAGGTCGATTCGTGGTCCGACTGAGCTGAAATTTTGTCAGCATGTTCGTGGCGCAATTTTCTCGAATCTGAACGGTTTGATTTTCGTTTGAAGCTCCTTACATCAGGTTTTTCATGGATTGATCAAAACCTGCGTTTTTGGTCAGATTTATCATTGATCTCTTGTGAAGTTTATGTGTATTGCCAAAAATTATATTCTTGAGGTGTTTACTGTTATGTATCTCTAGTATTTGTTAGAGAAGAACAATTTTATTGATAGTGAAGATTTTCAGGTGGACTCCGGTCCCGTGATTTTTTATCTCCTCACATCGAGGAGGTTTTCCATGTAAAAAAATCGTATTGTGTTCGCGTGCTTGGTATTTATTTTACTCTACTATATCGATTCCTATTAAGTTTACACAAGATGGGAGATTATTTTATCCTGCTGCGTTGATTCGATATTGTTCGAATTGTTATCGTTCTTCCATCAGGCACAAACCTCTAGGGCTTTCGGAATTACGTACCACCATACAACTAGGCATTCCCCCTGGACATTACGTATCGTATACCACCAGGCATCTCGAAACTCTCAAGGACCTCCAGGCATGTATTCATAATACAACCAAGCATCCGGCTCAAACCTCCGGGCATCCCGACACCCCCGGGGCATCGTTGGCTCACACCTCCGACGGTCTTGTTATTATCACAATTTATGATCACATATATGTTTCATTTTCAACATGGCATTTGATGCAACAATATCAAAGGTCTCAATCAACTTTTGATGTCATATGATATGCCCAATTATCACCATATATGCAGTATACATAACACCAACGATATCACATTTCATAAAGCAATTCATTGATTTTTGAAAATAGAACCAATTTTCGGGTAAAACAGAATGCACCTCTTTAGTAAAAATTCTTGGAAAATTTGTAAACAATCTCAATAAATTCTGAAAATTTAACATGATGTAAACAAGATCCAGATGAAGATATTTTGTGAAGAACACCACGTTAAGAAAGTTCCACATCAATCACATAGATCCACACATCACAGCAAAAGAAATTCCAGCACTACTTTTGCACAGTTTCGGAAATAATTTCGATTTAACCCTTAAATAAACTCTAAAAATTCTGAAATTTTAATATGTCATAGCTGAGATCTAGTGGTAAAAGTCTCATGAAGAAATTGAAATCTAATTCCTTATGGATTAAAAGTTATGACTATTACAACTCACCCTAACCCTTGGCTAAATCTCCAGATTTAATCTCTTTCAAAGAAAATCATTTCCGCGATCAATATTGGTCCGTTTATTCTCAAATTTTAGTATGTTACTCCTCAAGATGTCTTCTACAACTCTTATCAAGAACACGAGATCAAATTCGGACTGGATAATCTCACAAAATTCATAGAATCACAATAGATTACCATAACGGTTTCCAGATCTAGTATCTTCAAAGAAAAATGGTTTCACCGATCTATACTTGTTCATTTCCTCTCAATTTTTAGTATGTTAATCATCAAGAGTCCTCTACAACTTTTATCAAGAAGTCCAAGTCAGGTTTCAACTAAAACATCGCATGCAACTCACAAAATTACCAAAGGTCGGACTGTTTTCTCAGAAACAGAATACTAGGCTAGAACATAATTCCTATAGCTTCGAAATTTCTCACTTCAACCACATCCGAAATTCACCATTCATCACACGCAAACACAGCAAGCAAATGGTAAATCAATGGACTTTACGTGCCTCTAATCCAAGCAAAACACAGTAAGCAAACAGCGGGCTTCACGACAGCGACTCGGCCTCCCTCTTCCTTTCTCTCTTCCTCTCTTCCTCTCTTTCTCTCCTCCTCTCGCACGGTAGCTCTCTCTCTCCCTCTCAGCACTCCTCGCTCATTCCGCCCACTCTCCCTCTCTTTTCTTCCCTTTTGCAATGATTTGCAATCATTAGATTGCATGCAAATGCCACTTGATTAAACCCCTTAGCCACTTGGCATTTTTCCCATGCAAGATGATGGGCTAGAAGATGGGCCGGCCTCTCCCTCCTTTGGTCAATGGCAGCCCCTTTCCTTTGGGCTTCGCGGGCCAAGCCCTAATGGCCGAACGGTGGGGCTCTTGTGGGCTGGTCTTGGCCTAAGAATTTTGGCCCACTTCCTCTTTTAATAATCTACTCTAAATCCCACTTATATAAATACCTAATTACACGTATTCACTTGGCCATAAAACTTGCAACATAAATTAATAAAATCCAACTTATAAAACATATGGCCAAGAATATAATTTTTTTTCCTATCAAATAATTATCCACTAAAAGCTTGGCTTTAATCTTATTGCAAATCATGGATCAAATAGCTACAATACAACTTGATGGTGCTTCTTCCATCACCTATTCATGGTTCATAGCAATTTGTCATGAAATTCTAGGATGCCACACATAGGGGAGTGAAAATAAACAAAAGTCACGTAGTATTTTTTATTGGTCAAATTGAATAGAGTTAACAAAAAGACTTGACCACATCAAGTTTTAAAATTTAATTATATATATATTTTTAAATTTAAATATTCAATCGCATTTTGGTGATAAGTTTTAGAACTTTTACTATACTTATCTCATAAACTTTTATCACATTATGGCTATATGTAAAGATATATTTTGTATATATATATATATATATATATATATATATTGGTTTTTAAAACATAAACAAAGTAGCGAGAAGACTTTACCCAAAAAAAACAAAGTAGCTAGAAGATATCGTTATCCAGAGGGGGAGGGACGTTACTCTTCTCAGTTTCTTTCCACAAAGGAAGGGATGATGGCCGCTTCCTCTGTTTCCTCTCTCTTCCTTCCTACTCCTGCTCCTGGTAATCTTCCACTATCTTCTCTCTCTCTCTCTCTCTCTCTCTCTCATTGTGTTCTGTTTCCGTTCGTTCTTTTTGTTTGTTCTGTGTTGGGTTTCTGGAAGCGTTCAAGGTTATTGTCAATAATCCTCAATTCACTGATCTGCAAGCTTCGAGGTATCTTGAATGGTCGAGAGTGCTCACCATATGTATGCCCATGGAGACTTTATTAAGCGAACTTGCGAGTGAGAACTTTCGTGATGATACTGGGCATTTTGGTGCAGTCATGTCATCTCATGCGATGACTTAATCAACCTGTGGAGACAATTGACATTGTTTCTTGCTCTGAGAAGAATACACATAAGCGTCTCGTTGACCATATGGCTGGTGGATGTTTTGGGGCGTTATGCTGGAGTTCGATTGAGTCCCTTTTGAATCTACCTTAAGTCGACCGAGTTTAAGCAGTTGGGTCGGCCTACACTGCTTGAATTTCCCTATTGGAAGCTACATTTTGCATTTCTAGGACTCAGGTTGACATTTTTGTGGGTTATGTCGCCAGTTTGACAAGGGTCTGAATAACGGGCAGTGAAGGAAGCTAGATTCCCAGTACTTATTGAGGTAAATATGCTGTTCTGATAGAAATAACTTTGAGCTCAAACTGAACTGCTGATTGAAGTGCGGCACTCTTATTTTTAAATTACCCCTGTTCGACCAAAAAAAAGAAAAAACAAGAGTTACCCCCAAAAGAAGCTGGATGGAGTTGTTGGGGTTGATTAGCGTTAATTGGCTGTTATTTTTTGCATGAAATGGAATAATATTCCTCTGAATTTCTTCTAGATTTTTTCCTGTGTACTTATTTGTGGGCACCAGATTTGATGAGGAGTTGAGATTTTGTTAGGTTTGGATTGTGGTAAAACATCATGTACAAGTTGCCAAAGCAATGCTGGGAGAAGACTTGGAGGCCCATTTGTGCGGTGTTCTGTTGCAGTACCCAAAGTTTCAAATCTAGTGAAACGCGATGGGCATCTAAGCTCACTCAAACGTCGGGATGCCATTGGATTGCTGTGCGGACTATCTAGTTTCTTCATCAACTCATTCAATGTGATTGGAGCTGGCTTACCACCAGAGGAAAAGCCCAAATTATGTGACAGTACTTGTGAGAAAGAGCTTGAAAATGTATGGTGAGATCACATTCCTTCTCTTATTTTTTAACTAATTCAAGATGACTTGAATCTTGAGATGGCATAGCCTACTATCTAAGATGTTTTTTGGAGTTATTGCTACAAATTTCGTATGCAGTTACTGTAGGAAATCTTATCGGCTGATAGGTATTGCTGTGGAATATTTTGGGGCTTCATATAAATTACAGATCCACTATAGAGGGTCTTGTTATTGAACTTTCCCTTTGACGTAATGCGGTGTTTTGGAATTTGGGAAAAAGTGCTAGAATCCCAGTGTGCTGTGACAATCTTTTAATTTGTGGAAATCATCCAAAAGGATTTGGTCTGTTGCATTGTAATTTGCCATATCAAAGTCTAGAGTAGGACAACATACTACGCAGCTATTGCTTTGGCATATAAGTGCATGTTTGAAATCAAGTAGTGATATCGGGGTGATTATGATCATTGACTTATTTATTTGCTTTTTCTTTCTATTTAATGGTCATTCTTAAGTTTGAAATCTTCTTTGCCATGAAGGTGCCAATGGTAACCACAGAATCTGGTCTGCAGTATAAGGATATAAAAGTTGGCGAAGGCCCTAGTCCACCTATTGGATTCCAAGTCAGTGACCTCTTCTGCAAATTGGTTCTTCTACCTTCCTTCACCAAAAATATTTATGAATGAATTGCCATCATTGGAATCTTAAAGTTCTGACATATGTAATTGCTACATGTCTTCTCTCCAGAGGGTCTTAACTGTACTAGTAAGGCTGACCAGAATTTCCTTAGTCTAACATTTGATAATGATGTTGATAGGAATGATTCATGAGATTTGTCTACACTCTAATTAGGGCACATGCATGAGATAGGCCTAATTATCTTAGTACATAACACGGATAGGTAATTAATATTCTTTTTCTTCCTTTTGATGAGAGCAATTTCTTTTTACATGTTTCCAAAACCATCGGAGTTTCAGCATAATTTAGTTTACTTCAGATCAAATTGTCTGAGTTGATTGAGTACTGAGTTAAAAAAGAATCCATTTAAATATTAAGCTGTTGGTAATTCCTCTCCCATTTTGGCTTGGAATGTTTTAGTCACGTGCTGGTTTTGAATCAATATGTGCTGCCTAGCCATTTGACATTAAATTTTGGAAAACTTCAGGGTGAGAACTTTCCAAATTTAGTGATGCCTCATGTTGACTAATAGCTTGCTTATCTTAGAAACTTATCCTCTTAAATTGACTTTCTTCATGTTAATATCATCACCCTTAGGTAGCTGCTAATTATGTTGCTATGGTTCCATCTGGGCAAATATTTGACAGGTATGCAAATCATTCCTTTGCTGCTGTCTATCAATTTATCTTCGAAATCTTCTATGGACAACAATCTTTTTTTAATGTTAGAAGCTGCTGTCTGAAATCTTGAAAAGTTTTCCCTCTTAACTGGATTGAGTTCAATCTGCTACAATAAAAGGTGTGTGTGCCTAGTTGCCAATTGAAGTACGTAGTTTATGTGTTTGGAGGGACGCTAGGGATTGGTGAAGGGAAAGAACTCTCTTCAATGCCTAAATTGTAATGTGGATTCGTGAGGTCATCAATGCTTTTCACTAGGAAGATGCTTGTCTTTGCATGTGCCACCAAAAAGCTGTAGGACAGGGAGAAATTATCTGATATTTATATCAGATGTTTCCTTGATGCTGGTGCTAAATTTGGAGGCACCAATCAAGCCAAGGTTCAGTTGTTGAGGTTTATGTTGCTTCTTTTTGTCTGGAGATTGAAGACATTTTGATGCCAATCTAAAGTTAAGTGTGCTCGATAACTTTGTGTGCTCTTATCAACAGTTTTGTTGAAGTATCCCACATTGCTTGTCTATGAGATTTTTATGGGTCTTATAATCATGTAGTCTCACTCCACCTATTAGCCTAATTTTTAGATTAAAGTTTCTAATAAGGTTCATCAACAGATCTTGATCTCTTCAGAATCATTTTCATGCTTCACTTTGCAGCTCATTGGAGAAAGGCCAGCTTTATATATTTCGTGTTGGCTCTGGTCAGGTGTGTTCTGCATATATCTTATACACTGCATGTTGGTCATCAGATCATAAAATGAGTATGAATATATCTTTCTTTATGTTCACCTCTTTCCTGAAAATAGAACGGGTGTCATGTTGAGCACTAGTTCTGTTAAACGTCGTCGGAATATTAACATTTGTAGCTAATCATTCTTTCTTGTGACTGCCAGAGTCTAAAGAATAAGCTAATCTTAGGAATCACACATATATGATCTTGTTTGGCTGTCAAAGATGCACTAATCTTGGTCTTGCCTTTTGATTTGTACTTTTCTCCTTTACAAGACTTGTCATCCCAACTATGTAATAGGATTGCTGATGATGATCTGGTGGGTTTGATCAATTGGTTTGAGAGAACTGGGTTTTGATTTGCAAACCTAAAAATATCCCTCCAACCCAGGTTGTCTTCTGGTTGATTTTTTAACCTCACCTTACCTCATGCGCGTGGTTTTAATCCAAGATTTATCACAATGAATGTCAAAATGATGTATTAGCATCTCTTTACGTTTCTTAGGCAACTCTAAATGTCATGATTTGATCTGGAAATGACGTTAGCATAAATAAGGAAGTGCGGGCTAAGTTTGTTGCAGTTGAAACTGCATATTGATAATATTAATGCCCACAAGTTTGAAGTTTTGAGTTTGATTCTTAAGGTTAAATAATTTGGGAAGGAAAATATATTTTTGCTGTTGATATCTACTTTTCATAAAGAAGGCGTTTTTTTTATTCACCAAGTTCTAGATGTGTGCAAGCATGTGCTGAAGAATTTGGATTGCTTCTTTGCCCATTACAATCGTGTGCCCATTTGTAGGATCAGCTTTAAAAAATTTGCAAACTTAATGGGTTCAAATTGAATCAGTATTTCTATCTTTTTTTATTCCTATGGCCAATTATTGGTACTTTCGATCTAATACAGTATCGATAGTAAGCTCTTCTTAAACCAGAAGAGCCATATATGTAGAATTTATAGTGCCCAGTATTGTAACCTCTTTTATAATTTTCATGTTGTCGCATGATGATTTAAGAGACCCAAATGTCAAAGTTGCTACCTCTCTCCAGCTAATGGTGTTGTTTGCTGCATTACACAACAAGCATACACATTTAAATGGCTTGTGTTAGTGCGCACATGCATGGATAGTTACATATTCATGCAGCATGACCGTAGATATGCCATGCCTATCATTTTGCAAATGACAAATAGCAGTTGAAACGCTGGCTTAGGTGATCAAGGGACTTGACGAAGGGTTACTCAGTATGAAAATTGGAGGGAAGCGTCGATTGTACATTCCTGGATCAGTAAGTTCCTCAATTTCACAATGCCTGATTTTCAATGAGAAATAGCTGTAGGGAGGAGGGTTCCCAAAGTAGGAAATGTTCTAGCAGCTGAATCATTCTTTATAGGGGTTCGGAGGTGTCCATGTTAATTGTTCTTTTCTTCTGGTGTGAAATTTTGAATTATAGGAAAAGATAGTGGGCACCGGAATTGATTAGCGTTCACATCTTGAAACTGAACTGAATACTATAATGAACTTAACTATGCTAATTCATTTAGTATATTTGCCTCATTAATCGGAGGATTCAGGTTTATGAAAACAATCTGGATTATGGAAGGGATTGGAATCGAACTTTCCGGTAGTTTAGCAGTAACAGGTAAATGCACCAAAGGGATTACTCAAGGAAGGAAAGCTTTTAGCATGTCATCTCTTATTTTAAATGTTTTGGAAGTTGAGCGCAAATTTATGGCTTTGAATTTTATTTTGGCCTTTTGACTACTTACATTTTTATCATCTAGCAATTTAGCAACTTTTCATTGTCATACTTTGCTTGTCTTGCAAACGTACGTACATGTAGAAACAAGTACTTTTATTTCCTTTAGTGAAGTTTCTTAAAGATGAGTCAAAAATCTGTTTGACAAATGACGGTGTCAGCTTAGTTCTGATGGTGAGATTCGCTCCTTCAACAGTTGGCATTCCCAAAAGGTCTCACTTCAGCTCCAGGAAGGCCGAGGGTGGCTGCAAATAGTCCTGTCATCTTTGATGTCAGTCTGGAATACATACCGGGACTCGAAGTTGATGAAGAATGATAGAACTGGTTGGTCTTCTTCTGTACTCTAATAACTGCACAAGCTTGGATGGTAAATCTATTTCGCTACTGTCATGGTATCATTGGGTTAATTCATTGATTTTTTTGATAAAACAGAGAATGAGAATTGTAGTCAACTGCATTTTTATCAAGAAGGTACTTTTTTTGGCCGTGGGCAGACAAAGGTTGGCGGTAAATAGAGTGACATGTTAACTCTTGAGATTTCAGCTCATGTTCACAGATGTCGAGCCTATTTTTCGTAGCTCCTTATCATGTTGATGGCTGTGGAACTTAAAGTGCACTTAAATTATGTCTGGAAAATTCAAACTTGTGTTATACCATTTGCTTGATGAAGAGAAAACCTTTTGAATCTTGTTTCGAAGGATTTGAATATGTTACATTTTGTGACTTTGGATATCACACCATGTGAATTCGGCGACTCGTGATGTTAGTTCTGAGTAGCACGTGAAAATAAATGTTCTTGTTTGCCCTAACGATTGTCATGTCAAGGAACGATTGTTATCCGTTGTGTCTGTTTCTTTTTGGGATAATGATAAATATAGTTTATAAACTTTGGCCTAATGTGCAATGTAGTTCATAATATTTTAATTTGTTCAATGTAATCCTAGATTTTTAGTATATGTTCAATACAGTCTCTAAATGATATGAAAATGTTCAATGTAGTCAATACAGTCCCAAATTGTATGAAAATATTTAATGTTCATTGAGTATTTTCATACAATTTAGAGACTGTATTGAACATTACAAAAAAATTAGGGATTATATTGAATAAATTAAAATTTTAGGGACCATATTGCACATTGTGCTAAAGTGTAGGGACCGCATTGAACAAATTAAAGTTTAGGGATCAAATTATACATTGAATCAAAATTCATGAATTCTCTTTGTGTCATTTTCCCTTTCTTCTTTCACTTCATTCTCCAGCTCTCCTCCTTTTGGAGCGAGCAGATTTCCTCCCTTCCATTGCTTCCAATGGGTTTTGAATTACTGGGCTGCCTCTTTGGCATATGGAATGGGTTAGTGGGGCTGGAGAGGATGGGCTTGAGGGGCTTGTGGCTTGGGCGAAATTTGTCTATCTATAAAGGGGAAGCGCAAAAGCCTTTTTTTTCTTTCAACACCGTCATTTTTTCTACTATTTTTCTAAGAACTTTTATTTGCTAAGTTCGGATCTAAGCAAGTCCTTGAAAGATTTCATCTGGATTCTCGTTTGAATCTCAAGATCACCTGGATGCAAAACAATAAGAGGGTATTGCCAAGTATAGAGCAAGAAAAAACGTACTATACTAACTAGGGGTTTAGAGTATGCGGATACTGACACATTAAAAAAAGGAACTCATTCGTAGAGTCCACCATCCCTCTATATCAAAGGGACAAGCCGGCGGAGGCCCCTGCGAGAGATTGGAGGTTAGAAGGAGAATACCTCTGCTTCTGGTTCTCCTGACAAAAACCAATAATCCACATTACCCCTTAGTTATCTTTCTTTTCTTGTTTTTGCTATTTTGTATTTTTATAAGAACAAACGCTTGAATAGTCGACAAAATTAGGTGTCAACGGTCAACACAACGACCACAAGTGCTCAAGGATCGTGACGCCTCGATACATGGCGATGGAAGAGAAAGAAGCTGGTGGTGCCGGTCAATGAGGGCAGCGATCGCAGCACAGTACACGAACGCACCCTTGCTAGAAACATAAAGCCCTATTTACCCTGAAAGTTTTGAAGAAGGAAAAAGAAAGCCAAACCTGAAAGACTGTCATTGTTGGTACCTCTGAGTTTTGTTCTTCAACTTGCAGGAAATGAAAAAGAAAAAGAAAAAAGAGGAATCGAGAAAAGAGAGAATTTGCATTTGGGTTGATTTTGGGGGGCTTGGTTTGGATTAACTCGTTGCTACCATTTCTTATAGTGAAAATCCATTTTTCTTGGGTGTTGCTCATCATCAATTGAATGAACCAGACTAGCCCTAACCAGCACCCTACTTTGCTTAATCTTGTCTTATGAAAGACAGTCTGAGCCCAACGTTTGTTCAACAACATTCATGTCCTCCTAATATGACAAACTCAACCAGCCCTTTTGACATGAGTCATTTTAGATAGATGAAATAAACATAGAGGAATATCAAAGCCACCATCACGTGGACCACACTCTGATACTCGACCTCCTTGTGCGGCTTCTTCTCGGCATCCAACCTCTTCAGTGCCTCCTCATCCGCCGGTCGCCAAGCCTTCGCTGCCGCCATGCATTTCCCTCTCTCCTTCTCCATCGCTGCCAATGCAGCTTGCTCCGACAAACGTACTTCCAGCAGCTTCTTCTCCAATTCGTTCTGGTAGATGTGGCAATCCCTCACCTGCAAAATGTCACGGCAAACAAGACAGCATGATATAAAGCGAGATCAGCTATTTTGATAAAAGCAAAAATAAATTAAGATGATACGGAGTGGGTGTATTTGTTATCAGATCTAGTGCTCTAAAATTAATTTTACATTGAGAAAAGACTACCGAATCCACATGATTCATGTATATAAACCGAATTCTGCACGTGAACACGAATCACCAGTCCTATAGTACTTATTAAACCTCGGACAGAATTTTAAAATATACATGCGATTTATAGCTTTTACTTACCGTCTGCTTCGCTCGGATTGTTTCCTTGCAGGCTGCATGGTACAGGTCTATTGTCCTCTTGAGCTCCAAGTTTGTCCTTAAGATTTCTTCTTCCACTGCTTCCTGCATATTTCACATAGCCAATTAACCATAACCTATATATAATCGCGGTATTTCTGGCTAGGATTTTTTCTGTTTAATATCTTCATGCTTGATTCAGTCATCTACATAGTCATAGAACCGATGATGAATGCCGCTATCAAGTCGCTAAGAGAAACGAAAGACAGTGGCGTAAGTTGTAGCTTTTGACACGAGCTGTGTAACCGAGAGTTAATCGTTCATTTCCAAGTCGTCAACAAATTTGAGTCGCGTATAACATGGAAATGTTCCTTACAGTAGAACGTGATGACCATGACATTGACCCTCCACCATCTCGTGTCGCTGGCTCATGCGCTGAAGCGAAACTGAATGCGCTCGACCGCACGGATGTTTCATCATCTTCAAAACATAAGCTCGCCGAAGAACTGCTCATCCGTCCCAATCCCAGATCTTCATAGAAGGAAAGGAAACTGCTGTCGGTGCTCAGTCTCCCCGAGCTTGCACGGGAGAAATCATTCTCGAAAGTAGAGAGCTCATCGTACGGCCGGCTTCTCGGGCGTCCAGATTTCATGATTGTTAGAATGTCAATTAACAGGCTAAAGCTATGGTAAGAAAATCTGGCATAATGTAATGGCATGAGTTGTCAATGATTTTTCATCATTTCCCTTTAATCTAAATATCAAAATCGTAAGTCACATTAATTTCATGCGTCATTTAAAACACACTACTTCAACGTGCCATGCTTTTCCACCGTCATCTCTTATCAAGAAATTGGAATTTTCCCGTCTTTTAAACATTTTAAAATGTCTAAATTCCATTATATATATAAGCACATTACGTACAGATGTGTCGCGTTGCTCAAAGAATTATTAGGGCAAATCTATACCTCGCATGGTTGAGCGTATCGACCTGTGCTGTCTCCTCAATTGTCAACAAGTTTGGGACGGGACAAGTGGCGGACCGCACAGATACAGCTTTTCCCTTGCCTACCACGTAAATATTGCAATAATCTGGTGCGTACTTCAAGATGGTGTTTGGTGTATCTGCAAACTTGAATAATCTGAAAGAAAAAAAGCGTAAATATAAATAAAGAGGTTTTTAACCCGTCACGAACAACTGCTGGCTTTGATAAAGGGTCATGGGAACTCTGGAAATTCTTATGGGGACAGGATCCACTATGGATCGGATAATCTCATGGCCTCATGTTATGTTGTATGCAATGGAGGGGCAATGTTCAAACGTGACAGGGATTGCGAAAGTACCAGGAAAAGCTCTTTCGTGAAGCCGTTCCGAGGAGCAAAGTGTCGACCGCATGTCTTGAGACATATTCAACTAAAGCTTTTGCTACATCTGAATTCTCAAGTACAACTACTTCATATTGTACCTGTCGAAATTAAAAATTAGAGGACAATAAGCATGCTGCTACCAATACAATGAAGGACAAAAAGCATGTTGTTTGAAGTATAAAACCGAAAGTCAAAAAGGACCTTCTTTATCAGAAGCTAGAAATTGTACTCACAAGAACACATACATGGATATCGGTGTTGGCTTACATACTACACAAAAACTTTTCATTCAATCTAGATTCATAAAGGTTTTCAGAAAAGGTACCTTCACAAGCAACTATAACAATAAAATATGGTCTCTACCCATCGAAAAACAAAATCGTTAGAGAATTGTATATTGAACTGTTTGGTGAAAAGGCTTGTTGTCAACCAGTGCTAGATGCAAGGAAAAATCTGTTTCATTCAAATTTTATGTACTACTACTCTGTTTTTCATACTAATTGGATAAGAATGAAAGGTGAGGAAGCAGAAATGCACCTGTTTCTGCAAGCAGTAGCAGCGGAAGGGAAGGAAGAGCTCTGTTGTTTGAGCATCGGGTTGTGCCTCGTCCGACCAGGCTGCACCAAAATATGAATCAATTAGTGTGAAAAGAATTGACGAAGAAAAGCAAAACGCTAATTTTCAGCGATATTAGTTTTCTTGACCTTTTCTTTTAACTTTCCTGAAGCTTATAGTTCATAAAAACAGTCGATCAGAGAAGATACGCGACTCATATCCATCAGGAGTCAAATAACGTTGGGGAGAGAGAGAGAGAGAGAGAGACCTGGAAATGGAGGGGAGGTCGAAGGCCGGCACTTGACATGAACGAGCTTGAGGGTCTGGTTTCGTGAGGAGACGACGTTCTCGATGGCCCATTTGAGAGCATATCTGCTGGACTTGTCCCTGTCAATTGCAACTGCTATCAACCTTTCCCTACCACCACCTTCACCTCCTCTCCCCGTCGCCGCCACATTGTCGTTGCTCCCTCTCAAGCTCACCATCGTCGTCGTGACCTTGTCATTGGCATGAAGATTTGTACATGCGATTGAGAGAGGATGTGCACCTCAGTATCTGCATAAAGCTTTGGCTTCTCTCTTTCTTTCCTTCCTTCTATTGTCTGGTATTAGACTTTTTTTAGTTCCTTTTAGATTTTCCGGGTTTTGTTGGGCAGTTTTGGATGTATTGAGGATGGATAGACTCGTCTCATCAGTTGGGGTCTTAGTTAGGTTTTGGTTTTCTTGTTTTCCCTCTCCAACTTATAAACACAAGTCAAAAGAAGTTAAAAAGACAGCTTGAGAAGGTCGTAATGGAACGTGTCTCGTAACTTCTACTCGACCGCTTTAACTTCTCCTGAACCATTTGTCACGGTTCCTCTAGAAACCTTATCCGAAGTTGTTGCAACGTCCTAGTATGGAAACATCTAAACAGTTTTTGATGGTAAAATTGTCCAAAAATTTCTAAATATATTGCACTTTGACCAGCACACTGGGTGAGGGCCAGCAACCCTCATAGGCCACTAGACGAAACGAAAAAATGTGAACAAGTTATTATTTATTTTGATTTTACTCCAAAATTTGCAAAACGAAAAATGAAACTCCGCGAGCAAGTCGTGAACACAAAAATGGCGCGACTTAGGCCATAAATGGGCTGAGTCAGCATGAAGATGGGGCAGGGAAAGGAATCAACCACCGAGTACTATATTGATTACACAAGGTAACGACCGTTAGAGGGAGGACATTTACCTATAAATCACTCGATAGAGCATGTGTGGTGGATCTTCTTGCTCGATCGGGTCATCTTAAGGAAGCTGAAGAGTTTATAAAAGAGTGCTGGGGATAGATTGAAGATCTTGTTTACAATGCTGATCTTGACAGCGGACTAATTGATTTAGTCAACCAGTGATTAGTTAAGTAAATAGGAAAGTTATAATTCTAGTATATTATTTCCTCTTTTCTTTCATTCTTCACATTATATATTGTCCAATGTACTTGTATATAGAATATATACAGAAAGTATTTTTCCTCTATTTTTCCTTTCAATTTTTGTAATGATATCAAAGCTATCCTTCTTGACCTCGCTTTCATGTCTCTCGAATTGCCTTCGGTTCTTTTTTTGAGCGTTATTGCATCCTGCAAAAAAAACTCAGTAAACTGAATAGGCATTCATTTTTCTTTTCTCGATATCATGGCAAAAAATAAGAATGCCAAGAACTCATTAGCGGAGGAAACACCTGTCTCACCCCGGTTTCAAACTCCAACATCATCAGGGAATTTGATTCGCATGAACGGAAGTGGATTCATCATATTCAGCATTTTGATGATGCCTAAAACTCAGTCGGTTTTGCTCATGCTCCAATTAAGATTCTTAGTGTGACAACCTCGATTCAGATTCCTATCTTGAGTGCAACGAATGGACTAAGGAATGGTACGTTGATAACGAAAATGGACCGTAAGTTGATCCTAGGGGTTGTTCCCTAGCCAACTAGCTGATTGGAGGCAAGACGACTCGGGATTGGGGTTACGTTAGACCAGAGTGTTTGACCATGAAAAAATTGCTAGGCCATAAAGATCGATGTGGACAATCACATGCCATCACTAGTCTATCAATGGATGGGTATGACTTGATTTAGCTCGAGTATAGACCAGTCACAGGTGACTCCACATGGTCACTATACCATTCATGAATGACTTTATACTGATTCTGTGTGATCGTGAGCCAAAGCAAGTCAATTGATCCTATACGATTACATGACAATTGATGGTCATTCAAGGATCAATCGGGCTTAAACATGAGTTGGTTCCGAACCTGTGGCACCCCGAAGCGCCCAAGGTCACCACATCTTACCAAAGAAGTACCTTAGATCCTAGGCATTTTTTTTTTTTTAAAACGGTCCCGGCGCATCTTATTTGTGGAAGCATAATCAAGTCTTACTAATTCTCTCTCCAACAACCATGATACAATTGCACACCACTAACCATAAGAAAAGATAAAGCCACGACACTTTTATTTACATATTTTTATGATGGATTTTTCTCGGGTCGGTACATCAAAAGAAAGGCCAAGACTTCTCACTACACTCGGCCATAACCCCAAAAAGAAACAACTTGACCCTCTATGACAATCGTGCAAATCCCTCCATCAACTAGCATCGGCTATTGTCCAAAAAGTTGCAGCTCCTACTTCTCACGCATGGGCCCTCACACCCATCCTGGTGCATCAGGCGGCGGCGGCGGCAACATCCCCCTAAACACTCCAACTCGGCGGACATGAACTGACAGAAACTCCTGAATGACAAGGCCCTCAGCTAGGCCTACATTGTACATAACCAGCACTCGCACTCGCACAAATGTCAGTCCAGGGATGGTGACGCAGTCGATCTCCGTACACTCTACCTCTACATCCGATGGGAGGCCATAGAAGGTGCCCCGCGTGACGATAAGGAGCGGCATCTTTCTAATCTGAAATGTTGGTCCCCGAAGGGGTGAGTACAACCACTTAGCAGGTAAAAGATCCAATAAACCACTCAATGCATCACACAATACAACCATAACAATCATAGCATAGTACATACCATTCATGCATCCAAGCATAACTTACCTTGAAGCCATGCATATGTCATCACACCATATGTACATACATCCTCATGTACTCATCACTATCATGTCACACACATATCCTCATGCCATAGGTGATCATCATCATGTCACACATATCATCATGCCATAGGTGATCATCATCATGTCACACACATATCATCATGCCATAGGTGATCATCATCATATCATACGCATATCATCATGCCATAGGTGATCATCATCATATCACACATATCATCATACCATAGGTGATCATCATCATGTCACACCCATATCATCATGCCATAGGTGATCATCATCATATCATACATATATCATCATGCTATAGGTGATCATCATCATATCACACATATCATCATACCATAGGTGATCATCATCATGTCACACATATCATCATGCCATAGGTGATCATCATCATATCACACATATCATCATCATATCATATATGCATGATTCAATTTCCACTTTTATCTTTCAATTTGATCACCACATCTTTCTTTCCCGGGATCAGTAATTGCATCCCACACTTTATCACTCGCACCCAAACTTGGCATCGCGAGAAAACCTTCGGCACACACCATCGGGCATCTGGTACCCCCACATTCCGGGCATCTCGCATCCCAATTGCCATTGTAGGGCATTATCAACTGCCTCCAACAGTTTCCTCATTTATCATAATTCATGTTCACCAATTTATGTCTCAAAATCAGCATGGCACATGATGTAATGGCAAACAAGATCACTTTCATTATTTTAATTCTTATATGCATTTCCAATCATCATCATACATCCTCGGGCACAAACCTTTGAGGCTTCCGGCACCCAACCATTCCGGGCATCTCGAAACTCCCGAGGACATCCGGGCATGTATCTCAATACAATTCGGGCATCCAGCACCCCCCATCCCAGGCATCCTGACACTCCTAGGGCATTATCAACTGCCTCCAACAGTTTCCTCATTTATCATAATTCATGTTCACCAATTTATGTCTCAAAATCAGCATGGCACATGATGTAATGGCAAACAAGATCACTTTCATTATTTTAATTCTTATATGCATTTCCAATCATCATCATACATGCAGCAAGATATAACCGCTAATGACAATACAATCCATGGGGTCCATACAACTTAGAATAGTCCATATATCATGCCTTTTTTGAAATTTACTAAATTCCAGTTTACCCAATTTTGGAAAACATTTAAATTAAATATCCATATGATCCTCAAAAATCACATCATCAGAGCATGTAATAGACAAGACATAAAGGTAACAATTTCATGAAGAACACATGCCAAAAGTGCTGCACACAAAAAGATATAGCTTACACATTACAACATGCAAAATTCGGACAAAGTCAGATTGCGCAGTTCTCGAAATATTTCAATTAAAATACCCGAATGACTTCCAAAAATTATCAAAATTTTACCAGGTTATAGTCAAGACCCTAAGGTAGATTTTTCATGAAGACATCTAGGCCATATTCGCTCTAGATAATTAACTATAGACGGTCGAAGCTCCTGTTCCTAGTACCGAACAGTCCAGTTTAGCTATCTTCCGAAAAATCGAGGTTTCGCCAACTTATCTTTATTATTTTCCTCTGAAATTTTGATATGTTTTGCCTCAATAGGTCCCCTACAACTTTCATTAAGGGATCTAAGTGAGATTCCCAAATAATAGTTACCATATAGTCTAAAAAGTCTCGGGAGTCCAGTACCGTACTTCCAGATTTGCCGTCTTCAAAAGAAAATCGTTTCACTAGGTTACACTTGCTCATTTTACCTAAAATTTGAGCATGTTAGACTTTAGGGTGTTATATACAACTTTCATGAAGAAGTCGAAGTGAAATTCTCGGTAAAAAGTAACATGCAACACACAAAACCACCAAGAGGTCAACAAAATAGTTCCAGATCTAGCGTCTTCGTAGAGGAAGGGTTTCATCCCTTAAAACTCAGCCATTTTGTCTCAAATTTTAGTATGTTATACTTTGAGATGTTTTCTACAACTTTTATGAAGGAATTGATGTCAAAATCCAACTCAAAACACGCATGCAAGCCTCTACAATATTCTGGGTCAGGCAGTATACACGAAAACAGCAAGCTATTTCAAAAACAAAACACACTGGATTCGGTTTCTCACTCCTAAACACCCGAATTTCATCACCATTTCAAACACACATGCAAGGCACACATGCAAGAGTAGAAAATGGATCCTAACTTGCCTCCAAATCAAGCAAACGACGGCACACGGATGGCGATGGACGAGCGGACGGACGGACGGACGACGGGCGGGCGAGCGGCTCCTTCCTCCTCTCTCGGTTCCTCTCTTTCTCTCGCAACTCTCTCTCTCTCTCTCTCTTGGCTTGGGCGACAGCCCCTCAACCGGCCACTCTCCCTCTTTTGTTTCCCCTAAACCTCATCATTAGCAATGATTAGTAGCCACCCACAATGGCCAATGCATGAGGTCTTCTTTTTGCCACTTGGCAAGACACATGCAAGATGGGCTTGGGAGTGGGCTTGGAATAATTGGGCTGGCCTCTCCCCCTTGTGGCCGACGACAGCTCCTCCTTGGGCTTCAATGGGTCGGCCTTTTGGCCCATCAAAGGTCCATGCTATTGGGCCTAAGACCCAAGCCTAATTAAACCCCAATTTTATTTTTAATAATTCATCTTTAATTCTTTCTTTTATAGATTTCAAGTTTTAAATTTCACATGGCCATAATCTTGTAACATTTAATCTATAGGGATTAAATCTATGAGGTGCTTAGCCAATAATAAATTCTTCTCATTTATTTATCCTATAATACTAATTTTAATAATTCATGAACACAAAGATATAACACTTGGTATTAAGAGAAAATCAATGGCTAGAGCATAAACCATAGGTAATTTCATTACCTAATCATGGGCTTTAATTCATCTAGAAGTTGTCTTGAATTTTGGGATGCCACAGAACCAAAGATGGGTCTCGCGTGGAACCCTGCACAGGTGCCGACTTTAGCTCAGACTTGGCCACCCAAGCATCACCGAAGCCGCCCAATTTGTGTAGGCTGCATTAGGGCCAGTTCTGATCAAAACTTAGCCACAAACCTTGGTCCAATGATGGGTGTCAATCATGAGTGATTTCAAGATATTCTTGTCCAATTAAGACTATATTTAGCTAGTCTTATAATGATATTTTGTCGTCTTAAATTTGGATTAACTAAAAGTGAACAATTATTGGAAGCCAAGGAAGCCTCCCCACGCGCCTAAGATGGGAGAGAACTTGAGAATCAAGTTGTCTTGTAGAGTTTGAGCCTATCCTTGGATTTTGAAAGGTTGTTCATAAGTGCAATAGTTGAGTCATGTGCTTATTTTGGGATTTAGGCCATAATTACCCTAAAGTTGAGACTTAAAGGCCTTCTTGAGAACAAGTCGAGGAGAGACTAATGTTTGGTGGCCTTGCAAAAGAGGAGGGTAGCACTTTTGAAGAAGGAAAGGAGAGGAACAAGTTAGTGTGACTAAGTTAGTTGCCCTTGAAACTAAGTAACGATTAATCCCTTGAGGCTTGAAGGATAAGTTTGGCCAAGATTAGCCCTTAATTTGACACTTGGATGGATAGGATTTAATCTTGCAAACCAAGCCTAGGAAAATCATCATTAGTTATCACTACTTATCCAATTATTGAGTTTCTCAAATAAGGGCTTAGAACAACTCTCTCTCTCTCTCTCTCTCTCTCTCTCTCTCTCTCTCTCTCTTTCTCTCCCTCCCTCACACGCACGCCCCCTCTCCCTCTCTCTCTCAATCATCCTTTTGTTCACCGTCGTGAGCCACCGTCACTGCCCCTTGCTGTTGCTGTCATCGCAACTTGCTTGCCGCGAGGCGCTTGCTGCCCATCTTTGTTCTCGTTTCGATTTCGTAAGTAGATCCCCTAAACGTTGGTTAGGCCATTGTGTTGCATAGTTCGGACTTGGTTTAGGTTTTGTTCTTGTTGTTGAATAGGGTCGAGCCATCCTAGGTAGAGTAGACTCATGTAGTAATTTTGTATGGTTTGCTCATGTTTTGCTTGGGTTATGAGGTTCGAGAATAGGTCAAGATCTTGCTATGTGATGGTTGAGGTTACAATGATTTGTTGTTGTTAGTGGATGTGATTTATCTATATGTTGTTGTTTATGCTTGGTTGAAAGGATTTGTTGTTGTTTAGTGGTTGTGGTTTGTCTATATGTTATTATCAATGCTTTAAGCCTTTGAAAAAAGATTCACGTTAGTCTTAGATGTGCATGGAAACGTGTTGGGCCGAGTCTCTCTCTTGGTTCGACGATATTGAGACGTATCGTTTCCGAATTGGGTTTGACTTAGGTTGCTGCTTGAACATAACAAGTCAAGCTGCAGTTCTCGTTTTGTGCTCAGAATATTGTAACAACGCAATTTTGGTAAGTGACAACATACAATTCACTTGGCACGCCTTTGCGGCACTATTGCATCAAACTAAAGAAAAGACAAGAACTGGTTGTGTGCTCGTTTGCACGTGTGGTCACACGAGAGAAGCTATCACCATTGATTTCGGGATGATGCTGTCACCGATGGATTCTAGGACAATGTCTGATGGATTTCGGATGCCGTTTGTGGATATGATTTCGAAATGAAGCCTGATGGATTTCGGATGTTGTCATCGATGGATTTCGAGACATTGCCTTGTCCAATAAGGCAAGACAATGGCTAGTGGATTCTAGAAAAACCGATAGATTTTGGTTATGTGTGTAATAAATGAAGCCGTGCAATGTGTTGTGGATGCTTGTGTGCATATATTTTGGAATATTATGTGGTTCTTGATCAAGATTGCATTTGAGGCATTTGAAAGTCACATACATATTTTAGAAGCTATTATTTGGCACGTGCATATTTTATCTACCATTATTTGTGACTTGAGAGGCATTTGCATATTTTATATGCTATTATTTGGGTCTTGAGAGGTACGTACAAATTTTATAGGTTATTATTTGGCATGTGCGTATTTTATGTGTTATTATTTAGGACTTCAGAATCATGTGCATATTGTAGAAGTTATTATTTGGCATGTGTACAATTTTTATGATTATAGAATATTTTGTGGGTCTTTGATCGTGTGAGTATTTTAGGTATTTGAGAATCTCCTTTCATGTACATAATTTAGGCAAAGCAAGGGCTTTGCTATTTATTTACCATTGACTTATTGGCGTCAAGTATTCATAAAATTTCAATATGAGGCATTTGCCTATACGAGGTTTAGGCGATTTACTTATTGAGTGTTTACTCATTTGTTATTGTTTTACCTTTTCACGCTCATATCTATGAGTCTCCCTCCGGTTCGTTTTGGTTTACCTATACATATAGAGTTAATTATTATGGATATAGAGGACATGATGATTGATATTATGTACTATAAGCACACCACCTACAGAAGCACGCCGGGTCAATATAGGAAGACTCTGGGCTACAAAAACATATCGAGTCGATGAAGATGAATTCCGGGTTACAGAAGAACGCTAGGTCAATGTAGGTGGACTCTGAGCTACAAAAGTACGCCGGGTCGATGTAGGGAGACTCCAGACTACGGATGCACACCATGTCGATTCCCTAGTGATATTTCTTGAAAAATATCGTGAAAGATACCTAGACATTCGCAGGCATTGAAAGAGTACTTGCGACTACTCACCTCTAGCACTTGGGAAGGTCTCTCACCTTCTGGTAAAGAGAACTTGGCAATAACTAGGATGAACCCGGGATATCTGTGAAGTCTTTCACCTCTGGGGAGAAAGAAGTTGAGATATAGAGGACACATCTTAGATATTCGTGAAGGTCTCCCATCTCCTCAGACATTTGTGAAGGTCTCCCACTTTATGGTAAATGGAATATCGAGGACACATCTTGGATATTCGTGAAAAGGCTTCGTAAAGGTTTCCAACCTCCTAATGATTGGAATATCGAGAATGCACCTCGGATATTCATGAAGGTCTTTCACCTCCTAGTAATTGATGAAGGTCTCCTACCTCTTGGTAAATGAAATATCGATGACGTACCTCGAATATTCATGATGTTTCCCCACCTCCTGGCAATTGGTGAAGGTCTCCCACCTCTTGGTAAAGGAATATTGAGGACAACCCTTTGATATTCATGAAGGTCTCTCATCTCTTGGTAAATGGAATATCGACAAGGTGCCTCGAATATTCGTGAAGGTTTCCTATCTCCTAGCAATTGGTGAAGGGCTCCCATCTCCTAGTATATGAAATATTGAGGACGCACCTCTGATATTCGTGAAGGTCTCTCATCTCTTGATAATGAAAGTCCCCCACCTCCTGGTAAATGGAATATCGAGGATGCGTCTCGGATATTCGTGAAGGTCTCTCACATCTTGGTAATTGATGAAGGTCTCTCACCTCCTAGTAACATAAATTCTGGATGTAGCATAAGGCTTACCTGGATGACCACAAGCACTCAAAAGGACTGGAATACCTGGTTAGCCACAAATATACAAAATAGTAAAATACTTGGATAATCGCAAGTATTTAATGATACGATTCAGGGACAACTCAAGCAGGCCAAGTGTCATGGTGATAAGAAGGCATACCTAGGTAGCCGTAGATACACAAAGTAGTAAAATACTTGGATAGCTATAAATATTTAATGATACAACCTGGGGACAACTTAGACAGGCCGAATGTCATTGAAAGGGAGTACCTAGAAAGTGACAAATACTCTATATTCTGAGGGCAACTTGAACAAGTTGAGTGTCGATAAGAGAGGACACCTAGATAATAGCTGGTACTCAAAGACAATGAAATACTTGGTCAGACACAAGGTTTTTTTTTTTTTTTTTTTTTTTAAATAGAGGTAGAGATATGCTTACCTGATGATATCTCTGATTTTTGAAAGTATGTCTCATGCAATATGCAAGCATGCTATAAATTCATGAGTTCAAATGGGATTTATGCATGACAAATTTGTCAATTTTGTATCACTAAAGTTCTACTAGGGAAAATTTAGAAAGACAATCTTCATTCAAAATGTAAATATTTTAAACATGTCAAATAAGGGACTTTCGGTCTGAAAGGGCTTTCCACTGAGTATCATGGAAAATGTTGTTTTATCCTAACCATTAATACAGGATTTATAAGATCCACACCATCTCACTTCATCATGTCAGCAGGGGTCCGAGTATTCTCGCAAGCGGTATGACTTTACCAATCTAAGAGGTCATTGTTGATACCGTAATGTAAGCTTGGTCAACAGCTTATCAAAGGAAATCATCAAGGTCAAGGCTTATGAAAGAAATGCGACACAATCGTCTCCGGGTTTACAAGTCAAGAACCCTACAAAAGAAATAGAAATAATATTGTTCATATTTCTTCGAGCGATGCTTATAAACATATGAAGTCTTATGTTAATAGAAATACCATAGTCTAAAGAAACTTTTACAAAAGGAAGCAATGTAAACTTGGTTCCTGTATAAAAGGGTGAGAGTTGGTGATTGTCTTGGCATTATCACCAGTCTTTCTTCTCATTGTCGGATATTTTCTTTATGGAGGCTCCATTAATTGAACCACAATAGTAGTTTTGCTTGGGAGTACAAATGGCTAAAATATATTTTTTTTGTTTGAGGACGTCATCCTTGCTTTTCACTAGACACACTGCTTTTTCATGCCCTTAGTTTTTAATTCAATTTTCTCATCTATGGGCATTGACCTTGCTTTTACTAGGCACGCTGTTTTTTCATAACCCTAATTTTTCTTTTTTGTTGTTTGAAGACTAGCCTAGGCAAGTTCAAACAAAACACCACTATTAGACTCTTGAGTCTTCATTTGCAGTCAGCGCTCCAAATCATGCTACTTGAATAGTAGTGACTCCTGCCTCAATGTGAGGGAGAAATTACAAACTCAACTGAGCTATACAACGAATACAAGAATCGCTATTTGTCATTCTAGGGCGCCTAAATTTTCGTGAGTGTTCATATGCAACAAAGACACCTAAAGATTGATGCAAGTGCGAGTAATAAATTTATATCCCCTTTCTCACCTTGTAATGCCACCTCGCCACTAATTTGCCTCAGTGTTGGGTGGTTCTTGATAGGGGTAATATGAAAGAAACTTCACAAGTGTATGGGGTTCAAAGGGGGTAAGCAATGGATAACTTATAGTGTTTAGGGTAGAAAAATGAAATGCCTCTCATCATTTTGGTCATCGTACCATTTGCAAGAGAACTCTTTATCCTGTAGACACGGAACTTTCTAAGCTCATCTTACAAGTATATAATCAGGGGATTGCGTGTGGGATATGACTTGCCTTTTATCATCTTGATACACCTCATTCAGCATGCTTGATCAATCCCACATCATTCATTCAGCTATCTATTTTGATAACCTAAGTGGAATTAGTAACTTAGATAGACAAAATCATCATGCAAAATCCGTTTGGAAAATGCATGGATTTTTTTTTTTTTTTAAATAAGAGGGATTTTGTATGCCTAAAACAACTAATTGATTTTACTCAAAAAATTCATCAAAAACATTTAACAAAATTGTCCACATAGACGTGTTAAATCCTGAACACAAAGGGGATTATTCAAAAAAAAAAAAAAAAAAAAAAATGAATGCTCACGGATTGCCCCCATTCAAAAGAGAAAATAACACATAAACAATTAATCGAGGCTGATCTTTGATTTGATGGATGCGTCTGCTTTTGCATCTGCATGCGAGAAGATGTAGAAATAGATCAATAAGTGGGGTTGAAAGCAAAAATGTAAATTGAGGCCCACGATCTTCTTGAGATTTGCTTTGGCGATATTTGAGACACCATTTCGTTTGGGAGAGTTGATCAGAGTTTGACATGCATTTCCATAATTTTTCATCACTACCTTTGGTAGTAAAGTGATCCTACAATGTATAAGGAGGGAACATGTCAGTCATGAACTCTCCCAGGAGTTAAACAACTAGGAGCGATACAACATTACCCTCCATTGGTTTGCAAATGATTGAATAAACCTAAAGTCCTAAAGCATGACGATGATATAAAATCCTACACTTTTGGTTTCATTAGGTCTAGTACTCTTCTGCTTTTGCAAAACCAAGAGAGGCAAAATATATATTTTTAGTTTTTTTTTACATATGACAACATTGTTGTCTTTTCCGAGGATCGAACCCCGATCGATCCTAGACTGCTTCATCCCCCATACCACCGGGCCAAGACACTGGTAGTGTCCACAAGATGCTCCCCCTTTTAATTTAATCAACTGGCTCTAGGACGACATGTCTTTTTCACACCGAGTTAGGTGAAGTTGATATGGGTTACTCTCATACGCTTACTTGGCCAATATTGATTTACTCAAATTAACCCATTAAGTTTGTTCCTTGAATCATGATGCTTCCTATCAACAGGGAAACTATATCAAAAGCAAATTTAGAGGGGGCTATTAAAAACGATAGCAAATTATCCTTCCCCAGAGTTTGTATTCAATGATTTCTCTGAATGTCTCGAATGTTGTTGACAGCCATTTTATCTTGTCACGATTCAACATCCCTATGATTGGCCCTTCTCATTCATGGCCATGTATGCACAGCCCATGGTCGTTGATCCATTTTCAACGCCTTCCTTCTATAGAATTTTTTCCTGCCTTTGATCATATGAACATCAACAGTATTAGGGAAAGTCATGTACCTCAGGCTTCCGTGGAATCTGAGATGGATAGTAAAAACCTCCGGTTTTCTATTGGCAATCACTTCTCGGCAGAGTACACGTTTGGAACAAGAAGTGAGGTTTCCAAATTTTAAAGTCATCATCTGAAACAGTGGTTAGAGATCGCCTTAACTATCTAGATTTTCTTCCTATTGATAGTAATTAATTCAAAGAAAGATGAAGAATTCCTTCTTTGTGTTATTTAGCTTGTCAAAGTTGAACATCCCATCAATAAAACTACAAAGTCTGGCCTCTAAGGGTATGTCATGCGAAGGAGACTACTAAGACTTGGAGAGAAGTACACTATCAGTGCCATAAGTTGTGTATGATGCTCACTTTTATGCCAAAAGTTTCCATCGGATCATTTAAGTGCCAAATTGGAGAAAAAACGATCACTTTGGTGCCATCAGCAAGAGATTCCGACCAAAATGATTACGTGGCTTTTATATATTTTAAAAAATCGACAATTCTTAAGATTGTCCACAGTGGATGGCATAAAACGACACCGTTTTCCTTTCTTCGTAAGAAACGACGTTGTTTTACCATTCCACATGGATCACTTACAAAACGATCGTCATTTTGTAAAATAGAGGAGTGGATTGACTACGGTCAAAAACGATGTGGATTCACTATGACCAAAAACGGTGTTCGTATACGATTTTCGCTCAATGCCGTCGGCCGTAGCTCGCTCACCCACCATCGTTTGCTCGCCCGCTGTCGCTCGACCACTGCTGTAGTTGTGTCGTCGTTCATGTTCGTTTGCTGGCTGTGTCCCCAACTCTTGCTCACTTAGGTTTGTCATGTTCTCTACATGGGACGATTTAGTGAAAAATTTAGGGTTCTGACGGGCAAGTTAAGGCGTGGAGGGCAAATTGAGGGCTCGGCTCAAGGGAAAATGGTGGGGAAAGTGGTGGGGACCGAATAGAACAATTGAGGGTTCCGTCATTCATTCGCTTTCTTTTGTGGGGGACCAAATAGAAAAATAGGGTGCGGAGGGGAAAATGAGGCTCGACTCGGAGGAAAACAGTGGTGGGACCAAATTTGTTTAATTAATTTGATTGCTTCTGTGGGGGAAACAGTGGGGGACCGAATATGATTGAATTGAAAAATAGGTAGTGGAGACCTCACTTTGTTTATTTAATTCGGTTTCTTTTGTTTCTATAAAGGCACTGAATTTGGGAGATTAGTCGCATTTATTTCTTGACAACAAAACGACAAGGACCTGCATGTGAAGTTGTTGATTTTGTCATATGGTCCCAAGTAATGACTATTTTTTTTTTTTAATTGGGTGCGGCATCGACATGGACGCGAATCAGGTAGACGTCATTGTTTGCTATGGTGGAGAGTTTCTTATTGGCACCAAGGATTGAGAATATACTGGTGGAAATGAATGTACTATCTATGTCAATGTTTGGAAGCCATCATATATTGATTTTCTGAAGGATTTGGTGTATTTTTTACGATGCAAAGTGCAAAAACTACATTATTGTGTTCCTGGGAAGGAATTGAATGATTGCTTGAGATTTTTTAATGATGATAATGGTATTAAAGATATCATTTACCATTATCTTCACGGCGAAGAAGTTAAGATATGTGTTGAGTATTATAGTAATTGTGAGGATGGGGATGGTGATGGGGATGAGTAGACCACCACTGAAAGAGGAGAAGTGATGGATCCTATTCAAGCAAGTAATCAGGTTGCGGATGAGTTTAGGTTAGATGAAGGGCAAAATGAGAGGGAGATAAGTTATATTGATAGAGATGAACAAACATGGAGATGTCCTGAAATCTTGGGTGAAGATTTGGGTGAAGATGTAGGCGATGAAGACTTCATTGGATTAGAATGAGAAATTGCTTAATTTAGTGAATTGAAAGATAAATATTTGGCTTTAGTAAATTTGCCAAGTGACGAAAATGATGATGAATTCGCATAGTCAAGATAAAAATAAAGGGAATTTCTGAGAAAAAAACTTGTAGCTTCAGCAAAGAGGCCCGAGCTAATAAATAGGGATGGAGCTCCAGTTGAAGGTAATAGAAGTGAAGATGAAGAAAGCTGTGGTGATGAAGTTGTTAGTTCGGAGAATGAGCTTGACAATGATGATGAAGAACCTGCTCCTCGTCTTTACAAAAAAAAAAAAAAAAAAAAAAAGAACCTGCTCATCGAAGAAAAAGTAAGTACCCTTGCTATGATCTGACTGTTGATAAACCTGTTTTGTCTGTGGGCATGAGATTTGATGATGCCAAACAATTCAAGGAAGCTGTTGTGAAGAACTCCATTAATGAACAGAGGAGCGTTCGATTCATTAGAAACACAAAAGAATTTGTAAGAGCTAAGTGCTCACAACCCAATTGTTCATGGAAGCTCTATGACGCGTTGATTAAGAAGGGGTCATTCCAGATTATGTTCTTCTAGGAGGAGCATACTTGTCCAATTATCTTTAATAATAAAAAGGTAACAAGTGTGTGGTTATGAAGCATTTTTCAACACTATCAAAGAAATGCCCGAGATCAAGAGTCTTCAATTGCAACAGTTAGTGAATGAGCAAGTAGGGGTTAATGTATCAAGGAATTAATACAAGAGAGCTAAGATGAGAGTGTTGAAAATATTGATGGGTGGGTATAAGGAAGAATATGCACATATATGATATTATGCTGGTGAATGCATGTTTCAAAACCCATTTAGTAGGGTATATGTAGAGGTTGTGGAGATGCCACTCCTTGATCTTGGGCCTAGATTTGATAGATTTTATGTATATTTTGATGCATGTAAATGAGGCTTCTTGGTTGGTTGTAGAGGAGTTATAGGGTTTGATAGATGCTTTTTAAATGGTTTATGCAAGGGGAGTTGCTGGCTGTTGTGGGGAGAGATGCCAATAATCAAATGTTTCCGATAGCTTGGGCGGTGGTGAAGATAGAGAATAAGGATATTTGTTTCTAGTTCCTCAAAAATTTAATGGCTGACATTGAGATAACCAATAGGGGAGGATGTGCATTAATGAGCAACCAACATAAGGTAGTTTCATTGTCAATTAATTTGCTCCCTTTTAATATTAATCACTTGCATATTTTCCTTGACTTGTATTTATTGGTTTGAATTTTTGTAGGATTTATTCCTGCATTGGCTGAGTTGATGCCATATGCTGAGCATAGAATGTGCGCGAGGCACATATATGCAAACCGGTCAAGGAACTTCAAAGGAGATAAGCTACAGAAGCAATTTTGGCAGATAGCAAAGAGTACCGACATGGCTTATCTTAGATTAGCCAAACAAGAATTGTTGTAACCGACAAAGGAAGGTTTTGATGCACTATTCCAAACAGAAGCTAAGTACTGGTGTCGGGCCTTCTTCAGCGAAGAGTTCAAATGCGATATCATGATAACAACCTCAATGAAGCTTTCAATGGCAGAATTTTAAAGGTTACGTGCAAACCAATCATCAGCATCCTTGATGATATTCGAGTTATGGTGATGACTAGACTGCATAGGCAAAGAGATGAGACTACGAAATGGACTAGAGACTATGACCCTAGGATTGTGAAGAGATTAGATGCAAACATTACTGCTATTAGGTTTTGCCATCCAGTTTGGAATTGAGATAATGGATATGAGATTATTCAAAATCAGGATAAGTATGTTGTCAACTTGGATAGAAGAAAGTGTTCATGCCCAAGCCTCACAATTGAATGAAATTGCTTGTGCCCATGCCATTTGTGCTATTTAGATGAAGCAAGAAAACCCAGATGATTACCTATATGATCGTTACAAAAAAAGCTCATACCTTACTTCACACCAATTCATGATGCAGTTTATCAGAAGTAGCAAATTATTGGAGCCAACAAATCATGAAAGCCTTCTACCTTTGCCATTGAAGAAGCAAATAGGAAGGCCAAAGATGAGACGAAGAATGTAGTAGGAAGAGACATCAAGTTAGAGAATGAGTAGGACCGGGACAAAGATAAAATGCTCATATTACCGCATCGAATGGCACAATAAGAAATGTTGTGAGCTGAAAAAGCAGCATCAACATCAAGCTAATTTAATGCCAGGGACAGGACCTACTGAAGAGCTTCTTCTTAGGCCTATTAAAGAGTAGACAGAAGGCCCTACTGTAATACCTACTGAAGGGCAAACAGAAAACCCTGTTGTAAGGTAAGTATCATCTTTGCCTCAATAACTTTTCAATTCATATTCGATAGAGTTTGATGGTTGACTAGATGTACTAGCTTCTCTTGTACTTTTCCTTTGTCATGCACTTGTAATTTGAGAAGTTTTCTCTATTTGTTTCGCACCATGAAAATAAGTAGATGTCTAATTATTCAAATCATTGTAATTGGTCATAATCATGATATAGTACATTATTGTAAGGTCTACTAAAATGCCAAAAACATGCCCTATTGTAGGCTCAAGTGCAGGAATAGGGATTGGAATAGGTAGGATAGTAACAACAACAACAACTGAGTCCATTGTTAAGCAAACAAGAAAAAAATATCTTGTAAGTTGTACATCATTGTGTTTGTTTTTTATGGGCTGGAATTTAAATGTGTTATGTGTTTCTCAAGTGAGAAGACAAGCAACTGCACAAATTGCAGAGGTTGCTCTCCCAATTACTGCTGAAAATGATGCACCATAACGAATAAGAGGGGCTCTTGGAAAAAGATTAAGGTAATATGGTTATATGATTTACACAGATGAACGTACTTGAATGACTTTTTTGAATGTAAGATTTGTAGGCTTCATGCATTTAATTTGTTATACTTCAATTCATTTGGTTGACAATATCGCTGTGTTCTTGTAGCGTGGGAAAACTTCGGAGGTACTTCTCTCTCAAGGTGGGCCAACTCAAGAATCAAGGGCCCAGCCAAAGAAGAGTGCTCCAAAGAAGAAGACAGCGAGTATAGCTGCAAAACAGCCATTCAAAAAGAACCCAGCACCAGTTCCATCTCAACCAACGATTGGGAGCAATAGTGATGATATACGTGCTAGAATAAAAATAGCCGCTGTCAAGAACAAGGAAAATGAGGTGATGGAAAGCCTAGTTAAAGAACCTGCACATACAGTTCATAAGAGTGCTCGGATTATGAATCAATTCAAAACTCAAAGATGAAAAGGAGATCGAGGTGTTGTCCATATTGATTGATGGGAGGGTACTGGACATATTCTCTTTTTATGTGGTGCTGGACATGGTCTCTCTTGTTATGTTTTCTTTTTTTAGGAGGGTGCTGGATTATCATTAAGAGGTTGGTGCCTGCATATTGCCATTGTTTTTTTTTTTTTAAGAGGATGCTGAACCTTCAGTGATTAGGGAGTGAAGTTAGACATGTTTTTTTTTCTTTTGTAAATAATCAATCAATGTCAATGACAATAGCTGTTTTTGTTATTTTCTCTTGGTTTGGTTTTGGCTAGTAATGCTAACAAGACAGTTATCGGTTATGCTGTATATTTTTTTGCTGTTGATGCAATGTTCTTATGAGGTTGATATTATTTTTAGATTTAGATGTGTGCATATAATGCTGCTGGTTGAAGTTGTGGATGCTATTTATGGGGTTCTGGTTGTATGTGTCGGTGCAAGAACAAGATGCAATTTTGGTGCTGGTGCATATGGGCATCTTGTTCTTGCACCAATTGGGTTGTTGGTGCATCTTCTTGCACCAGCCCACACAAGTGTTGATGCAACAAGATGCAAGATGCATCACGATTGGTGCAAGTTTGAAACTTCGCACTCAAGCGATCACTATTTATAACTTGTGTAACAGAAGTGATCACTTTGTAATCGCGACTAGCACTTAAATGATCATGTTTATAAAAACTTGGCACTCAAGTAATCACTATTTACAACTTTTGGCACTGAAATGGTCAATCGTGAATTTGCCACCATCCTTTAATTTTACCATAGTTTGCAGTTGTAGTAAACCAGCTAACTAGCAAACCATTACAATGATAAAAAATGCAGCAATCATTCTATCTGAAGTAAAAACTAACCAAAACAAATATTGACAATATACAACTAAAAAATAAAACTTTTAAGTGCTCACAACTAATGCATTCCAACTCCAACCTTGCATTTCTACTATATATTACAACAAAACCTTCTGCTTCATACAAAAATTGCAGCAAATCAAAAACACATTTTACTTATAAATAATTCAATACAAGTGCATATTTCACGTCTTCAACTATAGTAGACATACAAACTTCTTCACATTACTCACCTCGCATTTGAATAAACTACCCGAGAGAATAAGAACACAATCAACACTCGATAAAAGTTTCTTTCAATTTTCAGCCTTGAAACCTTCTTCTTCAAATGGTCGACCAGAGATGTTAAATCCTTCATTTGAGCTTGCATTGAGTCGACATCCTCCAACTCATTTATTAACATAGGTGGAGGTTGATTTCGGCCTTCAAGTAACTCCAGGATCACCTCTGTCGCTCAATCAGAAAATTTCTTATCAACCAATTTGAAATATTTGCACTTTGAGCCTTCTTATATTTGCCTCATCCATGGAATCTTCTCCCGGGATTCAACTGAGTCCAAAATGTTCTTCTCAGACTCGGTAATCCACAATAGTAGTAACACTCACTATCTAATTTGCTTTTTTTTTTTTTTTATAGGAATGTGAGTCGCTGTTGAAGCTTCTGCCCTCCATTTACAAGAGCAAGCTGATAACTTTGGGAGAAAATCGAAGTATTCACTTGAATTGGTTGAATTGGGGATTTAGGGTTTTCAATTTCTGATTTTACTCGAATTTAGGGATTTAGGGTTTCTTATTTAGGGGAAAAGATGTTAAACGGTGTCGTGTTGTTGTTTGCATGCTGATTGTACTTTACGACGATTCACGTCGGCTTCAAATATTAATAAAAAAAAAACTACCAAGTCGGATTTCCGGCCAACCAGATCGGCGTTGGCACTGAAATGAGCGTTTTTCAAAAAATTTAGCACTTAAGTGATCCGACGGAAACTTTTGGCACCAAAGTGAGCGCCGTACATAACTTATGGCACTGATAGTGAACTTCTCCCTCAGACTTGGGGTAGGGTCGTATAGGTGGGAGGTGGAGTGTGTAGAGCTACAGTGATGACTCATCGAGATAGCTTTTGAAATGGGGTGATCTTTTATGTTTGCTCATGATTTTATTGAAAAAAGTGTTCTCGAATCCGACTAGTCCACGTAATGTGTCAGTTTCAAATGCCCCCTCTTCTGCTAAGTCAAAAGGATGATGTTCTGAGACACAAAGTAAGTAAATTAGAAAAACAATTAAATCTGGCGAATACTTTGGAAAAAGTTTTCGATAATGAAATGCATTTTGTTTTCAAAAAGAGAGAGAGAGATATATATATATATATATATATATATATATATATATATATCTCTCTCTCTCTCTCTCTCTCTCTCTCTCTCTCTCTCTCTCTCTCTCTCTCTCTCTCTTTTTAGGAGGAAGCATGATGAAGCCAACTCTTAGGATTCTCCTCAAATGATATTTTCTTTTCATGATTGTATAGCACCACTAGGCCAGTTTGGGGTACCCCTCATGCCTTGAAAATAACTCTAATCAAAACGGATTACAATTCTTGAGGATGGAGACTATGGTAGTCTTGCGAAAACAAAAATTCCTAAAACAAATTGGTGGAAATTTCTAAAAAGCAGCAAAAGTCCCCACACAAGGGAAAAGTTGAAAATTGGAACTTCCTATATTGGGGTGTTCCAAGTCGAGCTTTGAGCTTGCTCAATATTACCCTTGCGATTGGGTGAAGAATTTTGTTGCTTGCCAGTAGACAAGTTCTGAAGAGCCAGTGTTCCCCAATCTAACAGGTCTTGAATCTTGTGCTTGAGAGGGGAGCATTCATTAGTCGAATGGCCTATTTCACCCATATGATATTTGCAGCGCTTCAAGGGATTGTACCATGGACGGTGTTCAAGGTTTTGGTGCAGTGGCTCCTTAGCTACTAGACCCTATCTCTGTAGAGTGGGCAAAAGTTCTAATAGTGGTGTTAGTGATGCTATGAATTAACGGTGTGGTCTTCGCCCTTGAAGTCTAGGCAAGTGCAAGTAACCGGTCTTGTAAGGTTGGACATATATGGTACTTGAATCTATTAAATTCCTCACACATTCAATGGTAGTCGCTAGCTTGAACCACTTAGGTTTCCCCTCCTTGATGCACACGCCTAATCTTTCAGATAAAACCTTTTGTTTTGCCATTTTAAGGTCGTCAAGAGGACCGAGAGGTAATGGAGCCTCGCTTTCTAGATTGGTGGGGTTTGATGCTGTTTGGACCCTCATCCTTGTGGTAAGCTCGGAAGGTAATGCCGCGGCATTTTGATTCTGAATAGGTTTTACAACGTCAATTTTGTCCGTGGGCTCCTTGCCTTTCTTGATGGGAAGTTTCCTAATAATAGAGTACCAATCAGTGGCCCCTCCATCACATAAGGCCGCTTTGATTTTTTTCCCTTATTGGAACGAGTTGATTGAAAGATTCAGCGGTCGAGCCCATCATTTGGCTTTAATACTCGTATGGAAGAGTTTTGGTGAACAAACTCATTAGTCTTTTTTCTATTGGCTCTTTGCAAACCTGGACGATTAGGCTTTGCCATGTCGTGGCATGTCCACTAAAGGATTTACTCCTCTTTGTTTTTGTGCGTACTAATCCTTTGTAAGACAGGGTGATGTCGCGATGTCAAGATTATATTCTTTGCGGAAAGCATCAATCAGTCCCTCCAAAGTCTTAAGAAGACTAATTTTCCTTATAATGTACCATCGCAGGGCGGGGCTGATTAGACTTGATTGGTATGATTGAATCACCTTTTGGACTAATTAGGCTTGCAAATGGATCTCTGGGTAAGAAGTGTTGACATATTTCTTGCACTCATGCACTTTGATTCTTCTAGAATTTTGATAGCGGCAAAACTAGATAGATCAATGGGACCCTGATTATGTAGCTGGCTTAACTTTTCCATAATCGTCGTAAAGTGTCCATCTTGGTCATCTTTTGGCACATATGCAGGTGTCTCAAAAGCATCTTCCCCAACAAAGGTTGGATGTGGGTCATTGGGCAAATTGGTGATTTTGTCAGTAGCAACTATGCCCAGGCTGGCAGGAATCGGTACTATCTCATTTTGTGATAGGATTGTTACGGAGTTGAGCTTGGTTTGAAGAGACCCCACTTGCTTCAACTTGTTGTTGGAGTGCCCTAACAACTTGTTTCATCTCACTTTCCATGTCCACGAGACAGCTAGGCATGTCTTTATCGATCATTTTGGCACTTGCTATCAACAAGGTTCAGATTAGTGAGTTGCCCATGATTACCTAGTCAAGAATAAACAAGCATGTGCTGTAAATACGAGGCATAAATAGGGAGTCAGTTCATGACAACCTAATTCTATCCCTTTTACTTATTCACAAAAAGTTTGTACATAGAGGAGATTTCCCAAGGATAGACTAAGAAAATAAAGACATTTGACTTGCTAGCATGGATTAAAAAAGACAAAAGCGGGAATTGAAAGCTTTCTTCCTTTTTTTTTTTTCTATACACCATTGTTTTTTAAAAGCACGAGAAATTCCTTGAAAAAGAAAAAGAAATTTATAGCATGCTTAAGGAAACAAAGGCATGAAAAAAAATTTGCAAAAGTTTTCCCTTTGTTTTTTCAAAAAGACTCCATGACAATCATTTCCAAATTGGAATGACCATGATATTAAATCCATAAGGGAAAATGTTACAAATGGTCCATGAACTTTCATCTAATGTTCTATCTAGTTCCTAACTATTTGAAAATTGACCAATTTCTTTTTTTTTAATACCAAACTGTTTTTTTTATAAATAAAAAAATACCAAATTGGACAATAATACCACATTTATGCAAAGTAATAAATGTCAATATTTCTTTCCTTTTTCTATATTAAAAACAAATAGAAAAATGGATAGTAATAATAAACAAAGGTGAATCTTGCATTTTGATTTCCTTTTTGTATATGCAAATTACTTGAATAATATACAAAAGTGCATCAATCGATTTTTTTTTATGGACTTCACCGAAAAGGGAAAAATCGATTGATGGGGGTTATAGGCTCTCATGAGACTCGCGATCGCGATGGAGCTCGTGGTGTATAGCAAACAATGACCAAAGCAACCTAACAATGGACGGTCGGGGCCGAAACTCGCATGAGGCGGACGACTGCAAGCTCCAACCAACATGCCCAAAATAGAAAGAAAACGGGGCCTTAGCTCACAAGTGCTTTGGGTACGGGAAAGAAAGTGCAGTGGTGGGTCTCTCCATTAACATGTCTCGCTTATAGCTCTCTCTCTCTTTTGCTCACAGATCCATCCTCTCTCATAGATCTCACTCTCTTCCTTCCCTCTCGAGTTTGCTCACTCTCAGGCCTCCCCCGATGTCTCTCTTAGGGGAAGTCGTCGAGCTCGCTTCTCCGATCTCTCTCTTCATGTCCTTTGGCCTCCGCCCGACACCCTATTTATAGGCCAAGGGGGCCAATCGACGGAGGATCTGGCTACCAGTTCTTGGCGTGTCGACTAGCCTCCCCTTTGGCCGAACTGGCATCTCATCTCAGCATTGAAGGCGTGTCTTATCCGTTGCCAACCTATTCTCCCCTCTCTCTGTCGTAGATTGTCCTCGCATGCTTTGCCGTCGTCGTGCATGAGTTGTAGAGGCGGAGGGGAAGTAGGAAGGGAGAAGAAGAAGAAAGAAAGAGGGGGCCGAGCCAAAAGAGACCAAAAGGGTAGTGGGTCTCGAGCCAGCGTGGGGAGAAAAGAAACAAAAAGAGGGTTGGGCATGAAGGCCCAGTCCCCAAGGGCTCCTCTTTTATTAAAAAAAAAAAAAACTTTTCTATTTATCCAAAATGTAGTAAAATAAGGGAAAATGAAAAAAAAAACTTAATATGTGCCAATGATATTAATACCTAGGTGATGCGAAATATATATATTTTTTTTTGTTAGGGCCTAATTGGTCCCTAATTTCCATGCAATTTTATCAAAAAAACTTAGTCTAAATTTAGGTGTTAATAGCAAGGAATTTAATCAATTGCCACTAGCCATTACACGAATTTCTTGACTCCTTCCTAGCCACTTGACAAAACATATATGGAAGAAAATAATTAAGCCACAACTCCGGTTCTGATTGATAATATCTGATCACATTCCATTATACTTTCCACTTGGAAAATACTTATCATTGGAATTAAAGTCTCTATTCTCAATCTTCAAAATTACTTGGGGAATGTTTTCTCAACAGTTAGGATTTTTAACTTGAGGCCATTGGAGTGTAACAACATATAACTTATAGGCTACTATTGGGCTTTAGATTGGGCTACTATTGGGCTTTAGACTATTTATGTTGTGAATTGTTGATGAAAAATTTATATACTTACAAGTCTTTTTTGCAATTCTTTACAAAAATCTATGTTAAAACAGGGATAAATCCGTCAATTTCTTAATAAATATTACTAAAAGAATTTGTCCCCTTTGGCCCAAACAAGATGCCTCTACCTACAAAAACCGACAGTGGAGCAGGAACGGGGGAAGTGATCCCAATCCCTGCCCCATCCTATGCCCATTTTTAATGCATGCTTCGTGCTGACTCAGCCCATGTATGATTTGAGTCGTGCCCCTTTTGTGCTCAAATCATGCTAATGGGGTTTCATTTTTTGTTTTGCAAATTCTGGCACAAAATTAAAATATTTTCAACAAATGACTAATAATGGACACAAGATTATAATTGACGACAAAATAATCGTTTAAGGAAAACATTGACTATGTTATAAAGTCGAATAGGTGTTCCAAATTTTCCTATTACACCAATATATTAGGAGATTTAATTTTAATTTCTTTCTTGTTTAAGATTATCTTGTCTCAGATTTTAGATTGTCTTTATTTGTAGACAGCACTACAGCCAGCAGCATGTGATATCGAATCCATAAAAAGTTTGGGAAAATTTCACATATTGGCTTGAAGTATTCTCGTTTTCTCAAATAAAGGCATAAAATGAATATTTTATTTCAAATAAAGACTCAAAGTATCCTCATTTTCTCAAATAAATGCTTGAAATGGTTATTACTTCAAATAATGACCTAAAGTGATCATATCAGTCTCAAAGAAAAGTTTGAAGTGGTTATGGCTATTTCAAATAAGAATTTAGCTTTGTCAGCTGGCAAAAAATTCCAGTTAATCAAGGATATTTTTGTCCAAACACAATTTTAATTTAAATTATATTTGATTAAAAAATTGAAAAGGAAAGTTTAAAAAAAAAAAAGAAGAAGCAAAAATACAGCTCCCAATTGCCTATGGTCGTTGGCCAATTGCTAGTGGGGCAGTGGCGATGGCCAACAGGGTTGCCTATGCTTGGGTGAAGGTCGATGACCATCGCCAAACAGAGGCAAGGGCCAACAGGCCCTCGCTAGAAACAGGAGACGACAACGACCATAAGTAAGAGGGAGTTTTTGTATTTTGTTAGAATTTTTTTAAATTTTTATATAATATGATTTAAATTTAAATTTAAATTGTGTTTGGACAAAAATATCCCTTATTAGTTAGAATTTTTGCTCGTCGGCAAGCTAGCAAAGCTAGGCCTTTATTTGAAATAGCCAAACCACTTCAAACTCTTCTTTGAGATTGATATGGTCCTTATTATAAACAATGTCCACTTCAGACCCTTATTTAAGAAAATGAGGTACCTTAGGCCTTTATTTGAAATTTTTCAAAAAAATTATTACATGGAATTATCAGAGTAATTTTCCAAAGTTCAAGAAAATGATGGGGGAAGACCTTGCAAACTCCTTAGTTCCTTAAATTTCAGTTGCCATCGTCGCATAAGTGAAATATATATCTAACTATAAAAAAAGAGAAAGTTCTAGACCTATTGCATATTAGCTAATTCATTTCTAAACTTTTTAATTGTTTCAATTATAAGTTATATTCTGTCAATTAAGTCCATCTAACTATTTTTAACCAGCAATCGCTGATGTGAACACTGACCATTCAACATGAACATCAATCGTTCGACGTGATACAACTAGTGCTAACATGTACAATTTTTATAATTTTTTAAAAATTTCTGGATTTTTCAAAATTTTTCTTATTTTTTTTTTCCTTCCAAGCCCGATGAGAGCTATTAGCCAACCCTTGCCGATCACAAGCGAGGCTCAATCGACCTTCGTTGCCTACTAGGCAAGGGCACACAACCCTTGCCGACTACGGGCGACGGTCACAGCCCTTACCTATGGTTAGCGGCGGTTGGTCGGCCCTTGCTTGTGATCCACAAGGATCAACCAACAATCCTCACCAAACTTGATAAGAAGAAAAAAAAAAAAAAAAAAAAAGGAAAAAGAAAGAAAGAAAAAATAATAAAAATTTAAAAAAATTATATAAAAAAAATTGTCTATGTTAACACTAATCACTTACATGGTACTATCAATATTCATGTCAACGATTTTTTTATTAAAATTGGCTGGATGGACTCAATTGGTAAAATGCGAAAATGTTAAGGACTCAATTGGTATAACTAAAAAAAATTAGAATTAAATTGGCAAAAATATAATTGATTTAGGTTTTTTGGGATAATTTTTCGGTTAAAATCTATTTGGATGTTTCCATCAAGGACGTTGCGACAATTTAGGGTACGGTTTTGAGGAACCATGACAAACGGTACAGGAGATGTCAAAGCGGTTGGTGGGAAGCAACGACAAACGTTCCGTTACCACCTTCTCAGGCTGTCCTTTTGAACTTCTTTTGATCTGTGTTTATAAAGTTGTAGGGGGAAAACAAGAAAACCAAAACCTAACTAAGACCCCAACTGATGAGACGAGTCTCTCCGTCCTCAATGCATCCAAAACTGCCCAATAAAACCCCTGGAAATCTTGGACAAGGAATTAAAAAAAGTGTAATACCAGACAAAAAAAAGGAAAGAAAGGGAGAGACAAGCCAAACCTTTTTGCAGATACTGAGGTGAATATGCGCAAATTTTCTCGCCATTGACAAGGTGACGATGACGGTGGTGAGCTTGAGACGGAGCAACGATAATGTGGTGGCGACGGGCAGAGGAGGTGAAGGCAGCAGTAGGGAAAGGCTGATAGCAGTTGCCATTGACAAGGGCAAGCCCAGCAGATATGCTCTCAAATGGGCCATCGAGAACCTCATCTCCTTGCGAAACCAGACCCTCAAGCTCGTTCACGTCAAGAGCCGGCCTTCGACATCCTCTCCATTTCCAGGTCGGCTCTCTCTCCCTCTCTATCTCTCCCTCTCGAACGTTATTTGACTCCTGATAGATATGAGTCACCTATCTTCTCCGATCAACTGTTTTCAAGAAATATGAGCTTTAGGAAAGTAAAAAGAAAAGGTCGAGAAGTCTTAATCGTGGCGAATACTACTGTAAATTAACATTTCGCTTTTCTCCTTCGATTTTTTTTTTCTCAAATTTATCGATTCATATTTTGGTGCAGCCTGTTCGGAAGAGACGCAACCCGACGCTCAAACAGCGGAGCTCTTCCTTCCCTTCCGCTGCTACTGCTTGCAGAGACATGTCCGTTTCGTCTTCCTCACCTTCCATTCTTATCCAAATTAGTATGAAAAACAGAGTAATAGTACATAAAACTTGAATCTAGCACTGGTTGATAATATCTTTTTCCGCAAACAGTTCATTATATAATATCTCTATCGATTTTCATTTTTTCAATGGGTAGAGACCATATATTTCTGTCATCGTTGCTTGTGAAAGTAGCTTTTTTGAAAACCTTATTAAATCTAGATTGAATGAAAAGATTTTGTGAAGTCTTTAAGCTAACACCGTGATCCATGTATGTGTTCTTTTGAGTGCAGTTTCTAGCTTCTGAAAAAGGACCTTTTAGACTTTCGGGTTTATACTTCGAACAGTATGCCCTTTGTATTTCATTGTATTAGTAGCAGCACGCTAATTGTCCTCTAATTTTAACTTCGACAGGTAAAATGTGACGTAGTTGTACTTGAGAATTCAGCTGTAGCAAAAGCTTTAGTTGAATATGTCTCCAGATATGCGGTCGACACTTTGTTAATTGGAGCGGCTTCACGAAAGAGTTTTTCCAGGTACTTTTGCAATCCCTCTGATGTTTGAACATTGCAAAATTCTCACGACACTTTATCAAAGCGAGCAGTCGTTCGTGACGGGTTAACAACCTTCCTTTATCTATATTTACGTTTTCTGCTTTCAGATTATTCAAGTTTGTAGATACACCAAACACCATCTTGAAGTACGCGCCGGATTATTGCAATATATACGTAGTAGGCAAAGGAAAAGCCGTATCCGTGCGGCCCGCCACTTGTCCTCGTCCAAACTTGTTGACAATTGAGAAGACGGCACAAGTCGATACGCTTAACCATGTGAGGTAAGGATTTTGCCATCATAATTCTTTTGAGCAACGCGACATATCTGTACATAATGGGTATATTCATGAGATCTGCAGGAAAAGAAGTTTAAACTTAAGAAATTTAGAGACTTTAAAATGTTCAAAAGAAGAAGAGAACTCCAATTTCTTGATAAGAGATGACGGTGGAAAGGCACGGCAGGATGAAGTAGTGTTTTTTAAATGACCCATGAAACTAATGAGACTTTTGCTCAAGGATTTTAATATATAGATTAATGTCGATGAAAAATCATTGGCAGCTCCTGAATATAGACCTCACGCCATTACATTATGCCATATTTTCTTACCATAACTTATGCCTGTTGATTGATATTCTAACAATCCTGAACTCTGGACACCTGAACAGCCGGCCATACGATGAGCTCTCTACTTGCGAGAATGATTTCTCCCGGGCAAACTCTGGGAGACTGAGCACCAACAGCAGTTTCCTTTCCTTCTATGAAGATCTGGGGTTGGGACGGATGAGCAGTTCTTCAGCGTGCTTACGTTTTGAAGATGACGAAACCTCCACGAGGCTGAGCACGTTCAGTTTCGCTTCGGCGCTCGAGCCACAGACAATAGATGGTGAACAGTCGATGTCGTGGTCATTGCATTTTGCTGTAAGGAACATTTCCATGTTATATGCACAACTCAAATTTGTTAACGATTTGGAAATGGACGATTCCACACCTCTCTCTCTCTGCATTTGCTCGAGTCAAAAGCTACAACCCACGTGGCCGTCTTTCCTTTCCTTTAGCGACTTGATTGGCGCATTCATCATTGGTTCTGTGACTGCGTGGCTGATTGAATCAAGCACGAAAAAGTTAAACAGTAAAAACCCTAGCCAGAAATATTTACGTGGTTAACATATTAATATATAGGTTATCTGGTTAATTGGCTGTATGAAATATGCAGGAAGCAGTGGAAGAAGAGATGTTAAGGACAAAACTGGAGCTCAAGAGGACAATAGACCTGTACCATGCAGCCTGCAAGGAAGCAATCCGAGCAAAGCAGACGGTAATTAAAAGTTGCAAATCGCGTGTATATTTTAAAATTTCGTCCAAGGTTTAGTAAGTATCATCTCAATTTATTATTGCTTTATTCATAGCTGATTTTGCTTTATTTTGTATTGTCTCGTCGCTGCAACATTTTCAGGTGAGGGATTGCCATAAATACCAGAACGAATTGGAGAAGAAGTTGCTGAAAGCACGTTCGTTGGAGCAAGCCGCATTGGCTGTGATGGAGAAGGAGAGAGAGAAAAGCAAGGCGGCGGAGAAGGCTCAGCAAATGGCTGACGAGGAGGCACGGAAGAGATGGGACGCCGAGAAGAAGGCACAAAAGGAAGTCGAGTATCAGAGCCTGGTCCACATGATGGTGGCTTTGCTATTCTTCTATGTTTATTTCATCTATTTAAAATGACTCATGTCAAAAGGGCTGGTTGAGTTTGTCATATTAGAAGGACATGAATGTTGTTGAACCAACGTTGGGTTCAGACGGTCTTCATAAGACAAAGATTAAGCAAAAGAGGGTGCTGGTTAGGGCTGGTCTGGGTCTTCCGATTGATGAAGAGCAACATCCAAGAAAACTGGATTTTCACTGTAAGAAATGGTAGGAACAAGTTGATCCAACCAAACCCCCCAAAATCATCAACCCAAATGCAGATATCTCTTGTCTTAATTCCTTTTTTTTTTTTTTTTTGTGCAAGTTAAAGAACACAACTCGGAGGCACCAACAAAGTCCTCTTCCTGGTTTTGATTTCCTTTTTCTTGTTCAATCCTTTCGGGGTAAATGGGACTTAAAGTTACTAAGAGGGGAACGTACGTGTACTTGTTGGGGATGTTCCTGATCATGACAGTGGTGCGATCGCCACCCTCGTGGACCGGCACCGCCAGCTTCTTCCTCTTCCCCGTCATGTCTCGGGGCTCCACGATCCTTGTTTATTTGTGAGTATCGATCGTTGGGTTGACACTGCAATAGTACTCTACGACAGTTGGCAATCGTCAAAATCATCTCCAGTGAGCTCGGCCGAGACGCCTGCTTTTTGTTCTAGTTTTTCAAGCTTCGAGAAGCCATTTTTATCGGTCACCATCTTCGCTCAGCCATCCCCGAGACTTTGTATATCCATTCCATGGCTGGGGATGACAAAACGAGCCCAAGCTTTCCTTAGAACCACCGTGGCCGAGAGGGTGCAGATCGTTTCCTTCACTTTGTGCACTATTCTCAGCTTCCATTAAAGGAATATGAGGTCATGTGACACGGATCTGAGGTTGCAAGACTCAGATCCAAGGTCGAGCGACTCCATTCATGGAGGTTGCCGGGAAGGATGAAGAAGAAAACGAAAATAAGAAAATAGAAAGTCGAAGTGTTTTTAAGAAAATATTTGATTGAGCTGAAAATCCACATCATCAAAGGAGAAGGAGAAAGAGAGAAGAATACTCGTCGAATTGACACGTTAGACTTTAACAACAATATTGGATGGATAAGTAACGAGGCCAGATTTAGGTATAGAGTAAAAGGTTGTGATTTTTTACGAAAAAAAAAGTTTGAACTAAATTTGGATATAAAGTGAAAGTTAGTGCTTTTAAAGGGAATTGGGCCAAATTTAATGGGGACAAAACCTGTCTATTAAGCCAAGTTCACACTTAAATTTTTGCATATAGGTCATTTTTGCATATTTAAAAAAAATAGGTATATAGTTTTATACCAAAAATATAAAAATAGTTATATAGTTTTATACCAAAAATATTTTGTTATTGCACATTACGTTCATGCATTTCACAGTTAATTGCATTAATTGGAGTCATCGTGCATTTATCTCATCTATTATGCATATAAATATAAGATAAGGTAACTCCAAAAATCTCTACATGAGATTGTTGAGCTATGTTTGTGAGATAAGTCAAGAGAGATGAGCAATTTCACCAACTGAATTGTGCTCGAGAGGCAAGTGAGGTGAGTGGGGAGGCGAGCAAGGTTGATGCGAGCAAAGAGGGTTACTTTTTTTCTTTTTTGGTCGAATCTGAGCTAGGTTTCTACTTTCTAATTTACATGTCAAAACCGCTTAAGAAAGAACAGAGGCAAAGGTGCAAGGGTTTAGAGTAGACAAAAATATATAATATATATAGTATAATATATTTTATATAATATATATGATGAATACGGGATTGGTTCAGGTTGGACCAATCTGAAAGTCTCAAGACCAAGAATCAACTCACATAGCGTATAAGGTCCATGGGTTCAGGACCATGGACCGTCTTAATCTCCCTTGGGAATTAAACTAGGGCCAGCTAAATTGCGCCGATATGGGGTTAGGCGATTTCTACAGTATTATGAGAGATCTAGTGTTACCAAGGGATATTGAGCATTAAGAGAGAATCGATGCGGGAAAAAGAAACCGGTTAATACTACGAAAAATCTCTAACTAATAAACTTGTGACAAATTTATTATAAATTAATTTTTTGATCACCAAAAATCCCAAATTGATATACATATGATAAATTTATCCAAAACTTTTATGACATATCTATCATTCGTTAGTTTCCATTAAATTTAATTTATAGCATGAAAAAAACATAAATCACTACATATTTATGACAAAAGAAGGGTAAATCTTAAAAAAACACACCGAGGAAAAGCAACTAGACATAAGAGAGGATTCACCTGCCATGATCACTGTCACGCCCCGATCCTCGAGCGTGTGCTCATCTCTCAGTGGTCAATAAAATTTTGTGACTTCCTAGGACGAGTCGCCAACCTTTTCATTTTATTGCACATGCGGAAGCGAATAACAAATCCCCTAACAATAACTATCTCAAGATAGAAAAGCAAGACATCAGATTTCCAAACAAAACATAATGATAAAGACCAATTGAGTCATAAACAAAAGTCTACCAACACAAGACTTCAAGAGATTGACTCTCAAAAGAAATTGCCCTACGACATACTAGTCGGACACATATGCCGATCCTTTGGACTCCACCCACCTCCACAGACTCTAGGGGCTTTGGTCCTCCACAACCGCCTTCTAAGGACTTGAAAATGATTATTCAATAACCAGTGATATAATGTCTCAGCAACTCCACACTTTAAACCTTGATTAGGAGAGTAATTCGCCTAAGACGTCTTAATCACACCATCATACAATCACAGAGACTTACCTTGGCCCGAGTTCCTTCCTGCAGGTCAATACAGTTCATATCACAATCATGTGTATTTAGCAAATTCACACACCTTTGGAATGTCCAAACCAATCGTTACTCACACGAGCAAGGATCACAATTAAATCACTACTCACATGAGCAAGAGCTACCGATACATATTAAAGCAAGAATTATCGACACACGCCGATCCATCAACTCAACTCAACATGCATTCCAATTAATTAACTAATACTACCCACGCGAGCAATTTTATCCAACACACGTGGGGGAAGAATAATAACTACCGACACAGGCCAGGGAAGACTAATAACTACCGCCAAATGCCAAGAAAGATAATAATTACCGACACACGCCGAGAAAAGGTAAAATCCACTGACACACGCCGGGAAAAGGTAAAATCCACCGAAACACGCCAGGGAAGAATAATAACTACCGACACACATCGGAGAAAGAATAATAATCACCGACACATGCCGGAAATGACTAATAACTACCGGTATATGCCAGGAAAGATAATAGTTACCGACACACGCCAAGGTTAGGTAATATCCACCGACACACACCGGGTTTAAATAATATTTACCGACACACACCGGGGTTAAATAATAACTACCAACACACGCCGGAAAAGACTAATAACTATTAACGTTCACCAACACACGCTGGGGACGGGTTTTCTTAACTATTAATACCCACCAACACACGTTGGGGACGGATTCTCTTAACTTTCACATCATCATCAAGCATAATCTCTAGGTATAGCACAAACCAACCTTATATCATCAATTATGCACTTTCCAGCAATCAAAGCCTCAAGAGCCATCATCAAGTCATAACTGACCCTAACCGGCAGAATAGGCCCACTCACACGTTTCCAAGTTTAAATCTAAAAACTCAATCGAACGAATTCGGAAAATTTCCAAATTTGAATATGTTGTAAAAAACACATAATCGAACATTTTTCATGGAGACACCTTAACCCAGATCCTTCTAGATTCGGCCTAGTAAATTGTTTAATCCAGCACCAAAACTGAGCCTGTTTCCAAAAAGTCTGTTGTCTGAAATCAGTTCGGTTCAAGGTCTAAAACATGTCCATTTGATTTGAAATTTGAGTGTGTTAAATTAGAAGATATAAAAAAATAACTTTTTTGAAGAAACCATTTTGAAATTCAAATCCTAGGAGTTGATAAAAACCCATAGAATCCTAAAAGTTCACCAATTCCAATGAAAAGTGAGGTTCTGTTTGAAAATGACGTAGTTGATATCTCCTTATTTTAGATTCATAAAAATCTTGAGAAAAATATATGTTGTAACTTAGGATGTCTAGAACATTTCTCAAAAGACATAAATCTCAAATTCATAACCCATCTTGGTCCACAAAAATGGCAAATAGCGAGGGTCCAGAGATCCGAACTGCAGGAATTCTACTGGATTTTACTAATCCATCATCAACAATACTAATCTCACTAATTAAGTTACACTAATCCATTCTAAGGCTAATCTAACCATTCTAGCTTATTACTAATTCATCCTTAAGCTAATCTAAACAACCCTTAAGCATAATTAATCTACTAAGTAGGGTTTAGCAAGCAAAGTCACTTGTTTTGCGAGCCGAGCGGTTCAAAACGTCGGGAACGCAACGGAGGCCGACTTTCTCCAAAGTGGGCCTAGGTTTCAAGGCTTGGAACCACCTCAAAATGGGCCTAAACCATGCTGAGATACCCACTAATATTATGTTATGTTCTTGCTAAAACAGAAGAGAATAAAGCTGGTTTAAAGTGGGAATGGATGGGGAAGGGGGAAAAGGGCAAATTGGGCATTGGCGGGGCTTACCGGCGGCAGAACAGTGAAGCAAGAGCTCCGATTGAGCTCCACTAGCTACTAGATAGAGGCTGAGACAGTGTGAGGTGCGGATAGGGGGTTAGGGTCGATCGGACTAGCGCGGGCAACTGTGTGGTGCGTGTGGACCGCAAATGGCGAAGGCAATGGCGTCGTGCGGCTTCGAGCGACTTGCTGGTAGGCTACTCAGCTTCTCCTCTTCTGCTGGTTCAAAAATGGCAGGGGAATGGAGAAGAAAGATGGCTTGGATGGTGGATGAGGATGAGAGGGGAAAGGATAAGGGGACAAGGGCCCTACTTGGCCTTATTTTCTCTTGGTTTGTCCCCCTTGACTCAAACCTAGCTAAGTATGGCTTCCTTGGCTCTCCTTAAGCCAACAAGGCTCATCCATGGACATTTGAAATGGTCCAAAAGGCTACGCAATTGGGGGCATACGAATTTGCAAGCATTTTCTCTCAATTGAACACCGATCTTTGCTCAATTCAACCCAATTCGACCTCAATAAATTATGTTGTTGAGTCAAAACTCAAATTGGTATTTTTCCTCACCACTTGAACCATCTTGCATCCCAATTGCGCAATGAAAAACGATCACCAGCTTTTTCTGGATAAAAACAGTCTTATTCCGACTTTTTCCCAAAAAGTCTCGGGTTACAGAAAAATCTTCTGAGTCTGAGTCGACGTTTTTAAAATTTATTGTGACATGAAAGAATCTTTAATTTCTGAAATCGGATTCAAATTCGCAGTTAATTTCACTCCGGTGCGTTTTTAGTGTGACCTAGGCTATCAGATAGCTTTTAGAAATTTTTAGTACAAATGACCCATGGTCGGTTTTCTTCGAACTACAATGAACCCCTTCGACACATTGGCGACTCTCAATTGTCGTGAAAATTTCGAGGATTCAAATACGGACACAGGGTACCAAAACGATAGAAAAATCAATCTAGTGTCGGTCAACGAGAATTTTGTAATTTAGTAGGATCACCCACATTTAACCACATATCTCAATCAAACCGACTTATCTCTGATTCCTAATCGACTTATATCTATGTCGTAATAATCTTTGCAGATGAGCACGGTCGAGCAGTCGATTCCTGGTTGAATCCTCAAGACTATTACATTAAAATCTCTTAATGACTTTCTCAAATAGTCTAGTTATCTCACGAGTGGACATCTCAAAGAAAAGCACTATAGGCGCGTCGATGAAAAGCCCGACTTATCCAATCGAAATTAGAATATGAAAAATCAGGATGTCGCAATCACGGAGATCAAGCTGTAGTGGAGGGAGTTTACACCCATTTATCATGGAAGCTAGACTCGAAGATGATGGTGTCTAGTTGGTTGTCGTTTGAGATCCGAATGGATCCCGAAACATAAAATGAACTAAAAATCTGCTTCGTCCAACCAATGACGGATGGACTATACGTACAACTCATGTATGACCAGGTGCTTCCGAGTCTTCCCTTCGTGCCCAGAGATAATTCTCTGTTTCCATCTCCTCGGTTTCGTTTGCTGTGTTCGAGCTGGTTTTCATCGAGTCCCTGACATTTGATTCATAAAGTGAAATCTTATATGGTGTTTATTTAGGGAAAACTATTCAATCAATCCTAAACATATTATATAAATGTCAATTCAGTCTTGAACTTTTAAATTTTGTTAATTTAATCCGAAACTTTTGCACAAAATTTCAATTTAGTCATTCCAATTAATTTTCTGCGGAAAATCATCGACGTGGCAAGACCCTACACCGCCTTAGCAATTTCCAATTAAAATTGATCAGAAAGATCATGTTGAAATTTTGCGCAAAAATTTAGGACTACATAGGATTCTGTCATGTGGCTCAATAATAAGTTGTTTAATTATAGCGCCAATCATCTCAACTGCTTTATTTGCTTTGTTTTTGCCATTTAAGGTCAACGTATTGCCTCTCTTACGGACATAATCTTTTTTGTAATAAGTCATATACATATTTTTTTTTTAGGATATTTCACGAGAGTTTTTTTTTTTTTAATTGCCATAGTAGCTTATTTGGCAATTGCACGTTCTAGAATTGCATATTACAAAATAAAACTGAATAAGAGCACTTTCTCTTTTTTTTTTTTTTGGTCGAAATAAGAGCACTTAAAAGTCGTCATTTTAGGGAAAAAATCAAAAAAAAAAAATCTTAATTATGCCACTATGACACATATATCCCAACCTTTTATTTTGCAATAGAAAAATCCCCAAAATTATAATTTTGTGACATATTTAGCTCAAACTTTTTTTTTACACAAAAAATCCTAAAATTATGCACATGTGACACATTTGCCGTAAATTATTTTTTATGATGCAAAAAAAAAAAATTTTACTTATATGATACATTTACCCAAATTTAGAGGTAAACATATCACATAAATACAAGTTTAGGGTTTTTTTGTATTAAAAAAAAATTGGGTGAATTTGCCGCAATGAACATAAGATTTTTGGTCATTGTTTCCCTTCATTAAAATACCGATCAACAGGGATTTAGATTGATGAACATAACCAAGTCCCCAGACTCAATTTTTTGGTTCCCAACAATAATATGATTTCCCTCATTTTACCGAACTTTAACCAACCTAAAATAGATTAGTGACGACTCTAGCATGTAACAATCAATGAGTAACCGAATTACAATTGATAGGGTTTGGGAGAGCGTGTGTGAAGCTTAAGTGCCACTTAGCGAGAGGGTCTGCTTTGAGAGGGTCATGACATGCATAAGTAATTTATCCTCAGAAACCATAAATTATTTTCAAGTTTTGAATTTCCCAACTACATTTAAGCTCCATTTGTTTTACAAATAATGGATATTTTGGAAAAAAAATTTCCAGAAAAATGATCGATTGTATTGTTTGAAATAACAAGTCAATAAAAAATATTTTTATTATTAAGAACAACTTATATTTAAATATTTTCGTCAGTATGAAAGTATTTTTCATTCATTCACTTTTGTAAGCGATATAAGCGATCATTTTTTAAATAATATTTCTAAATTATTCATTTTCTGCAAAATAAACGGAGTCAACAACTCTCCCAATAACTCACGGTGGGCTAAATCGGGACTAATGATTCAATAGTTGTGGGTACTCAAGCGCTCCATTTATCTAAGAATTTTAATGGGTAGACTTCAAAACCTCATGGCATCTCTCTTTACTTCAATTTTCTCTAAGTATGCCGATTTCGAGAAGTATTCAACAGAATCTTGTTTGCATGGTACTAATTCAACTGGTTTGAGGTGTTGTATATCGGGAGGCATAATTCATTGAGTTACTTAGCACCGTTGGCAGAAACTAATTACCTTAAGGAGATTTGCTTAGCCATACCTCACCCCCTGTATAATTCCTTTATGAGTTTATAGAATCTTGCAAATCTATATTTGGTTTGTAAATAATCATATTTACTTGTAAAAATTATATGATCGCTATAATTAAATTATTATTGCTTTCTTAATGTTATCATCTGTTTTTTTTCTGGTTACAATAAGCAGTGTTACATATTTCTTCTCCAATATGTTATTTTTCTAACATTAGAATACCTCTTTTTATGGTAGGCAGCTATAGTAGGTCCTTAAGGGTGGATAGGGCGAGTGTGAGAACTAAAACTTGGCACGGTAGGCCTAAAATCTCTTGAAGTAATGCCTTCTTGATGGGATTGTGGGTTCTTTAGATTTATAGGAATGTCGTTTTTAATCAAAATTCTAAGCAGGGGAACAATATGCTGCATTAAGAAAAGATTAAACAGTACTGAAAGAAGTCCAGATCCGGAAAGAAATGGCAAATTCCACAAGCTGGCTGGTTCAAATTAAATTCTGATAAACGGTGGTGGAGAGTACTAGAGTCATTGAATTGGTGGCAATGAGGGATGATCAAGATTGCTTCAGATATAAATATAACCTGTTAGAGATTGAGTCTGATGCCAGTAATTTGACATATGCTTTGTAGAATACTAATGTCGACATGCCTAACTTGAACTCAATTATGCATGAACGCAGGGACATGTTGGCTGCATTGCCACAGGTGAAGATTAAGCATGTGCAAGGGACGCAAATCCCAATGCCGACGAGTTAGCGAAGATGGGGTTGACGGCACCTATGATATATCTACTTCTGATTGTATTTCTTCTGGTTTGCAAACTTCGGTTGTATTGGATAAGCAAAGAGCTATGTCCTAGGAGACTCAGACTAGGCGTTGGCCTTGGTTGGTACTGTTATTTTGAGTACTTATATAAGCATGTTTCTACTGGAAACAGAAAAATCTACAGTAATAGCATTTTCTTGTTGTTGTCTGAGTTGAACAAAAAAGCTAAAATTACAACAAGTGCTCTCATTAGGTCGGACCGCGTTTAAAACAAATCGTTCGAACAACCCCACCTCGATCATGATCCGCAGCAGCTTTTGCCCCCTTATAAATGAATAAGTTTTGACGAAAGGTACCAAATCAGCCACCCCCTAGCTAGTATCAACTTGTAGAACACTTATATTCCTCCTCTAAAATGTCAGATCTCTTCTGAAACTCGAAATTCTACGAATTGCTTCAGATGGGAATAGAGAAATTGATTTCATCAGATAGGCCCCTCGATGAGCGAACATCACTTTCGCCTGCGTAAGAAGAATAGAAGTCCTCGTCGTTGTCCTTCTCTCTCACCTCCTCAATCTTCTGCACGACCTCCTTCATGTCCCACCTCTTTTCGACGTCACCCTCGCAACACCTCAAACCAATCTTGAGGAGTTTTAGCATCTCGCCCTCGCTTTCGCTCTTGGCCCTCATCTCCTTGTCGAACACCTCGGCCGGCCACTGATCAGCTTCCCCAGCGACTAACCTGACCCACGTTGCCAAGTCATCCTGATCGCTCCCCTGTTGACCCTGCTGCAGGAAGTTGGCAGGGAACTTTCCTGTCAGGATCTCCAGGATCAGGATTCCAAGGCTCCAGACGTCGGTCTTCTTTGTGATGCGCTTGTTCTGAAGGTATTCAGGCGACTTGTAGGCAACCATGAGGTCCTGAGCGTTTTCCTGATTGATCACTGGGATGAGCCCGTAGTCGGTGAGAAGAGGCTCGAGGGTTGCCGCAAGGAGGACATTGGATGACTTGAGGTGACCGTGTGGGGCAATGAGGCTGGGGAGTTCGTTGTAGAGATAGGCAAGTCCTTTAGCCACTCCCTTAACGACCTTCAGCCTCATCGGCCAGTCAAGAGCAGGCTTGCCTCGAGCATGGTTGCCTGTAATTAATGAACGGCAAAAATTCCATGCCCATGAAACGTCCCAATTAGCACGATCTTTTTTGATACAGATATCAAATCTCTATGCACTCGACCTAATGAAAGCAGAGCGACATATGTTGAATGGAAATCTATTCCATGAATCGCCTCGCTGGACACACTTATAGCAGACAAAAAGACTAAGTGAACCTATGAAAAAACAAGTGCCTTGTACCAATGAACTTACTGTGTAGATAAACAGCCAAGCTTCCATTCTCGACGTAATCAGAGACCAAGAGCTTCTCTTCCTTTCTGTAGTAGTAAGCCACAAGAGGAAGCAAGTTGGGGTGTCTCAGCCTGCCCAGCCGCCTCATGTGCTCTTGGAACTCCTCTCTGCCAACATTGTTCATTTGCCGGAACCTCTTGACCACCATGGCTGACCCACTAAACAGGGCTGCTTTGTAAGATGACCCAAAGCACCCGCTCCCCAATATCTCTGCCGACGCTTTCAGCAAGTCCTGCAGGTCAAACTTCTCCCGATCTTCCCTGACGAACGACAGCTTGAAGTTCTCAGCCTTCTTGCCATTACTGGAGTTGTCGGGTGAGCCATGCCTGACATGGCCTTCCTCCTTGAAGCTCGCCTTCTTCTGCAGGTTGGATGGTGGAGGGGCCTCAATCGATTGTGAGGTCTGGTTCCGCCTTCGCAGGCAAAAGATCAGCAAGACAAGCGCCATCAGGAAGAGTACACTAGCCACGATCGCATAAATCAAGATGGCGGTGGAACTTGAGCTGCCGCTTTTATCTGATGATGCTGGAGCAGCCGTGCATGGACTTAACGGTGCTCCGCACAATCCTTCATTGCCTGCCAGACAATATGTTTTTAGGAGTTTCCTCAAAAATTGGTTAGAACAAGCACTTAGTGATTCTCTTGTTTGAAGGAAACTTTTCATTGTAATGTGGAAGAATACAATGATCTAATGTTTGTTTTCAATATGGACGAATTCACAAGTTGCATAATAACGAGTCTGTATGATCAAGATGTAATTTTAAGGAACTTTCTGAATTCTAGCTTATGGAGCATTTTGAAGATGCTTCGCATGAGAGCTCAATTAATCTTTTGCAGTAACTGGGGCCTTTTCGCTGTGTGGAACTTACCTGAAAATGAGCTAGAGTTCATTGTAGCAAGGCTTGCCGGGATTGGACCATCCAGTTCGTTGTTGGATACATCCAAGAGCAAGAGATTGTGCTGCGCAAAAGCCGGGATCTGTCCCGTGAATTGGTTCCCTTCGAGCCTCAGCTCCAAAAGCCTTGGCAGTTGCGTCAATGACGAAGGTATGGCACCCTCGAACTGGTTTCCTGCCAAATGCAGCTTCTTCAAATACGACATACCCTCGAAGGAATCGGCAGGGATCTCCCCTGAGAAACGGTTGTATGACAGGAAAACGGATTTCAGAGCCCCAAGCTTCTTGATCTCGGGCATCGGGCCATCAAAGCTGTTGTTCATGAAGCTCAAAGTCCTCAAGGACGGCAACCCCGCCAGGGAGTCCACATCAATCTCACCCTCAAGTCCCCTGTTCTCAAGCTGCAGCCCCCAGACGCTGCCCTTCATGCAAAGGACACCATTCCAATTCGCCTGGTCACCGTTGCACGGGGAGCCGCTATTCCAATTGGCCAACGCATTGCTCTGATCATCCAGGAAGCTCTTGAACTTGAGGAGGGAATCGGCTTCCGAGGAGGCGCTGAAGGTGATCGCCACTCCATCAAGCAATAGGATAACAAATAAGAGGCTCCAAAACGTTGGTCGAGCTTGGGGAACCATGATCGACGGTGGTACGGCTATGCGCACTCGTCGTCGTCGGGCCGCCGCGTGCAGCGCCCTTCTGAAGGGGCCAGGCTGCAATTGAGGAGGCTCTTTTCTTGGTGGATTATTGGGGGGCGGGTGAGAGAAAGGGCTTGGGAGGTAGGCGATATTGGATGGACAACACACGAGCACAAAGCAAGCACCCTTGAGAGAGATTGCCAAGAATAGGAGATGAAGACAATATGGGAGGGGGGAAGAGAGAGAGAGAGAGAGTGGAAAGGGAGGCAAAGAACAAATTAAGGAGGGAGGTTGATGTCTCACTTTTGCATGAGCTGTACAAAATGCTGTTGCTAGGAGAGATCTCAGGCTGGCCTCTAAGTTGGACAGACAAATTTGGCAAAGATCACTCTTCATCTAGTTATTTTACAGTTGGCTGGATAATCTTGCTTATCTGTGATGTAGCAGTGATCAGAAGAAACTAACCCTGGTGTTTGTGAGCTAGAATTGGTCAATTACCACCATACAGGAGCCGCTCCCCCTCTTCTTTCTAACAAAGGAGTGGTTCTTGAGTCTTGACCAAGTTGAGAGACTACTTGATAATTTGCCATGCAACTGAAATTGTCTTAAGGATTTATCAAGAATCAGGAGTAATCTTGGGGTGATTTTGATCTTTTGAAATATGTGATAAGCTCGTCACAATGTTATTAATGAGGAAAATATTAATGATATCATTATTATGTAAGCATCGACGTTCACTTGCTAGGTTTTTCATTTTTATATTGTCTCGTCACCACGAAAAGGGCAAACTCTATTCTCACTCCAAATACGGAATAAAGCATACCTTTATTACTTAAAATGCCTAAGATGCCCTCCATTAAAATAGGCAATAAAGATTAGGCCAAAAGAATAGGCAATTAAGTTGGCCAAAAAATGCAAGTAAACTGGGATCTAAACACACGAGCACAACCTAACTCCATCTTCTCCCTAACGAAGTTTGAATCTGTTTCTTGGCTTTCAATAATTTCATTATTAGTTTTACAAGTTATCTTCACTGGATTTTTTTTTTATTCACAAATTGAAAGTAAATGAAATGCACCTTAAGCAAAGGTGATTTTATCTTGAGTTTATGTTTGCTCCTGACCAAATGACTCTGCCCCCGACCAAATGATTCACCCAACTGAAATGAGATTTTTTTTTTGGGTTAATTGGGAAGAGATAGAGAGAGAGTTGAGGGTCATAAGCTGACTTAATTGTGAGTGTGACCCTAAAATCACCATTGCCTCAAGTGCGTTTGATTTACTAATTTGTTTGCTGGCTTTGATAGTTTTGCAGCTTGTCTTCATGGAATTTTTAGTTGGGTGGTGTGTGTATTTATTGAATTTTTCCTTTTTGGCTTCAAGATGGCGTTTAAATCCCAATTAACTTACCTTTTTTTTTTTTTTTTTTCTGGCCAACTTAGTTGTCCATTTTAATTTAAGGCATTTTTTACTTTTCATCTAATAAAGAATTTTAGCCAAATTGAGAGTGAAAAAAGAGTTGCCCCACAAATATTCATAGGTACTAGACACAGATTTTAGGGGAGAATTACCAAAAAAGTCATAAACCTATTGCAATTGTGTCAATTCAGTCCTAAACTTTTTTTTGGCCAATTTAGTCATAAAATTTTATAATTGTGCCAATTCAATCCATACAACTAAAATTAGGCCACCGACGCGACGTGGACGCCGGCCATCCTGGCGAACGCCGATACGACATTTTTTAAATATATATATATTATTTTATTTTCAAAATTTTAAATGATTTTTTGATTTTTTTGATTTTTTTTTCTTTTTTTTTTTTTTTTCCCATCTTCTCCTTCCCCTGGTCGGCCGAAGGTGAGGGCCGGTGAGGTCAGCCTCGCCGGCCAATGGCGAGGCTCACCCCCACCAGCCGGAAGCGAGGGTCGGTGAGGTCAACATGGCGATTGATTGGTTGGTTGATTGGGTGGTCCCCAATGGTTGAATCAGAAGCTTCGGAATCACTTCTTTGAAGCTCGCCTCCTCTCTATGGGCGTGCATGCGTGGGTTCCCGAGCGATTACGCGAATCGGAGCTTGTTGGTTATGGTGGATTGAGGTGGATCTCCGATGCAGAAGTGATTTTGGCGTCGTTTCAATCGGGGTGTTGATTCTGACGAAGAAAAATTAAAAAAAAAAATCTTCTCTTTAGCCCTCTCTTCCTCCTCCTTCGTCCACAACTGCCTGACCTCGGGCCCTCCTCCGTTGTCGCCAACGGTAGAGTCACCGGTGCCTTGATTAGGCTAACCCTTGCTATGTCCAAGTCGAGCATGGCCGGCTTCCTCTGTTTTGTCAGTCTCATTGTTCCACAGATCTCGAAATCTGGCCGTCCATAGCGACGGAGTTGTGGATCTGGAAGTCAACCACCATCGCTTGCAACCATGGACGAGCTGTTGTCGCTAGAGCCATGGTTGTAGATCTGGAAGTCCCGTCGCTAGCAATGATGGCTTATGGACTGCCATTGTCCCCTTCGTTGTCGCCCGCAGTTGGCCCTCGCTAGCCGCTAGCAAGGTCAACCCTTGCCGTGGCTAAGTGAGGCCCTGCCAGATCTAGCGAGGGCCGAGCTCGCCGGATCTGGCGGGGCCTCACCCTCACCAGTGACCGGCAAGGTGATCTGGCGAGCTCAGCCCTCGCCGGCCCTCACCTCTAACCAGCGCGAGCCGACCAGGGGAAGGAGTGAAGATGGGAAAAAAAAAAGAACTAAAAATTCAAAAAAATATTTTAAAATTTAGAATTTTTTTTTAAAAAAGAAAATGCCACGTCAGCATTTGCCGGATGGCTGGCATCCACATTAGTGCCGACCGACCAATTTTGGCTGGATGAACTGAATTGGCACAATTGTAAAAGGTTAAGGATTAAATTGGCTCCAAAAAAAAAGTTTAGGATTGAATTTGCATAATTATAATAGGTTTATGACTTTTTTGGTAATTCTCCCTAGATTTTAGTTACGTGATGAAGAAAACAAGGATTGAGTAAGAGAACTCACGAGTTGCGTCTCGGTTGCTTCATGCTTGGTTTCTTTTTTCAGGTGTGGTGAATTCCTTCGAACCAGATGATTCGAGACTGAGATTGAGATCGAGATCAGGTTGCTTTGCTCTTGGTTTTGCATCAACCAAATGTGATCATTATAAATAAATGTAAGTAGCTCAGCTCATTGGTGTTAATAGGGCAGCCTAGTGCTCGAAGCTCCCACACATGCGCGGTCTGGTTGAAAGGTAAGGCTGTGTATATTAGACCCGAATTCATCTATCATCACTTTAACAAAGGGTCAATTCCCTAAAAACCACAAATTTTGAGTCTAATTCCAATTCTGCCCTATTTTTTTCTTTTGTCTCAAAAAAATTCCAAACTTTAGGTATAATCCCAAATTTGCCCCAATTTTTTTTTTTTTTTTTTTTTTTTTTGTCTTAGAAAATCTCAAACTTTAGATTTAGTCCCAAAACTACCTTGAACTTTTCTTTTATCTAAAAAAAGAAAAGAAAAAAAAAACCCAAACTTTTCTTTGTCTCATAAACCCCAACTTTTAGGTCTAATCTTAAATCTACCCTAATTATTTTGTCAAAAAGAAAAATATCAATTTTTAATCTAATCCTAAATTTACCCATAAGCTCTCTATCCAAAGTTGTAGATAGTCGTCCCTAATTTTTATATCCTAAAACGATTTTATTTTGAAGATAAATTTTCATGTTGCCTTATCAATGTGTATTTAATATTGTTGTAAAAATGCCACATTAAGTTGGGACTAGAACATGGGTTAGATTTGAGAATAGATTAAAAATTGATGATTATTTTTAAGCCAAAAAAAATTTGGAGCAGATTTGAAACTAAATCTAAAGTTTATGGTTTTTTTTTTTTTAGACACAAGAAAAGTTTGTGGCATTTTAGATTAGACTTAAAATTTGAGATTTTTTTTTTTAAGAAAAAAAAAGTTAGGGACAAATTTGGAACCGAACCTAAAGTTTGAGGTTTTTTTTATTTTTTAAATCGGTCCCTTTAACATTGGTAATTTCATACCCACCCGTGGGCAGCGCAGTTAATTGAGATCTCTCTTCCAACGAAGGAGGTTCGAAACATTGCATTGTTAGTGATTAAAGTGGGGGGCCCAGCGGTGGTTTGCTGGGCTAGTTTCCCCCGAGGTATAGTCGTTGTTGGGCCTCCACCGCAAAGGCCCATGAGACCCCAAATCGGCGTAAACCGACAAGGGCAGGCTCCGACGGATCCTCGGTCACCCAAAAAAAAAAAAAACAATGGTAATTTCATCATAACAAAAGTAATACGAAGTCCTTCGCCAACAGTTGAAAACTAGTAACTAAAGAAATAGGTGGACTTCACCCAAGAACCGATGCTGCTTTAGCAGATTTAGGAATCACAAAACCCAGCTATCTAAAAATCAATTTCTCTGATAGTGGTTTCCTTTGTCGACAATCATATGAAGCATGAGAATTTGATAGGATCAAAACTAACAAATATCTGTCACCAACCGCAGAATTACAAGGAAAATGGAATACGAAAATGACTGTCTATATCAAGAATGATTTGGTTGTTTAATGACCCAACATGGATATCAAGTTCAAGATCCCTTAATGAGGCAAGTTTTCGGATTGAAATCTGTGTACCCGACATCAACGAGACACAGGCCATCAGGAGGAGCTGGAGGAGCAGTCGCCCGTCTACATGTTGAATCCATCAGCTTCATCAACACATCCTCCTCCGAACCTGCCACTGCTTCTCTTATTGATGTCGCAACAAGAACCCGGACCATCTGCACAATGATCGACCACCGCAAGAGGTTTTTAAGGCTAAAACTAACAGCAGATTAAACTGATACAATTACAGAACTGAAAAATCTTAGGAGTTCAAAGGTTAAATGGGTGATTGCATAGGAAGACATGTAAATCAGCAATCATGATGGTTCAGATCTTTCATCAAATTCCATAGGAAAATCCTATAGAACAGTACATAAAAGCTGCAAAGGCCTGCTAACCCAAAAAACATGAATTGACGTGCCCATGCTCTCACAAACAGTATTTTCTCAATAGACATGAAGAGTACCTTCCGAAGGAATCGATTAGCAACCAGCTCAATGAACATAACTTTTCTTCCTTCTTGGCGATCCTAGTTTAACATAAAAGAGAGTGCTATTAGCCATAAAGTTGAAGAACATTAAAAAAAAAAAAAGGTACTGCATCTTTCAACCAGCCCAAAGCAAAAATAAGTGGATCAGATCAATAGTTGACCAAGCATTGAAATGAATAAAAACTATGAAATATTTCAGAAGGGAAAATACTCACCGTGCCTTTTAATCTGCCCAAAGCAGCACGAGCATGATACAGGAAACATTCTGTTGGTGGGCCACTGAAAAAAAAAGAGATCTTCAGTAAGGCAACAAAGCACGAGTCCCTCATGCGAGCTCACAGCAGTGAAATGCCAGAGCAAGGATCCTCAACGCACTGAGAAATCAACTTACCCGCCAATGCATATTCACGATTCAGTTAGCACTCTTTCCAAGGGAATCAGACAATAAGCAGGTACACTACCATCCAGACATAGATACCCACTATCCAAACGAGTTCTTTACCAACTGTACACTACCACTTTTGATATCTGGTCCTTTCGTATTTCTCAAATTCTCTATCAACTGAGGCTTCACAACTTTGAGACTTACCATTGTATATTTAGCGCCTTCCTCATGGATTTGCCAGTTAATACTTAGATCTGGTCACCCATGTATCTCTTCAGGAGATACCTCTATCTTGGCTTCAATTTTCTCTTGCTTGGCTACCGATTCTTAGACAAGAATTAGATTTTGCACAACTATCTTGAATAGATGAACATCACCTTCCCCCGTGCATGAATTGTGATTTTTTAAAATCTTCTCATCTATTAATGTTCACAACCACTTAGTATTTCTTGCAAACACGGACCAGTTAATTTTAACCAAACAGCACAATATGAACTTAGCTCTGGTTTTAGAGTGACTCCTCCAAGAGGTATTAATTAGATGTCTAAAAGGAAAAAACTTTTCACTTTAATAAAAGTGAACGATGTACACTGGCTCAACAAACTGTTAAAAAGGTGACAATTCTAAAACTCCTCAGAACAAGCCTTTCTCGTAATACGGAAGAAATCAACAACAGTAGTATGGTAAAGGAAATAAAATTCAAACACAAATAGAAAGCTCACATATTTCTTGAGGCCTTAGTATCTCGAGCAAACATCTTGTATGACAATAATTTCCCTTCTAGAAGCTGCAAAAACTGATTCACCCGACTAACTTCAAAGCTCACTTGTTTATTTCCACCTTCAAAATCCTCATCCTTGTCAGATAAGATTAAACTCTGAAGATCCTCATTATCAATATCATTCCCAAATCCATTGCTTCTGCATGCACTATTAGCTTTTGAACTCATTTTGTCAACACGCTCTGTAGTCCCCTCCCTTGCCTCCCCATTTTCTCCATCATTGAAAGGAAATATATACAAATAACGCCTCCACTTTGCAGAGAAATTGGGATGGAATGAACGTGATACCTACACTAACCTTCCACATCAGTGTTTTACATGAATTAAGTGCATAAAGATCTCCCCAGCACCTTTTTTTGCCAAAAGTAATTAGCAAACCATTACCTCAGAAACAGATATAGCCCTGAGTCTCCCTGGTGCTGCAGTATTAACGGCAAGTTCAATATGTTGAGGTTCAACATCCTTTCTCCATGTATCTGGATATATGTAGCCCAAAACAGTAACTTAGTAGCTCCGCCTAAATATATGGAATAAAAGTAACATCATGAATGATAAGTGAATCAGAGGTTTTATTTGTTCATCCATGAGCCACCAAATTCATCTGATCTAGTTGTAGGACCTACTTGAGAACAAGTAGTAAAAAAGTCCTTTTCTATAAGATTGTTGGGGTGTTCATGAAATCATGTTGTAAGATTGAATCATATTTTAAGATTTTATATAATATGAAAGTGCCATATTAATGATAAAATTTGCCTGTAAATATCTGGCTTCCATACTTTTAAAGTGTATATGGCAATTATAAATTTATCAGCCCTACACCTGAAGAAGTCAAATTTTCAATGTTTTTTTGGTAAGGACAAATTTTCAATGTTATTTGTCAAATTCTTTATTTTTTATTTGTATTTGATGCAAAGTGGCATCAGTTACTTGGATTGTCCACTAATCTTTGACATGGATGTTAATTTAATAGAAGGTCATGTTAACCCAACATGAAATAACATTTATATTTTGTGAACCATAAATTCCTCTATCCCACATGGCCCATGTTGTGCAAGATTTTTGGTGCGGTTGACTCATTATACTAAAGCTCTCTGCCATTTGGATGAATACTTCATCCCACAAAAACTATTTTACAGATTATATAAATCCTGTCAAGATTAGGCGAGATTAAATATGACATTATGTTGAGCAACATTGGGAAGTCTCCATCTCCGATATCCATTAGGCGATGGCCAGTCTTATCAATCTATTTTTTTCTTTTCAGGTTTAAAATAGTCATAAAATCCTATTAATGTACATGAAGACATTGCAAAGCATTTACAATCTAACTAAAAGAGAAAAGACCCAAATACTCCAGCAAGTAGATAGCTCGGAGAACAGCTCCCACAAAACCAACAAAGATATAGTGGTCAACTACTTATCTTTCACAACACATGAGGACCTTTCCACATCATTATAGGTGCTTACGTGGAATAAAAAAGAAGGCATCAAAACCAAACAACTTTCTTGACTCAAGGTAATCACCTCAAGCTGTATCCTGCATCTTCACTAAGCTTGCGGGAAACCCAAATCCTCAACCCTCCTCCTCCCCTCCATAACAACCACCCCACCCCCCCCAAAAAAAAAAAAAAAAAAAGAGGAAAAAAAAAAAAAACAAATAATTGAAATATATGGCTCTCCTTTGATTAAACAAGAAGGTTTCTCATACATTAAGATAGCATCTGTGAACAAAGCATTTCCAAGCATACAGGAATTATAAGGTATCATTTACATAGAGCCACACATCATTAGCAACTCTGGCATGCTTCCTTCACTATTCAGGTTTATGCTACTTTCCCTGGGTAATAATAAAAGGAAGTTCTTTAGGTCACTATTCTCTTTTCAATCGGGGTTGACTTAGTGTTAAAAAATGGTTTTGTGGGCATGGGTTACACAAGCTAGGTTATCCAAACCACCAAGTGCAAAAACAGTTTTATGTTTGACCATGAACTGGGATTCAACTTGTGTCTAACAAAATCAACCAGGAATGCGAGGCATCTCATATGTCTGAGACAGAAACTGTCACTACAACAATCTATAAGTGTTTCTCACGTTCCTTGTGAGGCTAGATTCACTTTTATAAGTAATTAAATAGGATTCATTTGGTTGAGATCTTGCTTCAAAGAGGAGCCATGAGATATTAGTCTCTTTTAAGTAAAAAAGACAACTCTAATTTAGCAACCAACAATCCATTTTCCAACATACTTGCAAATTCCAAGTTCGTTTTTTTTCTATCCTATCTAACTTTGGGATTTCATGATGTTTAAAGCTATGAAGAACCAGAAATAACCGGAGAGTCTGATGTGAACCTGTTTTTAAGGCCCCTTCTCATTGCCTGTAAAATGAATATTTTAAATTCTTGAAAATGAGAAGGATACCTTTCACTAAAACTGCCTAATTAACACAGCAGGAAGTAGATAAAGTTTGTCATGCTTGATATTCCTTTTCAAGATAGAAATGAATATGGTTGAAAGGAAGTCACTCAAAAATTGAGAACTGTTTAATAAGATAGATACATAGGAGAAATTCAATGAGAATGAATAATAACATACAGAATGAACAGACTTGCCCCAAAGCTGTTACTCCCTTATCGGTACGCCCAGCAACCAAAGCACAGCCCTCCACTGGCAAGGACTTGTCCTTTAGGAGCTTAGCTTTCTTCTCATCCACAAAATCCCCAAGAGATCTTTCTATTGAGCTGTCCAAAGTAAAAGTTCATATATATAGATCATGTCAAAGTTTCAACCCAAGGTTCATGTAAAGTTTCACGACTAATAGGGGAATTAGATGCCAGGATTAGGCATGGATATAGGAGAGAAAAATTGCAGCATATAGCTTCACTTTTCTTAGTTTGGTGGGTGGATGTCTGTAAGTACATGTGAGTGTCCGCAAGTGTGATTTTACCCTCCCTCATGGTGAGTGATTGGTTGCCATTAGCATATTCAACCTCCCAAAAGACACTTTAGAACTGGGTCTACATGTTGCAGTAGAGGACTATTTGACAAAGCTTTGAGTCAGCACCAAAGTTGGAAATTAAAGAGATGTCATGAGGCGGATATAGATTACAGTGTTCATATAAATGACAAATACAGGGAAGATAGGCAACATCAGAAAATTATGACAAAGAAAGTATGGAATTGACAGTAAACCAAATACAACGTAATCCATAGGTAAGACAACGCATTGAGTGTAGACTTAGGACGCTCAAGATAGAAGCAGAAGGTGAAACAACTTACCCCTGGACAGTGTTTAAGCCAGGCTGCTTTTGCCAACCATCAAAAGAATCACCATGATAAGTAAGGACAATCTTGTATGTTCTTCTTTCCCATCTGCCAGACCTCTTTCCTCCTGGAGGACTGTCTAGTCCAGACTTCTCACAAGCCTCTGGAATTTCGGTAGCATCATGAACAAGATTTCTCTGACGAAAAAATTCCCTATATTAAGTACAATAATCTAGACATTACACATACCTATTACAATTAATCACTAACACCACCAAAAACTTGCATTAACAAATATCCACGCACAGAATCCTTGCTACTGTTATCAGAATTTACAGATTCTCAGTTCAGCTTATTCTATAGAGTTTGGGCAACGATCGCATTTCTTCCAACGACCCTTTAAAGAGACACCCTAATGCGTACCATTTTGCAGATTCCATCTATTAAACTGATGCAACTTATTTAGTCTCAATAATACATACTCCAGAAGTTTATATTTTACCTAAGATGAACACATACATTAACCAATAGATTTTGTACTTTGCATATGAGAAAACTTCTTTGTCTTATATGATCATATCAAACTAAGCCAAACTCATGTCATGAGGACTATCCCCAGAACATCATGGCAGGAGAAGATTGAAGTATCGCGATTCCATTTCCATCTGCTGCGATATTAGCAAGAACTACTTCCAATTTCTAACAGAGGGAGACTGAATATGCCTTTTGTGCCACACCAGAGCTCAGTAACTCTTCCAGATCAGACATTGGAAAAACACAGACTGGACACATGCTAATACATCCCCTGCGCGTAATGTTCACTGCTAATTCAACAGCACATGGAAGAACCAAACATATAAACACCGAGTTCGACTCTACTCAAAACAAATTCCACTGAAACGCTGAACTAATCCCCCCTTGAAGAAGATAAGAATAGCTCCCACATCTGCCCCCACCCCCCAAAATACAACAACATGAAAAGCCGGTCGGGCAGCTAGATTTTTAACTCAGATCAGCATCAGAAAGGAAGCAACGACTGGCACAAACCATCACCTCGGCCCCGAACAGCTCGGAGAGCGATGACCGCCCATTGACGACGTCGGAGTAGAAGTCCCGAACTTCTTGCCAGGGCCTGTTGGACATGAACTCGAAGCTCTCCCTGCGAGAAACAGGAGGAGCAAGACCACCAATCATCTCCGTAAAGAGGTAAAAAAGATTCACCACGGATAGCGGCAGGTCCTAGGAAGGATAGGGTCCGCACCTCGCCGTCCACCGCTCGTGTCTGGAAGGGAGGACGTGGTCGTAGTGGACGTGGACCCTCTCCTCGCCGGCCTCCGCCGGCGGCTCTCCGCCTGCCATCGAGAGGGTCGGAGGCGGTGGGCGGTTGCAGGTCGCGGCGCCTCGAAAGCGTTTGATCGGGAAGGAGCTCGGGAGGGAAGCTCGATTGCCGCCGCGGAATGAAGCGGCGAACATTCATTCACTGCCACCGGAATTCCGCAGCAACGGATGGTAAAAAGTGCGCGGGTTTGCCAGTCGCCGCCGGGTGCGGGCGTCGGCGTCGTCGGCGGCGGCGGCGGGCCGTGGTCAGCACAAGGATGTTGCTTGGTTCCTTTTTATTTATTTATTTATTTATACTCTGATCACTCGTAAGAGGACTAACAATAATGTCATATGCTCCCGTTTTTTACTCTTAAAATTATATTAGAAGTATGGGAAAAAACCACCAAAAACCTTAAACATTATCCAAAGCGATCAATTTATTCCAAACTTTATTTTGTGACATGAAAAATCTCAAAACTTACTAATCATGACACATTTACCTCAAACTTTTTTTTATAACACAAAAATCCTAAACTTTCATTTGTGTGACACATTCTAAATCATAAAGGCATTTTGGTCTTTTTATTTTTAAACAAATTCTTTTTTTTCTTTTCTTTTTCTTTTTTTCTTTTTTTTCTTCCTTCCGTCCGCAGATTAGGCGGAGGGTAGCCCTCGCCGGACATCGGCTTCCCTCTGCCGACTCCGCCATGGCCGGCGGAGGGAAGAGAGAAGAAGAAAAAAATTAAAAAATAAAAAGAATAAGACGAAATGCTCCTAAAAAGAATAAAATGAAAATTTCATTACAGTTTCTAAAGTTTGGAATTTTTCATGTCATAAAAAAAAATTTAAGTAAATTTATCACTTTGGATAAAGTTTGGGTTTTTTTTTTTTTTTTTTTTTTTTTTGGGGACGGGAGGAACCAGACCTGCACCGCCGGCGGTCGCCGTAAACCCCTAAGACGCTAGCGGGGAAACCACCACCCCAACGTTACGCTTAAGTCACCATGTAGTAGCTAAGACTGCCTCCCTACTTCGCAGGGGATTCGAACCTTGGCCTCCACCGGGGAGGTCCAAGGCCCTACCATCCACGCCACCTTGGTCGGTGATAAAGTTTGGGGTTTTTAGAGGCTTATAAGTATCAAAAAATTTTTACGACACTAGTACCAAAATTATTGATCAGCTCACTTAAATGCGTTCCATTAAACTTCCAGCTAAAATCACTATGTGAATTTTGTAATTAAAGTTTTAATGAGTTGACATATTTTTATTAAAAAGCAATCGAACATCCTAAAAGACGTCGCACAAGCAAACGTGGCTAGCTTGCGTAAACACGATGCCGTTTGTCCCTTCTCTCTCACTCGATCACACAAAGAGACAACATTCTTCCTTTTTTCCGGGATTTCTGCCCATGGCAATCAGCAATGCGTGCAATCCAGTGAAAAGGATGGTTCATCACCTGACCTCCCCGACCAGGTCCGACCCAAAGCCATCGACCCTCTCCTTCTTTGCTGCGAGGGAAACCAGGTCCTTTGCGTGCACCTTGATCCCCTCACCTTCGTCGTCTGCATCTTCCTCTTTACTATCAGCCCAACCACTCATTCCTCCCCTCTTTGGCTCTCCATTTAGGATTTTTATTTTGGGGGCAAATCGAATTAGGATTCCGATTTTAGAGGCAAATCAATTAAGATTTCGATGGGAATTTCTTTCAATTGGCAATTTTAGGTTAGACGACGTAAGTGATGTCATTTAGGGTCTAGATGTTGATTGACCACACAAGAGAGTCACGTTGGCCATAAAAATTAATAAAATATAGTCACGTTAAATTTCTAACTACACAAATGGAAATTGGCACTTAAGTGATCTTTTTTGCTTTTAATACTTAAGTGATCCAAAAAAAAAAAAATTTGGTACTAAAATAAGTGCTGTACACAACTTTTGACACTTTCAATATATTTTCCTCCTTTTTTTATGGCAATTTTCAAGCCACCACTTCATTGTCATTACTCTTATAAAGCATTCAGGAATTTTCAAACAAAGATTTGAGACAGAGATGCTTTTTTAAAAAAGTTTAGAGTGAATCTTATTTTGATAAGAGCCTGAAGTGGACAAATTAGGCTCGAATAAAGACCTGAAAAGATTATCTGGCCAAATCTTTGCTGATCAGGTTTTTTTTTTTTTTTTTTAAGTATTCGAAACTTCAGTAACTTTGTCAAAAATATTCAACTCAGTCCACATTGAATTCTGAGTTTTTTGTGGATTTCTCGATTCTCCAATGCTCGAACTCTCAGTTCATCGACACTAAGTTGGGTCCGTCAACCGGAAGCAAGCCTAAACTCCCGGTCCATAGACATCGTCAAATCCCTCCTCGCCCCATTCACTGGTGAACTCTTAAAACCACTATCTTGTCAGCATCCTCTAATTCCTTTGTTTCGACGAGGTGTAGTTGATTCTTTGTTCATCCGAAGGAGATTACAAAGATGTCAATGAGGTGCGGACGTATCATGGAATACCAAAGCAATGGCAACGCCGGCAGTGGTAGTAGAAACAATGTCTGTGCCTTTGGCTTCTTTGGTTGAATTTGTAGGTGCAATTCATCTTCTTTTGTGCGAACCAATCAATGTGAGTTGCATTTTTTCAATGATCAGTATCCAGTGTGCATTTTCTAATGGGATTTGTTGTCCTCGTGGTCCTAGTGCTGGTCATGGTCCCTGTTTTATTGCTTTCTTTTGTGCAAATCAATAAAATATTCTACCGTTTTCATTTTGTTGATCTGATATATATTTTGTCATTAACAATCGATCGAATGATTCGATGTGCATTCAACAAGGAACTTCATTGAGTGGCCATCCTTTTCATATAGGAAGGGAGAAGTAGGGGGTTTGCATCTCCATCTTTTTAGGAAGGAGAGGGGAGGGCAAGGGAGGGCAAGGGGAAGGGTAGGGGAGATGGGTTGGGATGGGAACAATTTAGTTTCGGATGTCAATTTCGACTCTCATACCCTATAAGAGGGTGGAAGAAAAATTTGAAAATGAGAGCTAGAGTAAGAGTAAAATAGAACTGACAAAAAAAAATTGATTGCAAAAGACCCATTAAGTCATTATTTTGATTTTTCTTAGCCATCAACTTTGTGTTTTGAGTCATTTTCTTTAGGTTTGCTTTGGTTAATTAGGAATGACATAGACATAACAATATGTTTTAAGTAACATATAACATCCTCAATTTTCATTGTATTTATTATTTATATTGTATTATATAGAAGTAAAATTCATATTTCTCCATATGGGCATTGATAATTGTCATATGATTCTCTCTATCTCTCCCATAACCATAATTTATTAGCCACTTGTTACTAATTCGTTTGTTTCATAGAAAACAACTTTTAGAAAAGCATTTTTTGAATTTTGCCATTCTTTTTACAGAAAATAAACTAGTCATAGAAAAAAATTGTTAATGAAAAAACTACATTCAAAAGTAGGGAACATATATTTTTTCACCTCACCAGCTTTTACCAAACATATTTTCCTTTTATTTTTATGATTTCTTTTATTTTTATTATTTTTAATTATTTTTAATATTTCTCTTTCCCTTTTTTTTTCCCCTCTTCCTTGGTTGGTCGCTAGCCACAATAGCAGTCGGTGAGGCCTAAGCTTGCTAGATACCGGCAAGGCTCAAGCTCTCCGCCCGGTGGCGAGGCTCGAGCCTTGGCCAACTCGCCAGGTCTAGTGAGGCCCAAGCTCACCCTACTTGCCTCAAGCGAGCTCAAGCTTGCCTGGATTTGGTGAGCTGTGGGCTCGCCATCCTTGATGGAGCTCAAGCTCACCTAGATCAACCGAGCCTTGAGCATGGTGACTTGCGTCTTGGCTAGTCGCCAGGCTGTCACTAAGGCACGCGGCCAACAGAGGAAGGAGGATGAAGGAAAAGAAAAAGAAAAAGAAAGAAAAAAGAAGAAATTTTAAAAAATAAAAAACATTGCAATTTTTTTTGGTAATTTTTCCTAGAAAATCAAATCAAATATCGAGCAATGGAAAATATTTTCTAATTTACTTTTAGGATTTAGTTAAACACCATAAAATATTATCATTTTCTAAGAAAATGATTTCCTGGAAAACATTTTTTTAATGATGTGATATTTTCCGCAAAATGAACAAAGCTTTTACCACATTTCTTAGTTCATCACCTAGTTTCTTACTTGCATTACATTATTCCTTGCATAACTTATTTTAACTTTAGCTCATTAATGCTCTTAATAAACTTTTGAATCATCATTTATGCATCTATTTGGGTTATTTTATCTTCACTCTCTTGTTCTCCACCAAGTGTTTTTAAAACCCTAATGTCATCATGGGTTTTAACCTTTGTTAAATAAAATATATTGCTTTTAGTTCATAAGATACAAAAATCAAGATCTTTTATCTCTCATTAATGCTTGAAATGATTATAACTCAAATAAGGTTTCCCATTCATGCATTTTACTTTGGCAAATAATCAAAAAATCTACTTTGGAACCACAGAGTTAAGCCATTTGTCTCCTTCTAAATTGACCACCTCTCATCGAATCTCAACCTAGAGTTTATAACCCAATGTTATCATTGCCTTAACCTTGCTCAAAAGATCTTATCCTTTTGTAACTCATGGAGGTCTTCTAAATACGTTCTCATTGGTCATTTGCTTTCATTCCTAAGTACTTCAAGTCATCATTGCTTTTTAACCTTGATTAATGAATCTTATCCATTTTTAACTCTTCTAAAGTTCTCTAGTGCATCTCTCCTCTTTGCTCGTAGGCTTCCCGTTTTCAAGAAAACTTCAACTCATTCTTATGAAGAAAAAGAAAGGTCCTTGTCTCTTTCTTTTCTATTTCATCTCACACTCATCTGAAGAAAAGATGAAGGCCTCATGTTTATATTTCTAAAGTTTCTAATTTCACCATTTCTAGTGTTTACAACGTGGTAAAAACTTTGAGTTGTCCAAGTTTTATTCAAGGTAGGGGCTAAGTTAGATTGACATATTTAGTGCTTTTGACTTAGTTGTTTAATGATTGTTAATTTTAGTATAAACTTAAATGTTAAGTGTGAAAATGTTATAATAATTGCATGACGAATCATTGTATTTATTTGGCTTGGATCAATGAGTTTCATATGTTGAGATTGTGACTAATCAACTTCAATGAGATTCGATAGTAGATTAAACCAAAAAGTGATGTTACCATGATTTGACTAAATTATTGATTTAGTAGCTAAGCTGTGACATCCTCAATTTGGACTGCTATCTCGTGCTCGAGGAATGGACTAAGGATCAACACGCAAATAACAAGAATGAGTTGTGAGTTAATCCTAGAGATTGTTCACGAGCTAACTAGTTGATTGGGGGCGAGGCAACTCAAGATCAAGGTTACGTTAGACTAGAGTGTTCGACCAAGAAAAGATTGTTCAACCATAAGGATTGATGTGGACGATCACGCACCAATACAAGTCAATCAATGGATGGTTAGGATTCGATTCAGCTTGAGTATATATCGGTCACGGGTGATTCCACATGGTCACTATGCCATTCATGAATGACCCTGAACCAATTCCATGCAATCGTGAGCTAAGGCAAGTCAATCGATTCTATACGATTACATGATAACCGAGGGTCATTCATGGGTCGACTAGGCTCAAACATGGGTTGGTTCCAAACCAACCATGGGTCACACATGGAACCCTGGACAAACGCCAACTTCAATTCGAGTCTAACCACCCAACCACCGCCAAAGCCACCCAATTTGTGTAGGTCATGTTAGAGCCACTTCCAATCAAAACTTAGCCGCAAACCTCGATTCAATTACAGGTATCAATCAGAGGTAATTACAAGATATTCCTATCTACTTAAAACGATATTTAGCTAGTCCTCTTAATTATCTTTTGTCCTCTTGAATTTGGATCAATTAAAAGGGAACAATTATTGGAAGCGAAGAAGCCCCACACGCCTAAGATAGGGAGGGAACTTGAGAACCAAGTTGGCTTATGAAATCTAAACCTATCCTTGGATTTTGGAAGGTAGTTCATAAGTCCAATGTTGAGTATTTGCTTATTTAGGGATTATGCCATAATAACTTTGAAGGTGAGACTCAAAGGGCTTCTTGAGGACAAGTTAAGGAGAGACTTATGTTTGGTGGCCATACAAGGGGGGAGGGTGCCATTTGAAGAAGGAAAGGAGGGAAACAAGTCTAGTTGATGTGATTAGGTTAGTTACCCTTGAAACTAAGTAATGATTAATCCCTTGAAGCTTGAAGGATAAGCTTGGCCAAGATTTGTCCTTAATTTTGTACTTGAATGGATGTGATTCAATCTTGCAAACCAAGCCAAGGAAAACGATCATTAGCCATCATTACTTATTTAACTATTGAGTTTCTCATATAAGGGCTTAGAACCATTTTATATCTCTCTCCCTTTCTTCTTCCCCAAGGTCACTCATCTTTCTCTCTATCTCTCCCTCTCTCCCTCTCTCTCGATTTTCCCCTCCACCCATCGCCTCATATAATTGCTATCGCCGTCGCTCATTGTTGCCATCATCGCCACTGTGAGCTGTGAGTTGCCCACCGTCCATAGTTCAGACTTAGGTTAGGTTTTTTCTTATTGTTAGACAGGGTCGAGCCATTCCAAGTAGAGTAGAACCATGTATTGATTTTGTATAGTTTGCTCATATTTTGCTTTGGATTAGGAGGTTCAATAATAGGTGAGAACTTGCTATGTGATCATCAAGGTTATAAGGTTTGTTGTTGTTGTTGGATGTTGTTTGTCTATATGTGATTGTCTAGGCTTGGTCACAAGGAATTGTTATTGCTATTGGATGCAGTTTGTCTATGAGTTATTGTTTATACTTGGTCACAAGGAATTGTTATTGCTATTGGATGCAGTTTGTCTATGAGTTATTGTTTATACTTTGGTTGTAAGAATTTGTTGTTGTTTAGTGGATGTGGTTTGTTTATACGTTATTGTCGATGCTTGAAAATACACCCCAAGCTTCCGAAAAGAGATTCATGTTGGTCATAGAGGTATGCAGAAGCATGGCGAGCTGGGTCTCTCTCTTGGTTCGGCAATATTGAGGCGTAGTGTTTCCAAATTGGGTTTCACTCAAGTCAGTGCTCGAATGTAATAGGTCAAATCATGATTCTCGACATATTATAACAACGCGGTTTGGGTAAGTCACAACATACATTTCTCTTGGCATGCCTTTGAGGCACCATTGCATCGAATTAAAGAAAAGATAAGAATCAATTGTGTGCTTAATTCATGTAGTCACATGAGGGAAGCTGTTACCAAGGGATTTCGGGACGATGTTGTCGCCGATGGATTTCAGGCCAGTGCCCGATGTATTTCGGATGCCATTCATAAATATGATTTCAGAATGAAGCCCGATGGATTTTGGATGCTGTCACCGATGGATATTGGGACGTTGCTGTATCCATTGGGATGGGACGATACCCGGTAGATTCTGGAAGAACCAATGAATTTCGGCTAGGTGTGTAATATATGGACTGTGATGTGTTGTGGATGCTTGTGTGCATATATTATGGAATATCATGCCGTTCTTGATTGAGATTGCATTTGAGGCATTTGAGAGTTAGGTACATATTTTGGAAGCTATTATTTTGCACATACATACTTTATATGCCATTATTTGTGACTCGAGAGGCAAGTGAATATTTTATATGTCATTATTTGGAACTTGAAAGCCGCGTGAATAGTTTAGAAGCTATTATTTAGCACATGAATATTTTATATGCCATTATTTAGGACTTGAGAGCCATGTGAATATTTTAGAAGCTATTAGTTGGCACATGCGTATTTTATATGCAATTAATTGTGACTTGAGAGGCACATGCGCATTTTATGTGCCATTGATTAGACTTGAGAAGCATGTGCAATTTGTGGAAGTTATTATTTGGCATGTGTATAATTTTTTATCATTAGGGAACATTTTATGAGCCGTTGATATGTGAGTATTTTAGGTATTTGAGAACTCTCTTTCATGTATATAGTTAAGGCAAAGCAAGGGCTTTGTTATTGATCTGCCACAACATATTAACGTCAAGTATTCGTATGATTCCAATACGAGGCATCTACCTATATGAGATTTAGACAATTTACTTATTGAGTTTTCAATTTGTTGTTGTTTTTCCCTTTTTAGGCTCGTAGGTATGAGTCTTCCTCCAATCCGTTTCGATTTGCATGTCCAAATGGAGGTATTGATTATGGACATAGAGGACATGACTACCAATATCACGTACCAGAAGCACACCACTACAATGTGGGTGGATGAAGGCTTAGGATATCCATTTCCTTATCAGCACAACATTTGGATCGATGAGGAGGTCTACGGGCTCGTGTGCATGTTTGATGGACCACCCGGTGGCCCCAATGGTTCCTCACCAAACCCCACAATGGTGAACCCTCTCGATGGCACCAGGGACGACCTTGATTCCAATCTCGACTATGACCTTGAGCCCGAGTAGTAGAAAGTTGGCCTTCCAATGGGAACCACTTTTGAGAGTCACTATCATAGAGGAGCTAAAACTAATCTTCTATCCTTTTTAGATGTAATCAAAATGGCTCAACTAAGCAAGCTTGTAAATGTAACTTTACGATTCTAATGAAGCCTAATATAAGTAGTGTGTCTGTACGTGTGTTTTCCTTACTATCTATTAATTGTTTTTGGTGTTATAGTTGCATGCTTCCGCATGTACTTAATTGAAAGATAAAAGTAATGGGATAGCAACGCCTCCTGAGACATCATAAATTAATCCCATGGATGTCGCAATCCTGCGGCGTGGGAAGGTCTGGGCGTGACATTGTCAATTATTGGGTTGTTAGTGTTATGTTATTGATTTTTGGGTTGTCAATGTCATGTTGATTACTTGGGTTATTGATGTTCACATGGCCAATTCTTTGATAATATTCTCATTTGCTTGCATGAGAAATGAAAAGATGTAAGCATGTCATCATCATCATTCACATATGAGAAAGGGGAGGCAATGATAAGTATGGAAAGATGCTGTGTATGAAGTGTTGAAGTTGTGAATGAATGTTGGATGCATGGTTAACACCATAAATTCTATCACCCATATGATGAGAGTGACGATGCCCCATTATGTCAGCATGTCTTGTTATGTGATTGGGATGCCTTAGGAGTCAAGATATCCTGCTTTTGTGTTTGGAATGTCTCGAGTAGTGTTTTAGGATGTCTCCGAAGTCGAGATGTCTTGAAAAGTGCTTCGAGATGCCTTGAGAGTCAAAATACCTTGCCGTATAATATAAATGCCCCGCATGTGTCTAGAGTGTTCAGAAGGAGAAGTAATGACGAATGTAATGCATGATCATGTGTATGTGTACATTCACATGTTGTCTCACTGATGGTAACTATGCATTATAAAATATCATGTCATCTGCTTGCATTTGACGGGATAATCTTATGTAATATTAAACTCAAGAATAAAATAGATATTTCATGTGTATAGGGGTGAGACATTAAGTAATACCAATGCATCATAAAATTTAGAAATCATGTTTAAGCGCCGTAAAGTCCACAAAAATGGTGAAGATTCATTTCTATGCAGAGTGATTTTAAAAGAGAATAGTATTCATAATTCTGGAGAAACAAACATTGCTACAACTATGAGTACATAGCCTTGTGATGTAGACATATACAAGAAATGGGCTTAAGAAAATGTCAAATTAGAATGGTTTTAAGGTGCTAATTTGACATTTTAAAAAAATGAGAATGGATTTTGAGTAAGAAATGCGAAACCTATCTAGCTTTATAAATTTAATGGTTCCAAAAGTTTGAATTAAACTATCTAAATCTTATGGTACTTAAGTATGTGATTTTGACTTGACAATGGAAGAAGTAATGGAAGTTCATGGGAGAACTGATTAAGGTTGTCCTAAATGCCTCCAATGCAATAGAGCAAGTCCTACTTTAGGACAAGCTCAAAATACAACATTTTCATGAATAATTGATGTGAAAGCTTCAACAAAAGCATCATTGATGCCGGAAACTACTATACTAAGACAATACTTAAAACTACAAGAGTGCACTTATGGAGATTATTCATAATCAAAGGGATGGAGTGGCCAAATACACTACTATAATCTATCCTAAGATCCAAGAGATATTGGATCTTTATAAAAAGTATTCGGCATCATGGGTTCCTACTTGGAATGGGTAGGATATGTTGGAATTAAGTGGGTCATATGGACACAAAAGGATTATTAATATCAGACATAGAACTTGTAGCTATAGAAAATGAGACATTGGTGGGATCACTTGCTATCATATTATGGTAACTCTGATATATATGACAAAATAACCTAAATAATGGATTCACATGTTTTTCAAGGAAGCATGCATACAAATTTACAACCATATTGTGCATATTGTAGATTCCAAGGACACGACCTGCTAGATAAACATTACTCCACCACAAGTGCCAAAGCAAATTGATAGAAAGAAGAAACAAAGAATAAAATTAGTGAATGAAAGCTAATAACAATATCACTTTGTGAGAATGTGGTCGCCACTAGTCTATTTTTGGTGGGTCGATTAGAAACCCAAAAAAATTAATGAGAGATTTACTTTACTCTTGCAAACCAGAGATTGTGAGTTTGGGGACATGATTATGCTAGATTTTTCTAACACCCTTTCGGTACCTTTCTCTTTTATTTTGAAAAAATGTTTTGCAGGCAACTCGAATTGATTTTAATTTACTTCCCTAACATGTGAGGTGATGCAAGTGCACAAACCACTAATTTAACAACCCAATAATGCAATAAATAAATTACATGACTTACCTCATAGCAACGAAAGAATCTGCAATATTAGATAATAATTCACATCAATATTCCTAAATATAATTTATAATTAACATGACAGCACTCAATCTTTTTCAGGATTTTCTCTTATTTAAATGAAACTTAGTCTTCGTGGAATGCAATGCAATGACACACCAAAATGTCTAACTAAAATGACATGTAACATGTAACCTATCATGCAAACTATACGTCACATGACATTTATTAAATGACCTAATCTAGTGATAAAAAAAAATGCAACTATTCTAACATTTACACATTTAGATGATGTGCAATGGATGACCTAATTTTAAATGACATGTGCATGATCATTTTTATGTTTTCTTTTTTTTTAATTAAATTTCGAAATTAAAATTACTCAATAATTAAACATGCAATTTAAATTAATGAAAGGAAAAAATAGCATCCTAAATTAATGTTTTTTGGGATTTTTATTTCAAAAATTCGAAATAAATAAATTTCCTATTCTAAACATGCAAAGTAACCCTAAAACAAGCAATATTCTAACATGGACTTAATCTAACTCAAATATATATTGGTTTTCTTTTACGGAAACAAAATCAATTCAAACAACACAACAGCAAATCAAGCAAGATATGATTGATATCCATTTAATAAATTGACGAACCGTATCTCACGCATGAGATTAGATTGGTCAATTTTTTAACAAAATCACGAATCATATCTCGAGCGTAAGATCGGATCGGTGATTTTTCTGTGTGATTGTGAGTAATATTTCGAGTGTGAAATCGAACTGTCAATCGTATACACATTATGAAATTAGGGAATAAATCCCTAATTTAAAAATATACTCAATATATTATGGATACGATAGTATCATTTAAAGATTCATACGAGATAGCGATTTCACAAATTAAGCAATAAAAATATATGAAGATCAATTTGATGAACACTACTACCTAAATTGCAATATCGCTCGGATACCGTTTCCAAACTCAGACGGTCAACAAATCATGCGAATTGCGGTGGGTGATCGGCTCACAGCAGTGGCTGCTCGTGTTGGTGGGATGACGATAGATGTACCGTCCAAAGAACACATTTGTGCATGGGATGGCTTTTTGCATGAATCCTGAGAGAGAGAGAATATATTAGTGGAGCATCAAGATGATATTTTTATGAAGAATTACCCTCCTTTTGAATGCGTCCTCCCAAGCGTAAGTGTGCATCGCAAATGTGTCTCTCCCTTATGAAGTCCACGCCGTAAGATGGCTTCACGGGCTGGATACAGCGGTGGTTATGGGTCGAACTCGCAGGAAGTTTGATTGGGCTTCGCCGCCGGAGCTGCTGGATTAGTCAGTGTTGTGGGACTATGGCTATGCAGAATCTTGTGGCGTCTGGACGAGGAGGAGCAGGCTTGGACAGCGCAGCAAGATGAAGCACGCTAGAATGAACAAGCTGACGACGAAATCCAGGGTGTTGCGGCAACGATGCCAGAGATGGTGAGGCCGTGGAGTTCGCGGCTGATGGCAACGTTGGGTCGAGACAGCGTGAAGAGGAAAGAGACGCTGCAACAGATGGGGACAAGCAGCGAGAGAATATTTGTTCTCTTCTTCCACGTCAATCTCTCTGCATAGGTCGAGAAAATCTTTTGCGTATTTCCCAAGGGACGTGAATCTCTCTCTCCCTCCCCATTTTCTCTCCTTCGGCTACGTACTTCAATTGTGTGTCGCCCCCACTCACGTTTTTCTCTCAATGGCCGTATGTATCAATGTCTGGCCTCCTTTTCCCTTTGAACGTCATGCTTTTATACTGGCAGAATCCGAACTTCAAAAGAGGAAATTTGAATATAGGGAAGAAGTCCACATGTTGACTTCCCTCTTTTGTGAGGGTTTATATTTCCTTTGTATGCACTGCGGATCCATATATCCTCGTTGAATATATATATTTTTTAACATTTCTTCCTATCCATGAATAATGCTAATCCTTCTTGCCCTTTTTGATGTCTTTGTCGGCACATTTACTTTCACAAGATCAACATTTTTTTTCCAAATACCAACCCACGATTAATCGAACATTGCCAAAAGTTTGAGATCGTAATAAAATTTTCCCGGATTCTAAATATTTTAAAGATGAGCTCGCAATATCTCTTCCACACGATTGCCTTTACTGAGGATAATGAAAAATACACCGTCATATCATCGAAAATATCAAATCTCCATTTCTCACAAGTTAACTTTCAACGATCAAAGAATAACAGGCTCGGACTAATTTGCTCTTTTTCATGGGCTTACTCCAACTCGTCAAATTAAAGTTCAAAACTATCAATTCAAACCCATTTGTCACCAGTCCGATGCAAATGCAATAATAATAAATGCTACTAAAACTATATGCTACGCAATTTAATTCTAATATTTTTATTTAGGGGTTAAAAAATTAATCCCTAATTTTGTATGAGATAAATGAATGACAGGGTCTCCAAAATTTAGGTGTCAATAAAGAATCATTACAAGAATTGATCAATAGCATCAACACTAACAACAACAATTAGCAGTGGCTATGAAGTATTAGCACTCTTCTAGGAGGTTTCATGTCGTGTCAGTATTTGACACTCTTTGATACTCTTCGATGCTTTATCAACTCTCCCGACACTCTTCGACAACTCAAGTTTGGAATCTCGACATGCAAGTTTAGAATTCCGACATACACCAACTCAATTTTAAAAATTTTCAGTAAATGAGAGGTCAACATGTAAATATGTAAAAAAATAAAATAAAAAATAAAGGGAGAAAGAAGAAACACCTAATCTTTTTTTCTTTTCTAACTCTCATTTCTCATGACACACAATCCACTCTCCTAATTTTTTCTTCTTCTTCTCTTCTGACACATTTTCACACACAAATCCAGAATGTGGATTACTTATTTTTCCTCTAAGTTTTATAAATTATTGGAATCGAATTGAATTTGTCAAATTGAAAGGAATGATATTAATAAATGATAGATTAAAGAACCAACGGGAATGCTCTCTGTCCAGACGATTTCTTCATTGTTCATGCGTGCTACTTCGAGTTTCCTTCCTGGTGTTTTGATGGTTTGTTGGAGCTGATTCTTGGTGGGTAGAGGCGCCTTCCACCACTCTTCAAAACCCACAAAGAGTTTCTCTCGGTACGTCTCTCCTCCTTGGGCCAAATGGCTGTTTTCGATTAGGGTTCTGTCGCACCTCTTTCTGGTTATTTTGCACTGTGCGAAATGGCGTCTGAGGCGGGCTTGGCTCGAAATGTTGGGGTAGGACCTAGTGTTCGTAGGCCTTCCCCTCCTGTTTTGGACCGTTCAGCTCAAGATGGTTCTTTTGAGGTAGATGTGGGACATGGTGCTGCGCCTGATACTGTTGCGAGGGATGGCCCTCAATTGAATCGACCCCCTATTGGTCCTACTGGTTCGAGAGGGAGAAGATGTGATAGATCGGCTTCTAAAAGGCCACAACAAGGTAGGGAGTCCGCCAACCCGAAGATTCGCACCTGGGTTGCTGTTGCTAAGGTTGTGAAAAAGGGATATGACCTAGAGTATTTCCCTCCGAAGTTTGTTGACAATGAGCTGATAGTGGAATTGACAGATGATGAGGTTGAAGCTGCTGACCCCAAGCTTTATGAATGCCTCGTGGGATACTTCATGGGCAGAAGATTACCCTTCAAAGTTACTGAATCAGCTCTCAAAAATATTTGGGGTCCTAATCTAGCCGAGGTGATGTCCAATGGAAAAGGTTTTTTCTTCCTCCATATTCCAGATGGGGAATTTCGTAGGAAGGTCCTTGAAGATGGCCTGTTACGATTGCTAGGATACCTTTTGTGCTCCAGCAATGGAAGCCAAGCTTGGAACTAAAGAAGGATGCTCATCTCACCGTGCCGGTGTGGGTCAGGCTTACTGATATTCCGCTCGGTTTTTGGTTTGCCCAAGCTATAAGCAAAATTGCTAGTGCTTTAGGTAGACCCCTATATGTGGATCAGTGAACTAGTCAGATGAATATGTTCACGTTTGCTAGAGTCTGTGTTGAGATTACTGCTAACCAACTTTATCGTGACCCCATTGTAATTACACACAAAGGTGCTTCTTGTATGGTGGGAGTGGAATATGAGTGGAAACCTGAAGCCTGCTCTGGTTGTGGCATTTACAGCCATAGATGTGGCCCTCTGCACACTCGTCCTTCTAATGTCGAAGTTGCTCGACACCGGCAGGGTTCTCAGTCTCTTGCTCCCCAAGACTTGGCTTCGCCCCCTACCATCCCGAATCCAGCTATGTTGGCATCGGTTGATCAACGTAGACAGGTGGTGGCTTTTGCTGATAATCCTTTGTTTGGAAACAGGACTGGTGTCGATAATACTGCTTCTGGTGGAGTTCCCCCTCCTCTGCACTCTACTACAACTCCAAAAGATGATTCCCTTCCATTTTCTAAAGGTGGTCCTGAGTGCTCTGATTCGGGTGATGCCTTTACTAAGACTTCAAGTGCAGCTCCTGCTGCTACTGCGTCTCAATTGGGTGTTGATCCTAGCTAGAAGCAGGTGAAAGGGAAGAAGAATAAGCCTCATGCTAATAAGGATGCAACGTCTATCCGACTGGCTCATCCTTCTATAGGGGGGCAAGCTTTAAAACTAAAAGATCCTGCCCCTAAGAAATCCTTGCCTCGTAAACCCTCTGCAAGTTCAAAGAACTCCTCGAAGGTCGGCGATGGTGCATCCTCCTTGGTGGAGGCAAATATTGCTCTGAGCTCCCTTTTGCCGCATGGTGGTTCAGACGATGAAATAGTCGGACCAAGCACTTACACTGTCTTTGATGATGACGACCTCCTCTCTATTGCTCCCCCTTCTCCAGAAGTTCCACTCACCAGTGCCCGCCCGAGACATTGCAAGATAAACTTCTGAAGCTAAGGCATGACCCTTCCCCTTTGGAGATACTTACTTCGGCTCCCAGTCGTCGTAAGCCTTCTAAGAAGAGGTAACCTTATTCATTCTCTTGTAAATATGTATATAGGTATATGGAACATCAGGGGACTCCTTGGCCCTGTTAGACATGCTGAAGTCAGGAAACTTGTTTCTACAAATAACCTATGTGTTGTTGGACTTATTGAGACAAAAATCCCCATGTCCTTGTTTGATTTTGTCTCGTCCTCATTGTTGAGTAGGTGGAAGTGGATAGCAAACTATGAATTCTCCTCACGGGGTAGAATTTGGGTTGGTTGGAACCCGGAATTTGCTAGTTTTCATACCTTAGCTATCAATGGTCAGGCGGTGCATGGACGCCTCAAGTTTAACCCCTCTAGTCGTGAATGCTGCATTTCCATTGTTTATGGTGAACATACATTTGTGAAACGTCACCCCCTGTGGGTGGACCTCCTACACTGGAACAACCTTCTACAGGATTCAACTTGGCTGGTTGCTAGAGACTTCAATGCTATAAAAGATCCGTTGAATCGTGTTGGGAGCTCCAACACCTGGATTCCCTACTTCAATGAGTTCAGTCTTTGCCTCACTCAAACTAAGTTGGAGGACCTCAGGTATGTAGGTCTCAGGTTCACCTGGTCTACTTCAACTGGATCCAGTAGGAAGATGAGGAAGATAGATCGGGTATTGGTGAACTCCAAGTGGAACCTGGATTTTTCTTTCTCTGAAGCATCTTTCCTCAATTCGGGTATATCTGATCACCCGCCCATCGTGGTCAAAATTCTTCCCCTATTTAACAGGAAAAAGCCTTTTAAATTTTTTGACTTCTGGTCAGAGCACCCGAACTTTGTTTCAGAATTGCAATAGGCTTGGGATACTCCGGTGGAAGGGGTCCCTATGTTCCGTCTTGTATCCAAGTTAAAGACTCTAAAGGGCCGTCTCAAACGGCTCAACAAAGAGGCGTTTTCCGATATTTCTAAAAGGACTGACAGAGCTAGAAATGCCCTTTGGTGTACCCAGCTTCGCCTCTAGCAGGATCCAAGCAGTGCTTCTCTTTTTGATCTTGAGAAATCTTAGCGCCAGATCTTTGTTGATCTTCGGAATCATGAAGAATCCTTTTATAAACAAAAGTCAAGAGTGCATTGGCTGAAGGAAGGAGATAGAAACACAAAGTTTTTTCATTATTCCATCAGCATGAGACAATTGAAAAATAGGATCCTATCGGTTAAAGATTCTTCTGGTTCCATGATTACTGACCTTGATTAGGTTCCTCATATATTTGTTACATTCTTCTTCAACTTATTTACCCCGAAGGTTGTTCTTTCCAAACTATCGTTGCAGGAGCTTAAGGATGTCATTCAAAGTCCTATTTCGGTGGACCAAGTTGGCAACCTTAGTTGCCCGGTTACTGATTCTGAGATCTGCAATACTCTCTTCTCCCTTGCCCGTGGTAAAGCTCCGGGGCCTGATGGTTTCTCTTTTGAGTTCTGCAAGAGCAATTGGGCGATTGTGGGTCCGTTGGTCGTGAAAGCTGTGAAGGACTTCTTTGCCTCTGGCTGCCTTATAAAGGAGGTAAATAACACTATCCTAGCCTTGGTGCCTAAAGTCCCCAACACTTTTGCTGTTTCGGATTTTAGACCCATCTCTTGCTATAATACAATATACAAAGTCATTACAAAAATTTTGGCTAATCGCATAGCTTCTGTTTTGGATGTCTTGATAAGCCCATATCAGAATGCATTTGTGAAGGGCAGACAAATTAGGGACAACATTCTTCTTGCTCAGGAGCTTTTTACAGGTTTTCATTGTGAACCGTATCTTCCCAAATGTGCAATTAAAGTGGATTTTCAAGAGGCGTATAATACTGTAGATTGGGATTTCCTAGAGCTATCTCTTCTTGCTTTTGGCTTTCCACCTTGGATCATTCAACGTATTATGGTTTGTGTACATTCACCGAAATTCTCTATCTTGATTAATGGTGAACTACATGGCTTCTTCTCGGGTGGACGTGGTATTTGACAGGGAGATTTGATGTCTCCTTATCTATTTACATTGGTGATGGAGATCTTCTCCGGTATTCTTGCTGCTTGCATAGTGGGCAAGGATTTCAAATACTTCTAAACTATCTCATCTTTTCTTTGCTGATGACGTTTTCCTATTTTGTCAGGCTAACTGCCCGTCGGTTTCGTCACTAAAGAGAGCCTTGGATATATTTTCCTCTTAGAGCGAACTGCTTCCAAATAAAAACAAGAGTGAAGTCTTTATTTCTAATGGGCCTTCATCCCTTAGGAACTATATCCTTATGGCTTTTGGCTTCCAGGAAGGGATACTTCCGGTGCAATACTTGGGAGTGCCTATTATATCCTCTAGGCTGGGGAAAGTGGACTGTATTGCTCTGGTTGACCGTATCACAGCTAGAGTCCAATCCTGGGCGCATCGGTTTCTATCCTATGTAGGGAGACTCCAGTTAATCAGGTCAGTACTTCACTCCATCCAAGCTTTTTGGGCTAGCGTCTTTACCTTGCTTGCCTCGGTGTTAGAGCGGATAGAGCAGATTTTCAGACAATTCTTATGGAAAGGCACCTCTCTTACACGTGGAGGGGCAAAAGTTTCCTGGGACGATGTATGCCTCCTAAGAAAGGAAGGTGGCCTTGGCATTCGCAAGCTACAAGATTACAATAAAGCGGCAATGCTGAAATACATTTGGATTTTGTTTACTGACAAAGAATCTCTGTGGTGCCGCTGGATTCATAGCAACTTCTTAAAATGGGATCATTTTTGGGTTGTTCCGCAACCTTCTATATGTTCATGGGCTTGGAAAAAAATCCTTCAGTTGAGGAGGGAATTCCGATCATCATTTATTTGGAAAGTGGATAACGGTCTTTCGGTGTCCGTATGGTTTGACCGTTGGCACCCTGAAGACCCTTTGAACTTATTATTACCTGATTCCTTCATTGATTTGTCTGGTCTTTCTAGAATTGCTACGTTGGCGGATCTCCTATCCCCTGCAAGCCTTGTCTTCAAAACCCTGTTGCAGTGCTGGGATATTTCTATGCCGGTTCTTTCCTCTAACCCGAATTGTTTCTCTTGGTGTGGAAATTCTTTTGGCATTTTTTTGGTGGGCTTAGCTTGGGAGACCATTAGAAGTAAGAAGAACCGAGTATCGTGGGCTTCTTTTGTTTGGGATAATGCTCTAGCCCCCAGATTTCAATTTCATCTTTGGCTTATCCCAAAGAATCGCTTGCCTACTCAGGTGTCTCTTCTCTTGTATGGAAGAATTGATCATGCCTTATGTGTGTTTTGTAATGTTACGCCAGATTCCATAGACCACCTGTTTTCAATTGCCATGTTTCAACTATGATTGCTTATTTTTGGGCCTTCCTTGGCGTAATAGGCCTTGGGTGGACAATCTCGCTTGGGCGATGAAGCTTTCATTGGGTAAGGATTTCTACCATAGCATTGCTCGGTTTTCTTTTGGAGCGATTTGCCACCTTATTTGGAAGAAAATGAATAGCTTAACATTCAGTGGCGAAACATTGGAGATTTCAGCTATGAAATACCATATCATTAAGGTAGTCAGAGATAAGGCGCTCACTTTTACCAATGTGCCTGACAATGCAAGGAATAGGAGACTCCAGAGATCTTGAGGTCTCGACCCCTCCATCTTCTCCAATGCCTTGTCGGCCTAATGTATCCTACTGGTGTTTCTTCGCCTAGCGTTTTCTTGCATCAACCTTCTCTCGACTTCCACTCCTTACGTCCACTTTAATTGTTGGCGTTCATAGTTGGGTCATCGTTGGTTGTTGTATTGGTGTTTCTGTGTGGTCAACTGTTGTTGGCCTTCCGTTTTTTGTTCTTATTGTTGTAAGCTGTTTTGTGCCAACGCCCTTCCACTCATTAACTTTTGTTATTTGAGTGCAAGTTTTCAGCGCCAATTTTTTGTATAGTTGGTTCAAATTATTATATTCTTACCTTTTACCAAAAATAAACAATAAATGATAGATTAATGTTTTTAGTATAAATTCATTTTAGGCTCTTTATTTATTATTTATTTATTTGTGAATTTGAATCAAATTAATTTAATTAAATAATCATAAAAATGATAATAAATATTGTATATAAAAAATAAATTTAATATACAACACTCCTCAACTTATCAGAATTCTCTATTTTTCAAGAAATAATATGTCAGCATATTGTGTCGTGTGTCGCCTGTCACTATCGATGTTATTTAGAGCGGCGGTGGCCATGGTATCATTAGCCCTTACAACATCATCAACCCAAGTAGCTTCTACATCCGCCTTATGTTCACATGATGTGGTAAAAAGTACTTCTTCAGCCCATTAGCATCACAACATGAGACATTTGAACTATTTACTTCAATTTTGGGTAACATTTCAAGCTCATTGTCATTTATGAGAAGAGAGAAGATGTGGGTATCCATCTGTCCTTGAGTTTGTTTTTATATTGTTCTTATCAATTCTTGTTTTTATCTTAAATTGTTTTTTTTTTACTCAACCGTAGACAAAGAGAAGGATCTAAGGACCTTAACTTGAAGGTTGATCAAAACTCCTCATGATTTTCCTCCTTCCATAGTTGTTGACCATCCATTTCCAATCAAGTGAATCGAACAACCCAAAAGAACTCGGTCAAAACGAAGGTAATTAAATGATGCTGAAATCTAGATGGAATCGACGCTCCTTCTAGCTAAGGATCGAGCATGCGACAACCCTTGAGCTGGAATTGAAGTACCCAGGCTCTAAACTCCTTAGACAAAATTGACACTCCTACTCCTCCACTTGAGGATGGAGCTTGTGGCGACAAACTGGAGAGGAGCAAGGAACAATTTGTTGTCAGGTAACGGACTTGAGGCATCTTGGGAGAGGTAGAAAACATGAGTCATCGAGCCCTCGCTGGCTGTGGGCAAGGGCTTGCAGGCCCTCGCCAACCCTTATTAATGGCCAGTGAGGTGGGCAAGCCCTCGCCCAAGGCCGGCGAGGAGCGACCTCGCTGATGGCCATGAGGGGCAACCTCCCCCACCTTCGCCCGCCGCTCCACTGACAACCTCATCTTCTGCTAGAACTACGACTTGGACGCCCACGTCGCCTTCTTCATCCCTTCCTCCTACCACTGCTTCCAGATCAACAACTTCTCCGCGACCGTGAGGAGTCCAGCAACATGGTGTTTCGCAGCTTCTCCACCCAGCCATCCCCAAACACCTTCAACCCCATCTCCTAGCTTCCTCTCCTCTTCAGCTCCCTCAAATTGCTCTTGACGTCACTCCCTTCTACTCTGCACATATCGAGATCACCATCCAACCTCCCCCCGTCTCGCGTGCGGAAATCGCCAATCTCCGAGCAGCTGGCAGCTGACGAGGAACGCCCTCCGCCTTGGCATTGCTCAATATACCTCAATGCGGGATCCAAGAACGCCAACAGAGCCTAGCCCAATTACTGATCTGCTAAGCGCGAAAATGCATCCCACTAAATGACTTGCTTGATTTGCAAAACTTGCCACCCGATCTCCTTGCGATCCTTTGAGATCCAAAACTTCCAACACGACGAACTTCCAAAAACAAAGTCCGCTCCGATTGTACCGATACGGATTACCAGAAAAAAGGAAGCCTCGTCCCTTGCACCAAATCTAGCGATTCCTCCCACGGTATTTTGCAGAAAAGGCAAGGGTTCCAATTCACATTGCCCGAAAATCGCAATTTGCCGAATTGGCGAAGCGTGTTCCCCCCGCATCCTCAAAACCGCAACAAATCACATGATTTAGATTACCTTTTTGCCCTCGAGGACCTCCTTGTAGGGCCTCAATTTGGACGGTCCCCCTCCCTCATGGCTAGCTAGGGCTTGATGGCCCTCGCTTGCTATCAGTGATGGGCATCGAGCCCTCACTCACTGCTAGTGATGGGCGTTGAGCCCTCGCCAACCCTAAACAACCTTTCCCCAAGTCCAGTATTCTTGGGCAAGAAGAAGTGAATAGGGGATGAAGAAGACGATGAACAGGGCAGCCAAAAATGGGAAAAAAAAAATGACGAAAATACTCTAATTAGGCCACTGGAATATGCATCGGATATGCATCTATTCACCTGCCGGCGAGTGAGGTATTTTTTTGAGACTAAATGACCACTCTAGATTATTCTTTGAGACAAACTCCACTTCAAGTTTTTTTTTGAGAAAATGATACAAACTCCATTTCAGGTTTTCTTTTGAAAAAATGATAGCACTTTGAATCCTTATTTAAGATTTTCCCTTAATTTAATTACTTCAAGTTATTATTTAAGATAAGATACACTTCAAGCCCTCTTTCAAAAAAAGAACACACTTCAAGTCCTTACTTGAACTTTTCCCTTTAAAATATCAAGATAGTGCAGCAATTCTTTGGTTTTTCTTCCCACTCAGTATGTTGGTGCTCCGTACCATTAACATAGACATTACTACGAAGGTATCTCAATGGCATACGTACAACGTACAACAAGCTTGGTAAACGTTTCTCGCAATTTATAGTCACCTTTTCTTTTTTGGTAGAATCAACACAGAAAAAGTACAATGACAGACGACAATTCTCTATCTAAACGACAAAATGTGCTTTTATTGTGTAAAGAGTAAATTTGTTGAACAGGACGCGTAAATTTTCCCCAAGGGCTTTGGGGCCAAAGCCCCTTGGGAAAGTCAAACCAAACGGGGCCTAAGTCTTCCCGGGAGGGGGAAAGCATCCTGGTAATACAACGGAAGAGACCTGCTCCTTGAATCGGATCGCCTCCAGTCAGTCCAGGATAACACTTTTTATGCCCGGGTGGGCATGGAAGCAAGGGGTTGGAAATCCGCTAAGGGGTTCACTTGGTAAGAAAACGCAAGCCGCCAAAAATCTACCACAGCATTCTTCAGTGCCAAAACCCGTCCCTTGACGTACCTGAAATGCGAGAGAATATGACGAAACATGAGAATCACGAATAGTTCGTCTCACAAAACACTTCCCTAACAAGCAGTATGATAAAAACACTGGAGGCCGCTTTTAGAAATTTAAGAGACCTCTCTCTCTCTCTCTCTCTCTCTCCCTCTCTCTCCCCCTCTCTCTCACTCTCACACGCGCGCACATATATATAACATCCAGTTTACACCAAAATTAGAAAATGAGTTCCCAAAAACAGCCTATGTAACTCCGTCCAGAATATGTGCCTAGCCAGGCAAACTTCTTTACGCACTAAAGTTGTTTAGAACATTCAACTGATTCCTCCAAAAGAATGCAAACAACATCTGTGGCTCACATAAATGCAGTTACGACAGTTTTAGTCTGCAACTAGCTGTTGGCAAACAAGGTGGAAAAATAGTAAAGATCGTTTGCAACTGCATAATTAAGACTACTCAAATTAACTAATGCATCATCAATCACCAACAGCTGATTTTAAAGAACTTTCCTCCTTGGAGTCCTGCTTGTTATGCAATTGGCAGGGTGAAGTTCATAAGAGATGACGGTCAATTGATATGTCTAGATTAGAGCTGGCAACTAAATGGTCCAGCAGACAAAGGGCATCCCACGCTCCAAGGCCCACCAAACGGTGGGGGTTTGGGGTGGGGTTCATGTATGCAGTCTTACCACTGATTTTCCAAAGAAGCTGTGTTGGTGACTTAAATTGTACTCCTTGCACTTTAGCTCTTGCAATATGGGAGAAAAAAAGTTGATCCTTGAGAAACCAAATGCCAGTTTTTTGCATAGTTTCCTAAAAGCGGAGCTTATAAGTTTATGGAGCAGCATACACTCCATAGGACACGTACAGAAACTAAAAGCCAACCTAACTATGGTTTACTTTTTGACTGGCACATCAGAAGTGGATTGATTTACAAGCACGTATGCATAACCACTATAGAAAACCTGTAGAACTTGAGAACAAATTCATGAGTAAAAATGTTGAGGGTGATCCCCCTGCTGATTTGACCTAAATTCCAGAACACGATAAAGACAATTCTTTTAGGAGGTATATCCATGCCTAAGTCCATCTTAGAGGAGACCACCGATACCACAACTGCATGCAAAGACCATTCTAGTTGATATTGGTGCAGGCCGCAGGTATATATGACCATTAACTTCACAAGTAGCTGGTATTTGCAAGTTATGCATAATAAGTTTGTGATGGTGTCAGCAAATCACCAAGTTTAAACAGGAAGTGGTAACATGAAAATGCAGACCAGCAAGACAATATACCTATTCAAGGCAGATCGCTTCCTTTGCACAACAAAATATGCGAGCAGCATCAGGCATCCCAGCAAAATCTTCCCATTAGATAGGACTAACCGAAAATTGCCAAATCTCACATTGATTGACTTAAACAACCAGAAAGAAGGTTCGCCTTGTCCATACAACTTCAGAAGTGCTAGTTTCCGATCATTTCCTCCATTTGGTATGCTTTTCTGTTCTACTGATCTAATATATTCTTCTGATGCATTCGCTTCTCCTATTAAAGGAACTTCATACACATATGGCACAGGTGGCAGGGGACCCTGTGATAAGCTAGTGGCCTTGATAGCATATAGCGAATGCAACCTTCTGAGCAACTCCTATAAATTGCAAGTTGAAATGACAAACTGTTAGCATTTTTTTCTGCATCAAGGACAGTACAATGTGGTTATTAAATCAAAATCGAGTTCAATCAAGTTTGTTCAAAAGTGAAGCATCACTCTTCGATTGAAAGCCATCACAGAATTGATTTAGCAGCCAGACAATGAAATACTTTACACATTGAATTGAGGAACAAGGCAAACTGTCTGATGCTCTATGGTTTTATGGCGAAGATGCTGAACAGTTTGTAAGCATCATTGATATTAGAACCACTCTACCATCATTTCTTCAGACACATGTGAAGGAGCTGATTAATGAAATCTTTATCACTGCTAAAATGAAAATTAACATTAAAATCCAGAGCCTACTCTCTCTATCAGCCTAACCAGAGAACGCATCTTCAAGAATTCAGCACACATGATAAATTCCTTGCATGCATATTAAGAATAAGATGTCCATGCCCCAAGTTCAACCCTGTGGAGACTGCCTACCACCTTTTACATCAGAACCGGCCTACAATTAATCTGGAACATCTTAAGTTTTAATAGTTCAGAGGATATGCTGCAGAGTTTCCTTTTCTTCTTTTTATTTGATTTAATAACTGGCAAGCAGTATCCAAAACAGGTTTAACCATTTGCTCCAACATCAACAGTATAAGCACCACTTCATCAATACAAAACCATATATACTAATCAGTGCGTAATCAACAAGAAACACACTAGAAGGTCCAGCAGGCAGTAAGGTCCTATATCAGCTCTTTTCATGACCTAGATTCTCCCAAAAATGAACTGTGCCCAAGTAGTTGGGCAGACCTACAGGGTCAGGTCCAAGATCAAGTCTATCCCCCTGCTTTTGCATCATCAATATAGAAAATGTTTGCAAACAACTTACAAGATGTAATAAAGGGGCTAAATTTTTAAGATTGTGAGCTCTTGTTTGTGTGTTGGTGTGTAGGTGTGTGTAGAGAGAGAGAGAGAGAGAGAGAGAGAGAGAGTGAGAGAGGGTGGTATGGAATCTCTATCAGACAAGACAAGCCCAGTGAATTGCCATTATGCCATTACACTTGATATTTCTTAATGTTCATAAGACAGATTAAGATTAAGGCCAGAGGGCTATCAATGTTAGTTAAGGCAAAACCGATACAGGAGAAACTAGACTCCCCAAGATTATTGTTCCCCCGATGCACTGTATTCTAAGTTCCTTTTGCCGCATTACGGGAAAAAAGTGGACCCTATTCCACTTTAACATGCATATTAATGTCAAGCACATTACTATCCCATCATTATAACTACAAAAACTAAGGAAAAATGGCCCGACTGAACCTGCAATACAGTAGTCATGACCATGTCAGGAGCTGGGTGAGACTTGTAAGCCACGAAAAAAAAACATGAAATATTTCTATTAACGAGCACCTTTTCCATTATTTTGTATGATACCAAAAAATGCATCTCAAAACAATCTGTATAGCAATCCATTCCCCCAATTTCACTATTGCTGGCTAGCGATTTCAGCAAGCAAATAGGTTAAGAAAACGTGGAAAGCAAATTGCATCCTCCAGGGTCAGTTATCATCAAATTTCAAGAATGTTGAACAATTATCAATGATCACATAAATTCCATAAATGAGTGGTCCTCAAAAAATATGGTTGCACAATCTCTCTTACCTGCCTTTTATCCTCAGGCAATGCAGCTTTCTCGACCCAATTTATGGCCTGTTCAAATTCACCCAAAATTCTAGCCAGTAGAGTCAAAGCGTAAATCTCAACAATTTCCAAATACTTATCAACTCCCAAAACAAAATGCCCATCACAAATTTCCATGCAATTAACATTTGCCTCTGCATTAAAAGGACTGTAATATTTCTCATCCACACAGCTCCAGTTGCTAAGGAACTCCTCTAGAAGTTCTTGAACCCCTGGTAAACCTTCTGAAATCTGCAAACAGACCCTGATAGGAAACTGCACCAATAAGCGAAGTTCATGCTGTATGAAAAAGAGGTCATGTAACTTGCATTCAACATGAAAATCAAAGATGCACTTCTTAGAGACTAAAGGATGAAGAGAATGCCGAAAGCTAATGTTCTTAACCATTGCCAATCTCACATCTTCCAATAGCTGCCTATATACTGATATCACACCAACCATTGGTTAAAAGTGGAATGTACAGACCAAGCATAACATAGGTCTTATTCTACAATAGAGTTAAGGCACGATGCATGAGATGACATTTTGTGAGTGTCATAGAACACGTCATCTGCTGATGTGATATATGACCACCAATAAGACTATATCGTCAAGTTGCATTATGAGCATGGCAGAAGTGGCAGGGCAGTTACCACATCTGAAAAAGCATTGTTTGTAGCATGCACCAATGACATGTACAAATAGATGAAATGTACAACTTCAATTAACATATTCCAGTACTGCACTGAAAAAGCATTGTTTGTAGCATACACCAAATCAATAGATGACATGTACAACTTCAATTAACATTCCAGTACTGCACTTGTCCCAACTCTGTCTGTCTGTCTGTCTGTCTGTCTGTGGGATGGGGTTTAAATAAATCTAACAACCCCCGGATATGATTTGGATAATCTACAATGACACCCCTATATTTGTAAAAATTAATGAAAACTGTTCCTTGTCCTTTACAGAAATATAAACATGACGTAGGTATTAGGAGTCATCAGACCCACAACAATCCAACAACATTGAGTATGGCATTCTCGAAGTTCACAATGACTAAGGATTCGAATGACTCTTGCCTTTTACTTTTAATTTTTTTAAATCATGGCTCATGCACTTTGACTTTTTTAAACCTGAAATAGCTGAAACTTTAACAACATGCTAATGCTGACACATAATTCACATAGATCTTTTTCATAAATTTGAAAATCTGAACAATATTCTAGATTTTGGCAAAACAGGATAAAAAATTTCATGCTTTCACAAAACAAAAACAAACACGCCATAACTAATGTTGTGATATAATTCTTTGTTTTGGAAATCTAGGTATATTATGAAATAGGTTATGGTCAATCTAAGCGAGTTATAATCCCAACCATTTATCTATATAGATGGCACCAAAGCGTCAAAATATTAAGCCACGTTATGTCATCGACAGTTAGCGGTATATACAAATTTCAAGGTACTCAATGCAAGCAATGTCAATATACTATAATGCTTTCTATAGCTCTTCCATCAGGGCTTTCAACTTATAGTCAATTTTGTACAAATGATGAGCAACTTACAAAAAGAAAAAAGTCCTCAGGTTTATCCTTTTCAGCATTTTGTATCCTCTAGCTCAAACCCTACACTTCACAGCTTCTAATTCCTATAACTTTTGCTAACATCCTCATAATGTCAGAAACCAAGGCATAGACTGCATGTTTTCTTAAAACTTCACGGTGCAAAGTGGATAAATTTGAAAATAAAGGGTGCAAAGTGAGTGTAAAGGAAAGTTCAGTGTAGATTATGTGGAATCCTTTTTTCAGCCCCGCAGATAAGCCCTTAAAGGTTGTGAGACGTTTTTGGAAGATATAATGACTAAACAAACTTAAGGCCTGAAGCACATGTATATCTTGGTTTAAGCCTTAAGGCACAAATGCAACAAACCTATCAACGTCATATACAATCTACCTAAATCCTCTTCAGATGGTAAATAGACAGGCCAAATATGGATCTAACATAGTCATGTAAAACATTGAAGTTGTCTGGGATCATCAACAAAGACAAACAAATTAACATACAAATAGGAAGAAAAAAGGAACAATGGAGAACACAAAACTTCAGATATTTTCTTTTCCCAGAAGAAAAGAAAGGAACAACAAATTTTTGAAAGGCGAAACATAGCATATAATTGGTTGCCTTAGAGAATCAGACTTCCTAATACCATCTTGTTTACCCCCGTAACTCAAATAAGATGAGCATAAATCAGCCTCATATCATGCACGTGTTCCTTCAACCACAATGGTAGAGAATACAAAGGTTAAGAAATGCAGCAACACTAGCTTCAATAAGGACTTCAGTCAGCCGATGTCAACCCAGCAAATGCAAACACTCAAAATATTTAACCACATTTACAGTATGTACTCTTCTGTTGTTTCTTTTGCAATTTTGCTCTTCAGAAGGATCAGGAAAGCATCGACATAACCATGCAAACCCGTTCCAAGAAAAGCCATTAATCAACATGTAGAATTGGAAACGTGACAACGCCAAAAGACACTACCTTACCCAATTTGGAGAACTTCGATGGGGATGGCAGCAACAGAACCGAACAATTCCCTTAGCTTATGCAGAATTTCTGCTGTCCTGCAAGAAAATCCTACCAGTCACGCCACAATTTTTAACTTCCACCCAAGAACTAAAGCGAGCATGAGACTTTGCATTAATAAGTCATCTTAATCAACTGGGTACAGTTTAGACCTGCCCATTTCTTTCAAAGACTGCACTAACACCATCCCAGCCGATCCCATCATGTCGTGCAGCTGCGAAAGACCGTCTCCTGCCTCTCCTCCAGCGAGATCACCCTTGTCCCGACGGAGACGCTCCAGAACAGAGGAAGCCAACGAAGCCGCCTCCTCGTACATAGAGCACACCAGGTAGCTGCGAAATTTCAAGAAAAGAGAGAAAGAAATTTGAGCGAAGACAAAAATCAAAGAGGACGGCGGAAGGAAATCGATCGAACCCTTTTTTACCTCTCGCAGACGTCGATGTCTCCCCAAATAGGAGGCTCCGACGAGGTCCCCATGCTTCCCACCGCCTCCGCGTCCCGCTGTATCGTCTCGAGGGGATCGACAACGCCTGCCTTTTTCGCGAAGGAGAGCGGCCGAGAGAGCCGAAGTTGATGGTGGGAGGCCGCGAGTTGTGGCCGATCAAACTTGGGGGCTTGACGGTGAACCGCGGGACGGATAATGAGGAGGGAGTCATTTCGTTTTTGGCTCAATTCGAGGGGAATTTATTCGCTATAATGCGTGCCATAATGCGTTTGGTCCAACATTTTAAAAACTCACCGAGAAATCTAAATATATTATAAACGGTTTGATTCAGTTGAGATTTTTTGGATGTGCATTTACTTTCAGCGAACCGCACCTTATTTAGTTCAATTTGGTTCGGATCCAATCAGTTTGATTCTTTGATTTTCTTTCCTGAAATATGAAAAAAAGTTTGATGGAAATTAAGAGAAATTGTGTAAATTATAACATTAAGAAAATGGGCAATTTTCAATTCGTGAAATTATTCGAACAAAAATACTTATTTTCTATTGTTCGAACTAAATCTCAAACTGAACTAAAAATGCATGAATGAAATTCATATCGATTCTAGTTTTAGTCCGATTACGACAGCCCTAGCATTGGGTAAGGGACCACCAATGCCACTAACATTTTATAAATAATAGGAATAAATGCACTAAACCTCTAAAATTTGTTATGAAAGTAAAATGAAATATTACAACTAGCAATTGAGTCCTAAAACTTAGTAAGTTGAGTACAATGAAATTATTCTATTAATTTCATCCAATTTGACTAACGAAAAATATTGACGTGATTTATTTTAATCATTTTTCTATCCTATGTGGCAAATAACTAAAGTAAAGAGGTCCACTTGTGCAAAACGACACTATTTTGGACCATTCACTTATTCAAAAACAGCACTCTAGAAATTAAACTCGCTCCCTCAAAATAAAAAAGAAGCCGTCTGGTCTCCCCTCTGAATCTTAAGCCCCAAATCAAGCCCATGCATATCGTGATTGGTCCCCCTCATGAGTAGGAGGAGTTCGAAGCACATCACAAGTCGGAGTTCTCAGTAGTAGAGGTGTCAAAAACCGAATCGAAAACCGAACCGAATCGAAAAATTTGATTCTTTTTGGTTCAGTTTTTTTTTTGTTCGGTTCTCATTAAAAACCAAAACTTTTCAAACCATTCAGTTTTTATTGGTTATTGGTTTGGTTGACCAAACCAAACCAATAAAATCTAAAGTTTTCCTTTTTCTATTTTTTTTTTAAATCATTTTTTTGAATTTTTCTATTCTTTTTCTTTTCTTTCTTCTTCTTCTTCTTCATTGACCAGTCTGTTGCCGACTGCCAATGAAGAAGAAGAAGAAGCAAAAGAAAGAAAAAGAAAAAAGAAAATAAAAATAATTACAAAATCGATTTAAAAAAATAAAAAAATTATAGAAAGGGGTATGTAGGGAGAAATACAAACACAAAAGTAAAAACCGAAAAAATCGAACTGAACCGAACCGAGATTTGGGTTCGGTTCGATTTCAGTTTGGTTCAATAAATTCCTTATCGATTCGGTTCGGTTTGATTTTTCAAAAAAGCCAAACCGAGCCGAACCGAACCATTTACATCCCTACTCAGCGGCGTGAAAGATGGAGATGGCAACCATCTCCGAGCCTCTTTCCTCCTCACAGGTATCGCTCTCTTCGTCTGCGTTGGTGTTGGCACCTTCAACGTTGACCCGACTGTAGCTTTTTGAACTGTTCATTGCAAGTGTTATCTCCGATTGAGCTCCGTTCGGCCTACTCAAATTGAATTCTCATGTTACATTTTTCTGTTCGTTATTTTCGCATATGGTGTGTGCTTATTCCATTGCCCCCAGCAACGTGCATTGATGAACCAAAATGGGAGGCTTCAATCATTTAATAGGTTTGATTTGTGAAAACCTAAGCCAAAATCAAGAATTGCATCAAAATGTCCAATTAGGAGTTAAATTGCAATTTTATAAAATTCGAGGACCAATTTGCAAAATTTCAAGAAATTAAAGATGCAAAAGTGAAATTGACATGAGGAGGATTATGAAACCAATTGTCAGAGGTCCAGAACTGACCGGCAAGCCGTTGAATCGGTCAGCACCGCCAGTAGCCGGTTAAATCAATCAGACCGTTTCACTCATGTTCAGCCAGTTTTTGATCTTTGGTCTGATTCTGGCTATTTTGCTCGCTTGGGACCCTTGTGGATTCAAAGTTTATGCAATTTGGTTCCTAAATGATCAAATTGAAAAGAAAATTTATCTTATTTGAGAAGAAATTACTCGATTATGATTCAATTAAGTCAATCAAACTTTATGAATGCAATCTAGGGGTCTATTATTAACTTAATTGAATGATTATCTTGAATAACAACGGGTCAAAACTATGGGTGCTTTGAATTGAGCCTAAAGGGCTTAAAGGATCAAATTTATAATTCAATAGATAAAATTGCAAATCGATTGAAATTGAATTCAATTAGTACCACAATTACCCTATTTAAATTACCAACCATGCGTAAGATCATTGATGGCATTCAAATTAGCCTCGAATTGAAATGCTCAAACTCATGTCAAAAATGAATTTATGTTTAATATCAAAATTGAACCTAAATTTATGAAATTAAATCATAACCTTAAATAGGTCAATTCAAAATTTGTCCATTGAAGCTTAATTGCTTGACTTTTTTATACTTGAAAGAATAAAACTCTTCAAATCAAGAATTTCTTACGTGAATTTTCCAAAATCGATTTCGGATTTGGATTTATCTTAAGAAACTGAGTAAAGAACAATTGTATGTTCGCAAGTTATGAATGATTGATTTTGGTCCCCTAATTAGGGATTAAAACGGCAATTTATATTTTGACAGGACAATTCGTGAAATTGAATTCGTTAGAAAATTGAAAATAGTTTCTAAACCAAATGTCGAAGAAAGAACTAAATTTAATTATCACTATAATGAAAGTAATTTGATTTTGATCGATTTAGAACCTAAAATTGAAAAATTCGAAAACAAAATTCTTAATCGATTTTGGTGAAATTTTCGACATACAAGTCAAAGTGATACTAAAAGAAGTATTTTTGGGGATTTTCAATTTTTTCAATTTTTTTTGGTTCAAGATTTGACCAAAAATGAACATATTAGTTAACTTTTCCTAAAATGTCGATTTCTTAGTCAAATCCTTGAATTTTTTAGGAATTGGTTTGATAAAAAGTGAAATTAAAATTAAATGACATATTTTTAGATGTAAAACCAATTTTTGACCTGGGATTAAATTTTGGTTAAAGGTTGACCAAAAGTCAACCCTAAAATCAACCGTTTGACTTTTCGAGTTTTTTCTAAAAAATGGCTTGAAAATTGCTTAAAATGAACAATATAAGAGAATGAGATGAAAAACAACACTTTTTTGTCGAGATACAAACTCTATTGCAATCAGAAACACAAATCTCAATTTTTTTAACTTCATAACACGTTGATTAAAAATCAAATATCAACAATCCTAACTAGGCAGAACTCGCCTATGGCCGTTGTCAACTCCCTATCGCCATCTCCACCATGGCACCCTCGACCACCCTAACATTCGCGAAGCTTTAGGTCACCAAAAGAAAATGGACGACCTCCCTGCACCTCACTTTTGTTCAAGTGAACCACTTGATATTTTAAATGGGTCGAAAATGGGTCACGCGTTTTGACCCATTTTTGACCTATTTAAATCATAATCACTTGTTGGATCAAGTTTTAGTTGGGTTTTTAAAAGTCTCTAATCCACATACAACTTATATAAATAAGACATGAGTCCAAAAATTGGTCCATGAACCATTTTAACATATCTACCTTTAAAACCCCATTTGGTTCAGCTTTCTCAAAGGGTTTCGGGCCCCCAAAGTGCCTTAGGGGAAATATTAGGTGTTTGACAAGCATTTTTGGAAGTTTATTAACCAAATGTTAGCATTTTTTTTATGCTGAAAGCCCAATGTAGATTCAAACTTGCTTTGAATTTTTGGCATTTTGAAAATGCAAGTTACTGCTCATCCGTCCCTATTCATTATCTTCACTACTTATCACGACCGTTCGTCTTCCCGATCTGTTGCCTAAGAGTCGGGCTTCTCCGACAACCATTACCACCGCCTGGGGGTCTTGTATCCTTGGTGACCATCACTTGGGGTGGGGCGACTCGTGACTCAAGTGACGCCGCCAATTTGGGTTCGCACGACCTCAATTGACAGCGCCTAAGGTCACGCAGACCTAGGTGGTGTTAGAGGCTCAAGCGACCTCAGGTAGCCCGATGGCCAAATTTGGCCTCCGAATTGCTAGACTAGGCCATTCGGCAGTTGTCCGAGGTCAGCTGGCGGCCAATCTATGCTAGATTTAGTTTTCAGACTTAAAAAAATAAAAATAAAAATAAAAATAAAAAAAGGCAAAAACCCTTTATAAATGTGGATTTTACTAAATGGTACTTATATTAAAGCTATTTAACAATACTATTTGAAGATAGAATTTACCAAATGATGTAACATTTCGGAAAATCCTTTTATCTCAAAGGTATTTACAATTTCCCAAAACCCATTTCCCCGTAGCCAAACCAAACGAGTCAAGACCTTCAACACCAACCTCTCATCTGACCTTGTATTCAAGTCAATCAACCTTTGCCCATCAAGTTCTCCGTTTGCTGCTACTAAGCCTGTAGGCACTTCAATGTTCACCCGCCAAAACTGGCATCAAGGGCAGCAACACCAACTCGCTGACCATCCACGCCGTTAACGGTCCCACTCTATCCCCCCAACAAAAAAATAAGAAAAGAAAAAAAAAAAAACAAAACCAAAATCATCGTCCTCTACTGTAGCCAAATCTGCTTCAACAACATCAATAAATCATGTGACATCATGGGGAACTTCCCCTACAGTGAAATCGAGACAATGGAAACCTTTAGAGATGCTGGGTTTCTCACTTGATGCTCCTCCAAACTGGCAAACATCTCTCCCGGAAAGGCACTTTCAGCTACTAGGTGTAGGCCTGGAGCGCCTAGTTCTTGATCATATTCTTTTGGGCCTAACCTAACTACAAGACAGGGAAGGCAATCGTGCTCACTTTGAGAGGGTGTCCTGCCAGTGTCCTTCATACAAGTTGAAGATCTATTCCTGCAGTGAGTTGTGGGCATCCTAGAATAAATGACAACGTCCTTGTTTTGATTGGAACGAAAATGGTGGAAAGGGTAATGAACATGAGGAAACTAGTGCCATCCAAGCAAGAAGATAGACATTCTCCTTGCAGTAACATGCCTGGAAAGTCGGCTTCTTCCCAGGATAGCTCAGACTTTGGGCAAACATATATCTGAGAATTCCTTAAATATGGCTATAAGGCGTACAGTATTTTCCTTTTTCTTCTTTTGCATAAATGTTGTGTCAGTCTAACATTTATACTGGTTGACTCGGTTACTCCATCAGGCCTGAAGATTATGTCTCTCTCTCTCTCTCTCTCTCTCTCTCTCTCTCTCTCTCTCTCTCTCTCTCTCTCTCTCTCTCCACGTTTAATGTTGCTGACTACTCAGGGCAATGTATTGATTGGGTTGATGTTATTCTCAACACAATCCCGAACATAAGGCGAAGCATTCCTGGGAATTTGTGACCATTGAAGACTTATTCCTGCTCCATCCATGTAGAGCGGGAGATCCAGGCCTACAAGAAGTAGGACAATTAGTGTGTCAGACTCTACTTGCAACAAGCGGCAATATTAGCTCAGAAGTGAGTGTGGACAACAATGGCTTGTGTATATGGAGGGGAACGGACTGGATGATGATAGTACCAGAGAGAGGAATGGTCATTTGCCTACGCATGGCAGGTGATTGTAAGCAGATGCGGGTAACAATTGGATTCATCAATTGTTTTGAATTAGAAAACCGCAGGATTGATGAAGAGAAACGTTCTTAGAAAGGACTTATTGGTACTCATGTTGATGATATAAGTTATACTTGAGTGGGAAGGCTGGCTGTTGAGGACCTCTTATTGACGTCTATGTATAAGTTGAAGTGAGGCGAATTTAGCTGATCTCTCCTTATTTTTATGGATGCCGGTTATGTTAAACAAGCTTTAGAAAGTTAGAAAGTTGTGCCTTGTTGTGGGAAATTAGTTGACAAATTGTTTCGTATTCTCATCCTCAAGTAGCTTTCATTGCTTTGAGCACGTTTTGACGTCCATTCATCGTATCGTGCCTCGAAAGCCTAGAGAATCTTGGTTATGTAAATCTAAAATGGTTTCCAAATTGGACGATCTCATCTATTCTAATTTTCTTTTCACCAGAAGCCACTCACTCTCTCTCCCCGAGAGCTCCTCTCTCTCCATTAGGGCAGAGTCTACCCCTCTTTCTTCATGGCTGTTCGTGCAAATCGATCCCTGCAACCACCATGATGCTGGAGTTGTAGCTCACACCAGATGGCCTTGCGAGCACTTCAGATCTGGTATGTTGATTTCAGAACCCTAACCCTTTCTTTTCCCAGCTTCTCGTTTAGAAAAACCAAAAACCCATATACGAATCTACACCATTTCCTTTATATACCACCATGGTCTTCACGATTTCTTCTTATAGCTGCTAGAATCACCATTCTCAGTCCTCCCAATCCAGTTCTACAGAGACCCTTTCCTTTTATTTAAGTTCTCCCAGACCAGTTCAACAGAGCCCCCTTCAATCTAATTCCAAATCGATATCCAGTATTACCAATACCTATAAGAAAACCCAGCAATTTCCCCAACCTTTGCCTCTATTGTGAAACCCAGTCTGGTATTCTAAGTAAATCAAGACAAGCGGCACCGGCTCTCTGCTCTAAATAGGCAAAGAATAGTGTCCCAAACTCTGACCGAATGTAAACTAAGGGCAGCAAGACAACCTGGAAAACGGTGAAATGGAAGGTGAGAACGAAAACGACTTAAGATTAGCTACACTGTGTAAAAGCTTGGGCGATCTATGGTCAGCTAGTGATGTGGTTGAGGTCTCAACAGAAATTCCGCTTACCAAAAGGCAGGAATGTGATCTTACTCTATTTGGCAAACTATTCTCCAAACCTATAACTTTCTAGCCTTCACCAACACGATGAAGAAGGCATGGAAAACAGAATCAGTTGCTTGTATACAAAAAGAGCCAGGCTTATTCTCCTTTATTTTCCAATCTGAGTAAGAGAAAGATAGAATCCTAAAAACGGGTCCATGGTCTTTTGCGAGTAACCTTCTAGTTCTGAAACAGTGCAAACCAGAGATCCTAGAGCACTGTTATAATTATTCTTGCTGTGATTTTTGGGTTCAAATAGGAGGAATACCTCTAGGATGGTTTAGAGAAGACGTGGTTGCTGATTTGGCTGAGAGAGTGGGACGAGTTGTTGAAATTCAGATTGAGGCAAAAGGAAATGGTCCAAACAAAGCAAGAAAGGCGAGAGTAGAACTGGATTTGAATTCACCTTTGAAATCATGGGCTATTTTGGACATAAGGAATAAGAAGTTATGGGTGGAATTTAAGTATGAACAACTCCACATTATTGCTACTCATGTGGGTGAATCGGTCATTATGCCACAAATTGTGAGGAAATTCCCTATGATCAAACTAAATGGCAGAAAATAAGGCAGGAAAGTATGGACCTTGGCTAAAGGCGGAAGTACGTGATCACAGCCCTCATTGGGAAGCTTTCTATGGCAAATTAGAGACAAATTTTGATGCTGAAGAAGTCATCCCTGAGACGCCTGCAACAGAAAATGAAATGGAAAAAGAGATGAGAAACGTCTTCGAGATACGGGCTACCAATATTCGTAACAAGAAAATGGCAGATTGTTATTCTTCTAACTATTTGATTGAAGGCCCAACTATGGACCAAAGCAAAAAGAATAAAGGAAAACAGATTATGAGCATTGACTCGCCTAAAGCACACTTTTTGACTGAGGACAGCAAAAGTAAAAAAACTCCGAAGACCCAGAAAACCAAAAAACAGAAAAAGATCAGCAGAAAATGCCATTTTACTCATCGATGATATGGAGCTGCTGGAAACACCTGTTCAAATAGTAAAGGAAGGAAATGATTGGGCTTTGGTGGCTAGCCCTAATAAGCCACCGAAGACGTCATGAAGATTATAAGTTGGAATTGTTAAGGGCTTGGCAACTCTATGACGTTCCAAGAGCTAAGAGCATTAGTTGCTCTTGAAAGGTCTAATCTGTTATTTTTAATGGAAACTAAGAACAAGGAGTCGATGGTAGAGGGTGTAATAAAACGCCTAAAATTCCCAAACCGTATTATAGAGAATCCTGAAGGTATTGCAGGAGGTTTAGTACTTATGTGGAGTGAAGAGGTGGATGTTAGAGTGAATTCCAGCAACAAATCTGTCTTAGATGTTGAATGCACTGATCAGACAAGTGTCTGTCTTATGAGAATAACCTTTCTCTATGCTCCTACTAATTACGGGGATAGGATACTCTTATGGCATAAACTACGGCAAATTCATTCACAAAACCTTCTTCCATGGATTTGTATGGGGGATTTCAACGAAATATTATATGCTTGGGAGAAGGTAGGAAAAAGGGCAGCAGATTACAACCAAATGGTAGCGTTCCGCGAACTCTTGAATGATTGTTCCCTACTGGATATCGACAACAAAGGATGTGCTTATACTTGGGCAAACAACAAAGCAGGGGAGGAGTTGGTTAAAAAAAGATTAGATCGAGTTTTATGTACCATGGACTGGCGGGTGACCTTTCCAAATGCTGAAGTTGAAGCTCTCCTAGCTGTTGGCTTGGACCATAGTCCACTTCTACTAGAGTTGCACCCAAAAAGTCAGAAGCGGAATAAACAATTCAGGTTTGAAGCTTATTGGATGAAAGAAGCAGAATGTAAGGAGATTATCAAGCGAACATGGGATAGCAATCTCCTCAATGAAAACAGTTTTTTAGACAAAGTGCACGAAGTCTCGAAAAAACTAGCAAAATGGAGCAAAAAGAAGTTCCCAAATGTTGTCATTCGCATAAGAGAGCTAAAGAGAAGATTAACAAAGCTTACTAATAGACATCCAGAAAGTTACAGCAATGAGGAATATCAAAAGATTGTGGATCAAATTGAAATTCTATGGAAATAGGAGGAAAAGTATTGGGGGCTCAGGGCATGCATAGATTGGCTTAAATGGGGAGACAAAAACACAAAGTATTTTCATGCCCCAACAATGCAAAGAAGGCAGCGAAACAGAATCACAATGCTGAAGCTAAACGAAGACACATGGTGCAGGGAGCCGAATATGCTTAAGCAACACATCAGGGACTTTTATCAAACACTTTATGAAACCGTGGGCCCGAGGAATTTTCAGCCATTCCTAGATCAATGTCCCAGACCAGTCAATGAGGAAATGAACACATATCTAATGAAAGCTGTGACAATTGAAGAAGTAGAAGTGGCAGTCTTCCAAATGGGTGCACTCAAAGCTCCAGGGCCCGATGGGTTAAATGGGCAATTTTATCAACATTATTAGGAGGAACTAAAGCAGAAAGTTTTTTAGCTTGTATAGCTCTTCTTTGAGACAGGTAATCTTGATCCCATCCTAAATCAAACCCACGTTTCCCTAATACCGAAGGTCAAAAATCTAGAAAGTATAAACCAATTTAGACCTATTAGCCTATTTGATTTCAGTTATAAAATCATTGCTAAAGTGCTGGCAAATAGGCTGAAGAGATGGCTCCCAGAAATTATTACTCCTGAACAAAGTGCCTTTGTGCAATGGCGGCAAATTCAAGACAATATTTTAATAGTTTAGGAAGTTATCCATCAGCTCAGAATTAAGAAAAGAAGAAAGAAGTTTCAAGCTATTCTAAAATTAGACATGCAAAAAGCGTACGACAGAGTAGAATGGGATTTTCTGAAGGAATGCTTGCTGAAATTGGGATTTGATTCAAGGTGGGTATGGCTGATAATACAGTGTGTCTCAACAGTCACTTTTAGTGTGAAGGTAAATGGGGAGCCTATGAACTATTTCACACCATCCAGGAGATTAAGGCAAGGTGATCCTCTTTCACCTTATTTGTTTATACTAGTGTCAAATGTTCTATCATGGCTGATGCACAAGGCTATGGAAGACGGGAGCTTAAAATGGATAACATTGAATACGCATTGCCCTACCCTCTCACATCTTCTCTTTGCTGATGATTCCATTTTCTTCTTGGATGGGACTATCTCAGAATGCCAAAACCTAGCGGCTATCCTTAACCAGTATTGTTATGCTACGGGACTCAATAAATCAGGAGTAAGTTTCAGTAGCGGCTGCCCTATGAATCTGAAATAGAATTTGGCACATGAACTTAGAGTCCAAATCATAGACAAAACAGGGAAATATCTTGACATGCGACGGATTGGGGCCGCTAAAAAAAAGAGATGTTTGACTGGATCTTAGCTAGAGTAAGCATGAAAATGGAAGGTTGGAAAGAGAAAATTCTGTCCCAAGTAGGTAAAGAAACGCTGATTAAAAGTGTTGTACAAGCCCTTCCTCAATATGCCATGTTAATCTTCAAAGTACCCCTCTCCATATGTAAAGCAATTGAAAGAAGAATCGCATCTTTTTGGTGGAAACAAAATGATACCAGCAGTGGGTTGCACTGGAAGAAATGTGAAGTATTGAAAACGAGGAAGGATGAAGGGGGGTTAGGATTTAGAGATTTAATAAAGTTTAACAAAGTAATGCTGGGAAAACAAGCTTGGAGGTTATCTTAATTTCCCACAGCCTTATGGAGCAAAACTTTCAAAGGAGTGTATTTTCCAAATGAAGATATGTGGAAGGCAAGAAAATGGCAGCGTCCATTATGGGGTTGGCAAAGCATTTTGGTGGGGAGAGAAGCTATTGAAAAGGAGGTACAATGGAGAGTAGGTGATGGCAAGCAAATTAAAATACGAGAGGATAAATGGCTGGAATCTGGAGTGATAGGTGGCTCGGCAAATAAAGACGACCCCCTAACTGTGGCTGAACTTATAAATGATGGAAACAGGGGATGGAAAGAAACTGATGTGCTGAACCTATTTGAGGATAGAATAGCAAATGAAATTCTAGCCATCCCATTAAGCCCGAATAAGAAAGATACCCTAGTGTGGAAGGGTAACTGGGCAAGGAAATATACGATTAAAAGCGGATATAACAAAGTATGTGCACAAACCAACGAAGCAGAACATCACAGAGCCTCAACATCATTTCAGCCTCCCCGCACATTGTTGACAAAGATATGGAGTTTATCTATTCCCCCTAAGATGCACATCTTTATATGGAGCATTTGCCATAATGCAATCCCAACAAGAGAGAATCTATACAAACGGAAAGTGTTACCTGACCCAATCTGCTCGCTTTGCAACACACATCCGGAGACCACTAAACACTTATTCCTCCTCTGCAAATGGACAAAGAACATATGGATGGATCCACGGATCAATCTTAACTGTAAACCTAACTTCATAACCCGGTTTGATAAATGGCTATTGGAGAGTTTTGCAGGTGATAGAGACCTACCTGAGAGAGAGTTGGTGGCAATGGTGCTGTGGTTCGTTTGGAAAGCCCGAAATAACTCGATCTTCAAAGAAAAGCAACTGAATCCGAACAGGATAGTGGATCTGGCGCAAGCACATCTCCACAATTTCAGTAGATGGCAACACAAAACAGAGGATGGAAAACCCACAGACCAGCACTTACAGAGGAGATGGAGACCGCCGAAGGAAGGAAGGATGAAACTCAACGTTGACGGCTCCTGGGTACAAGGTGAATCGGTAGGCTCAATCGCCGGAATCTTGCGAGATCCAGCTGGGCAACTCATCGACAGCTTTGTGCAATAGGTACGAGCCTCCTCCCCTGTTCAAATCGAAACCCTAGCGATTTTGCACGGGTTGGAGTTTATGTAGTTCAGAGAAAAGCTGCTCGTGGGAGAAGAAGTGTTCGATCAAGTACAACAAGGAGAAGTGGTATGTGAAACAGACTATTCAACAGCAGCACAAAGCATCGCGGGCCAGGCCGAACCTCCGTGGAACGTGAAGCCCATTGTGGAGCAATGCGGAACCCTTCTATTCAATTCCAAATCAACGAAACCGGTACACTGCACGCAGGAAGCAAATAAGGCAGCAAATTTAATCGCGAAGATGCATAGAGCTAAATCCCTACCTCAACATTGGCGTACTGTTCCTCCTCTTGCTCTCTCGGAAATTTTATGTGCAGAATTTTACCCGTTTACTTCTTGTAATGCTCGTACTTAATGAATGAAAGAAAATAGTATTTCCGACCAAAAAAAAAAATCTATTATAATTTTCTTTTTTGTCTCCTACAAACTAGATCTACTTGGTGGATAATGGCAGAGGGGGAGAAGGTAATTTGCTTTCTTGGGGGGAAATGACATCACAAGTGCCGTAATTCTCGTACGAGGTTCACTTAAGTGTTATAATTTATTTTTCCAATCACTTGAATGTTATAACTTTTTTTTCCAATTACCTGAGTTGTATAAATTTTCAATTAGTCAATTGAGTGCCGACTAAAAATGATACTCTTCTAATGAATCAAAAAGACAATAATCTAATAAGTATAATAACGTCGTCACATATAAATTATGGAAAGAAAAACCTGAGCCATATTGGGAAAAAAAATTTAACATCGATTTGTCATTAAGATGCGGGGATAGTATCCCATGAACTATGCGTAAAATTAAAGTGTGATAAACCAAGACTAAGGAATGCATATTTTCTAAACTAGATGATGGAAATGAGATATCATACCATATAATATAAAACTAAGCTCGACTTAAACTAAGTTCTCATATGCAACTTTTATCTATATGCATTTTAGAATTTTTTTTTCATTTATCATTTTTTTTGTCTTTTTTATTTCTCTTCATGATAAATATAATTTGAAATCTAAACTATACTAAATGCATGTCATGAGATAAGAAATCAAACACGAAGCTAGAATTTACATTAATATGTGATACAAACACTGAAATGATATGCAAACGATGCGAAAACACGTGAAGGCGATGATTCGGGACCGTTCGAGGCCTTTTATGAGGCCAAATCGAGGCCGTTTTGTCTGGACAGCAAGTTTCAAGCTCCAATTTGCGCACTAAATGGCCCTGAACGGACATCAGAACACCACAATATGTTTACGGGCTGGGCCGCTGGGGCTCCATAAGGACCGATCCGAGACACGTAGGGAGAGGATTAAAGAACCAACAACATCACGAAGGCCTTCTGAGAAGCACTCACAGTACTCAAAACCATGGATACTTAGACATATGGAATCGACATAGAAAGTATAAAATGTTAGAAGCATGCAGTAGAAATCCGATATCTCTACTAGGAGAAATCGTCGAGAGGGAGCTCAAGTTTGAGTCCATTAACATATTAAATTGGACTCACATTTAATCAAAAGTTTAAATTAATGAGTTATGTTATACTAATTGTGCCATATCACACCAATAATCCGATGTGAGACTTTCTAACATAACTCACACGTGCATTTCAACAATCTCCCCCTCAAGCATGAGCTCAATGTTAGGTTTGTTGCCCCTTAATCTAAATATCCTTTTGCATCAAGTTATCTCAACTTGAACTTCCATCAACGCCCAGTTTCATCCTTGATCTCTTTCTCTAGATCGAATGATGAAGTTTGCCATTGGGCCCATGCTGTTACACCACAATGCCCACCGCCTGAAAATCGGGTTGGTGAACATATTCATTCCTAATGATTTTCACCAAATACTAGAACACATGATCTACCATTGGCTCTGAACCATTTGCTGAGAGTGCAACAAAAGCTTGATACCTTCACGCAAGGAGATCACCAAGGGAGAGCTTAAGTTCAAGCTTGTCAATATATCTAATTGGACTTATCCTTACTCAAAAGTTTAAATCAACAAGTTATAGGCCAACTAGGATACATTTACTATTCCAAACTGTACCAATTCTCCGATATGGAACTTTCTAACACAACTCATATGTAGATCTCAACATAGAATAGAAAAGAATGTTGCAGTGATTTTCTTCTCTTGCACCATTCAAAAGAAAATCAGTTCAAGTGATGCGGACCTAAGTATGGTAATTTTCACCTCTCATATCATGTTGTGTTATATGATGTTGAAGATATGTCCGAACATTAAGTCGACCAAGAAAGATAGTCGTTGTGCACTTTAGAGTAGTGGTAGGACACTTTCTTTAAGTTGGATTATCTAGAAGAATAATCTTCTTAAAAGATCTCATAAATTGAAGGCCAGTAGGAGGAATTTCTTTTGAATAGATTGCCAAAACCAAGCTTTTTCAAAGCCAAAGGTGGTCTAATAGGCTTATGGTAAATCAAAATCTCGGGCCCATTTTGGTTAAAGAAAAGTCATTGGTTTTCCGTTTTCAATTTCCAAGATTAGTGTATTTGATAAAAGTTCTTAGAAATTGTTTTCATTTGAATCTAGGGGAAGGCGTTTTCTTTTATTTAGCCCAACTTACAGAATACTTTGCAAACAACTTATCAGTTGGTCTCAAACCAAAATATGGGGAGAGTAGTGGTGGACTCAAGTCAATCTCTCCTTAATTTGTCTACTTTATGCAAATCACTGATCTGGCTAAGGTTGATTATTATGAAATTAGTTAAAAGATACTGTGTCATTTTCTTGTAATGAAGAATGTAATCCTCGAAAACTAAACATGGTCTACTAGGCTTATGTGGAATCAAAATCTCCAGCCTTGTTTGGTTAAAGAAAAGTTTGTTTTTCATTTTCAATTTCCAAGATTAGTGTGTTTGGTAAAATTCTCAAAATTTGTTTTTATTTGAATTTAGGGGAAGGTGTTTTCTCATTTTTAGCTTGCCTTTCTAAAAACTTTGGAAGCAACTTATTAGCTGGTCTCAAACCTAAACATGAGATAGTAGAGGTGGACTCAAGTCAATTTGCCACTAATTTGTCTACTTTATGCTAACCACCAATCTGCCCAAGGTTGTGTTGGTTCTTTGTTTATAAAACAAATAAATTAGTGTTTTTTCCTATCCCACATAGGAAAGTTGAGAGTAGGTGAACCGCTTCACTCTCCAGAAGCCTTTGTGTCATGTCCAACACTCCGACACGCTTTGACACGTTCCGACACGTGGTTAGCTCTTCCCGACACGCGAGTCCAAAATTCCGACACGCACGGGGTCGATTTTAATAATTTTTAATACTTGAGGGGTCAAAATATAAATATATGAAAAAATAATGAAAATAACAAAAATAAAGGGGAAAGAAGAAAATTCTCACTCTTAAGTTTCTCACTTACAAGTTTTGACCTTCCCATAAGTAATGATGGAACGCCCTTCTTCTCGCCGGTGTTGCTCCGACTTGAAGTTGTGATTTTTTTTTTTTTTTTTTTTGCTTCTTTCCGTCTCTCACAGCCTGCGAGTTATCTCTTTTGGTCTATGTCATCGGATTGTGAGTTATCTCTCACATTTTCCATGGCGAATTTAGTTATTTCTTTTTCTTTTGGTTGTACTTCGAGAGTTTTTATCCTGGATTTTCATTTTATTTGAACCTTGTTTTGCAGAGGAGCTCCAAGCCAGTCTATATTATGAACTCCGAACTCTATCTGAGAAACTATAAGAAATCTCACTAATCTCCAACAAGTGTAAAAAAACAAGACATGCTCCTTCAAATTTACTCTTTTGTATTTGCAAATTTTGAATTTCTCATTTAATCTCTGTCAAATTAAAACAATGAATGATATTAACAAATGTTGGATTAATATTTTTAGTATAAATTAATTCAATGCTCTTTTTATTATTATTATTATTTTTGTTTTTATATATAAAAATATATATTAATATATAACGTGTCGGAACATGTCGAAATTCTCTATTTTTTAAGAAATGACGTGTCGGCGTGTTGTGTCGTGTCATGTCGTGTTGCGTGTCCGTGTCGTGTGTCCGTGTCGGTGCTACATAGTATATAAGTATTGATGTCTACTAATTTGTTCAAATGAATGAAATGAACTACGGGTTAGACTCCACAATATTACATACGGGTGCGTCATTATAGGTACACTTTACACTTTTAGAACTAATCCTCATTTATTTTTTTTCATGCGGTTATTTTACTATTTTTTTTTTTTTGGGTGTGTCACAACCTTTGAAAGTTTGTATATAAAATTCGGAATATAAAAAATTATTACTTTTTATTATGAATTTTCAATGAGTCTTTCCATCGTATCTTCTAAGAATGTATCTGTTCACTTCGCAACATTTTTCAAAGGTTTGCTTCTGTTCAAAATGTTGAGATTACATCAGTTTTTAATATCAATCATCATCAAGTGTTGTCGAATTTTCTTTCTAAAATACAACCTTCTTTCAATTGTTTCCCTTTGAGAATTTTTGGATATACACCAGAATTGCTACATAATTGCTATTTTTGTATTCTCATTTGAGACTATATTGTATCTTGTAGGATTTTTGTGGGGCAAATAATTTCTTGCAGAGAGTATTATTACACCTCAAAGTCTAATTGCATTTCTTCCCAATTCGAAGTATTTTGTCCAACAAGTTGATTATCAGGATATTAGTTAAAAGATCCGATGTCCTTTTCTCACAAGAAAAGTGGGAGCATCACTATAGATCAATTGAATCGGCCGAAGTAGTATAACCTTGTCCGATAGAAGGAAAAGGTCAAGCTTTAACATAGACCTTCATCACTTGCTTTTCTAGTTTTTCAATACGCGCTTCCCTTCTGTTTCTTAGTGTTTCGAGAAGTTTGATGTCGATTATAAGGCCCCATCTGAACACATGCCCTTCCTTAACGCCAACAAACGAAGCTGAATTTCTGAGTTCTTGTAAAGTTTGTTTATATTTCTTTTCAAAAATTGTTCTAGGGAACAGAAATAGAAAAAATATTTCTATTCCGGAAAACAATTTTTGACAAGAAAAACGCGTTTGGTAAACTTATTCCGAGAATAAAAAAGAACCAAAACACGTTTGGTAAATTTGTGTTCTTTTTTTTGTTTCTTTTAATTTTTAATTTTTTAATTTTTCCTTTTTCCTTTTTTCTTTTTTTTTCTTCTTTTGGCCGGCGACCAGGCCGACGAGGGCCGCCGGCCTCGCCTTGGTTGGGTGAGCTCACCTCGTTGGACCATCACTAAGCGATCGGTGGTCGGGTGAGCTCGGCCTCGCCGGATTTAGGCGAGCCCAAGCTCGCCTAGCCACCGGTGAGGCTTGGCCTCACCGGGCCACCACCAGTCTCGACCTCGCCGAAGGTCGGCGACGCTCCGGCGAGGTCACCGGCCCTCGATGGCGTCGCCGGCCCTCGACGGCCGGTCACCGGTCATGGTTGAGGCCGGCGACCGGCCTAAGAAAAAAAGAAAGAAAAGAGAAGAAAAGAAAGAAGAGAGAGAAAATTTGTTTCTCCAAATTGTTCCAGAAACAATAAACAAGTTTTTTTTTTTTTTTTTTTGTTTCTTTTTCAAATTTGTTCCCAAGAACAAAAAAATAGATTTGAAACAAAAATGTAGACAAACGCGTTTACGTTCTTTTTTTGTTATCCGGAACAAAAAAAACAAGATTTTTGTTCATGAACAAAAAATAAGAACACAAACAAACACTACCTTAGACTACTTAGATCTAGCGCTGTGCTCTCATTATTTCTAAGATGAGTGACCGGGCGGAGGGTGGCAAGATAAACGATGATGCAATAGGAAGACTAAGAATGTTTAATTTTCCAAACCACGGTCTTCACTTTATCATAACAACGGTGGCTGATATTTGTATGTGTAACCGACTAATTAGAAACATATTGAAAGAATTTTCCTCCGCTGATGAAGGAAAACATAGTCTCTCTTTCCTCAAAAATATATCTAGCCCGATTGTGTTTTTTCTCCACTTTTGCTCCTTTTCTTCATGGCTCTTTACTTTAATGATGACCAAAAAGACGTCTAGCGAAGGGAAGGAAAAAAATCAACCAAACAGAAAAGAACATTCAATTTTCCGCATTGTGTGTTACAATCACAAGCGGCTGGCGAGGGTCGTTTAGTGGCCGGTTGGGGTCGCTGATTACAAAATAAAAATAAAAAATCAATAAAAAAGAAAAAAACTAAAAAAGAAAATGAAAGGAAAAAATTAAAATTAAAAAAAAAATTGCAAAATTGTCCATGTCTATGTCCACCGTGTCATGTAAGATAGCCAACATTTACATTAATGATTTTTGGTCAAAATTGGCTAGAATGACTAAATTGGCAATTCATCAACGGGCTTGAGACTAAAATGGTATAATTAAAAGGTTTAAGATTGAATTGACCATTGTATAGCAGATGCAAAATTTTCTAGACAATTATCCTAATTATCGAAATGCAATTTTTTTTTTTTTAAAGATGTCATGAATCGAAGGCAGTTAGAGGGAAATTTTTGCCAATTAGACTGCAAAAACTAAGCTCCTTAAACACCGTATGTGGTCTACTAGGCCTATGTGGAATTAAAATCTTGACCGCATTTGGTCAAAGAAAATTTGCCAAATTTTCATCTTCAATTTCCAAAATAGATGAATTTAGTGAAAATCCTTGGAAATTGTTTTCATTGAACCCGCCAGAAAGTGTTTTATCATTTTTAGCCTAATGTCTTGGAAACTTTGGAAACAACCTTTTAGTCATTTTCAAACCAAAACACAGGGTAGTGGTGCCGTGGTGGTGGACTCAGAGTCTTCCTACCACTAATCTGTCTATTTTATGCAAACCATGACATACTCCTGTAATAATTTTCATTTGCTTGCTGTGAGAAATCAATTTCATTAAATTTTTATTCGTTGGTGTGCGAAGTTAATTCTTACGTAGAGAGAATGCTAAGAGGACTAAATGACTACCTATTTTGTGGCTTAATCATGATTGGTAATCAATGAATCTGAGTGCTTAGCACCGAACTTGTCCACTCACTTATGCCAAGTCAATGTGGATAAATCAATTTTGAGACCCAAACAAGAGTCTCTCTCCCAAAATCCTCACCCTCTGCAAATCTCTTGTCAATGAGGTGGTTAAACAACACCTGAATTATGCATCTAATCTCTCATTCCTTCTTAATTTGCTTGCACAATAATTCAATCCACTTCTGCTTTGAGCTACGCAACTCGCGGGGTTTAGTTTTGCAAAACATATAATTTCATTGCTCCATTTTGCGATTGCCATTCCATTGTGCTTTCTACAAGTCTCCATGGCATCAAATTTCAATAACTGATAGCAAATTTCAAATGCCTTTAGCAAGTAAATTATTGGAAACTTAACAATCTGATCAACTACTAGTAAATGATGAATGAAATGACTAATTTATAATCCTCAATACCAAAAGTAGATTACCAATTGTTTTTAAATTTTGTAAGCGGTCCCCTACGTTAGTTAATAAGTCACCACCACAGTAATTTTACCACTATAAATTATGAATAGGTTAATAATGTTTTTTTCGGTTTAACAACTACCAAAGTGTATTTGTCAATAACACACTCATTGTTTAACTAATTTACCAGGTTGATGTAGATTATGAACATTCATTCACTTTTACAAATAGGTGTGATTTTTCCGTAGTAGATTACGAATTGTTACATATTTTGCAAGTAGCATTGCTTAACGGTGGTAACTTATGAACCGAATAATAATTTTAGCACTATAAATTCCTAGTAGATTATTAGCATTATTTCAATCCTATGAGTAACAATGTTACTTTGTTAGTAACATACTAATGAAATAATTTATTTACCAAGCATAAATACTTTCTCTGGGTTTCCTCATCCCATTCTTAACACAAGCTTAACATAGAATGAGAGTGGCCATTTTGCATATTGGTTGTCGTAATCTTTTCCACACTTAGCTCACTTCTATGTGTTGATTTGGTTGACAACACAAAAATCTCGGGATTTCTATACTCTGGCACGCAGTCGATGAGAAAGCATCTTGGATCCGTTTATGATGGCCCTCCACTTTTACGATGACCAAAAAGAAGTCTAGCAAAGGAATAAACAAATCAACCAAATAAAAAACAACACACCATTTTCGTTTTGCATGTTAAAACCTCGATCGAATACGAAATACGCACAGAAAGCATAAAATAGAAAACAATGTTGTGGTGATTTCCATCTGTTGTATCGTCGAATCCACGGGAAAATGGTTTCCAGCCTGACTTTCTGGAAACTTTGGAAACGAGTTTTTAGTTGATCTCAAACCAAAACAAGGGGTAGAAAGTTGTTCTCAAGTCAAGTCTGTCTACTTTATGCAAACCATGGTATACTCCTTCCAGAATAATTTTCATTTGGTTGTTGTGGAAAATCAATTTCATTAATTTCTATTTGTTCATGTCGGAAGTTAATTCTGCCGTAGAGAGAATGCTAAGATGAATTTTACAACTTTCTTGTCTTTTAGTTTTTTCAATGCACTACCCATTTTTTTATTCTTGAGACCAAAACAAGCGGCTCTCTACAAAATCCCGACTCTCTATAAATCTCTTGTCAATGAGGTGGCTGAACCACACCTGAATTACGCATCAAATCTCTCATTCCTTCTTGATCTCCCTATACTTCACTTCCCCTCACTTCTGCTTTGAGTTATGCAACTCGTGGGCTTCAACCTTGCTGACCTACAATTTCGTCGCTTCATTTTTGTGATTGTTATTGCATTGTGCTTTATACGAGTCTCCTTGGTATCAAATGAAACCGACAAATCTGCTCTGCTTGCATTTAAGGATGGGATAACTGAAGACCCTCTTGGGGTGCTTCGTTCCTGGAATAGTATGGTCAACCACTGCCAATGGTATGGTGTTTCATGCAGTCATCGGCACCACAACAGAGTCATTGTGTTGAACCTGAGTTCCCAAAAGCTCTCCGGGTCCATCTCTCCTCACATTGGTAATCTCAGCTTTTTAAAGAAATTGTTTCTCTATAATAATAGTTTTCACCATGAAATCCCTCCTCAAATTGGGCAGCTACACCGTCTTCTTTCTTTACAACTACTCAATAATTCACTGACCGGTGAAATCCCAAAGAATATATCTCGTTGCCTTGACCTATTTGCATTCACATTGTATAACAACCAATTGAGTGGAGAAGTTCCTCCAGAGATAGGTTCATTGGTGAAGCTTCATTTTCTCAGTTTAGGATGAAACAATCTAATAGGAAGTGTCCCTTCTTCTATTGGGAACTTATCATCTCTGGAGATGCTTCATCTTGCTAACAATCACCTAGGTCACTCTCTTCCTCAGACTCTAGGCCAACTGACCAAATTAACAGCTCTTAGTTTGTTGGGAAATTATTTGTCAGGTGCCCTTCCGCCGTCCCTCTACAATTTATCTTCATTGATAATATTTGATGTAGGACTTAACCAAATTAATGGAAGTCTCCCCATTACAATCAGCTTTGGTCTCCCCAACTTAGAATTTTTCAGCATTGGCATGAACCAATTTGTTGGATCAATCCCCCTATGGGTCCCCAATAATGCCACAAATCTACGGAATCTTCAACTTGGAGGCAACAAATTCTCAGGGAATGTACCTTCTTTTAGAAGTTTGTGTAACCTTCAACGGTTGACCATTTTCTCTAACCACCTTGGAAGCAAGGGATCTGGCGATTTGAGCTTCCTTTGCTCATTAACCAATAGCTCTAGCCTAACCCTCTTAAGTTTTTCTAAAAATAGACTTGGTGGGCCGTTGCCAGATTGTATTGGCAATTTATCCATTACTATCACAAGACTGATAATGGGCGATAATCCTATAATTGGTGAGATTCCTAGATCAATTGTCAATCTTGTGAACTTGGAGTACTTGAGGATACATAATACCATTCTTTCAGGTGCTATCATGTTTAATGTGGGAAATCTTCAAAATATGGTGGTCTTGATACTCTCCAATAACAATCTCTCGGGAATGATTCCATCCTCTTTGCAGAAGATGAAGAAATTGTCTATTTTATATCTTGATAGGAATCACTTTCATGGCCATATTCCTTCGCATCTAGATAAGTGTCAAAGTTTGATGAGCCTTGATCTTTCTAACAACAATCTCTGTGGTTCCATCTTCTTAGCGGTTAAAACTCTCATCTATTTGAACTTGTCTCACAACCATTTTAATGGGGCCCTTCCGACGGACATAGGACAAATTGACCATTTAGAGACTTTGGACATTTCAAGCAATATGTTCGGAGGTGAAATTCCAAGCACTCTAGGTTATTGTGTTGGATTGGTAAGATTAAAAATGAAGGATAACCACTTCGAAGGATCCATTCCTCAATCATTTAGCTCTTTAAGAAGCATTGAGATATTGGATCTTTCGAATAACAATCTGTCAGGTGAGATTCCGAAGTTCTTCAAGGCATATCACTTCTTGGAAATTCTGGATTTATCCTATAATAATTTTGAAGGCATGCTACCAACTGATGGTATCTTCAAGAATGCAAGTGTCACTTTTGTTATCGGAAACAACAAAATCTGTGGAGGAATCCCGGAATTTCGGCTTCCTAAATGCATCTTTAAACACTCCAAGAGGGAAAGAGTTGTTCATGAATTGAAACTCGTGCTGTCTATTACTTTTGGACTTCTAGGGGTGGTTCTTGTTCTGGTTTGTGTGTATATATGTTGGTTGAAGAAGAAGAAAACAAAAGAACCAACTTCAAGTTCCATAGTTGATACTTGGAAAAACTTATCTTATGGAACTCTCCTTAAAGCGACCAATGGTTTTTCTTCAACTAATTTGATTGGTGTTGGCAGTTTCGGATCTGTTTACAAGGGGATGCTCCGAGAGAATGGGACCAACATTGCTGTGAAGGTGCTTAATTTAACGCGTCATGGTGCTTTGAAGAGCTTCAAAGCTGAGTGCGAGGCTTTGAAGAATATAAAACACCGAAATCTTTTGAAGGTATTGACAGTGTGCTCAGGTACTGATTATGCTGGGAATGACTTTAAGGCTTTGGTCTGTGAGTTCATGATCAATGGTAGCCTCCAAGAGTGGTTGCACCTGTCTCCAATGTCTGCTGATGCAAATGAGCCTTCAAAAAATTTGAGTCTCATCCAAAGGATAAAAATTTCCATTGACATTGCTTTTGCATTGGATTATCTTCATAACCAATGCCACAGTGCCATCGTTCATTGTGATCTAAAGCCAAGTAATGTCCTTTTAGATGCTGAGATGGTCGGACATATAGGTGACTTTGGATTGGCAAAAATCCTCCTTGAATCCACATCTTACACGGGCACAAATATAAGCTCAACTGGTTTGAGAGGAACAATCGGTTATGTTGCTCCAGGTATGTCTCCTTGTGTCCCTCAAATGAAGAATTTGTTCATCACAAAATTGGTGATGGCATATTTTCACAAAACTTTAACTTCACAATGAGATTGTGCACATATTATTTTCTCATAACTCGACCATACGTGGTTCTTGATACGTGCAGAATATGGAATGGGTAGTGTGGTTTCTATTGAAGGTGATGTCTATAGTTATGGCATCCTCTTGCTAGAGATGTTCACAGGTTTCAGACCCACAACTGAGATAATCAAAGAAAATCTGGACCTACATATTTTTGTTGAGGAAGCTTTGCCTGGACGAATCCTAGAGATCACCGATCCCCTCCTAGTTCAAGAAGTGGAGAGCCATGCATGCGAAAGTAGAAAGAGCACACTTCAGGATTGTTTGCTAATGGTCTACGGAATTGGGATCGCCTGCTCAGTTGGAGTCCCAAGAGAGCGAACGAGCATTACAGATGTAGCAGCTCAACTATGTTCAATTAGGGACAAGCTTTACGCAGCCGGCTTACAAGGATAGGTAACACACTAAAGCAGTAAGTTTTCAAGTACCTTCGACAAATGCCAAACTGAACCACTTTTATGCAAAAACAGGCACGTGACTACCCACAGTTTTTTATTCATGTCTAGATGAACTCAATTTTCTGGAGTTGTGAAGATGGAGCCATGGAGTTAACAGAGTCATCAAGCAGAACCAAAGTAGAGTTGGAAAAACATTGAAGTGATCCAATGAATTATAGCATACGGGAACCTTAAGTTGACTCGAAGTCAATGACAAGGTCTTCGTCCTCTTCGGGAGGTGAAGAGAGGTGGCAGGAGGGCTTCACCTCATATGCAAACGTGGGACGGATGCTTCTCTAATGTATTGTGGGGTAGATAAGTCGAGTTCTCATATAGACAATGATTAGTTTAGATCATGAGGAACAAAGGTGTGTCTTAATATTCCTTCTGAAAAGAAAGTTGGCGTGTAAGAAGTAGATATTAGGAATCAGGCTGTCATCTATACTTACACTTGTTCCGTATATTTGGACAGTTGAAAACGAAATGCTACATGCAAGCCTGTTTATGTCTCATAGAGCTATGTGAGCAAGTACATTTATCGTTTTCTTCATTTATGCTAGTTAAATAGCTTAATCTATTAATACGAGTAGATATCATGCTTGCACATCCCACACAATATCAATGTCTATCGAAAAATGACTCCATGAGTTGTCCCGCATGTTTGCATGTACAATGCGAACTCAAGTCCTACATTACCTAAATGCTCGACATGGGAGAGTAGATTACGTGATTCCATCACCTCGCCAACGGGAATGACTTCCAGAAATGTAGTTTTGAGTGTAACAGATACCACCCACACAAATAACTTAAAAGTAAAGATGGTAGTCACTGTCAAAGTCGGGACCATGACTTTCACGAGGAAGAACAAAACATCATAATCAAATCCAACTAATGGAGAAAAAGGAACAAATTTTCTCGCATTGCCAGGAATTTTCAAGACATTTCTGTCCACTGCACGGACCAAAATATAGAAAGGTCAACTGATTGGGATCCAACTACTCACCGCCCTTAGACAAGAAGATGTAGGGAATGGCCATAATATCTAAATGACCATCGGCCATGATTTTCTTCTCATTTTAGTTTCTGGGTATCTTCATCTTAAAAAGCGTTGAGGTCATTAGCCATGCATTTTGCAGAGCTCATGATAGAACTATAGCAACTTCAGACAATTTAAGCTCAGAGATCTGAAGATCTGAAGTTCCGAGTTGCTATCCTTGGATTTTTTGTACAACCCAAGCTTGTGGCTTCTTAGCTATGCATGTCACTATAGACTACGGATTTTCACCTTTATTTTCTACTTAAGTAGATAATCGTTGGCACATCACCCGCTAAAAGATGGTGAATCCCTAGGGTGGGATTCCTGCAGCTGCAACTACTTAATTACCTCTCTGTGCTTAGAAATCCGATTCTGTTAGTAGTATACGGATACCTATCTTCTTTCTTGTTTTTTTTTCCTGTTCTTGATTTTTCTTGCCCTTACCCTTTTTCAAAGAGGAGGTAGACAGGGATAAACTTAATGTGGTAGCCTTGTAATATGAGTTCGAGCGGTGCTGCGAATAAATCTTTCACTAGCTTGTGAAAGTCACGAAAAAGGCACCTCGAGATCTCCACAACAAGAATATAAAACATAGAAATGGATAAAAGAAATTCGTGCACCTAATTTAGAATTCATTGTTCTTAATACGGAACAATAATGGTTTAGAGCTCATGTGCTTCTCCTCTATTATTTTCTCTATTACTAGCTCAATGAAACTGTCTCTCACTCCTAAAATTCAATAAATGCTCTTTACATGAGAATATTTGTGCACTAAGATTAGAGGAGAGACTTGAGCATTATTTATGAAGTTTTAAGCCACAAACTCTCTCATCACAAGTTAGACTTTACTTGGCCCACATTAACTAACTGCATATTAGATTAATTAAAAATATTTATATCTCACATTGTTAGAGAAATCCCTTAAAATGATAAATTTCAACCATAATAAATAGGAGCAGTTTAGCCACGTTTTAGAGAGTTGGTTGTTATTCAATAACGATATCTTTGTTATCCAAATTTTCACTTAATTTTTGAATTTAATCACAAATATCAATTAAAAAAAGAATAAAATTTAGCTATTTCAAAATCAGTAGATAAAATGATCCTCTATCAGAATGGCTATCGAGAAGAGAGAGAACACGTACTATAACGGTAACTTTCCCAATTCATGGCACCATTGCCGCGCGATGTGAGGAGTGCTTCAGTGGGCGGAGAAGAAGAACAATTCAATGGCATGCAAGACAATCGCCAATTAAGAAAGAGACATGCATGAAGCTAACCCGCGGCAATCGGCATAAAAATCTGCTTGGGCAACATAATGCTGAGTCCAACGGAGACAAGGGATGAAGCCGATGGTAGAAAAAGATGACGCCCTTCAAGCTATGAAGCCCAGCACCAAGGTGCAGAACGCAGTAAGAACAGACATGGGGAGACTGAGGAAATTGCCAAGTCGAGAGAACCAAGTGTGTTGTATGGGTTGAAAGTACTGAAGGATACAGATGGGTTATCTGTAGGATAGTGATGGATTTTCGGTAGAGAAATTTATGTGAGGGTTGTAAAGAAAACTGCCATTAGAGGTAGAGAGAGCTCGACAAAACGAGAGGATTTCCGACTCACATTCCGTCTTTCATGGCATCATTGGATTTAGGCTGGTCAGTTGACCACGCTGGCTATCGTCCTTACAGATACACATTCCTGCGAAACAGCCATTCGGATGAAACCTATCCCATTACATAGGAACAGATAGGTCTTAGGTTGGCAGGCAAAAATCTCAGTAGGCCCTGTTGTGTCGGTAAAATCCTTGCAACTTAACCGACGAGGCAGTTGTTCTCTTTTTCTCTTTTTGTTGAATTTTTATTTTTATATTTTTTAAATATTTTTTATCTTTCTCTTTACAAATTTTCAACTTTTTTACTTGAAGTGGCGTTCGGGGCGCTACATATGGGTTTTGTGCCTAAAGAGAGTGATAAAAAAAAGACACAACAACGTTTTCTATTTGCCAAATTAAATGAAGTTAACTAAGCACTTGATTACATAAATTTAATAAATCTTAAAATTATTCAAAATTTTTAGAAATTAGTTCGGCTTTTACAATAGCTATAGAACTTTCAATATAGGTATTAAAAAAATGAATTAATATCATGAAGAATTACAATTTATAATAAATTTATCTTAAATTAATATTTCCATCGCCAAAAATCCTAAACTGGTGCTATGATGAATTGGCCCTTTATTGGCTTTGGATAAATTAGATTAATACTATAAAAAATCCAAAATCAATATACTATGATAAACGAAAGAAAAATCCCAAACTAGTCACAGTTTAATTGTCCGGTGTTATGCAGTTGAGTAATTTGACGATAAAATTTAACAAAAATTAATAAATGATAAATTTATTATAAGTATATTAATTTGAGTTTTAATGGTCACAAATGTAGTTTAGAGCAAATTCATGAAGTATATTAATTTGAAGTTTTTCGTAATAATAATAATAATAATAATAAAAAAACAGAATTCTAAAGGGACACGTCGGAACACGACATCGGCCTAAACCACCGTTTTATTACAGGATTGCCAAAAACCCTAAACCCTGGTCCTTACCCGCCCCCGAACTCGCGAAGTTCCCAACTTCAAATCCTTCGGCCACCGCCACCTCCTCCGTCGCGGGAACGATGGGAATATTCGAGCCGTACAGAGCGGTCGGATACATCACCGCCGGCGTCCCCTTCTCCGTCCAGCGCCTCGGCACCGAGACCTTCGTCACCGTCAGCGTCGGCAAGGCTTTCCAAGTGTACAACGTAAGACAGACGACCCTTCTTCTTCTCCTCTGCGCGACGTCCGCACTTCGTGTTTCGATTTAGTGTTGCCCCCGTCGATTTTGATTCCTTTTCTCCCTCTCTTCTCTGCTTTGGTGCTTGCAGTGCGCGAAGCTGAGCTTGGTGCTTGTTGGTGAGTATCTCCTTCCTCTGATTAACGCCCCGGGGGGCGCGGGGCGTGGGATCATGGGTTTTCCGAACCGAGAGTGTGCTTGGGTTGACCTCTCTGCCCCTCCGTTTCGATTCATTTCGTTTGTGTTGCGAAAGCTGTCATCTTTTTTGCCCTTGGGTCAGGTACATCGGGAAATGGCATGGGCATGGCGATTTTTGGGCTGCTTCAATGCCTTTTAACATTTCTGATTTGGGGCTTTTCGAGTTGTTTTTTATGTCGGCAGTCACAATCTCTCTATTTTCATTTTTGAAGGAAAAAGCTAATTAGCAGTGCCCATGTGAGAAGTATAACTGCCCTTTCTAATTCTCTCGTGTTGAATTTTCTGTAATGACAGTCTCATGGGCTGGGTTGTCAACAATGTGCTTGGTCATGCTGTCTAATGGGGTTTTCTCCCTTGAGTAAATAGGGGAATCCCATTACCTGTTGTTGCTTTTCATTTTCTGGCAGTTTCTTTAGTTAAGTAACGATTAGATGCACCTTTTTTCTGAAGGTCCCCAATTGCCAAAGAAAATACGGGCCCTTGCATCGTACCGTGAATACACTTTTGCTGCTTATGGAAGCGACATTGGCGTATTCAAGCGTGCTCACCAGGTTTGTTACTGAATGGCTTGTTAGAAGAAAGTCACTAATAATAGATTATTCACGGTGTTCTCCTGCATTGCAATGGGATGTTAGGTTAGGGCAACCTTTTTCATTTTCCTTCCAAAATTATAAATCAATTGAATTGGTACAGGTTGTGTACATACGGAGGTAATGATATATGTGACAAAATCATTAACGTGAACAGTGAAGGAGCTTAACTGTGTAGATTTGTGGCCAAACAAATGAAAGGATCTCAACTTTCATTTAGCAAGGAATGGTCGTGAATTGTGATATAAGACATGTTATGACCAAAACTCTCTTGCAAAGTGCTTTGCCTTGGTACATTGCTGGAAGATGTTTATCAATTGGGGTCGTTTGGTAGGTTGTCTAGCTAGTGGAACTCATATGTTTCCAATTTATTGGCGTGTCTTGTTTGTTGACAAGTGATCAACGGTGATGAGATATTAGATTGTTGGTTCTTGGATTTTCTTAGTGTGCCTGTGGCACATGAACTTTGGAGTACTATTGATGGTACTGCTTAGGAACTGTAGTGCTGGTTAGGGAGGTAGTACCGTTATGAATAAGAAAATTTACATTCATGGACAAAATCAAGTTTGAAGGGGAAAAACCAATGGGCCTTTGGTGGCCATTATTTTGTTGCAGCTTTGTGTGTGTAGCAGTGGCTATGAGAGTGTGATCATCTGATGGTTCATTAGTGTAGTAAAATTTGTTGATTTTCTACTTTGTTAGCAGTAGGTGTTGATGGAAGACAATATCTTTTAGACTTCCTAGCCTTCAGAATTGATCAAATCTGACCTGCTTTTGCTGAAATGGATTCACTTATTGGATATACTCTGCATCTTAGTCACCTTATGCCATTAATTTTCTGTTCAGACATAGCCTTGGAGATTCTCTTTTGAGTTTGTTGGTCCTGATTTTGTGCTCATGGTTGCATATGGCTTTTTGGTAGGCATATAGTTCTATCTAGTGGTGCTGTGTTCTTGTGTATTTCCAGGGGCATATGACTCCATCAATGCCATATCCAATGCTGTTAGGTGTTCCTAGGGCACATACACTCCCTAATGCCTGAGGCGCTAGCCATCAAACCAGACGCTAGGATGTTCGCTAGTGTTTTTCTTTTGAAGGGTCTTTGTTATATTCTATTTTATCCCGCTGCGCCTGAAGCATTTTAAATTTGTTTGTCAGCTCTGTTTACCTGCTCGACATCATTTTCTTAGAAGGCCTTAGAGTCAATGTCCCACCCTGGTATATTTAGTCCAAACAGGTTTCAATGTCTGTGTCAAAAGAGATTACACGGTTGCACTATCTTTACGCTAGGCTTATGCGATTATTTATTTGAATGGGATAGGACTAGCAATATATAGATATTTTTTGTCGATCAACATGTCAATAACTTGTATATCAGATTCTATGCATTTACTTAAATGGTCCGGTGGAGACAATATGAAGACACATTGATGGTTAATGCTGGCTAGAATTTATATCTCTGTTTGAAGCAGATTAGTAATAGTAGAATATGATGTTTGGTTTATCCAAAAAATAAAGAGAAATACAATTTTGAACTATTAATTAAAATATTGGTATGTGGTGAGGAGATTGGGACCTAAGTGCACATGCCTGAACTGCTAATTAAATATATTGCCAGAAAACATGCTGTGTTTTTCTTTAATGATGTGCAGGAACATTTTGTCTATCTAATTTTATGCTTTAACTACAGTTAGCAACTTGGAGCGGGCATACTGCTAAGGTTTGTTTGCTGCTGCTGTTTGGAGAGCACATATTAAGTGTAGATGTTGATGGCAATGTGTACATATGGGCGTTCAAAGGAATGAATGAGAACCTTTCCCCAGTGGGACACATCTTGTTGGATAGCAATTTTACTCCTAGCTGTATAATGCATCCAGACACTTACTTAAATAAGGTAACTATCATCTTTGCCCCAAGAACTTTTCAGTTCTTAATTGATACGGATTGGTGGTTGAACATGCACGTACTTGCCGGAGAAAGAAGGTTCCCAAATGAAACGGCTACAATGTTCAAAGCTGGCTTTTTTTTGTCCTTTTCCTTTGTCATGCACTGGTAATTAATTTGGAAAGTTTTCTCCATTTTTTTTTTCATAAAAGATTTGAGAAAAGTAATGAATAAACTGAAAAACAGAGTGACAATAGATGCAAACTGTGAAATTACTTATTGTTTGCTTTGTATCAAATATTGATGGAAAAGTTGAAATTATCCACCATGAAAATGAGTAGATGTCTAATTATCTGTGCTAGTTAGCCATAATCTCAATATAGCACAATCCTTTTATCATTTACTTAAGACTGTAAAACTATACTGTATTTAAAGATAATAGAGCATCTGTAATTAGCTCTTGATAGCAAGATCCAGCCAAAGGTCACTAACTTTCAGATGTGTTATTTGAAAAAATTAAGCTGTGAAGGGGAAGAGGTATCCAGGGTCCAATCCTGAAGGGCTATGGACTATTCTGGTTAAAAAATTTTCGCACACTTTACCTTAGCTGTATTAACTAATTCCTGTGGTATAGTTTGTTAAGAGGAGTTTATGACGTTGAAAGTAGCGTGGTCCACATGTCAGCATCTCAACTTTTTGAACATGACTAGTATGTCTAGATCTGGGAATGTGAAAATGACGAACAGGTAAGCAGAAAAGAGTGTAGTACAAATGAAGGATGGGTAGAACATTTACTACCACAGAAATTCAGGGAAATAAAATGTGCCAAGCATAGTTATTAAAGTCGATAGACAAGTTAGGACTTTGAGTTAATTGAATGATCAGATCCTAAGATCTGATAGGCATTCTTAAAATCTAGAAATACCAACAGTGGGATGCTTGACTTGAATACTTGCATGGAATCAACTGATTATTTGTTCGCCAAATTTAAATAAGTGTTGCTATAAAGTTCTTATCATTCTTCAATCTATATACTTGTGTGCAACCCACTAGTTATTTCTTTGTTGAGTTCAAAACTTCAAAGAAGTCTTACATTAAATACCTATATGATCTCTATTGATTATAAAATCCTTTTGTCTAATCCAAAACTCAAAGGAAGTCTGAGTACGTAATTTTGTACTATTAAATGATAGAATGGATATGATCATAGCATCCTATGATACTTGTCAATTTGGATTGTGACCCTCTGAAGATTGTAAATGAATACTATACTTAAGATCTGGATTGTTACATAATTTTTGAACTGTAGGGTGGTAAGATCCTAAGATCCTTACTGGATTTTAATGACAATTTCCACTAGTGCAAGCATGCTGCCTGCGAGAGTGCTAAAACTATTTGTTTGTAAGGTAAGCTAAAGCTGCATGGTAATTTAGCAAAATAAATGGCTATTGGAAATTATGAATGCTTAACAGCTACGTTAACAGTTTCAATTTGTCTCTGGACTAAACTAAGAAAGCTTGTAAACAGGTTATTCTGGGAAGCCAGGAAGGGCCTCTGCAGCTTTGGAACATAAGCACTAAGACAAAGCTCTATGAGTTCAAGGGATGGAATTCCTCTGTTAGCAGTTGTGTTTCATCACCTGCTTTAGATGTCGTTGCGGTTGGCTGTGCTGATGGCAAGATTCACGTTCACAATATTCGCTATGATGAAGAATTGGTTACATTTTCTCATTCGATGAGAGGTTCTGTGACCGCCTTATCTTTCAGCACAGGTATCATTCATGTTGTTTCTTTGTCTTCATCAAGTACTAAAATATATTCTGCTATAAATCTGGATGTCTTCTGAATTCAAGGGTGCTTCTACATTGGCCATGCTTTATTTCGTCTCCAGAAACTCTTCAATATTGATTATTTAACCTCCTGTGGCCTTTATATGTTAAAAGGAATTCATTAGTGGATTTGGCAATTTTTGTGCTTACATCTATATTCTTCCTTTAGATGGGCAGCCTCTTCTAGCTTCTGGTAGTTCATCTGGTGTTGTCAGCATATGGAATCTCGACAAAAGAAGGCTCCAGTCAGTCATAAGAGATGCTCATGACGGCTCTATAATTTCTCTCCACTTCTTTGCTAATGAGCCTGTGCTAATGAGTTCATCTGCAGATAACTCGATTAAGGTAAGTTTCACAGAGTAGTTTCCATGACCATTCATTGAAAATTTTTGTTGTCTAGTTGAATGAACCCAGCAATGTTGGATGACTAATATGACTTCTAAATCTCTTTATTGCTCTAAAATTGTACTTGGGTGTGGCCTGTTTTGGCTCCCCTCTTGCAAGTAAATTTCCTCCCTATATTCAGTTATGCTTGAGTTTCATGCGGGACAGATAAATATCAGTAGTTATCAAAGCTCTTTTTTGTCTCATGTAGCAAAAGAATTTAGAACTGATATTTCTCAATGACATACAATCTGGAAAGAAGTGGTACACATCAGTTTGCAAATGCAGTCTGCTGATAGCTAGTTTATTTTCCTGAAAGGTCTTTGTTTGTTTGTTTAATTGCACCTAACCATCTAAGATCAGCCTAGGAAACTATGGAAAATGATTTGGCAATCTTGTCTTTGTTTAGGATAACTCTGACCTTGTGTGTTTTATTGCAATTAGCCTTATAGGGTTGGTCAATAGATAGCAACTTTGAAAATCATTCGGCCTTCTTCTTTGACTGTGGAGGGTTGCTCTAGCTCTTTTTGATTAATAAATGGTGCAAAAGTGGCATGATCTTTTACACCTTTCACTGGTGATAACTTTAAAAAACGTAAGAACCTAGTTTTTCTCTGGATAATGGGGGTTGAATTTTATATCAAGTTGTGTTATCCCGAAATTAGTTCTGAATTCTCTCTGTACAATAAATCACTATGTTTGATATAGATGTGGATTTTCGACACAAGTGATGGAGATCCTCGTCTATTACGCTTTCGGAGTGGTCATAGTGCTCCTCCACTCTGCATAAGGTAATAATTTTCTTTCTTTCTTTATTTGTTTAGGGTTTACTTTAAAAGAAGTACAGTATTTTTATGCATTATTGTACCATTTCATTTTTCCAGATCAGAAGTACGAAGAATGATATGCCTGCAAATATGTATTGTGTGAAGTTTGTCTGGTCCAAGAATCACTAATCACGATATACATCTGCAGGTTCTATGCTAATGGTAGGCATATACTATCAGCTGGTCAGGATCGTGCCTTCCGGCTTTTCTCGGTTGTCCAGGTCCGTGTCAAGCATACATCACTCTATTTTTGTGTTAAGGATACTTTAACATGGTTCTATGTGTTTGCTTTCCTCCGTAATGAATGCATTTTTTACACCTTGAATGAATTGTGATTATGATCTCCATTGATGGATTTAGTTTCAATTTTTTCTCTTTTATGTTTATTTGGAACTAAAAGCACTTTTAACTTATATTTGAATTTCTAGAAAATAGTTTTTGGAATGCTCTGTCAGCTGTCGTCCATTTCCTTATCCATCCCTTATGTCTTCTTCTATTGCTATAATGAAAGATGCTCAAGAACTTAAAAAATAACCGTGATTTTTATAGAAGTAAGTTCTTTTTTGCAGTAGTCTGACTCAAAAGGTCGTGATGGTAAAATTTCCATAATTTCGTGCAGACTTATTGAATATTAAGTGCATCTTCTTTCCATGCATAATATAGATCTTGGCTTGCTTTTGAGAATCTGAGCTTTCAGGATGTATGAAGCCAATAAATAGTTTAGTGATGAATGAAGAGAGCTTTAGATTATCAACGAATTCCTTTTTGAAAGCACGGAGATGCTAATCCATAGATAAACTAAGCAAAACTGCAAGTCTTTTTTATGTTGGTTGAACTTAAAAGTCATAATGATTGCTGAATAAGCTTGTGGCTTAGAAACGTAGTCTTTTTGTGATTGAGAACTCTATTTTTCACTTCTGTTACCCCTATCAGTAACATAGAGAAAGCATTGAAGTCGAGAGAATTTTTTCCCTTTACATTAGCTCCACCAGGTGCTTATTTTGCCTACCCATTCTGTTGTCACCTATTTGGTGCCTGCAAGTGCCCGCAACATTCCTTTCTCCTTTTTAAGCTATGCTGCAGTAAATGCAGTATTGATGCTAGATTCTCTGTACAACGTCAATCTTGTCCACTCTAGCCAAATTGTCTGATATCCTTGGAGATTGCATGACCTTTATACGAGTCAAATCGACAGACGTTCTATGAGACAAACTAGACTTAAGCAAGCTTCACAGTGGAAACCAGTGCTTGTTGTAGGGCACTTATGTTTCGAAATCGAAAATTAGTGAAGTGTAGAAGTTCTTGACATCGCATCACGGGAAATTATAATGTTAAAACTTTTCTTTTTACATTTCAAAGCACATAAAGGTAGCTAACCAGTGCACTAAAGGCACTTGTAGGCATTCTCCTTAAAATTTTTCTTCTGTTTTTCTCTTGGATGTAATCATTTTTATTACTCTCAGGGTGGACTTCTCTTGTTTACTTAAATTGACAAAAAATGTCTTCTACATCATCCAAATTTCACCTTAGAAACAAACCAACCCATAAACCCATAATTGTGGCGATATAAGACAAGTTTCTCTGATGATTGCAGTTTGTCCAGAATTGTTGAAACCTTATTTAGTTCTCTGAGTCCTAAATAACCTGAGTTCATTTTAAGTAGAATATAGAATGGTTGCTCTGAATATTAAATTTCTATAGCTGATAGTATGGTGTGGATTTTTCCCTTTTCTTTTCCTCATATGTTGTTTGGTGTTCGTTTCCATTGCAAGAGCAGGATCAGCAAAGTCGAGAGCTATCTCAACGTCATGTGTCCAAGCGAGCAAAAAAATTGAAGTTAAAGGTATTGTCTACTTTGACGGTCATGTCATCATACGTTTGTTTCATATGTTTGAAGTTAAAGGAACAACCATGTTCCAAATTCCCTGTCATGTGTGATGTCTTGCTTCCCTTTCTGGAAGGACGAAAGTACTTTATATACTGAGCAAATCAATCACTTCATTATTAAGCGTGTCTCACTTGGAGAGTGTCCACCTTCCCCTGTTCGAATTTTGATAAAAATTCCTAGCTTAACTGCTTTGATATACCATGTCTATTACATGTGGTAAATCTGATGCCTATGATGCTTATCTGGAAGGATAGTCCCAGCTCATTGAGCTAGCCTTCTTGTGCTCTAAATATCAGGAGAGTACATGTCGTCTATCATTTAAAATTTAATATTGTTTTGTGGTAATCTGGTTTGTACTGCTGTCAATTAGCCCTCACCTACATTTATTTGTGAGTTGGTTGTAAGAGCATCCAATCTCACTTTGTACAGCTGTTATCTAAGACAATAAAATTTCTAAAGCATGCTCTCTCTCTCTCTCTCCTCTAGTGCGGGTTGCTCTAAGTTGTCAGAGTAGGATTCCAGCCTGTAAAGGCATGGGTTCAAATCCCACTGTTCACAAACTCCCTCCTTGCTTGTTCTCTTGAATTGTTATTTACCTGTAGAAAGTTTGTTCTTTTCACGTATACCCCTTTCCTCTCTTCTTCTTCCATTCCTCCACTCCTTTAATCTCTTACCTCCTATACCCTCTTCCTGCCTTATGCTCAGATATTTTCAATTGGTTTCCCCACAGCATTTTAGATCATGAGTCAGAAGTAGTTTCAGAAAATAAAACAAAGAATTTATCTCACGTGTCCGGAGTGTCATTTATCCTGTTGCATCTTTGATCATTGTAATTGACAAGTTAACCGTGTCCTGATTTTTTTCTTTTCCAGAAACAAGCTGTTGGAGAAAAGCTGTAAAATGGCAAATTAACTTATTATTATGTATTCTGTTTTTGACAAGCAGAAAATAGTTTCAAAGCTTGTTCCTAGCAAGGAGTGTGGTTCAACATGATTTAATTTTTTCAATTGTTGGCGATCTTTATGTCATAAGTGCACTTTTGCTGGGCCGGGCCCTTATTTGTGGTTGACAGCTGGACTTGTTCCCTTTGGGAGTTTGCTCTTAATAATCCTTTTTATTCTGCATATAATGTGTAAAGATCAGCTTGAGTTTGCGGTGCTTTTACGGTCATGTTCCTGTTTCATCATTCTTAACTCCCCCATTTCGAATTCTATCTGTCTCCGTGGTAAAACAATATTAATCTTATTCCGAGCACTCTTGACAGTATTCTCATTATCACTTGAACTTTGTCTACATGCTCAGTTGAATACAAATTTTCCATGAATTTTGAAGTACTTTTAAGTGCCATTTTAATTCATATTGATGTTGTCTTTCTTAAACGTTGATATCTTTCGTTGGCTTACATTGCAGGAAGAAGAGATAAAGCTGAAGCCTGTTATAGCATTTGATGTTGGTAAGGATTTTGTGCTAGGAACTTGCACATGCTTTAGAATCAACACTGAATGAGTAATTCATAATAATTGGTTTGATAATTCGATCTATCCATCCTAGCATTTTAGTCAAGGTTGAAATATCGTCACTTCTAAAACATTGTTCTATCATGTGTCTTTCAATGTGAATTTGAGGGGGAAAAGCTTTTCTGTTGTCAATTTGCTCATCCTCTAAGAGAAGATGTGGCAATCTAAAGTTTGCAATGGAAATAAACAAGGGGCAGATTTCTAAAAATTGTCAGAGAAGATGCAGAAAATTGGAAGAGGAATATGTCTTATTTGAGATGCAGTAATTGTAACTATTACTTAAGTACAGGTTGCTCTTAAAATTTAATGTCTGTCAACCATAGGTTTTTTTCATGGTCAAACATAGACAACTTGTTTGGATGAGCATGAGATCACAGAGATGTACACTACATGTGTCGAGCACATCTTCTATGAGCTGTTCGTATATTGTGTATTCATTTCTGCCCCTGCACATTACACTTGGATTTCAGCTGAAATTAGGGAGCGCGACTGGTGCAACGTAGTGACAAGTCATATGGATACCCCACAGGCATACGTGTGGAGACTTCAAAATTTTGTCATAGGGGAGCATATTCTGAGACCATGCCCCGACAAGCCCACACCTGTTAAGGTATAAGTTCTGATTTTTTACATGGTACAGCTTCAGCATTATATGAAACATTCAACTCCTTAGCCTGGGGTATTACCCACTGGGTAAAAATACTTGATGTAGAAGCTGTAATAGTTTAGGGAAAACTATGCTTTTCAAACCTGAGTTCACAGTATATGTTTTACGAACCTGAATTTGCAAAAATTTGTTTTTCCTTCTTGGAATAGATATTGTTTTTAATGAGTCTAGCTATTAAACTATGCTTCTCACTTCAATTGTGCATTCTTGATAGTTGATGATGTCTATAGATTAGAGAGATAGAGAGAAATATAAGATATGATAGTGTAAAAGAGAATAGGTGAGCATAGCCTTGTGATTTATTCTTTCATTTGGCTTCGGATGTGTTGTTCCAACTTCGGATAGTCTGGCAATGTTTTCCTTCGACTTTTTTTTTCCCTTCTCTATCTTTCTTTCCTCGTACAGTTCTGATGTTGAATTTTTATTTTAATAAAATCTATTATTAACTATTAAAAAAAGAGTAGGTGCAGAGAGCTATTGAGCAAGTGCAATATGCTAGCATGACCAAAAGATTCCACTCAGCAGATTGATTTATATGGTTTTAAGAACATCTTTAGACATTTGCAGTCATGGTGCTGAACAATGGAAGCAAAGTGTTAATGCGTAAATTGGAGGACAAAAAATGTGATTCATTAAACATGGAATGCAAATTGTTAGTTACTATACTATATATTGTAAAATTCCCGTACTTCTATGATTGCTACTCATTTGGCAAGTATATCTCAAAGTTGCGTTTGACAAGCATATTTTTTGACAGGCTTGCACAATTAGTGCATGTGGAAATTTTGCCATTTTGGGAACAGCAGGTGGTTGGATTGAGCGATTCAACCTTCAGTCAGGAATTAGTCGAGGAAGTTACATAGACCAATTAGAAGGAACAAACAGTGCTCATGATGGTGAAGTGGTTGGAGTGGCTTGTGATGCCACAAATACTCTCATGATAAGTGCCGGTTATGCTGGGGACATCAAGGTCTGTAAATTCGTCTTAACATATCTTGCTTCACTTACTAAATCTTCAATTGTTTGTTTCTTGTTTGCGTTTTACAGGAAAAGAGTCCAGCCTGTTATTTGTGACATCTTTTATTTACCAACTTTATCCTGACGCATATTCAAGTGCTTCTTGTTGCAATCTAAGTTTTCTCTTTTCATAACGTACTTTATTGCTCACTAGAATTTGTTTACAGATTGTTGATTTATGCTTCAACAAGAGAGAGATGCAACACTGTCATTTCTTCTGAAACTTAAATGATTTTCAATGTTAGAATCTTGACCAGAAAACAAAAGCCTCACTACTTGTTCATGGAACTGTTAATCCTTTGGCAAATTATCTAGTTTAAGTTTCCTTGTTATAACTCATGTAAAACTGTGCAAGCCATCTTTTAATATAATGCATACGATTTAGCTTCTCTACCTTATTCCTGGTTCTTTAGTAAGTGAAGATCTACCTGTGTGCATGTAGGAAGTGGTATCTACTGGCATGCATGTAGTAAGCAAAGTACTTCTGACATGCATGCACACATGACTGGACAGCAAGGTTAAATTCGCTAGTCTCCAAATATGATTGTATGTTTAAAAAAATATAATGATGGTGGTTTTGTTGGGTCTAGCAACTCCATCTAATATCTGCTTTTTTTTTTTTCCTTCCCACACGCCTTCCATGATGATAAAGGGAATCATATCATTCTAGTTGATGGATTGTTTTCAACTATAATATGAAAACCCAATTATACATGAGAGTCCTGCCTGGAAAAGTGGAGCCAATAGTACTAGGATTTTAAAACTCATGTAAATACGCAAGAGGACTCAAAAAGTAAACTTGCTGGATCTATTAAATTGTAACTTGTTCTTATCCTATGCTTTTGCATCACTTCTAAAAACATGTTTCATTTGGAACTGAGGTGTTGTTGATTGACAAAACCTTTTCATTGATCAACTTTTGTCAATGATGAAAAATGAGGGAAATCTTATTTTCAGGTATCCTGATGCTCTTACTCTCTTTTTGGTCCGTTGTTAGGATGGTGCTATAGTTAGCTTTTTTATACTTCAACAAAATGCTCTGAATAATCCTTTTATAATTAAAAAGGATGTGTATGGCCCACCTCAATAGTGGATAAGGCTTAGTTGACGTTGATGTGCTGGAGATCTTTCTGAGATTAGCTTCAATAAAATGTCATCCTGATTCCTGGATTTATTTGTCGTGCAGGTCTGGGATTTCAAGGGACGTGAATTGAAATCTAGATGGGAAATTGGTTCTTCTTTGGTAAAAATTTCTTACCATCGTCTGAATGGTAATTAATGCCCTGAGCACTGCCCCATCCTCTCCCCTTTTCTTTCACTGTTGGTGCTTCATCGTGTATGCTCAAATACTCATGCTATACACATGCATGTATTATTATGGTTGCACTAGCTAAGTTTAAGCTATATTTATAGCAGAAAGAAAGAACTTCTATTATCCTTGTAAATGTAATGGTCTACTTTATCTTGATAAATTTTGCAGGTCTTTTGGCTACGGTTGCAGATGATTTTATTATTCGCCTTTTTGATGCTGTCGCCCTAAGAATGGTCCGAAAGTTTGAAGGTCATACAGATCGAATTACAGATTTGTGCTTTAGTGAGGATGGGAAATGGCTCTTGTCTTCCAGTATGGATGGCAGTCTAAGGATTTGGGATATTATTTTGGCCAGACAAGTAGATGCTGTATATGTTGACGTCTCCATCACAGCATTATCTCTGTCACCAAATATGGATATTTTAGCCACAACACATGTTGATCAAAATGGGGTCTTCCTCTGGTAAGTAACAGTGCATCTCTAATTTATGAATTAGTCATATACTCATGTTCATTGTTTGGAGTCACATTGTTTCTAGTCTTTATTTTGGATTGGTCAAGGCGCACCTAAGGAATAATAAAGCCTTAGGAATATGGTTTCTATAAATTAATTATATAAAGGAGATATTGTATTCTTTTGTGTGTTGACAAATTGATGAGAGATGGACTTTGATTGACCAGGGTTAACCAATCAATGTTTTCTGGAGATTCTGACATCAATTTGTATGCAAGTGGGAAAGAAGTTGTGACCGTTAAGTTGCCATCAGTATCATCAGTGGAAGGTTCTCAAGTTGAAGAATCTAATGAGCCTACTATTAGACATTCAGAGTCTAAAGATGTCCCTTCCTTCCGGCCTTCGCTTGAGCAAATTCCAGACCTAGTTACCCTCTCACTTTTGCCAAAGAGCCAGTGGCAGAGCTTGATTAATCTAGACATTATAAAGGTCCCCTTCCTATTTTTCTTTTATCAGTCATGACCTTTTCTATGAAAGATTTGTTTCATGGACCCCTCCATTGTTTTTTTGTGTCTCCAGTAAGATTGTCCTATAGTCGTTTCGGGGACCAGTTGGTGACTATCTTCACTCATCTTATCTAATTTGTAGGTTCGCAATAAGCCAGTTGAGCCCCCCAAGAAACCTGAGAAAGCTCCTTTCTTTTTGCCCTCTATTCCATCTCTTTCTGGAGAAATACTATTTAAGCCAAGTGAGATGTCTGATAAGGGAGACATGAAAGCTGATGAAGACAAATCTAAGATAACACCTGAAGTGCCATCATCACGGTTTCTGCAACTGCTTCATTCGTGTTCAGAGGCGAAAAACTGTAAGTGACAGTTCTCATGGAAATCTCAGCATTTACACCTGCGCTAAAAGTATCATCTGAGACTCCCATGCTAATTCTAGATTTCTGGAATTCACATTTTGCAGTTTCACCCTTTACCGCCTACATCAAAGGGTTATCTCCCTCAACTTTGGATTTGGAACTTCGGATGCTTCAGATAATAGATGATGATGCCATTGACACTGATGCTGATGATCCACAAGATGTTGACAAGAGACAAGAGTTGCTTTCCATTGAACTACTTATGGATTACTTTATACATGAAATATCATGCCGGAGTAATTTTGAGTTTGTACAAGCTCTAGTCAGGTTGTTTTTGAAGGTATTGATCTTTTCAACTTGTCATTTTTGAAGTATAGATCTCTGTTACAGGAATGTAGTGAATGAATCGCTGATTATGATGGCGATATTAGGAAGTACTGCCAATACCTTTTGGCTTAGTCTGGTTCCTCAAGAGTCTCTGGTGCCCATTCTTAATGAGAAGATACAGCTTTGAATATAGTTTATAATTTACCATTGACTTTTAGAAAATAGGCACTATTGCTTCCCTAAAGTTGGTAATGTGACCATTGACATCTCTTATTCCGTTCTGCCAGATACATGGGGAGACAATTAGACGCCAGTCAGTGTTGCAGAATAAAGCAAAGGTCCTTTTGGAGACTCAGTGCTCTGTATGGCAGAGAGTGGATAAGTTATTTCAAGGTGCTAGATGCATGGTTGCCTTTCTTAGCAACTCACAATTTTAGGTATTAAACATATCCCCAATTTATTCCCTCTTCTTGTTTAGATATTAGGCCATTTTTATACGGGAAAGTTTGATAATGTATTGTTTTTACCTAGTTATGGTTTTTTAACTGGAGTTATATTTTTGTACCTTATAGCAAAGGGAAGATGTTATAGACGGAAAAAGTAGCTGGATCAACACTGAGGCGTGAGTTTAAATGTTGGATGGGTTCCTCTTAGAGCTATAAATTCGCTCGTTCTGTAACTGAGCAATCATCCTGTATCACTTCTTTCAGAAATTTTCAATGGAAGCCTTTTCTTACGCCCTTTTTATCATGTTTGTCTTATGCTATTTGATTATATGCATATGTTGATGAATGTGTCATGATTATTTCTCTTTTCTGAATTTTCCTGGTGCGTTTTATTTAATCCTCCAGGCTTCTGGTCAGGAGTTATGTGATTTGGTCTAGACGCATGGATTCCAAACCCGGACTGGACTAGCCAGTTCAACTGGTTATGGAACTGGCTGGTGATCTGGTCGAGTTAGTCACCTTATCCTGATTGCCTGCGAATCACATTGAATTTCGTACTGGACCAGACCAGTTTGAAAATCAAGTGGGCACTGAATCTACTGATCTGGCGTTATGACAGTGTTAGTTTGTTTACCATCTGGGCTTGAGGTTATATTGGGCTGTAATTGAGTTGTTCATCACTTGCTTGGCCCATTTGATTGTAGCAAAATAAACAGCAATGCTGCAGGCAGGCGACTCAACCATTCGAGCTCCTTGACAAATTCATGCGAGTCTACCAGATGCGCTGACTTTTTCACGTGTCTAATCATCACAAACATTGTATATGTATCATTTTTGCTTCCGTTATTTGTGCATGATTTCATCTCTCTAATGGTGGCTTTTAGCCTCACGTGTTAGCTCAGCTGTTTTGGTGTTCACATATCAATGAATATCTTCATTCGTATGTGGCTAGGTGACTACCAAAGGCAATGGCCGATGTGCAAGATGCTCAGTCGGCTTTGAGTTTCTGGCCTCAATTCGTGATGGTGTTTCTGGTTGTTTCATCAGTGGAACTTAAAGACTTTCCTGTTTCCATCCTTTTATTTCAAGTCTTGCCTTGATTGATTCCAAAAAACAGAAAAACAAAAAGAAAGGCCCTGAAAACGGTAAGTTATATTCACGTGACATGGAAATAGAATAGAATGTCAGTCACATCTCAGTTAGGCTTGTAACTGCATTTTAGTCAAAAGTGGCCTTAGTGAAACCAATACAATGTATCGACAAAGAGAACAGTCCATGGCATTTTGTATGTGACACCGGTTTATTGTGCATAATGCGAAAACAGAATTGATAGAGCAGCTCACATCAGTCTTATATTGTCTTCTTAGCAATAGTTTTAAAGCCTATTCTGGACTGTGTGGTTGTACATCTAGTCTTTTGGTCGATGACAAGTTTAATCTCAACAACTTAAAGATGGACTGTTCTGGGGAGGTAGATATGCATCGTTAGATGACTTTTGATGCGCATGAATACGTTGGGTTACAACCGATCAAGGGCTGAAGCAAATGACATACAGTGCAGCGGATGTTCATTTCTTGTTGAAAGGTAAGAGCCGCACACGATTGTAGTATTCTCCCAGAGCCCATACGGGGAAGATGTTTCGATAGGCCGAGTAACTTATCATACAATTCTTGTTGAAAACTCCAATTATTTCCTGCAACCCAGCAGAATATTAGTGAGTCTCTGTGTCGAACTTATGGAAGTCTGGCGTTCAGTGCAATAAATTTCTGATTCTTCTTCCGTGTAGGTAATTGGTAACTTGCTTACGTAATCATGTGTTAGTAACTTAACGTGTTTGGATGATGTGTTTGCACTGGTATTGATGTTCACATTCACTTATATTTAATAATTTACGGGTGTTTATTTTGGTGGCTTATCAATGCCCTAGAATTTACAAACTTTTATATGAAACTAACGATCCTAAATTGACCGATGTATAAGCGTTCGCCACATTGAAGTACAAACTACTTTTTGTTACCATCAACTTTTTGTAATGCCTATGAGAAGTACCAATATTACGCTGTACTTTTAAGATTACCAACTACTTTGAGACCTAGTAAAACAAAAACTTGGTAAGTGCGTAAAATTAATTAGTATCTAAATGTGACAAATATTGGTATATCGGTCAATTTTAAGATTGACAATTTTCAATATATAAAGAGGTAACTTTGGTAAGACAAAAAAAAATAAATACTGATAGATTTTTAAAACTGTTGGTAATGTTTGAAGTATAAAGAAATGTTAGTACTAAACAAAACAAGCATAACATTAGTTGATATCTTAATGTGAGAAATGTTAGTACATAAGTTAAATTAGTGTTTTCAAATAAAATTTAGTAACTTCAAAAACATTGGTAGTTGACAAAAATAAATGTCTGTAATATTACTAAATAGTTGGTAATCTTGGGATTATAGATTACTGTTAGTACTTACCAAAATCTGTTGGTAAGTTACTAATGGGTAGCCGGATAAATAATTACCATTCACCTTTTTGTTACCGACGTAATTTCACGGTTAACAGCAATCTTAGCATTGTACCAAGATGGAGCTAGGTTATGAGTCCGCTGAATTTATATGATCTCAGCAGTCAACATGTTATGAATCACTACTGTGTTATTTGAGAATCACCTGTTGTGGAAAATCTCCATTTTCCATCTGCGAATTGACCAAAACCTTCACGGCACATTGCAATGGCAATGGATCTCTTTCGGCCTGCAACGAATGGCGTTACCGGTTTTCTTCCAAAAACATCTATCACGTCTCTCTGAATTCGACTGAAAACGATGTATGCCATGTACAAACCTGTCCGGCTTTAATCAGTGCTAAGATTGCCCACGAAGTATTTACCAGGTGTGATTTGTCTCCCTCTAAGTTCGTATAAACCTGATGAACCGATGTTAGGAAAATAAACGGGTGGATGGATGGATATGGAGAGAGAGGAGGGGGGAGTGAGAATCATGAAACTCAATAGAAGCTGAACGAATGACCTTGTCTTGGCTAGAGAGGTAGCTCTCTCCCCATCCACCTGAATCGAGCTGTTTGGAGAGTAGGAAACTGCATGCCCTTCTGATGCTGCTGCTGTTGGCGTAAGTCCGACCTCCGGCCACGAGTCCCTTCACTCCAAACCATGTTCCGTAGGTGTAGCACACTCCCCACGAGCCATACCTGTCGGACGGTTGGACAATGTGATCTTCATTGTTTAGGTTCTTATATTCTAGGGAAGTTTCTCATTGTGCGTGAGACAACAAAACAAAATCGACAGTGATTACGATGATATACATCGTGTGCATATTATACGTATGATCTGTCGTATATAGGTCGTGGATTGGCTCTATGATGGTCTAGGGGTCAACTGGAATCGCTCATAGGAGTGTAATAGCTTCTTGTTCAGTAATCTTTGTGTGTCCGAACATATTGCTGAAATAAGAAAGGTCAAAATCGTTCCTGTGGTTTACAGCTGAGGATTTTTGGAATTTGATGGTAAAGTTTAACAGCTCAATCAGATCATTAACTTTTAAAAAGTTCAAATCACTTTGATATATTTTAATATGTTATTAAAGTAATCGGCCATAATCTCTCTCTCTCGTGTGTGCACAAATTTGCATACGATGAGAGAGGACTTACCAGGAGCCGTCGGGTAATTGAATGCTCTCAAGGAAATTGATCGCTTTAGCGACGCACGAATCTATTTCTTTCCTCCGATGATGTGGGTACATCTTCACAAAGGATGTAAGGGCTTGAATCACCGCGGAGGTGCATTCCACATACCTGCAGATCCACAAAGTCAGCCTGCAGAACTTAATTAAACTCGTGGTCCTAAGAATGATAGAACTAGCCTATCTTAATTTAGTTGATGAACTTACGAATAATCGATCATGATATCTCCAAATATCTCTGCAGGATTGATGATCTATGATAGAAGGAAATAAGTAAAGCTCAAGGCGATACTTTTGATAATCAAACCAGCACACAAGAAGATGGGGATTTCACCTCCAACTGGGGATAAGATCTTGTGAGCTCATACGATGCAAATCCTCCATTTTTGTTCTGCAACAAGCTTTTCAGTGAACAAAATCCTCTTGTTTCTCCATACAAAAGATTGGCTATATGAACTAAAATGAACACTATCAAATGTATTAGTCGGTTGATTGCTTATGTCATTAGGAAAAAGAGTACCTGCAAGGATAGTATCAAATTTACAGCATCAAACAATTGGTCTGCTTTTATTGGATCTCCCACGATTTCAGATGGCATTCGGGATAATAAGAGTGCGGCCTGCATCATAATTGAGTACTAAGTTGGCAAATTCAACCAGAAGAAAAGGAAAAAACAGTATACAAAGTGAATTACCAAGAAACTTATATTCAATTAACTTGCAAGCTCCTTTATGTGTCCTAAAGTTGGTGTTTTAATTTTCCAGATCTCAGAGTCATATCATATCCGATAAGTTTTGTACATCCGTATCTGTTGATGTTTTATATCTCATAAAATCATTCTTATTCAGAATATGTATGAGACAAGGCAGATTTTACCTTTAGGCCTTCCGAAGTACAATCCGAAACAGGCCAACCGTTGTCCGGGGTTGAGAAAGGCCACCCTCCCCTTGAAACATGCCGGTACCACTGGTTCAGCTCTCCTGAACTGTTTTCTCTGACCTTCAACGCCGAAAAAGGTTAGATGAAAGCCTTTTAAGTCCGGAAAATTGTTAGCAATAAAGAGTCGAATTTTCGAAGAGCATAGGTTGTTGGAGTACTTGTGTGTTCTTGATGAAGTCGTGCGCTTTCTTGAGCACTGATCCAAACTCGTCAACAAGATTGGTGGCGAGAATGGCTTGAACAGAGAAAGCGACGTCCCACAGCTGAGAGCCGTTGTATCCCTGTCATGTACGAGCCAAGAGAGCATATAGGTCATGTGCCAGTTTCAGGTTCGTATTGATTTTGTGGCATCAGCAGAAGCATAACCAGCGAGTGATCAATTAATCATTCGCAAATTAGTGATCGAAGGAGTTCATGAGAAATCAAGACCTGCATTTTCATTCCATCTTCAGCGACCCAAAGGTAGTCTTTAATTCTTGGGAGGTGACGTTTAAATGCTTCTGAGTTTGAGTCCTCCACCCAACAGCAAACCATGTTCAGCACCTGAGAAAAACATGTACTACATATAAAACCGTACGTATGCATGCCGGGTACTATTACAAAGTCCCACGTCGCTTGTTTATGAAATTACATACTCTTTACATAATTATGCGGCCCTTCTCCATTTTTCAGATTAGACTTTTTTATGAAATAACTCGTGTTAGGATAAGATGTTGGTTATTCATGAAAATCGTGGTAACTTCTTCTCGGGCATATGAAAATGGTTGAAATTACAACGAGGTTCTACATTTTTATATATGCACCTAAAGATGTTTTACCTTATTGACAGGTCCTAGGCAAATGTACCTAGTGTTCTCATCCTCATAGTGGATATGTTGCATCACGTGGTCGAGAGCCTTCTTTCTTAGTTTGGAGAGGGGCCATTGCATGAGAAGAGGCTCTCCTATCTTGTGAAGACCACTCCAAAGCACATCTTGCACCCAAGGATGTGGATAGTATAGATCTTCCTACACAATTGTATTCCATCAAATGAGTAAACACGTGAAAAAATGATAACTTTCATGATAGCTATAATAAAACTTGAACTTCTTATAATACTCTTTATTTTTCTGGTCTAATCACATATTAGAATTTGACTTTGTTCTTTCGTGAATACAAAATAAGTTAGACATGATTAAGACATTTAAAATTTCATTTATCTCTCCCCGACCAGCCTTATTAAAAGTATTTTCACTTTTTTTTCCATGGATACTCCATATTCTTAGAAGTCTTTTTTTTTTTTTTTTTTTTTTTTTTTGCAATTTTGATTGTTTCAATAATTAGGGGCTACTTGTTACAATTATTAATAATAAAGAAATGTTTTATACGGGTACTAAGAAATCTTACCAAAATCTTATTATTGAGTGATGTGACTCATGTTTTGTTAGTTACTGATCACATAATACCGGGTCCCATCTGTTTCAACGTCCTTTAAATAATTCCTACATCATTTAGTAGGAGAGTTTCCGTAAGATGTCTCGATTTAATTGTCTAGCTTTGGTCTAAATAATAAACGAAGTTATACGAAACTAATTCCACCTCCTCTCTCAAATTAGATTGTTCATGTTGTGACTATGGTATTTGTAAGAATCTCATTTATCTGACCTTATGAAGAGAATTTTTATTAGATTGCAATAAACCCATTTCTTTAAGACATGAAATCCCATTCTTTTTCCCTTTCAATCATCCACATGGTTTTTTTTTTTTTTTTTTTGTCAATTTTATTTAAATTTTAGTGATGCGGAGTACACCTATCTTTATTTTTCGTGGGTCCTCAAAGGAAGAAACAATATCGAAAACGATTAAAAATTTTGTTTTATGAAAAAATTGGATTTAAAATTATCCTATTGATAACATTTATAGTCATTTTCAAACACATTTTTTTATTCAATACTAAATTGCATTATTGAGCGTCGACTTCAATACAAAACTTGATAATAATTGGAAATCACGAATTGTGGTCCGTAATATTAATTTATTTGCTTATCATACAAAAGATCCCAAGAAGCATGACTACCTTGGCACAACTATTCCTTGCCTTGTCCCAATCGATTTGATGGTAATATGTTGTGTATAACTCTCTCCTAAGTGACAAAACTGTCGAGTTGATGCGGCCCACAAACCTTTTTCCATATAAGTATGACATGGGTAGGTACACCATTCGACAATGACACCAAAATCTTCCTGAATCATCGAGTCATCACATGAATTGATCCTATCGAGAATTAAATCCATTCTACATAATAATGATGAGAGGATCCTTCTCATTGCAAGTGCACGTCTCTTTAAATTGTAAATTAGCAAAATAGAAATATCGAAAGTAAAAGATAATAAATAAATTAAAGACGTACAAATAAAAGCATACAAATCACTTTCAAAAGGTATAGTCTAGTTCAAACAATATCTTAAAGTCGATCACATAGCAAATCACTATCATTGGACATGCATAACTGAATTAAGAACTTCTTGTGGTCCTATTTCTAGGAAAATCAGATCTATTTTCATGTGTCAAATTTAATACTTATTCGATGAAACCCCATCTTTACAATAAGAGTTTACGAGATGACTCTTCTTTCACTTAAACCACGTTGATCCAGCCGATCACCTCTTATTATGTAAGCGATCGACTTGATTATACTTATGATAATATTCTAAAATTTAAAAATAGCAAAATTTTTATTGATCTTTTCAGAGAACCAAAAATAAAAAATAAAAAAAATAAAATACTATTTTCCTCATCAATATCTAAATGTTTGAAAGGTTTTGAGATTTCGGGCCACATAAAAGTCGAAGACCGAGTTTCCAAAATATATAAACGGTCTAAAATGAAAAAGCGGAACAAGTGTTTAAGAAAAGGACATGGATGGTCATGATAAACTAGAAGATACCCGGGTGTATTGGAAGAAAATGAGGAAGTAGCCATATTTCCGGAGGAAGTGGATTGTTGCCACTCCACTCATACACACCAAGCACCTGCACAATTTATGCAAGAAATAGCCCGAAAATTGATGAGAAACACTGGAAAAGATTACCCAGAATCAAATGAACAAAATCAATGGAGCAAAAAATGGAAATTGAATTGCCCACAGAAAGCCACATCTTGCCCCAGGCAGGGATGTAAGTGGCTCCACCATGATCGAGGATCCACTTCCTAGCTTTGTCCATGGTGCCGTCTCCGCCGCTCTCGCCTTCGCCGAGCAACCTCAGAGTGACGTAGGAGAGCGTCGTGCAAAACATCGTACTGCGCCCCTCGATGTGCAACCCCCAACCGCCATCTCCATTCTATATGCATTGGACGGGTGTGATTCGAGTGAATTTTGGTAAGTTTATTATAATAGATTCGTTAATTAGCCATTGAGGTTGTGTAAATTTACTCAAACGGTTCGGATCGTTTAAGCCTCGAGGTACAATATAAATGTATATTAGTCTAGATTTCTATGCCTGTAATTATCGAACCAAAACAATCGGAACAATATTGTCGGATCGTGTTGTCTGAGTTGGTGCACAAAAAGTACCTGGTGGTTGTATAGATGGCGGCGTATCTCTCGTTGATGCTCGGGCGAGAGAATCGTCGTCAAGGCTCCAGTTACATGTAATGAAATTACCTACAAACATAGCAAATGTATTACTCCAAAAGATGGATTAATCATGACATCGGCCTTATCTACTATTTTGGGTTCCATGAAGAACCAACACGATTTGAAAAATAATTTTTCTAAAAGCAATCATTTATATCTCTTAAAATGAAAAAAATAAAATAAAAAAACAATAATATTTTCATTGCAAAGGAAAAATGTCTAGGCATGAATTGTTGCTGTTAATAGAAGTACTTTCCGTACACTAAATTTTCTAAGTGAGATTAATGATCATTTTTAAGAAATATTTTTTTAAGTCATTCAATTTTTTTTTTTTAATAATATGTTAAGGAGTTGCTCTCACAAGTCATGATTCAATGGCTCCACTATAGAGTAAATACATCTCAGTCCTCGATCAGTCCTCGATTGTGTGTATCTCATGTGGGTCCATATTATTTCAACAACTAAGATCACTCAATTCATGATAGATTGAATATAGGCAAGTATTTGCAACGATATAAAATATAAGAGAAAGCGATGTACTGACGGTTTAACCCAGAAAGGGAAATGGAAAAAAAAGAAAAAGAAAGACGAAAACCTAGAAGCTTTTATGAGCCGAATTAGAAAGTATAGATAGAAAAATAAATAAAAAAAGGGGAAATGCCTACCAAGCCAGGTAAAAGGAATAAGGGACCTCCGTAGTCTCCAGGCCAAAAGCCATCCTCCGCCTGCAAGCTTGCGTAATATCTCAAACCTCTTCTCAATGTTTTCTCAATCGCCATCGCTTCGTTCACTTCCTCTTCGTTTTCGACTTGTCCTGGTTGCAAATCCTTCGTCTCCACCGTGGGGTTCTCCCTTGCGAACTGTTTTATATGTCTCACAACCGGCCAGTTTCGAGAAAAATCGTACGTATTTAACTCTATACCATTAATAAAATTCACACCGATGGTGTATGCTCTATCTTTCTATCGGTCGATTTATCCCAATGACAAAACATTGGCCGGAGTAATTCAAACAAAGTTCTTGAGTTTCCGTTTTTTTTTTCCCGACTCTTATGCCCTAATGGCTTTGAGAAGACCATGGACTTTCTGCTCCAGGCTTTACACTCTCTAGTTGTTGCAGAGCAAAGTGTAAAATGTTTTAGATTTAGAGTGAAAAAAATAAGATAAGGCGAAATTGATTTTGACTTAGCTAAATCGACCCTTGAATATAGTCCTCTTGTAGCCTTGTTAACATATAACGTTAGGCCACAGTTGCATTAGAATGTACTTCATCTTTGAGAGGACCTTTTGTTAAAAGCAATTTTACTTTTCACTCTTAAGATTAAGGACAATTTTTTTTTTCCCGGTAATACGAGGTATTTGATCTTTCCGAATTGACTGATCCAGACGATACAAGTAAATCATTCGATCCATATGTATTGGGTAAAAAGACTGCCACAATGTGGCAAGCATGTTCCTTAAGTTTACTATCATTGGGGAAAGTCGTGATTTCGAACATGGAATTTAACGCATTGGAACCGAGTGCTTAAAAATCTAGCTAATTTATTGGTTTTGATTTTCCTCTAGTACTCATTTCTGAAGTGGCTCTTCAAGAGAAGGATCTTAGAAATCATTGAAAAGTAAGCTAATTTTTTTTAACCAAAATTAGGCTAAATAAAATATGGAAAAAAAAAGGAGGAATAGACTATAAGATATGAATAAAATGATACGAAATCATTAAGTTAAATAAAACAATAAGCGAATACTTTTAAAAGATTTTCGGGCCCTATTATCTCTTTGCATCTTATAAATTTTTTTGATCTCAGGTTTTGCATAATTTTCAATAGGACACTACGCCGACAACATACGAACAGCAGTACTTCTAGGGTTTGGCATCTCAGCTTAGCAGGTGTTCTCTCGACGGTACCAAGGATTGTTTGTGTAGCCAAAAGAACAGTCCCCGAATTTGTTATAGTTAAGAATGCAAAAGGATCGGCGAGATCGAACCTGAAGTCTCATGAGAAGATCGGAGCTATGCTTGGCTTGAAACCGGTTCATCTGGAAACGGTTCTGCGCTTCCTCGACTCGGGCGAGCTCTTCCTCGGATGCTTCCGGGTTCGGGTCGAACTCCCAATATTGTCTTCCGATGTGATGATTCACACTCGTGACCCACGCCTCGCTGCCTCGAGACAGTTTTAACTTCCACATTCTCACTATCTTATCTTCTTCTTCTCTACAATAAAAAACCGATCTTACTGCATTTTTCGCGCCATCGAATTTAAGGAACGAAAAACGAAAGCATTACTGTGTAAGTGACACATGTCGTGAGCATGTCGCAATTAGTTAGTGTTAAAAAGGAGTGAAAGAACGAGAAGCAAAACCGCAATATGAATTCTAGTCCATAACCACATGCATAGAAGCGACAGATTTACCTTCTTCGTTTTGGCCACTCTGGTTGAGTCTTTGCAAGGGAAATGGATCCACACACGGTCGAATTATATAGAGCAACAAATATTGTAACGGTGGGGGCTTGGTCTCGGAAGATAATATTTTCTGGTGATGTATATCCTAAGAGAGTTTTTTTTTTTTTCCCTCTAATTTATGCTTAAATCATTTGACGAGCATCTTGTTGTCCTTGCTAATAAAGGGACCATGTATGTTTTGGACCACGCGTGTTGCTCTTGGGAGGTGAAAATTAAAACAATGAGCAATCCGATGGTGAGGAATTCACAACATAATGATCCTAAAAATTATGACATTTTTGGTTAAAGTTTTTTAAAATGTTATGACGCTCAAATAATTGGTAGAAAAATGGAGGTACTAAAGCAATCGCGGTATGAAAATTATGGCTGTTGGGACCTCCTTTTCGCAGAGATATTTCATTAGTGTAGAGTTTACCTATTTAAGCCAATTGCTTCCTCGTCATGAAACAATGAGAGAAGACTACACGCACATGAGACATATAATGTCTCATTCAATGCAAGTTGGCAATTGCACTTCGGTCCCCTAAAGACTAAGTCGTCGTATAGCGTAAACCAATAGGGCAATAGCATCTCTCACTATCTGGTCCATTCGCTTTCCGGTCTTGGCTGCATCGACATTCTTCAACCAGTCGTTCCTCGAATGCAATATCATGGTCCCCATCGCTGTAGCAGCATCGTTGTGTTTGGTTAGGCTGGAACATGTCAAAATGGAATCAACATGAAGGGATTGCCTTTGGATTCCTAGGTTAGATTTTATTCATAGGGAGATCGAATGCGTCAATTTCATGCTTTAGAACTCTTTCAATTTCCCACCAGTTTGCCAATGTGCACTTTTTGCTAAGAGTAGAAGATTGCCCCTTTTAAAGCAAAAGATTCATAGGCAAATCTAATGATCTTTTCTGCTTGGTTCCAATGCATATATAGACCATCCATTCATACGTACATGTCCATAAATGTAGCATCAAGGAGGCCGAACGAAGGGGGGTGACTGGCTCAATCGGAGTCGAAATATTCTGTTCACTAATTGTAGAAATAACGTCCGATTCATGAACCCAAGCCTATGGTCGGTATGAGTCAAGACCTAAGGTCCGTGATTTTGCAATTTGCACCGGTAACATTGGGCTCATTGGAAAGTTCTCATCTCGAGCTTCGTACAGCATAAAGATCATGTGAATCGGATGTTGGATGCGAAGGATAAAAAGCTAGAAAGTTTTTGGCTCATAGGCTTGGAGAGGACTCTCCTTGAGAAGCAAGCTAGGAAAATTACCAAAAAAAAAATCAAGTTTAAACTTTATTGCATTTAAGTCAATTAAGTTTAAACTTTTCAATTGTGCTAATTGAGTTCTAAACCTTTTGCTGATTTGCCAATACAGTCTTTCGATCAATTTTGCCCGGAAAATGTTGATGTAGCAGTCTATTTAGGCTGGCTATTCTATGTAATGTAGCCAGTGTTGATGTGGAAAATTTTTAAAAATTTCTTTATCTTTTTTGTGATTTTTCGGGAAAGTACACTGGGAGTATGGGCTTTAGTGTCAAAGATTTCAAAACATACACTTAGGGTGTGTTTGTTTCACGGAAAACGTAACGTTTTCGAAAAATGTTTTCCGAGAAACCATTTTTCAAGAAAATGGTTTGTTTTCCTTTGTTTGGTGATACGTAACTGAAAGTATTTTCTGGTGTTTGGATCGCATTTAAAAAATGATCTAACAATTGACAATAGTGTGCCTCTTACTTCCAAATTAATTTGTTGAGTCCATGTTACTTTATAAACGGATTTTTTCGATCAATTTAGTAAATTTAGAATTTGAACCTACAAAATGAAAAGGAAACCTGAATTCATGCACGTATTTTTTTTTTCCTGAAAATGGACATGATTTCCGGTTACAAGAGCAAGTTAAAATGATATCATTAATCGCTTCAATACATTTGGCTCTCTTCATATGGATGTGCCTCTCATGTGGCTCTTTGCAAGTTATCCTGAATTGCGCATGGACAACACGAAGGACCATACCTAGAATTTATGTCCTGTAGATAAGGAAATTGATCAATTCTCCATGGACACACATAACTATTGCTCCGCAACATCCCCACGGAGGGTCCTCATGAGTTTTTCTATTCTCCCACAGGATACTTTGATATCAGAGCTTGAAGCAGAGAGTTCAATGACGAGCTTAAGCTTATGGTAAGAGAAGCTCAGCTCTAAAGAGCTGAGAGTTGTGCAGCGCCAAGCTGTAACTTGCAACAGCAGTAAGAAGCACTAATATTGTCAAACACGAAGTTCAGAATGCACTAGACGATCTTTCTTGCGTCGCCCACAACTTGAAAGGACTTGGAACTTCAAATATTCCATACTCTTTGAAGACAACCTGTTTGAATGATAAAGATGTCCCATGCGTTTGTATCAGCATTAGAACAAAAGGAAAATCCATTTACAGAAACCTATTTGTTTGTAGCTGATTGCTGAAACTATTTGATTGATGAGTGAGTATGTGCGTGTAACCCTGCAAAGTTGGACAACTTTCTCAGCCAAAATGCTTGAACTCATCTGGAAAACCAAACATTCTCTCGTTCTTGTACCTAATAGACTTGCTAAAAGATCAGATTGGAAAAAAGAGACAAATGTTTCTAATATTTGTTGACAACAAAGAAAATAAAACTCATGCTTTCGAGCACTCTTATTCCATGGAAGGTTACAATAGAACCAACAGATGTCTAACAGACTCCATAATAGCTCAACTTCGATAGCTAACTTATTTATTGATTATGCACTGCAAGTGTCAGCAGTCTCGTCTATGAATCCAACATAAGAACATGGAAGATAACCATCAATTGATGGGCAAATTATCATAAACTTGAGGGATGATCAGATCAGTCATTCTCAATCTTGAAACATTGATAGATACATTCAAGGAGAACAACAAGAGCAAGCATCGTCCAACACACAGGCCCATCCACTACAGATGCAGTATTCTCATGCTCACGGGAAAAAATGGCTTGCTCCTCCATTGAGGGTACAAATAACATAGCCGAACTAATCTGCTTGGGCATTTCACCAAACACTTTACGTGCATTCGATTAAACGGCACAAGGAAACAACAAGATATGAGAACCGCAGCCCAATCAATATGAGATCATCAAGACTGAATCGAAAGTTACTAATATAATCTCAAGTGTGACCGATGTTCATGCTAACAACAACAAAGCTCTCGGTTTCTCGGTTTCTCTTCCACATGCGTTATGGAAGAATGTACTGAACTTACACGCTCAATGAAAACTGAAAGCTCCAAGGCTCCAAGTTGTCGAAGGTTTGAAGAATCTATTGGTTCAATAAACTTGAGTCCATTGATGGAGCACATGGATTTGAAGCTCAAGCGAGTGAGAACATCGCGATCCGAAGAGCACTGGATGTGGCAAGGTGAGCAACGGATTCCGGCGCCGATCAGCAGAGCACAAGCTTCTGGAATATGCACAGGATTGAGAGAGAAGCTTTGAGGGGCGTTTTACTTCAATTGCTTGAAGAAGATGAACGGAAACGTGAATCAAACAACTGAAACGCAGAGAATCAACATCAACTCAACGATGTAAAGCATCGATCAAAAAAATTCTGAGATTATTCTCAAATCGAGAGAGGAGAGAGAACCTAGAACCGTGTTGAGCGTCGTTGAAGAAGAGCCAGACCTTCAGTGATGAAGAAGAAGATCTGGACCTTCAATGGCGAAGAAGATGTGCGTCATTGAAGAAGAGCTGAAGAAGAAAGATGAGCGAAAGAAGCGAAGGGAGAGAGCGGCGTACAGAGAGGGAAAGTGAAAGGTCAGAGGAAAAAAAGGAAAAGGGAAAGTGTCTTCACCTTTTGAGGGAGAGGAATTCGTTTTCCTAAAATAAAACATAATATTTGTGTTGACCAGAAAGTGTTTTCCCTTGACCAAATCCTTTTTAGCGAACCAAATGATTGAAAATCCGGAAAACACTTTCCGGTAAAATACTTTCAGTGAAACAAACACACCCTTAAGTGTAACTTTTTTTTTGGAAAATTGGAACACTTAAATGTCAAATCCGGTGAAAGTAGTCAGAAATCTGATATGGCCTATTTTTAATAATATAAGTAGTCTACGTGGCTCGTCGGAAAGCCAGCTCAACAATCCTTGTCTAAAACGATGTTGTCTCCATGTTCACTTAAGTACCGATTAGGTATGCATCCCCAATTAATAGACACCATAGGACCTTCCTCAAGGGATTGCCTCTTAGTTCCCTGACCCTTTACTTTTGAATATGGACTTTAGAGTCTCAGTTTTTTTGATCCACAAGTTCGACAAAGTGACAAGTGGAGAGCATACTTAGAATCATACCATCTGACCAAGATAACAATAAAGTTCTTAATAAGAAGAAGAAGCCATTCTAGGGGAGAACGAAAAAGGACTTAGAAGGCCATGAGAGATATCACAATATGAGTTTATTTGGGGAAGGCTAGTCTGCCTCTTCAATACACAATACATTGCCTTATATAGGTATGGCCTACATCGAACATCACAAGGCATCTAGAGGACAAGTCTCTCTAATGATGCTACAAACAAAAGTCATAGAGTATGAAAGATGCTTAAAGCACTACAAACAAAGCACACTCCACATCTAGTACAAGCCTGCTAAAGCACGTGGTAATGCACAAAGCATACAAAGCACACTTACACCTAGTACACTAGCAAAGCACATTACCCTATCTTATTACTAAATCATTCTTTGGTGTTGTCTACAGAGTTATCTAAGCTATCTCCGTCTTTTTCTTTACAAAAGGTGTGAATAAGGTCGTCAATCTCCCATTGTGACAAAAACTAATCAGCAACAGGGTCGTGAGAGAAACCTGATGAAGATGGACCACCTGTTCTTTTTTTCTTGGAGGGAGAGGACTAGTTTACTTGGGGCTATGGCCAACGGGACCAATCTTTGAAAGTGGTGGAAGCCAGCTGCTATAAATCTGTGGATATAAATTCATATGAGTATGGGTCTTGGGCTAGTGGCCCTCCCCATGGATCTAAGAAGGAGGAAGCTTCATCATGGTTAGAGCTGAGGTCCTCTCCATGGTATTCTCTTAAGCCCCGATGAATTTGGTGGCTTACTTCAGGGAAGTTCGCATTAGTGTGTTGCCAGATTGTGTTTACTTCTTGTAAGATCTCAAGAGGAATCACCTTGTTATGTTGGCACAAAATTCTTTGAAGTTCCTTGTATTCTTATGGGATTTGTTTGATTTTTGCTGGGAGGGTTTTGAAAATGTTATTTGTTCGTGGTTGAGGCTTGAAAGTAGAGACACCAACCTTTGCTGGAGTCTGGTGGAGATCTCCACTTGGCCTAAGAAACATCCATGACTTGTCAAAGATGATTAAGGTGTGAAGTTCTAGATTTCGCTGCAAACTTTCACTTAATCTTTGAAAACTAATCTCTAGATGCCTAAAGGCTTAAACCATGATAGGAATTCTCCCTAATGTGCAAAATCCGACCATCCTTGGATAATTTGGCTAATGATATGAGGCATTTGAGCTATAGGAAATTTGACAACTACTGTATGCAGATTAAGATACCAAAGGAGCCATTTAAGGTCTTCAAGAAATGGGTTTATGAGTGAGAATGTCCCAAGGGTCTCAAACATAATCCACCATATTTGCTGAAGATTTTTAGTTGATAAACCCATAGTAGATCAATTAAGCTTTCAAAGACAACATTACCTTGAATGAGTCCTGGGATTTCAGGAGGATACTCCCTACTTGTCCACTTTGGCAACATTGGTTGAGCTTGAATTTGGCTAATCGTTGTTATACTTGCAAGCATGTGATGGAACTCATTGGGGCTTGATATAGGCTTGGGGATTGCTTGAGCCAGCGGCAACTCTTGGCCTGACCGGGCGAGCACTAACGGCCCTCGTTGAATCTGGGGAAGGGCTCTGACCCTCATCCGAGATCTCATTGAGGGCTTGTAGGCCCTTGCCACGGGTTAGCTAGGGTCCCTAGCCCCTAGCTAGAGCCTAGCGACCCCAGTTGACCCTTTTCCTACCATTGCCAGCCCTTCTTGACAACGGTGGGGAGGCGGTGGCGAGGACTAAGCCCTTGCCTTCTACCTCCTATTGTTTTTAATATTTATATTTAAATTAAAAAGAAAAGACAAAACGGCATCATTTTGGTTCTTCGATATTGACTCAGCTCTCCGATGTGCCACATAGGTGAGTTATATTATTAAAAGATTGCCACGTGAGATTTCCGGTTACCTTCGCTAGACTTGACACTCAAATGCCCATTTTTTTTTATAAAAAAAAGTGACACTTAAGTGTCATTTCGTGTCAAGTTTTGATACTCTTGGTGTCCGGTACTCCTTTTATTTGAGGTATATTTTCTTGCCTTTCAAGCTTGAGGCCAACTACGTGATGAGAATCAGAAGGAAACCATGGAATGTCGACAAGAGATTGATGAAATGGGCTGGTCGATGGCAAGTGAATGTGGACACATTCAAGGCAATATGAGAAGCAGAAAATGAAACCAAAAGATTGCGAGCGCTAATTTGGAAGTAAATTAGAGAGATTCATAATCAATTTTTGGCAACGAATCAAGGCCAAACTCTTTCCAATGATATGTGTGGAAGAATTTTTGTTGTAAAAAGGGCATGCATGAGGACACCTTGAGATATCTTAGGTCCATTGTTTGAAATTCTATTTCGATGATATCCATTGCCACTATCATGATCCTTTGACTCTTCTTCATGGACGAGGGTGCTGGCATTGGTGGTCCTCCTGATGTGCCGCATTTCTTTATTGGACGTTGGCGACAATCATTAAGCTAAGTCATGATCATATGCGATTCCTTTTTGTTATTGAAACTATTTGTAATTTTGTTTTCGTTTCTTGTCCAGATTAAACTCTTGCAGAAAGAAGAGAGGAAAAGAACAGAGAATCGCAAAAGAGTGGACGTACAAAAGAGAGGAGGGGAGGACCTCCTAAAGGCATTGTTCCATTGATCCTTCGGTGGTCCCAAGGCGCCCTCAAATTCCTTTCAAGTGCCGGCAGCTGTCCGTCTCTACCTGTACATTGTCTTGTGCCGCGTTGGTGTCCCAACTGTATCCCGTAATTTCCTGGCGTTTTTCAACTGGTCCGACACCTTCAGCAATTCTTTTGTGCGTCATCCGCAGTCCAGCGACAGACCGGCTCGCCCAATCTCGCTCAGTCAATCCAGCAACGCTTCTGCAAATTCATCGGCACAAACCAGCAAGTTGTTCATTCTCTGCAGATCTTCCCGGTGTCAAGCCGATTCATGCAAAAAGGCCATCTCACGTCCGAGGGAGTCCTTAGAATATTGACGCCTTCCATTATCTTTCCAATCATCATCGTTATTATCCTCCCACTATCATCGTCTCCATAAACATAGAAGAAGGGACATATCCAAGCCGTGGGTGGCTGAAGCTTTGAGAAATTGGAAAGTGTTATTGGAGTGTTCGGGCAGAATTTAGAAATAAAATAGAGGAAGTGGTGATATTTATTCTGAAAGGGAAAGAACAATCTGTGGAAGAACGAAAAAGATCGTGGGATAACGGTTTCTTGATCAGAAGGGAAAGCCGAGAGCCTCATCGGTGGTCTTACTTCCTTATGGCATCATTGTTAATTCTTGCTCTGCACGTCGCGGTGCCATCATTACACTTAGCCTTCGTACCTAGTCTGCACCCTGGGATTCTCCTTCGAAGTTTGAAAAATGCTTGACGACTCCTTCCGTAGCACCACGGCAAGTTCCCATGCCCATCATCTAGCTGTGACGCCCACCGCTTCTCTCAACAAAGCTTTGGCACCTCATTGCGTGCCCAACAGTTTCATTGATCATTCCTAGTCATCACCCTCGTCGGCATTTGTCGGCCCTTTTTGCATCACGCTAAACGCTGGCACTCAGGTAAATTGAGGTAAGTCTGATTTTGTAGTTTCGTTTTGACGATATAGGTTGTTTTGATACATGTTATTTAGAAGAAAACCTTAGGTTATAGTGATTCGATTATTTCCTTGCATTAACTAATGCATATTGGGCCTCCGAACCTTAAGACCCTAAGGTCATATCCCAATATCGTCTTGTTTGACTTGTTATGATTGATGTCATTAATTCGAACGTCTTCATCATTGTATTTTACCATATCATGCATATTTCGAGTTTAGAGTACATTCATAATTTGCATCTTAGGTTTTCATATTTAGGTCCATGCATGGTCAATCCTAGAATAGAAAATTAATTTATAGACTTCAGGGACATTTGTCTTTTTACTAAGAAAAAAGAACAAAAATACATTAGTCAGCCATCGCATTAATTAGGAGAAATAATTCAGTATAGATTGCATATTAGCTAGTCATTATATCATACATAACATTCATGTATTTTGTTTGCATATTTTTTTAAGGTAATAGTTTAAAGAAATCTCATGGTAATGAATAGTGGTACGCTTTGCTTGTTTAGTGCACCCAGGTTCTTAAAATCTTCTACAATCTATTTATTGTTTTGCTTATTGGGTGGTACAGTTTCTGATTACACACCCGCATGATCATCCTTCACATGTTAGTAGCACAAAGTATAAATGGACAAAGAATGCATGCCAAACATTTTTTTTTTTTTAAATAAAGAGAAACAGTACTGAAAGGGCACTGGATTAATTTAATGTGACTAAGTCCTTGTACTTATGAATCTGGTTCATAGAAGTAAAATGTACTCCCACCTTTTTCTTGGGTGTCTAATTGACCCAAACCGATTAGTGGAGGCTTCATAGGTAAGTTTAGATGTATATTGAATTGGGTACTAAGTTACAATTGGTAAGGCTTGGGAAAGTCCGTGCTAGACGCGAGCAATTGCCTCGATAGAGGAACCTTTGTTCCCGTTTAGCATTCTATTAACTTTCCCTAGGTGATCCACCTCCCGGAAGGTTGCGACAATGCCATGACAAAGGTGCCCAAATTTAACCCCCCTTGGCTAGGTCTACCACCTATCTTAGCTAGTGGTTCAACCTAGTCCTAACAGCAATATGCATATTCCCCCTTCAATGGGTTCTCATCATAGCCATATGCAATATGAATCGATGTCTTTCTCCAACAACCCACAATTGACACCAAAAAGCCATTTCATAAACTAGTTTTACAAATAGATCACATAACATTTTACAATTCTATTGATCAAATACAATGAATTTCATAAAACATTGAATAGCTTTTTGCAATTCTCTTCACAAGGCATTTAACCAAAGCATTCACAAATGATCTTGGATGAATGCTATAACTGCTACGATAAGCTTCTGATAAGATCTCTTTTTTAAGCTTTCCATCGTCAGGTACACACAATCGTCCTCGAAACCTTAGTGTTCTGTCTTCAAAAATCTGAAAATTAGCATTTCTATTTTTGATACCCTCTTGCAGGATCTTTTGAATATCTGAGTCTGTCGGCTAGAGCGTTTTAATCGTTATTAGTATTTTTGGTTCAATTCTGAGGGTGGCCATAAGATTTGAAAAGTGGCCTACCTCAAATTTGAAAACCGAATTTCGAGCTCTCTCTCGAGTAAAATCCACTCCTTAACCATCATATGCGCAACTGAAGACTTCTGACTCAGCACATCTGCAACTTTATTAGCCTTTCCAAGGTGATACAAGATGTCACAACCATAGTCCTTCAGAAATTCCATCCAGTGGCGCTGTCTCATATTCAATTCCTTCTGAGAGAATAGGTACTTGAGACTTTGATGGTCTGTAAAGATCTGTAATCTTTCTTCACACAAGTAATGTCTCCAAATCTTCAGAACGAAAATAATCACTGCGAGTTCTAAGTCATGCGTTTGGTAATTCAACTCATGAGGTCTCAATTGATGAGACGCGTATGCAACAACTCTGCCATGCTGCATTAACACGCAACCCAGTCCTCTGAACGATGCATCACTATAGATCTCGTATCCTCTTGGACTATATGGTATGATCACCATTGGTGTGGTAATTAGCTTCTACTTAAGCTCTTGGAAATTATACTCGCACTTATCTGTCTACACAAACTTCTCTTCCTTCTTCAACAGTCGAGTCAACGGTGAAGTTAAGGCTAAAAACCCTTCCACAAACCTTTTGTAGTACCATGCTAAACCCAAGAAGCTTCTAATCTCTATCATTGTCGTCGGTTTTGGCCAGTTGATAACTGCTTCAATCTTGGTTAGGTCCATGGAGATTCCTTTACCTAAAATCACGTGACCTAAGAAAGCAACACGAGTCAGCCAAAACTCGCACTTGCTAAACTTAGCGTACAGTTCATGATTCCGTAGTGTTTGAAGCACCATTTTCAAATGCCTTTCGTGCTCCTCTAGACTTCTCGAGTATACCAAGATATCATCAATGAACACTTTCATAAATTGATCTAGGTGCTCTTTGAAAACTCGGTTCATTAGATCCATGAAAGCAACTGGGGCGTTCGTCCAACTAAACAGCATTATAGTGAACTCATAATGGCCGTATCGAGTACGAAACGCTGACTTCGGTATGTCATCCTTTCTGATCCTCAGCTAATGATACCCTGTCCTCAAGTGGATTTTAGAAAATATTGATGCTCCTTGCAACTGGTCAAACAAGTTGTCGATTCTTGGCAGGGGATACTTATTCTTGATTGTCACCTGATTGAGTTGGCGATAGTCGATGCACAGGCACAATGAACCATCTTTCTTCTTCACCAGCAAAACTGGTACTCCCCAAGGTGATGCATTGGGACGTATGAATCCCTTATCCAACAATTCCTGCATTTGCACCTTCAGTTCTTTCAACTTAGATAACGCCATCCGGTAAGGAGCCTTAGAGATTGGCTCTATCCTGAGGGCTAACTTAATTACAAACTCTATCTCTCTTTTTTTGGCGGCAGGCTTGGCAATTCCTTTGGAAACATGTCTGGAAATTCTTGTACCACTGCGATGTCCTTGATCTTCGGCTCCTCAATTGTCGTATCTACGATAGTCATTAAGTAACCTTGACAACCCTCGTCTAACAAATGGGTTGCCTCAAGCAACGAGATCAAGGTAATCGAGGGTTCTCCTCGACTCCCAATAAACTCGAAACTTTCACCCACTAACGGGTTAAACTAAATCGCTTTACGATAGCAGTCCATTTTAGCTCGTTGCTTAGTGAGCTAGTCCATGTCAATTATCACAACAAAATCATACATGGCTAGGACTATCAAATCTATCCTCCCCTCTCACTCACCAATCACTAACTTACAACCAGGACAACCCACTGTAGCTAACACATTATCATTTAACGGTGTAGATATGCTAACCACTAATTTTAACAACTCAGGAATCAATCCTATCGGCTTGACAAATTGCTAAGCTATAAATGAATGAGTTGCACCAGGGTCAAATAAAGCATAAGCAGTATGATCATTTAATGAGACCATACTTGTAATCATATTAGACGAGTCCTCAGCCTGTCCTCTAATGATAGCATACGTCCTTCCCTGAGTTGGAGGTTTGTTTAGTGCACCCTCCTGTGCAATTTGCGGTGCATACCCTCTATTATGACCCATCAATGGCAGCGACGGTAACTGCTATAGTCCCATCGGTTTTCTAGGACAATCTTTGGCCTAGTGACCCTGTTGGCCACACTTGAAGCAAGCACCTGTCCTAAAATGGCACGAGGCTGATCCATGTCGCCTTCCACAAAAGTGACATGCGTCATTTTGACTCGGTGCTGACTTTCCAATTCCACCCTTCCTATTGTACGAGACATGATACCTTCCTCCGATTATGGGCTTCTTCCCGAATCGGTTTCCATTTCTATTCAAATTGAACCTTAAACTAGACACAACAGTTTGTTCACTCAGGTTCCTCTCTATCAACTGGGCCCGGCCATAAACCTCGTTGTAATCTTTTAGGTCGAATGGCACTTGTGGATTCTTTAGCTCTAATCGAAAGCCATTCCTGAACCTCTGAGCTTTGTCTTCAAGATCTTCCACCAATCTTGAAGCATACTGAGATAACTCATCAAACTTAGCTTCATATTGATCCACAATTAGCATGCCTTGACGAAGGCACTAGAATTCCTCCATCTTCTGCTCTCGGGTGCTACCGGAAAAATATCTACCATTAAAGGCTCTAAAGAAGGCGTTCCACATCGGGACTACGCCTTCGGAGAATACCATGCCTCTAATGGCTCTCCACAAAGTACTTGCGTTACACTGTAGCTGGTATACTGCCAGGACAACCTTGTCCCCCTCAGTGCACATTAAGAGTGCAAAGGCTTTCTCCAGGTCTTGGATCCAGGGCGATGCAGCTTCAGGATGTCCTGCACTGGTGAACCTCGGTGGGTTCAGCTTTAAAAACCATTCCACTAACTTATGCATCGGCCTCTCTCTCTCAACAATCATGTTCCCAGGTGGAACTTCGGCAGGTGCAGCAGCAGCAGTGGCATCAGTAGCGGTAGTGGAGGCGACTTGATTCTAGGCCTACTACCCCATCAAAGTTCCAAGCGTCTCTAGAGCTTGCATGATCCCGTCTATCTTAGGATCACCAAGGGCTGCTACCCCAGCACCGACTGGAGGTGGTGGGTGGTGCTACTCCACTAGCGCTGGCCTAAGCCAGTGCTCTACCATGACCACCTCGGGTACCAACCCTAGTCGGCACCCTACCCAGAGTCACTGGTCTAATGGTTCTCTTTCTAGGAGTCCTTTACTCCTAATCACTCATTATGCAAGTTCTTTACAGAAACCTGCTTTCCAATCCCACACAAAATTAGAAGCTAAGCAATCACCATAAAACAATCTACTAACCAGCTGTCGCGACCAATTTTTTCGGGTGTGAATCACCTAGGGTTTGGCTAATGGATTGTTAAGCCTAGACTTAACTCGGGCTCTCCCAAGCCCATACCAATTCGCGACTTAGGTTCAAGTTTATAACATGCAAATGATTTTTCAATTAGGAGTCGCCACTAATCTATTTTTGGTGGGTAGATTAGAAACCCAAGTAAAGTAACAGGAGATTCACTTTACTCCTACGAACTAGAGACTATGGGTACGGGGACTTGGTTACAGTAGATTCCTCTAATGCCCTTTCGGTACCTTTCTTTTTATTTTGAAAAAATGTTTGGCAAGCAGTTTTGATTGATTTTAAATTTATTTCCCTAACATGTGAGGCGATCATGCGGGTGTGCAATCCATCAATTTAACACCCAATAAAGCAAATAGAAAATGTAGGACTTACCTCGTAGCAACGAAAGCATCTGCAATGTTAATTCAAAAGCCACATCAACAACCTTGGATATGGTTTCTAATTAACACGCAAATTCTCTTTTTTTGTTTTCACTTATTTAATGAAAATCATGCAATATGCAATGCAATATTAACTAAATGACCTAATTCCAATGTCATGCAATTTCTAATTAAATGAACCTAGCAACAATTATCAAATATAATTCTATATGACATGTGCATGATTTTTTGTATTTTTTATTCGTAATTAAAAATAACTAACAATAAAAATCTAACTAAAGTGAGATATTCTCTATTTTAAGTTAGGAAATAGACTTATCTGAATCCTATCTTAACTTAGAAATTTATCTCGAAATGCAATTTAATTCAAAGAAATTATCTAGCCTAGATACCATCTAAACATGCATTCTAATGTAACCAGAAAAGAATCTAATTATTCTATCATGCAATTCTACCCAGGAAATTAATTCTAATATATATGATATGCAAATGCAATCTTTTTTGTATTTTCGAGATAAATAAAGCAATTAAAAGACAAACACTAAATCATTCAGAATCATCAAAGATATCATACATCGTTCGAATCAGGGAACAATATCAAAATCAGCTTGATTATCTCGCTAATAAAATCGATAAATTGATTTTAAGCCTTAAAAATCAAGATATCAATTCCATTCCCGCTTGATTAACTATTCCATCTAAAGCTTTATAGATGGAATAAAAAATCGGTGTGCGGTTGCGAATTAGGCAGCAAAATATAATTGGGAACGCATCGATAATTCAAATACGCACGTGAGATATTGAAAAGATGTATTAGGCAATAAAATATCTAAGTCAAATTTAGATATGATAATTATCTAATTCCGCCAATGATATTACCACCGCAAATGTTATTACCAAATTTGGACCGAGTGGAATCCGCTCAATGGGTGACCGGCGGTGTGTGGTGGTGCTTGGCCTTGGTTGATGGTGCGGTGAGGATCAGGTCTTTGTGACTCACGGACGGACAGGATGGTTCGGCATCGATGCCTTGCTGGAAAATCTGCAAAAAGAAGAAATCTTCAGCAATTGTGTTCTTCGTGGACGTCTCTTTCTTCTGATGGGTTCTTCTCTGCTTGGACCAATGTTTATCATATCATGCGTGGACTATCTCTGGAGAACAAGAATTTTGAGAAGCTTTTATGAATTTTGATCAAGGGGAAAGATTTAGTGCAGCCCTTTTACGCTTCTTGCAAGGAATAAAGACCAACTCATAAGTCTTCTTCTGTACAAGTGGTGGAGGTTAGTAAGCTTTTCGGAGTCCAAGCGGTGATTGAATCTTGACCAAGTTCTCCATCACAATTCGGTCGTGATATAATCTTTGACCGATTTCCATGCACCATCACGATGGACCTCCTTGAAATTTGACTAAAGAACACCTGCAATAAGACAAATTCAAGGGTGACAACGACAAAAACTCGATGAAGAATGATCTCGGATGTGGGGGTTCAGCAGCCGCAGGAGCGTGATGTTGGGATTACAGGCAAGGCTCATCCGCAAGGTCCGACAGCAGAGCGGTGAGGCTCCAATGCCAAGGTCTCGAACAGGGAGCAGCATCAACCGTCGCGTTAGTTGGGCCCATTCGTACGAAGACGTCGTAGCTGTGCAGGGCTTCTCGTGGCGGTGAAGCAATGTGGTCACCGAACAGGGAGGTCGAACGGCGGCGATGCGGGGCTTTCTTGGTGCAAGCAGTGTTGTCTCCGTTGGTCAACGTGAGTGCCTCAATGAATCTTGGAGGTGCTCTCTGCCTCTCACGATTTTCAACGAGCCAACCCCACACCTCAAAAAATTTTCTCCTCCGTTCTCTCTCTATTCACGTATGTTCATGTGTTTGTGGCCGTGTCTCCATTTTTTGGTGGCCTCTCTGTGGAACCCTACGCGAAAAACCTTTTTATAGGCTGGAGATTAGGGTTTTGATTTCCTTTTCAAATCAATATCCGTGAAGATTTCTTTCTCGCACACAATATCACTTTTTTTATTTTTCACATCTCCTGATTTTATCGCCTAAAGATAAGATTGCAACCCAATTTTCTTAAATTCCAAAAATCCACCGTAATATCATTTCAAATCTCCATTTAAATAATTTTTGTCATTAAAGAAAATGGGCTCGGGCCAATTTACTTGCTTCGTGGGCTCAGTCCGACCTGCCAAATTAAAGCTTAGAACCACTAATCCGAATCCATTCACCACTGATCCAATAAAATGCAAAAAATGTAAATGCACTTGAATCTATATGCAATGCAATTAATTAATAATTTTTTTTGGATAAAATTACCCCCTAATTTTCTATGCACTAAATAAATAAACGGGCCGCCAAAATTTAGGTGTCAACACCAGCTATCAATCAAATGCATAAGCATAAAATAAAAGTCATTCATACTAATTATCCCATGAACCTTTGCACCTTATCACTTCAACTATCGACCAGCTTTAATACCACTCCGGACAAGGATGTCACGCCCCGGATCCCCGAGCACACACACATCCCTCAGTGGTCGATAAAATTGTGACGTACCAACACGTGTCGCTGACCCATTCATTTTAATGCACATGCGGAAGTGAACGATAACCTTGATAGCAACCAATATGGGATAGAAAAGCATGAAACAATTTCACAACCAAAACACTTTTATAAACACCCTGGTTTATTTACAAAACTTTATCTACCAAAAAGATCAACCCTCAAAAGGAAACTATCCTACGGTCCACTAGTTGGACACATTCACTGATCCTTTGGACTTCGCAGGCTCCTGGGGCAGTGGGTCCACGACAGCACCATCAAGATGGTCACCTATACCCTTACCAAAAGCGGCATTGACTACCATAGCTGGGACCTCAAAACCTTGGAGGGGACCAACTCTGTATCCATTGAGCCTGCAGTGAAATCATGCTCTAAATCAATGAGATACCCTCTCAAGTAGGCCCTCATTGACCCAAACGGTGGTCACTATGAGCTCATAGACCTAGACCCCATGGCCTCCAGGATTAGGGAAATTAGTCACCAACTCGGTAAACCTCCTAAACTCCGAGGCTGACCATAATGAACTGGCAGGGTTGCCATCTAAGGACCTGTAAAGAATTGAGCCCGTGACGGGGTGAGGCAATGTCTCAGCAAGTTCACCCCTTAAACTGTGACTATGAAGGAAATATGCCTGGAGGCAGTCTATGCACACAAGACAGAGGACTTACCTCGCCTCAGTTCTCTCCCACATGTCAGTATAATTCACTTAATAAATCAATCAAAAAATCAATCAATGCCATCGATACAATCAATACAATCGATCAGCCATCGATATAATCAATACAATCATATGTTCCAAATTCAATTATTACTCGCACAAGCATGAATTAATTGACGCACATCACTCTTCTGGCGTAGCCAGGGATTATTGCTTTCACAAGTTGATACAGTCTTTAAAGCCAATTTCGATGTCAAAACTCGACACCCAGGATTTTTCTAATTAAACACCAAAATTTCACAATTTTGGAATAAATATCCAAAATCACAATTATCACTCAATTTACAAAAACTAACACTCAATTGGATAAACTAATCACACCATTGTAATCGGCGCGAAATTCCGGTTTTCGGCTATCCCGGTATAATTTTTGAAAAATATGAAAAAATACCAATAAATCCAATAAATGCAAACTTAGGCCAGAAATGCTAATCTAACCACCTAGACGGGCCTATAAAATTTCCAAACCTATCTAGATTAATAACACAACCTCATTAGTCGTTCATTAGTCTATTCTAACCACCTAATATGTACAATTGAATAATTAAATCACTAATCCATTCTAACTAACCACATAAACCTTAATTAGCTTAAACTAATCATCCATTAAGCATCATTAACTCCTTAAGCAGAATTTAGCAAGTAAACTCACCGATTTAGTGATTTGATGAGTACACGGTGACAGTGACGTAAAGGCAAGTGACAACCAAGCCTGCGGCGACACCAACGAAGGTCCAAACAGGCCTTGAAACGAGCCTAGAAGCTCACAGCCCACAGTGAGATTTTGGCTTTTGCTTGGGCCTAGAAAGGTTGGAACAGGTGGCTAGTTGGGGCTGAAATGGCAAGGGATGAGCGGCAGTGGCTGCAACGATTGACGGCGGAGGCAGACGGTGGCTGGACGGCGACAGTGGAACTTCAATTGAGCTTCAACGGCGACTAGGTGGCTTGGGACAGCAGCTGGGCGCGACAAGAGGCGTAAGTGAGCGGGATGATCGCGCGGGCTCGCGGGCAACGCAACGGGCATGTGATAGCATTGGACAGCAGCTAGGGGTGGTCGACGGTGAAGGGGGGGCCTCTCTGGTTTTCTAAACTCAAATTTGGAAAACAATGGAGCAAGGTGGCCTGGATGAGGAAGAAGAAGCCAGCTGAAGAGAGAGGGGGACCACTAAGCCTAAATATCCCCTTTCTACTCATCAAACATGCCCTACCACTTCAGCCCTATCCTTAGCCATTTTCCTCACTTAAAATTCCCCTAGAAGCTTTCCCAAGTGGTCCAAAATGTTGTCTCCCCCTTGAAAGTTTAGGGACAATATTGCATACTAGGCTAAATTCTAAGGAACGCATTGAACAAATTAAAAGTTAAAAAATTATATGATCAAAATTCAGGAATCATTTATGTAATTATCTCTTTGTTTTTAAGTCAACAGATAAACTCTAAATTTAACTCTTGTTGATCGGACTCACAGATAGAGAAAGATACCCCTTGTACGGCCAAGAAGTTAATTCTTTGGTACGACAATGTTATATGATTGTCTTCAACAAAGAAATCCTTATGTGAATTAGTGTGGCCTTCAAGAAAAGAAATTCTAATCCAAATAGGAAAGTGTTATATTGGATTTCTTTTCTTTTTCAATACAATCAGTTCAACAAATCGATCTACAACCCTTAATGGGGTTGGATCTTGAATATAATGGTCAAATTCAAGACATAATTTAATAAAATTCTTTTTGAATGTTTGATTTATGAACACTAAGTCCTTAATAGAATTCAAATTGAATAAGAAGTCCCTTTAAAAAAGTTCATAATAGGATCCTTACCCAAATAATTATAGAAAAATCTTTAATAAGATGTTTTATTCATACTATTCTTGTAATATATGGGCCATAAAATCCAGCCCATTATTTTTATTAGCCAAAGCCCAACCCTCTCTTTTTCTTTTCCCTCAATGTGTGCAATTGAGTGTGGGCATAAATGGAAAGAAGAAGGCAGCAACGGCAAAAGCAAGGAAAAAATAAATATAAGAAGCATTCACGAAGAAGGGAAAGAGGAAAAGAAGAACTAAGAGAGAAATTATGGCATGTACATGATCCGAACATCCCGACTAGCCAAATCAACTACAACGGCAAAAGCAAGGAAAAAATAAATATAAGAAGCATTCACGAAGATGGGAAAGAGGAAAAGAAGAACTAAGAGAGAAATTATGGCATGTACATGATCCGAACATCCCGACTAGCCAAATCAACTACAAATCACAACACTTGGTTTGTCACGCCTCGAATCCTTGAGTGCAGGCACATTCCTCAGTGGTCGATAAAATTACAACGTCTCAGGACGCGTCGCCGATCCATTCATTTTATTGCACATGTGGAAGCAAAACAATAATCCCTGACAGCAACCAACACAAGATAGAAAAGTATGAAACAATTTGACAACCAAAACACTTTTATAAACACCCCGGTTTATATACAAAGATCTACAGCCAAAAGTCTATTCCAAAAAGATCAGTTCTCAAAAAAGAAATGATCCTACGGTCCTCTAGCCGGACACATTCACTGATCCTTCGGACTTCGCAGGCTCCTGGGGTAGTGGGTCCATGACAGCACCATCAAGATGGTCAGTTGTACCCTCACCAAAAGCGGCGTCTACTACCACAACTGGGATCTCAAAAACATAGAGGGGACCAACTTTATATCCATTGAGCCCGCGGCGATACCACGTCCTAAATTGATGAGGTACCCTCTCAGGTAGGCCCTCATTGACCTAGACGGTGACCACTATAAGCTCATAGACCCAGACCCTGTGGCCTCTGGGAAGAGGGAAATCAGTAACCAGCTCAGTAACCCTCCGAGGCTGACCATAACGAACTGGCAGGGCCGCCATCTAAGGACCTGTAAAGAATGAGCCCACGATGTGGTGAGACAATGTCTCAGCAAGTTCACCCCTTAAATTTCGACTAGGAAGGAAATACGCCTAGAGGCAATCTGTGCACACAAGACAAAGGACTTACCTCGCCTCAGTTCCCTCCTACATGTCAGTACAATACACTTACTCAATCAATCAATTTAATTCAATCCATGCAATCGATTAATCAATCAATTCCATCAATACAATCAATACAATCGATCCAGGGGTCTCGATTATAAGACCAAATCGTTATGACATGTTCCATACTGTGCCACGCAATTTCACCCCATAATCCGATGCTTCAATTTCTATCAATCACAATTTCCAATTCGATAATTGATCGCACAAGCTAATCTAACCAACGCACATCCGTATTCTAGCATAGCCAAGAGTGGTTATTGCTCTCACAAGCTGATATAAATTATTACCCTCACAAGCCGACATAGATTATTGCTTGCACAAGCTAACATAGATTATAAAACCATTTTCAGTGTCAAAACCTGACACTTAGGATTTTTCTAATTAGATATAAAAATTTCACAATTTTGGAATAAATATCAAAATTCACAATTACCACTCAATTTGCACAATTTAGTATTCAATTGCATAAACTAAGCACACCATTGCAATCAACACGAAATTCCGATCATTGGCTATCCCTGTATAATTTTCGAAAAATATTAATAATTACATAAATACCAAAAATAATTAAATAATACAATTTAAATACCATAAATACCAACTTAAGTCGGAAATGCTAATCTAACCACCTAAATGGGCCTAGAAAATATGCGGACCTATCTAGATAAATAGTACCATCTAATTTGCCCTTAATTACTCTCATCTAACCACCAAACATGCATAAATAAGCAATTAAATCACTAATCCAATCTAAATAATCACCCCTTAAGTATCATTAACTCCATAAGCAGAGTTTAGCAAGTAAACTCATCGGTTTTGCGATCCGATGAGTTCACAGCGACAACGACGTGAAGGCGGGAGATAAACGAGCTTGCGGCGACACCAAGCGAGGTCCAGACGGGCCCAGAAAAGCCTTCGGAAGGCTCAGCCTAAAGCTAAAGGTTCAGTTCTTCTTGTAGCTGGAAGAGGCTGCTCGAGCGGCCGGTTAGGGCTAAAACAATAATGGACGAGTGGCGGTGGCTACAATAGTCGACGGCGAAGGCGAACGGTGGCTGGACAGCGGCTAGGGGAGCTATGATGAGCTGGACAGAGGCTCGGGAGATGGCGGCTGGTTGCAAAATGAGTGGGATGGGCGGACGGTGTGCACGGGGGACGCACGGCTTGTGGGCGGCATGCAAGCAGCTCTAATGGCTTCGGTAGTGGTCTACGGGCTAGGGGGAGCGGTTGGCTGGTTTCTTCTGGTTTTCTATGCTCTCTAAAGTCTCAACAATGGGGAAAGTGAGGCTGCTGAAGAAGAAGAAGATTGCTGAAGGTTGGAGGGTCCCAATGGCTTAAATATCTCTTTTCTACTCAAGTTCATGCCCCCACCACTTCAGCTCTATCTTCAGCCAATTTTGCGGCACCAAATTCCCCTAGAAGTTTCCCTAGATGGTCCAAAATGTTGTCTCCCCCTTGGCCTACGAATTTGCCACTTTCCCTCTTCAATTTCATTTCAATTTCTCTTCAATTGGACTCATTTTGGTGCCCATAAAATCAACCAAGGTGCCCACACTTGAATTCGCATTTTTCCTCATCAATTGAACCAACTTGAATTCCAAAAATGCAATAAAAAATGGCCCTTTGATTTTCCCGGTTTGAAATAACCTTACTTTGAATTTTCACCAAAAATCCCGGTTTGTAGAAAAATCTTTGGAGGATGAGTTGACGTTCCTAAAATGAATCGTGACTTGACAGAATTTTCAATTTCTGAAATCGGTTTAAATTCGCAGTTAATTTCATCCAAGCACAATTTTAGCATAACCTAACATACCGAGTAGCTTTTAGGAATTTTTAGTGTAATTGACCCGTTGTTGATTATTTTCGAGTCATATTGTACATTTTCGACACATTGGCGACTCTCGGTTGTTGTGAAAATCTCGAGATTTCAAATATGAACACAAGGTACCAAAACGACATAAAAATTGGTCTAGTGTCGATCGACGAGAATTTTGCAATTAGGTGGAATCACCCACACTTAATCACATGGCTCTGTCGAATTGTCCTATCTCCGATCTCTAATCGATTTTTAACTGTACCGTAATGACCCTTGCAGGTTAGCATGGTCAAGCAGTCGATTCCTCGTCGAATTCTTAAGTTTATTGCGTTTAGATTCCTTAATGGTTTCACATGATAGACTAGTTATCAATTGAAAAGAACTATAGGCGCGTCGATGAAAGACCCGGCTTATTCAATTGAAAACAAAACCTGAAAATCAAGCTGTCACATGGTTAGTATTCAAGCCTAACATTTGTCTAATTGGAGTAATTTTTTGATTAAGGGCACTAATTCACACTTATGTCGATTATGAACTACGAGGTTCAATTGAGGAGTTATTCAGCTATGTCTTGTGGAAACGATAGTTTAAGACATTACGGAGCTGTGGTTTGACAAAAATCGAATTCAAAGTACGGGTTAATTGGAACGAATTTCTGAGTTACGCGTAATGGATAATACACATAAGGAAAAATATGAACATCTACTTTAAATGAGGTTACTCAGTTGCACATAGATGTCGTTTTATCGCTAATTGAGTGGTGTTATCTTTTCTAAGAATTTTTAAACTCATATCTTCAAATTGATAGGGATTTGATGTATTATGAGTTGTGAATAAGCATATTTGTTGCTTAAAATTTCGATCGAGCATTTACTACATTTGGTATTTATGAATAGTATGAGAACTGTTTGGTGGAAATATATATTTTGTTTGATAAACAAAGTTGAGAAATATTATATAAAATGCTACATTCGACATGATTCGGTTTGTAAAACCAATTTATAAGATGAGCTTGAAATGATTTGAGAAATGTCTAAAGAAATTTCTAGCAAATGAGTTGAGTTGCGAAAGATTATTTGATAAATTTGTGAAATGTATTTGATATATGAGATTGTTTATGGAATGAATTTCTGGTATTGGAGGATGACGGTTGAGTGCTCAATATTACTGTGAACCCGGTTAAAGGTTTGTAGGTATGCACATACTAGACTAGGATATCTTTGTATGCCTAATAATAGATGGAGACTAACCAATGGAAGAATCGTGATCACTTTGTCACAAACATTATGCTTGATGTGTGACATCTTGATTTTCAGGTTCTAGTTTCAATTGAATAAGTTGGGCTTTTTATCAACACGCCTATAGTTCTTTTCTCTGAGTTGGCCATTCACGAGATAAATAGTCTATTAGGTGAAGTCGTTAAAGAATCTAAACGCAATAAACTTGAGAATTCGACTAGGAATCGACTGCTCGACTGTACTAATCTGCAAGGCTCAATACAGCACCGTCAAAATTGATCAGCGACCGAAGATAGGTTGATTCAACAGAGGTATGTAATTAGTATGATAATTGCAAAATTCTCATCGAATAACACTAGACCGATTTTTCCGTCATTTCTGTATCCTATGCTCGTATTTGAAACCTTAACATTTTCACAACAACTGGGAGTTGCTAATGTGTTGAAGATGTACAATGTGGCTCGAAAATAATCGACAATGGTCAATTGCATCAAAAATTGTTAAAAAACTACTTGGTAGGTTAGATCACGCTAAAATTGCACTCGACTGAAATTAACTGCGAATTTGAACCCAATTTCAAAAATTAAAAGTTCTGTCATGTCACGATTCATTAGGAACATCGACTCACCTTTCGAAGATTTTTCTATAAACCGAGATTTTTGGGCAAAAATTCAAAGTAGGGCCGTTTTTCACTGGGAAAATTAGAGGGCTGTTTTTGGTCTTGTTTTTGGGATTCAAGTTGGACAAATTGATGAGGAAAACTCATGAGAGGGACGATGGCATCTTGGATGGAATTATGGACTCCAATTTAGGTCCAATTGGAGAGGAATTGAAGCAAATTAGATGGAGGTTACCCAAAATTCGTAGGCCAATGGTGCATCACACTTTTGGACTATTTGGGAAGTGTGTTGAGGAAGCTTAAGGGCTGCCAAGAGACCTTGGATGATAGCCAAGGTGGTGGGTCAAGTGTGTTGAGTGTTTAGATATTTTAGGGAGACTTTTGTGGCCATTAGTGGCCCCCTTGACCAATAGCCCATCTTCTTCCCCTTCAGCCTTCCTTTCTCCATGTGTGTGTTGTTGAGAGCTTGAGAGAACTAGGAAAACCGGCTAGCAGCTCCCCCTTCACCATCGATTGCCTCTAGTTGCCATCGCCAGCCTCCTGCTCGCCTGCGAGTTGTGCCGTCCCCCATGTGCGCCGTCCACTCATCCCACGCCGTCTCGCCTCCTATTGCGCCCTGGGCCATCGTCAAGCTTCTGTCTAGCCCGTCGGAGCTTCGCCATTGCCGTTTTAGCCACCGTCAAGCCCCGCTTGAGCCATTGCAGCCATCACCATTCCTCCTTGCTGCTTTCAGCCACTCGAGCAGCCCCTTCTGCTTAAGGTCAGTGGCCGAAGCCAGCAAGGGCCATGAGCCTTCTAGGCCCGTTTGTAGGCTTGCTCGGTCCTCTGTTAGTGTCGTCGTAGGCTTGGTTATCGCCCATCTCTATGTTGCTATTGCCATGGTGTGGCATCCCAAAATTCAAGACAAGCTCTAAGGTGTATTAAAGCTCGTAATTAGGTAATGAAATTACCTATGGTCTATGTGTTAGCCATTAGTTTTCTTAAGGCTATGTGTTATTGTGCTTGTGTTTATAAATTTTGAAATTAGGACTATAGGATAAATTAATAATCTATGCTTGGCTATGCACCTCATAAATTAAATTCCTATATGTAAAATATTACAAGATTTTGGCCATGTGGAATTTAGTAATTTAAATTTCATAAAAGAAATTATAAAAGGGAAAAATTTAATTTTATTTAGGTTTGGGCCTTAGGCCCAATAGCTTGAGCCTTGGTGGGCCAAGCTGGTCGGCCCAATTAGGCCCACGGATGGGGCTGTCGCCGGCCCAAAAGGAGGCCCAAGAAAAAAGAAAGCCCAAGCCCATGCATGTGTTGTGACAAGTGGCAAGAGGTCTTCATGCATTGGCTTAGAGAGGAATTGCATGCATTGGCCATTGTGGGTGGCATCTCATCATGACTAATGATGGCTTTGTGGGGAAATAAAAGGGGAAAGAGAGAGAGAGAGAATGGCTGGTTAGCCATTCGGCCAAGAGAGAAAGGGAGAGAGAGAGAGTGAACCGTGCGAGAGAGAGGGAGGCCGAGGAGGAGAGCTCGCCCGTCGCCGCCCGCATGCCGTCCGTCCGTCGCCGATGTGCCGTTCGTGTGTCGCTGTCCGCTTGGTCTTTGAGGCAAGTGGGAGTCCTCTAGCTTCTCTTGCATGCTTGTATGTTGTTTGCATGTTAAAAACTTTGGGTGTTTAAGTGAGAAAAACCGAGGTATGGTTGGCTTATTCTTGAATCGCATGACTGTTCTTGCTCGGACCGTGTGAGTCAGAAACTTGTTTGAGCTTGCATGCATGTTTAGAGTTCGATTTTGGCTTCACTTTCTTCACGAAAGTTGTATCTAACATCTTGAACTACAACATACTAAAATTTCGTGGAAAATGATGGAGATTTGAGGGGTTAAAGTCCTATCTTACGGAGACCCCAGATCTGTGAAGTTTTTACTGATCTCTTGCTGGATTCTTGATTGCATGTTGGTTTTTGTTGAAGATCTCACTTCGATGTCTTCATGAAAGTTGTAGAGGACATATTAAACTACAACATACTCAAATTTGAAGATAAATGAACAAGTATAGCCTAGTAAATCGACTAGATCTTGAAGACGATGATTCTGGTGATGTGTTCTGAGACACCCGAGACTTCAAAGACCTAAATGGTGACCATATTCTGGTTATTTGACCTAGATCTCTTCATAAAACTTGTAAAGGATATCTTGATGTATGACATATCTAAATTTCAGAGAAAACGAAAGAGAATAGGTAGGTGAAATCTCAATATTTCGGAGGTGTGTACACTGGACGTTGCGGTAATGGATCCAGAAGCTTCGTGTGACTGTAGAAAATAATCTTAAAAGAAACTGACTTGGAAGTCTTCATGAAAGTTGTACGAAAATGTCTTGGCTATAACTCGGTAAAATTTCGTAATTTTTGGAGGCCGTATGAATATTTTAATCGAATTATTTCGGAGACTGTGCATTCTGCTTCCATCCGAATTTACATGCTGTTTTGTGTGAATTGTACCTTCTTGTGTGGAATTCGATTTGGGCATGTATCTTTCATGAAATTGCTATCTTATTGACTTGTCTACCACTAGCCTTAATTTCATGATTTTTTTTAGAATCATATGAATATTTAATTTAAATATTTTTTGAAAGTGGTATTTGCTGGAATTTTGTATGGATTGGATGATGATGTATTGACGCATGCATGACTATGAATTGAGATGCATGTATGAATTGAGTGCTGCATATGATCTTGTTGGTCATTATATTGTGTGCCATGATGAGTTGAGAACTAAATTGGTGACCATGGATAATGATGAATGAGGAAACCGTTTGTGGCGGATGATTATGCCTCGGGAGTGTCGGGATGCCCGGTGGTATACGGTACGTAATTCCAGGGGAGGCCTGGTGGTATGTCGGTACATAATTCTGGAAGCTCGGCAGGTATTGTGCCGAGGGATACCTCGCGATGCTAGATGGGATGCGAGATGCCTGGCTAGAAGGGTAAAGGCCGGATGCCCGGTGGCCTAGTGGCGTAATTCCGGAGGGTCCTCGTGATGCTAGTTGGGATGCGAGATGCCCGGAGCGTGGGGGTGCCGGATGCCCGGCGGAAATTGTGCCGGATGGTTGTCGCGATGCCAAGATTGGGCGCGAGTGATGAATGTGGGATGCAAACATTGATCCCGAGAAAAGAGAAATGTGGTAGTTTAAAATGAAATTGAAATTAAATTATGCATCATGATATATGCATGATGTGATGATGATGTTACATGCATGGATGCATGGTAATGATGATGGCACATGTGATATGAGGATATGGTGATGATGTTACATGCATGGATGCATGGTAATGATGATGGTACATGTGATGTGGTGATATGATGATGCCACGATGATGATGACATGTGTATGATATGATGATGTCATGATGATGATGACATGTATGTGATATAATAATGTCATGATGACGATGGTATGAGTATGACATGATGATACACATGTACGTGTTATGATTGTGGTGATGATGCATGATAGTATATGCATGGCTTCAAGGTAAGTAATGCCTGCAATGCATGTATGACTTGTATGATGCATTGAGTGGTTATTGGATTCCTTTACCTGTTGAGTGGTTGTACTCACCCCTTTTGGGGACCAACATTTCAGATTAGTAGATGGTTTGAACGGTTGGATGTGACCGTGAGGAGGAGGATAGCAAGGGAAGGAGCTTTTGGACGCCGACACTGATCGATGGACTTAAAGTGTATGACTGTTGGATGAAATGTCGGTCATCTTTTGGAGTGTAGCCGAATATAGAAGACTACGGCATGTTGATGTACCGATGAATGATGTCCATCTGATTTAAGTAAATAAAAAGTGTACGGCTTTTACTTATAAATATTTAGTAGGTGTGCATCGTTTTCTGAATATAGGGAAGGGAGTTTGTTGGATGTGCTTCCGTATATGAATTGCGCAAGGGACCTATAAAAAAAAAAAAATGTAAACCCCCAGGTTGTATGGACCCGCTGCAATTGAAATGGTATCAGAGTAATATGTTAATAAGGAAAGTGAATGGTAAGCGATGTGGCGACCCTAATCGGATCGGGGGCCGTCGAGGGGTGTCACACATGGACTCACCGAATCGCAAAACCGATGAGTTTACTTGCTAAACTCTACTTAAGGAGTTTATTATGCTTAAGGGGGGATTAGTTTAGGCTAATCAGGGATTAGGTGGTTAGATTATATTAGTGATTTAATTATTCAATTATGCATATTATGTGGTTAGATTAAATTAATTAAAGACTAGATAAGATGTACTATTTATCTAGATAGGTTCAAAAATTTTCTAAGCCCGTTTAGGTGGTTAGATTAGCATTTCCGGCCTAAGTTGGTATATATCGCATTTAATTTGAATTATTTAATTAATTTTGGAAATTATTTAATTGTTTAATATTTTTCAAAAATTATACCGGGATAACCGGATACTGGAATTTCGTGCTAATTGTAGTGGTATGTTTAGTTTCTCCAATTGAGTGTTTATTTGTGCAAATTGAGTTGTGATTAGAATTTTGGTTATTTATTCCAAAATTGTGATATTTTATATTTAATTAGAAAATCCTGGGTGTCGGGTTTTAACACCGAAAATAGTTTTAAGTACTATATCAATTGGTGAGATTTTAAAAGGGAGAATATCAATTTTTCGGGTTCGATCTGACCGTGTATCCACACACGACTATTTTTCACCGAGTGTTTTTAATACGAAGAAAATGGACCAAGTGCATTATCTTAATTGAGACATCTAAGTGCAATGCACGATATCCTTAGCCGTAATTGAGTGGACGCGTGTTGGTTAAGAGAACCCACCGCGAGTTACATTGGGCATTGTCCCTATATGGGTTGCCCCTAGACAACGGAAGCCAGTCGTAGTAGATTTTGGATCGATGCTCCTTTGAGATTGCCGTTTGATAGAGACGTTGCCATACTTAATGGGGTGAGACAAGGCTTGACTACGCTAGAAGACCGCCAGACATCAAGTAGGCCGTGCCTATTGGGCCAAGATCAAAGCTAGGAACGCATGACTGGTCGAGTTAGATGCACCAGATTATGGGACTAAATTGTGTGACATGGTAGGGGACGTGTCACAACTATTTGGCCTTATAATCATGTGATCGTTTGAGAATGAGTGTGGCATTCTAATTACTTGAGCTTGATTACTACTCATGTCTATGTTATGAATTGTGCTAACATGCAGGAAGGAGCTAAGATGAAGTGAGTCTTTATTGTTGTGCGGTTATGTGGTTAGGACGCCTCTAGGTGTATTTCCTTCCCAGTTGGAGTTTAGGGGGTGAACTTGTTGAGACATTGTCTCACCTCGTCGTGGGCTCATTTTTTTTTTTGAAGTCCTTAGATGGAGCATCATGTACGCTATGGGGTTCTGAGGGAGGTAGATTTCTAGCGTTCCTATTTCCTAGTTTTTGGGACCGACCTAACCCGTGAGCTTGTGGAGTCCACTGTTTGGGTCAATGAGGATCTACCCCACCTAGTACCTCATCGTTTCAAGGCGTGGTACCTTCATAAGCCCGATGGGAGTTGGGAGGGTCCTATAGGTGGTTTTAATGGGCCTCCCGTCAGGATAGGGGAATGGGAGATAGGGCACCCTCTGGACATCGACACCCTTGATGGTGTCGTGGAGGACCCGGAGTCGAGGACTGGAGAGCCTAGAGTTTAGAGTCTCCATAGTCCCTTTTTGATCTAGACTTCTGTATATATTTCTTTTGGTAGACTTTTGTATATGATTCAGTGTGTATATAAAAGCGTGTTTTGGTTATGAATCTAATTTCCTGCTTTTCTATCCCATGATGTTTACTGTATGAGGATTTGTTTATTCGCTTCCATGTGTGCAATAAAATGAATGGTTCGGCGACGCGTCCTGGGATGTTGCAAATTTTATCGACCACCAAGGGATGGGCATGCACTCAAGGTACGAAGCGTGACATTCCCGCTCGAAGTAGTATCAGAGCTGGTTGATAGTTGGAGTGATAAAATACGATGGGTTCTTGGGATAGTTAATAGGAATGACCTTTATTTTACGCTGATGCATTTGAGTGATAGCTGTTTGGCAGATTGTTTTGATAGGATTGCTCAACTTCTAATTCTGTGTGGAATTGGAAAGCTGGTTTCTATAAGAATCTTGTATAATCATTGATTAAGAGCAAATGACTCATAGGAAAAGGACCATTGGACTTGCGACTCAGAGTACGACGCCGACTAGGGTCGGTACTTAAGGAGGTCGTGGTAGAGCGCCGATTCAGGCTATCGCTTATGGAATAGCACCGCCTCTAATTGGCATTAGGGTAGCAGCCCTTGGCGATCCTAGGATAGACAGGATCGTACAGGCACTAGAGACACTTGGGAATATGGTAGGGCAGCAGGCCCAAAATCAAGGTGCCGCCGCCACCACTTCAACCGCCGTTATCGCAGTCACCACTACTGCCGCCGTCGATGCTGCTGCTGCCGCCGCTGTAGCTGCACCTACCGCCTTACCTATCGAAGTTCCACTTGGGACCGTTGTGACATCCTAGATTTTACAGTTCTACTTTCAATTAAATTAATCGGGCTTTTCATCGACGTGCCTATAATGTTGTTCTCAGAGTTGATCACTTTCGAGATAACTAGATTATCTGAGGAAGTCATTAAGGAATTTTAATGCAATAGACTTAATAATTTGATTAGGAATTGGCTACTCGACCGTACTCATCTTTAGAGGCCATTACAACATAGTTAAAAAAATCGATCAGGGATTAGAGATAGGTTGGTTCAATTGAGATGTGTGGCTAAACGTGGGTGACTCCATTAAATTGGAAAATTTTCGTCGGCCAGTACTAGACTGATTTTTCTATCGTTTTGGTACCCTGTGTCTGTGTTTGAATCCTCAAGATTTTCACGACAACCAAGAGTCATTAATGTGTCGAGTGGGTTCATTGTGGCTTGAAGAAAATCGACTATGGGTCATTTGTACTAAAAATTTCTGAAAACTATCTAGTAGCCTAGGTCACGCTAAAAACGTGCCAAAGTGAAATGAATCACGATTTTGAATCCGATTTCATAAATTGAAAGTTCTGTTATGTCACAAATTATTTTAGAAACGTTGACTCAGTCTCAGAAGATGTTTTTGCAAACCAAGACTTTTTTGGAAAAAAGTCGTTGTAGGGCCGTTTTTGTTCAGAAAAGTCCAAGGACCAATTTTGATCATGCAATGGGGATGCAAGATGGTTTAATTGGTGAGGAAAAATACCAATTTGATTATTGACTCAATAACGGAATTTATAGCAGCCGAATTGGATGGATTCAAGAAGCATTTGGTGTCCAATTAATGCAAGACCAAGTCAAATTCGTAACCCCCCTTACCATGACTTTTGGACCATTTCAAGTCATCTAGAAAGGACTTTGGTGGCTGATTTACAAACAAGTGATGCAGCTGGTGGAGGAGAATGGTCAAGAGGACAAAAAGAGGGCATTGAAGGCTTGGTAGGCCCCTTGCTCCCTTATCTCCTCCCTCTCTCCCTCAAGGCTGGTTGACCGCCCATCCTCCTTCTTTATTGTTCTTTGAGGACTTCCAATTCTGTAGAGAGAACCAGCCAAAGCCCTCGCTGTCGCACGCCTCGTCGGATCGCCGTTAGCCACCCCCGCCTCGCGCGCGCATCGCCACGCCTCACCGCGTGACCCCAACGCTTCAGTCGCTTGTTCCACCGTCCAGCCTTGCTGTCTCGCTTGTTCTGCTGCCGTGAGCTACCATTGGCCGCCGTCCAAGCTTCGCCAAGCCCTGCCTAGACCTGCGACCAATCCCTGCTGCCTCCTCCACCCTTCCTCGCCTCAACCAACCCCTGCTTTCCTCTCTTTCAGCCCAAAACAGAAGCAAAAGGAGTGGGTTTCCAGCAGCATCTTTGGCCCGTTTTGGAGGTGTTCCGAACCTCAGTTGCCAAGCTCTTCTTGGAGATAGTTGATCCTCACCTTGCCCCCATCAGTTCGATCTAAGCGGATCATCGAACAAGTGAGTTTAACTCACTAATCATCGCTTAGTAAGTTAATGACGTTTAAGGGTTGATTAGTTTAGACTAAGATTGGTTTAGTGGATAATTAGAATGGTTTAGTGAATTAGTTAATTACCGATGCATGTTAGGTGGTTAGTTTTATGTAATTAGCAAGTGGATAGGTTCTAATATTTATTTAACGAGTCTCAGAATTTTTCCGGGCCCATTCCAGCATATAATTAGGCTTTAAGGGCCTAAGTATGTGTTTTTGGTATTTATTGGCATTATTTAATTAATTTACGTAATTATTTAATTAATTAATTATTTTCTAGAAATTAGACCGAAATAGTCGGTGATTGGAATTTTATGCTGATTGCAATGGTGTTATCTGTTTATTTAATTGAGCTTTAATTTGTGTTGATTGTGCGTGATTTGTATTTTAGGAATTTATTCCTAAAATATTTAATTTCAGTAATTAATGAAAAAATTACCGGGCGTCGATTTACAATGCCAAAAATATTTTGGTGGATCATATAAAATGGTGGGATTTATGGAAAGGAAATGATGGTATTTTGGTTAAAGTTGACTGTGTACCAACACTTGAGTATTTTTATCGGGTATGATGATTGACTATAATAGTATACTGTATCAGTTTGTGGGCTTGATATCTCAGCTTAGAGTGGCAGTATGCCCTAAGATTCGCACAGCTTCAGTGAGTAAAGTAAGGTTCGCACAGTTTTGGTGAGCATTGTCAGTATGCATATCAGCTTGATGACTTCATATATCATCTTAGAGAAGGAATAGTATGCATATCAACTTGATGACTCCGTATGTCATCTTAGAGAAGGAATAGTATACATATTAGCTCGATGACTTCATATGTCATCTTCGAGAAAGAACATGATACTATTTATTTTCAGCTTAGAGTAAGCTGTCTGCAAGGTGGTCAAACTTTATAGATAGTATTGATTGGGCCGATCGAAAAAAGGTTGTGATGACATATAATTGACTGAGTTGATTGATCGATAGTTAGATCCGATTGATTGAATTGATTGGTTAATGCGATTTGTGTATCTATGAGATATATTGACTTGCATGAAGGAACAGAGACAAAGGTAAGACCTCTGACTCGTGTTTGTACTTAGGCAGCCTTAGGGCATATTTTCTTCCTAGTCGGGTCTTAAGGGGTAGAACTTGCTGAGACATTGTCTTACTGGTTATTGTATAACCATTTTCAGGTCCTTAGATGGTGTTGGTGGAGGACCGGAAGCCTCGGAGTCTGAGAAGGTGGAGATCGAAGAAGCAGCGAATATGTCTGACTAGAGGGTCATAAGATAGTTCACATTTGTTGAGCCAATATTTTTGTAAACAGCTTGGCATTGTATATAAACCTGTTTGTTTATAGAAAGGCTTTTGTGGCTTTGCTTTTCTATCCCATATTGTTGTTGTCTGGGGATTTTTAAATTGCTTCCTCATGTGCATTAAAATTAATGTGTCGGTGATGCGTCCTGGGACGTCGCTATTAATCGATTAGTGAGGGATGGGTATGCACACGGAGGATCGAGGTGTGACAAACGTGGTTGTGGAGAGAGAGAGGCCAATGCATAAGCTCGTCGAACAGTTTTTGAAGTTGAACCCGCCAAGGTTCACTAGTGCAGGAAACCCTGAAGCTGCAGCTCTTTGGATCCAGGACTTAGAAAAGGCATTTGCACTGCTGAGGTGCACAAAGGAGGAGAAGGTTGTCCTTGTAGTATATCAGTTGCAGGGTAACACAAGCACTTGGTGGAGGGCCACCAGAGGAGTAGTGTTCCTAGAAGGTGTGGTTCCAGAATGGAATGCCCTTGTCAAAGTATTTAATAGCAAGTACTTTTCCAACAATGCTAGGGAACTGAAGATGGCAAAATTCCAGCGCCTTCGCCAAGGTATGATGACAGTAGATTAGTACGAAGCGAAGTTCGCTGAACTATCGTAGTACGCCCCTAGACTGATTGAGGATCCGATAGACTGAGCCAGAAGGTTCAAAGATGGGCTCATACTAGAATTGAGGAGTCCACCGGTACCATTTAATTTGAAGGACTATAACGACCTGTATGAACGGGTCCAACTGATAAAGAGAGACCAGAACAAACAAGCCGCTACATCTGGGTCGAAGTTTGGTTCGAATATGGATGGAAGTAGGTTTGGGAAAAGACCTATGACTGGAGGAAGGTATCCTATTCCACCCAACAGGAAGGGCGGAATAGGAAAGTCAACGCAAAGACATAATGGTATGTGTTGTTTTTGCGGAATAAGACATGAGTCAGCCCCGTGTCATTCTAGGCTAGGTGCTTGTTTTGAGTGTGGCTAATAGGGTCACATGGCTAGGAATTGTCCCAGAAGGCCAATGGGATCGTAGTTGCCACCGCCGCCGCCGATGGGTCAGAACTGGGGATTTCTGCCGTAGATTGCACAATAGGGTGGACTGAATAGACCTCCATCGCACGGAAGTGTGTACGCCATCACCAGAGGACAAGCAGAGGATTTGTTTGATATGATTATAGGTACAGTCTCGTTGAACGACCATACTGCTTATGCTTTATTTGATCCTGGCACGACTCATTCATTTATAACTGAGCAATTTGTTAAGCTGGTAGGATTGAGTCTTGAGTTGTTGGAGTCAGTGGTTAGCATATCTAAACCGTTAAAGGATAATGTGTTGTCTATAATGGGTTGTTCTGGTTGTAAGTTAGTGATTGGTGAGCAAGAGGGGATAATAGATTTGATAGTCCTAGTCATGTATGATTTTGATGTGATAATTGGCATGGACTGGCTCACCAAACAACAAGTTAAGATAAACTAGTATCGTAAAGCGATTCAGTTTAACCCATTAGCAGGTGAAAGTTTTGAGTTTATTGGGAGTCGAGGGGGATCCTCGATTACCTTGATCTTGTCGCTTGAGGCAACCTGTTTGTTAGACGGGGGTTGTCAAGGTTACTTGGCGACTGTCGTGGATACGACAGTTGATGAGCTGAAGATCCAGGACATTGCTATAGTACAAGAGTTTTCAGACGTGTTTCCGAAAGAATTGCCAGGCCTGCGGCCGAAAAGGGAGATTGAGTTTGTGATCGAGTTAGCCCTCGGGACGGAGCCAATCTCTAAGGCTCCCTACCACATGGCGTTATCTGAGTTGAAAGAACTGAAGGTATGCAGGAGTTGTTGGATAAGGGATTCATACGTCCAAGTGCATCACCTTGGGAAGCACCAGTTCTATCCGTGAAGAAGAAATATGGTTCATTGCGTTTATGCATCAACTATTGCCAACTCAATCAGGTGACGATCAAGAACAAGTATTCATGCCGAGGATCGACGACTTGTTTGATCAGTTGCAAGGAGTGTCGATATTCTTTAAAATCGACTTGAGGACAGGTTATCATCAGCTGAGGATAAAAAAGAAAGACATACAGAAGTCTATGTTTCGTACTTGATACGGCCATTATGAGTTCACCGTAATGCCATTTGGTTTGACAAACACCTTAGCTGGTTTCATGGATTTTATGAACCGAGTGTTCAAAGAGTATCTGGATCAGTTTGTGATCGTGTTTATTGATGATATCCTGGTGCACTCGAGAAGCCTTGAGGAGCACGAGAGGCATTTGATGATGGTACTCTAGACTCTGAGGATTCACGAGTTATACGCTAAGTTTAGTAAGTGCGAGTTTTGGTTGATTTGTGTACTGTTCCTAGGTCACGTTATTTCAAGCGAAGGAATCTCTGTGGACCCGATCAAGATCGAGCAGTTATCAACTAGCCAAAACCGACTACCGTGATAGAGATCATAAGCTTTTTGGGATTGGCAGGATATTACAGAAGGTTCGTGGAAGGGTTATCAACATTAGCTTCATCATTGACTCGACTGTTGAAGAAGGAATAGAAATTTGTATGGACATATAAGTGCGAGTATAGTTTCCAAGAGCTTAAGCAGAAGCTGACTATCGCACCCGTATTGACGATTCCATTTGGACCTGGATGATATGAGATTTATAGTGATGCGTCGCTTAGAGGACTGGATTGCGTGTTAATGCAGCATGGCAAAGTTGTTGCATACGCGTCCCGTCAGTTGAGACCTCATGAGCTGAATTACCCAACGTATGACTTAGAACTTGCAGCAATCATTTTCACTCTGAAGATTTCGAGACATTATTTGTGTGGAGAAAGATTCCAGATCTTCACTGACCATCAAAGTCTCAAATATCTATTCTCTCATAAGGAGTTGAATATGAGACAGCGTCGTTGGATGGAACTTTTGAAGGACTATGATTGTGATATCTTGTATCACCCTAGAAAGACGAATAGGGTCACAAACACTTTGAGTTGGAAGTCTTCAGTCGCATAGATGATGGTTAAGGAATGGATTTTACTCGAGAGAGCTCGAGATTCAATTTTCAAATTTGAGGTAGGCCACCTTGCAAATCTTATGGCCACCCTCAGAATTGAGCCGGAAGTGCAAATCAAAACCAAGACGCTTCAGTTGACAGACCCGGATGTTCAGAAAATCCTGCAAGAGGATATCGAAAAGAGAAAGGCTGATTTTCAGATTTCTGAAAATGGAACACTAAAATTCCGAGGACGATTGTGTGTACCTGACGATGCAGCGCTTAAGGAAGAGATCTTATCAGAAGCTCATCATAGCAATTACAGCATTCATCTTGGTAGTACGAAGATATATAAAATTTGCATCAACATTACTAGTGGTTCGATATGAAGGCGAACATCGTCAAGCATGTTGCTAAGTGTCTAACGTGCTAGCAAGTGAAGGCGCTGCATTGTAAGCCGAGATGACTTCTACAACCTCTTGAGATTCCCGAATGGAAATGAGAACACATCACAATGGATTTTGTGACGGGCTTACCAAGGAGTTAGAGGGGTAATGATTCCATTTGGGTAGTGGTCGATAGATTGACGAAGTCAGCTCACTTCATCGCCGTATGGAAGGACCTTGATTTGGACAAGCAGAATTGTACATGCATTAGATTGTGCATTTGCATAGAGTGCCGGTGACAATTACATATGATAGAAACTTGAGGTTCATAGCTGCCTTTTGAAAAAGTTTGCAGGTTGCCTTAGGAACAAAGCTGCAGTACAGTACGGCCTATCATCCTCAGACGGATGGCCAGTCGAAGAGGATGATTCAAACCCTCGAAGACTTGTTGAGAGCATGTGTGTTGGATTTCAAAGGAGGCTAGGAAGAATAGCTTCACCTCGTCGAGTTTGCCTACAATAACAGCTACCAACAGAGCATTCAGATGGCTCCTTTCGAAGCATTATATGGCAGAGCATGTAGAATGCCAGTTTGTTGGGATGAGGTCAGAGAACGAAAGATCATAAGCCCAAAGTTAGCCCAGCAGTCAGTGGATGCAGTTGCTGTTATCAGAGACAAATTAAAGACCGCTTAGAGCCGCTAGAAAAGCTACGTTGATAAGCGTCGAAGACCATTAGAATTCCAAGTTGGTGAGCACATCTTTCTGAAGGTGTCACCGATGAGGGGTACTTTGTGCTTCGACAAGAAGGGAAAGTTGAGTTCGAGATATGTAGGTCCCTTCGAGATTCAGGAAAGAATAGGGACTCTAGCATATCGTCTTGCATTGCCGCCAAGGTTGGCGCAAGTGCATGACGTCTTTCACATGTCGATGTTGAGGAAATATGAACCTGACCCAACCAATGTGCTGAATTTTGAGGAGTTAGACGTGGACAATAGAGTGCCGTACGTGGAAAGACTGGTTTAAATTATGGATTAGAAAGAACAGATTCTACGCACCAAGACGATCCCGTTGGTTAAAGTGGTCTAGTAACACCATGGTATAGAAGGAGTAGCTTGGGAAATTGAAGATTTGATGAGACGACAATACCCCCACATTTTTGTTTAAAGATTTGTAATGGTTTAAATTTTGAGGACGAAATTTTTATAAGAGGGGAAGAGTTATGACATCCCGATTTTCAGGTTTTGGTTTCAATTGAATAAGTTTGGCTTTTCATTGACACACTTATAGTTCTTTTCTCTGAGTTGGCCACTCACTAGTCTATCGGGTGAAGCCATTAAGGAATCTAAATGCAATAGACTTAAGAATTTGATCAGGAATTGACTACTCGACCGTGCTAATCTGCAAGAGTCATTACGGCACCATCAAAATTGATAAGAGACCGGAGATAGGTCGATTCGATAGAGGTATGTGATTAGTGTGTGAGTGATTCCACATAATTGCAAAATTTTCGTTGAACGACACTAAACTGATTTTTTTGTCATTATTGTACCCTGTACTCATATTTGAAATCTCAAGATTTTCACGACAACTGAGAGTTGCAATGTGTCGGAGATGTACAATGTGGCTCGAAAATAATCGACCACGGGTCAATTGCATCAAAAATTCCTAAAAGTTACCCAATAGGTTTGGTCAAGCTAAAATCGCGTCTGATTAAAATTAACCGCGAATTTGAACTCGATTTTAGAAATTGAAAGTTCTGTCATGTCACAATTCATTTTAGGAATGTCGACTCACCTTCTGAAAATTTTTTCTGCAAATCAAGATTTTTGGGCGAAAATTAAAAGTAGGGCCTTTTTTACCGGGTAAAATTAGAGGGTCGTTTTTTGTCGTGTTTTTGGGATTCAAGTTGGACAAATTGACGAGGAAAATTCATGAGAGGGACGATGGCATCTTGGATGGAATTATGGACTCCAATTTAGGTCCAATTGGAGAGGAATTGAAGCAAATTGGATGGAGGTTGCCTAAAATTCGTAGGCCAAAGGTGCAGCACACTTTTGGACCATTTGGGAAGTGTGTTGAGGAAGCTTGAGGGCTGCCAAGAGACCTTGGATGACAGCCAGGGTGGTGGGCCAAGTGTGTTAGTGTTTAGATATTTTAGAGAGACTTTTGTGGCCATTGGTGGCCTCCCCTTGACCAGCAGCCCATCTTCTTCCCCTTCAGCCTTCCTTTCTCCATGTGTGTGCTATTGAGAGCTTGAGAGAACTAGGAAAACCAACCAGCAGCTCCCTCTTCACTGTCGACCACCTCTAGCTGCCATTGCCAGCTGCCCACTTGCCCGCGAGCCACGCCGACCCCCATGCACGCCGTCCGCTCGTCCAACACCGTCTCGCCTCCTATCGCACCCTGGGCCGCTGTTGAGCTTCTGTCTAGCCCATCAGAGCTTTGCCATTGCTGTTTAAGCCACCGTCTGCCAACGTTGAGCCCCGCCTGAGCCACTGTAGCCATCGCCGCCCCTCCTTGCCGCTTTCAATTGCTTGAACAGCCCCTTCAGCCCAAGGTTAATTGCCAAAGCTAGCAAGGGCCGTGAGCCTTCTAGGCCCATTTGTAGGCCCACTCAGTCCTCCGTTGGTGTCGCCGTAGGCTTAGTTATCACCCGCCTCTGCGTCGCCCTCACCGTGGACTCACCGGATCGCAAAACCGAGAAAAACGTTACCTCGACCCAGTATGATTTAGAAGAAATGAACAAAAATAGGTTAGTGAAATCGTTGTTCTTTGAAGAAAATGGATCTGGGAAAAACGTTACCTCGACCCAATATGATTTCGTGATTTTTATAAAATCATACAGTTAAAATTTGTTCGTGTGTCCTTAATGAAAGTTGTAGGTAATATTATGAGGAATAACATACTAAACATTTAGAAGAAATAAACATATTTAAGTCTGTGAAATGAGTTTCTTTTGAAAGATGATAATCTGGAAAAGATGACACCGAGAACAGGGGGAAATAATCGTTTATATATATTAACCTGGAACGATTTGGGTTTCGATTTCTTCATGAGATATTTACCTCTAAGACTTGTCTATAACATGTCAAAATTTCAAAATTTTTGGAGTTCAGTTGGGTATTTAATTTAAATTTCTTCAGAAACTGTGCAAGTTGAAATATTGAAGTTTTGAGAATTGTGATGCATGGACCGTGCTATTTTGTGTGAGATTCTTTTGGTATGGAGTTATTCATGAGATATTTGCCTTTAGGTCTCGTCTATAATGTATCAAGTTTTCAGAATTTATTAATACCGTTTACTAATTTTTCTGGAGTTTTAATTAGAGGAATGCATTCTGATTTATCCGAAACATTGATGTGTTTTGAAAAATAAATGAATTTATCCTTGTGATGTAATACTTTGAATGGTTGATTTTGCTGCATATGTGATGACATATGACATGTTATATGGTATGAAAAGTTGGTTGAGACCCTTGATATTATTGCATCAAATGCCATGTTGAAATTGAGATACATGTGTGGATATAACTTGAGAAAATAACGAGACTGTCGGAGGTGTGAGCCAACAATGCCCCGGGAGTGTTGGGATGCCTGGAGTGTGGGGGTGCCGGATGCTCGGAGTGTGTGTGCCGGATGTCCTCAGGAGTTTCGAGATGCCCGGAGTGTGGGGGTGCCGGAAGCCTTGGAGGTGTGTGCCGGGGGGATACTTTGTGATGCTAGTTGGGATACGAGATGCCCGGAGTGTGTGTGCCGGATGCCCGGAGGTGTGTGCCAGAGGTTCCTCGTGATGCCAAGTTGGATACGAGTGATAAATTGTGGGATGAAAGCACTAGGCACTGGAAAGATAAAAATTGAGACTGCACGTATGGCATGGATATATGCATGAATGCTTGATGATAAGTGCATGGCGGTATATGTACATATGGCATGGATATATGCATGAATGCTTGATGATAAGTGCATGGTGGTATATGCACATATGGCATGGTGATATATGCATGACTGTAAGGTAAGGTATGCTTGAATGCATGAATGATATGTGTTTTATTCTTCATTGTTCTGTTTGACGCATTGAGTAGTGTGGTGGATCTTTACTGTTGAGTGGTTATACTCACCCATTTTGGGGATTAACATTTCAGATTAGAAAGATGCCTTTGCTGCCGGTTGCACACGGTACTTACTATGGCATACCTACTGATGTGGATGTGGAGTGTACTGAGCATGTCTGTATCGGTGCTCCTGGTTTAGTTTTTGTTCGAGTCCGTGTCTTGGTGATGTACAGCGTGGGTCGAGCTAATGGCTCGGTTATCCAGGAGTTCATATCTGTCCATGTCCGACGCGATGGAGTTATGTTAGGGATGTTATCGCCGCTGCCACCCGATGCACCAGATTGGGTATGATGACGGTATAGCTGATGGGAGTTGACACTTTTTGGAGATAGCCGACGCTTGTTGATGGAGGGTTTATACATGTTTGATGTAGAATCAAGTCCTTTTTGGGGTGGTAGCCAAGTATAGTTAAAATCTTGGCCTTTTTGTTGTATCGACCTTGATGTCCATCATAAAAATATAAATAAGAGTGAATCGGCATTATCTTTTCTTATGGTGCGTAGTTGGTGTGTATTGCATTATGGTTATTGGAGGGAGAGATGGTGAGACTTGTTTATGCTTCCGCTAATGAGTTGCGTTGGGACCGCTTTCAAAAAAAAAAAATCCCTAGTCAAAGTGTATCGGTCTGTGAAGTTATATGAGATCAAGTAATTAAGAGAGATCACCTGTGGCGACCTCGGGCGAATCGGGGGTGCCACAGCGTTGTTTTGGTATCAAAGCAATGGTTATAGATCGGAGTGATAAGGAGCCTCACTTGGAAATTAAGGAACATGATGACAATGCACACCATAGGATATTAAATGGAATAATTGGTTAACCTTGAATAACGGGTGATGAGTATTCACTTATAGATTCCTAGTAGTTTATTATGAGTTGTTTTTAGGTACCAATAACATGTATATATTACTTATGTAGTAGTAGTTGCTTTGAATGGAGACAGTGAGTCTCAGATTTTCTTGAGGCAATGCTTGGAAATTGCAGGAAAGTCATGGTATGAGCTAGAAGTGCTCATCCATCGAGGGCTGAAGCCTTTGCTACAAGGGCTGAACCCCGAATGGAAGACATCTTGTAAGCATTAGCCAATATTGAAAATCTGATGGATAGGCAAGCGCAGCAACAACCTGGAGTAGAACATCGCCCTCAAGGACTTGTGGAACAATTTTTGAAGTTGAAACCACTTAATTTTAGTGGAATAGGAAGTCCTAAGGAGGCGGAACATTGGATTGATGGAATGGAGCGAATTTTCCGATTGTTGGAATGCAGTGATGCTGAGAAAATAGTTTTGGCAGAGTACCAGCTAGAGGGAAATGCAAAGTTTTGGTGGAGAGCTTCGAATGATACAATCTTTCCACCAGGTACTGATGTGAACTGGGAAGAGTTTGTGAGAGTTTTCAATAGGAAGCATTTCTTTGATTGTGCTAAGGACAAGAAAATCACTGAATTTGTTCAGTTGGAACAAAAGGAGCTGATAGTGGATTAGTATGAGGCAAAATTTTCTGAATTGTCTAGGTATGCTCCCAGATTGATTGAGGATCGTGAGGAGAAAGTTAAGAGATTTCTGAAAGGATTGAGGACTGATATTAGGAAACAACTAGTGTCTTTGAGTATAAGGGATTATCATGAGATTTATGAAAGGGCACAGTTAGTGGAGCAAGAGCTGGTGAGAGAGCGATCAGAGTTTAAGAGACAGCCGAACTTTAGTGATGTGAGAAAGGGTAAGAGACCCTATCCTGGTCAAGGTTAGACTTGGAATGCGAAGAAAAAGAGCAATTTTGGAAATTTTGGAAGAGCTAAGGATGGCCTGAATATAGGGAAGGCACCCTATCAGCCTGATGTTTGTCGAAGGTGTGATGGGAGGCATGGCCCAGGACCCTGCAATGGACGACTGAGATGTTATGGTTGTGGACAAGTGGGTCATCTTAGGAGGAATTGCCCACAAGAAATGTCGCAAATGAGTGTTGGCTCGGTGCGACAGGCATAGCAGAGTGCTGTTAGACTAAACCTACCAAGGAATCCTTAGAGGCCACCAGCATAAGGAAGGGTGTATGCGGTCACCCAAGAGGAAACAGAAGTTTCCAGAAATGTTATATCAGGTACGATTTTCATAAATGGCAAAAAGGTATATGCATTGTTTGACACGGGTGCTACGCATTCATTTATATCTGAAAGATATAGGCAATTGAGTGAAATAGAAGTTACGCCTCTTGAGACGCCTCTTTGTGTTTCCACGCCTTTAAAGAATATGGTATTATCTATGATGATGTGTGCAAAATGTAAGATAACTATAGAAGAGCGAGATATAGAAATAGACTTAGTCGTAATGACTATGTATGACTTTGATGTTATCATAGGAATGGACTGGCTCCATAAGCATAGGGCTAAGGTGGATTGCTATAGGAAAGTGATCCAGTTCATGTTGCCTGATCAGTTTAGTTTCGAATTTTTCGAAGGACGGATAAGCCCCTCTATAGCCATTATTTCGATGGTAGAAGCTTGTGAACTACTTGACGAAGGATGTCAAGGATACCTAGCAGTGGTAAGAGACCTTACTAAGAAAGAAGCTGAAATCGGTGAGATTCAAGTAGTCAAGGAATTTCAGGATGTGTTTCCTGAGGAGTTGTCTGGATTACCACCAGAGCGGGAAATTGAGTTTGAAATTAAACTAATGCTTGGAACAGGACCTATATCGAAAGCCCCGTATAGGATGGCCTTAGTCGAGTTGAAGGAATTGAAGGTGCAACTACAAGAGTTGCTTGACAAAGGATTCATTAGGCCAAGTGCTTCACCTTGGGGTGCACCAGTCTTGTTTGTGAAAAAGAAGGATGGGTCGATGTGTTTGTGTATTGATTATAGACAGCTGAATCAAGTAACTATAAAGAATAAGTATCCTTTGCCTAGAATTGATGATTCATTTGATCAATTGCAAGGAAGTTCAGTCTTTTCTAAGATTGACTTGAGATCGGGATACATCATGTTAAGGATTAAGAAATAAGACATTCCTAAGACTGCATTTAAGACTTGTTATGGACATTATGAGTTCTTAGTTATGCCTTTTGGATTGACAAATGCATCAGCTGCATTCATGAATTTAATGAATAGGATATTTAAGCCTTATTTGGATCAGTTTGTGATTGTTTTCATTGATGATATTATGGTATATTCTAGAGAACCTAAAGAGCATGAGCAACACTTGAGCATAGTTTTGCAAGTTCTAAGAGATCATAAGTTGTATGCCAAATTCAGCAAATGTGAATTTTGGCTGGACCGAATAGCATTTTTGGGACACATGGTGTCAGGAGGAGGAATTTCAGTGGACCCGGCGAAAGTTGAGATGGTAATAAATTGGCCGAGACCAACGACACCCACTAAGATACGGAGTTTCTTAGGATTGGCTGGTTATTATAGGAGATTTATTGAAGGATTTTCACGACTAGCAGGCCCCTTAACAAAATTGACTCGAAAGAATGTACGATTTGAATGGAATGGAGATTGTGAAAGGAGCTTTCAGGGACTTAAAAGAAAATTGACTTTGGCTCCAATCCTGACTATACCGTCTGGGTTTGATGGTTTTACGGTATATAGTGATGCATCTCACAAAGGACTGTGATGTGTTTTGATACAGCATGGCAAGGTTATAGCCTATGCATCAAGGCAATTGAAACCTCATGAGCTGAATTACCCAACGCATGATTTAGAATTGGCAGCTATAGTGTTTGCTTTGAAGATAAGAAGATACTATCTGTATGGAGAAAGGTTTGTAAACTATATAGATCATAATAGCTTAAAATATCTATTTTCACAAAAGGAATTGAATATGAGACAAATGAGGTGGATGAAGTTATTGAAAGATTATGACTGTGAGATACAATACCATCCAGGAAAGGCAAATAAAGTCGCAAATGCCCTTAGTCGAAAGCCGGCTATGGACATGGCTAGCCTGAGAATAACATAGTGGAATCTGTTAAAGTCTATTGTGGATTCAGACTTCAAATTGGAGATGGATTGCCTTATTGGTATGCTTACTGCATTAAGGATTGAACCCAAAATTATTCAGAAAGTTAAGATCCTGCGAGAATCTGACCCAGAGATTATGAAAGTAAGAGATGCGGTGTCTTTAGGGAAAAGACCATAATTTCAAGTCTCTAAAGATGGTGTGATAAGATGCCAAGGACGACTTTGTGTTCCCGATAATGAAGAAGTGAAGAAGGAAATTTTATCGGAGGCACATAAGAGCAATTATAGTATTCATCCCGGAAGTACAAAGATGTACAGGAATTTGCGTCAGCAATTTTGGTGGAATGGCATTAAGAAGGATATAGCTAAGCATATTTCTCAATGTTTAATGTGTCGGCAAGTAAAGGCGGAACACCGCAAACCTGCAGAACTATTGAGACCATTGGATATACCAGAGTGGAAATGGGAGCATGTTGGACTTTGTGCAAGGACTGCCAAGGACATCAAATGGTCACGACTCTATTTGGGTAATAGTGGATCGTTTGACGAAGTCTGCTCATTTCCTAATTGTCTGCGTAGACTACTCGATGAGTAAACTTGCTAAAATGTATGTAAGCTAGGTAATACGCTTGCATGGTATTCCTGTAACGATCACCTTTGATCGAGACTCTAGGTTTACTTCAAATTTTTTGGCGAAGTCTTCAAGATGCCTTAAGGACAAAGCTTCAATTTAGTACTGCTTTTCATCCTCAAATAGATGGACAAACAGAAAGAGTGATTTAGACTCTAGAAGATATGCTGAGAGCATGTGTCATTGACTTTAAAGGAAATTAGGATGAGAATTTACACCTGATAGAGTTCGCCTACAACAATAGTTTTCAGAAAAGTATAGACATGGCTTCGTATGAGGCATTATATGGAAGAAGATGCAAGACCCCTATCTGTTGGAATGAAGTAAGTGAAAAAAAACTGACAGGACCTGAGATAGTACAAGTTACTACAGAAGTGGTCGAGATAATCAGGAAAAGACTTAAGACAGCCCAGAATAGGCAGAGAGACTATGCTGATAGGCATAGAAGGCCATTAAAGTTTAATGTGGGCGATCACATATTTCTTAAGGTATCTCCAATGAAAGGAATATCTCGATTTGGAATGAAGGGTAAGTTAAGCCCTAGATTTGTTGGACCTTTTGAGATACTTGAAAGAATAGGAGATGTAGCGTATCATTTGGCGCTGCCTCCTAAATTGGGAAATTTACATAATGTGTTTCATGTGTCAATGTTGAGAAAGTACCAGCCGGATCCTGGTCACATACTCGATCATGAAGCCATCAAAGTAGATGAGAAAGTGAGGTACATCGAAGAGCTTGTGCAAGTACTGGATCGAAAAGAGCAAGTTCTTAGGACTAAGAAGATTCATTTGGTTAAGATATTATGGCGACATCATGGTATGGAGGAAGCCACATGGGAGAGTGAAAACGAGATGAGGGAAAGGTACCCTCACTTGTTTGAGAAGACATAGGTAATATCTAATTTCGAGGACGAAATTCTCTAAGGAGGGGAGAATTGTGGCATCCTAAAATCTCGTGACAACCTCTGGAGTACCATGAACCATGCTTAGGTAATGGAAGTGCCATTTGATTTTGTATTAGCCATTGAATTAATGAATTTCAATTAATTTAAGGCCGAGCATTGTAATGGATGATTGTTTGGATGGAATTGTGTCTTCAAGTGACCCAAGAATTTTATTAAGGTGCAAATTGACATAGAAATCTTATTCTTGGTGGTGCACTTTATAAGTAGAACTTTATTGATTTAAATTACAAAGTTTTGTGGATTTATAAGTTGAAATTAGGTGTTAATTTAAATGAGGGTTAAATGGAATAGGAATAGGAGAGGATGGGTTGATTTTTAGGCCTAAAGACCGTCCAACCAGCCCACGCCAGCCCCTTGGTCGACCGGCCCATGAAGGCCCAAGACCGGCCCAACATTGAAGCCCATAAACCCTTGCATGTGAGCTGCCAAGTGGCATGGAGGAGAAGCCAAGTGTGGCTGCCCCCATTGGCTTCCTTGGGCGGCTTCATGCAATCAAATGATTGCAAATGATTGTAGGGGAGGAAAGCTAAAGAGAGGGAGGCGGAATGATGAAGGGGAATCAACCGAGAGAGAGAGAGAGAAAGGGAAACCGAGAGAGAGGAAGCGGGCGTGTGAAAGGAAGGAGGAGGATCGTCCGCCTAGCTCGCCTTCGTCCGTTCGCCACTTTGCCGCCATTCTTGTTGCTATTTGTGCTTAAGTTTAAGGCAAGTGAAGTCCTAAAACCTACCCCTTGTATTGTTGTGTGTATGTGTAGTAGATGGTAAGTCTTGGTTGTGGTAGATGGGATGAGATTTTGGAGCTTTGAAGAGAGATTCGTTGGCCATGCATGCTGTTTCTGGAAAGACCAGTCCGACCATCCATGAGTTTGTGTGCTGCATGTGACTTTTTAGTTGGAATCTCATTTCGATTTCTGCATGAAAAGTTGTAGAGAACACCTTCTTGAGGAACAACATACTAAAATTTGAGGCAAAACGAACAAGTATTGGTTAGTGAAATGATTTTTCTTTGGAGAAATTAGATCTGGAATTCGTTGTGCTGACCTTTAGAGATTTCGTGATCTGTAAAGTAACTTTCTTGTGAAAATCTCACTTTGATCTCTTAATGAAAGTTGTAGTGTACTTCTTGAGGTAGAACATATAAAAAATTTAGAGGAAATGAACAAAAATAGATTGGCGAAATCGTTGTTCTTTGAAGAAACTGGATCTGGGAAAAACGTTACCTCGACCCAGTATGATTTCGTGATTTTTATAAAATCATACAGTTAAAATTTGTTCGGTGTGTCCTTAATGAAAGTTGTAGGTAATATTCTGAGGAATAACATACTAAAAATTTAGAAGAAATGAACATATGTAAGTCGGTGAAATGAGTTTCTTTTGAAAGATGATAATCTGGAAAATATGACACTGAGAACAGGGGGAAATAATCATTTATATCTATTAACCTAGAACAATTTGGGTTTCAATTTCTTTAGAAACTGTGCAAGTTGAAATATTGAAGTTTTGAGAACTGTGATGCATGTACCGTGCTGTTTTGTGTGAGATTCTTTTGGTATAGAGTTATTCATGAGATATCTGCCTTTAGGTCTCGTCTATAATGTATCAGGTTTTCAGAATTTATTAATACCATTTACTGATTTTTCTGGAGTTTTAATTAGAGGAATGCATTCTGATTTATCCGAAACATTGATGTGTTTTGAAAAATAAATGAATTTATCCTTGTGATGTAATACTTTGAGTGGTTGATTTTGCTGCATATGTGATGACATATGGCATGTTATATGGCATGAAAAGTTGGTTGAGCCCCTTGATATTATTGCATCAAATGCCATGTTGAAATTGAGATACATGTGTGGATATAACTTGAGAAAATAACGAGATTGTCGGAGGTGTGAGTTAACAATGCCCCGGGAGTATTGGGATGCCCGGAGTGTGGAGGTGCTAGATGCCCAGAGAGTATGTGCCGGATGTCCTCGGGAGTTTCGAGATGCCCGGAGTGTGGGGGTGCCGGAAGCCTTGGAGTTGTGTGTCGGGGGGATACCTCGTGATGCTAATTGGGATACAAGATGCTCGGAGTTTGTGTGCCGGATGCTCGGAGGTGTGTGCCAGAGGTTCCTCGTAATGCCAAGTTGGATACGAGCGATAAATTGTGGGATGAAAACACTGGTCCCTGGAAAGATAAAAATTGAGACTGCACAATGGCATGGATATATGCATAAATACTTGATGATAAGTGCATGGTGGTATATGCACATATGGCATGGATATATGCATGAATGCTTGATGATGAGTGCATGGTGGTATATGCACATATGGCTTAGATATATGCATGAATGCTTGATGATAAGTGCGTGGTGGTATATGCACATATGGCATAGTGATATATGCATGGCTGTAAGGTAAGGTATGCTTGAATGCATGAATGATATGCGTTTTATTCTTGATTGTTCTATTTGACGCATTGAGTAGTGTGGTGGATCTTTACTGCTGAGTGGTTGTACTCACCCCTTTTGGGGATTAACATTTGAGATTAGAAAGATGCATTTGCTGTCGGTTGCACGCGGTACTTACTATGGCATACCTACTGATGTGGATGTGGAATGTACTGAGCATGTCTGTGTCGGTGCTCCTGGTTTAGTTTTTGTTCGAGTCCGTGTCCTAGTGATGTACGATGTGGGTCAAGCTGATGGCCCGGTTATCCAGGAGTTTATATCTGTCCATGTCCGATGCGATGGAGTTATGTTAGGGATGTTGCCGCCGCCGCCGCCCGATGCACCGAATTGGGTATGATGGCGCGTATAGCTTATGGGAGCTGACACTTTTTGGAGATAGCCGACACTTGTTGATGGAGGGTTTATACATGTTCGATGTAGAATCGAGTCCTTTTTGGGGTGGTAGCCAAGTATAGTCAAAATCTTGGCCTTTTTGTTGTATCAACCTTGATGTCCATCCTGAAAATATAAATAAGAGTGAATCGGCATTATCTTTTCTTATGGTGCGTAGTTGGTGTGTATTGCATTGTGGTTATTGGAGGGAGAGATGGTGAGACTTGTTTATGCTTCCGCTAATAAGTTGCACTGGGACCGCTTTCAAAAAAAAAAAATCCCTAGTTAAAGGGTATCGGTCTGTGAAGTTATATGAGATTGAGTAATTAAGAGAGATCACCTGTGGCGACCTCGGGCGAATCGGGGGTGCCACAAAAATGGGCCAAGTGCATTATCTTAATTGAGACATTTGAGTACAATACATGATGTCCTTGGCCGTAATTGAGTGGACGTGTGTTGGTTAAAAGAACCCGTCGGGAGCGCTTACACCAAACGTTACCCCTATATGGGTTGCCCCTAGACAACAGAAGCGGGTTGTAGTAGATTCTGAATTGATGCTCCTTCGAGATTGTCGTTTGATAGAGACTTTGTTGTGCTCAATGGGGTGAGACGATGCCTGACTACCCCAGAAGACCGTCGAACATTGAGTAGGTCATGCTTATTGGGCCGAGATCAAAACTAGGAACGCAAGACTGGTTGAATTAGAAGCGTTGGATTATGGGACAAAATTGTGTGACATGGTATGGGACATGTCATAACAATTTGACCCTATAATCAAGTTCCCTGTGATTGTTTGAGATTGAGTGTGGCGTTTCAATTACTTGAACTTGATTACTGCTCATGTCTATGTTATGAATTGTGCTGACATGCAAGGAGGAGTTGAGACGAGGTGAGTCTTTATTGCTGTACGGTTATGTGGTTAGGACGCCTCTAGGCGTATTTTCTTCCTAGTCGAAGTTTAGGGGGTGAACTTGTTAAGACATTGTCTCACCCTGTCGTGGGCTCATTTCTTTTCAGGTCCTTAGATGGAGCAGCGTCATGTATGCTATGGGGTTCCGAGGGAGGTAGATTTCTAGCGTTCCTATTTCCCAGTTTCTGGGACCGACCTAACCTGTGAGCTTGTGGAGTCCACTGTTTGGGTCGATGAGGGTCTACCCCACCTAGTACCTCATCGTTTCAAGGTGTGGTACCTTCACAAGTATGATGGGAGTCGAGAGGGTCCTATAGGTGGTTTTGATGGGCCTCCCGTCGACACAAGGGAATGGGAGATAGGGCACCCTTTGGACATCGACACCCTTGATGGTGCCGTGGAGGACCTGGAGCCGAGGACTAGAGAGCCTGGAGTTTAAAGTCTCCGTAGTCCCTTTTTACTCTAGACTTCTGTATATGTCTTTTGGTAGACTTTTGTATATGACTCAGTGTGTATATAAAAGCGTGTTTTGGTTGTGAATCTATCTTCCTGCTTTTCTATCCCATGCTGTTTACTATCAAGGGATTTGTTTATTCGCTTCCGCGTGTGCAATAAATTGAATGGGTTGGCGACGCATCCTGGGACATCACAAATTTTATCGACCACCGAGAGATGGGCACGCGCGTACAGGGCGTGACATGATGAGCATGAGATTGGTCAATAGAATGGACCATTAACATGTGATTTGAGTTTGGTTAATGGAGTGAACCATTAACATGTGAATTGAGATTAGTCGATGGAGTAGATCATTGACGTGTGATTAAATGAGATTAGTTAATGGAATAGACCATTGATAGTTGATTTGTTATTATGAATAGATTTTATTATTGATTTTTGTGGCATCCTAAAATCTCGTGACAACCTCTGGAGCACCATGAACCATGATTAGGTAATGGAAGTGCCGTTTGATTTTGTATTAGCCATTGAATTAATGAATTTCAATTAATTTAAGGCCGAGCATTGTAATGGATGATTGTTTGGATGGAGATTATCTACAAGTGAACTAAGGATTTTATTTAGGTGCAAATTGGCATAGAAATCTTATTCTTGGTGGTGCACTTTATAAGTAGAATTTTATTGATTTAAATTACAAAGTCTTGTGGATTTATAAGTTGAAATTAGGTGTTTGTTTAAATAAAGATTAAATGGGATAGGAATAGGAGAGGGTGGGCTGATCTTTAGGCCCAAAGACCATCCAACCAGCCCACACCAGCCCCCTATTTGACCGGCCCATGAAGGCCCAAGGCCGGCCCAGCCTTGAAGCCCATCAACCTTGCATGTGAGCTACCAAGTGGCATGGAGGAGGAGCCAAGTGTGGCTGCCCCCATTGGCTTCCTTGGGCGGCTTCATGCAATCAAATGATTGCAAATGATTATGGGGGAAGAAAAGAAAAGAGAGGGAGGCGGATGATGGAGAGAGAGAGAGAGAGAGAGAGAGAGTACCGTCTGAGAGAGAAAGGGAACCGAGAGAGAGGAAGAGAGAAAGAGAAGAAGTGGGCGTGCGAGAGGAAGAGGAAGACTGTCTGTTCGCCGCTTTGCCGCTGTTCTTGTTGCTGTTTGTGCTTGAGTTTAAGGCAAGTGAAGTCCTAAACCTACCCCTTGCATTGCTGTGTGTATGTGTAGTAGATGGTAAGTCTTGGTTGTGGTAGATGGGATGAGATTTCGGAGCTTTGAAGAGAGATTTGTTGGTCATGCATGCTGTTTCTGGAAAGACTAGTTCGACCGTCCGTGAGTTTGTGTATTGTATGTGACTTTTTAGTTGGAATCTTGTTTCGATTTCTTCATGAAAGTTGTATAGAACACATTGAAGAACAACATACTAAAATTTGAGGCAAAACGAACAAGTATTGGTTAGTGAAATGATTTTTCTTTGGAGGACTTAGATCTGGAATTCGTTGTGATGACCTTTAGAGATTTCGTGATCTGTAAAGTAACTTTTTTGTAAAACTCTCACTTTGATCTCTTAATGAAATTTGTAGTATACTTCTTGAGGTAGAACATATCAAAATTTCAGAGGAAATGAACAAAGATAGGTCGGTGAAATCGTTGTCTTTTGAAGAAACTGGATCTGGGAAAAACACTACTTCGACACAGTATGATTTCGTGATTTTTTTATAAAATCATACAGTTAAAATTTGATCATGTGTCCTTAATGAAATTTGTATTTAATATTCTGAGGAATAACATAATAAAATTTTAGAAGAAATGAACATATGTAGGTTGGTGAAATGAGTTTCTTTTGAAAGATGATAATCTGGGAAAAGATGACACCGAGAACAGGGGGAAATAATCATCTATATCTATTAACCTAGAACGATTTGGGTTTCGATGTCTTCATGAGATATTTACCTCTAGGACTTTTCTATAACATGTATAAATTTCAGGATTTTTGGAGTTTATTTGGGTATTTAATTTAAATTACTCCCGAAACTGTGCAAGCTGAAATATTGAAGTTTTGAATTCTGTGATGCATGGACCATACTATTTTGTGTGAGATTCTTTTGGTATGGAGTTATTCATGAGATATCTTCTTTTAGGTCTCATCTATAATGTGTCAAGTTTTCAGAATTTATTAATTTCATTTACTAATTTTTCTAGAGTTTTAATTAGAGGAATGCATTCTGATTTATCTGAAACATTGATGTGTTTTGAAAAATGAATGAAATTATCCATGTGATGTAATACCTTGAGTGGTTGATCTTGCTGCATATGTGATGACATATGACATGTTATATGGCATGAAAAATTGGTTGAGATCTTTGATATTATTGCATCGAATATTATGTTGAAAATTGAGATACATGTGTGGATATAACTTGAGGAAATAACGAGACTGTCGGAGGTGTGAGTCAATAATGCCTCGGGAGTTTCGAGATGCCCAGAATGGGGGGTGTTGGATGCCCGGAGTGTGGGGGTGCTGGATGTCCTCAGGAGTTTCGAGATGCCCGGAGTGTGGGGGGTGCCGGAAGCCTCGGAGGTGTGTGCCGAGGGGATGCCTCGTGATGCTAGTTGGGATACGAGATGCCCGGAGTGTGGGGGTGCTGGATGCCCGGAGGTGTGTGCCAGAGGTTCCTTGTGATGCCAAGTTGGATACGAGCGATAAATTGTGGGATGAAAACACTGTTCCCTGGAAGGATAAAAATTGAGACTGTATCATATGGCATGGTGATATATGCATGAATGCTTGATGATGAGTGCATGGTGATATATGCACATATGGCATGGAAATATGCATGAATGCTTGATGATGAGTGCATGGTGGTATATGCACATATGGCATGGATATATGCATGAATGCTTGATGATGAGTGCATGGTGGTATATGCACATATGGCATGGTGATATATGCATGATTGTAAGGTAAGGTATATTTGAATGCATGAATGATATGTGTTTTATTCTTGATTGTTCTGTTTGACGCATTGAGTAGTGTGGTGGATCTTTACTGCTGAGTGGTTGCACTCATCTCTTTTGGGGATTAACATTTCAAATTAGAAAGATGCCTTTGCTGCTGGTTGCACGTGGTACTTACTATGGCATACCTACTGATGTGGATGTGGAGTGTACTGAGCATGTCTATGTTGGTGCTCTTGGTTTAATTTTTGTTCGAGTCCAAGTATTGATGATGTACGACGTGGGTCGAGCTAATGGCCTGGTTATCGAGGAGTTTTTATCTGTCCATGTTCGACATGACGGAGTTATGTTAGAGATGTTACTGCCGCCGCCACCCGATGCACCGGATTGGGTATGATGGCGCGTATAGCTGATGAGAGCTGATACTTTTTGGAGATAGCCGACGCTCGTTGATGGAGGGTGATACATGTTCGATGTAGAATTGAGTCCTTTTTGGGGTGGTAGCCAAGTATAGTTAAAACCTTGGCATTTTTTGTTGTATCGACCTTGATGTCCATCATGAAAATATAAATAAGAGTGAATCGGCATTATCTTTTCTTATGGTGCATAGTTTGTGTGTATTGCATTATGGTTATTGGAGGGAGAGATGGTGAGACTTGTTTATGCTTCCGCTAATAAGTTGCGCTAGGACCGCTTTCAAAAAAAAAAAAATCCCTAGTCAAAAGGGTATCGGTCTGTGAAGTTATATGAGATCGAGTAATTGAAAAGAGATCACCTGTGGCGACCTCAGGCGTGTCAGGGGTGCCACAATTTTACATAGAAAAGTTTGTTGGCAAGGTATCATCTACTGTTGATATATTACGTGTATAATACTCTAACCTTAGATTGATAAATGGTGATATTGTGTTTGTAAAAGTGCATAGTGAATGTTCGATCTAATTAAAATAGATACACTACTCATTGAGCTATGGTCACTCACCCCTCTATTTTTTTTTTTTCAATCTTTTTGAGGTTCTTTAGCTAGCGATTAGTAATACAAGAGAGATATTGAAGAGGAGACTTTTGAGAGTTGGATTTTTGTGATTTGAGGTTGCATACTTTGGGTGGAAGGACAGCCATGTCATCCCCTATTCTTGATGGTTTTGGGGTTTGACAATTATACTAACTAAAATTAGTCATTTCATGTATTCGACAAATGCACAAATTGATTATCTTATTTTCACTTATTGAAATTTCAAAAATTATTTTTTTCTATCTTATAAACAACATCAAGAAACAAGTTCAAATATTGACATATGTTACTTTTCCATATATAAGTGTGCAAAATTTATTTACCCTATGTGAATAAATTATTTTCATTGATTGATAGCTCATTATATTGTGATAAGGTGATTTTGCAAAATCTTTTCATTCTCATTTTTTTCATATATGCAAATGAGCAGTTTATTAATCTTGCTCTATCAAAACCCTCTTTTCAATTTCTCCTAAACATTTCTATTTCATTAAGTTCAAAAAGAAAATGGCCAAATAAAAAATTAACTAAGTAAACCGTTAACAATTATTATAGTCTCAGGAACCTTTATATGTATATATGTACACTATAACTATAATATTAGTAAATGTTGTTAGTATCAAGGTAAAGGACCAATGAATATGTGCTCAGAGTGTTAACCAAAAAGAACCTTAAGTTTGTAAAAATTTAAGGGATAATTATCAAAAAGTTCCAAAATTTATTATACTTTTGTCAATTCAGTCCTAAACTTTTCAATTATGCCAATTAAGTCTATAAGGTCAATTTTAGCAGGAAACGCTAACATTGACACTGGCCATTCTAATGGCCGGTGATAACATGCACAATTTTTTTTTTAATTTTTGAATATTTTTTCGAATTTTTATTATTTTTTTCTTTTCTTCTCAGCCATAGTAAATAAAAAGGAAAAAAGGAAAAAAGAAGAAAGGAAAAAGAAAAGAATCACCAAGGGCTCGGCCACCCTTCTAGCCATAGTAAAAACAAGTAAAGAATGAAAAGAGAAGAAAAGAAAAAAAAAAAAGGAAAAATAAAATAAAAATTCAAAAAAATATAAAAAATTGTCCACGTCAGCATTGGCCATACTAAATAAAATGGTCAACATCTATGTCGGTGATTTATAGCCAAAATTGACTAGATAAACTCAATTGGTATAATTAAAAGGTTTATGAATGAATTGGCAAAAAGTACAATATATATGACTTTTTTGAGTAATTTTTCCAAAAAATTAGGGTAACAAATTACAAAATTGATGTATATTAGTATAGTTTACTATTTAATAAATTTTTATTTAGAATGATGAAAAGGGAAAAATGAATTAAGAAAGAGAGGAAAAAAAATAAAAGAATTTGCAAACAAAAATGACGAAAGAGTATTGTGAGAATTTCTTACTATCTCCATTTGAGCAATTTTGAGGTTCATTTACATTGCATGATAGGAAGTGATTTTTTTTTCAAAGATAGGATGTGATTTTTTTTTTTTGACAAAGATATGATGTGAATGTATTAAGCTTTATCATTACAATTCACAAAATCTAAATGTAGCAAAATCCGTGATTTCATATCTTATTCTATCTAGTTCTATCATAACTAGAAATCTGAATGACCAAACAAAATCCAAACTCACATAGAGATTTCCTATTAGGGATGTCCACTCTTTATCAATGGATGTATGAAAATTCGGAAATAAAGAAAAAAAAAAAGATGGAATGAGAAAGTTTTCTAACTAAGGAAACCGCTTTTCTCGTAGGATTTAGAAAGGAAAATGCCCATAGAGTTTCCTAATTTGTTGCAGGTATATGATTATATTCAATCATGAGAGTTGGTATTCAAGCCATTGGTGTATGGTGGTGCGCCTTGCATGCGCAAATTCAAGGTACAATTTAGCCCGGAATTATATTCGAGTGCGAATTCAAGAGTATTTGGTAGCTAATAAATTTTGTGGCAAGATTTGTTAGTTCATTTAAGAGATTGAGAAATTATTACAAGTGGAAGAATTAAATACTGTGTTATTTTGTGTAATTGGAAGTTAGAAAACACAGACAAATGCTTGTTTGACTTAGGTGTGATTATAATATTTATTTGATCACGTGGTTTATAGTGGAGTCTTATGTTATTCTTCCCACAGAGCAGGTCATATCGATTGAACCGCATAAATTCAGTATTTGATTTATTTCTTGTGTTGTTTATTTTATTGTTCGATAACTTGTTTTTCGTAATAGATAACAGAGATCAATAACTTAGAAATATATAGAGATTCTTCTCGACGGCAACAGACTCTAGGCCCAGGAAAAGTAAAGCAACCCCACCTATTTATGTGGAACTCACCTTAAAAATACATTTGATCAAACCATTAATTAAGTGCCTCCAAAAATGACATGATCGTTTAAGAAGGTGCCCCCACAGCAACCCGAAAAAACAGAAGGAGATTTGGCTAAAAAAGGATGAAAGATTCATTCAGTAAAGACTTTCTTATTAATTTATACTTCGTTCCTTATTAATAGAAACAGTCCATGTTCATATTCCAATCCTTTATTTTTTTCAAAGAGTATTTAGGTAACTATTTTTCGCTCTTTGATGACTTCCCTTGTAAATGCCCAATGGAAAAAAATTAGGTCATCTCCTACAAGAAGCAACAAAATAAATATAAGAACCTTGCTAGGAAGACTGGTATGGCTATTCCCAATCAATATCGGTGTGATTGTGGCCACAAAAGGCGTTTTCAAAGAATGGGCAATCGGAAATCCCTAATACACTTATACCAGAAGCCACGAAACCTTAGAAGTTGAGTCTTACGGTCTTTGATCTGATAAGAACCCTTCAACGTACTAATCACGTTTCTTGAGAGCTTCGAATTCCTATCCAAGAGTGAAATGCCTTGTTGCTTTCTTTTCCTGATATTAGGCTGGCTCATTGGTATAGGGAGGCTAATTTGGTGGCAGATTGATTGGCCAAAGGCTGTAGGAGACCTTCACAGAATTTGGCTTTCTACTCCTCCCCAAGTTCTTTTGGACCTTCTTTGTACCAAAGCCAACTTGTTGGGCTCATTTGGCATTTAGCCTAGTTCTAAATTCAATAAAGTTTCAGGCCCAAAAAAAAAAGAAAAGAATGGCAATCAGAGGAAATTTTGGAAATTATAAAATAGGATTTTTATTGTACTAAAGAATCTTTCGTTTTTGTTTTATGGCACATTCAATATAGTTAGGACAAACAATGGTGGCCTCTTACGATTAACAAATTTATACTTTTTTCTATTACGAAATTTCATGACATCATGATTATAAAAAATAACATGTTACATTGTTTTGCACTTGCTTATGAAGCAAATGCCATATACACAAACGGAAAATCATCAAAACAGTTATAAATCTATTGTAATTTTTCCAAGTCAGTTCTAAAACTTTTTTTTGGCCAATTTAGTTAGCCAAATTTGGCTAGCTGGCACTAACATGGATGCCGGCCGACGCTAATGTAGCAATTTAAAAATAATATTTTATCTTTACGAGCTTTTTATTAATGTTTTCTTTTTTTTTCTTCTTTATCTTTTGGCCGACAAGGTTGAGGCCTAGCCATCGCGGGCAAGCTTGCCCTCATCGTCATAGGCAAGTTTGCCTTCATCGTCGCTAGGCGAGGTCGAGCCCCCCACACCTAGATCTAGGAAGGCCAAGCCTTGCCGTTGCGGCACTAGACGACCTCTCCCTTGCCGTCCCAAGTGAGCTTGCCCTCACTATCGCTACACTACAACGGCAAGGCTCACCCTCCCCAGATTTGGGCGAGAGCGAGCCTCACCATGGCTAGGCGAGGGCAAGTCGTCATTGGGTGAGGGCAAGGTTGCCCAGCACCATGATAGCAAGAATTCAAAAAAGGAAAAAAAAAAAATTAAAATTAATAAAAGAATTCGAAAAAATAAAATATTATTTAAAAATTGTCACATTAGCGTTGGTCAAACGATTGGCATTGGCCAGCATCCATGTCAATCCTCATTGGCCAAATTTGGTCAGATAAACTGAATTGACACAATTCCAAAAGATTTATTACTAAATTGAAAAAAAAAAGTTTAGGATTAAATTGGAAAAATTACAATAGGTTTAGGATTGTTTTAATAATTTTTCCTCTTTGCAAAATACCGTATAAAGCAAAAGAATAGCATTTGCTCTTGGTTACGATTAAACATTTCAACATCGTAAAATATATTGATAAATTTAAGACGTTTTGCATTTTAGTTTCGATAGGCAAAATGTTGTAAACTAGAGGGGTACTCTTTTGAACATTTTTATCTTAAATACAATTAGATGAAGTAAGCACCTTTATAATGTCATAAAGCTAAAAATTTGCATTTTACGACATTCTACACTTGTCTATCACGAAATGATACCCACCCGTGAGCAGCTGCGTTGGTTGAGAGTCTCTCATTCATCGTCGAGATCGAGGGTTCAAAACTCGCAGTTGCTAGCGATTTAAGTGGGAGGCCCTGGCTGTGGGATGCTGGGCTAGTTTTCCCTAAGGTATAGGAGCCCGGTCCTTCAGTGCCATTCGAGCACGGGGGCTCATGGTGGAGTTCTCGGTTACCAAAAAAAAAAAAATGATATGTATAGGCTTTTGATATATCATAAAATAAAAAGATTCATGTTTGGTATTTGGCACTAATTTATTAATTAAAACACAATTGACCATCTTAACTGGGATGATGAGTTATCAACACTCAAATGTCATTAATTTAGTAACATGAAAATGATTTACATCGAATCTTGTAGAATGATATAATATAAGCTATTGACTCGCCGATTAATTATACTTATTTTTTCTTTCTTTTTCTTTCTCTTAAGAAACCCGCCGAGTTTTTTTTTTTTTTAGGGAAAGTTCATGCCGAAACGTTTGGATTAAATAAAAATTGATTTCCCATTAAACCGGATAATCAGGTTACCCGCTTTCAAGGAGAAATTAACTAGTTGAGATGGCTCCGTCACTTCAGTAAAAATAATGGACCTGTCTCATACTCATTTCCCTACATATAATCCTAGACTACCGAACGGCCTAGATAACTCTGTTTTTGGTGTTGACGACTAAAGATTCAATTATAGTTACAAAAGGTTGACTTTAGGCTTGGTAAATAAGGTTGCTGGTTGGAGCAAAATCTTAGCATGCAAATTAACAACAATCTCCTTTAAGAAAGTAGCAACAACTTCAGATTCAAGGTCAAACTCAAATGGCGATCCTTAAGATCCTACATGAACTGCCATTGAATGTTCTTGAAGATTACGTGATCTTCTCGCATATAAAATGGGGATTGTACAGAAACTAACCACGAAAAAAGTTCAGCTCTTTCAACGAGAACCAACCAAAAAGAAAAGCTTGTGCTTGTTATATAAAAGGAAAGAAAAAAAAAAAACAAAGAGCAAAAATTTAGAGTAAATATTGTCCGTGTCTCTTTTGCTACTATTTTTTTTCCTTATTTTGGGCAACTTGTAAGTTAGTCAATCCACCCACTTCTTTAAAAGATCGAATTTCCTCCTCTCCTTGGGAAATTGTAAGTCAATATACAATGCTAATCATCTCTCGATTTTGATCTTTCAATAGATTCACATGCTTCTTGTGCTCATGTAGGTGCAATAAACCAAAACATCTCATAGAACATGCTTAATATTCTAAAGAGGTGAAGCAAAGTTAGCTTGACTCTGTACGGGCTGTCTGAGTTGATTTTCACTTCTTGTTCCTTTGTAAACTTAAATCTTGCAGTTCATGCATTTTAACTTTTCTTTCTTACTCGAAACTTTCAAAACTTTCACAACACCTAAATATTGATAAGTAGATTCTCATATTATTTGTTTATAAATTTTTCAAGTTTAAATAATATTTTAAATTTAAGTGAGAAATAGGATAGAAAGAAAAAAGAACAAAAGAACAAAAATAAGAAAACTCATAAAATTAAGCAAAACAATGTCATTTTGACTAAATTTGTGCACATTAGATCACCGGCTGTGACATGTATGGTGGCCGGCGATGATAGGATTCCCCATATTAATAATTTCAAGTAAGTTTTAGTTGAAAGACTGAGACTACATTTTCACTTAAATGTTTGGGACTACATCAAATCAATTGAAATGTTTAAGAATTAATTGGAATTCGCACAATAAGTTTAGAATTGAAATTATAATTTTTCCCTTCTTTTTAGCTTTTGGTTTATATTGAAGGTACCCAGTTGCAAATATATTTCACTTAGATCGCTACAATCTAGCTATTATCTAGGGAAATGTCGTTTTGATAGTTCTTTTCTTTGAAGATGGGAACGAGAGGAATAGAAGGCTTGACTCCTTTGTAGTCATGAGCTTTGGCTTATCAAAACTTCGTCTATACCTTTTTTTGATCAGATTCACTATGTAATGTGCACATTAAGAGTAATAAACTCTCATTTTGGGTTTAGGGCAATTCAATTTCATTAATTTAGTTATATATTCAACAAATTTTTTTCAGAATGTTCAAAAATATAATTGAAATTCCTGTTGTAGAGTTTTCCAAAGGTTTAAATGGTAGAATTACACACGCTAGAAATGAAATTAGCTTTGCTAATCCGTATACTTGAGATTTGTACTATTATTTGACGTACACAAGTAATAGAAGATTACATATAATATTTGGTGAAATTGGGACATGACTTTTCACAATTGAAAGTGAGAAAGAGGACTAAGATGCATTATCTAAATTGACGAGAATAGAGTTTATGTATGATGATTTATTACGTCATGATTGTCCTCGTGTCCAAAGCTTTATGCGAACAAAAAATGCCTTCGGTGTGTTAGTTTGATTCATACAATTCTTAATGCGGAAATTCATAACAAATCAAGGATCTTTGATCTTCATGATTCTCACAAATAGATGAAGACATACCTTTATCCATTGCGCTACGCTTGAACTTGTTCCAAAAGAAGAAATCCGATTTCTCTCCCTTAACCCACTAAACCTTAATGTATTCAATTGATGGATGAGAGAATACGTTCTTTCTGTTTTGTTGTTCGTATATGGGTGGAGAGAGAACCGGACTCTATATATACGTTCGTTGAAAGGGTGCCTTCCATCAAAGCGATATACCCTTTTGTTTTATTAGAGTCGTACCTTCTCGTAACCAATAATTATTTATAGCATTTCAATAATTATTAAACCATATAATAAATCACATAATATGGGCCACAATAATTCTTACATTCTCCCACTTGGCCCATATGATATTCCTTTCATGGTTTAATAAAGACTATAATGTGCACAATAAGATTATGCTATAAAATTTCATTAAATTGGCAATTACATAATAATCACAATTAAGTAAAGAAAACTAATGCGAGTCATAGTAGTGATATGTCATTAATCGACATAGTCCCTTCTATGTACTACAACTATAGCACTTTACTTAACATGATCCATAAATGAGAAGTACACTAATAGTCCAACCATAATGTTTCTTTAGAAACTATCCTGTTTAACATTCATCTATTTCCATAATATATACTAAATAGAAAACATGAAATATCAGAAACATGTAAGTAAGCTCAAAGTGTCAAATACATAAACTTAATACAATCATAATACAAACATTAATGACGTCCAATAATGCCCATCCTTTCAACATGCTCATTAAATGTTTTGGGCGGCAATCCTTTTGTTAAGGGATCTGCTATCATAAGATTGGTGCTAATTTCTGAACTTCTTTTTTGACAGACAAGTATTTGATCTCCATATGCTTAGCACCCTTAGAATACTTGTCGTTCTTAGAGAAGAAAACTGCTGCAGAGTTATCACAATAAATTTTTAGCGGCTTGGCAATACTATCGACGATCACAAGCCCTGAAATAAAATTCCGCAACCATAATCCATGAATTGTGGCCTCAAAGCATGCCACAAATTCAGCTTCCATAGTGGATGCAGCAATAACTGACTGCTTCGCACACTTCCATGAAATTGCCCCTCCAGCCAGAAGAAACAAGTAACCAAATGTTGATTTTCTTGTATCGGCACATCCGACTAAGTCTGAATCTGAATATCCAATCACCTCAAGATAATCAAATCTTTTATAAGTGAGCATATGATTCTTCGTTCCTTGCAGGTATCTAAGAACCTTCTTTGCAGCTTTCCAATGATCCATTCCAGGATTACTTTGATACCTGTCCAGCATTTCGACAAAGAAAACGATGTCCGTCAGTACAAGTTTGTGCATACATTAAGCTCCCCAAAACAGATGCATAAGGAATATTTTTCATTTGTTATCGTTCCAATTCATTTTTCGGACATTGCATAAGGCTAAATTTATCACCTTTCTGAATTGGAACTATTCCTGCTGAACATTTACTCATATTAAATCTCTCTAAAATTTTCTCAATGTAGGCTTTCTGAGACAATCCTAATAATCTTTGTGATCTATCACGGAATATTTCTATTCCTATCACATATGTTGCCTCTCCCATATCTTTCATTTCAAAATTCTTAGAGAGAAACTTCTTGGTTTCATGTAACAAACCAAGATCATTAGCAACAAGCAAAATATCATCAACATACAGAACTAGAAAAATAAACTTGCTCCCACTAATCTTCATATATATACACCGATCAACGGTGTTTTCCTTAAATCAAATGAAATTATGGTATCGTTAAACTTAAGATACCATTGTCGGGAAGCTTGTTTAAGTCCATATATTGACTTCTTTAATTTACATACCATGTGTTCCTTTCCTTTAATTGAAAAACCTTCGGGTTGGTCCATATAAACCTCTTCCTCTAAATTCCCATTAAGAAAAGCGGTTTTTACATCCATTTGGTGTAACTCCAAGTCATAATAAGCCACCAAAGCCATAATGATTCTAAGTGAATCCTTCTTAGAGACTGGTGAAAATGTCTCTTTATAGTCAATGCCTTCTTTCTGAGTAAAACCCTTTGCAACAAGTCTGGCTTTATGTCGTTCAATATTGCCTTTTGAGTCGCGCTTGGTCTTAAAGACCCATTTACACCCGACCTTCTTACATCCTTTAGGCAATTCAACAATATCCCAAACTTGATTTTGATGCATGGATTTTAACTCTTCTTCCATGGCATTAAACCATTCATTAGAATCTTCACATTCCATGGCTTGAGAAAATGAATCTAGATCATTTCCAATTCCTAAGTCAGTTTCTGACTCTTGTAGATAAACCATATAGTCATCAGAAATAGCCGACCTCCTTTCTCTTTGAGATCTCCTTAATGTTATTTCTTGTGACTCGGTTATTGGAGGTTCATTATTGACAACTTTAGAAGCTTTGGGTATAGGAACTTCTACCCTTACTTCTTGAATGCAAGCATCACGCATTCTTTCACTCCCACTGATGTCACCATTCTCAATGAACCTAGCATTTCCAGATTCAACAATTCTTGTACTATGATTAGGACAATAAAATTTATACCCTTTGGATTTCTCTGCATAACCAATGAAATAACCACTTTGTTGTTCTAGAATCCAATTTCCTTTCATGTGGATTGTAAATTCTTACTTCTGCTTGACAACCCCAAACATGCAGGTGTCGTAAACTAGGTTTCCTTCCCGTCCACAGTTCAAATGGAGTCTTTGGAACTGCCTTACTAGGAACCCTGTTTAATAAGCACATAGAAGTCTTTAAAGCATACATCCACAAAAATAAGGGTAAAGATGAATGACTCATCATACTCCTAACCATTTCCATTAAAGTACGGTTACGCCTTTCTGCTACACCATTTTGTTGTAGTGTACCTGGCATTTTGTATTGAGCACAAATGCCATGTCTTTCAAGGAATTTAGCAAATGGACCTGGACATTGTCCCGATTCATCATACTTTCCATAATATTCAGATCTTACTATTTTTACTTTTCTATCTAATTGCCTCTCAACCTCTTTAATATACACTTCAAGTGCATTCACTGATTGAGACTTATCATGCAATAGATAAATGTAACCATAACGTGAAAAATCATCAATAAAAGTTATGAAATAGCTTTCCTTACCAAAAGATGGAACATCAAAAGGACCACATATGTCAGTATGTATAATCTCAAGAAGCTCTATGCTTCTTGTGGCACCTTTCTTAGTGTGTTCTGTTTGTTTACCTTTAATACAATCAATACACACTCCAAAGTCAGTAAAATCCAAATTTGGAAGAATTCCATTCTTCACTAATCTTTGCATTCTTTCTTTGGATATATGACCCAAACGTTTATGCCACAAGTAAGCAGAATTTTCATCCACCAAACTTCGTTTAGTGCCAACATTATGATGCAAGGTCATTAATGTCTCAACAAAAGTATTATCAAGTCTAAATTTGTAGAGACCATCACATAAAGTTCCAGTTCCAATAAGAGTATCACTCTTAAATAGACTGAAAGATTCAGATCCAAACTTACAATAAAATCCCGCCACATCAAGTCTTGGCAAAGAAACTAAATTGCGAGAAAATGTAGGTACATAAAGGGTTCGAAACAAATCCAAATAATGCCCAAGTATCTAATATCAAACGATAAGTGCCAATGCCTTCAACTGGAGCTTTGTCTCTGTTCCCCGTAATCACATAACTTTCATTTGGCTTTATAGTTTGGATCGTAAGAAATCCCTGCATCGTATTTAACACATGAGTGGTGGCACCGTAATCAATCCACCAAGTATTATAAGGAACTTCAAAGAAAGTTTGATTCAAAACATACTAAAGCACAAGGCTTACCTTTCTTTTCGAACCAAGCCTTACATTTCGAGACAATCTTTCTTCAAGTGTCCAATTTTGTTGCAAAAATGACACTTAATAAGATTGTGTTCCTTCTTGTGGATTTGAGAAGCCTTTGAAGAGTCATTCAGGACGTGTAGTCCTTTCTTCTTGCTCCTTCCACCTTTCCTCTTGAAATTCTTTTGAACTCCTTGATGACTTGAGAGATAAACAGAATAAGCCTTTTGATTCTTTATCCTTGTTTCCTCTTGAACTAGCATACTAGCCAATTCGTTTACATTCCACTTATCCTTTATAGTGTTGTAATTCATTTGAAATGACCCATATTGCTCATGAGGTAAGGAATTAAGTATAAATTGTACTAAAAAGTACTCATCTACGTTCATTCCCAAAGTCCTTAATTTTGCTGCTAAATTCGTCATCTCAAGTATATGCTCATGCATGGTACGCGAACCATCATATTTCATGGTGGTCAGTGTACTCATCAATATACCAGCAAGTGACTTATCAGCAGTTTGAGAACGCTCTTCCACAAATTTCATAAATTCCTTAGCATTGTTAGTCTTGGGAAGAGAAGTCTTTAAGTTGTTTGCAATTGTCATTCGCATGAACATTAAGCTCAGTCTGTTCGATCTTTCCCAAGCTTTATGGAAAGACTTTTCATCATTGCTACTTTCATCAGTAATAGCAGCTGGTTTCTCAGCTTGAAGCGATAAATCAAGATCCAGGACACCTAAGTGAAACTGGACTTGCTCACTCCAATCAGGAAAATTTATCCCATTGAATAAGGGAACAGATGAGTCATGCAAATGGAGTGAAATAGGTACAGATACTGCAAATGTGCAAGAATATACTCATACATTAATGCTTTGAGAATATCAACTAATCAAATTTAAACTAAACTACACATGCACATCACAGTTCTCCTTTGGGCGATCCTATGATATACAAAAATATATAAACCATAATGATGTTAATAACTTTTATTTGATAATTGTAAATATATCTTATTAAAATTTATTTGTTATCTTTGGATATGCAAACAAATTTAACAAGTCATATTAATTATCAACCATCATGTTCATGAATTATAAGAAAATAATTAACCTTTGGGTTAATCCCTAAGTTCTTATAATAAATGAACTTCAATATACCCATAACTCCAATAATGATATAAAACATATCAATTTCATATATAGCATCAATTAATTATGGGTAATTGAATAAAATAATTTACAATATCAAAATTCATAAGACTTTAAGGTTCGGCCACTTTGGTGACTAACAAACCTTTCATAATATGAATTTTTTTTTAAATAATATTGTAAAATACAAATATTTACCAAATTTGCACACAAGGACAAAAACTTAATCAAAGCATAAGGGTAAAATTGTAAAATCCTAATTCCATAAGGGCAGAATCATAAAGTTTATAATCCAGGGGCAAAATGGTAAATAATCAGCAATGGCAGAACTGTAATTATTAATTAAACAGGGGCAAAATAATAAATAAATTGCGAGAATGACAAAATTGAAATTTTAAAAATGGCATAGGGGCGAAAACGTAAAAAGGGCCGCGGGGGACGTCGAGCACGTGCCGGCACGTGCCTGTGTCCTCGGCAGGCGCGTGCCCTGCACGCGCGCGTTCGGCGCGCAGGCGCGTGCATTGCACGCGCCCGCAATTGCGCGGGAAGCCCCGCGCGCGTGACGGCGCGTGGCGTGTGGGTTCCACGTGCCTGCAACCGTAGCGCGCGCGTGGAGCCCATGCGCCTTCTTCCTCGCGCACAGACGCGATTTTTCGCCGGTTTTTCGCCGTTCCACCACCGTTTCGCCGCCCGTTTCTTCTCCGACAGCCCATTCCAGACACAAATAATTAATGGGTTTTGAAGAGTATGCCGGCACGACCACATGGGTCCAAGTTTCGGAGAAAATGACCAAAAATTGGCCCCAAATCAAACCAAAGTTTCCCCAAAACGCAAACCCTCCACCACCGCCACTTCCGCCGCTCGATTAGCCTCCGGCGAACACCGATATACCGGAAAAACTCATGGCTAATGTTCCTCATGGCAGTGCGACGGTGTGGGTCCGAAATCAAGCGGTGGGTCGCTGGATTTTGCCCGGAATCGAAGAGTTTCTACCTTGCCCTCAAAATTCCGAATTCCTCCATTTTTGTCCTTAAAATTTCAAATTACTCCATTTTTTGTCCTTTTCCACTCGCACACACACAGTAACTTTTCTTCACCATTTTAGTCCATGAAAAACGTTCCATCATTCGGATTTTCTTTAACAGAACCTTCCAAAACATTTCAACAACAACAAATGCTACGAACAGGATCATTCAACAAATCATCATGCATAAATCATAATATTTCTTTAAACGGAAAAATCATGAGATCATAAACCAAATGCTCGATACCAACCGTTAGTTTGATTCATACAATTCTTAATGCGGAAATTCATAACAAATCAAGGATCTTTGATCTTCATGATTCTCACAAATAGATGAAGACATACCTTTATCCATTGCGCTACGCTTGAACTTGTTCCAAAAGAAGAAATCCGATTTCTCTCCCTTAACCCACTAAACCTTAATGTATTCAATTGATGGATGAGAGAATACGTTCTTTTCTATTTTGTTGTTCGTATATGGGTGGAGAGAAGACCGGACTCTATATATACGTTTGTTGAAAGGGTGCCTTCCATCAAAGCGATATACCCTTTCGTTTTATTAGAGTCGTACCTTCTCGTAACCAATAATTATTTATAGCATTTCAATAATTATTAAACCATATAATAAATCACATAATATGGGCCACAATAATTCTTACACGGTGCTCTCCAATAGCCCATATTGGGAAGATGTTTCTAAACGATGAGTAGTTTAATGTGCAATTTCTCATAAATACTCCAGTGATTTTCTGTAGGCAACAAAAGTAAATAAAAATAATTAAATTAGGCACGTTGCATTAGAATGAAACGTTATGAGTAGTAACGACTGTGGAAGGCACTGTTATAATTACTTGTTGAGGAAACTCAACATTATTCAACTGTGAGTTGATTATTACTTTGACATCACAATGTATAGGGTTGGATTTACCTTGTGACAGCCTGAATTTTCAGAATTTGTTTTCGATTAAATAAATCGGCTCTTTCATCAACGCGCTTATAATGTTATATTATGAGCTAATCACTCATAAGATAACTAGACTATCTGGGGGAGTCATTAAGGAATTTAAACGCAATAGACTTGAGAATTCGACTAGAAATCGATTGCTCGACCATGTTGATCTGCAAGGATCATTATGGCACCGTCAAAAATCGATCAGAGACCGGAGATAGGTTGATTTGATTGAGATATGTGATTAGTGCGTGGGTGATTCCATCTAATTGCAAAATTCTCGTTGATCGACACTAGATTGATTTTTCTATCATTTCTGTACCCGGTGTCCGTATTTGAAACCTCGAGATTTTTACAACAACCGAAAATCGCCAATATGTCGAAGATGTACAATGTGACTCGAAAATAATCAACCATGGGTCAATTGCACAAAAATTTCATAAAAGTTACCCGGTAGATTAGGTCACACTAAAATCGCATCAGATTGAAATTAACCGCGAATTTGAACCCGATTTCAGAAATTGAAAGTTTTTTCATGTCACGCCTCATTTTAGGAACATCGACTTATCCTCCGAAGAATTTTCAGAGATTCTAGGATTTCTATGAAAAATCGTTTCGGACCTTGCAGAAAATTAAAAGAATTTTGGATGGGCCAAATTGAAGGAAATTTGGACTTCCAAGCCGAGCCTTTGGGTGATGGGGACTTGCTGAAAATTGTATGGGATCTTTCTTCAATGAAATCGGACGTCAATTTGAAGAATTCCTGAAGAAATTGAAGCCCCAAAGTGTGAAATTCGGACCTTAGGATGGGGGGTGTAACATTGGTATCAATTTGGATAATTGTGGATTTATACTTCAAAAAAATAATTGGGGGATGATAAGGGATATACTTGAAGACTTTTTGGTCCAAGAAATGATGAATTAGATTTTTTAAGCTTGACTTTTGCTTCATCTCTCTTCCTCATCCATCCTCTCTCTCCTCCTTCGTGCATTCCCTCCATCGACCATCCCTCTCCGGTCTTCTTCTATTTCATTTCCCCTTGCAATTTCATTCTGCCATTTTCTCTTTACCCGAAGCCTCTCTCACTCTGCCGCCCCATCACCTTGTGTCTTGTTTGTTCGGTCAACCATCTTCAACAAAGACCGAGCAGCTTCCCACCGAACCGAAGCCACTCATCCTCTACCAAGTTCTGTTCCCAATTGAGAAAACAATCGGTGAAGCTCTCCCCAACGTTGACCACAAATCTCCACGTATCCAGCGTCCACCGAGGTCTATCTGCTCGATTTCCTCAGCGCGTTAACACCCGTGGACTTCAGCCACTCGAAGACTCCACCGAAGCACCACCGATCTCAAGCTGCCAGCGAAGCCCGAACCTCTCCAGCGAAGTCCAGCTTCACGTGGCGTTTTGTTCGGTCAAAACTTCCCAGCTGAAGACCACCGAATCTCCCAGCTTGCTGCCGTGTGCCATCTCCATCCACCGAGCCTTCACTTCAAGCTGCCAGCGCCCGCACGTCCCCCAACCGAAGTAGCTCTTCCTTCGCTGCTTCGGACTTCTCAGCCCACGACCCATCGAAGCCACGTCATTTGAAGCCCGCGCGTATTCTTCGGCCCATCTTCACAGCAGCAGTTCGGCCCAAGCTTCAGCCCAAAACCCCAGCAAAGGCCCACGAAATTTCCAGCCCGCTCATGCCAGCAGCCCAAGTGGATTTCAGTCGAAATCCAACCCACTTGAAGCCCGTGTCTTCAGTCCAAATCAACAGCCCAAGCCCGCAAAGCAAGCCCAGCCCAACTCAATAACAAATCTCAGTTTGGGCTGAGATTTGTTGGGCCAATTTTAGGCCCGGTCCAAGCGTGTAGATGCCGCCGCAAACCCAAGTTTTGGCCACTGTCGCGCCGTCATCGCAGTGAACTGATTTCCACAACAAACCAGTGAGTTTATGCACTAAACTCTTCTTAGTAGGTTAATGATGTTTAAGGGGTATTTAGTTAAATTAATTAGGGATTAGGTGGTTAGTTAGGTTAGACTAGCAATTTAATTAGTTAATTATACATGTTAGGTGGTTAGACTAGATTAACTATGGCATATATAAATCGTATTATTTATCTAAATTAGTTCAGGAATTTTCCGGCCCGTTTCGGTATTTAATTTAGCAATTTCGGCCTAGGTTGGTATTTTTAGAATTTAAATTGAATTATTTAATTAATTTTAGAAATTATTTAATTATTAAATATTTTCTAGAAATTAGACTCAAATAGTGGTGACCAGAATTTCGTGCTGATTACAATGGTGTGGTTAATTTTTGCAACTGGTGCTAATTTGTGCAAATTAAGTGTTGATTGGAATTTTGAGTATTTAATTCTAGAAATTGTGAATTTCGATATTTATTCAGAAAATCTCAGATATTGGATTTTAACACTGAAAATAGTTTACTCACTATATAAAATAGTAGGATTTCAAATTGGAGGATATCACTTTTTCTGGATCGAGTTGACCGTGTACCCACAAACGAGTATTTTACCGTGTACTTTTAATACTTAGAAAATATGCTAGATTCACCATTTTAATTGAAGCATTTAAGTACAATGCATGGTGTCTTTGGCCAAAATTGAATGATCGTGTGCTGATTAAGATAACCGTCCCCTGATGTGTGTGTCGATGAACGTTAAAGGTTAAGAGAACCGTCCTTGGTGTGTGTCGGTGGACGTTAAAGGTTAAGAGAACCCGTCCTCGGTGTGTGTCGGTAGACGTTAAAGGATAAGAGAACCCACTCCCGATGTGTGTTGGTGAACATCACCTATCCCCAATGTGTGTCGGTGGATAGAGAACCGACGTGTGTCGGGTAAAATTGCTTGTATGGGTAGTAGTAATTAATTGGAATGCATATTGAGTGAAATTGATGCGCCGAATTATGAAACAGAATTGTATGGCATGGAATGGGATGTGCCATAACGATTTGGCCATATAATCATGACTCCTATGATTGAATTGATGGACTGACGTGTGTCGATAACTCTTGCTCGTGTGAATAGTGAGTGATTTAGACGTTCCAATTGATGTGTGAAATTGCTATATGCATATGGTTGTGATATGAACTGTGCTGACATGTAGAAAGGAATTGAGGTGAGGTAAGTTATCTGCTCTAATTGTGTGGTTGTGTGGTTAGGACGCTTTTAGGCGTATTACTCTCCTAATCAGGGTTTAGAGCGTGAACTCACTGAGATTTATATCACACCTCATAGTGGACTTAAATTTTCAGGACCGTAGGGTGGAAGACCTGAAGCTAAGCTAAGGAGATATGAGGTGTAGGTCAAATAGGACAGCCTCCTTTTGAGAGTTAGTCTTTTGTAAAGCTTTGCTTGTCGACTTTTTGTAAATGACTCAGTACGTTTATAAAAACATGTTTGTTTGTGAATCTGTTATCCTGTTTTTCTATCCCGAGATGGTTACTATCGGGGGATTTATTATTTGCTTCCACATGTGCAATAAAATGAAAGGGTCAGCGACTCATCTTGGGAAGTTGCAAAATTTTATCAACCATAAAGGGATGAGCATGCACTTGAGGATTAGGGTGTGACATACCTTGCGGAATCTCATGAGGGCTCGCCTCGTTGACTCTCACCAACCACAATAAATAAATAAATAAATAACGATAAAAATAAAATTTAGAAAAGATATTAAAAAATTGTAAAATTTATTTACATTAGTGCCGGTTATGCCATAAAGGACAACTAGCGTCTATGTCAGTAATTTCTGGTCAAAATATTTAGACAGACTAATATTGACAAACTGAGTTTATGACTCAATAAGTACAATTGAAAAATTTAAGATTGAAACGTTACAAGTGTAACATGTTTAAGACTTTTTGTACTTTTCCTTGTGAAATTCTATATAGTTTTTTTGACTAATTTTTATCGAAACTTGTTGACCTGGTGATCCAGTCATCGTCGATTGTCTTATGAGACACAATGCTGCATCAGCAACTTTCGACAAAAATTGGAATTTTTCGCAAATGTTTAGGACCAAAGGGGCAAATTTAGAACTGAATTGATATCCATACAATTTATTTAGGACCGATTGAACAATTTCCCCACATAAATCCAATGCTAAACACTTGAGATTCATCTTGTAGTGTGGTCCAAAGGTTTAGATGGTAGAATTACACACTAGAAATGAAATTAGCTTCGCTAAGCGGTACACTTGATATTTGTACAGTTACTTGACGTACGCAAATAAGAGACTCGACAAGGCACATTACATTCTTGGAACATGTATTATTTAAATTATCAAACTTGTAGCTTCTAAATGATGATTTATTGCTGTCGTCATGTCCAAAGCTTTATGCGAACAGAACCCGCCTTCGGTATTCTCCAAGAGCCCATATTGGGAAGATGTTTCTAAACGATGAGTAGTTCAATGTGCAGTTTCTCATAAATACTCCAGTGATTTCCTGTAAGCAATAAAAGTAAATAATGATGATGGTGATGATGATGATGATGATGATTATATTAAGCAATTCCATTAGAATGAAACTTATAACTAGTAACGATGGTGGAAAGCACTATTGTGATTACCTGTTGAGGAAAATCACCATCATCCATCTGTGAATTGATTAGCACTTTGACACCACGATGTATAGGGGTTGCATCTATCTCGGCCTAGAATAAGAATGAATAAATAAGTAAATAATCATAAGCATGATTGGGTCGATAGAAAGTACGTGCTTATCTCATAATTATCAAAATGGACAAATCCATTGCTATTTTTATGCAACATTTTCTTTGCTAATCTTGATCGTGTGCCGGTTAGCTTAAAATGTCAATAAGTCATTGTAACTTATCACTTATCAAACATTGCTTGCGTGCGTACGTGCATGTCGTTCGGGCAGGCAGCCCACACAAATCCGGTGCACCCCAATAATTGTTCAACGAATTGGATTCATAGCCGGTGTATCATGTCATATATCTGCTAAACCCTAACCTGTCCTGCATCAATGAGGGACAACAAAGCCCATGCTGTCTGAACCAAGTTTGGCCGGTTTCCTTCCAAATTTGTGTAAACCTACATTTACATCGTTATATAAAATTAATTATCGACAATCATAACAAAGGGATTATATTTTTTTAATCTCTATAATATGCAAAAAATATATAATGACTTGCGCACCTTATTCTGGCTAGACAAATAGCTCTCCCCCCATCCGCCACAAGGCAATTGTTTTGACAGCAAGAATTCACAAGCTTTTCTCACGGTTGGACAGTTGCGGTAGCTCTTCCCACAAGCCGCAAGCCCTTCTACTGCAAACCATGTTCCATAGGTGTAGCAAATTCCCCAGCATCCGTACCTAGATTGACAGCACAATCAATCTCACATTAAGTCAATTTTACATTATGTTCAACCGAAAGAAGGTAACACGTCCAGGTTTCTTATTCAGTATCTCACCATGAACCATCCGGCAACTGAGTTTGTTCGATGTAGTCTATCGCTCTTGCAATGCAACTGTCGATTTCCTTTCGACGATGCTTGGGGTGCAGTTTCTTGAAGAGCGCAAGGCCTTGGATTGCTGACGAAGTGCACTCCACGTATCTATGTTAGCAAATGAGTTAGTGTTGTACTCATAACTGACACGTTCGGATTTTAAGTGTTGATGGTTGTTAGGGCTTACTCTCTTTCAATAAGGGTTTCCTCAAAGAATTCTGTAGGATTGAATTTCTGGAAATGAGATAAGAAAGGTTTTAAGAGTTACAAGATATATTTTTGCATTCGTTAAAGCTAAAGAACATTAAAAAGTAAACTTGGTGAGTGCATAATGCTCAAAGTTACCTCCAACCATGCATATGCTCTTTGTGGCTCCCAAGCAGGAAAACCGCCATTGCTACTCTGCAATAGTTTTTATAATGTATTACAGAAATTGGGTAGCATAATTGTAAAGTTATCTTAGCGATTATCAAAGGAATAAAGAAATCAAAATAGTTCTTGATTACTTGTAGGGAAAGAATAACATTCACAGCATCGTGGAATCGCTCTGTTTCCATCTTCTCACCCACCAGGTCAGGAGACATTTGCGAAAACAGAAGCGCTGTCTGTAAAAGACAATATTATTGTGTGTTACAGTTGTAATTACCCTTCAAAAAGAGGCTTCCAAGACCCCATCAAATGAATACGACCGATTTAATTACCTTTAGACCTTCTGCTGTACAATCAGAAACTTGCCAACCGTGGTCTTGCATGGCAAATGTCCATGCTCCTTTAGATATGTGTCTATACATTGCTTTGAAGTCATCAGATGGGTTATCTTGGACCTTCAAAAGAACATGTTTCGATCAGATGTGTGAACTACAATTAGTAACCAACTTCGTTTGATCGTTCAAAGTAGACATTACCTGTGAAGCTTTCACGAAATCATGTCCTTTCCTTAGTGTAGTTGCATACTCTTCTGTTAGGTTACCTGACATGATTGCTTGGATGGCAAAAGCCGCATCCCACATCTGACAGCCGAAGGTCTGTGCAAACAGAAATTAACATTTTTGCTTAGAGAATTTCATACCAATGCTAAATTTGGTTAAATTGCTTGCCACCGTATGCCGAATGGGATTACAAAGTAATAATTCTCTTTGATGCTTCAGCCATTGAGAGCTGCACCATTTCAAAGATATATGGGTCAGGATATGAAGTCGTCACCTGCATTTTAAGTCCATCTTCAGCTATCCAATAGTAGTCTGGAATTCTAGCAAGATGACGCTTGTAAGCTTCTGAATTTGGGTCTTCCACCCAACAAGCAACCATACATAAAACCTACAAATATTACACATTCACACGTTAAGATTATCCGGTCTTTGACACATTTTGTTAGCATCTGAATGAGAGCCACTTGTCATGTTCTTTTTCGAACCTTTTCCACACATCCAATGGTCAAATATCTGCTGTTCTCGTCCTCATAATGTACGTGCTTGATCGCCACTTTCAGAGCCTTCTCTCTTATCATGGAAAGTGGCCAGCGCTTCAAAACTGGCTCCGTGACGTGGTGAAGGAATCCCCATAGCAAATCTTGTACTAGAGGATGAGGGTAGTATAAATCCTCCTGAAGATCAGTACTTTGGTTAAGCTTCACATATTCATTAAATTAACTAGAGCATTTCATGTCATTTTCATACATATCAAGAAGTATTCCCTAGTTCACCAAACATATTTCAATTTTATATTATACTTTGAACATTAGAAGAGTTGTTGCATTTTGGAGAGAAGTCACTTCTGTATGGCTTCAAAATGTCCATGGCTTTTTCCAGTACTAGGGTTGGTTTTAAGTTATTCACTAATTGAGACAATTTCTGAGTTTAAATTTTAGATTTATCACATATACACAAAACATAATTAGATCATTAAGCAACATATAACTAGTCAGTCAAGATTTTAAATAAATAAATAAATAAAAGGATACAGCCACACCTTTGCGACAGTGCTCCTTGCTCTGTTCCAATTAATTTCATTATAGGGCTCAGTGTAGAGCTCTTGTCTCAGCGATAAAATTAGTCCAGTGACCGGACCGACGAACCTTCTCCCGTACAAGTATGACATGGGCATGTAAACCAGACGACAATAGCAGAGCATGTTACCTAAAATGGATCGTTAGTTAACATGTCGGTTCACTAAATCATATCAAACCTTTGATCAAAACTATGGAAAAGTAATCTCTTTTCGATAAAAGGATATCAACTCAAGCATACCAGGATGGATGGGAAATTTTCTTGGAAGAAGCCAGAATTCTGGGGGCAGTGGATTGCATCCTGCCCATTCATAAACACCTAGTACCTGCAAAAATTTTGTAAGTTTTAGCATCTTAACATAATTCTCGAGCTAAGAAGGATACTTGCATAATGCAATGGTGTTTAACTAGAACATTTTTTCCCGTTTCCTTCTTATTTTTTTTCTTTTTCTTTTTTTGGTTCAGTAGGGTCGATAGAACTCGATATCATGTCAGTTTCCCTACTTAATCATGATATGTCTTAGGCAAAACTTCTTTATAGGACCTTTTTCCTTTCTCTAACAGTGGAATGTTCGGATCTCTTCAAACGTTAGATTAACAATTTGAACTTGGTTTTGTGCAAATAAGAAATTAAGAGACATATATTAGAATACCGCGAGCCAGAATTTTCCCCATGATGGAGTCCCCACTAGACCACCATGATCCAGAATCCATTTCCTCCCTCTAGCCATGGCTCCATCCTCGCCATCATCAGGCCCTTCTCCAAGCAATCTCAGTGCAATGTAGCTCAGTGCAGAGCCAAACATGGTGCTATGCCCTTCTATGTGAAATCCCCAACCTCCATCTTCATTCTTTTGATTTGTTGGCAAACAAATATTGATACATCGTCATCATCGTTTGGAAAGTATTTGCATCAAATTAAAAATGAAGTAGTCTTGCATGAATGAGTAAAGCACACCTGGTGGTTGTATATGTAACGCTTGATTTCCTTCTTGTGCTCCGGAGAAAATATTGCATTCATCGCTCCCGTAATGGACAGTGCAAAGACCTACAACGCGTGTTTTCAACATATATTTCATATTATCAACTAGAATAATGCAAGAAATAGAGCGACTATCTTAATGAAATCGTGAGGATCCGGAAGGGTCATCTTAATTATCCATAATTTGACTTGTTGGTTTTGAATCCAACTTTAGGATCTCAAGTGCAAACAAGCCTGTAATTCGATGTTTCGATTGGATTTCGACTCATGCTGTCTTTAGCACTACGAGATTACGAGGGAATTTGATGCGTTTGAGGTTTATCTAACGGTGCTTCCCCATCATACAAAGATTTTTAGATGATTGTTGGACCTAAAGAAGCGGAGGCTTACCATGGGAGGAAAGAAGAACAAGGGCCCAGCATTCTCTGCAGGCCAATGGCCATCATGGGCCAGGTCATCTTAATTATCCACAATTCCACTCGTTGGTTTTGAATCCAACTTTAGGATCTCAAGTGCAAACAATCCTGTAATTCAACGTTTCGATTGGGTTTCGACTCATGCTGTCTTTAGCACTACGAGATTACGAGGGAATTTGATACGTTTGAGGTTTATCTAACGGCGCTTCCCCATCGTACAAAGATTTTGAGATGGTTGTTGGACCTAAAGAAGCGGAGGCTTACCATGGGAGGAAAGAAGAACAAGGGCCCAGCATTCTCTGCAGGCCAATGGCCATCATGGGCCTGGATGGATGAATAGAAGCTGATGGCCCTCCGCAGCGTGGTGGTCGCCGCTTCCTCCGTCACATCTTCGCCCTCCTCCACCTTCACCGGCGGTGGAATCGGCCCGCTTGGGTTCTCCTTTGTGAGCTGCAGATTCAAGCGTCGAAAGTTTCTTCATCAAAGTTCATGCATTTGTACATCGGGGGAGTGGCAAATTTGTCATAGCATATGGATGTCTGAAACTCTAGACCATGTTAAATAACACGGGATATAAATTGTTGTCAAGTACCCAAAACTCAACCTGCAAGCTAATGATTATAGATGTAAAGAACGGGAACTAAAATTGAGGTGATAAGCGAGGTGGATTTCTCTTAATTCTCCTCGGTAAAAAGCTCATGCATCTATCGGATCACTAATAGGATGTCATTATCAAGTGGTTTAATTAATGCGGGCAACATGCGTTATGTGAAAAGGTCAAAGTGGAATCTATGTTAACATCACATATTAATGGTAGCAAAAATCGGGTACTCTAACTTCAAAATCGAATTGAAAGTCACGATTAACCATTTAAGTTTGCGAAACCATAAACTCAAAGGAAGGAGTGGAAAAATTGGTCAGCTTAAAAAGGGTTAAATAATTAGATGTAAATCGCTCGCTTCCTACCTTCTGGTTTTACTACAAAAGAAATGGGTCCATCTACAAGGCCATGGACGACCCGTGAGACATCTTTTATTTTATTTTTTTCTTTATCTTTTTTGGACACTTCGTATTATAAATTCGAGGAATATCTTGTGGGGCCTCTTTCAATTTTAATTTGTTGTGGCGTGAAAAGAAAGTGATGCGAATTTTTTTTTCATGCACGTTAGTCAACGGATCTTGTCACGTAATGATTTTTTTTAAAAAACATTCTTTTTAAGAATTTTTTTTTATGACCCAAGCGAAATCCGTAGTAGCGACAACCCCATGCGGGGCAAAATCCAGGGGCCCACGGAGGAACCCACCACCTCCGTGAAATGGGTAAATCCACCTACGACATGCTCTTTTTAAGAAATTTTCATTCATAAAATTTGAAGGAGAAAAACAAGTAAATCACTGTAAACTATATAAGTGTCATGAAAAGATAACGTAAAATAAGTAAATCACTGTAAACTATATAAGTGTTATGAAAAGAGAATGTTAAAGATCCAACTGAATTATTAGGTTTTCGAGAACAATAAATAAGGATTCTTTAGATTTCAGTGGCACATATTAAAAATGGACTCACTACAGATTTTTTTTTAATATAATTAAATCCAAAGATTTTTCTCAAATGAGCAAGGAAGAGCAAATGGGTTGTTGGGAGCAATCCTCTCCCAGTATTCTTCTCTGTCATCATGGCAAACCACAACTTTCATTGATGATGCAATAAGTGAAAATATCAACGGGAAAGCTTTCATTATCGTATAGTCAACCCAACAGTTTTTCGATTTTTTTTTCAGGCTCGATTTGTCTTCTCTTGAGCGAAAGTAAGGAAAACTGTTAAAATATATAAATATTAAATCGTGCGTAGATCAAGAAGTTAATTAGAGAGAAAGAGAGAGTATGCATGCCTGCATCCTCATCAAGAGATCAGCGCTCTGCTTGATTCGGAACCGGTTCCTCGTGAACTCATCTTGGACCCTTTCCACCTCCGCCCTCTCCTCCGGTGTCCCGGCGTCGGGGTCAAACTCCCAATGCTGCCGCCCGACGTGGTTGTTCACGCTGGTCAGCCACGGCCCGCCCTCCGCTATCTTCAGCTTCCACATTCTCTCTTTCTCGTATATTTATCTGCCAAACAAACGCCCGCACGAAAATGGCACATAAAGAGTACACGATTCAATTACAACGTCCGAGGCAAACAGAAACGGCCCATCTTTTACTTTTCTTTGTTTTCTTTCGATCTAGTGATTGGTAAATCACTGAAGGAGCATGAAATCGTCTATGCAAATTAGCCGTGATTAACCAGCTATGGACTATCAGAGAGAGAGAGAGAGAGAGAGAGAGAGAGATATTATGGAGCTTATAAGAGAAGGGAACAGGAGAGATTATGGAGCATATAATAGAAAGGGACAGGATTCTATGTCTTAGTTGTTGTGTACCTTGAAAGTGCCAAGAACTGCAGAGTTGAGAGTGCGTACTTTTGTGAGCTCCCAAGAGGAGGAACTTAAATGAGGGAAGGGGTGGGTGGTGTAGGGAGGAAACTGATGAGTTAGTGCACAAGCATGGGGGTTTTTATAGGGGTTGGAATGGAGCTTATAAGAGAAGGGAATAGGAGAGATTATGGAGCTTATAATAGAAAGGAACAGGAGAGATTATGGAGCTTATAATAGAAAGGAACAGGAGAGAGTATGGAGCTTATAATAGAAAGGAACAGGAGAGATTATGGAGCTTATAATAGAAAGGAACAGGAGAGATTATGGAGCTTATAATAGAAAGGAACAGGATTCTATGTCTCAGTTGTTGTGTACCTTGAAAGTGCCAAGAACTGCAGAGTTGAGAGTGAATACTTTTGTGAGCTCCCAAGAGGAGGAACTTACATGAGGGAAGGGGTGGGTGGTGTAGGGAGGAAAGTAATGAGTTAGTGCACAAGCATGGGGGTTTTTATAGGGGTTGGAATGAGAGCGTACTCCATTATTATATATGGCTTTTCTTTTCCTTTTCATTTTTCGGGTCTAAATTCTATTTTTGTTGGGGAGGGCCGAACTCAATTACTGCTTTGGAAACTTGCAAGTTGGGCAAAATTCCATGTATACATTATTCTATTAGGGCGCAGACCGCGTGTGCTGACCTTGAAAATCTTTTGCCCTCTTGTTTGGCTAACTCTCTTTGATACGGATCTTGCCTCTTTGCCTACCTACCCTCATGTCGCCCCACCAGAAATTCTGTTTCCACGTTTTGGGTCGCCCGAGCCACTTGTGGAAATTAAATCGGAAGAAAAGGACCGGCCCGCTTGCGTAATCCATACTGTAAATGTAGAGCATTTCACAGTTGCTGAATAGCCCCAATCCTTCCTTAAGCGTTAGTCTATTTGTTTTTCTTTTTGTGGGTATAGCCAAGAAGAGAAACAACGTTGTGCTAAAAGCAAAGGGAAACAAGGAGCTCCAACAGCTCCAAGAAACAGCAGTTCCTTCGATCGAGGCACAAAGACAATGCGTCCAGCACTGCAATCAGTATGTGATCAAAACATGCAGACGTTGTTGCTGTCTTCTCCCTCTCTTTGCCAAAATATCCGCGCATCGGTTAGCTTCTTTACGGATGTGCTCCGTCATGTTAAGGGTAAAGCTCCTAAAGAGTCTTACACTCCAAAAACAGACCAGAAAGTCCCATTCCTTCATGAAGTGCCCAAAATTCCGCAGACAATCCGGAAGGATACAGCAACTGAGTTCAGCTATCTCTACAACCCTTTACTTCAAACACACGTTTCTGTATCAAGATATCTCAACTTTGAATCTAAACCTTGGTGCATTGCAGCGATTACTATCATGACACTATCTGTCGGTAGAAGAAAAAACAACAGCCTGAATGGTCATCCTCGTAGCATGGCGACTCGATAACAATCATGTCACTACCTGTCGGTTGAATAAAAAACAGTAGTCTGAATGTTGATCCTGACAAGATATCAAAGAAGGACTTCACTTTCGAGTCATCAATTCATACAGTTACCCTCAGCTTCCATTAAAATTTAACCTAGCGCGCCGTCATCAAAACGGGCACATCAGCACCTACACAAGCCTCCACACCATTGGATAACTCTTCCTATCACCACTTCGTTAACTACAAAGCCGCCGTCAACATCATCACCACTTCGACTCTTTATCTTCCACAAACCGCCCGCCACCGTCGAATCTATCAGATACAAGATCACTATTCACAGGAGCATGGAAATTAGCACATGGAAAATGCAATTTGAGGCGTAGTCTCCACGAAAAGGACTTTCGATAAATTCTTTTCACACGAAAATCGTTCACCAGAAAGAGATGCAATGATGAATTCTTGGGCCTCCATGAACCCGCGTTCATTAATGTTCAATTTTAGGCGCACCCCCTTGGTAGCAAAGCACCTTGGACCACGCTAGCTTTTCCCTTCATTATTTGACCTTCAGTTCTTTATCCATTTAGCGCATGGGACAAAACCCAAGTTTGGTAAATTGGTACTCAATGGAAAAATTGCTCCGACCATGTCAATGTAAATGTTTGACCAATAGTCGAAATGGACGTCGTGTGCTTTTTTTTCTGGTGAATGAATATATATGATTAAGGTCTTGTTGAGGAGGGCCCGCCAGATACTTATTAAGCAATAACTTATTGGGAATGATTCCATTTTGAAGTGACCAATTATGAGCAAAACGAAGGCAAACAGTACATTAAAAACTGTAAATTTTTCTTAATTGATTTCTTAACGAGTGTCTAAAGATACTCAATAACAAAATCCATGTTATTATTGGCGTTGCATATCTCCGGAGTCAGTTATAGTGATAGTCAAACAAGAGAGAGAGAGAGAGATTGTAATACATCATGTTTTTCTGGGCCACCTTTGATGAAGCCCATTCCCAGGACACAAATTTTTCTGGGCCATCTTTGATGAGACACTAAAGTCTTCTACCATCTTAATGAAATTTCTGACGGACACTAAATGCTCGTATTTTTCGTCAGGTTATCTCATTTCCCTCGATATCCAAAGTTATCTAGACAAGTAATTTAATAAATAAAATTTGGTAAAAGATCTCACTACCTACCCTTGTCAAGATATGAAAAAAATATATTAATGATGATATTTTCGCATATATCTTTGTAAAATACCTAAATATATGAATTTCCATTTTCTTTGACTTGCTGAATACTTTATATTTATTTTATTGAAATACTTGTAAGGCCTATGATATGCTTTGGTCTTCACATGGGGTAACTTCCTCTCCTCCTAAAATATTTGATTACCCAAATAAAGAGAGATTTTAGTAATAGGTACTGCTTCAACACAAATGACAAATCTAAGATACTTTGAAACATCAAAAAGCATTCTCCTCGTCCAACTATAATTGCATAATATTTAGATGTGAGCAGTTCAAAGGTCGGTCTAGAATTAGGAAACCTACCTTGTTAGGACCAGTTTTTAGTTTTTGGAAACTGAAACCAACCATATACTTAGGCTGTGTTTGGTCGACCGGATAAAAACCAGGATAGGATATGTTTTATCCTATCCCGTGTTTGGCAGCTGTCTAGGATAGGATAAGATCGGATATAGAAAGGATATAGACCGGATAAAAAAATCCAAGGGGGGGTGAGATAAGGTCGGATAGGATTTCTTTTATCCGAAACATAAAACCCTACGTTTTTTTTTTCTTTCTCCGTTCACCCACAAACGACTCTCTGTTTCCAAAGTATCGACGTTGAAGCCTTCTCCTCAATAGCTCTCCGATTCTCATCGAAATTTTACAAAAGCCTTCTTCCTCCGCCAAGGTAAGACCCCGTCCGCCGGCGATCGCCCGCCGGTCGCCCTCCCAATCGATTCCCCCACTCGCCGGGTCACCTAGGCTTGCCGGTCTGCCCATGAGCCCAGGTCTGAATTCCAGATGTAAATCCGGTTGTCGGGTTGATCCCCCACCAATGGTCATCGAGGGTGGCCGAGGGTGGCTGAGGTTCGCCTAGGGTCTGGGTTTGCTCATGTGGATCGACGAATGCGGGGTTGGATCGCCTAGGGTCTGGGTTTGCCACGTTCTCTCTTTGCTCTGTCTCCATTTACCTACTTCGCAAGGATGGCGATGTTAGTTGTTAGCTTGTTTTGCTCTTTGTGTACTAGTTCGACCAAGGCTCATTTCATTGGTTCTAATCAATTAGCGAGTCTCGCGTGCCACAAATTTAGAGAAGAGTGGTTTTAATTTATGGCTCTTGAGAGAGAGTATGTATTCATCCACACCCATTTCCCAGAACAGGAGGATGAAGCTAAAAATTCTTTGTTGGGTTTTCTCTTCTGCAGCTTCATCACTGCAATTTCTTATCTGGGTTTGTTCTGTCTTTACGGTACTTTTTCTGTATAGACCCATTGTTTGCGGGTAATTTTCAGCTCACTCATTAACATGTGTTATGAGTTAATTGATCAATCAATTTGTGATTTTTTCTTCTTTTTATTGGATTTATGAAATTTATTTCAAAGGTTATGTAGATATAGATGATAGCAGCTGTGTTGTTGGGAGAGGAAGAGGTGATCTAGTTACTGATCCATTACTTGAATGAGTTCTTATTGAAGCTCAGGGGTCTTTTTTCCCCGCTCTCTGGAGACCCAGGAACCACAATGAAAGCAAATGTAACGTACTTTATAAATGCGAATTTTCCAAAAATCGTTCGTTAACGTGATTAACTGTCATTGCATTCTCGTGACATTTGGAAAAAAAAAAACGAATGACTTTGGACTTTATGCTTTGTTCTAATTGGGCATTTGTTTGATTTGGTATTGGACCTGTAACAAAATGGAAACAAATGAAAAACTTGTAAGAGAGAAAAAAAATTCATGTTTCAAAGTGAATATATTGAAATTGAGGTTATTCTAAAAATGTTTGATTTGAAGGGGTATCCAAAAGATTAGTTCACCAAACCATAGATTTGATAAGATATGAGGATATCCAACTTTAAATCCGTAGTTCACCAAACAGTAAATTGGATAGGATATGAAGATATCCGATTTTAAATCCGTAGTTCACCGAACAGTTGATGGGATATGAAGAAATCCACGGATTTTTTATCCTATCCTATCCATCCCATTTAGAAATCCGGACGACCAAACGCAGCCTTAGGAACTAACCCTGGAATTGAACCTATGGTTCTAGGGTTTACTCAAGAATTGATCAATTCCTCTTTTTTCTTTCATTTTTGTCTTTTCTTGTCTCATTTTTAGTCAAGCAAAATGAAAGTTAAAGCAGCAATAAAAATCCTCATCCGTTTCTTCCACAGGAAAGTCATAGTAGAGAGAGTCGTTGCTTGAGAATTCTCGTTTCACTCTTGCATTTATCAGTCAATGGAGATTGTCTATTGGGTTTCCATAATAAATCTGCAAGTAGAAAATAGTGTTTTTTGTTTGTGATAAGAAACCTACTTAATCTTCTAACGTTATAGAGTCGTAATTTACTTTTGGTTGATTGAGATGACTCTTGTTTTCTATCAAAATTTGGAGCGACATGATTTTACTCTCTTCAATTGGTGCTTTGCTGTGGTTGTTGGGAATCGCTCAAATGGCTTCGAGGGGTCGCCCTTGGTTTTCGACATATGAATGTTTATGGCATTGAACGTGTCCATTGTGAGCGTTTGCAATCTAATGAATGACTATCGGTGCAACTTTTGTAAGAGACATACTGCAAGAAAAGTTACGAGGAATAGGTGTAGCAGTTAGGGGTGAGCATGGTCCGGGTTAGTCCGGGCCACCCCCTAACCCTAGGACCAACCCGTACAGTGTCGGTCCTCAATTTTTAGGACCGAGGACCGACCCTATTGAGCTTGGGACCAAGGACCGGACCGACCCAATGGGTTCGGTCCGGTTCCAAGGTCAACCCGGGACCGATCGATAATTTTTTTTCGTCTTGTTTTTTATACTCCCTAAAAAGGCAAACCTACAAATTCAAATTACACATCCATCCACAATGCAGCATTGTGCAATTAAACTATAAATACCAATACATATTAAGCAAATTTAAGATGACACAATAATAAAAATTTCATACCTGCTAACGCTCATCGAGATATGGGACAAGATAGGGTCCACAATGCGGCGAGCGGGATGTTGCTACTTTTGATTTTGGCAAATTGAAGAACAAAGAAGACAAAATGGAAGATAACGTACTTTGGGGAAGGAAGCCGTGAGGAGATTTACGGCGTAAACTTGGCGCCATTTTGGATGTCACGAGTCCGTGACTATGAGGAGTCCTTGGTCCTTACGGTGAAGAACATACTCTGGACTGTGGAGGAGGAGGCCGTGAAGACCTTTACGGCATAAACTTCATGCCTTTTGGAATTGGAAGCCGTCTGTCCGTGACTATGAGCTCAAGAGTCGACGGCTTTAACATCATTTTACTTAGGTTTTTTTTTTTTTGAACAGACATTTTACTTAGATTTGAATATATAAAATAATTATAAATAATATAATATAACATAAATTTTACTTATGTTTGAATATATAAAAGAATTATAAATAATATAATATAATAATATACGGGGTTGGTCCAGGGGTTGGACCGACCCAAAATTCTCGGACCGAGGACCAACCCGCACGGTGTTGGTCCTGAATTTCAGACCAAGGACCGACCCGGTCCCCCTTGGGAACCGGACCAAGACCAAGCAGGTTGGGCCGGTCCAGGGTCGGTCCAGGGTCAACCCTAGACCGCTGCTCACCCCTAGTAGCAGTTAATGTGTTAGGGATACTGTAGGATGAATTCTGTAGCTGAAGCACGAGGTTTGCAAGCATCTAAGAGAGAAGTGATGCAAGAGAGGTTAGCGGTACATTCATCTAGATAAATTGATGAGAAAAGCCTACTCACTATAAGAAAATATAACCGGAGCAAAGAGTGAAAAGTAAATTGACGGTTACTTTAGGTTCGGTTTTTGGGTAGGAATCCAAATAGGAATCAAGAATTGAATCTCATAGTATTGGTCCCAAGTTTTTTGGAACTGAGAATCAGACCAATAATCACTAGAATCTAGAGCCAAATCAATTTTCATAGCCATCTTGGTCCAGTGCTGATTCTAACCGAGGCCCAGACTCAACGCTAATAAAATTGATCTTTAATGGTTTCTATAAAGGGAGAGGGTTCAAGTAGCACCACAAGGACACGCCTCAGAAACTTCCCTAATTGGTTGTAACATTGAAACGCTCAGCACAAATTAACTGTAATAAGATTGTCCTTACTAATCCAGCACCCGCTACTATAGTAAATGTGTCTTGAAATTGTAGCCAAAGATACGATCAGTTCATTTTCATTTAGTGACATGAATAAGATATGGCATCTTCTTCATCTTAGAAGCATTTGGAAAAGATAAAGAATCATGACCGAGTAAAATTCCGAGTTAATGTATGTATATCGAGAGCTGCCATCAATCAACCATCGACCCTAATTATGACTAACTATAATATATATATGTGTATATATATATAATCTATTTCAAATTTTATTGCATTCTTAATATGAGAATCTTTTCGCTTAATATCGTGACATGTGCACCTTCACATCGATATCGTAAGGTTACTTCTTCTAGTATTTTAAGTCCAGTCATGACGTGAACTGCACAATAAAGAACCCCTACAACCAATCAAAAAGAGAGATTGTCGGGGTCCAATCAATCTTTTTTTTGTGGTCAATATATAGCATTCATTATCAAAACAGTGCGGCAATGCAGCTAAGTCCAGAATCCATACATAATAAAGACCATAGTGGACGTGATTGATAAAAGACAAATACTTCACCCTATAAGTAGGTAAAGGGGACTATCAAGCAATTCTTTTTTTTTCTTTCTTTTTTCCTTTTCAAAATTTTGCAACCAAACCAGACCATTCAAAAGCCGAGTGTTCAATATATGTGTCCCTTATCGGCGTAGGTACACCCGCAGTCATTTTGTCAGTATGGTACAAAGAGTTGCATTCAAGTGCCCTCCTATGCCGGTGGAAATTGTAATAAATTGACCAACCAGAAATGTTTGCTTTAACTCCATTTTTCCCTTGTTGTTTGACATTTCTGCATTTGACGATAACCACCACAAATGTTTAATTCACTTCACATCTGTGCTTCATTTATTTCACAAGAAGTAAATGATTTAAAAAATATTTTCAACATAATAATTTATATTGCTTATAAAAATAATTAAATGTAAATTACATAAATATAGTTTTTGAATCGATAATGGAAATAATTTTCATGATTAGTTATTTCAAATGATATCAATAATTATGCTTAAAGATATATTTTTCAAATTATTATTTTTTACAAAATAAAATAAGTCAACTCACTCTATTTTTCCCGAGCTGGTATGTGGTCACGTCCAGCTTCTCGTATATACACGTAGGTTTGACTTGGCACACTCGAAGGAAGAAAGGCCGATCACTCCCGATTAGTGGGAAGGTTTGACGGAACTTAAAGATTACTTGGCACATTTTTTAAACCTCTTTTCCCAAGATGTAATAATATTCTTTTGTACAGATTTGAATTTCTTTAGTAATTAATGGAAGCAATCGCGCAGCACATTTGCCTGTTTGGATTTACTTTTGTTTTGTTTTTTTTTTTTTTTTTTGACTCGACTAAACTCTCGTAGCTCATGCACTCTGCACATTTGCCTGTTTGGATTTACTTTTGTTTTTTGATTTTTACTTAACTAAACTCTTGTAGCTCATATACTTTAAATTTCTCTGTAAATTTTAGAACTTTTGAAACTTTCACAATATTTAAATATCAACACGCATATTCACATATAACTTTTTTCATGATTTCTAAGATTCGAATAATAATTGAAACTTTGGCACGCAAGCATGAAGCACTTTTACGCTCCTGTTTACTCGAGTTGATGCTTCTATTATATCTAGTATAGCTATCAAGGAAATGACTTGAGTTATTGATTAGGCAAAGGACCAGTGTTCAATTTCTCATACCATCAAGGACGAGCAATTTTATGTTTGGTCCATACAATTATGTTTGACTCGCATCTTATTTAACTGGTTCAAGAAATTATGGTAAGGGAATCACCTAAACTTGAGTTCTACGTGGAGAAGGGAAAAACAGGTGGTGCTTCCAAAGAGATGGAAGCCTTGTGAAAGGTTTCAGATATGGTTGAGATCTTGCGTCCCTAAATATCGACTTTTGCGCCGGTAGATAAGTAAGGTTAATCCTAACTTAGACTAGTACTCTTGATGCCGTACAAGCAAACAAAACAGGTCATATTAAGTCGATAATAAGCTTAAGAGGGGCCGCGTGCCTTCCACGGATTAGATAGATCTAATCAATTTATCTATCAAGTCAGTGATTACGGAAATTCAGATCCATCGTTGGCTTTTGAGGTCCACCATCTCAAGCTATTCCACGTTGTTATAAATCAATGGTCACAATAATTGACTTTTCCAGGAGGTTCTCCTTCTCTCCGGGTTGTCAGCCGTGTTCGTGGCCGCATGCTTGCCAATCATATCTCCGAGTGTCAACTCTTGTTTGATAGAGATGCCAATGACTATGGCAACAATGCTAACATATTGGTAGGATAAGATCCCTTGCGATACTCAAGAAATTTCGATGCCTATGACTATGTGTGAACAGACATGATCTTATTTTGGCCAAAAGGAAACAAAAATAATATCATTCCATCGTCGTGGAAGATTTTGTGAGATTATTGTTAACTGTTTTAAAAGCTTTCGGTAATGGTTTTATAAAATCTCACCTAGTATCGAAATAGGAAATCATGAGTTCAAATTTTTCTAGGTCTCATTTGCCTTCCTAATTAAATATATCCATGCTTAATATTAGGCAAAAAAAAATTTAAAAATCCAAATTAAGCGTGAAGAGGAGTAATAAAATATTTACATATTTAATAATGCCTTCGTCGAATAGTTTAAATTTTTAGAATAGTTGACAATAATTCGATAAAATCTCAAGCATCATTTTAAAAATACATCAAAATACTTCATGAGCTTTCATCTAATTTAGGTACCTTTTTTGTTTTTAGAAATACATGTTTGTACTCTCACTTCAGCGAAATTGTCCACCTATTTACAACTTTATCATTTGCCTATTTCCCTTTTTTTCACCAAGGCTCACCATGCCTCTCTCTCTCTCTCTCTCTCTCTCTCTCTCTCTCTCTCTCTCTCTCTCTCTCTATGTTGTTGTTTGGCTTTGAAAGCTGTAATCAATATAGTGAAACGGTGAAAACTAGCAATTAAAGAAAGAAGAAATAAGAAGCTCGAGTAAAGTTTCGAGGTGAGAAAAGTGAAAACATTGGCAGGAATTTATGAAAGTAATGGCTAGTAAATCTTGAATATACGACTAGTAGTAGCCAACTCTTTCAAAACAGAAGTTGCTAGTATGAAAAAGCATGGGTTTACAGATAAGCTTGCTCGAAATACTCCATTTTCTTTTTTATAGACAATCAAGTTTTGGGTTGGGTCGCATATCCAACTGATTCATTTAATCCCATGGTCTCACCTAAATCGGTGCTCAAAGAGAGCATGCCATTCTCAAGTACCAACACTATGTCCCCCATTCTTGAATATCCAAAATCCCTTTCATCAACTTTAATATGCTTGATGATTAAACCCCTCTAATCCAATGTTGCCATAGTATTTACTTAAATAAATCGATGTTGTAATTCAATTTATATTACATAGAGCACATATTATAATACAACAAGAATTCCTTGTCATGAGTTTATTTTTAACTTGGACAATAAGTTCATTATAGATTAAACATCCTATGATAATGTTGACAATATTCACTTCAATAAAGGTTTGTCACCTTTACACCTAAGTGTGACTATACATCGGCTTATTATGGATTAAACGTCCTATGATAATAACGACAATATTGACTTCAATAAGTGTGACTATACATCGGCTTGATTTTTTGCGTGAACTGCATGATATAGCTTAATCTGTTTGCATATTCGTGTGACTATAAGGCCAATTCGATCAAGACATTGCTTTGATGCGAGTTTGTGGACCACACATGAATGGACTATTTTTGGCTAAAAAAAGTCATGAAGATGAGATATTACCAATCAATGATGGTGGCCAATTGAGTCACGTCACTACAAAAGAGAAAACTGCATTGTTAATTAAAACAACATTGTACTTGTTTCGGCGACGTTATTGAATTTTCAAGCAAAAGATAATGCATGCTGAGAAAATTAGATGGGGAATCATTTAAAACATAAGTGAAAATGGGAATGCGGCGCCCAATGGGCATTGTGAGTTGCTTTCGGTTATTAATTAGACACTCGTACATTTTGGGCGACGGAGAAAGTCCCGTTTTTGCAGCTGTAGCTTGGTTACTACACTTTCCCTCGAGGGATGGACTAAGATATTATGCAGATGGTGTTCCGTTGACAAACGGAAAAATCACAAGGATGAGATATTACCAGTTAACGATGGTGACCAATTGAGTCATGTCGCAAACACAGGAGAAAATGGCCTTGTCAATTAATAACGATGTTGAACTTGTTTCAGCAACGACAATGAATTTTCAAGCAAAAGATCATGCATGCTTAGAAAATTAGATGGTGAATCATTTAATACTTAAGCGAAAATAGGAATGCGGCACCCAATGGGCATTGTCGGTTGCTTTCGGTTATTTAAGATAACCAAAAATTAGACTAGTTTCTTTCGCTAGCACATTCAAGTAGCTGACTTTCCCATGTGTCATGGTTATTGCACTTTACCCTGAGGCCTGGACTAAGATTTGATGCAAATGACGTTCCCTTGTCAACGAAAAATTCATTAGGGTGAGATATTACCGGTTCACAATGGTGGCCAATCAAATCACATCACTACACAGGAGAAAACGACCTTGTTAATTAATAATGACATTGAACTTGTTTCGGTAATGTTATTGAATTTTCAAGCAAAAGATCATGCAGACTTAGAAAATTAGATGTTGAATCATTTAAGACATAAGCAAAAAAAAGGAATAAGTCACCCAACGGGCGTTGTGGGTTGCTTTCGATTATATTTAAGACAACCGAAAATTAGACTAGTTTCTTTTGCCCATCCCTGCCTAAGCCAATCGTTCCTGGGGGTGCTTTGGGGGGCGGGCGGGCGACGGAGAAAGTCCCTTTTGCAGCTGTGTTTTGGTTACTGCACCTTCCCTCGAGGCATGGACTAAGATCTGATGCAGATGGTGTTCCATTGGTAAACTTCAACGAAGCCAGCTCTCACCAATCTCCAAATTTAGCTCTCTAGTGATTTCTTTTGCCAATCCATTTGGAAGATTTTGAGTGATATTGAGTCGAACTAGATGGGGTCAATGAGTTTAGACGCGAGGTAATAGAACTTTTGCTGTGGTTCTCAATAGTATCATGATAAGTCGAGTCTATTTAGACGCAAGAAAACTAACATAATTTATCTCCATCACCTTATATAGTATTTAATTCTTTAGCCACCGTGTCTTAATTAATGCTATGTGAGACTTATTTACTAACACAACAACTTAAGTTTGGGCAACGTGGGATTAGATACATGTCTGATGCCCAACATTCCAGTGCTAATTTTGATATTAAAAAATCCTACCAAGACCTTCACAAGCACATTCTGTATCCACATGGCATTAACGCACATTGTGCTAATTTAAGATTACACGAGACTTATCTATCCAATGCAATAACCTACACCTAGACGTTGTGGGATCAGAGGCATATCATGTGCCCACCTCATCAAAGACACATTTATTTAGTTACGCCTCAACTACTTGATGGTTCTATGTTAACTCTAATTAAGGTTATGAAGGCAAAAATTTTCATCAAGCTACCCAAATAAAATAATATTAATAATAATACCTTTTCATTGAGCTCCAATGAATGGAAGAGAGAGATAAATAAACCAGGTTGAGATCTTGAATTGAAAATCGGCGCCCATTGTCACAACTTAACTCCCATGTCTTTTTTTTCCACACGCAACTTTTAATTTGACTCGTCAAAATAATGGAATTAGGAAGGAAAAAAAATGCGATTCATCGTGAGCTGGATTATGGCACACATCAATGTGTCCTGTCCAACAACTTAATCTGCTAATAAATATCTGATCCTTAGTCACCACGTGCAAAGACAGTGACAACTCCATTGACGGGTCCGAATAATTAGTCCCTAACATTTGGCGATCGAACCCATTCAATCCTTGATTTTCCAGGATGATCAGTGACGACGATATTAGGTATAAGTTAGGTGTAGAAAGTGAGAAGAAAGATCCAAATTCTTACTATTTCTTCTTTGACTTCTTGTGAAAATAATTCAATTCCTAGTTCCAAATCCGCGTACTACTCTCGTTTGTTTACCGGAAAATTCTTGAGCGTTGTTCACGTGTGGTCAGTCAAAGTCTATCCTGCACAATTGCTAGTCGCTAATTAAGTAATTTATATTAAATTCCCAATCATATAATTATTGAAAGATTCAAATCAACGTCCAGTAATTTCCTTGCATAAGTCTCGCGTGCGCATGATAAAAAAAAAATAAAGAGATCTGATCGTAACCCTCATCGTGCAACAAGGTGGCCGACAAAAACAAAAGTTTTCGTCACCCGAACCTCTTAAAAAAATCCCAACTTTCACTATTTTTCTTTGACTTAATGTGGAAATAATCCTTTTTTTTCATGAGATCTTGGGAAAATAATTAAGCGGGTAAGTATCCGTATCCGCAAACAGTCCGGCATGGAATAATCGCCACTCTAACGTACAACCGCTCCTCCTCAATAAAATTTTGTCAATCGGTCAAATATTAATATTTTAGTAAAGTCACATCCACAACTAATAATGTTCGTGCACGAATTTCACACGCACATAGTAATGAAAATTAGAATTTATGGAATTTTTTTGTCGTGAAATACAGGGTGGTCGAGGCAGACAAAAGATTTCATACCCAGAATCATAAAAGATTTAGTTAATATTAATATTCCAAGAATTATTTTGTATTTTCTAGTAGTTGTTGTTCAATATTTTAGTGGTTCTGCGGTTTGTTCTTTTGTGGAAAATGAAGTGCTCGCCACCTTGATCCCTACGAAACCCACGTTTGGAAGTCAGGGTGGGAACATTTTCGCTTGTTCTAATTGCAATTTATTAATACTATAGTACAATGCCGTGGTTGTCAAATTGATTTGGTGCCCTTTTTGGACGGTCCTTAGCTGTGTCCGAAAGGTCTCAAGTCCAAAACGAATCGATTTTGTTCCCTGATGAATTCGTTAGGGTTTGAATGGAAAACAATGCAATCGAGATTCCCATCCAACCTCTCTCTCTCTCTCTCTCTCTCTCTCTCTCTCTCTCTCTCTCTCTCTCTCTCTCTCTCCCCATGCTTATTGCAATAAGGTGAGCTGGAGGTAATGTTGAAGTCGTCCTGATTGATCACCAAACCTTTTCGTTGCCCAAGTGACTACTTATGTAATCTTCTATGCTATGACTATATTATGCTTCCGTGAAGAATCTCCTAATAGCAGTCTAAAGATCACTCACATCAAACCCTGAAGACAAAAAAGATCAAAGAAGAGAAACATAATTTCGGTTCTTTGAATGAAGAACGCGGTCGTGGGAATTTGAGATTGAGAGGGGTGGGAAGAATGATGAGCTATTGGAGATCGTCATGTTTTACAGTTTAAGATGGCATGACCTTTGGATATCGGATTCGGAAATGTCGTACACGAGAACTAATTCAACCTCGACTTATGTATTACCATGCCATTCTTGATAAATGACAGAATTCAAAATTACTAGAATGCCGTTTGGTTTTTTCATTTATGTTTGTTTTCGTCATAAATGGAAAAATCATTTAACTTGTTTTTAGTTTATTTAAACATTTCGTAATTAGAAGTAATATTTAGTTAGCTAGTTATACGATATCACTTTGACAAGCACAAATGTTTATAAATGCCAAAATCATTTTAACTTGTTTTTTTTTTTTAAATGGCAACCGCAGATGTTTATACAACATCATTTTGACAAAACAACATATGTCATTTTTTCATTGGTTTTGGATTCCGCAACGAAATATCTTTCACCAAGTGTTGTATTTTGGTTTTGGATAGAGAGGGTCAAATGCGAAAGAGACTATATACTTTATAATCTCAAAACTAAAGAAGTCGATAGCTTGTCGCACATATTCAAATTTTGCATGAGTGATACATGTTCCTTCTATTTCACCAAGCAAAGCTCTTTGCATCCCAATGCCTATTGTATCGGCTTGCCCTTTCATAAGGGGAGGTAGATAGAATAAAGCGTCCATAATAAATACGCTTACCATTTGCTCTTGATTCAACACACTTCCACTATAGTGTCTGAGTAGATACTCTTACTTTCTCTAAGTAGTGTTGAAGCCTCATTAATAACACCATCTAGACTCACTTTATGCAATAACAAAATCCCACTAAAATTGAAGTAGTTTGTACAATATTGAAAGTCCTTTGACAAGGCTAGGTATGGACGAGATGCCTAGTAAAGCATAGCTTCCTACTAAGTTTGAGGAGACAATGACGGAATCAAATCGCCGATGCTGGATAGTAGAGGCAACATCTGGTAGACCAAAATTTAATATGGACATGAGGACACAACGTCAAAATCTAATCAACGATACTGGATGATGATAACCACACATAGTATACACCGTCTCTAGATGCACATAAACACAGCGTTGGAATTGAATCAACAACGCCGAACAGATGCAACAGAGAACACAACATCAAAATCTAATCAACAACACTGAGAATGGTTAGCACTGAAATCTAATTGACAGTACTTCTCAGGATATAGATGCTCGTTGGAATTGAATCTACGACGAAAATCTTAAGCTACAACTGGGCTAGACTAGGAAAAGATAAAGACGGTAGAAAGTGGTTTTGTGTGAGGGGGTTCTTTGTTGGATGACTAATTAACTGTGGTGCTTGGTGTACAAGTTGTTGTTGAACCTAATATGCTAGCTGTTGTTGGATTTGGTATGCCTGAGGCGTATCTTGGTTGACTAACGTATTGTTTAGTTGCAAGTTAGGATGCATAAGTTGAAATTCTTGATTAGGTATGGGTGGATTAACATTTGGGAGTATTGGTTGAAAAGGTTGATCTTGCCCTCGGCAAAAGGTATTAGTTCCTCCCCCTAGCAAAAGGTACTAGTTCCTGCCCCTTAGGTGGAGCTAATGCTGCCCCATGATTGTCAGCAGTTGTTAGTATAAGCAGCATATTGAGTTGGACGCTAGGATTACTCACAAAATGCTAGGCATTTTCATTCACAGTAAATGACATGCCCAGACGAGGTTGCTACCCAGTTATACAATTAGGATCAGGGGGTCTTTGAGGGTTAGATCCACTAGCTTGGGTTATTGAAATCACTTCTCCTCTATGGAGAATCCTTATAAGTGCTAAAGGTGATATACTCCACCCTATAGTACCAAGATTTATTGTAGGAAGTAATGGCAAAGAAGTATACCTTGTGGTTATGGGAACATTCCCACCCTGAGGCTGGGTTGCACCAACTGGAGCTCTATGTTACCCTTATGCACACTCATGATATGTATTGATTATCAATGACCTTACACATTAGTCATTATCTTGACCATGTAATCAACAAAGTCATTCTAAGTCTCTTCGATGGTTGGCCTCATCAAAGAGAATAGGGGTGATCTCCATTGCTCTCCTTGGTTCTTCCACTCGTTGCCTTGGGATGTCTGCATTTTTGCCTTGAACTTGATTCAAGGTAGGCTGTGCAGATGATGATTTTACGTGCGGGATATCATCCATTCCTAGCAGAGGTTTGTCTGTGGTTCTATCTATATGATTACAACTTCTTATACGTGGCATAGCACTCTCTTTGAATAACACCAAGTGCCATTAGGCATGCCAAAAAGATGTTTCGTCGGTTTTGGATCCCACAATGAAATATTTTTCACCAAGTGTTATATTTTGGTTTTTATTAAAGGAGAATTGAGTTATGTGTTAATTTTGGATAGAGAGGGTCAAATGCGAAAAAGACTATACACCTTATAATCTCAAAACTAAAGAAGTCGCTAGCTTGTCGCACATATAATACCTGCAATAATTAGTGTTGAAACCTCATTAATAACAACATCCATACTCACTTTATACAATAACAAAATCTCATTTAAATTGAAATAGTCTGTACAGTATCAAAGGTCCTTCGACAAGGCTAAGTATGGACAAGATGCCTAGTAAAGCACAGCTTCCTACTAAGTTTGAGGACACAATGCCAGAATTGAATCAATGACGTTGGATAGTAAAGGCAACACCTAGTAGGCCACAATTTAAAGATGGATATGAGGACAAAAAAAATGAAATTTAATCAACGACGTTGGACAATGATAACTACACCTAGTATACACCGTCTCTAGATACGCATAAACACAACGTTGGAATTTAATCAACAACACCGAACAGATGCTACATCTAATGAGCACTATCTCTAAATGGAATTGAGGACACAATGTCGGAATCTAATCAACGATGCTCGATAATGATTAGCACTGCAATCTAATTGACAATACTTCCCAGGATATAGACGCTCACTAGAATTGAATCTATAATGGAAATCTTAAGCTATAGCTAGGCTAGACTAGGAAAAGAAAAAGACCATATAAAGTAGTCTTTTGTGTTGTTCTTAGGGGGGTTGTTCTTTGTTGGATGACTGATGGTATTTATAGGCTAACTTGGTAACCGTCAATGATCGATTACCTCATCCTCAAGAATCGCTCCACATTTTTGGTTGAACCACCTTATCCATGCCTATTCGACAACTGGTCATGGCTTGCCCAGCAAGCATTTAACCATTTTCCTTTTGAGTTTGGCGCCTTTGAACCTGTTCCCACCTATTTTCACTACCAAGGCTATATTTCCTTCATTGATCTTTGGCTTCAACATGTGGTACTCTGCTACTCCATCTTGTCATTCCATGTCATGGTCTTATCGAAATTCAACTCAAAATTTCTCCAAATCCTTAATTGTCTTTTCTTATATAATTATTCATGGGCTGGGCTGATAAATTATAGCCCATATGTGGCTGCGATGATTGTTGTAAGGTTTTCTATCCCCCCGTGCCTTTTTACGTGTCCGTAGAGATATTTTTGGGTGTCAACAGTTATATCGAAATGCTAGTTATATTTTTATTTGTTTTACTATAAGGCTTCACTCAATTTAAACTCATATCATTAAAGTTTTAGCAAATGTATAAAAACTGTATTTATTAAAAGAGGAACAAAAAATTCAAATGTACTTAATACCTCTTTTGGCATTATTAACCTTGTGAAGAAAAAATATACATAAGCTCTTTTATAGAAGAAATTCACAATCTTTCCCTCTATAAATTAAATTTGAGATAACAAGAATCACAATTATTATTTTGAATAATATATATCTTTTGTTTTCAAAATAATGAGTTATGCTGGTTATTGTTTTTTAAATAATTGATTTTTTTCCATAGCCATTTAAATGTTGATTTTACGTGAAGAACTATTTTCTTTTTTTTTTCTTTGTAAAAGTGAATATATGTATATAAACTTTAATAAACAGCCTCTAAACCTGAATAAAAAAAAGAAGTATATATGGCTCACAAGTGGCATGAATTATGCAAATCAACGGTACCAAATGAGAGAAACACATTTGTTGAACGAGAATATGTGTCACGACCCCAACTCCATCTCTAGGGTCACGAGTGGCAAATGTTATTTTCATGACATCCCAGGCTCGTCACCGTCCCAATTCTTTTTATCTTGTTATCATGCACATGCGGAGACATGAACAAATAATTCCCCAGACAAACAACAATTGAAAGATTGGGATATACATTACACAAAACACACTAATTTATATAATAACAGTACTTTTACAAGCCATTTCTCTATGGGCCATCTTTTCTTTTTACATCACACTAAAGTTTCCACATAGGCTAGGGGAATTTCCTATCTTCTCCAACACCCAAAACTGACATGGGACTTCCATGTCTATAAGACTGAAAGATGAAGGAGTGAGTCCTGGGAACTTAGCAAGTAAAATTCCTAGTTCTCTATTAGGAAAGCATCTCATTATCAAAGCCTGGCAAGTACAACACTTGCAAACAATGTCGATGATGGATCAATAGTAAACTTATTGCTACATCTCGAATACATGCAAATATCCATAACAACATGCTTCAATGCATGCTTACCTTCGGCTTAATAATAAACACATCAACATATCATGCTTATGTATAACCGGTACTCACGCAAATTCATTTAGCGTCATCTTGGCTTGACCAAGCCCTCCCGGCTTGATTAGGGCTTCTAGGTTCTTGTTGGGCTTCCTAGCTCGACCAGCGCATCTCGCATGAACCAAGGCTTCTCAGGGCTAGCTTCCCGAGGCTTCTGGGTTCAAAACTCAAGCATCTTGGCTCAACTAAAGCATTCCAACTCAACCAAGGCATCGTTGCCAATGCTGTATGGCAACAAGCACTTTTTCCTCTTTAAGTGCATGCATAAATGCATCATACAAGTCGGTTCTTATCTTTTCTCTTAACCGACACATGCATGGCCTGAAGGTGTGCTCATTCATTCGTGCTTGTCATGAATTTTTTATACTTCACTAGCAAATATGTTGGGAACAATCTTTAGTCCATAACTTGAATCAATCACTTAGTGCCAATTCCTGCACTGGACAAGGCTCGGAAATGGTACACCTCGCTTTAGTGACGATCCCAAGCTTGATAGACCTTAGTCCTGACCTAATGTGGATACACATGTATCGTGAATAACCCTCGGCTTGCGGTTTAATTCAATGCCAAGCACAAAGCCCCCATGTCCATTTGGACTTTAGAAATTGACATACTTGGTGCCTTACCAAGACCTCGTGAATTTGGGTGATCCCCGTACCGATCAAGGCATAAAATCAACACGCTTCAATGTCAATTTAGGACCTTGCGGTCTTGGGCGATTCCTGTACCATGCGAGACTTGGACCCGACATCCTACTTATGTAGAAATCAAGACTTTATGGAGTGGGTGACTTTGTCTTATGAAGAACTCAACTCGAACGAATCTCGATTCCATTCCAAACATAAATGACCCAAACATATGGCCATGTCCCATAGCAAGCAAGATCAAACAAAAGACATTGCACACTACCCACAGCTTAACAGGTAAGCACTTAACTAGTCTCAACAACTGGATCTACTTTCTTAGAGGAAAATGAGGAATCTTACTTACCTTGGCAAACCTCAAGAACTAACTTGAATGGTTTGAAAGGTTGGTGGTTTGCAATCGAGAGAAAGGAGCAGGAGGAGGAAGAGGGTAGGCATGAATGGCAAAGTGGGTTAAAGTGTTGGAAATGAATGGGAGCTTTTCCTATTTATAGACACCAAGCTCATCTTACTCATTTAAGCAACTCAATCACATTTTTTTAAGTGGCACGGCTATGCTATCAAGGTGGCAAGCCTAGTTTGCAAGGTGGCACGCCTAGGGTCCTAAGAGAACACTTGCCATTTTCTGTTTGGACCACCTATTGGCTTGCTCTCCAAGGCTTAATTTAGGCTCATGATGTGCCTATAGTCCTAAGGGACACATAAGCCCTTTTGATTCCTAATGTCCTATTCTAATTGGTTGGCTCTTACCTTGTAAACCAAGTCTATATTTATGGTCATTATAGCATAAGATTTTGGAGGACACATAAGCATGAATTACCAACTTCTTCTCCAAGGCAAATCTCAAACCATCATTACCATATCTTCGAGTGGACATCTAGATTTATGAGGTGGAGATCTAATGACAAAACATAATCATTTGAAGGTTTGTTTGTCTCCTTTTTATTGGGTCACATGAGTACTTAACTCATTATTAAGGGACAACTCATTATGGATAGGTGGCACTCTAAAAGATAAAACGGCATCAAGGCTATATGATAGCCATAATTAGCTCCAATGTGTCATATTTTTATTGGGACATTTGGCTTGGATACTTTGCTTAATCCCTAAGGTGAATCCTTGATAATCATGATCATATCTAGAAAAATCTATGTGGAATGATGAATCACCCTCCTTCATGAAGAAGTTAGGGTGTTCTAGAGAATTCAATTTTGTCCTTTTCTTGGCAACATGGCAATCATGAAGAAATAGGGCCATTGAAAAAGCAATCAAGACAGGGAAAGGGCTTTTTGTGTACATCTTCTAACGACCATTTCAACACACCCAAGGTTCGTGGCTAAGCCTCTCTCGGTGTAGTTGTCGTAGGCCAAGTTGCCTTTCTCGGCTAAATTGGTGGCCTAAGACGCGGGCTCAACAACCAGCCCTTAGATTGACTCCGATCGGTCGGATCGAATCCTAGATTAGCCATAGGCTTCATCCAAGTTAACTCCCTATTGCCATGTGACTATTCAAGATCGGTCATATTTATGCTTGGTATACGATCATATTGAGTCGAATCATGGTCATCCACAACTGATGCATGACCGAGCATAATCATCTACGACTGGCACATGACTGTTTGGATCGATCCATGATCGTCAACTGATCCATGGTGGTTGTGACCATTTCTCGATCAACCCTGACGGTCGGGTAGTCATCCATTGACTGAACCGCTTGGGTCCATGATCATGGCCATAGGATTGGTACATGACCATTCATTTGATTGATCCATAATAAGTATATAGCCAAATTTTGGAATGATCCATGGCTTATCCTTGCCACTGGCATACTGGATTTACTGTCATTTCTCATAGGTTGAAACCAGGATGTCACAATATGTATTTTGCATCATTTTTCTGACTTACAAGTGAAGTGGATACTACTCATTTTTGCACAAAAAAGGGGCTTTTGTCTTATCCAAGGAGGATGAAATAATTTATTTCCCCAAGCAATAATCGAAATGGTCTCCGTAATTTTTATTGATCTGTTTCCTTCATTTTTCTTCTCTTAATAAACAATAGGTATTTCTTTTTGGGATAATATCAACCGTGACCCTCAAATTTTGCCTTAATTCAGAACTGTCCCGCTACATTTTTATTTTTTGTTAAAACTTCCTCTTTATTCTTTTTAAAAAGTTATCACCATTAGTCATTATGTTATATTTGGTCGCCAAGGTGCTTAGTCGACCACTGAAAATCTAAGATGGTAATAAGAAAGCGCATGTCGCATGCTTATTGATGCTTTTATTTATGACGTGGCTTGTGTCATAGAGATAAAAAAGTCAAATAAAAAGTCAAATGGAAGGTTAAAATGAAAGTTGAGACCAGGACGAGGGGCTGCAGGACCACCGCTACCGCAAATCTTTTGCCCACTTGACGGCAACCACCACATCGTGGTTGACCACACCGTGGTTGCCTGTCAATGGCGATTACCATGGCAGTGGTCGTAAATAGGTTAATAATATTATTGGTGAACCATTGGAAGATTAGATTAGAGTAGGAGATATAATTTGATTTGGCCATCGAAAGATTAGATTAGAATAGGAGAAATGATTAGATTTGATTCTGCTATCGGAAGATTAAATTAGAATAGGAAATATGATTTGATTTTGTAAATTAGATCAGAGTAGGAGATATGATGACATTCATCGCAATAATCTCGTTTGCAAAATAGTTGCAAAAGTTGGTTTTTTATGGGAATCATCTTCGCGGCGTCACCTATCAACAGTAATTACCACAACGGTGGTCTCATATCTAATGCAGCCACAAAAAGAAACAGGAAGAGGGGTTAGCGTCACTGGAAAATGGTGGTAGCCTCAGCAAAACAACCACCGTATGGTGGGCACCGGCAACACCTTCGCCAGTTTGGCCGTTGCGTTGCTTAACGCAAGCTGTTGCATGCTACAACCCCTTAGTTGTTTAAATTTTCATAAAGGAAAGAGAGCAGCACAAGTGCCATAATTTACATACGGTGCTCACTTAAACAGCATAACTTTTTTTTCGCTCACATGAGTATCACAAATTTAAAAAATCGATTACTTGAATGCCATCAGCGATTTGTCTCATCGGGAAATTCAATGTAAACGATGGTTGCCCTATATGACTTTGCCGATGCCAATGTGTAATTTTTTTTAATTATTTTTTCCTTTTTTTTTGCCCTTTTTACAAGGCCGACAAGGGTCACCGATGACCCTCACCAGCTACGAAGGCCTCGCCAAGACTATGGGAGGGTCCCTTCACCCCCGGCTAGATTAGCCAAGGGCTTCACACCGTGATAGCCTCACCCTGAGTTAGGGAGGGCCTTCGTGGCCAAGGATGAGGCCTTCGCAATCGGTGAAAGTTGCAAGCCCTAAAAAAGGGAAAATAAAAATAAAAATAAAACTCAAAACAATAAATTCAAAATTCAAAAATTCAAAAAATTCAAAAATTCCACATCGCATGGGAAATTAATTTAAAAAATTCCGCATAACATGATTTAGAAAATAAGACTCAAATTATCAATTTTGCTCCAATGTAGCATTTAGATGAGTGAAAAAAAGGTTATAGTACTCAAGTTAGCGTAATGGGAAAGTTATGGCACTTTGGCTGTTTTGACTTAGAGAGAGGGAGAGAGAGAGAGAGAGAGCTTTGGGGAAGAATAGGATGAACATATATTTTTAGGCCCATTATAGGGAGCTCAATGACAGTCCTAATATCATCGGCCATTTCTAGGCCCATTTTCTTGAATTATGGGAAAGGCCCCAAAAAACAATGAAATAAAAATAGAAGGCCTCAAATAGATCAAACGAAGCATAGCAATTTCAACGAAATTCATATAATTGCACTTTTTCCGTCACTCCACTTCACTTAGGTATATAATCAATTTTTTTTTGTAAATTACCACTAAACTTATCTTATGTCCATAGGTGTTTATCGTGTAGGTCAACCACCAAATTACTCTAATCGGAGACAGTAATTGTATAAGAGCCGTTCAAAGTAACATATAGATGTTATATAGATGTGTTGTTTTTCTTAAATCTTCTTTGATAAATTAGATTGCGAAGTGCTGATCTCTTTTCAACTGTTTCTATCTTGATCCGATATGTGTAAGTCGTTCATTGGAAGTATTTTATTTTACATATACACCACATGTGGATAGGATTCTGTATAACTCATATTCATTGAGATTGTCATATGTCTAAATTAATAATATGATCGAACACAAAATACTTTCTCGCCATTAAGTGGATCAATCATTTAGCCCCGTGGATAAATGTTGGTCATGGTAAGAAGTGGAACTATCACCGCTTCATTCATTTTATTTTTCTTTCACTTTGCTTGAATTTAATTATAATGTTGGTTGATTAGGTTTATTATAAAAATACATTGGCATCCCTAGGTAAGTCCCATCAAATACTGCTCCTGACGACATTGTGTCCCTAGGTAAGTCCCATCAAATGCTGCTCCTGACGACATTGTGTAATTATTTAAAGTCGTCAATCTTCTTCTTCCTTTCTCTTTATCTTTTTCTTTTGGGTTGATGGGCAATTTTTCAATCAAGTCGAGTCAACATCGAATTTGTCACTAACGATGATGAAAGCCTTGGGGTTCCGATAAGCAACGCTTTGTTCTTTCCTAGCGATGACTATACAAACGCGGAAAGCTCGGCCGCTTGTGATAATAGAACAGAGAAGACAAGAGGAGGATCGTCAATTCCCCCCCACAAGGCCACGTTCGGTAGCCGAAGCGAAAGCTGTCGTCCTCTTCCTCGGGACAAGGACATCCTTGTATCGGTTCTGATGTAGGATAACAAGAATGTTGACGGGATGGCTGTTCTCGTCACCAACCCTCCTAGGATGTTTGGTGACTCTAGGGTCCTACAAGATATGATCGTGCTGCATGGTCACGCCACTCTCGCTCTCTGCCCCTTTAAAAAATCCCAGTTGTTCCAAATTCTAGAATAATTGACGAGGACAAAACCAACTGGTTGCTCCAAACTCTAGAATTATTGATGAGGACAAAACCAACTAAAGATGATCGGAAGGCAGATCGCGTAAACGCCAAAATCTCTCTCTCTCTCTCTCTCTCTCTCTCTCTCTCTCTCTCTCTCCACCACCCCCCAGCGCATGCAGTGCAAGTTTCATGCAGAAGCAAAGAGCAACAAGTCGTTCGCGGTGATGGCTCACCAAACGCATGTGATCGGGTGATTTAATCTTCGTGAACATCCCTTTCTTGCATAAAATGTCATCTAACGAAACAACTCGACATTTGTCGACATCATTTCACCTCAAATCAAGGGGAAGTAGACAAAGCTCGCATCGGCATATTATTATCTGAGCGTCATATTAGTGCTCAACCCATGGGAAAGAGACCGGCAAAGAATGCGGGGTTGCTGACGCTTTGGAAGGACGGAAGGAAATAGCTAAACAAAAACATCCTCTTATCTTGATAGTGTTTTCGATGCCACCGTTTTGATTTCACTCTGGATTTCGGGATAAAACAGTAGGATACAGACACAGGTGGAGCTGGCTATACGGTAGGAATAGGACGACAGACAATGTTGATGTAACGGCATGAAAGAAACAATGAAGGAAGTTGATTGATGTTCCATGCACTCACGAGATCCTTTGCTTGTCTATTTTCTTTATCAGATCACGAGAGAGAGAGAGATATAATTTCCACCGTGAATATAAGTAATATGACTTAAGACTCTGACTGTGAATGAGTATGATTTAGTACAATTAGCTTGCAATACTTCCATATACATTGTTGGAAAAATACTTTGAATTATATGATCCATAACGTCTTGGAATGATGTTGCCTATGCTATTAAAAACTGTGATATGAGATATTGAGTTACATGTCCGTGAGGGCTTGATGAATTTAGAAAGCAAGTGATGTGTGAAACTTCAACACCTTCGCTTGCTTGTGAGCGTCAAATTATTCTAAAAGCTTAAATTATTAAATGAAGGCATGGTTTAATATTAAAAAATTTTAACACTCCTCCTCATACATAAATTGGACCTTGACCTAAGCCTAAAATGTGAAAATATGTAATTGGAGAGAAAAATAGGAGTTTGGAAAGATTTGCATTTAGAAACTCCTGCTCTAACACCATTTAAGATTTCAACCAATAGTTTTACAAAAATTAAATTACTAGGCGGAGAAAGATAATATGAATATAAAAAGCATATTGGGAAAATATTATAAAATCCCTACAAGATTTTTTGTGAGACCTTTTTTAAACGTTCTAAAGTTTAAGCTATTAAGAGAAAAAAAAATCATATAATATAGAAGGCAAAATAAACTATGATGACATGCAGATTCTAGAGTAACGAAGTCACCACGGGTCCCGGACGGACGGACGAAAACGACGTTCGTTTGAGAATATTGATGTGTTTGTCCATCAACCTCCATCGTGGGATGGATTTGGACCATCGATGTATATAAACATAAAGTCAACATCTGGGCCACGCATACACATATAAATGTGGGAAAATTGTCCAAAAAATTCTAAATCTATCAATTCACTCATAAACCTTTTAACTTTGCCAATTCAGTTCTAAAACTTTTTACTTCTTGCTAATTTATTCCATCTAGCCAATTTTGGCCGGAAAATGCTGACGCAGACGTTGATGGTGCCACGTAGGATTACCGGCACTAGGACTACTAGCGCTAAAGTGAACAATTTTTAATAAATATTTTAATTTTTTTAATTTGTTTAATTTTTATATTTTTCCTTTTTTATTTCTTTTCTTTATTTTCTTTTTGGCTTTCTTCTTTGCCTTTTCCAATGGTCGGCTGGCCACAGGCGATGGCTAGGCACAGCCAATCGGGTAGCCTTGCTCGCCACAAGCGAGGCTTAGCTGGGTGAAGGCTAGCCCCAATGAGGGGAGCCCTAGCCCAGGCATGGTCGAGCAAGGGTGGCTTGAGCGAGGCCGACTTACATCGAGGCTAGGGTGACCTTGCCGAGTATCAGCGATGCCAGGCAAGGCTGCCCTGACATGGGTGAGGGCTTGCCTTGCCAAATTTGGCGAGGAGAGTGTTGGCCAGCCTTGCCAAATCTAGTGAGCCCAGGCAAGTGTTGGCCTCGCCTAGACTAGATTGGGCGAGGTTGGCCCTTGCCCAAGTTAAGGCGGCCTTGCCAAGCGTAGATCGAGCAGCGGCAACATCAGGCGAGGCCAGCCCTTGCCTAGGCTAGGGCGGCCTCAACAGGCATCGGTCGAGAGATGGCGACCCTGGGCAAGGCTGCCCTAGCCTAGGTGAAGGCTCCCCTCGCCGAGGCTAGCCCTCACTTGGCCAAGCCTTGCTTGTGGCGAGCAAGGCCAACCGGCTAGCTGTGGCTGATGGCCAACCGTTGCGTATGGCCAGCCAACCACCAAAAAAGGCAAAGAAGAAAGCCAAAAAAAAGAAAAGAAAAAAATTCAAAAAAGTATTAAAATATTATTAAAAATTATTCACGTCAATGCCAGTTGTTCTATGTGGTACTATTAACGTCCACATCAGCATTTTCCAATCAAAATTAGCCAGATTAACTTAATTAACAAAAATTGAAAATGTTTAGGACTAAATTGACAAAGTTAAAATATTTATGACTGAATTAGCAAAAGTGCAATAGATTTAAAACTTTTTGAACAATTTTTCCTATAAATGTAAATTCAATAAAAAATATTATCATGTGCCACTGTTTACCTCACCTCACATGTGATTATTCTTTGAGATTTATCCAATGTTAGTATGAAAAATACATTAGATTTTAGACTCGGTTTGTTATGCGGAAAAAGATGATTTGGAAATTATTTTTCTAAAAATAATCGTTGTTGACACCTAGATTTTAACGGTCCGTTTAGTCATTAATTACATAGTATATAGATTTAGATTGCATTTATTTGCACATTTTGGACCGGTGGTGAATGTGTTCAAATTAGTTAGACTAAGCCCACGAAGCGAGCTGGTTGGCCCAAGCCCATGTTTTTTAATTATCTCGGGAAGAATTAAAAATTTTGAAATTTTTCCAGATATGAATCTTTTGGATAGAGCACATGTGTGAAAAAATATTGCGATTTATCTTCGCGAGATTTGGATTTCAAGAAAATATTCATCATAATCTTAAATTTTTATCAATAGCGATCATTTGGCGAAAATATATCGCGGATGTAGATTTGAAGGGGAGATTGAAAGTTTATCTTTTACACCCTATAAAAGCAACTGCGTACGATGAGGGGAGGGGTTCTCTCTCGGTTCAAAAGTAAAAAATTGAGAGACAGAGAGAGTACAGAGACGTGAGAGAAAGAGACGTGGGAGAGAGAAAACCAAAAGAAAAGTCTTCTGCTGAAAGTGTGTCAGAGGGAGGAGACGTGGGGGTAGAGAAAGAAAAGGAGGGAAAAGCTGCATCTTCTTCTTCGTGGGACTCCTTCGCCGGAGACCTTTGGCTACTCTTTCGCCACCGCCGTTGCACCGGTCGCCACCGCCGTTCCGCTAGTAGCCGTGCACCAGCGCCGCCGCCGCCTCGCCACTCCACCTCCGGACCTTTGCCCGAGCACCGATCCCGAGTCCCCGCGACGCCGTTTCTGCTCTACCCTTAGCTCGAAGCTCCACCCGCAACCAGGCGTCGTTGCTCCCGCCCGATTCGCGATCGGCCGCGACTTGCTGCGTCCGCCGGCCGCAAGACCTCCGCCCACGACGCCCAAGTTCAGCGCCAAAGCCCGTCCGCCACGCTCACCGAGCATCTTCCGCGCCCACACCGCCGAGCACCGACGCCGATCCACCCCAACGCCGGCCGTGCCCGTCCGGACCCGAGCTTCCCTAGCTCCGCTCCGGTGTTGTTGCCGCCGCCGGTTCACCTTGGCCGGAGCCTCCCTTGCCGAGCCAATTCGCTGTTTCGCTTGGAGATCCACAAGCCTCGCTGAGAAGAAAAAAAAAAAGAGAAGATCATTTAGGTAGTTCTTCTTTTATTATTTTATTATTATTATTATTATTTTAAGGTTATTCTCACTTATTTATTTGTTTTTTTAGTAGGATTATTCCTAGATATATGATTGATGAACGTGAAAGTGCCCCTCGAGTGAGAGATTGATAGTCCGATTTTCGCGCTCGAAATCCGACTCGCAATCCCTTATAAAATCGACAATCCAATCTCAAGCCCGAGATTTGATTCGCGATTTAAAATAAAAATTGGTCAACCCGATCTCATGCGCGAGATATGGTTCGCCAATTTTTGGATATCAATATTGTCTGGTTTGATTTGATATCGTGTGTTTGGATCAATTTTATTTTTAAGAGGAGAAAAAATCAAAAAAATTCAAATTAGGGTTATTCTTAGTCTTAGAATTAAAATCACGATCTGATTCTGAATTTTTAAATGAGAAAATCAAATAAAAATCCGAATAAGAATTAGATTTGTTTTTGTTATCTTGCCTGTTAAGACTGCAATCTTATCATGAATTTTTAAATAAAAAAAATCCAAAAAAAGTGTATTCATTTAGTTTTTTATTTGAATTGCATGTTTAATTACTTGTTCGTTTTAATTTCGAATTTCTTAAAGAAAAACATAAAAAAGACCATTGTGCATATTAGATTGTGGTTGCATATCTCATTTTAAATTTAGATCATTTTTTTAAATAAATTGCATTATAGATTTAGATAATGTCTTAGTTTAAATTAGGATTTAATATGACTTAATCCCTAATTTAAATTAGATAGAATCTTAATCTAACTAGATCTTTTCAAATTTCATAAAATCTGTCTTAGGATAAATTAGTTGCAATTTCTAGGATAGATTGCATTTTTTAAATAAAAACGTCATTTGCATGTCATAGGTCCATGAAATGCACGTCATCTTAGTGATTATTGTTAGGTTCATTCTTAATTGGAAATTGCCGTCATTAGATTATGCCATTTAATAAATGTCATTTGACATATAGCTCGCATGTTAAATCGCGATGTTGCATATCATTTTAGTTGAAATAATTTCGTACGTCATTGCATTGCATTGCACGTCATTAGAATTAAATCATTTTGATTAATTTAAATTGCATATTTAACAATTGCATGTTCATTAAGAGATCATAAAAATTTTATTCATATGGTTTAGGACATGTCGCTATGCCATATCGTCGCATATTAGATAAATTGCATGGTAGATTAAGATAATATCTTAGTTTAAATTAGGATTTAATGTGACCCGATCCTTAGTTTAAATTAGATAGAATTTTAATCTAGTTAGATCATTTTTACATTTTTAATTAGAAATATCAAATGCACGTCATTTAGTTCTTATTAGGTTCATTTAATTAAAACTTAGTCCTCGTCATTAGACTAATTCATTTAATAAATGTCGCATGACATATAATTCACATACTAAATTGTATGCTGCATGTCATAATTTTGCATTGCATTGCATGTCATTAAGGTTAGGTCATTAGATTAATTTATATTGCATATTTAAATGTTGCATTTCTTTAATTTCGAATCCCATAGAAAAATACAAAAAATATAGTTAGAATAAATCATCTCATGCTTAGAATAGACTACATGCTTATTTATGTCATATCGCTTAAGTCATATAGCTAAGTCATGTTGCCATGTCATATCATTTCATGTTAAATTAGTGGCATGCATTGCATAAAGTATGATTCTCATTAATTAAGTGAAAACAAAACAAAAATTGCGTGTTAATTAGAAACCATATCTAGAGATGTTGATGTGGATTTTAATTTAACATTGCGATGCTTTCGTTGCTTCGAGGTAAGTCCCGCAATTTATTTATTGCTTTCTTGAGTGTTAAATTGGTGGTATGCGCACATGTATGATCACCTTACATGTTAGGAAGTTAAATTAAAATCAATCCAAATTGCTTGCCAAACATTTTTCAAAAAAAATGAAATAAAAGGTACCGAAAGGGCACTAGGATAGTCTAGTGTAACCAAGTCCCCGAACTCATAAATCTCTGGTTCGTAGGAGTAAAGTAAATCTCCCGTTACTTTACTTGGGTTTCTAATCGACCCACCAAAAAATAGATTAGTGGCGACTCCTGATTGAAAATCATTTGCATGTTAAGAATTCAAACCTAAGTTGCGAATTGGTATGGGCTTGGGAGAGCCCGAGCTAAGCTTAAAGACTTAGTAGTCCATTAACCTAGTTTTAGGTGGTGAACCGAAAAAATTGGGTCGCGACAGCTTGGCGACTCCGCTGGGGACTTGAGTTAAAACTTTTAGTGGACTTAGGCCAATTTTCTTTTTGAAAAATGCTTTTGTTTGGCAGCAAGGATTCCAGGTACGTCCCTAACGTTTAGGTGTTAAATGTTCTCGCAGATTGGGAGGTATAAGGGGAAGTGTTTGCTGACCTTTGTTTTGCAGGTTGGAGTTAGGGATGTATGGTTTATTTATTATTATTATTTGAAGTGTTGTTTGATTTAAATTGCTATGCATGTTTTGCATAAATCACTACACTTTGCACACACAACCCGCCGCCGGACTCCGGGCCGCATAGGATTATTTAGGATGGTATTGAGATGGATACCACTTCGACCGCATGCTCGCGGTACGAGTCGCCCATCTCAATCCCGAAATTTCTTTCATAGTGTCAAGAATACCCACCTCGGTCCGCATGCCCGCGACCTGGGTCGGCTCTTTGACCAAGCCGGAGTCATGAGGACCCGACATAGTCCACAAGCCCGTGGCTGGTCTGATCATCCTTGTGGCTTCACTTTAATAAGCCTTATAGATTAGAAATCGAGCCACTTACCATGCGCACGTCTATGTGATTGCCGTCGATTTTTCTTGGTAAAGTAAGTTCTCTAATTTTTGCCTTTGCAATTTACTTACTTTGTCACATTATTTTGTTGGTCCGTGGCATTAGGATTATCCTAAGCCTTGATTAATATACAATGGGGATGCCGGACATTCGGATTATTCTCCCTCCGAAGGAAGAGCTTAGCACTTGGTGGGACCGCTTAGATCAAAATAGCCGTCAATTCGTTGAGTCACATATTGGTCGATTGATTCCACTGCTGCGTATCCACATCCATGGTGGCCTCGTTCAAGCACTCGCCCACTGTTGGTGCCCCGAGACTTCTACATTCATCTTCGGCGGTAAACATGAACTCACTCCCACCTTGGAAGAATATAGTATCGCCATAGGGAAGTCCTTAAAAGCTGAATTGATCAGTCCGCCTATCGGAATAGACCCCGTTATGACTTTATCGGATTTTCTGAGAATTAAAGAAAATGATATAAGAAAGATTTTAAAGGCCCACCGTAATGCGTGTCCTTTATCTTTTTTAAAAGAATGTTTTGAAAAAGGCACCTCATTTCAAATGCGCAGGATTTTCCTCTTGGCTTTCTTTGGGTTTATAGTATTTCCTTATTGCAAGAATGCTATTAACCCTTTGATTGCTCAATTAGTTAGACAAGTGTTGGAAGGAAAAAATTTTATAAACACTGTCTTGGCTGAAACTTTTCTTTCTCTCACTCGTTTCAAAAGAGGTGGTGATAAGACTCTCCATTCCTCCCCTGAACTTTTACAAATTTGGTTCCTTTCTCACATAAAAGGATTTGGTGGTTCAATGACTATACATGATGTTAGTAATTCTAATCACCCTATTATGAGATTTGAGAATAATCAAAAACATGCACCCGATTACCATTATTCTAGGTGGCTAGCTTTCATGAAAAAACCAACTCCCAAAGGTTTCCTATGGCATGCTAAATGGTTCCAAGTTCGGGTAGCGAGACTCTCATGTGGAGAAGTTGGCCCAATCCCTCTATTAGGATTCACTGGAGCATTGGAGTACTATCCGGCTAGAGTGACTCGACAGTATCAGGTCGTACAAGAGCTTCCCCCGGCATTACAAGCGGATCCACTACAAGTTAGTTTCGTTGATGGAAGTCGAGACCATGAAGATTCCATCCTCACCATCAAATCAATGTGGGACATGTGCCGTCCACGAAAACTCAAATGGCCCGAGGAGGAGTTGAAAGGCAGGGAAGGGAGGTACTATGCCTCGATTAGGTATATCAAACAACACAAGATTCCCGAAGAGTTGCTTCCAAAGATACCGAGGCGCCGTTGAAGATTACCAATCGAGCTGAGAATAAACGCCTCAAAAGAGTTGCTGAAAAAGCTCAAGAGGAGAATAAACGTTTGCGCCGAATGGTGTCCCGAGTGTATATTGATCAAGCTAAATGAAATGCTTGAATCAATCTTGCTATTTTCAGTCTTAGATTAGGAAGTTTGAGTCATTTACTTTCCTAGTTCATTTGTTTAGGACGTTTTGAATTTCTATTTCAATAGGTCTGTCAAAAGCTCCATCGATGAATAAAGTTCTAGAATATTGCCATGGATCGACGTATTTTCATATGAGAATGCTTATTTTTGTTCATTTCCATTTAGGTTATAACGGATCCGCCACGCTCGCCAATCATCACACGACTAAGAGCTAGAATGGCTGAACAAACCGAAATGCGTGATCGTGTTTCCGCTATGGAAGGCCAACTTCAACAGCTAGCTGCTTCTATGGAGCTTATAACAGCTCAAATCCAATCTCTCCAAGTGAATCCAAAGAGCCGCACCCGCTCTCCCGGCGAATCCACCACTGCGCCCGCTTTTCCCGAGATAGTTGTCCCGGCCGGCGAGAAAAGGCCCAAACGGGTGTGGATGATATGCCCGGGCTAGAAGATGATCCATTCCCGATCAATGTGGAAAAGGCTAAGCCTGTCAGCATCCCTAAGACTGAGCAGGATGAACGCTTGGCGAAAGTAGAAGAAAAGCTGAAACAATTGCAGGAGTCACAGAGTTCGCTCCCGTTCGACTTGTCCGTATACGAGAAAGTCAAGGTGCCAACGAAATTCAAAATGCCGGAGTTTGAGAAATATGATGGCACCTCTTGCCCAAAGGCTCATTTGCAGATGTACCATGTACGCATGGCTCAATATGTCAAGAATGAGCCTCTCATGATCCAATCATTTCATGCAAGTTTGACTGGGCCCGCTCCGAACCGGTATGTGATGAAAATGTGAACCTCCTCGGCACCTGGAATGAAGTGGCTGACGCATTCCTCAAACAGTACAAATTCAACATGGACATTGCACCTTCCCGAGAAGACTTAGAGCGTATGGAAAAGAAAAGGAGTGAGTCCTTTAAAGAATATGCTGTGAGATGGAGAAACTTGGCGGCTCAAATTACTCCTGAGCCTACCAACAAGGAGCTGATGAAATTGTTTGTGAAGACCCTCCCGTCTGAGTTTCGCAATCGGATGGCCAGTACATATGTCGAAAGCTTCAATCGCCTTATTCCCGTAGGAGAACAAATCGAGATGGGGATAAGGGAAGGATGGTTTACTTGAGCCATCTAGTAAAAGATTCACCGCCAAGAAGGAGAAGGAAGCGGCCGTAGATGTGAATGTGGCTTTTAACCAAGAAAATGTCAAACGTGCCCCGGCTATCCACATGAATCCAAGACAACCACAAACCGCCGGCCGTCAATCATTTGCCCAGCGAATAATAGAAGGCAATTTTCTCCTCTCCCGGGTCTCCATCCCAAGTGCTGACGATCCTCCGAAAGAAGGGTTTGCTTACTAATGAACCAAAGCGTCCCAATCGCGAAAGCATTCGTGGTTATGACCCGACAAAGAAGTGTGACTACCACAACGGTGAATTAGGGCATTCAACTGACGAATGTTTCACCCTCAAGCACAAGATCCAAAATCTCTTGGACACGAAGGCCTTCTCATTTCAAACTGCTCACCAAATGTCCGAAAAATCCGCTACCGAGCATGAGGGTACGGTGAATGCTATCTTAGAGCCCGGTTAGACGGATCAAGAACCCGAAGGTGCATGTGGCGTATGCCTACAATGGATTAGTGAGAGCTGGATATTATTCGGTCAAGAAGATGTTTCCCTATCACCGATGAAAGAAAGAATTGCCGAAATGGTGGATGACGGCATTATTGTGTATGCTGACCATAACTGTGTGGTTTCCACTATTTCCCATATCATCATCAATTGGGAGGAGGAGCAGGCCGCTCTCGATGATGGTAAGAAAGAAGTAGATCCGTCACTCGCAGACATGCCCCCACTAGAAGATGCAAATGGTGATGAGGAGATTGTGATTGAGATACCTCAACCATATGAATATGTCAACAATAAGGCGCACCTTGGTCTTATGACCTAGATGTTGACCTTGTTACAAGGTCCGGCCGAACTTATGCTCAAAATAATGCTCAACCCGCAAAGCCCGTCACCGATGAAGAGGCTAAGGAATTTCTCGGGCCGTGATTAAAGCAAGTGAATATAATATCGTTGATCAATTGCGAAAGATGCCTCGCTCGTATCTCTTTGCTTGAGCTCCTTCAAACCTCCTCTCGTGCATCAAAAGTCGCCGATGAAGATTTTAAGTGAAATTCGCGTACCCGAAACAGATTCGAGCGCGAGATAAGCCGGAGGATTTTGTAGGATCGGTCCTTCTTAAGGACATGATTGCTTTTTCGATGAAGAATTCCCTCTTGAGGGTAGAGGGCATAATAAAGCACTCTATATATCTGTTAAGCACAAGGTTTCTCATGTATCCCGAGTGCTCATCGATAATGGGTCCGCCCTAAACATATGTCCATTGGCCACTCTTCACCGTCTCAAGGTAGACCCGTCCAAGATACATGCTGCGAAGACTTCTGTGAGAGCTTTTGATGGAACGAAAAAGGAGGTGATCGGGGAAATTAACCTTGACGTGCAAATAGGGCCTGGTCGTCTTCAACATTCCTTTCCAAGTGCTGGATATCCCTACCGGGTTCAATTTTCTGCTAGGTCGTCCCTGGATACATACTGCTGGTGCAGTCCCTTCAAGTCTACATCAAGCTGTAAAATTTGTGATCGAAAGGAAGCTGGTCACTGTGTATGGTGAAGAAGACCACCGGATTTACCATGAGACGGCTATCCCTTATGTAGAGCCGGATTCTGAGCTCGAATCAAGTTACCACTCATTTGAGCTAGTGTCTACCATACATGCTTCTCGAGGTTCATCGCCGCCCACTCCCGAGGTTTCGAGATGCTTTGCCCTCATGGTAGGAAGAGTAATGGTTGGGAATGGTTTCGTCCCCGGCAATGGGCTCGGAAGAAATGGCCGGGGCATTCGAAACCCCATTGAAGCCCCTCGAGGTCCCAATCTGGGGTTAGGGTACCATGGAAGAGGTGGAGGAAGTTCGGAAGGCAAAGACAGGGGAAGGCATAACTCGCCACCCGAGCAAGGGCGAGGAAGGCAAAATTTACCACCTCCAAACATTCACGAGACGTTCCTCGGTCCTCCAATCATGATGCAAGATGAAGTCAAGTGATGGATACTCTCGGACAGCCAAGTGGGAAGTTCGATTATATGGTGAAGTATTCGGCTCCTCCCGCTTTTATTTTGATGCCCGCAACATAGTTCCAAGTGGATGGGATGGCATGGATGATCCGACGCCTTCAAAGACGGAAGACTCTGACGACACCTTAGAAGGAATTTCAAGCTTGTTCGATGACCTCTTCATTGGACCCATTGATGGAGAGCCTCTGGAAGAAACGGGCCCTGGCCCACAAGAGGATAATCATATGGCATGCAATGGTGTGGAAATGGTCCAGTCTAATGTAATAAGTGCTGATAATGATGATATTGAAGATTCGATTAAGGATTCCATTGACGTGCAACGTAGTTGGGAACAACATGAAAAACCAAGGCTCTTACGATCGAGCAAACTATCACTATTAATCTAGGTGATATTAAAGAAGCCAAGGAGGTGAAAATTGGAGCAAATCTCCCCAAAGATGAAGCCAAGCGCCTGACTCAACTACTGAAGGAATATCAAGACATATTTGCATGGACCTACGCTGATATGCCTGGGTTAAACCCGTCAATTGTGGAACACTTTTTTGCCTATTAATCCGGACGTGCCACCTAAGAAGCAAAGGTTGCGGAGGACTAAACCCGAGCTCTCAAAGAAAATAGAAGAAGAAGTGATGAAGCTTTTGAAAGTCGGATTCCTTGAAGTCTCGCAATATCCCGAATGGGTAGCAAACATCGTGCCGGTAATGAAGAAGGATGGTCGGGTTCGAGTTTGTGTCGATTATCGGGATTTGAACAAGGCTAGCCCAAAAGATGACTTCCCACTACCTCACATAGATGTCCTTGTTGATAGTACTTTGCCGGATTCGAACTATTCTCATTTATGGATGGTTTTTCCGGGTACAATCGATAAGGATGAAAGAGGAAGACAAAGAGAAAACTGCATTTATCACTCCGTGGGGACCTTCCATTATAAGGTCATGCCCTTTGGACTCAAGAATGCGGGGGCAACCTACCAGAGCTATGGTAGCACTATTTCATGACATGATGCATCAAGAGATCGAGGTTTATGTTGATGATATGATCGCCAAGACTCGACCTGGAGAAAGCCACGTTAAGACCTTGAAGAAGTTGTTTGAGCGGCTCCGTGAGTTCAAGCTTCGTCTAAACCCCACTAAATGCGTGTTTGGAGCAAAGATCCGGTAAATTACTTGGATTTATCGTGAACAAGTAAAGGGATTGAGATCGACCCGGCTAAAGTTAAGGCTATATGTGAGTTGCAACCTCCATCAACAAAGTGAAAGAAGTCCGAAGTCTTTTAGGCGGATTGAATTATATTGCTCGGTTCATTTCCCAGCTTTCCGAAACTGCCAAGCCATTCTTCAAGCTTCAAAAAGAATGCACGAGTCAACTGGGATGATGAGTGTCGAAAATCATTCGACAAGTTGAAACAATACTTGATGAATCCACCGGTTCTTGTCCCGCCATCACCGGGGCATCCTTTGATTCTCTATCTCACTATTCATAGTGAGTCTTTGGGTGCGATGTTGGCACAGAAAGCCCCCGACAAAAAGAACGAGCTATTTATTACCCGAGTAAAAATTCACCGTGTCGAGCTGAAATATTCTGATATGGAAAAGACTTGTGCTTTGCACTAGTGTGGGTGTTACATAGATTGAGGCAAGATACACCGCATTACCGTACATTTCTTGTAATCGAGAATGATCCTATCAAGTACCTACTTGATCGGCCAACTTTGGTGGGTAAGTTGGCTAAGTGGCAAATTTTGATTTCGGAATTTGATGTGCAATATATGCCACAGAAGTCGGTTAAGGGTCGAGTGATCGCCGATTTATTGGCTGAGAATCCAAAAGTCTCAAATAATGATGATTGTTCCTTGGATGACCGTATCTTGAGTATAAATGAAGATTCATGGATAATGTTCTTTGATGGAGCCGTGAACTTGTCTGGTTCTCGCACCTTTGGGGCGCTTTTGGTATCCCCAGCACGGGCAAAGATCACCCAAAGAGCCGCAAAACCGATATTCCCATGCACTAACAATACAAATGAGTATGAAGCTTGCATCCTCGGGCTTCAAGCTGCAATCGAGATGGGCGTAGCCAAACTAAAGGTGTTCGGGGACTCCGCGTTGATCATATTGCAGACCGTAGGAGAATGGAAGACTAAGGATGCTAAATTGCTCCCGTATCACAAGTACCTAGAAGATTTGATCAAGGAATTCGATGAAGTTGCATTTGAATACTTATCGAGGTCTCACAATCAATTCGCAGATGCACTCGCCACTTTATCATCTATGTTGCAAGTCACCAACGGATTAGAAGTTGAGCCATTGAAGATAGAAGTTCTCCAAGACCGGCTTATTGTATGCTTTGGTGACGAAAGAGTCGACGGAAAACCATGGTATTACGATATCATGAACTACATCCAAAAACAAGGATTCCCCGAGGGAAGTACTCCAGCTGATAGGAAGTACATCATGAAGATGGCCTCAAAATTCTTCGTTAGTGGTGAGAATTTGTACAAAAGATCTTATGATTCAATCTTGTTGCGGTGTGTGGGTGCAGCTGAAGCCACTCAAATCATGCAAGAAGTTCACGAAGGAGTATGTGGCCCTCATATGAATGGACACATGATGGCTAAGAAGATCATGAGATTAGGCTATTATTGGCTCACGCTAGAAGGCGACTGTATTCAGCATGTTCGAAGTTGTCATCGTTGCCGTGTCCATGGTGATAAGATAAATGTTCCTCCAACGGAGCCGCACCGCTTTTCCGAGCCATGGCCCTTCTCAATGTGGGGCATTGATGTGATCGGCCCAATAAATCCAAAGGCTTCCAATGGTCATAGATTCATTTTAGTGGCCATAGACTATTTTTCAAAATGGATTGAAGCTACGTCATTTGCAAGTGTCACTGCTCGCTATGTTGCGAAGTTCATCAAACGTGACATAATTGCTCGCTATGGTGTCCCTGAAACGATTATCACTGATAACGGGACAAATTTGAACAATAGGCTTGTTGATGAGATGTTCAAGAAATTCAAGATCAAGCATTTGAATTCGTCCCCTTATCGCCCTCAAATGAATGGGGCCGTTGAAGCGCCCAATAAGAATATTAAGAAGATCTTGGCTAAAACAGCCGAGAATTATCGAGATTGGCATGACAGATTACCCTTTGCACTGTTGGCGTATCGGACATCGATTCGTACTTCTACCGGGGCAACTCCTTTTGCGTTGGTATATGGCATGGAGGCGCTTTTACTGTGGAAGTGGAGATCCCTTCTCTAAGAGTATTATCCCAAGTGGAATTATCTCGAGGCGTAATGGTCGCAACAAAGACTTGAACAGTTAAACTTGATTGATGAGAAAAGGCTGAAGGCTCTCTGCCATGGCCAAACATATCAACAGAGAGTAGCCAGATCTTTCAACCAAAAGGTGCGGCCGAGACATTTCGAGGTAAATGATCTTGTTCTAAGGAAACAGTTGCCAATTTTTCCAGATCCTGGAGGGAAATTCGCTCCAAACTACAAAGGGCCCATATGTGGTAAAGAAAGTACTTCATGGCGGTGCTTTGATCTTGGCTGAAATGGATGGTCGTGTGTTTTCCACTCCCGTTAATTCGAGATCTTTGTCAAGAAGTATTACCCATGAATAGAATTTGTCATATCATGTTTTGAATTGCAAATATTTTATGATGAATAAATTGCCTCATTGAAGTGCAAATTCAAACTTGTTGCAAATATTGCATGTTTTTCTTGATGAATTATGTGAGTTAAATTGAATGTGCCAAATGGGATACTTTGGAATGATGAAAGGCAAACCCCGTTCCATACACTATTCCATACACCGACCCCCCGGTAAGTTATGAGGAAAAATTCAATGCTTATGAGGAAAAGGGTGATCTTGCAAAGGGTATGTCAACCAAGGTGATGAGAGGCGCTTTCTTCGCTACCCAAAACACTACAAATATATCCATTGTTCAGCCCTTTGAGCCCACACACATGAAGAGCTTTTTAAATTATCCCTGTCAAGAATCGTCTCATACCGAGACAAGATTTGAAATGAATGATAGGAATTTTCTTACTCACACTTGCATCAATCTTCGAGTATTGCTTCTACAAAGTGTGACTTGTATGATAATTTAAAGTGCCTTAAGACGACGAAGAGCATTTCTTTCTCTATCCCATACACTTATATCCTTTGCATAACCCATTTGAGCTTGCAATTTCATTTCTTTAAACCCAGTTGGTGATCATCCCCCACACCGGGGCAAGGCAAGAAAAATCGAACTACGCAAGTAGCAAGGTTTACAATGCTAATGAAAGATGAAAGGTTGTGCAAGTCCAAAGAAAATAAGTGCAAAAATAGGGCATGAAAAAGCAAAGGTGTGCTGGGTAAAAGCAAGGCCAATGCCCAAAGGAAAAAATCAAGCACTTGATGAAGTGAGTCGTATCTCCAACAAGATGGCACCAAAAAAAAAAAAAAAAAAAAAAAAAAAAAAAAAAAAAAACTCAAATGTTGAGACGTTGCAATCAGTGGAGTTGTGATGCGAAGAAAATCTTCAACAATGGGGAGGAAAATTGTTAGAAATGTCAAAATGATCACCAACTTTGACCCCTTAAACACTTTTTGAGACGAATGATCCTTCATCTCTCAACTCATAAACCCAACCTACGTTGCATCCCTTACAAAGTCTCTTCGATTAGGGCATTTGAATTAACGTAGAAGTTCATGTGTTTGAAAGCATCGCTTGAAGAAGTGTGAGTAAAATAATTTCTGCTTCATTTCTCATGTTTCTTGGCTTGTAAACCCCAAGATAATTGCGGAATATCACTTATTTTTCAAAAGCCTTGACTCAAAGAGTCTCCTTTGTTAAAACCGTTGACCAAGCCTATATTACGGTCCCCGTTAAAGACCTCTCGGATTGGTAAGGTCGTACCACTTGCAAGATTGCTCGAACCCTTATTTGACATGATGATGGAAAGATAAAGTGATTGTCAAAAATCCTGCATCAAGGGTCGGGATAAAACAACCCATTTTAATGAGGATGAGTGAAAGTCCTTTCGGACCAAGAGGTCCCCCATTCGGCACATCCATGATACTCATGTGTTCGACTGAAACATTCCTTGTGAAATCTTTCCCAATGGAAATTAGGTGATGCAGGCTTGATATAAATCACAACGCATGAACCTCCCTTAAATTAATGCATGTTTGTAATCACAAATGCATATTGCTTCTCCTATGACCATATTTTGCGAGAGGACATTTCCCCCAGAATGCAGAGATGATACCGAGGTAAGTATATCTTTATCCATACCTTAAATACTTGTCATTGTGCAGGTATTCCCTTTTGAAAATACCGTCACTCGATTGAGTTGTCCCCCAAAGATTTTTCTCCGATTCAATCGATTAAGGCGACCGAAGAATGGTTCGGGTCCCGATCGGTTGATCTCTCGTTGCAAGGCCGGGCGACCGAAGAATGGTTCGGGTCCTAGCCAAGCAAAACCTCGCCTTTAGGCGACGTAGAATGGTACAAGTCCTAGACAAAACATATTCCTTATTTAGGCGACCGTAGAATGGTACGGGTCCTAGAAAGTGAATCCCCGTTTAGGCGACCGTAGAATGGTACGGGTCCTAGACACAACCAAACACTGCCATACTGGGTGACCGTAGAATGGTACGGGTCCTGGAAAAGTAACACCAACTATCTTGAATTACTTTACCATCATTGAAGGTAAGATATTCCAGATAGATTCCTCCTCGACATCTCGATGCCCGGATCCGGATGTCTCGGTTTCTTCCGTTGAACATTTCACTTTGGATGTGAATGTTCTTGCCTCGTTATGCTTTTCAAGAAACCCGAGTGAGAGTTGGGTACTTGTAGAGTAAACAGGGATTTATCATGTACCTCAAGATGCTTTACCGCACCGATCGGTAAGTAATTGTAGGTACACTCTTTCCTTTCACATCATGCATTTGCATTAGCATTTTCATGCATCATATTAATTGCATTTTAAAATGGAATTCATTTTTAGAAAAAAAAAAAAAAAAAAATCAAATCAAGCAATCATTTAATACAAGTGCATAGTCAAAATTTAGGTCTCAATTTGTCTTTGAAGACAACCTCTTCGAGCTCACCTTCAAAGAGGGGCAGCTGTTGACACCTAGATTTTAACGGTCCGTTTAGTCATTAATTACATAGTATATAGATTTAGATTGCATTTATTTGCACATTTTGGACCGGTGGTGAATGTGTTCAAATTAGTTAGACTAAGCCCACGAAGCGAGCTGGTTGGCCCAAGCCCATGTTTTTTAATTATCTCGGGAAGAATTAAAAATTTTGAAATTTTTCCAGATATGAATCTTTTGGATAGAGCACATGTGTGAAAAAAAATATTGCGATTTATCTTCGCGAGATTTGGATTTCAAGAAAATATTCATCATAATCTTAAATTTTTATCAATAGCGATCATTTGGCGAAAATATATCGCGGATGTAGATTTGAAGGGGAGATTGAAAGTTTATCTTTTACACCCTATAAAAGCAACTGCGTACGATGAGGGGAGGGGGTTCTCTCTCGGTTCAAAAGTAAAAAATTGAGAGACAGAGAGAGTACAGAGACGTGAGAGAAAGAGACGTGGGAGAGAGAAAACCAAAAGAAAAGTCTTCTGCTGAAAGTGTGTCGAGGGAGGAGACGTGGGGGTAGAGAAAGAAAAGGAGGGAAAAGCTGCATCTTCTTCTTCGTGGGACTCCTTCGCCGGAGACCTTTGGCTACTCTTTCGCCACCGCCGTTGCACCGGTCGCCACCGCCGTTCCGCTAGTAGCCGTGCACCAGCGCCGCCGCCTCGCCACTCCACCTCCGGACCTTTGCCCGAGCACCGAGATCCCGAGTCCCCGCGACGCCGTTTCGCTCTACCCTTAGCTCGAAGCTCCACCCGCAACCAGGCGTCGTTGCTCCCGCCCGATTCGCGATCGGCCGCGACTTGCTGCGTCCGCCGGCCGCAAGACCTCCGCCCACGACGCCCAAGTTCAGCGCCAAAGCCCGTCCGCCACGCTCACCGAGCATCTTCCGCGCCCACACCGCCGAGCACCGACGCCGATCCACCCCAACGCCGGCCGTGCCCGTCCGGACCCGAGCTTCCCTAGCTCCGCTCCGGTGTTGTTGCCGCCGCCGGTTCACCTTGGCCGGAGCCTCCCTTGCCGAGCCAATTCGCTGTTTCGCTTGGAGATCCACAAGCCTCGCTGAGAAGAAAAAAAAAGAGAAGATCATTTAGGTAGTTCTTCTTTTATTATTTTATTATTATTATTATTATTTTAAGGTTATTCTCACTTATTTATTTGTTTTTTTAGTAGGATTATTCCTAGATATATGATTGATGAACGTGAAAGTGCCCCTCGAGTGAGAGATTGATAGTCCGATTTTCGCGCTCGAAATCCGACTCGCAATCCCTTATAAAATCGACAATCCAATCTCAAGCCCGAGATTTGATTCGCGATTTAAAATAAAAATTGGTCAACCCGATCTCATGCGCGAGATATGGTTCGCCAATTTTGGATATCAATATTGTCAGGTTTGATTTGATATCGTGTGTTTGGATCAATTTTATTTTTAAGAGGAGAAAAAATCAAAAAAATTCAAATTAGGGTTATTCTTAGTCTTAGAATTAAAATCACGATCGATTCTGAATTTTTAAATGAGAAAATCAAATAAAAATCCGAATAAGAATTAGATTTGTTTTTGTTATCTTGCCTGTTAAGACTGCAATCTTATCATGAATTTTTAAATAAAAAAATCCAAAAAAAGTGTATTCATTTAGTTTTTTATTTGAATTGCATGTTTAATTACTTGTTCGTTTTAATTTCGAATTTCTTAAAGAAAAACATAAAAAAGACCATTGTGCATATTAGATTGTGGTTGCATATCTCATTTTAAATTTAGATCATTTTTTTAAATAAATTGCATTATAGATTTAGATAATGTCTTAGTTTAAATTAGGATTTAATATGACTTAATCCCTAATTTAAATTAGATAGAATCTTAATCTAACTAGATCTTTTCAAATTTCATAAAATCTGTCTTAGGATAAATTAGTTGCAATTTCTAGGATAGATTGCATTTTTTAAATAAAAACGTCATTTGCATGTCATAGGTCCATGAAATGCACGTCATCTTAGTGATTATTGTTAGGTTCATTCTTAATTGGAAATTGCCGTCATTAGATTATGCCATTTAATAAATGTCATTTGACATATAGCTCGCATGTTAAATCGCGATGTTGCATATCATTTTAGTTGAAATAATTTCGTACGTCATTGCATTGCATTGCACGTCATTAGAATTAAATCATTTTGATTAATTTAAATTGCATATTTAACAATTGCATGTTCATTAAGAGATCATAAAAATTTTATTCATATGGTTTAGGACATGTCGCTATGCCATATCGTCGCATATTAGATAAATTGCATGGTAGATTAAGATAATATCTTAGTTTAAATTAGGATTTAATGTGACCCGATCCTTAGTTTAAATTAGATAGAATTTTAATCTAGTTAGATCATTTTTACATTTTTAATTAGAAATATCAAATGCACGTCATTTAGTTCTTATTAGGTTCATTTAATTAAAACTTAGTCCTCGTCATTAGACTAATTCATTTAATAAATGTCGCATGACATATAATTCACATACTAAATTGTATGCTGCATGTCATAATTTTGCATTGCATTGCATGTCATTAAGGTTAGGTCATTAGATTAATTTATATTGCATATTTAAATGTTGCATTTCTTTAATTTCGAATCCCATAGAAAAATACAAAAATATAGTTAGAATAAATCATCTCATGCTTAGAATAGACTACATGCTTATTTATGTCATATCGCTTAAGTCATATAGCTAAGTCATGTTGCCATGTCATATCATTTCATGTTAAATTAGTGGCATGCATTGCATAAAGTATGATTCTCATTAATTAAGTGAAAACAAAACAAAAATTGCGTGTTAATTAGAAACCATATCTAGAGATGTTGATGTGGATTTTAATTTAACATTGCGAGATGCTTTCGTTGCTTCGAGGTAAGTCCTGCAATTTATTTATTGCTTTCTTGAGTGTTAAATTGGTGGTATGCGCACATGTATGATCACCTTACATGTTAGGAAGTTAAATTAAAATCAATCCAAATTGCTTGCCAAACATTTTTCAAAAAAAATGAAATAAAAGGTACCGAAAGGGCACTAGGATAGTCTAGTGTAACCAAGTCCCCGAACTCATAAATCTCTGGTTCGTAGGAGTAAAGTAAATCTCCCGTTACTTTACTTGGGTTTCTAATCGACCCACCAAAAAATAGATTAGTGGCGACTCCCGATTGAAAATCATTTGCATGTTAAGAATTCAAACCTAAGTTGCGAATTGGTATGGGCTTGGGAGAGCCCGAGCTAAGCTTAAAGACTTAGTAGTCCATTAACCTAGTTTTAGGTGGTGAACCGAAAAAATTGGGTCGCGACAATCGTTTGTATTACTCAAAATAATTAATCAACTCACAACAACTAGTAATATCTCGTAAGTAAAATGATATACCAACAATTTCACTTATGAACAAGTTTCTTTTTTATTCATTTTTTTTTTTTACCTTCCCCTGAGACAGAGTTTGCTTGGATTTATTTGTACTTTTTGTTTTGTGCTTAATCAAAGTAAAAAATTTGCACTTCACATACTTTGACTTTTTTAAATACCAAAATTGTTGAAACTTTCACAAATGCAAATATTAACATGTAAATTCACATAGATTTTCATATTTCTAAACTTCAGTAATATTTTAAATTTTGGCAAGAAAGAAAATACGAAACAAATAAGCTTTAGGACCTTTTTTTCTTAAATAAAGGAATGAAGGAGTCTACATGGGGAGTATCTCAGCCAGTTGCATTTAAGTACATATCAACGACTCAGATTGTCTGCTTGTGTAGTCACCCAAATAATTCCAAAAATGACCTAACCCTCTATTAATTAAATCATCGAAAAACCAAACCATATAATTAACCTATTATGAAATGAAAGACATTTTAAGAGCAATGTCAAAGAATAAATAAAATACAAAAATGACAAGTGGTATGTCAAAGCTTGTCGTGGGACCCCCAAATGCTACAAGCATCTGTCCCGTCACTCAGGATCAAGAAAGAGACCCCGTTTCAATTTAACTTATTCTACGCGAAACATATGCAGCTGAGCATCAACGACAAGCCTTTGCGTGGAAAAAGGATAAGGAACTTTAAAAGATCAAGCGGTGTAAATTTATTGTGATATTGACAATAAGAATGAATGGCCTACCTCATGTCCACCATATTGTATTGATCCTTTATTTTTTATTATGATTTTCTAAATATAGCGCAGAAAATATATTGCATTATCCTCCAATAAATTCATCTTCTGTAATAAGATCTTTACTGATATTTACTAAAAGTAGGATATTTCATATGTTCAATTAGAAATGAATTTATTATTCCATTTTGTACTATTCTCTCTTCCACTAGTATTAGCTAGTGGGCATGTGCTATTTTGTCATTCTTTGTATTAACCATTAAACGATTAGCTTTTCTAGCGATGGTTGCACATTCATTTAACTCATTCTTATGTTTATGTATATATTCTGTCTATGATTCCTTACTCTTTCTTCTTCATTAGTCTCATATTCTAGATATATGTAAAGCAGATGTTGATCGACCCAAGACTAATATTCTCATATATCTGTTTTTTCGATCATTGACGAGACAATTTTGCGTTTTAATCAATTTAAAACCTAGAAAATAGGTTTGGTTCCTTCTTTTTAACTATACAATGAAGGAGAGGAGAAAAATTCAAGCCAAAAATACCCAGAATAGGCCGTCTTAATCCTAGCATTCGAAGCTCGCAATTCTCAATCCTTTGACTAATCCGTGGTCCAACAATCTAATTGAAAAGTTTCCACTTGTTGCTGAGAACCAGGCTTATCAAATTTGAATTAATCTTGATGAAAACGATCTTGCCATGTCATAGACTTGAATGCATAGACTATATAGTTTGCTAGACAGCTTATTCACACGCCATTTGTTCAATGACTCAGCTTTCAATTAACTAGAAAGTTAGGTTCTCAATCATCCATAAGGGATTAGGTTACCTTTCTGGAGCCGTGATTCATATGGACATTAATGACTAACGACGGTCCAATGTCTCTAGCCAAAGGCCCTAATATACATGATGATAGAATAGCACCAAGAATAGAGATGACAATTAACTAATACCAAACCAGTTTTTCTTGGCACGGTGACAAATCTGAGTTCGTTGAAGTGCAGTTATTAATCAATCGGAATACAATATCAAAAATATCATCTGAGTATAGATGTTAACTCGTCGCATAGAGTAAGGTAGTATGCAACAATGACCGGTGTGAAGTATAAAAATACAAATTCAGTTGCTTTGTCGTCTCGGTGATCCGATTGATGACATTTGACTAAATACTTCCTTCTCGATTAGGGCTCATTAGTTTCAATGCATTTTGCTCTACCATAGTTTTTTGAAAGTGAACCATTAAGGGAAAGCTAATGGATTAATAGGTAGGCATGAACGGTTGCTTATTGAAGAGATGGCGTTGTCACCTAGTGTGGGCTCTCCTAAGCCCACACTAATCGCATCATGGGTTTCAATTCATACGTGCGATTAAACTTACTATGGAGCTGTGGACAAAAAGCCAAGTAAAATGCAGAAGTATAATTTATTTCTACGAACCAAATATTGTTAATACAAGGATATGATTATGCGACTATTGCCCTTTTAGTACTTATTCTCTTTATTTTGAAAATGTATTGTGAGCAGCCTTGATTTAATCTTAAATCACTAAAATGGGACAAATAATCATGCAGGTGCACAAGTAATAAAGTAACGCTTAATAAAAAAAACGGTAAATAAAGTACTTGATGATAGATTAGGAAACTTGGGTGCAATAAGTAGGCAAACTCAAAGCTTCTCTACTGTAGTGACCCTTCGAGAAGACAAGTTTAGAGGAACTACCCAAAAAGCAAGCCGATGGCCCTTAGTTAGGCGCAAGCTTTTCCAAGCCCTTACTCACACGACATTGAGATTCATTTTAAGTTTCAATTAATCCTAAAAGATTCTAAGTGAATTGGGAGTTGTCACAAGCCTATCGTGGTCGATCATAAACCAAGTAAAACACGAGATGATGCCTCACTCTCTACGCAAGTAGAGTTTTCTATGAACACTCAAGTATTGAAAGACTTAAAATAAAGATGTGGAAATGAAAACCTAATACTCATCCGATAGAGAATATTACATGGCATTGGTCTAAGCACCAGGACATGATCTTCCATGAGCTTGAATTGATACCAAATCAGGCAAAGAATGTACATGGCTTAATTCTTGAGCCTTAGGGCAAGATCCCTGTCATGCCCCAAACCCCGAGCACGCACACGTCCCTTGGCGGTCGACTAAAATGCGACATTCCTAGGATGCCTCACCTACCTAATTGATTTATGCACATGCGAAAGCGAACTAATAAATTTCAGACAACAATCAAACATGAGATAGAAAAGCGGGACAACCAATTTACACAAAACACACTTTATAAACACATCAGGTTTATATACAAAAGTCTAAAACCAAAGGAAGCTATTAGGCTAACCCTACCCTAGACCCTACCTACTTGGGATCCGGGTCAACTACAACACCATCTGGGATGTCGATGTCTAGAGGATCAGCTACCTCTATTGTGAGCTCTTCAACCTCAAGCCCCTTGTTTGCCTCAATATCAGCCAAAATATTGGCGTCCACGACAGGGTCGAGTACCACCTCATACTCAGTATCGATGGCAGGTCCATCAAAACTATCCAAGGGGCCCTCCCAAACCCTGTCAAGCCCATGACGGAACCATGCTTTGAAGTGATGAGGTTCCAACTGAAGTAGGCCTTCATCAACCCAAATAGTGGTCGCAACGAGCTCACGGGTCCAGGGGGTCCCATGTGGTATGTTGGGTCTCCACCTCTTGTGGCCACCTAAAACGAACGTGGCGCACCTCCATCTAAGGACCTGTAAAAATTTAAACTATGATAGAGTGAGACAAAGTCTTAGTGAGCCCACACCCTAAACTCCGATTAGGACTAGAATTCACCTAGAGGTAGCCTAAACATGCACCCTAAAGGACTTACCTCGCCTCAGCACCTCCCTGCACGTTAGAACATCTCATATATCATATATAAATGCAACAAGTGTAAATCATTAATTAGAACACCTCATATCATATATCAATCAATCATAGGGGTCCCGATTCTAAGGCCAAATCATTATGACACGTCACATTCTATACCACACAATTCCGTCCCATAATCAAGCGCAGCTATCTCAATCACTCAAGCGTGTTCCAATTATTTACAACCCAATGGCCACTATCAACTAAATAGTTGGCGGTCATCCGGCATAACCGAGCATCTCCCCCACTTTGTTGGGCACAGCAACGTCTACATCTAAATGGCATCTTGAAAGAGCATCGGCCCAGCCTCCACTGCGATGGGGCATTCCATAAAGGAGCATCGCCTCCTTGACTTTCATCGGGTGACGGGTTCTGATAGCGATCACACGCACATCCATTCTTGACCAAGAACACCGTATTTTGCACTCAAGTACTTCCAATTCAAATAATGGACTTGGCTAATTTTCTTCATACTAAAAACACCCGATAAAATAATCGTGGTCACACAGTCAAATTGAACCATACAACATGATAGACTCTCTTTTTTAAAATTCCACGATTTTATATAGTACATAAAACATTTTTGGCGTAAAAAACCGACACCCGATGTTTTTCTAATTAAATACCATAAAATCATATTTTTGCAATAATAATTAAAAATCATCATCCAATACTCAATTGCATAAATTAATAATCAATTTCATAAATCAACACAGCCATAACAATCAGCGTAAAATTCTGATAACCGGCTATCCCGGTATAATTTACGCTAATTAATAATTAATTAAATAAATTGGAAATTATTTAAATTAAGCAACTTATTTAAATTAAATAACCTAACCGGACTAATCTATTTGAACTAACTAAATCCGCCTAGGCTAACTAAATACCCTAACTAATCCACCTAACTACTAGCTAGCCTAACTAAATAGTCTAACCAACTAGTTAAGCTAACTAAATTACACTAATCTTAATTAAGGCTAACTAATCCCCATAAGCATCAATTAAGCCTAAACTAATCCAACTAAGTGCAATTAACTTCCTAGTCAGAGATTAGGATGCTAACTCACAGGATTAGTGAGAAAATGAGTTCACGATGAAGGCGACGCGACGACGGTGAGATCCCAGGCCTACGACATCTCTAATAAAGGGCCAGAAGGGGTTGAAAAAAGCCTTGTAAGCCTTGCAAGCCTTACGGCTTGGTTGGAAGAACCGGTTCTATGGAGGGGCTGAATCAGTCGAGGCTGAGTTAGCTGACTAAGCCAAACAACTCGGACGCGGGCGAAGGCAACAACAGCAGAGCCAGGCGGATTAGTGGCTGGCTCGGGCGGCAGCAGGGTTGGTCGATGGTCGCTAGGCACAAGCGGACGTGCGGGTAGCAGCCACGGTGACTGGCGAGACTAGAGGCAAGCTAGACGACGCGGACACAAGGCTGGGCTCGGTTCGACAACTTGCGGGGCTACTGGCTTGGTCCTGGATGCTTGTAGCTTCAACAATAGAGGAAAATGGATGTTGAGGAAGAAGTAAGAAGAAGAAGAAGCTGAAGATAGCTCTTGCAAAGGGCTGGTTGACCAAGGGGAAAGAGGAGAGAAACAAGGGGGGGGACAAGAGGCTTGAAATTCTTGCTTGTGACCAATGGGCTGCCATTCACAATTATCTTCCACTCAAGTGTTTTCCCTTAAAGTCTTCAGCCACCATTTTGTCAAGCCAACACCCAATGGCCAATTTTCTCTCAATCCTCTCACAAACAAACCCAAATTGAAGGCCAAAAATGGCTCCCTTGCTGCCCATACGAATTTGCTGATTTTCTTCTTCAAATTCCCACCAAAACAACTTCAATTTGATGGCCAAAATTGCTGAGGAGGTTGCCCATACCAATTCCCACAATTTCCTTCACAAACTAATCCACTTTGATAGCCAAAAAGTCCCTCAATTTTGCCCATCCGAATTTCCACAATTTTAATTTGCCGATAAACGTGTGATAAGCTCTATGCACATAAAATTTGGCGACATTTGGTAGTCATTTGATATTTTTCCCGAATTTTAAAAGAAGTAGAATGAAATAAGGTAAAAAATAGGGAGTAGTTGGGCTTACTTAAATAAAGTGTACCAATTGGGCAATAACAAGAAAAAGTGATCTAAATGAAAGTTGTGGTGGACATCCTATGTTTTGTTTGAGAATCAGAATCATTCAATTCAAAATTCATTAAGGCCTCCCAATTGGATTAAACACTAAATGGTTAAAATAATGGGTAAAATCGAGAAGTTAACGTTTTGGTCAAGTAATTGATTTCATGATTGTTGAGGCTAACTAGCCTCAATGCATGCATAATTGACCTTGTGTGTGATTGAACTGATGTGTTATGTAATCAATTTCGATCGGCTATGCATGATTCAATCGGTGGGTAGTTAGGAATGGTGATGAGATCTTGATTAGGTGCTGAATGACAAAGCCCATTGCTTGAAATTTTGCAAGTGCGGGTTAGTAATTACTTGACATTAATTAATGCATCCTGAGATGATAAGAGGTGGATGAGATTACCGAAATGTATGTCAAATTAAATTGCAAGTTGAACCCTTATTATTTTTATCAAATGTTGCTATTGTGTGTGTATTGAGTGAATGCATTTATGACTGTGGAGTGTGAATGAAGACCCATGACTACCATAGGAGAAGGCAGCCCCTTGAAGGCACTTAAGTTTAGGTGGATTTGTCTAGTTTAAATATAATTAGAATAAGAATAATTTGGTTAATTGACATAGGAAATTGTAATAGATTTAGTTGAGTTAGTTTGGCTAGAAAATCAAAATCAATTTAGACTTAGAATCATTTCCTCAAGTAAAATGGATAGCATAATTTTGATTAGGTCTCTCATTCAAACAAAATGGATAAAATTTTGAGTCACTTAACCTATATTTGAATAAGAATTACTTTATGAATTCAAGCTCATGGGGAATCATGTCCTGGGGTTCAAGAACAAAGTCATGCACATTCTTTGCCTAACTAGTATTAGATCAAGCTCGTAGGAAATAGTGATTGATTTAGTTGAGTTGCTTCAACTAGAAAATCAAAATCAATTTAGCCTTACAATCATTTTCTCAAATAATATGGATACCATAGTTTAGATTAGGTCTCTCATTCAAACAAAAATAGATAGAATTTTCGGTCACTTACCCTTTATTTAAATAGGAAATTAGTCTATAAATTCAAGCTCATGGGGGATCATGCCCTAAGGCTCAAGAACAAAGCCATGTACATTCTTTGCCTGATTTGGTATCGAGTCAAGCTCATGGGAGATCATGTCTTGGGGCTTAGACCAATGCCATGTAATATTCTCTATCGAATGAGTATCAGGCTTTCATTTCCACATCTTTATTTTAAGTCTTTCAATACTTGAGTGTTCATAGAAAACTCTACTCGTGTAGAAAGTGAGGTATCATCCCATGTTTTACTTGGTTTCTGATCGACCACAATAGACTAACGGCAACTCCCAATTCACATAGAATCTTTTAGGATTAATTGAAACTTAAAATGAACCTCAATGTTGCGTGAGTAAAGGCTTGGAAAAGCTTGCACCTAACCAAGGGCCATCAACCTGCTTTTTGGGCAGTACCTCTAAACTTGTCTTCTCAAACGGTCACTACAGTAGAGAAGCTTTGAGTTTGCCTACTTAGTGCACCCAAGTTTCCTAATCTATCATTAAGTACTTTCTTTACCTTTTTTTTATTATTAAGCATTACTTTATTACTTGTGCACCCGCATGATTATTTGTCCCATTTTAGTGATTTAAGATTAAATCAAGACTACTCACAATACATTTTCAAAATAAAGAGAATAAGTACCGAAAGGGCAATAGTGGCATAATCATATCCTTGTATTAACAATATTTGGTTTGTAGAAATAAAATATACTTTAGCATTTTACTTGGATTTTTGTCCACAGCTCCAAAGTAAGTTTAATCACACATATGAATTGAAACCCATGTTGCAATTGGTGTGGGCGTGGGCTTTCCCACACTAGGTGACAACACCATCTCTTTAGTAAGCAACTGTTCATGCCTACCTATTAATGCATTAGCTTTCCCTTAATGGTTCACCTTCAAAAAACTGTGATAGAGCAAAATGCATTGAAACTAATGAACCCTAATCGATAAGGAAGTATTTAGTCAAATGTCATCGACTGGATCACCAAGACGACAAAGCAAATGAATTTGTATTTTTATACTTCACATTGGTTATTGTTGCATACTACCTTACTCTATGCGACGGGTTAACATCTATGCTCAGATGATATTTTTTATATTGTATCCCGATTGATTAATAATTGCACTTCAACAAACTCAGATTTGTCACCGTGCCAAGAAAAACTGGTTTGGTATTAGTTAATTGTGATCTCTATTCTTGGTGCTATTCTGTCATCATGTATATTAGGGCCTTTGGCTAGAGACATTGGACCGTCATTGGTCATTAATGTCCATATGAATCACGGCTCCAAAAAGGTAACCTAATCCGTTATGTTATGGATAATTGAGAACCTAACTTTCTAGTTAATTGAAAGCTAAGTCATCTCCAAAGCAGCTAGATGACTACCAGGATTGTAGAGGACTCATCGGGATCTCACTATAAAACCTACAGGAAAAAGACCCAGTGAAGCTTGCAAGTGCAGTAGAAGGCAGATGAGCTATAGGTGACGCGCGACTGCGGGTTGCTGGAAGTCACTAACAAAATTAAATGTAAGAATACGGAAAAGAGAAATCAGGGAATTTGTATAAATTTCAATATATCACAATCAGATAGATCAGCCTATTTATTGGCTTTATAAGAGATTATCAAATGTAATATACCAATCAAGATATATACAATTAAAAGAAATATTGCATGATCTATAATATTCTAATTATCTATAATATAGGAAAATATTCTAAAGAACTATCCTAATTATCTCTAACAGACAAGAGGAGAACTCGCTGAGCTTGCTGGGCGAGTGCAGGGATCAGTGTTGCTAAGGTTGCTTATTGAGACGGCAAGTAATCAGTGTTACAAGAGGACTATGGAGTCGTCGGGTTGGACTGCTGCCTACCGAGGCAGGACTAAAACGCAGTTAAAGGGTGGTAGCAACTGGGGACGGTGGTAGGACGCGGTGGCAGGAGCTCATCCGGTGATTGCAGCCGTGGAAGCACTTCCCCTTTTCTTCTCTAATTATATATTTTGGAGCCTCTTTTTGCTTTTTGTTTTCCAACCTCAATTGTGAATATACTAGTCTTAATTGTGTCGTATAACACGCTTATATAAGCTTGAATCTAGGGTTTTCTTTTGATACAAAATTTCCTAATTTGAATCAAAAGCGTATCTAATATAGATTCAAGATCAGGAAACCTCCCTTTATTGCCCCCTTGTGATCAAAATTATATAATCTAAAGCGTATCACTTATAATTTCGATCACATGCCCTATTTAGCACGCTCCCATCTTAATTTTGCGGCCATGGTGAAAATTTAATGGTATCAATTTGACTATCCCCCTTACGGACTTAATCCCAAAAATTTAATTAAGTTCTGGAACTCCACGCTTGAACCCATTAGCTCTAATCTAATTTAAATGCTACTCATATGAGCCTAATTAAAATGCTCCTAATATGCAAATGCAGTTAATATTACTCTTGTTTAGGGATCGAGGCTTCCTAACTTTTATTATGATAAATAACTAAATAGATCATCAAAATTTAGATGTCAACAATTGTTACATGGTGATCATAAACAACACTTATAGGCGTTGCCGTTGGCATCACTTAGGGCGGGGGGGGTTACTTCTTAGGCCCATTATAGGGAGCTTAATTTGAAGGCCAATGTCATCGGCCATTTGTTTCCAGTTTGTGTGCTTATGAGCCCAGTTTCGATATAGTTCATATGATTGCACTTTTTCAGCCATTTCACTTCACTTAGGTATATCATGATTTTACTTTTTGTAATATCACCCCTAAACTAATCGAGTGTCTATAGAGATTTCTTGTGTAGGATGACCACCAAATCACTCTAATTGGAGACACTTTCTTGCAACCCCACCTTTGAGTTACGGTATTGGAACCCCGAGTCTCTCTCCTTGCCAGTGAACATGTTTGTACTGAAGAACCCAAAAAAGAAGTAACTTCTGAACGTAAATTTGAAATTGTTACCCTGAATTTAGTTTTCTTTTAAGTCCGACTTACTGAATTCTTGTTTAATTGATAGTTGCAGTCAATGAGGGGTAAGTTTTTTATTTAACAGATGCATCACATAAAAAAACTTTCTCGCGGTTAGTTCACCCCATAGTGATGAGGGTTTGGAATTTTGTCCTAGATCTCTAGAGAAGAAATCACTTAAGATGTCTAACCAAAACACCGTTTGATTAAGTCGAGTCAACATCGAATTCATCACCAAAAAAAGAAAAAAAAATGTCGTAAGCATAGGGTTCCAAGAAGGGACGGTTTGTTCTTTATGTGAAGTGACCCTTTTCTTTTCTTGTTTTTGTCAATTCTAAAGATTCATAATTTAGATTGAACACATGTGCAAACCTCGACCACTTGTGATTGTCAGGGAAGACAATAGGACTGTTGATTCCCTCTAATGCCACGTTTGGTCCTTAGGACAAGGACGTCCTTGAATCGATACCAGTACAGTAAAACAAGAATGACTAGAGGATGGTCTGTTTTGTCAACGCTCAATCAGTCCTTTACCGTTCGTGGGGTCCTACAAATGTAATCTCATTGCATCATCATATCGCCCTCGCTCTCCGCCCTTTTGAAGAGTCTCAGTTCTTCCAAACTTCGAAATGATTAATTAGGGCAAAAGAAACTAAAAATGAACTGGTTAGGGTTTGAACTGAAGAAAAATCTCATGAACGTCAAAATCTCTCTCTCTCTCTCTCTCTCTCTCTCTCTCTCTCTCTCTCTCTCTCGCAAGTTGCATCCAGAACTAGGAGTATTAATTAGGGCCAAAAGAAACTAAAAATAAACTGATTAGGGTTTGAACTGAAGAAAAATCTCATAAACGCCAAAATCTCTCTCTCTCTCTCTCTCTCTCTCTCTCTCTCAAGTTGCATCCAGAACTAGGAGCATTAATTAGGGCAAAAGAAACTAAAAATGAACTGGTTAGGGTTTGAACTGAAGAAAAATCTCATGAACGCCAAAATCTCTCTCTCTCTCTCTCTCTCTCTCTCTCTCTCTCTCTCTCTCTTGCAAGTTGCATCCAGAACTAGGAGCAACAGTCGGTCATGATGGCTCACCGAACGCTGTGTGATCAGGCAATGCGGTCTTCGTGATCATCCCTTTGTGCACGGAATGTCATCTATCGAAGTCTCTCGGTTATTCGACATCATTTCATCTCGCATCAAGGGGAAACAAACAAAGCTCGCATTGGCAATATTGTCTTGGTGTCATATTGGCGCGCTACGAGTGGAAAGAGATTGGTGAAGAACGGGGGGTTGCCGACACTTTGGAAGGATGGAAGGAATTGGCTAGAGAATATATCGTCTCATCTTGATAATATTTTGATGCAACCAATTTGATTTCATTCTGATTCTAGGGTTAAAACAGAAGGATACAGACGAAGTGGAGCTACCAAGGAGAGAACGACAGACGATATTGATGTAATGGCGTGAAAGAAGCAATGAAGGAAGTTGATTGATGTTCCATGCACTCACGAGTTCCTTTGATTGTCTATTTTCTTTGTCATATCACATGAAATATAATTCCCACCGTGAGTATAATTCCCAATTTTCTTTAGACTCTTACCGTATATAATTTATTATATAATACCTGAATTTTTTTTTATTAAACATCCAAAAATTGGTTGTATCTTGGTTCGTCGAGCTTCTCATTTCAAATTGAAATACTCTTATTGAATTTATGCACGAATTAGGTTGGAATGTTTTTATTTATAATGTTTGGAGAAGCCTCGAATCACAAGATGCAGGAAATTCCCAATGCTATCAAAAAGTATGATGTGATGTGAGGTATTGATTTATATGTCCCTGAAGGCTTGATGAATCTAGAAAGCAAGTGGCGCGCCAAAGTTCAATACCTCCTCTGGCATGCAAATTTATATGAAAACCATAGAGAATGCACAAGGGGTCGATGACGAAGAATGCTTCTCTGTTTCATCCTTTGCAAATCGCACAAAGAGTAGTATATCAAGAGACCAGTATATAGAGAAGTGTAGACATGGTACAAAAGGAACTGCGTGACATGTACATGGGATGATTTCTCCTTACTTTTTAGTGTGAATTAAGATCGTGGGACGAACAAGGTACAAAATGTACGTGCTTTTTCACTTCATTCGTCATTGAATAATGAAAGATTTAAATGTTTATCTATGAATTTTGTTTATATCTAGTGAATTAGTACTATTCATTCAAACCCTCGAAAAAGGTTTATTGCGTAACTTTGGGAGCTAAAGTATAACTGAATGCCCCACGTAAAATTGTATGTAAGTAGTAGATCTATCAAAATGAGTCAAAGATCCACTTCTTGATCATATTTGATGGGCTAAGTTGTTATATGGGTTAGTCATATTCAATAAATAGATCACAAATGTATTTAGAATAGTAAAACAAAATAATAAACAAGTATTAAGGTTTTATTCGTTTCATGAAAAATGTGGCATTTATAAAAAATATTTTTCAAGAAACAATTCTCTAGGAAAATGACAATATTTTCCGATATTTGACTGAAATTTGAAAATGAACTAGAAAATATTTCTAGTGTTTAGTATTGGAAATTCGATTTGATTTTCGTTCGTGCACTAAAATCAAATTTTTAATTATTTTTTATTTTTCTTTGTACTTTTTCCTTTTTGTTCTTATGTATTTTTTCTTCCCCTCCATCTTCTTTGGTCTGTCATCGGCAATTGGCCAAAGGCGAGCTTTGGCGAGCTTTACACAGGCCATCGCCATGTGTCCCTCACGGACGGACCAAAACGACGCTGGAGACTATTGTTGTCAACTGACGTTGCTTGGATTTGGACCACAAATATATAAACATATTGTCAACATTAAGGCCATGTGTATGCGTTTAAATGTAAATAAATCAAAGTAATAATTGTGCGGCTACCATCGACCTCGGCTCACGTGTGATTATTCTTTGAAATTTATTAAACGATAGTGTATGCAATACTTTAGATTGTAATTGCATATTAACCAACAAACCAACAAATTGGCTGAGTGCATAATATCTGTGACCAATTGAGAGAAAGAAGAATAGAGCGGTCAAACAGGTGGGTTGGATTGAAAATGGTCCAACCCAATTAACCTATTTAACTTATTTTGACCAATTTCCATACAATACAAATCTAGTGATATATGCTCGACCTAACTCATACTTGAGCTGATCCATTTTACTAAGACAGTTTTATATCTAACCAAATTTAAGAAAACTCATACCCAAATTGTGTAGAGAGCGCGGAGCAAGTGAGTGCAAGATCGAATGAGGTTGAAAAAGAGTAAAGAGAGAGTCATAGAAGTGGGTTTAGTCTAAATAAGTTGTCACTCATATTATTTTAGTCATTGTCATTATAAACACATTTATTACCTATTTACTAAATATAACTAACTCATATAAAAACTCAGTCCATTAAATATGAATTAACAAATGAATTTATGACCCATTTTGATAGGTTTAGAGAAGGTAAGACATGTCATTCGAATGAAATAAAAACCTAGTTGGAGGAAGATTCCTCCAATTACTAGGACTGAATTAAAAATAAACCTTAGGCATCAATTTTTTGTTGGCATTAAGTAAAAGAGCAACATAAACATTCATTAATGGTAGTTAAAACCGTGGTATTTATTAATATGGCTTTCTTAAAAATTTGCTTGAAACATTTGTCAAGTAATTAGATAATTAAAGGATATTGTAATTTCCAACATATTGATTTTCTTTTTTTCCAGAAACAGCGCATGATCAATATTTAATTAGGTAGACAGATGATGTCAACTTACAAGAACCGGTGTGCTAACATGTAAAGCTTACGAGAACCAGTAATATCTCCTAAGCAAAATGATACATCAGCAATTTTTCATTACTTACAGAGTTTCTTTTCAGTTCACTTTTTTCTGTATAATCTCCTCAGATTTGGTATGTTTGACTGATTTTCACTTTTTATCTTTTACTTGATCAAAATTCTACGGTTCCCATACTTTGATTGCTTTTTTAAAATCCGAAACGTTTGAAGCTTTCAGAAATGCAAGACATGTAAATTCACATCAAGTTGCTTTCATAATTTTTAAAATTAAAATAATATTGTAAACATTGACGGGAAGAATTTTTTTTTTTTTTAACAAAATGCAAAACAGACAAACCATGAGACATTGATTGCAACAGTTGCGTTGAATAACGGATGAACCACTCGAATTGTCTGCTTGTCGAGTCTCTCGAACAAATCCAAAATAAAAAATAAAAAATCACCTAATTCTCTATTAATTAAATCGCCATAAAACCATAATATTTTATTAACGTAATACGAAATGATAGACTTTTCAAGAGCAATGTCATAAAAAGTACAAAACAATGACAAGTGGCATGTGCTGCTCTAAGCATCTTTCCCATCACTCAGGATCGTGAAAGAGACCCAGTTATAATTTAACTCGCTCTCCGCGAAACACGTGCGGCTGAACATCAACGACAAGCCTTTTACGTGGAAATACCGCAAGGAACTTTACAAGATCAAGCAACGTAGATTTATTGTTATGTCGATAATGTAAGAATATATCGTGTCATCTTCCAATAAATTCATCTTTCGTTGTAATAAGTTCTGTACTAGATTTAACTAAAAATAGGTATTCATGGGTTCAAATTTTATATGGATATATCATTCGGTTCTCTATATTCTCTCTTCCACTAGTATTATTTAGTGTGCACTTGCTATATTCTCATTCTTCGTATTAACCTTAGATGAGGGCTTCCTTTTGTCAAGATTTAAATACATCTACCATTATATTCATCTAAGAGCTTAAATTTTTAAAATAATTGGTAAAAATCCTACAAAATTTTGTAATTAGCACGGTCATTTGGATAATCAATAAAATTATTATAATTTCCATGGTCATTATTGAAGTATATATCTTATCTATGATTCCTTACATGTTTCTTTCTTTATTAGTCATATGGAGAAGATGTCGATTGGCCCTAAAACTCTCCAAGAGCTCAACATGTTCTAGCATTTTCATAGATCTGTCTTTTAAATTTGACAAGAGGATTTGTTTTTAATCAATGTAAAACCTGGAAAATAGGTTTGATTCCTTCTTTTCAACTATATAATAAAGAGGAGGAGAAAATTTCAAGCCATAAATACCGAAAACAGTCGATCTTGATCTTAGCGTTCAAATGCACGCAATTCTCAATACTTTGACCGGTTCATGGTGTATCAATCAAGTTGAACCGTTTCCACTTGTTGCGGTCTTGCTGAAAACCAGGCTTATCAAATTTGAAGTGACATTGCTGAAAACGATCTTGCCATGTTATAGACTTCAAGTGCATAGACCATAGCTTGCTAGACAGCTTATTTACGTACATATGTGTTGCAATTTCAGTCTCTTGCCATTTATTCAATGACTCATCTTTCAATAAACTAGAAAGTTAGGTTCTCAATTATTCATACCCTAAGGGATTAGGTTACCTTCTTGGACCCGTAATTATATAGAGATTATCACGACATTAACTAACATGATTAATGACAACCGGATATCTCCAGCAAAAGGCTCCATTTTACTCGATCATGGGATAGATAACTCCAAGACTTGAGAAGATGATAATCAACGGATACCAACCCTTTTTTCCTCAGCATGGTGACAAGTTGGTTGAAGTTCAATTATTCATGAATAGGAACACAATATCATCAAATATCATTAAAGTATAGATGTTAAGCGGCGATATTTAGGGGTGTAAGGTAGCACGCGACAATGACTGACGTGAAGCATTAACATACAAACTCATTTGCTTCATTGTCTTGTTGAACCAATGGTATGACAACATTTAACTATATAATTCCTTCTCGATTAGGGCTTGTTAGGTTTAATGCGTTACTTGTTCTTGCATGGGACAATGACATGGGTTGTTAACAATGGCAATAAGCACCATTCGTCAATAACTTGCGACGATGTTATACCAATTCATTAAATGGCCTACAAAAGCAGAAAATCTTTACTATGTAAGCAAATCAGTTTCTTTGATTTACATTAAATGCCCATAATTAGAAGATGGCAATACTTTATTGACCTTCACCAACCCTTCAATTTTTTTATACTTGTTAGTTTTTGAAATTCGAGCTCTTGAGCTGAAAATATAGGCCAACTCTCCGCGACCCCACCATTGCTGGTCGAAAGGAACGAAGCTAGCCCTAGAGACTAGCTGACTGCATGATTACAGGCGAGCTTCTAGGATTGGTGAACATTTTATTTTAGGAATCCAGACTGTGAGCTTGACATATTTAGAATAAGTTCGTATTTGATTTATTGGGGAGAATGTTTTAGTCATCAAGAAGCCTAAGCAAAGAATTAGGTGAGAATTTTCTAAGACGAGTTAGCACTTCTTAAACGTGGTGGGGGGATCATATGCGTGGCGATTCGTATGTCAACATCGTATCCGATTCGCAGAACGCGATTTGAATAAATTAATCAAGTTCCATCCTGTAGAATAAGAATTTTTTACTTGAATGAACTGCTCGCACACAGAAACCCTAGCGTGGCCATCCATAAACCACTCTTTCTAGGCCAACCCTGTATGCAGTGCCAAAATCGTTTGTACATGCAAAGGAAGCAAGTCTAGGAGCATCTTCTTCTCTAGAAATAATGCACCTAAAATATGATATTTATTTAGCTTTCACTCTGGCCTTCTCAGGAAGCGACCACACATGCTCTCCATGATAATGGGTCGAAACGTCAAGCAATCAATTATTGGTATTCCAACCAAATGGAGGAATTATCGAACAAGTGACCGCGAATCCACCTTCCGATCATGCGAGAATTGTCTTAACCTCTTGAAAGTGCTCAAGCAAGATCGACATCAACAGGACTAATAGTTTGAAGCTCAATCTTTTGAGCAGAAAGCACGATTGCCACCTCATGATGAACACTCTTGCCAAGAGGTGGTGCGCGTGCCATGTGTGTACAGCAGGGGAGAAAATATCAGTATAGATTCTTTAGATAACGTGATAAACATGATCAATCATAATATAAAAAATGAATGGAAACTTGTGTTATCTAGTGGAACTCGGCATGGATCCAATAGATTCTAAAATGTAATTGGCTTGGTCAGGTAGATTTAATACACACAATGTTTGCTTAGAATAAGCTGTTGTCTCAAACCATTTTTGAGGAAAAAATTTTGTCATTTAATTTTTTTTTCCTTTTATTTTAAGGGTGTTAATTTTGCAATACCTTCATTTTGCTTGGTAAGATTCATAAGAATTTTGCAATGACCGTGCGACAATAATTGAACTTTTCGGCAAAATACAGGCAAAGCAGGCAACACTCTGTTGTGGAACTTTGACGCACGAAGAATTTTCACTAGAGAATCCAACTTGCATTCTTTGGTTGCTCAACCACCAAATCATCTCGTTGGTCCTTCAGATTAAAAAGAACTTAATCTAGTTCAATTTCTAGAAGTTGATAGCTTTTTCCCGTAAATAAAATGCTATCAAAGAGGCGTGGAGATTTGGATAATTGGTTAATTGATTGAAGTCCCATGATGTGAAATTTCTACTAGACTGCCTTAACCCGCTCTAAAAGTTTAAATTGAAAAATGAAAGGTATGCTAAACTTCATCTTAAATACTTAAGAAACCCACAAATCCTAGTTCTCTCTCTCACACCGAAAACCTATCAGTTCTTCACTCCTTCATTTTCTTCTATCTTGGTATGGAAAAGTTTAGGAGGATGGGAGGTTACCCCATGCGAAAGTCAGGGTATATAACAGGCCTAGAAGGCCATGTAATGGTTTTACAAATTGCCAACCAAAGGGTACTACTGGCGACTAGCTTCAAACCTGGGCATGATATGCGGAGAGATCAAACCTCACTTTGGCTCCTCCATTTTTTTTATAATTAAAGCAAAATTTTCTTGTTGTGGAGTGAATGTTCAAGCCTTGATGAGATAAAACGAATGTCCTATGAAGCTCCTTGCCCATAAACATGACTCTGCCTTAGAAGCCTTTCCACCAGAAAGGAAGTTGCTTGTAAACATATTGCTGAAACTTTCAACACAACGGATCCTTTATTACTCGAGCCAATAGTTGGCAAGCCGAGAGGCAGCCCTTCAAAATCAAGAGGAAAATAGGGGTCCGGTTCTACGAGGCGTGAACCTTCTGCACCGGAGATCGCTAAAAGAAAATAGAAATGTGGAGCATGTAAGAAACATGGTCATAGTTGTCCAACATATCGACATAGAGCCGAAGACGATGGTTCAAGTTCTTAGGTGAATGTCACTGTTGAACATGGGATCAATGGCACAGTAGAGAAAACTGCGAAGGTGGAGATTTCTTCGAGGGAGAAAATATTCAATGGTTCCAAGGTGCCGTGTAACCAGCCTTTAAGGCTGTGTAAATGGATAATAAAAAGTACTGTGGTCCTAAGTCAATTTTGGGGTTTGGGCCGATATGGAATTAATCTGATATGATCTTGATTTAGCTGCACTTGCTATAGCCATCTTTATTTAGGCAAGTAGATAGGGCAGATTATACCATAGTCGAATAATGTGATGTTTTGCAATAATTTTACTTTCTGGGTTATATGCTTGTGTCTAGTTATTTTTACTTCAAGTTTTGGATATCTTGGTATTATCGGTTCAATAATTTCAATTAGAATTATGTTTATTTTCCCCTTTTTTCATGTCATTTCTTGTGAATGTAGCGATCTTCTAGTGGTATTTGTTCGACTTTTTCCATCATTCAATCAACCAAATGTCAACAACCATAAATTAAAAAATGCCTAACAACTCACGCCATCATATATGGTGAACAAAACCAACCGCAATACATATAAATCACACAGGGAGTTGTAATTTCCAAGATGTTCAATGGACTTTTTTTTAGCCGAATCTCAACGCCAAAATTTAGGATTTTGTGCTTTCCAAGTTTTTTCATCAACTCTAAAGAAGAACAAAGAAAATTTTGCCCTTTTGACACCATGTTTGTATAATGGCCTCTCTCTACCTCTCTCAAGCCCCGAACATATCCAATCCCTGTCCTTGGCAAGTCCACTTGACTTCTCTTGGCCCAAAGATAGGCCCATTCCTTTCCGAGTTGGGGTTGACCGTACCAAGACTATTAGCGTTTTACTATCGACTCTCTTTGAATAACATAGTTTAAAGCGGCTCTATTTGTTTCAAGAAAAAATAAATTATTTGAAAAATATTTTCATAAAAAATGACCACTTGAATTAATTAGTCAATGGGTTTTTTTTTAATTATCTACAACAATTTAGACCTAAAGATTTTCATGAACGACAAATATATTTTTCTTTCAATTTTTTTTTTTCAATACGAGTGATAATTTTTAAGAAAATAATTTTCAAATCGTTTATTTTTTGGTGAAACAAACGGAGAATAAATGCATAAATTATTGAATCACGGACTCAATAGAAAAACATGCATAAACATTGCAATTAACTGTATTATTCTGTCTATCCGAATTGCTAAATGGATAATGTATGCGTGTAGTACGACACTCAATGTCTTAAAGCTCTTCTCGTAGACAATCAAATCTCTCATAATTAGGGTCTTAGCAAGGAAAGTTCACTTAATCAGGTTAAATTTCATCGGTAGTATAAAATTTGATTTCATTAGGCATGTTTTTCTTTTTAACAATTTAGGAATGTTATTTATAATCTATTTGTCTCATGGAAAAAATTATAATGTTTTTCTAGAGGTCAGTTTCCAAGAAATTTAAAAATAAAAGTAAAAATAAAAACTTCAAATGTTTGGCCAAAATACAAAATTTGAATGGAATTGTTGGGAAAGGAAAACTCTATTTTATTTTAGATTAATATCACGAAAAACCCTAAAATGATACACAAGTGATAAATTCATCTCAAACGAAATTTTTTTTACCATAGCAAATCCTAAAATGGTACATTTGTGACAAATTTACCCACCATTAAATTCCTTCAAATTGAATTAATAATGCGAAAAATCACAAACTAATATACATGTGACAAACTAAAGAGTAAAACCCCAAACTGCTATGTCCGTCAACTGTTATATGTCATTCAATTCAATAATTTTTCCGTAAAATTTAACAGAAATTAATGGATGATAAATTTGTAATATGTGTACCAGTTTGAAATTTTTTGTGGTAAAAAATAAATTTATTACAAATATATTAATTTGTAAATTTCCATGATATTGATTAATTTACTTTTTAAATGAGGCATGCATTATTGATGTGATTTAAGGATCCGATCTAAATAACATGCACTTTTATTTCCCAGTCGACCAATCTTGAAAGAGTGTAAGACATTTCACGAAAAAATAAACTGTGCTGTGACAAAATGACAAAATTAAAACTAGTATTACATTTCCCGAAACAGTACCATGTCAATTGTCAAACAGAACCAGCTAGGGTATCCAGTAGCATGCCAAAACCCAAATTTTGTGGTGCAAATTTGACAAACTTTTGCAAGAATGAAGTGACAAGGAAAGGCTAAATTAGATTGTGGAACGAACATGAAATTATGCTTGAGGAAGGCAATACATAAAATGAATAGATAGGGAAGGCATGTTAAGCAATAGAAATCCTAGGCATGTGTATTTACAAGTTGGTCGGTTGTGATTCAGAATTTCAGACGCGTACATGGCATGCATTCCATACTAACAATTAGAAAGAGGGACTGTACAATGAATAGGTCACACATTTGCACCAAAACCCGGGCCCTTTCTTGGCCATTGAGAAGCTTAGTGTGATGTCTCAGAACATCAAACATGACACGAGATCTTTTGTTTAAACTAGTACTATTATTAAGCATGTGGAAGCACATTGCACAAGAAATGTAATATTCATTTTTACTTTATCTTTCCTCTTTCAAGTATTAATAGAGGTACCTGGGAAGAAGGTCAGGTTTGGTTGATACTCCACCAAAAACTTGCATGCACAAAGTCACATTATTGAACTACAGATCGACAACCTCGCCCATTGACATGCCATCTTCATTGTTGAATTCAGGGGACCATCGAATCCCCTAAATGGTTCAACCAACACCCCATCAATACCAAAGTACCAAGCAACTAATCAATTGGAGATCCACTTTTGTGTCCCTATGTCAATCCACACAATCAACTTAGTTTAAGCTATTGCCAAAATGGGTCCAAACACATATTGGTATTCATAGTCAAAATACACAAGGGCTCCAAAAATCAGTGGCGGTGGGGAACCAACCTACAAATTTTCAAAATTTAAGAAGCGAGCAAAAACCCAATAAATTAAATCTTTAATTTTATGGTAGGAGTCATCTTACCACTCAACCTAATACATGCAAACAATTATAACCCCAGACAAGTAGAAAATAGCTATGAAAGATTAGGAGCAAGTGGATGTACCATCTTTCTTATCATAACATAATATGCCAATAAAAAGCATTTAGCAATATTGCACGAGATTATCAATACGATGATTACATATCATATTGAGATGAACAACTATTACAGAATAGTTCATCATTATGCGCATATGAATAATAATGGGCACATATAAAATATCATACTAATCACTAGCAATTCATCTCGATTAAAAAGGCATCCCCCTTCTTACCTTGAAAAAGCAAGGGCACTTTACGTCCTTGAGCTAATAACCATCTTTCGACTAACCTAGCCCTCTCCATCCCTCGAGACCAACAAGGTAGTACAGAATTATTCCCATGTTGTCCATCAACTATGCCTTTCGACCTGACCTTAGGCCTTGACTCACTTTCCATGGACGTGGGACATCCTGACACTTGGAGCATCCTAACATATGAGACATCTCAACTTTTACATATCATGAACACTCCAAAGGCATTCCAACACACAAGGCATCTCAATGTCAAGGCATCAAAATCGATGGAAATCTTGATGCATAGGGCATTTTGACTCACGAAACATCACAACACATAGCTCATCATCACTACTAATATATGGGTGATGGAAATATAACTTAATACTTATATAGTAGTAATGCAAATAATAATACTCAACTCTTGTGATCTTCCTTATATCAACAATGAAATCCACACACATTAATTATTTCTTGTATAGCCATTCTCAAAAAATGAACATTCGGTACATGCGATAATCTTATGCAATTCATTTTCGTAATATAATTGCCATGCCATTTTCCATTCATCACTTACATAAGTAGGAGTAACACACTTAACTCTTTGCTTTTCCTATGTAAACAATGATAACATAGTCAAAGATTAGTAATTTCATATGGAAATCAACAAGTTTTATGATCGACATCTCATAGAATTCGCAATGTCAACATCGACAACTTGAATAATCGATAATGTGAATATCAATAACTCAAATAGTCGATAACTTGAACATCAACACTCCAGATTATCAACAACGTGAATATCAATAAGTCAAATAATTGACAAAATGATTTTTCAACAACACTTAGCTAGTAAATCAATAATTTAGTCAAACGACCAAAAATATCACTTTCAGGTTTGGTTTACCATTTCCACACTTTCAACTAACTTACCACTGAGCCTTATGGACATTGATTAATTTACGACCTAGGCGTGTAGAAACTCATAAATTTGAGTCAAATGAACACAACAATTCAACAGACTATCATCAAAAAAAAATTTTGGCTTGACATCGAAGTTTAATTAAAATTAACAACCATCAAATAATCAAGTTAAGAGTATCAAGTCGATCATTTTTAGGTTAGTCATTAGAGATTCACTTATCTTAAACAAAGAATTAGACAACCCAAAACCTTGACCACCTTGTACCCTCTTGAAAGGTGAATTAAAGCTGCAACAACACAAGAGTGGGACCCTTACTTTTACTCGAGAGATTGGGAAGTGAAAATAAAAGAGGAAAGTGATGGGAGATGTATTTTTCTTTGCAAAAGGAAATTAGAATTCTTTTTGAAGTTTGGTTGTTCATAAAGGTTTCATACAATGAAGAGGGGATATACTTGGAAAACTTACATGAGTTACAAAGGAATAAGAATGTTTAACTTAGTTTAAAAGAAATTTTAGCACTAGGTTAAAAACCCTAGGTTAAAATTGAGTGAGAAGTGTTTTCAAATTAAAAAATGACAAATGTCTCATTCATATGGTCCCAAAATAAAAATTTTATTAGGTTACTAAGACGTCTAGCATTTTAGCACATAAAAAAGAAAATTACTGCCTATTCTAAATACTAGTAAATCGGAAAAATATTTTGAACCCACTAATCAGTGAAATATAATGAATGCTAGGAGATCTTAACTCAATAAATTTTAAAACTTGAAAGCTATCTAGTACCTATACCGAAGCATATCGTTCCCCATCAATAGTTACTAAGCCAATTGTTAATCACTGACATCTACACAATCAACGTATATGTTAATGTCTATAAATTTAATTTTGAAGCATCACACTTTGGGCAACTATGGTTGTAAAAAATCATCCTTCGTACTTTCTGTACATCACAAAATTAATGACCTACATGAGACTCCATGCATGCCATCTAAAATTCCAAGCTAATTAATGCTTAACTTTATATCATAAGTACTAGCACCGAATTTAGAAAAATCCAAGTGTTGCGCTTGGCTTGGTCCCTATGCTTAGCCCAAAAGCCAAGGACACTAGCTCAAGTGTTGGGGACTAGGCTCAGTTACCAAGGTCCTTATGATATGCTTGGATCAACTCATTTGAAATGATATCCACTTTGATCCGTACTATACTGAGCCTCACGATTTTATCATTTGGGTACAAAAATGCACTTTTCTAAAGAGATCACCCATACTAGTAAAACTCTAGCATAGACTTGCTTAACTTTGGAGTTCCACAGCAAAGATTGCTTCTATGTCAAAAGACGCATCTATAAGTTAATTCTAGATTTCACATGAGTGCGTGCGTGTGCGAATCATAATCGCTCTCCCCCTATTCAAAACACAATTCAATTCATTCTTGCCACTTTTGCCATACTAGAAGTTTGTCAGGAGTCATTTCTTGTTCAAACCCTCTAGCTCCTATGACCACCCCATCTAACACCGGCTTTTTATCTAGGTCCTCTGGCTCTAATGACTATTCCCTACCCTCGTTGGACCAGGTTGTTATAGGCCCACTAGTCTCCACCTAGTTCGCTGCCAAACACATTTCCCCATATTAACTCACTCAATGTATTGTTTGCTTTAGTTCATCTCATACCGAGTCTCACGGTTTTTATCTTTTGGCATTCAGGTAAACAATTTTCTAGAAGTCATCCATCCCGATAGTGCTCTAGCCTAGACTCACTTGGGATGCCAATGACTTTGGCAAGGGAGCCGAGTATCGGGGCACGGCTAATGGGGACCTACACAAACGTAGTAAGGTCCAAAGCTTGGCCTCAAGGGGGTTAGGCCTAACCTCTGTGGACCTGAGCTCGACCATCGAGGATCCTAGCATAGGTATGAATCCCCATGCCCAATTGTCGGGGTCTTAAGTCCAAGCAATGGATCAAGTTGTATTTTGGAAAACGATTTTTGATTTCTATATAGAAAATCATTTTCCTAATTATAGATTTTTTTATTGATTATAAAAAGAATACTGTAAATTTTATGTTGATTATGAAAAATTTTCTATTAACTCATTTTTCTCAATAACTCAAACATCAGAAGGTAAGAACAATAAGCTGACCGAATAACAGTTTGCTTTTACTTAGCCTATGTTCCATCGATCTCAGGACAAACCTTGGCTGAAGTTCACCATCAGTTTCCAGATAGTACAATCCCTTCTCAACTGAGAAGACCATGTCACAGTTGCAATTAAAGGATTACTGATTCCGATTTTCCTTAGACGAGACGACTCTGGTAATAACCAATTAACTGCCCAAGAATTCAAGATTCAACTTCTTCATTAAATAGCCAGATATTAAAAATCTTTGACCAATCGTTTTTCTATATGTGATTAACTCTGATTCTTACATTCATGGGAGGCTTGCAATACAAAATTTTTGAAAATATGCACTATTTTTTACAAGTGTCAAGATTGTAAATTTCTGCAAATTGAATAAGTGGACGGCTGACGAGAAAAGTCATGATATTTTCCTTGAAATAACTCCGATTTAAGTGGTTGTGGAGGCGTTGGTAAGCCAATGGCCATATCAACATTATCTCATCAACTGATCTACAAAAATCACGATTTACTCAACTCCATGACGGGTACGGTTAGAAAGCACAATGTCCAACAATCCGGCTGTCCTATTTGAGTGAATTGGATGTCATTAGAAAGAGCAAAACCCAATTATATCCTTGGATCATGATTTTAACTAGGCTGACTTCTGGTCAACATTTTCTTAAATCTTGATAAAAAATAAGTGTCTACTCCCAATCTTTATCAACTTAGGATTTTTCATGATATTAACATTAGTATAAAAATTAAACTTAGACATAACCTTTTTTGAGGGGATTGGCTTTGAAAGGTCCATCCTGAACTTCAGACCTCAACTAGTAAGGACAATGTGTGATATATGCACGCACCCCCTCCGGCCTCATGAGCTAACCTTGAGTGACTCGGGAAACTCAAGGTACAGTAGTGTACCATACGGACTTTTTTACGACCATTTTACATGTGGCTATAAAGAATTTGTCATGATATCAATTTTACGACGTGTTGTGACATTTTTGTACTTGTTTGAGATAATTGAGAAACATATGAACGGAAACTCATGAGCATAAGTGTTGCCGAAAGCTTGGGATGAAGATAAAAGAACCAAAAAAGAAGCGACTAATCGACCAGCTCTTCCTCCATCCTGGTTTTATCTTAAGTTATTTGGAACAACTAGATAGAACTCGCTCTTAGATGCACAATATATAGATGCCGCGACTTAATAATACTTCTCTGTCCAAAACTCATAAAACCAAGTGTAGTCATACAAAGTTGTATCCAAGTTCTGCTGCACACCCGCTGCATCTCTTCCCTCTCCCTCCTTTCGCATCATCCCCACATGGAGAACAGTGAGATGGAGCTCCTCTTCCTCTCTTTCCTCCTCCTCTTGACCCTCTTCCTCTCCGTTTCTCTTCGTCTCATGTCTGCTCAACACCCACGCCGGCAAGGACGACGACCTGAACCCATGCAAAAACGCAAAGGCTCGAGGAAGAGAACTCCTCAACCTACGAATTCTTTGGTCCTTAACTCCGTATCAGTCTCAAATGAGAACGCTAGCATCATTAGCAAGCTCCTCGGATCCAGTTTCCAACGCCTCATTCAAAAGCTCTTTCCATTTTATCTCCAGCCTTGGACGCGCCAGGAATCGACCCACATCTGTGGACTTCCCCTTCCATGGTTCAGCAAACCCCAAATATTGCGGAACTTGGAAGCAAGTTGTGACCTCAATAAACAAGTCGCCGTGTTGGCAGACGGTGATGAGAGAGATGATCGCCCTACTGTAGCGACTGACCTGTCTCTGTACAACCAAAAATATGGTAATCACAGCGTTGAGCATTCTTCAACGAGATCTGCCGACCCCTTTCAAGATCTCTTATCTGGGTTCTCGTCGATGGAGATGAAATTTTCCATTTGCTCGCAAGATCTGTCTTGGCATGAGCTTACTCTTGGTTCAAAGATTCATCGTTCTGCAGGGTCGCCAGATCTCTTGCGTAAATTCTTGAGAGGTAAGCGCTTCTGGTGCTTTTTTTAGGGGACAAATTCTGTCTCCATTCGTATTTTGATTAAGTTGGTTATAGTTATACGTTTGGCATATTATAGCATGAGGTTGTTTTAGGAGAAGAGAAGGTCATTGAGGTTACCATAACGAAGGGAGGAGGGAATATGCTTATTCGGTCGGAGGAGACATTGCAGATGATGAGCTGCTGGGGGAATAATATTTTGAGCGAGGTGTCGACAGTCGTGCCGTCTTCGCCGAAAGCCATGGCGATATTCATCATCACCAGAGAGGATAGATCCTCCGATCCCGAAAGCCGAGAGGTATCACCGAGTTCGTTATTTCTCCCAATCTAAAAAAAAAATAACTTGTGACTTGTTGATTCGCGTCTGCATTATATTTAAGAGTGACATCACCGATGCATAAGATGCTTTCTCGGATCTATCAAGTTAGCTTTCCCCATTTTTCAGCATTTAGCAGTAATTTACATAGCTTGGGTATATAGTTTGAAAGTGTTGTCTTGATTCTCTGATGGCCTCATTTTGCCATGTTCATGGTTGAAAGCCCTTTATGATCTGATCAATGATAGGATATTAAGAACTTTCTTTCTGTAAAGTTGGTATTTTCTTTTGCAACCTACCTACCCAAGTCAGTTTAGTATGGGATGGACAAATCTTCTTAGATCTCTGGAAAAAGAAGTAAGAAAGAAAGAAAATTGAACCCTTCTACCATTTGGTATTGTTAAGGAGAATTCCAGTCGAAATTTCAAAACTCATCAAGAAAATGTAATTAAGTCTTAAAATTTTTAATTTTTGTAATTAAATCCTAAAACTTGTCCAATTTGTGCAATAAAGTACCTCCTTTAGTTCTGTCCAATTTTAGCAACAAGAAAATGTTGATGTGGTTTTTTCTTATTGCTTTCTGTTTTCTATGTGGCTATTCTGTTAGTGAAAAATACGACAATGACCAAAGACGTTGTTTGCTCCTCATAATAAATAAAATTATTATGAGGGCTTAAGCCGCCTCCAACTATGTCGACAAGGGTAGGCAAAGTGCTCGCAGCTCCTCACCTTTTGCACTTGTTGAAAGATTTTTGATTTAATTCTAATTCGCGACACTTTAGGACTTCAATTGCACTCATCCCAAGAAATTATATCATACATAACATATTCGTATATCGCAGAAAGATATCACTAATCAATCATTATATCACCTGTTACCATAGATTCATCATAATGTATTCCTGAACCCTAAAAACGAGATTATAAACTATTAATTCAGTCATGCAAAAGTTTTATCGATCATAAAACCTCATAGATGTTGCTGTGTTTATTTCAGATATCCAAGTATGCATCGAAGACACTTCTTAATGTGGACAGTTCAGACACAAATGTGGTCGTGACCATGAAGATTTCTGTCTGTCGTCCAACAAGAAACGGCCTCAGCAAGACTGACCGTCCAGCTCTCCCTCGCCCCACGGCGGATTTACTCGGTCGCCGCACAATTAGACGCGATTAGGCCATGCTTAATTAGGTAGCTCCCTGTCGTGATCATGTCTTGTCAGTAATTATCAGTAGCCACGCCAGACTGTTGGGGAAGAAAAGAAAGTGCTGGGTGACTCTCCTTGCAACTTCTTCTTCTCATTTCTTCTTTATTTGCGCGTGAAAAAGACTGTACTGTCGATGTGCGTGCCCTCCATCTCCAAGGACAAGAGGGCCAGGAGCGAGGAGGAGGACACTTACATGTATGTGACCCACGTCTTGAAATAAATATATCTATTGTTGCGAATTTTGGTTAGAACTTTCATTTATTTCATGTCCTTTTTCATCAATATCTTCCAGCTCTTTCGATTCGAATTAATCATGGAGTCAGCCGTGTAGAAACCTTAGAGTCCATCTCCAGAAGGAAATAAACCGAGGCTAAATTAGGAACGGCAAGTGGGGACCAATTTGTTGGGGGGGGGGCACCCAAGCAAAAAAAAATTGTGGGACCAAAAATAAGTTTGCTGTGATTTTAAGTAGAATAGTGTTTCCTCTTTCAACCTAACTCTAGGATTTCCTCACGTAATTAAGATGACAAACAAATAGAGGATTTGGTCTCTAGAAACTTTGCACGGTTGAAACGCCGTATGGGCCCGTCCGCTCTTCTTGCATGTCCCTTTTTCAGTGGACTCGGCCTATATTAACTTGGGCTATTTCTGAAACCTCAACTTAAGTTAGCATACATGTACTTTACTTGTCTTTTTTTATTTATTTATGGTGAAGCGGCTCATCTTAGGTAGGTAAACCTCGAGCTGTGAAATTACTCCATTGACCTCGAAAATGGTTGAGAGATGAGCTAATATCCCAAAGTGGGGCCTAACATGGAATCATTTGGACTTGATCGCGTGTAGAATCGGATCAATGATATGTGCTATACTGACCTATTAGTTTTGTAAAGATTTTAACTTGCATATATGATATTCTTATACTTTTACTTAGAAATACAAAGGAGTCAAGTAGCACCCAAAATTTAATGTGGATAAGTTCTCATCTAAGTTTGTGACCTTTATAAATGTGGGTCGTGTTATAACCCACCAAACCTAAAGCTACCAAGAGTTGATGAAGAAAAATACCGCTCGAGTTCAATGACATGAATGGTTCATCAATTTTGGTTTAATGTACAATGTGGTTTCTAAAAATTAATTTCTTCAACATGGTTCTTGAACTTTAGCCTATGTTAAATATGATTTCTAACCTTCTAATTTGTTCAATGTGGTCTCTTGACTTTTGGTGCATATTCAATGTGTTCATTAAATTGTATGAATAACTTCAATGTACTCATTCCATTAATTTAAGATTATGGGTAACATTGAATATTTTCATATATTTCAAGGATTAAATTGAACATGTATAAAAAATTCAATGGTCACTTTAAACAAACTAAAAATTTAGAAACCACATTAAACACGAGGCTAAAGTTCATGAACCCATTAAACAAATTAAAAGTTTATGAACTATTTGTATCATTTTCTCTTTATAATGGTTTACTCAAGAGCTAATCAAGTAGTACACATAGTAACACGTAACATAAACATCTACTCATAATAAAGCACATGCTACATAAGGAGAAACTTTCTCTTCATTCTTGTTGCACTTTCGAAACTAGTATCCGAGCCTGTCTGATTGAGCATATCATTGTCGGAATCATGCTAAGATGCCGGCGGTTGGTGCGTATTAATTGAATACTTCGTGTAGTCATATTCTAGTTTGATTCCAGCAGCGAAGCTTCACAGGTATTCAAATGAAGTCGGGTCGAGGTTGAGTATCAAAGTACCCAACTCGATTAGATCTTTTCATGTCGGTCAAAAGTCACAACATCACCAAAGGTCAAGTTCAAATTTATGCAGCAACTGTTGTTGCTTCTATGTCTGAAAAAGTAGGTTTCATTGGTGAATTTTTTTTTAAGTCAATTTCTTAAAAAGTTACTCCTTGAATTGGCTTCTTGACTTCTTCAAGGTCCCTAATTAATAGATAAATAAATGAATGAATAAATTCCGGACCAAACTTAGGCTTAGGAAATCAAGACATGATTACTTGCTCACATGGGCATATCCGATTTCCTTGACACTGCTTTCTTCCCGGTCGACAACGTTAATTTCGGGAACCAAACTTCACCTAACAAAATTATTCTTTTCCTTGTATTGAGTACGACGACAAGCAAGGTCGTCTTATAATGATACGTGTCAATTCTTGTTTTTTACCAACGTAAGTGATTCATTGAATTAGGTGCATTATCTCTTTGCGAGATTGCACTAATCATCGATGTAACGAAAACCATATTATTCAATAGCACAATTTGCCTAGCGAGTGTGTTAAATAGCCGTATAATGATGTTGGATTACTGTATAAGCATTAAACACATGATGTCCCCCAAGAAATTGGATTCTCTTAATTTGTGTATCTTTTTTGATCCAACTCAAATTAACTCATTTCATGCAATACAAATCTATTGACTGCTACCTGACCTGACTCATATTTCGAAAATACTTTTATATTAAATCCAATTTAGGAAAATGCATATCCAAACTGATATGAGATTGAGTTGAGCAAGTGCAAGATCAAGAAAGATTCATAAAGGTAGATTGGGTATAAGTAAGTTGTGAACCTATTTCATACTCATGTTACTTTGTACTTTTACTATTCTAAACTTATTTATGACCTAATGGCTCCTTCAAGTTTCCAAAATCTACTAAAATTCGCAATCTTCCCCTAATTTCTTTGTTGGTAAGGGTGTGGCGGCTTGTGATTTTTTTTATTCTTTTATGGTATTGAGCCCCTGAAATCATTATGCGCACCAGTAGATTCATATGAATTTTTTTTTTTTTTTTTTTTTTTGTGGTGAGGAGATTTTTATTCTAACTTCCGATAAATTCAAGAATCTCTATTCTTCGTCAACTCTTTTATCCTAGGTTCTTCCTGACCATATTAAATGAAAGCCCAAGTAAGTAGTTGCCTGTCCTTGTCCTCCACCCTTGTGCGGATTTTCAACCCCACCCCCTGGAGAGAAACCCTAACTACACCCGGCGGTGGGGGAATGAATTGCCAACGTTCAATCCCTATCGAAACGCCTTGCGTTCTCAGGGTCTGGTGGTGTCGATCTTTCTGTTTGAAAAGAAAAGGGGAAAAACGACTGTCATTATTCGTCGCCATCCTGATGGCGTGCCGTCGGATCCCAAATGTATTTTAATATCGACAATATAAATTTTCATGAATAATAAAAATATTTATATATTTGTTTTTGTAAGAGATATAAACAGTTGTCTCTAAAAGATGATGTTATCTAAATCATGTATCTTTCACGAAACAAACAGAATATACATGAAACCTTTATAATATAAATACCCGAGTGGACATCCCCTTTGAATCATGTGACAGGAAAGCTCGATTTGAGCACAGGATTCACGATGCCTGTCGAGAAATAGGGCAAGGTGATGTGCAATCGCGGATCATACGCCTAATCACTTAGTCAATTTTGATTCTTTTTATCTCTCCCATCTTTTTAATGCTGTTGTTTCAACGACACACAACATAATAAAATTACAACAAAAAAATTAAAAATTAAAAATTAAAAAGAGGGCACTTACCAAACCTAACTGGTGGAGTTATTCCACTGGTGTTCAGCACGAGCAGCTCAGGTCGTACTTGGTACGCTGACGCGTGGGAACCAAAAGTCAACCCGCCAGCCGAAGTGGTCAAACAGTCCCATAAGGTGAGCCCTTCTTCCCCCTTTTTCCTTGTTTGGCCTGCTAACACGAGTCGCACGCGCGCATGTACGGCTCCCACTCCATTATTATTATTGTTGTTATTATTATTATTATTACTATTATTATTAGTTTCCACAGCAACTTTCTTTTTCCATGACTATTGTGCCCATCAATGATATTACATTTAATTGACTATTTCACCTCAACAAAAATAATTAGAAAAGTGATTCGATACAAATTGATATCATTCCAACTTATGTAGATGCTTATTTATGTATATATCTTGGGTCATTTTAGTACTAGTCATCGGATTACTATTTTGGTGGTTATTTCAAGCTATAAAGGTTTTGTTTATTTCACGAAAAGTGAATGATTTAAAAAAATATTTTTCTATAGATTATCTATTGTATTGCTTAAAATAATTAACAATAAAAAATGCTTTTATTGTTGGCAATAATTTTATGTCTGAATATTTTCATAGACGATTCATTCGTTCATTTTTGTAAGTGATAAAGGCAATCATTTTTAGTAAAATGTTGTTCAAATCATTGATTTTCAACAAAACAAACAAAGTCTAATTGCGATTTTATTTAATTTGATCATCGTTTTCTTCTAGGGCATGAGACAAGTCTCTGAATTTCAGTGATTACAAATATCAAAGGTACCAAAAATTTCCTCCCCCATTTTTAAGTTAATCAATTTTTTTTTTTAAATTAAACGCCAATCCATATTTCTATTTTACATTGGCCAATATATATGTTTAGGGTTTTATCACTTTCCCTTTTAGGGCACGCTTGTTTATTGATAATTGGATGATTTGGAAAATACTTTCATAAAAATGATTGTCTATATCATTTATGAAGATAAATAAACAAAAAATATTTGCATCATCCACAAAAATGTTCATACATAAATTATTGTCGATACAATTTTTTTTTATTTGTAAATTAGTTCAAGTAATGCAAGTAATAACTTCTAGAAAAATGTTTTTCGAATCATTTATTTCCGATGATACGAATGAAGCCTAGGCTCTATTGGTTTCACGTCCATTATTCAAAAAATGTTTTCCAGCAAGTTATTTTTCATGAATATGATATATTTGCTGATGTGTAGCTAAAACCTACAAATAACTAGAAAATATTTTTTTTCGTTATTTAGTATTGAAAATGAAATCTTGGGGAAAATCATAAAAACAAATTCAAAATTTTAAATTATTTTTATTTTTAAAATATTTATTCTCTCTTTATTTATTTCTTTTATGTATTTCTTTTTTTCCTTCTTCCTTGATCGATCGTTGGACATAGGCGAGCAAGCTCGCCCAAGGTTGATAAGGCTTGAGATCGTCAAATTTTGGTTAGTTGAGCCTTGTCACAAGCGTTTGGCAAGGCCTCAAGCTTTGCCATAGGTCAACGAGCACGAACTTGCCTGTGGTTGGTCGCAGTGGCCAGTGACCAACTGAGGAAGAAACAAAAACAAAAAGAAATAAAGAATAAAAATAAAAAATTATTTAAAAATTGAATTTAAAAAAGAAAATGATAAATAAAACAAAAATAATTAAAAAGAGAGCATTGGAAGAGAATATGCTCGGTCTAAGTGAAAGAAGAAGGAAGGAAACTGACTTCCTCGTTTCAAAAAAATTAATTACTCTCTCATTTTGGAAGGTGTCTTTTTTTCTTTTAATTGATGGAGAATATTTTTCTCAACTAGCTTATTTTTTATGCCAAAGATCCGGAACAAATAAATCGTGATTGCCTGAGTCAAATTAGTGCTCTGTATGTACCCAATAAAAGCATGAAATGCCCACGCGCGAGAGCGGAGCGCGTGTAGACCATTTATTGAGATAGTCGCCGGACACGTCCAAGAGATCATCTCTATGCTCTCAAGCAACGTCGCTGAGCAGTCGTATTTCTAAATTTGACCTGTTGCCACCATATTCGTATCTCTCCATTCACATTTCTCTTTTTCATCTTTCTATTTTTCTATTTTCTTTTCTTTTCTTCTGTTGATTCACATGTAGCAACTTTCTCCTTCTCTCTACACTTCCTCCTGTGCTTCATAATTGCCTATAAATTGCCTGTACCCCCCTCACTTCCTACACACCAATCCTGCTCAAGCCTCCCAAAAAATGGAGCACCTCTATCTCTCTCTCCTCCTCCTCTTCGTCTCCTCCGTCACCCTCTCCCTCTTCTTCCTCTTCTACAAGCACCGGTCCCACTACGCTGGCCTGAACCTCCCCCCGGGCAGCATCGGCCTCCCGTTCGTCGGGGAGAGCCTCGACTTCCTCTCCACCGGGTGGAAGGGCCACCCGGAGCGGTTCATCTTCGACCGGATCGCCCGCTACTCCTCCCACGTCTTCAAGACTTCCCTCCTCGGGGAGCCGGCCGCCATCTTCTGCGGTGCCGCCAGCAACAAGTTCCTCTTCTCCAACGAGAACAAGCTAGTGGTCGCGTGGTGGCCTAACTCCGTCAACAAGGTCTTCCCTTCCTCCACCCAGACCTCCTCCAAGGAGGAGGCCAAGAAGATGAGGAAGATGCTCCCCAACTTCCTCAAGCCCGAGGCGCTGCAGCGGTACATCGGGATAATGGACGACATCGCCCGGCGGCACTTCGCCATGGGCTGGGAGGGCAAGGACGAGGTCACCGTCTTCCCTCTCGCGAAGCGCTATACCTTCTGGCTCGCTTGCCGCCTGTTCCTTAGTGTCGAGGACCCGAGCCATGTCGCACAGTTCGCCGACCCGTTCCATCTCCTGGCATCCGGCATCATCTCGATCCCCATTGACCTGCCCGGAACGCCATTCAACCGCGCCATCAAGGCCTCCAACTTCATCAGGAAGGAGCTGAGGGTGATCATCAAGCAGAGGAAAGTCGATCTGGCTGAAGGGAAGGCCTCGTCGACGCAGGACATACTGTCGCACATGCTTCTGGCGACAGACGAGGATGGGAAGCACATGAATGAGCTCGACATCGCCGACAAGATCCTCGGCTTGCTGATCGGTGGCCACGACACCGCCAGTGCTGCTTGTACTTTTGTCGTGAAATATCTGGCTGAGCTTCCGGAAATCTATGAGCAAGTCTACAAGGGTAAGATTTTCTTTTTTTGTCTATTTTTTCATGTATATCCACGCAAATATTATGATCCCAGTAATATAAAGTAACAGACATAGGTAAGGAGACAGTGATTTTTTGGAGGAATTACAATTAAAAAAATAAAACCTTTAAAGTTGACTTGTTAATATAAAAAAAAAAATCATTTGAACTTTTTGTTTGGGACGAGATTTTTTACATTTAAACTCTCTAATCATTATTTAATTAATTAATCTCACCAAATTATTTGGTGAATCAGACACCCCATGTGACAAATTTTTTTTTTTTTTTTTTTAATTTGAAATTGTTTAACGTACGAAGTTATGTACTGACTCTCCCTCTTTGTATGCGATCGGGTGATAAACAGAGCAAATGGAGATTGCAAAGTCGAAAGCTCCGGGTGAGTTACTGAACTGGGATGATATTCAGAAGATGAGGTACTCGTGGAACGTGGCTTGCGAAGTGATGAGGCTCGCCCCTCCTCTCCAGGGCGGGTTCAGGGAGGTCATAAACGACTTCATCTTCAATGGTTTCTCCATTCCGAAGGGATGGAAGGTAAACACAACCCCATCCTATCGACTGCTTGTTCATCATAATTCGACCGTCGAACTAATGACTCACCGTATTGAATGATTCACCTTAGATTTATTGGAGCGCGAACTCAACCCACAAGAGCGCCGAGTATTTCCCTGAGCCGGAAAAGTTCGACCCGACCCGGTTCGAAGGGGCTGGTCCAGCGCCATACACTTTCGTGCCGTTCGGGGGCGGCCCGAGGATGTGCCCGGGGAAGGAGTATGCTCGCCTGGAAATACTCGTGTTCATGCACAACCTGGTGAAGAGGTTCAGGTGGGAGAAGCTGCTTCCGGAAGAGAAGATCGTCGTCGACCCAATGCCGATGCCCGCCAAAGGACTCCCCGTCCGTCTATACGCTCACAAAGCTTAATCAAACTAAAAGTAGAGAGAGAGAGACAGACATCACAAGGATATCTACATGTCGTCTCTATAAGAACAATTTCAAGTGAGTCATGCATTGAATAAAGGACCCAATACATGCGATAATGTAACTCTTTCCATCTTCGTGCATCATGTCTTATCTTTGGTAACGCACACCTGTCGTTAGTTGTAATTGACTGTGATTGTCGGCGATAAGCGCAGGCTAAGGAACCTCAAAATGAGGGATATGTATATTTCTTTCGATTACAAGGTTCAAACATGTCATGTTATTACTAAAGTCTAGTTGTCATGTGATGTTTGAATTTTATCCCACGTTTTAAACTTGTTTGATATGGGCCATGAATTACTTTTTTTTTTCTGGTTTGAAGCTACATCATAATTTATAAATCCTAAGATCTTAAATCCTTCAAATTAGTTGGGCAATTTAATGAGTTAGACATTAATTTCCATGGGTTCGCATGTCGAATCTTGCACGTGAAAACATTTATTTTATATCAAATAGTTAGACGTGTCATTTAATCCTTTAGCTCTATCCGTGCGATATTCAATTTAATCTCCATATTTTTTTTAAACTTATTCAAGGTAGACTATAAGTTCCATTTAATTTAAGCTACATCATAATATTGAAGCGCGGCCAATTTTCTCCCTACCAGCCTAATTGAAAAAGTCAATGAGTTGACATTAATTTACATGAGTTCACTTTGTAGTGCAGTTTTGTGCTATTGCTGAAAAGGCTGACGTAGTTCTTTGGGAGAGTTGATCGACTTGTTAGGTATATACTTAAATCGCTTTTACAGCGAATTTTGTATTAAATTATATGTAGTGTATTTGGAAATACTTGGATGACTAAAACTAATAATAATGTGAGCATAAGAAATTTCTAGTTTTGTTTTATACACCAATTGAAACTTTACACAAACATAGTATAGACACAAAAATAGTACAGACGGTTTGACAAGGATTTGTCATTAGCAACATCTAGAATTTCTCACGAACCAAAATGAAAATAAAGTTGAAAGAAACTATGCCTCTTTTGTACTTATTCTCTCTATCAGAGGGGCGATTTTTTTAAAAATGAGTAAGTTTCAAATTTAGAACCTGAAATCTATCTTATGAAAATTGCACCCTTAGAAAATGATACCATGTGGTTGATCTATGTCATAATAATTAAGGCATTGATGGATTCCTTAGACTTTCCAAATTCAAAACTCCTCTCTTATATAACTATCTTTTTCTAGACAAAATAAAAAGATAAAAAAAAAAAAAAAGTAAAAACTATTCAAAACAAGTTGAAGACCGAATTTCTAGTGGGACCAATTGTTCGCAGTATAAAATTAGGAGCCAAATCGGTCAGGGCTGCTTTTCCATTTATTTTTACCCGAAAGAGGGGGATAGGAGATGAGAATAAATGCGAACCTTTAGTGGAAAAGTGAATCACTTCTCATTTCTAACTTTTCGAGAGGATTTTTGAATGTTCTTCTGACTTCAACAGGAGTTGCAAATCATTCTAGAAGCACTCTTTTTTTTTTCCCCTTGTCAAACGAAGTTTTATTGAATCGAAACATTCTTAAACATTCAACCTCACAGCAGGAGCATCAAGACAAAGTAAGTCCCATAGTGGCTTAAGGGAGAGAGGAGGTGTGTTTTGGGCGGGGGAACGGGGTGATGAGCTATCCAATTAGGAAGTAGAGGTTAAGTTTTCGGACCTTGACAATCCAATTTGCTACTCAGTTACTCTCTTTACTCCGATGGACCATCATCAAATTAGAAAAATGGCCCATTAATTCACGAGCCCCCACGAAAAGCACACTGACTTCCCAAGGGAAGTGATCTGCTCTCTTCACCAGATCAATTAACACCAAACGATTTAACTCTAGTTCCAGCTGTTCTTCACTTTTGGACGCGAGGAGAGAGCGCTTCAAGCAAAGCAAGGGTTTCTACCTGTAGAGCAGAAGACGCCGATACTATTTTGACCGCTCCGTCCAAGAGATTCCCTGACTCATCAAGAATGACGCAAGCTATGGCTCCGGTAGTCTCTCCTTCCTCATACGATCCATCACAATTCACCTTTAAAGTTCGTCCCTTTGGTGGAATCCAACGTCGGGATAAGTTTCTCCTCTCCAATTGATTCATTGATTGCTCAGGATTCCATCATCTCTAATTATTGAGCATATTGTGTGCCGATTCCACCATATAAATCGGATTTGGACGTTGGTTGCGAAAAACAGTCACATCTTGCCTTTAGATAAACCACACCGCCATATCTTAAAGGAAGGCGAGTGCTCTATTCTCACTCTGACTTGCTGTATCCAAACATCAATTCTTGACAACCCTTGCCTTGAGATTATAATTTGTAATGTAGGGTTACTCCAGATCCGTGAAGTCCAGGAACATAGCAAGAGTAGGTGCTCTACTGTCTCGGCTTCTATTTTACAGATTGGACATGTGGGTTCAGGTAGAATATGTCTTCCAAATAAGTTTTGTCTAATAGGGACAGTGTTCTGACAAATACTCCATGTGAGTATTTTGACTTTGGGAGGGGTTTTTATGTGCCAAATTTTGTTCCGAAGCTCGCGGGTGGCTGAGTAGATGTTGATGTTTGCCTTTTTGTGTTTTGGATGGTAATTGTTCTGTCCATACTAACTTGTCTTGTGTGCTTTGGCTCCCCAGTGGGTTTGTTGTTAATATTTCGTTAACAATTTGGACATCAAACAGACGGTGAAGTGTCTGTTCGTCCCATCGATTCAACTCATTCAAAATCAACTCAGCAATTCTTGTTGGTTCTCCATAATTTTGCCGGACCTCCAATGATTCCTCTTCTGAGTCATCTATCTTTTTGAATACTTATATTTCACCTGTTCCTATTGAACACATCACTGAATACAAAACTGTTTCACGGCCCATTAAAATACTTAGCCAACCCCGTGAGGGTTGTGAGCCTCTCCTTGCGTTCCAAGAGGAATGTTGAGGGAAATAAATTCCTTTCAAGATCTGGCACTATAAAGATGATGAATTTTAAGTTAACCTCCAAGCTTGTCTCCCTGGTCAAGCTTTGTTGGAGATTAAATCTCTAAATCCCATTCCTCCTAAATCTTTTCTCATTTTTAACACATCTCACTTCTTCCAATGCAATCCAACTTTTGCTTCACCGTTCCTCCACCAAAAAGCAACAACTCTTTTCTCAATGGTTTGGCACAGTGAAACGGGAATTTTAAAAATAGACTTTGCATATTGTGGCCAAGCTTATATCCTAGCCTTAATTATTGTAAAAGTACATTGTTTTGCGAAATTTGAATGATTTGAAGATATTGTCCAAAAATTGATTACTTATATCACTTAGAAAATTGAATGGACAAAAATAATATCCATCATTCACGGAAATATTAAAAAAAATAAATTGTTGTTGATAATGAAAACATTTTAAACTGACTAATTATTTCAAGCAAAATAAACAATCAATTTTTAAAAAATATTTTTTAAATCGTTCAATTTTTGCAAAATGAATGGAGCCTAAATTATTTTTTAATTAACCCCAGATTTATAAGAGAGTAAGAGTACATTTTAACTTGATTAATCACGTATTTGAACTTTTTACGGAGCTAGCAAATGGAACTTGCTCAGCTAAACCAACAAAATCAAGTGCGGGTCCACAAAGCTCGTATGGTTTTTCTTCTGCGGTCACTTCAAGTTTTAGTTATTGCTCAACAAGTCCTAGGGCCTCTATAAATTAACATTTATGGGCCTCGCTGACTTGATGCCGTTAGCCCAGCCCGAACATTAAAAGCTCTTAAGCAATTTTGCCAACGGTAAGATGCCCCTGCATCGAGAGATTAATTACCCCAAAAGCTGACAGCCAACCCTATTGACACCTAAATTTTGACTATTCTACTTGTTTGTCATATAAAAATATCAAAATTAAATGAAGCATTTCATAACATTGCAATTAGGTAACAATAACATTTAGGACCAAACTTATCCGATTTAAATTTGTTCTTAAAAAAAAATTGTTCTAAAAAATAGAAAATAGAAAAGAGAAAATAGATAACAGCAGCATCGCCAGAGTTGCGAGTTGCATTAAGAAGTTGGTGGCCGACGTGTTCGGTTCTCCTATCATTGTCGAATTGTGCCGGGTCGACCATGGATGTAAGCACCACGCGTTAATAATCGTCAATCTGTGAACTCGTCCTCGTCCTTGCATCGTTTCCTCACCGGTCCTACTTTTCAGAAGTAAATTTTCTGATCTAGATAATTTCTTCATCCGAGTTTAAGTTGGTTATTTTGTTACTTAATTTACAATTATTTGTTTCTAATCATGATTGGTGATTTTGTTAGACATTATCCAATTATGAAAATTGTCGTATTGAGGGTCACAATGATCAGAAATATTGAGATGATAGGCATCGGATTAGATTTTTAGTATTGTGATTTTCCGCCTTGAGTTGGGGTGAATTATCTTTTATGTGGCTAATTACATTACTTGTGTTAATTTTTAGTAAATTTTCTTATAAAGATTTTCATATAAGAATTGCATTATAATAGGTCAGATTGCATTTCACGTTAGAATTGCTTTTTTAGGATAAAATAGGAACATAGGAAATTTCATGGTTTTTTTTTTTTTGTCGGAAAAGATAGAACTTCTATTCACTGAGGGAAATAAGTACATCCGTTTACAAGAGCTTCATGACATAACATGTCTACCATAACAGGAGGTGGTTAAGATAGATTTAGTTGATCCTTAGTTTTAAGATGATAATATAGTAAATATGATTATAATAAAAAGGCCATAAAAAATAAAATCATAAAAGAACATGCATGCACATAGAATTACCACACTGTTTATTATGTAGCACATGCATATTTAGGATCACATAAATTAGATTGCACACATATTGTGATGGTTCAAGTTATGTCATATGAATTGAGTCTCACATGTCATTAGAATAGAATATGCATATTAAATTTAGATTAAGATTGCATATAATTAACATTTAAAAAATAAAAAGATTAAGAGTCATATCATTTAGAAATCATGTATAGGGCATGCATTTTTAATTAACATTTTGTAGGTTTTTTTTTTTTTTTTAGAGAATAAACCTTAATAAAGTCGTAGTTTGTTTTGCTTAGGGTTAGTCATAATTTTTTACAATTTATCACTTGGGTTTATTGAATGTAATTTTTATTAATTGTGCACCAGCATGACTACCCTTTGCATGTTAGTGGCTTAGGTCAAAATTAATCAAGATTACTTGCAAAATATTTTTGAAATTAAAACGAAAATGCACCGAATTGGCATTAAATTAATCTAGTGTAACCATATCTTTGGACTTATTTGTGAAAGCTAGTACGAGCACCTAGAGGGGGTGAATAGGTGCGAAAACAAATTTTGCAAAGTAAGATACATAATTTTGCTTTTAAACCAGCTCTGCTTAACAATAGATTATGAAAAGGAAATTAGACTTGAGTAATCTAATAGAGTTACGATCAAAGTAAAAGAGATTAGGGAAGAGAATAAGAACACAAGGATTATAGTGGTTCGGCTTAGTCCAAATCTACGTCCACTTTTCCACACTGACAGCCCACCGGCTGGATTTTAGTAAGAATCAAAAGAGTTGTTACAATATATCTCTTTCCTTGATTCCACAGTGTAGAGATTCTGCTGCACTTCCTCAAGGGCTCACAGAAGTATAAACTCTCTTTTGAATACAAGTTCACACTCAACAATCGAATTGACAAAGAACAAAGAACTTCAGACTTTGGAATTTCTCTATCACGCACACTCTCGAATAACTGGAACATCTTCCTTATATACTCATTCATGCCATCACACCCGTTGGCATTTACCAAATGAATTCTTCAAATCTACCCGTTGGACAGAATCAATTAGAAAGATTTCGAGTTATTTAAGGAATATGACGATAGCCCACCAATCCTACTCGCCCATACAATCAAAACCTAGGTTTCCATAAGTAGAACCTTCCAAGTATACTTCGCCAATCAACGGATCCAAAATCCCTGAATTAATCTCAATTTAAATAATGGATTCCGAGATGCTAAATCCAGCCAAGAGGTCTTCTTTAGTCGATAGAATCAAATCCTTAAAGAAATGCTCAATTCTAGATAAGTTTTCTTCGACGTTCTAGAAACTATCAATGAGGATAGACTTTGAATCTTGAGTCTGGCGGTCCAACAGTCTTCAGACTTTAATGAAAGAGTCTGCAAGTCTTCAGACCAAACTGATGAAAACGTTTTGTTAGCTTCAAAATACGCAAGGAAGTTTTCTCCAACAATCTCCCCATTTTTTATGGTGACAAAACTTTCTAGCAGATTTGGATATCTTTGACTTGCAAAACAATACTCAAGCAAACATGGATATCTCATAAAAGATAATTGGCTTAGCAAAGACATCATTAAATCTGCATCCACAGGAAATAAATTAGTCCTGTAAATAAACAACTATCTTTGCCATGAAATACCAACAGTGCTTAAAATAAACAAACGATCAAACAGTCCAAATCTAAATCCAGTCACAACCAAACATCCAAACAAAAGTAAAGTCAATCAAAAGTCAATAAAAAAAATCAAGAGTTAAATCTCAAATTTGCAACATCTCTCCCCCTTTTTGTCAGCATTAAAAAGGTAGAGACGAAAAGAGAATGGAATTATGATTGTTTTGGAATACGAACAAGCTGGAAATCTCTCATTGACTGGACAATCCCTTCCAGCTTTTTCAAATCCTCCTTCAGTTGAGCCACATCTTCACCATTGGCATTTGCTTGAACTTGAAGAGCAAGGGCATGAATTTGATCATGCAAATAAACTGAAGAGGCTTGACCTGCATTCTGCAAGTTCTGAACTTCGCATCCCAGAATATAAATTTGGCCTCGCATCTCCATAAGAACATCAAGCACTCTGCAAAAGTCTGCTAAATTATCAATCTGAGTACTGGCTTCTGCACGATCAGTAGGTGTATTGGCAGATGATGGCAAGTCAACACGATCACTCAGATTTTGCGATGAAACTTCATAACCTTTCTCAGGGAATTGAGAGGCATAGATGTCTTCTAAATCTGCAGATGAGCAACTAACTCCTTCACTAGTAGCAGCAATTGAAGATGTACCTCTTTTCTCAGCAGCCCCCCTGTTTCATTGCCTTCAGGCGGTGAGAAGTACTCTTTATGCTATGTTTCCTCTTGTGCACCTCTACCTTCTTCTTCTTCCGCAATCATTTCTTCCTCTGCTTCTTTTTTCAATGATTCTCTCTCTCCACTTCTTTGTTCGATCTCTTCTCTGTCTTGATCCTGTCTCTCCTCTGTCTCTGGAATAGAAAGATGTAAGTTTTTCAATGCAAGAGCAAAAATTGTGATATCATCCTCATTCTCTTCATCCTCCAAGATGAGTGCTCTTCTTTTCTTGGATGGAGCAACCATAGGCTCTTTCCCTTTTCGTTTTGCAACCGAAGAGGCTAGGTGAGTCTTGACAAGGGTTTTCTCCTTGAATCGCTCTAAAGCCTTGTTAAGTTCCTTTAGACGCATTTTGGAAACCATTTTCAGTCCCACCACCATTTGATCGCATGTTCAAACACATAGAATCCTGGGAGGCTGAATGTTTAAATGTCTGAATAACTTAGTGACAAGTGCTGAGTAAGGAAGTTGGCCCTTGTCTTTGACCATCGTTCTGTACATGTGAAACATGATACTGTGTGGAAGAGAGAACTTTTTGCCAGCGTTAATGGCATACATCAGCTTTGTCTCCGAGTTTGAAACATCAGTCTTCGAAGTCGATTTGGGTCTGAGGCAGTTGATCACTATCTTATGAAGTAAAATATTTGAGGCATTCATTCTCAAATATGAAATTTGTCCTCCTGCCATTCCATCCTTAACAAGCGCTACCGTCGCACGTCCAATGGACACACTGATTGGTTGGAATTTCCCTCTTTCAACCCCAATCACATCAGCCAATGTATCCATGTCAACTAAATAGTCTTGATCTCGAACACTGAAAGAATAGGTTCTGCATCTTCGATGATTTCTTCCTCTTCTCACTGTTCAATATCTTGAGGTCTAGATGGAGGAGATGGACGCTGTTGAGAATGTTGTGGGCTCTGCTGTTGTCTGGGAGATTCTTCTTCCTTGATGAGATCAAAATGCATAGGACCCTCATGCGTTTGTTGTGGTCCCCCGTTCGCGATCCTTGAAGACTTTCTTTGAGACGACATTCTTCACAGTCTTTGAGAGATTCCAAGCTTGTTTCGCAAGAAAGGTGAAAACGTTTTGTGTGTAGAACCGAGAAAAACAAATAGTATATAAAGTAGTTGAAATGAGGCATACGGAATGACATAAAAGGAAAAATAAAAATGCATTTTCAAAAATAACTGCCTTTTTGAAAAAATAAATAACCGTCATTTCAAAAATAACTTTTTTTTCGAAAATGAATGATTGCAATAATCACAAAAACTGGGGAATATAACATCAATCAATTACGGATTAATAGATGATCGTACCTTTTCGAGATTTTATTCGAGAGATAAATTTCTGAAATAGAAATAACTTGTAGTCGAGATTCTTGATCTTCTGAGTCTGAGAATCTTTAGACTTTTTAGTCCTGAGTCTAAACTTCTTCAAACTTTAAAATATTGAGTCTTGAACGAATAACCTTGAATTGACTTTTCTCCAAAGGCTTTGTAAAAATGTCCGCCGGTTGATTCTTTAAATCAATAAACTAAATCGAGACTTCTTCATTTTGCACATGATCTCTAATGAAGTAATATCGAATCTCTATATGCTTTGCTCTTGAGTAAAGAATTGGATTCTTGGTGAGATTGATCGCGCTGATGTTGTCACATTTGATCTCAGTACATGAATCTTCAATTCCAAAGTCTCTTAGCTGTTGTTTTATCCACAGAATTTGTAAACAACAACTTCCAAAAGCCACATACTCTGCTTTTGCTGTAGAAAGAGCTACGGTGCTTTGCTTCCTCGAAAACCAAGATATTGTCCCGTTACCAAGCAATTGACAGGTGCCCGAGGTGCTCTTTCTATCAATTCTGCATCCTGCTAGGTCTGCGTCTAAATATCTAAGAAAAGTAAAGTCTCCTTCTTTGGGATACCAGAGATCTAAATTAGAAGTTGAAGCAATATATTTGATGATACGTTTTGCAGCATTTAAATGAGATTCTTTGGAATCTGATTGAAATCTGACACAAATACAAATACTAAACAAAATATTAGGTCTAGAAGCAGTAAGATAAAAAAGTGAACCAATGATACTCCTGTATAGCTTCTGGTCAATTTTCTTTCCTCCTTCATATTTGTCTAGCTTCAAGGAACTTGACATTGGTATATCAGTTTTTTTGCAATTCTCCAGTCCAAACTTTTTGACAAGTTCTTTAGCATATTTTTCTCGGTGAATAAAAGTTCCATCCTTCAGTTGTTTCACTTGAAGCTCGAGAAAGAAGGTTAGTTCACCCATCATGCTCATTTCAAATTCATCATGCATAGACTTAGAGAATTTCTTGCACGGATTTTCATTAGGAGCCAAAAATAATATCATCAACATAAATTTAAACAAGTAAAAAGCTTTTGCTTTCTTTTTTAATAAACAGAGTAGTATCAACTTTACCTTTAACAAAGTCATTATAAATTAAAAACTTACTTAACCTGTCATACCAAGCTCGAGGTGCTTGCTTTAAAATATATAATGCCTTTTTTAGTTTGAATACAGAATCTGGTTTCCTTGGATCTTCAAAACCGAGAGGTTGTTCCATATAGACTTCCTCTTGGATAAATCCATTTAGGAAAGCACTTTGACGTCCATTTCGAATAACTTGAAATTCTTATAACAAGCAAAAACAAGTAATAATCTAATTGCTTCTAATCTTGCTACTGGTGCGTAAGTCTCGTCATAGTCTATCCCTTCCTCTTGCGTATATCATTTGGTTACGAGTCTTGCTTTGCTCCTTATGACTTTTCCTTTCTCGTTCATCTTATTTCTGAATACCCATTTAGCTCCAATAACAGATTTACCTTTTGGTTTAGGAATCAATTCCCATACATCATTGATACTGAATTGCCTAAGCTCTTCTTGCATAGCTTCAATCCAGCTTTCATCATTTAAAGCTTCTTTTATGCTCTTGGGTTATACTTCAAAAATAAGAGTCACAGCACTAGACTCTTCACGCATTTTGGATCTTATGCGAATTTCTTCATTAATGTCACCAATGATGAGTTCTTTGAGATGGCTAGACTTGTGCTTCCAGTTACTGGTTGATTTGTCATATTATTGATCTTTTTCTTCATCTGATTCTTCAATGATCATTTGTTGCTGATCTTCTGAAGTCTGAGCTGCTTCTGGAGATTTAGACTTTGTAGAGTCTGGAGCAGGTTCAAATTCTTCAGGTTAAGTCTGAATCGATTGATTTTGCATAAAGTCTTGAAATTTGACATTCATCGATTCCTCCATAGATTGAGTCTTTTTGTTGAATACTCTGTAAGCTTTATTGGTGGTTGAATATTTAAGGAAGATACCTTCGTCTGATTTTTCTTCAAACCTACCAACTCGATCATTTGCATTTTTCAATATAAAGCATTTGCATCCAAATACATGAAAATAGGAAACAATTGGCTTCTTTCCTTTGAATAACTCATAGAGAGTTTTCTCCAGAATAGGCCTTAATAAGACTCTATTGATAATATAGCATCTGTAGAAATAGTTTCAGCCCAAAAACGAGAGGAAATGTTACTTTCAATTAAAAAAGTTCTAGCCATTTCCTACAACTCCATTCTTCTTTGGAGTGTATGGTGAAGAAAACACATGCTGAAAGCCAGATTTATCACAGAATTTAGCAAAGCCTTGATTTTCAAATTCACCTCCATGGTCAGTTCGTATACTTGAAATAACATATCATTTCTCGTTTTGAACTTTCTTAGCAAATTTTATAAAATAAGAAAATGTTTTAGACTTACTTACCATGAAATATAACTCAAGTGAATCGTGAATAATCATCCACAATTACTAGGCAATATTTCTTACCTCAAAGGCTCTGAGTTCTAGTTGGTCCAAAAAGATCCATATGCAAGAGCTGCAGTACACGATTAGTGGACACTTGATTAATTGGTTTGAATGAATTTCTTACATGTTTTCCCAATAAGCATGATGTGTATAGATCAGATTTTTGGTATGTCATTTGGGTAGTCCACGAACAAGTTTCTTTGTTGAGATTTTGGCTATTTGCTTCATGTTGATGTGCCCAAGTTTTCTGTGCCATAGATTCGCTTTCTCTTGAATTGAGATTAGACATTGGGATTTTTCTAGTTTGATATTCAAGAAATAGATATTCCCATGTCTTCGCCCCGTGAAAGTTTGAGAGGAGTCTTTAGTGGTTCATGAACATATTCCTTCTTGAAAGTTGATTTTGAAACCTGTGTCGCATAGCTGGTTGATACTCAGCAAGTTGTAGTTGAGTCCTTCCACTAAGGAAACATTACTGATCGTGAGACTTCCAATCTTTACGGTTCCGTATCCTACAATTCTACCTTTGTTATTTCCTCCAAAAGAGACTTTTCCACCATTAACTTGCACAAGTTTTATGAAGTAACTTGAGTCTCCTATCATATGTCTTAAGCATTCACTATCCAAGTACCATTTAACATTTTTCTTGATAGTGACATGCATTTAAAAAAGTAATTCAAGCTTTCTTTGGTACCTATACTTTCTTGGGTCCAATGATATTAGTGCAATATATGGTCTTTGCCCAAACCTTCCTCACGGGTTTCCAAACCATAGGACATCCTTTCTCAAAATGTTCTGAGCTATTACACTTAGAACATTTAAGAGCATTGCGGCCTACAAGTTTTACAAAAACTTTTTGAAAATGATTTTTTATAAGAATCTTTTGTAGGTCTTTGTTTAATTCTTTCCTTTACCTTAGGAAAATCAATTAGAGGAATGGTTTCAGCAGTCATTCCCAAACTTGATTTGTTGAAGTAAGGTCTTTGCGCTGAAAGAATCTTTTCCAATTCCTCAAATCCTATAGAAAACCTTTTAGAAATACTTGAGATATCATTTTTCAAAAATACATTTTCTTTTGAAAGATTATCCGCATTTTCTTTCTAAGTAATAATACTTTTATTTAAACTTTCGACCTTTTCTTTCCAAACAAACTCATATTGCTTCAGTGCAGAATTTTCCGTTTTAAGTTCAAAATTCCTCTTGAGAGGTTTTGAAACTAAGACACAATTCATCAATATATTTAGAGACTTTAGTAAGAATTTTTAAATTACTTACCTCGATTTCATTGTGTGAGTCTGAGTTTGTCTCAGAGTCTGAATCTAAGTCTGATTGAGCCATGAGATAAATATTGGCGTAATCATCATCACTTTCCTCACATTCGGTATCACTCCAAGTTTCTACTTTAAGTGATTTTCGATATTTCTCAGCTTTTCCTTTCTTTCTCTTCAACAAGAGACAGTTGAGTCTGATGTGTCCATTTTTCTTGCATTCAAAGCAGACTACATCCTTGTTGGATTCATCATCCTCAACTAATTTATTTTGTAGTTTTTGAGAACTTTGTTTCTTCGGGTTGAATTTTCTTCCCTCTCTGTTCAGTTTTATGAACCTTCTTATCATGAGAGTAAGCTCTTCATCATCCATATCGTCTTCAGAATCTGTGACATCAGAATCATAATTAGATTTTAATGCAATGGATTGCTTACCTTTGGGATATTCATCTTCGTTGATTTGCTCCACTTCATAAGACTAAAGAGTGCCAACCAATTCATCAACAGAGAGAGGCATGATTCTTTGTGTCTCCCTTATTAAGGTCTTTATGTGATTCCAATCTTTGAAAAGTCCACGCAGTGACTTGTTAACCTTCATGGGTCTAGAGATTGGTTGACCTTGATACTGAAGACCATTCATGATTTCTGTAAAACGACTAAACATGTCAGTGATAGATTCTCCTGATTTCATCTTGAATGCTTCATATTGACCGAGCAAAATATTGATTCTGGTTTCTTTCACTCGGTCGGTTCCTTTATAGGTGATGTGCAATCTATCCCAGACTTCTTTAACTGTTTCACAAGAAGATATTCTGTTATATTCAGTAGGAGATAATGAACACTATAATGAATAAATTGCTTTTGCATCAAGAGCTTGTCTCTTAATTATCTCTTCTTGAGTCATTTCACTAGACTCAACAGCTTCTTTTCCTCTTTCTGAACTGTTGCAACTTTAGGAATGATTCCTTTGTCTACCACATCCCATTCCAGAGGATCATTTGATCTTAGAAATGCCTTCATTTTGTTTTTCCATATGTTATATTCATTTCCATCAAAATAAGGAGGTCTGGTATTGCTTTGCCCTTCAACCAGACCTGGAGCCAACATACTAGCCTTGAATCATTAACTCTGAAGTAAAAACACTTCAACTTAAATGAGTATACATGCTCTGATACCAATTGTGAAAGCTAGTACGAGCACCTAGAGGGGGGTGAATAGGAGCGAAAACAAATTTTGCAAAGTAAGATATATAATTTTGCTTTTAAACCAACTCTGTTTAACAATAGATTATGAAAAAGAAATTAGACTCTAGTAATCTAATAGAGTTATGATCAAAGTAAAAGAGATAAGAGAAGAGAATAAGAACACAAGGATTATAGTGGTTCGGCTTAGTCCAAGCCTACGCCCACTCTTCCGCACTGACAGCCCACCAACTAGATTTCACTAAGAATCAAAAGAGTTGTTACAGTATAGCTCTTTCCTTGATTCCACAGTGTAGAGACTCTGCTACACTTCCTCAATGTCTCACAAAAGTATAAACTCTCTTTTAAATACAAGTTCACGCTCAACAATCGAATTGACAAAGAACAAAGAGCTTCAGACTTTGGAATTTCTCTATCACGCACACTTTCGAATAACTGGAACATATTCCTTATATACTCCTTCATGCTATCACACCTGTTGGCACTTACCAAAGGAATTCTTCCAATCTACCCGTTGGACAGAATCAATTAGGGAGATTTCGAGTTATTTAAGGAATATGACAATAGCCCACCAATCATGTTTACCCATACAATCAGGATCTAGGTTTCCATAAGTAGAACCTTCCAAGTATACTTCACCAATTAACGGATCCAAAATCCCTGAATTAATCTCAATTTGAATAATGGATTCCGAGATGCTATATCCAGCCAAGAGGCCTTTTTTAGTCGATAGAATCAAATCCTTAAAGAAATGCTCAATTCTGGATAAGTCTTCTTCGACGATCTAGAAACTGTCAATGAGGATAGACTTTGAATCTTGAGTCTGGCGGTCCAGCGGTCTTCAGACTTTGATAAAAGAGTTTACAAGTCTTCAGACCAGAATGATGAAAATGTTTTGTCAGCTTCAAAATACGCAATGAAGTTTTCTCCAACATTATTGAATCTCTAGTTCGCAAAAGTAAAGTATTCTCCCACACTTTACTTGAGTTTCTAATCAACCATAATTGATTAGTAGCGGCTTCAAATTGAGTAAAATTGCATGTTTCAATGGATTAATTTTTTAGTGTCAAGTTACAATTGATAGGACTTGTGATACGTGATGGGGTGAGTGATTCCAGAACGGAAATTTTTTAGAGGGGATTTTTCTGATTAAGTGTATGGAGTAGTGTATACGATGAAGAAATGAAAAGGAATAAGAAAAGATAGAATGATCTCCTTCCAAGGTATAAAGGCCACGCCACCAACCGAGGATGAGGATCGAGATCTACGAAGTCCACCACCAAGGCCTAAAGCTTCCACCAACTAAGGATAAAGGACTTTGGGATAGGAGAAGCTCACCACCAAAGCCTAAAGATTCCACCAACCAAGGATAAAGGGCTTCTTGGCTTACCACCAAGGAGTGATCTATGCTCCAAGGATAAAGAGACCAAAAGGAGTCATCCACTCTCCGAAGGAGTTCACTCAAAGCAGAGGAAATCTCACCATCTTCATTGATCAAATTCGTATCCCCCATACATTGGATAGTTTTTCCCTATTTATAGGAGAATTGTAGTCTTAGGAAATATTTAAAATAGACTTTAATGACCTGGGAACTTAAACCTTCGACTCTTGAGCTACATAAAAATAAAGACACCTAGGAACTTAAGAAAAGCCTTTATTAACACGGGAACTAAATGCCTTTAATCTTCAGCCTTCAGCATTCTTCAACTTTAGCTTTCCGTATTCTCGAACCTTTGGCTTTTCATATTCTTGAACTGCATTCGTGAACCTTTAGCCTTCCCAAAATTCGCACTCCTCCCATGACCATAAAATAATCCTCCTAAAACTTTATCAATTGGTCATACAAGACATCTAAAATGGCCTCCCATTGATAGTTATCGATATACCACAAAGTACCTAAGTAATTAACATTATTCATTCAAAATGATCCATCGAAGTACAAAATGCCCAATTTCTTTATTGGCTTGGATAAGCATCGATGGTTTTGAGTTGGTCGATGGAGCTACGTTGGATGCTCCCACATCATCTTTCCCGAGTTGTTTGAGATTTGTCCTCAAATCTAGAAGGTTTTCATCCTCCAAGTAAGGAAAAATGTCTCCCACGTTGAATGTTGCTGAAACTCCAAATTCTCCAGGAAGGTCAATCTTGTAAGCATTGTCACCAATTCACTCAATAACTTTAAAAGGACCATTAGCTCTAGGCATGAGCTTGTTCTTTCGTCGAAATGGAAATTTCTCCTTCCTCAAGTGAAGCCATACAAGATCACCCGGTTGAAATTGAGTCTTCTTGTGATGTTGATTAACTTTCTTCTTGTAAGATTCGTTGGCTTTTTCAATCTTGGATCAAATTTGCTCATGGAGCTTCTTCATTGATTCAGCTCTTTTCTTGCCATTCAGCTCTTTTCTTGCCATCAAAGCTTACTTGAGAGTTAGATGGAATTGGAATCAAATCAATGGGTGTGAGAGGATTAATTCCATACACAACTTCAAATGGCGATCGACCAGTGGTATAACTTGGTGATCGATTGTAAGCAAATTCAGCACGGGCAAGCTTTAAATCCCAATCTTTTAATGATTTACTCACCATACCACAAAGAAGAGTGGTAAGAGTATGATTTGTTACCTCCGTTTGGCCATTAGTTTGGGATAACAAGCTGTGCTGAATAAGAGTCTTGTACCAAGCATTCTCCATAGTGTTTTTCAGAAGTAGCTTAAGAACTTGGAATCACAATCCGACACAATGGTCTTTGGTACTCCATGAATGCGAATAATCTCTTTGAAATATAATTCAGCAATATGAGATGCATCATTGGTCTTGTGACATGGCACGAAATGAGCCATTTCAGAAAACCGATCGACGACCACCATGATAGCATATTTTCCTCTTTGAGTTCTTGGTAGAGCCACAATGAAATCCATGCTAACATCTTCCCAGGGCTACAATGGTACCATAAGTGGAGTATACAAACCTTGATGGAAATGGCTTTTTGATCTTTGACAAGTTGCACACCTTGAGATGATAGTATGCACATCTCCACTCATCTTTGGCCAATAAAAATGCTCTTGAAGAACCTCAAGAGTTTTGTTAATACCAAAATGACTAGCCAATCCTCCACCATGCGCATCTTGAATCAATAATTCGCGAAAAGAACTCTTCAGCACACATAATCGATTTCCTTTAAAAATAAACCCATCTTGCAAAGAATATGTACCTTGAACTCCCCGCTTGCAATTGTTGATAATGGATGAGAACTCCGCATCCTCAAAATAAAGTTCTTTCATTGATTGAAATCCAAGAATCCTAGAGTCCAGAACAACAAGCATAGAATATCTTCTCGATAAAGCATCTGCTACAACATTAGTGTGCCCAGGTTTATATTTTGAGACAAAAGAAAAGGATTGAAGAAATTCTACCCATTTTGCATGTCTCAAATTAAGCTTGCGTTTGCCGCTAATAAACTTAAGTGCCTCATGATCAGAATGAAGGACGAATTGCTTTGGCCTCAAATAATGACTCCAATGATCAAGAGCTCGGACAATGGCATAGAACTCTTTGTCATAAGTTGAATAATTCCTCTTGGAATCGGATAACTTCTCGTTGAAATATGCCAATGGCTTTTGTGCTTGCACCAGAACATCACCAATACCAACTCCGCTTACATCACACTCAACTTCAAATACTTTATCAAAATCAGGAAGTGCAAGAATAGGGGACTCACAGAGTTTTTGCTTGATTACTTCAAAGGTGTTTTGAGTAGCCTTTGTCCATTCAAAAGCACCATTCTTCATGCATTCAGTTATAAGAGCCATGACAGTACTAAAGTTTTTGACAAAACGTCGATAGAAAGAAACAAGTCCATGAAAACTTCTTACATCAGAAATGGACTTCGGAACCGGCCAAGTCTTCATAGCTTCCACCTTGGCTTGATCAATAAAGATTTCATCTTTGGAAACCACATAACCAAGAAACACAATACTTGGAGAGAAGAACTCACATTTCTCAATTTTAGCATATAGTTTTTGATCTCTCAAGACATTGAAGACCTGTTTCAAATGAGCTATATGCTCCTCCTCATTCCTACTATAAACAAGAATATCGTTGAAATAAACAACGACAAATCGACCAATAAAGGAACGAAAATCCTCGTTCATTAGTCTCATGAAGGTATTCGGAGTATTAGATAATCCAAATGGCATAACCAACCACTCATAAAGGCCTCCCTTGGTCTTGAAAGCCGTCTTCAATTCATCACCTTCTCACATTCTGATTTGATGACAACCACTCCGCAAATCTATCTTTGAAAATACAGAAGAACCAAATAACTCATCAAGCATATCATCAAGTCTAGGTATAGGGTACTTATACTTAATGGTGATGTTGTTGATGGCCCGGCTATCAACACACTTTCGGTATGTACCATCCTTCTTAGGTACAAGTAGAGCCAGAACAAAACAGGGACTCATGCTTTCTCGGACGTAACCTTTGACGATAAGTTCATTGACTTGTCTTTGCAACTCCTTTGTTTCCTCTAGATTGCATCGATAAGCTGGTTTGTTTGGTAGTAGAGTACTAGGGATCAAATCAATTTGATGCTCAATACCTCTTATGGGAGGTAATTCAGGTGGCAAATCCTCTGGGAACACATCTGCAAATTCTTTCAACAAGCAATGCACTTTTGGATGTATGGGTCCCTCTATCTCACTCTTTTTCTCAACCACAAGCAAAGCAAATACATTTTTTTGTTTGCTAATGGCTCTGTCAACCCGTGTCTCACTCAAGAACAGATTTTCCTTACAAATGTTTCCCTCCCCATGTTGATGTATTAAAGAAGAACTCAATGGTAAAAGAGTAATGCATTTATGTTCCTTATGAAAAAAGTATGTGTTTTTCCGACCATCATGCATAGCATGTATGTCAAATTGCCACGGTCTACCCAATAACAAGTGGCATGCCTCCATAGGAATCACATCACATACAACCTCATCTCGATAGTTCTTCCCAATCAAAAATAATATAAGAACGCCTTTGGTTACCTTGAATTCATTCCCTTGATTGAGCCATTGGAGCTTGTATGGTTGAGAATCTTTCATTGTTGGAAGCTTCAGCTTGTCGACAAGAGTTGTTGAAGCAACATTGGTGCAGCTCCCACCATCAATGATCACTGAACACACCTTTCCGTTAATAGTGCAACGGGTGTGAAATATATTCTCCCTTTGCTCTTTATCAAGAGAAACTTCAACATGCAATGCTGTTCGGATGATCAACAGCTTGCCATCGTCGGCTTTCTTCGCAACTTCTTCTTCCCGATCAGATTCAGAAATATTTTGGTCTTGATTGCTCTCAGTCTCTTGAAGTGCCGAATTGATCTCCTCAATTTCTTGAAGAGTCATAACTCTCCGATTTGAACAATTTGCTTGTAAATGCCCAAAACCATGGCACTTAAAGCATTTCCTTGCATCGCCTTCAAACTTCTTTCGGACTTCTTTGGAAAGCTTTACAATTTTGCCCTTCCCTTTGTCTTTTGTTGACATACTCTCGCCCTTGCTTGAGGAAGCACCCTTAAAATAGGATGTCGCCTTTGTTGAGGTTCTGGAGGAAAACCTCTTGCTCTTCAATTGTTTTTCGACTTTTATGGCTAATTTGCATACGTCTTCAAAGGACCAATAAGGTTGAAGTTCAACCATATCAGCAATTTCTCAATTCATGCCAACAAGGAAACGAGCGATGGTTTGCTCAGAAACTTTTGGAACTTCACTCCTCATTTTGAGTTGTTCAAACTCACGAATGTATTCTTCAACACTCATCCCTTGTTGTCTTAGGGAATTCAGTTTAAGGAAGAGATCTTGCTTATAGTTGTCGGGCAAGAACCTCTTTTTCATCAACTTTTTGAGTTTTTCCCAAGACTTGATTCGGCCTTTTCCTTCCCTTGCTCGTTGATGCTTTAGATTCTCCCACCATAGAGAAGCATATTTTGTCAGCTTTAGGATTGAAGTAAAAAATTCGTTCGGTTGTGTGTAGCCAATCCACAAAGTCATTAGGATTGAGATTACCGTCAAACTCAGAGACCTCCACCTTAATGTCTCTTTCATCCTCCTTATACCTCCCTCTTCGTCTTCGTCTTCGAATTTGAGATTCAGAATCACTAAAGTGCAAAATTGTTCGGTTGTCTCCAGTGGACTCGGAATCGCCATCAGAATTTTGACGAGATTCAGAATCGTCACGCCGATGCCGTTCATTGGGACGCATTGTTGGTTGTCCTTGTCTCGCCAGATTCTCTAGAAGATTAAGGACTTGCTCCATTTGTTGCTGAAGATTTTGGATTGCACGATCTCGCCTTTCGTTGTGCACTTGCTCTAGAGTCAAGCCTCTTGGAACTTGATCATCCATAAGGAATTTGTAATAGAAGAAAGAAAGGAATCACTCAAATGAGTTGAACCTTGAGTTCTAATACCAATCTTTTGATGTGTGATGGGGTGAGTGATTCCAGAACGAAATTTTTTAGAGGGGATTTTTCTGGTTAAGTGTATGGAGTAGTGTATACGGAGAAGAAACGACAAGGAATAAGAAAAGATAGAATGATCTCCTTCCAAGGTATAAAGGCCATGCCACCAACCGAAGAAGAGGATAGAGATCTACGAAGTTCACCACCAAGGCCTAAAACTTCCACCAGCCAAGGATAAAAGACTTTAGAATAAGAGAAGCTCACCACCAAGGCCTAAAGATTCCACCAACCAAGGATATAGGGCTTCTTGGCTCAACACTAAGGAGTGATCTACGCTCCAAGGATAAAGAGACCGAAAGGAGTTATCCACTCTCCGAAGGAGTTCACTCAAGCAAAGGAAATCTCACAATTTTCATTCATCAAATTCGTATCTCCCATACATTGGATAGTTTTTCCCTATTTATAGGAGGATTTTAGCCTTAGGAAATATTAAAAACAGACTTTAATGACCTGGGAACTTAAACCTTCGACTCTTGAGCTACATAAAAATAAAAACACCTAGGAACTTAAGAAAAGCCTTTATTAACACTGGAACTAAATGCCTTTAATCTTTGGCCTTCCTCATTCTTCAACCTTTAGCTTTCTGTATTCTTGAACCTTTGGCTTTCCATATTCTTGAACCGCATTCGTGAACCTTTAGCCTTCCCAAAATACATACTCGTCCCATGACCATAAAATAATCCTTCTGAAACTTCATCAATTGGTCATACAAGACATCTAAAATGGCCTCCCATTGATAGTTATCGATATACCACAAAGTACCGATAAGTAATTAACATTATTCATTCAAAATGATCCATCGAAGCACATAATGCCCAATTTCTTTATTGGCTTGGATAAGCATCGATGGTTCTGAGTTGGTCGATGGAGCTACGTTGGATGCTCCCGCATCAACTTGGGAGGATCTGTGCTAAGTCTTCGGACTTAGTAATCCATTACCTTTCTTTTGGGTAGTTCATCTTCAGGAAGGTCGCGACGCTTAGTGACTCTACTGGGGACTTAGGCTCCATTTGTTTCGTTGAAAATAATTTCCAGGAAAACGTTTTCTGGATTTTTCGACATTCATTTCACGGAAAATGAATTCCTTAGGGAAAATATTTTATATAAAGGAAAAAAATCTTCTAAATTAGGGGAAATTGTTTTCCACTTTTGAAAATTGGAAAACATTTTCCTCTCTTGATTTCTCTTATCTCACACATCTACAAATCCTCACTTCCTCCTCCCCTTTCTTTTTTTTTTTTTATTCAAATTATTTTTTTAATTTTCTTTTTTTTTAATTCGAATTATTTTTAATTTCCTTTTTCTTTTCTATTTTTCTTTTCTTTTCTTTATTTCCCATCTTCTTCTTTCTTGTCTAGTCGTCGGTCATTGCAAGGCAAACCTCGAGCTTATCGATCTCAAGCTTGCGCTCTGCACTCTTGCTTATCATTTTCTTTATTTACTCTACTCTCCAATTGCACATTGCTCAAGCAAAGGACTCTACATGCTTTGCTTCTTTTTTTTATTTTGTTTATTGGAACACAAAAGATGCAGAGGGAGAACAGACCACTCAACTGAAAGATTCTCATTAGAGCTATATATGCTTTGCTTCTTTTCTCTTTTGCTTCTTTTTAAAATCCATACGAATTTTTTTAAAAATAGATGAGCATTTTGTGACAATGAAGGAATAAAAATATGAAGCAAGTTTGCCCAGATTTAAAGACAAGTTCATATTTGATTGATTTATAGGTCGGTAAGTGATACATTACTAAGTAGTGAAGTCTTAGAAAATATTTTCCTTACAAAATACTGGAAAATATTTTCCGAAACATTTTCAGGTTTTAGCTGAACACCAGAAAATATTGTCATTTTCCTGGAAAATGACTTTTGGGAAAATATTTTTCAGAAATGGCCAATTTTCCGCAAAACGAATGGACCCTTAGTTAAAAATCATAGTAGATATAGGCCTGTTATTTCTCTTTTCCAAAAATATTTTTGTCTAGCAACATGGAGACAAGGTACACTTTTGACATGAAGTGTTAAATATTTTTGCATAAAGGAGTTATAAAGAGCGTAGTATTTGCTAACCTTTTGTTTTGTAAGAAAGTGTTGAGATTGAATGTTTTTCTTATATATTGAAGTGCTCTTTTATTATTAATTGTTGTACATGATTTTAAAATGGTTTTAGCACTACACATTGCAAACAGAACCTACTATCAGATCTAGGCTGCTTTTAAGGATTCTAGGATGGTGTTGAGAAATGAGCCAACCTTGAACAAGAGACTACAATGTAGAGATTGCCTTTCTCAACTCCGAAAATTTGTCTTGGTGTCAAAATGTTTATCCTTATTCGCAAAACTGTGTGACTATAGGATTTCCTTTTTGACCGAATCAGAGTTAAGAGGACCCAACCTTTGTACACGAAACTGTGATTAGTCAGACCATTCTCTTGGCTCTAACTTGCTAAGCCTTGTTGTTTAGGTGTCAAGCCTCACATCTCATGCACATCTATATTGCAGCCATTTTTACTTTGTAAAGTAAGTATTATTGCCTTATACTATGCAATACTTTATCATACTTTCTTTTGGTCCCTGACAAAAAGTTGATCATGGGTCTTAATCTATATACAATGGGGAGATCCGATGTTCAATTTGTTCCAACTTCGAAGATCGAGCTCAAAGGGTGATGGAATGTTGACACCTAAATTTTTGCATAAAAAATGGGTTAATTTTTACCCCAATAAAATAAAATTAAAATTGCATAACATATAGTTTAGAAACATTTATTTTATTTTACATTATTCTATTTTATTTTATTCCATTTTTACATTGGACTGACGGTGACCGTTGATACGACGTGAGATTTTTCACATATTCAGGTGAGTTTTTCACATATTCAGGTAATATACACCGAGGTACGTATTTTTGGGTAGAAAGGAAATCTTCGGATGGAATATTTGAAAAAATATAAAAGAGAATATTGCGTGGGATGCATATATTTCAACGATATATTCAGGCAGATTATGCACAAGCAAAAGTGGAATAAAAATATGCCACAAAGATCTAAATTTCTCCCCTATAAAAGGTGTTGTGCGCATACGGAGATGAAGGGGGGGAGCAAAAAAATTCAAAGCAAAACATTTTGGAGAGAAAATTCATGCGGAAAAAATTCATGAAAGAAAAGGGGGCTTTTCTCGATTTTGAGGAGAAAAATTCAAACACAAAAGAAGAAAACATTTCCTTTTCTTTTGTTTTGTTCTGAAAAAGGGTCAAAGTCAGCAAAAGACTTTGTCCTTTTTGCTAAAGTAACAGAGAGAAGGGGTGTGGGAAGTGACGTGAGGGAGCAGAGGAAAAAAAAATGCAGCAACTGTTCATCTTCTCCTTTGCGCCCGCTGCTTGTCCGCGCCGTCCACCGAGTTGCACCGGCCGCCGCACTAACACTGCCTCACACCAGCCATCGCACCTCTGCACCGCACCTCCGTGCCGCACCTCCCTCTCTGCTCACCCGTCGCTGGCCATCGCTCGGCGCTTGTAGCCAACGCCGTGCCTTGCCGTCATTACATCAACGCCGACGTCTGCAACTTCACAGTTGTGTCCCCGGTTGCAACCCTTCCACTCGGAATCTGATGCCACCATGCCCACTCGCCTTCGTCACCCAGCCAACGCCCCAATTTCCCTCCTGCCACTCACCCTTCACTCACATTTTGCCTGCCGCATCTTCGCTCGTCCGTGATGCAACCCGTTGCAGCTCCACGGCCGCACCTCCGCCCACAAGCCAAAACTCGAAGCCACAGCCGCTCAATGCCACCAGCCTCCACTCAGCCTCATCGTCGCTGCTTGCCAGCCGCCTCGGACGCCACACCTCCGCCGATCCCCTCGTTGGAGCTCCGATGTCGACCACCCTTTGCCCAGCGCCGCCCACCATCGTTGCTACCCTTCCCCCAAGTTCCCCTTAGGTAGTTTAGTTTATTTTTATTTTTCATTTATTTTATGTTATTTTATTTATTTATTTTAAGTTCCGCGATTATTGTACAAATTGGAACATTGGAAGGTGATTTTCATTTTATGAATATTCTAGGCATTATCCGCAGGGTTTTGCTCAAAATTACTGTAATTATTAATTTGATCTGTAAGATGTCAGATCATTTTTTTTAATTATATTAATTTTTTGGGCATTTGATAGTATTGTAACTTGTTAAATCATTATAATTATTAATTTGATTCATAAGACTTCGAATCATTTTTTTTTTCTGAATTTTCTTATATGTGGTGATGTTTTTTTTTTGTAAGAAAAAAAAAAAAAAAAAAACACTTAACCCGTGAGACAACGGATTATTTTTTCGATTATTTTAAATCCTTTATTTGATGAATATTTTGATTAGTTTAGATATAATTTTATCTGATGATTACTTGTCTTGAAAAACACTAAAAAGAAAAAAAAAAAAATCAAAAATCAAAGCTTGCATCGGCGTGTGTTGGTTTAGTAAATTAGAATTGCATTTTTTTAGGGTTGCACTTTTAGGTAATTTTTGGAATAGATTAGGATTGAATTTTTTTTTAAAATAATGTTTGCACATTTTGATAATCTCATTTTTCTTTAATAAAATAATTTTCTAAGATAAGATAGGGTTTAAGTCAAATTAATCCCTAAAATAAATTAGAAAATTATTCATTTTAGATGGTTTAATTAGGTTTCCTTTTTATTATGAATTTTAATTAAAAAATAAAAATATTAGGTGCATGTCAAATAGTTTGCCTGTTAGGTTCATTTAATTAGAAATAGCTTGTTAGAAAAATTAGGTCATGTAGTTAAAGTGCATGTTTTAATTTTGAGATAAAAGAAAACCCAAAAAATAATTGCTTGCTTTGTGTGTTTATTTCTTTGATGCAATTTGTTTGATTCATTGAGTGTTTAATAATGATTGAGCACCTGTGTGATAACCATTTTGCATGATATTGATTTAGATTAAAACCAATCCAAACTACCCGCAAAAACATTTTTGAAAATAAAAAGAATGGTACTGAAATGGCATTAGAGAAATCTAGTGTAACTAAGTTCCTGTACCCAAAGTCTCTGATTCGTAGGAGTAAAATAATTCTCCCATTATTTTACTTCGAGGTCTTATCAACCTACTGTAAACTAATTAGTAGTGACTCCCAAAGAAAATCCATTTAAAAAAACTTAAACCTAAGTCGTGAATTGATATGGGTTTGGGAGAGCTCGAGTTAAGTTTAAGACTTAGTAGTCCATTAGCCTAAACCCCGGGTAGTGCACCCGAAATTTAGGTCGCGATAGCTTGGCGATTCCGCTTGGGACTTGTGTCAAAACTCTTAGTGGATTTAGGCCAATTTTTATTTTTATTTTAAAAATGTTTTTGTTTGGCAGCGAGGGTACCGGGTACGTCCTTAATATCAAGTGTTAAATGTTCTTGCAGATAAGAGGTATAAGAGGAAGTAGTCTTTGATAATCCTTGTCTTGTAGGGAGGTGTTGGGATGAATGATTTATTTTTCCTGATTAGAAGTGTTGTTTGCAATTAAATTATCCTGCATGTTTTATTGTTTTTAACACTACATTATTGCACATTCAACCTGCTACCGAACCTGGGCTGCGATAGGATTTTTAGGATGGTGTTGAGAATGATACTTCCTCCAAAGCGAGACTGCGATGTAGAGGTTGACCTTCTCTTCCCCGAAAGTTTTTCATGGTGTCGAATGTGTTTATAAATATCTGCGAGACTACATGACTATTGGGCATTCCATTTGACTGAGCCGGAGTTAGGAGGACATGACACGTTAAATGCGAGACTGCAACGGTCAGATCATCCTCTTAGCTCAACTTTGTTAAGCCCTCTAGATAGAAATCGAGCATCACACTTCATGTGTGTATCTATGTGATTGTCATCCCTTTCTGGTCAAAGTAAGTTGTATAAATTCTCACTTTGCAATTTACTTCCTTTAATGCAATTTTATCGGTCCATGACAATAGGTTTCGTCGTCAGTCTTGTTTTATATGTGATTGGGAAAATCGACATACAGTTCATTTCCATTCCCAAAAAAGAGCTCAAAATGTGGTTGGACCAGCTAGATCAAGATGGCCAGAGATACGTGAAAGCCAGAATGGCCCGATTTCTCTCGTTGTTAGAGATCAACATCCACTTTGGTGTAATATAGGCGTTGCCTCACTTCTAGTGTCCACAAACTTCCACCCTCATATTTGGTGAGTACGAGTTAACTCCAACACTAGAGGAATATAATGTTGCCATTGGAATGCCTCTTGAAAAGGAACTTATTAAGCCGCCTATCAGTATAGATTCTATTTTTGAATTATCACAGTTTTCAAAAATCAAAGCCAAAATGGTAAGGAAGGTTGTCAAAACCAATTGTTATGCGTGCCCATTTTCATTTTTGGCAGAGTGTTTTGCAAACCAATCAATGATTTCAAAAGCTAGGATCTTTATTTTAATGTTTTTTGGGCTAATTGTTTTCCCTTATCGAAAAAATGCCATTAATCATTCAATTTCATGGGTGGTTAGCCGAGTTTGTGACGGGTTGAATTATGTCAATATGATTTTAGCTGAAACATTTTTGTCATTAACCCGTTTCAAACAAAATAAAGAAAGGATTATGCGTGCCCTCCTTGAACTTTTGCAAATATGGTTTTTCTCTCACATAAAAGGGTTTGGGCACCTTATGAAACAATTTAAAATTGATGATTTTAGGCAACCCGTACAAAAATTTGCGATGCTGGAACGTTTTTCCCCAAATAAATAGTATGCCTGTTGGATTAATTTTTTGAAAGATCCTAATCCTAAGGCATTCCTATGGCATACTAAATGGTTCCGTGTTGAGGAGGCTCGTTTCTCTCGCAAGTATGATGAGCCAATCCCTTTGCTGGGTCTTTCTGGTGCTACTTCTTATTACCCATATAAGGTGGCCCATCAATACAAAGCTCTGCAAGAATTTCATCCACCTCTCAAGACAGAGTTGTTCCAAGTTCATTTTATTCGTATGGACTATGACTACTTCAACGAGATCCAAATGATCATTGCTGCATGGAATGAATGCCACCTAGAGAAGAGAGGATTTTGGTGCCCAAGAGACTGAAAGGCGAAGAGGAGATTCACCATGCGTCAGCATTCTACATCCAACAACACCGGATTCCTGCCACCTTGCATCCAATGATCCTTGATGTGACTGAGAAGCCCACTCAGTGAGCACAAATTGAGCATCTCAAACGGAAAGTGGAAATGATTGAAGTTGAAAATAAGAAGCTTTGAAAGGCGTTGGGTTCTCGAAAGCATATAAAATTAGATGTTTTGAATTTTGATTTTTAGTTCAATGTTTAGGGACTTTGAGTTCTAGTTCAATGTTTTCAATTTTTTAGATTCAATGTTTAGGGACTTTGATTTCAATTCTTAGTTCATTGTTAGGGAACTTGGTTCAAATTTCAAATAAATCTTGAATAAAATGAGGCAATTAGACCATTGTCATGGGCCATTTTTGTCATCGGTTCTTACATTACTTTTATTACCTTAGGTGACAATAGAGCCGCCACGTTCACCCATTATCACTCAATCGAAAGCTAAAATGGCTGAACAAACTGAAATGCATGATCCTATCTCCACAATGGAAGACCAACTCCAACAATTGCTCACCTTTATGCAACTTATGTCAGCTCAAATCCAATCCCTCTGGGTGAATTCGATTCCTGCACCCGCTCTCCCTGAGATAGTAATCCCAAAGCAGGCAAATAGGAGTGATGACGACATGTCTGAGCTAGAAGACTGAGCAAGATGAGTGCTTCGCAAAGCTTCAAGAGAAAGTGAAGTAATTGCAAGAGTCGCAGAGTTTACTCCCATTCGACTTGTCGGTTTATGAGAAAGTCAAGATGCCGAAGAAGTTTAAAATGCAGGAATTCGAGAAATACGATGGTACTTCTTGCCCGAAATCTCATTTGCAGATGTACCACGTACGCATGGCTTAGTATGTCAAGAATGAGCCCTTATGATCCAATCATTTCATGTGAGTTTGACCGAGCCCGCGCTGAACTGGTATGTGATGAAGAATGTGAACCTTCTCGACACATGGAATGAAGTGGCTAATGCATTTCTCAAACAGTACAAGTTCAACATGGACATTGCACCTTCCCGAGAAGATCTTGAGAGGATGGAGAAAAAGAGGAGCGAGTCGTTCAAGAAGTATGCTGTGAGATGGCGAAATCCGATAGCTCAAATCACTCCTGAGCCTACTGACAAGGAGTTGATGAAGTTGTTTGTCAAGGCTCTCCCGTCTAAGTTCCATAACCGAATGGCCAGCATGTACGTCGAGAACTTCAATCAACTTATTCTTGTGGGAGAACAAATCAAGATGGGGACAAGGGAAAGATGGTTTACTGAGCCACCGAGTAAAAAATTCTTTGCCAAGAAGGAGAAAGAAGCTGTCGTGGATGTAAATGTGGCTTATATAGCCAGGAAAGCACCAATCGCACCCCAGCTATCCAGATGAATGAAAGGCAACAACAAACTGTTGGTCGTAAATCATTTGCCCAAGAAAATAATAGAAGGCGGTTCTCTCCTCTCCCTGGATCTCCATCCCAAGTGTTGGCAATCCTCAGAAAGAAAGGTTTGCTTACTAACGAACCAAAGTGGCCTAATCACAAAAATATTTGTGGTTATGACTCGACAAAGAAGTGTGACTATCACAGTGGTGAATTAGGACATTCAATTGATGAATGTTTCACCATCAAGCATCGAATCCAAAACCTCTTGGACACGATGGCCTTTCGTTTCAAACTGCTCAGCCGAACGTCTAAAAAAATCCACTACCGGAGCATGAGGATAGGGTGAATGCTATCCTGGAATCTGAAGTCGGTTGAATCAAGAACTCGAGGGTGCACGTGGCGGATGCCTACAATGGGCTAGTGAGAGCTGGATATTATCTAGATCATGAGGATGTTCCCTTATCATTGATGAAAGAAAGAGTTGCCAAAATGGTGGATGATGGCATCATCATGTATGCTGACCATAACTACATAGTTTCTACTATTTCCCATATCATTATCGATTAGGAGGAGGAGCAGGCTGCATTCAATGCCAATAAGGAAGAAATAGATCCTTCACTCATGGATATGCCCCCTTAAAGTCTGTTGTTCTTTAGACTCAGATTCAAAAGTAAAATATTTCTACTGTTTTTTGCGAAAATTTTTCTTCACACCTATTCATCCCACTCTAGGTGTTCATACTAGCACAATCAATTGGTATCAGAGCAAAGTGCTCGTTTTATTAAAGTGTTTTTACTTTTGAGCTAAAGATCTTCTACGACTAGTATCTTGGCACCACAACTTATGGAAAGGCAAAACAATACCAGGCCACCCTCTTTTAATGGAAAAGAATACAACGTTTGGAAAAACAAAATGAAGGCATTCTTAAGATCCAAAGATCCTTTACAATGGAATGATGTGGAAAAAAGAATCAATCCCACAACTGCATCTACATCAAATAAGAATGACAAAGACAAAGAAACCAAACCCTCTGCTCCTATGTCTCGGACGGAGATGTCCAAAAGAGAAGCTTTTGATGCAAAAGTTATTTATTTTTTATGTTGCACCATGTCTCCTGCTAAATATAATAGAATTTCTTCATGTGAAACAACTAAGGAAGTCTAGGATATACTCATGTTACTTATGAAGGGACTGATCATGTAAAAGAGACAAAAGTAAATTTCCTGTGTGGCCAATATGAATCATTCAAGATGAAGCCAAGAGAGTCGATTAGAGATATGTTCAATCGTATTACAGAAAATATAAACGATTTGGCATATCAAGGTCATCCAATTTCTTCCCCAATGAAAGTCAATCAAACCACTTGCTCAAAGAAAAAACGAAGAATAAGTTCAAAATGGATCGACCTTGACTTGCCGACAAAGATCGGGCTGCCAATGAAGATCCGACAACCGATCTAGTCATCTCTATCCATAGCAAGGCCAAAGACCTCTAGAAATACAGATTACCAGTGGCTCGGATGCTTGGGGGCTCCAACGACCACCAGTTCAAGCCTCAAACAAAACCGGTCCAAGAGATGGACCGAAACTAGAGAGAGAGTGTGATCTTTTTCGAGCAAGAGTTTTGAGGGAGAAGAGAGAGAGAGAGAGAGAGACTAAGGAGAGAGAGAATTTTTGTTTGAAGCCCTCCTTTGAAAATGGAAGACATTTTATTTATATACTCTTCACATTAAGCGATTTCGGCCGTCGATTCAATCCGATAGTCGAAATTTCAATCCAATGGTTAAAAATCCATTTCGAAGGCTCCATCATGATCTCAAGGTGTCGGGTAATTGATCTAGTAGGTTTGATTTGCAAAAAACCAAACCAAAACTGGGAATTGCGTCAAAATATCCAATTATGGGTTAATTTGCAATTTGATGAAATTCGAGTATCAATTTGTAAAATTTTGGGAAATTGAAGTTGTAGAAGTTAAATTAGCATTGAGAAGGTTCCAGAACCGGTGGCTAGAGGCCAAGAACCGGCCGGCAAGGGCCTGAATAGGCCAGTCTCACCGGTGGCCGATCAGATCAGCTAGACCGGTTCGATCCGATTCGGCCAAATTTTGACCAGTTCTTGACTGGTATGGTCCAGTTCCTACTATTTTGTCCACTTGGGACCCCTGTGGGTAAAAAATTTATGCAATTTGGCCCTTAAAGGGGCCAATCAAACCACCTGCTCAAAGAAAAAATGAAGAATCAGTTCAAAATGGATCGGCCTTGACTTGCCGACAAAGATCGGGCCCCCAATGAAGATCCGAGAACTGATCTGATCGTCTCTATCCATAGCAAGGCCAAAGACCCCTGGAACTATAGATCACCAGTGGCTTGGATGCTTGGGGGCTCCAGCAACCGTCGGTTCAAGCCTCGAACAAAATCGGTCCAAGAGATGGACCGAAACTAGAGAGAGAGAGAGAGAGTGATCTATTTTGGGCAGGAGTTTTGAGGGAGAAGAGAGAGAGAGAGAGACTTAGGAGAGAGAGAAATTTTGTGCCAAATGAAGCCCTCCTCTGAAAATGGAAGACATTTCATTTATATACTCCTCACATTAAGCGATTTCGGTCATCAGTTCGACCCGACAGTCGAAATTTCGATCCAACGGCCAAAAATCCATTTCGAAGGCTCCATCATGATCTCAAGGTGTCGGGTAATTGATATAATGGATTTGATTTGCAAAAAACAAAACCAAAACTAGGAATTGCGTCAAAATATCCAATTATGGGTTAATTTGCAATTTGATGAAATTCGAGGATCAATTTGTAAAATTTTGGGAAATTGAAGTGTAGAAGTTAAATTAGCATTGAGAAGGTTCCAGAACCGGTGGCTAGAGGCCAAGAACCGGCCGAGTAACAGCCTAAATTGGCCAGTCTTGCTAGCGGCCGATCAGATCGGCCAGACCAGTTTGATCTAATTCGGCCGAATTTTGACTAGTTCTTAACCAGTTTGGTCCAGTTCCTACTATTTTGTACACTTGGGACCCTTGTGGGTCAAAAATTTATGCAATTTGGCCCCTAGGGGACCAAATTGAAAAGGAATTTTATCATTTTTTAAGAAGAAACTGGCCAATTAAGATACAATTAAGCTAATCAGACCTTATGAATGTGATCTAGGAGTCTTTTATTGACCTAATTGAATGATTATCATGAAAAACAACGAGTCGAAACCATGGGTGTTTTGAATTTGGCCTAAAGGGCTAAAATGGTAAAATTTGCAATTCAATTGGCAAAATTGCAAATTAACTAAAATTGAATTCAATTAGTATCATAATTGCCATACCTAATGAGCTACCCATAAGTAAGATCACTTATCATATTCAAATAGACCATGAATTAAAGCACTCGAGCTTAGGTCAAAAATGGATCTAAACCTAATATTAAAATTGGATATAGATTCATGAAATTAAACCATAGCCATAAATGAGTCAATTCGAGTTTTGTCGATTGAAGCTTAATTGCTTGATTTTCTAATGCCTAGGAAGATGAAATTCTTCAAATTGATGAGTTCTGGTGTGAATTTCACAAAATAGATCTTGAATTTAGACTTATCTTGAGAAAATGAGTTAGAAACAATCATCTGTTCACAAGTTATAAATAATCAATTTTGGTCCCCTAATTAGGGCTCAAAACGATCATTTGCATTTTGACTCGGTAAATCGTGCAATTGAATGCTCAAGCAGATTTCAGATAGTCTCTAAACCAAATGTCAAATAATGAACTACTCCTAATTATGACTATAATAAAAGTAATTTTATTTTTGGTCGATTTAGAACTTAAAACTGAAAAATTTAGTAACCAAGGTTCTTAATCGAATTTTGTAAAAAATTTTACCCAAAAGTCAAAATGGTATTAAAAGAAATGTATTTGTGCATTTTTTATTTTTATATTTTTTGGGTCAAAGGTTTGACTAAAAGTCAACCATTTAGTTAGCTTTTCTTAAAATGTTGATTTTTGGTCAAATCTTTGAATTTTCAAGAAATTAATTTGACAAAAGTTAAATTAAAGTTAGATGGAATTTTTGGGGTAAAAAGTCAATTTTTTTGACCTACAATTGACTTTTACTCAAAAGGTTGACCAAAAAGTCAATCTAAAAGTCAACTATTTGATTTTTTTGAGTTTTTCATGAAAATGAGCTAAAAAATTGCTTTAAAACGACACTGCAAAAGAAAGAAATGAAAAACGACACTTTTTGGTCGAGAGATGGGGCTCCGTCGCGATTAGATTCCTAAATCTCGATTTTCTTATCTTTTAATCATGCGTCGACTAAAAATTAGGTGTCAACAAGTCTCATGTGAGATTTATAATGTGGTGCATGATTAAATAGACTTTAGCTACTTTGAAATAATATGTTAATGAATTATGTTAATAAATTTGGTTAAGGCATATCTTTGCATGTCAAGGTTTATTAATTGTCACTGATATATCCCATATCATATGTCACTTGCGTATGTAGAATTTAGGTGCATTCATGATTCATGTCTCAGATAGTGTGTATTATAATTCATATAGACTTAAGATAATTTGGATCTAAGCGAGTCTTTAAAAGGTTTTATGCAGGTTGAATCCAATCCTTGAGACTTCCTAGATGTAAAGCATCTAAAGGGTATTCCCTCTTCTTGGGTAAGACAAATATAAAAAGAGGAACTAGGGGGAGTTGACTGTGTGAGCATCTGTATGTTAAAATAAGGCTTGCCAGCCCACCTAGATTACCAGACAAATGAGATAGCCCTAACTTGGAGCTCATAAGCTCTTGCTATAGTAATACTCAATTATAGGAGCTAGTTTTGGTGCATTCATAATTCATGTCTCAAATAGTGAAGATTAGAATTCATATAGAATTAGGATAGTTTATAGTTTTCGATAAAATATAATTCAAATAAAAAATGTCATTTAAGTCATATAAATTGCATATCGAAGTAGTTAGTCTCATAGTATGCATGTCATGTGTCGCACATCATTTATTGGGTCACTTAATTTAGTATAAGTGTAATAAAAAATCATATCATGTAGATTAGTTGATAAACACATCTCATGCATTACTCACTGTTGACACCTAAATTTTGGCAACCTATTTAGTTATTTATCGCATTAAAAAAATTAGGGATTAATTTTTAACTCCTAAGCAAAAATATTAGAATTAAGTTGCATACCATATAGTTTTAGGAGCATTTTTTTTTTATTTACATTGGACCGGCAATTGATGGGTTTGACTTGATGGTTCAAAGCTTTAATTTGATGAGTTGAACTAAGCCCACGAAGAGAGCAAATTAGCCCGAGCCCGTTATTTATTGATGACCGAAAATTATCTTGTGAGAAATGGAGATTTGATATTTTTGGTGATATGACGGTGGATTTTTCAATATCCTCGAGGAGATGTTACAAGCTTATTTTTGCAAGATTTGAAATTTAAGAAAATCTTATTGCAATCTTGAAGCTTTGGCAATATGTGATAAAATCGGTGAATAATATTCATTTTTTGTAAAGAAAATGTAGAAGAGATGTCGAAAATAAAAAGAAATATTGCATTCGGGAGAAGATCTTCGGAGATAAAAGCTTCAGTTCTTAGCCTATAAAAGGGGCCGCGTACAGAGAGAGGGGGGGGGAGGGAGCTTCTCTTTTCATCACTTGGTGGAGGGGGCTTTTCTTTCGGTTTCTAGGTCAAAAACTAAAGACAAAAGGGGAAAAATTCTTTTTGTTCATTCATTTAGGGGAAGGGTCAAAGTCAATAGAGAGTTGTCCTTTTGTTGAAGCATGGGAGAGAGAATAGTACATAGAGGAGATGTGAGAGAGACGTGAGGTGAGAGCAAAAGTAAAAAAAGAAGCAAACAGTGTCTTCTTCATGCGGGAGCCCTCACCCATCGCCGGCCTCCGTCTGCGAACGCTTGCACCAATCCCCGCGCCCATGCCGCCGCGCTCGCACCACCGTGCCTCCGCCGCCACCACCCTTGGTCTGTCTGCAACCTGCAACTGAGCCACCATCCCCGACGCCTTCGCCTGCTCGCCCATCGCTACGTCCGCCATCACCTCTGCCAATCACTGTGTCTCTATAATAGGTCGCCTCTACCAGCGCCTGATGCCTACTGCAGCCGCGACAACCCTAACGCCCGCTACTACTGTCCCTTCATCGACGCCTTCGTCCACTGCCTGCAGGACCTCCAAGCGATCCCCTGCAACAGCTCGCCTTCGCCGTGCCTCTGCTTGCCATCCTCCACGCCGGTTGCCACCCCTCCGCACCTCACTGCAACTAGAGGTGTTCAACGGGTGGGTCGGGTCGAGTTTGGGTCGGGTCATTAATAGTCTGACCCAAATTGACCCATTAACCCATTTATGCCTAATGTAAATTTTTCAACCCATACTTGACCCGACCCATACTCGACCCATACCCGACCTATTTAACTAAACTTAAGAAAGCTTATTATATATATATATATATATATATATATATATATATATATATATATATATATGGTATCGCTAAAATAGTTTTATACAACACAAATTTAATGGATAATTTTTCTAATTTTTAAAATAATTATTTTTAAAAATCGAATTTTAATTATTTTTTATTTTTTAATTAAAATTTTAATTTTTTTAAATATAAATTTTCTTTTTCTTTTTCTTTTTCTTTTTTTTTCTTCTTCTTCTTTGGAATGACACCAGCCACAACGACGGCCGGTGGCCGGCCATAGGCGAGCCTCGAGCTCGAGGCTCGCTAGATCCAGCGAGCTCAAGCCTCGCCAAATCGGCAAGGCTCGAGCCTCACCAGATGTCGGCGAGGCCTCCACCTTGCCAGATCCGACGAGCTCGAGGCTCGCCGGTTTCAGGCGAGCTCAAGCTCGCCCCTTTCCAAATCTGGTGAGGCTCGAGCCTTGCGAATGTCGGCAAGACCTCTGCCTTGCCAGATCTAGCGAGCTCGAGCTCACCCAATGCCGAATCTGGCAAGGCTCGAGCCTCGCCCAACGCCGGATCCGGCGAGGCTCGAGCCTTGCCGACACCGGATCCGGCAAGGCTTGAGCCTCGCCCAACGCCGGCAAGTTCGAGTCTCGATAGATCGACGAGGCTCAAGCCTCACCGGGCATTGGCGAGGCCTCCGCCTCGCCATATCCGGTGAGCTTGAGCTCACCCGATGCTGGCCAACTCGAGGCTCACTTGGCCGGTCGCCAGCCATCGCCTTGCCGGCGATCGTAGGAAGAAGAAAGTTAAAAAAATAAAAATAAAAAGTAATTATAATTTCAATTTTTATAAAAAATATATTTTTTTTTTGGAAAGTTAAAGAGAGAAGAGAGAGATTGTGAGATTTTGGGTGATAATGGGTTCTAAATCCAACCCATTTAAAACTCACTTCAGACTCATTTAAGACCCACTTAAGACCCACTTAAGACCCACCCATCTTAAGTCTTTAGTTGTTAAACTCATCTAACTAACTTCTTCAAAAAACAAGTGACCCATTTTGCCACCTCTAAGTACAGCCCCTGCGAATCCGGTTTACCCGGCCCGCTGCTAGTCCGCATGCTACCGCCCCTCGCCGAAGCTTCGAACGTCAGCTGTTCCTCCGCCCACGGTTGCCTGTCCCCGCATCTAGCCGAGCACCACCACGCACCGCCGTCACCCGTTGAGCGGATTCCGTTCGGTTCAAATTTGGTAACATTATTTGTGAAATTAGGCAATTATCTTATCTAAATTTAATTTGGATATTTTATTGCCTAATACATGCTTTTCCATACCTTATGTGCATATTTGAATTATCGGCATATTCCCAATTATGATTTATTGCCCAATTCGCACGCCAATGTTTTATTCCATCTATAAGGCTTTAGATTGAATAATTAATCATGCGGGAATAAAAATGATATCTTGATCTTTAAAGTTTAAGATCAATTTATCGATTTTATTAGCGAAATAATCAAGTTTGATTATATATCGTTTCCAAATTCGAATGATGGATAATATTTTTTATGACCGTGAATGATTTGGAGCTTATCTTTTAATTGCTTTATTTATCCCAAAAAAAAAAAAAAAAAGAGAGAGAGAAAGATTTCATTTGCATGTCATGTAGATTAGAATTGATTTCCTAGATAGAATTGCATGATAGATTAGTTAGATATTTTTCTAATTATATTAAAATGCATGTTTAGATGGTATCTAGGTTAGATAATATCTTTGAATTAAATTGTATGTCGAGATAAATTTCTAGGTTAAGATAGGATTCAGATTGGTCTATTTCCTAACTTAAAATAGATAATATCTCACTTTAGTTAGATTTTTATATTTTAGCAATTTTTAATTACGAATTTTTATAAAAAAAATACAAAAATATCAAGCGCATGTCATGTAGAATTAGGTTCATGTCATTTAGTGATTGTTGCTAGGTTCATTTAATTAGCAATTGTTCGTCATTAGAATTAGGTCATTTGGTTAAATTGCATTGCACGTAAATTTGATTTTATTAAATAGGAGAAAATCCTTAAAAAAGATTAAGTGACTACGTGTTGATTAGGAATCATATCTAGGACTTTTGATGTAATTCTGAGTTAACATTGCAGATGTTTTCGTTACTACGAGGTAAGTCATGTAATTTATTTATTGCTTTTTTGGGTGTTAAATTGTCAATTTGCGCACCCACATGATCACCTTACATGTTAGGAAAGTAAATTAAAATCAATTAAAGCTGCTTGCAAAGATATTTTCGAAAATAAAAGAATGGTATTGAAAGGGCATTAGAGATATCTAGTATAATCAAGTCTCCGTACCTAAAGTCTTTGGTTCGTAGAAGTAAAATAATTCTCCCATTATTTTACTTAGGTATCTAATCAACCTACTATAAACTGATTAGTAGCAATTCTTAGCTAATAATCCCCTACATGTTAAATACTTGAACCTAAGTCGCGAATTGGTATGGGCTTGGGAAAGCCCGAACTAAAGTTAGGCTTAGTAATCCATGCTAAACCTTAAGTGGTTCACCCGAAGTTAGGTTGCAACACTCATGTTGAAAAAATGAAGCATCTAAAAGAGTTAACCCCGCATCATTAGGTCACTTTTCTTTTCTAGATAAAAGTCATTTAGTTCAAGCTTAGTTTCCTAAAGTTTAGTATTTTAAATAAGCCACAAAAATAATCTCAGATGGTTTAAATATTATGGTCAAGTTTATGATTCATAATAACTCATGTCATTAATATGGCATATAGGCTGCATTTATTTTATTAACATAGTATACATGTCATTTAGATGTAATACTAGTTCTTGAATGCATGTTAAATAAAATGCATATAGTCATTATATTTAATTTAAGTCATGCTTAAAAAAATAAAAAAACCAAAAAGAATTAATTAACATTGCATCATTATATTTAGAAATTATGTTTAGGTCATGAATGTGATCATATTATTGTTTGCTTCCGTTACATCTTGCAGGATCTTTGTTGCATTGGATGATAATGGAGCTTTGCTTTTAATTTACTTAGCGCATCAAAGTTCTTTCATCTTCTCAAGTAATTTATTTATTTACAGCTTTAATTATTGAGTTTACATATTTGTTAGTGGATTGGAATTAAAATTGGCCAAGAGTGCTTGCAAAAACGTTTGAAGAAAAGAAAAGATACATAAAGGGTGTTAGATTCATTTAGTGTAATGAAGTTATCATATCCATAAATCTCTGATTGGTTGAAGTAAAATGTTCTCCAGCATTTTACTCTAGTAGCTCCTAAATGAATTGAATTGCATGTTTAAGAATATGATTAAATCGAAACCCTAAGTTGCGATTGGTGTGAGTTTGGAAAAGTCCACACTAAGTGATGACACATCTCTTTCACGAGTAACCATTCTTGCGCACTTAATAGTTTCCTCTTGATGATCCAACTTAAGGAAAGGATCCGACATTCCTCGATACATTATGCACCCAATATACTCTATGCAATAAATTTTCCATCTACTGGTGACAAATTTCGGCATCAACTTCAAACGATTCCATCACCAATCCCTATGCACGGCATTTTCTCGATTCAAAGGTTCCTTCAATTTCAAAGAGGCAAATCAAAATTTTGTAGTTTTCACCGGAACAAGAAGACAACTTTTTGGGACAAAAGATGGACAAAGGAATGTTCAACACTATCGCTAAAAGCATTTTAAATCCACTTTAGATGACGCATTTTGTCCTACTATCTTCAAAGGAATTAGAAGCAATACTTAAACTTGATCGACCAAACTCTCTCTATTGTTGGTCAAATTGAATTGCCGATTCTCTCGTTGTTATTCTAATTGGAAAGGCCATGGAAACCGCGTGCGTGGCCCGTAGTATTCGGTCAAAGTGTAGCGGCCACACACTGGCTCTGATCACACCGTAATGGAATCGGAACGAACTGATTTACTCACAAAATCAAACAACTTATGATAACATAGTTTGCAACATGTGGCCAACTGGTAATAGAAATACAGACATGGATCACAAACAAAACATTTTCCAAGATATAAATATATTAATACTATAATAGAAAGCCAACATCTAAACTCAGCGGCATAGTGCCCACCACTTAAATGATCAGAAATGCCGTCGTTCTCATAAAGAACATGTCAAACTTTCATATTGGGCGTGCTCTACCTTTGACATTCGTATCCCAATTTTTCTTACAAAGAGAATCGCAGATCTTTATCTCCAACCGGACACGTATGTTGCGCGAGCGAAGATATTGGTAAAGTATTTTCTTATTTGAGATTCGTATAGCGTAGAACAGATGATTATTCATCACGATGATTGGAAATTGGGTTGAAAAGTTGCCAATCGAAAAGCTTTCATCTATTATCCTAAAAAGGCGTGAAATTGATCCGAATTGCTCCCCCTATCGATACACGCAATGATAGAGGCTCCTATGCTTTGAAAGCATAACAGATTAGCGAGGTGATCCGCTTTACTAATCTTTTGCTGTCGATTTCGTGAGTGCCGAGGGATCACCAATCTCACTCAACATATTAATGGAAGACAGCTGGTCTATTTTGTTTGGACTTCAAATTAAAAAAAAATTATCAAAACCTAATAAAGGTGGTGTTAGTCGTAACCTAATTAGGCTACTTTATGTCTCAATTGTTTAAGAATCCAAAAAACTTATTATAAATTAATTTTCCTCGAATTCGTTTGGTTACGGTCCACGACACAAAAGAGGACCTTTCATTCAACCTACCTTCACAAGAGAAGCAATTCCAGCTATGACTTGACCACCGAAGTATAATTGTGAATTTCCCTTGAGCATGAGTTATTTGACTATCTACCATCGCAGTGTTCACTACCCAACACAAACAATTTGAAACCACCCTTCTTCGAATCGATCTCTCACCCCTATAAAAACACCCAGGCGGAACTCACTAAACCAAAGCTCGAAAGTCTCGAAACAAACACAAACGAGCCATGGATCACTTCTACCTTTCCCTCCTCCTCCTCTTCGTCTCCTTCATCACCCTCTCCCTCTTCTACATAACCTACAAGCATATCGCCCACTTCACTGGCGCCAACCTCCCACCGGGCAAGACCGGCCTCCCCTTCATCGGCGAGACCCTGGAGTTCCTGTCCTCCGGGTGGAAGGGCCACCCCGAGAAGTTCATCTTTGACCGCATTGCCCGGTACTCATCCGAGGTCTTCAAGACCTCCATCCTTGCCGAGCCAACCGCCGTCCTGTGCGGCGCTGCCGGCAACAAGTTCCTCTTCTCCAATGAGAACAAGCTCGTCACAGCGTGGTGGCCCGACTCCATCAACAAGGTCTTCCCTTCCTCCACCCAGACCTCCTCCAAGGAGGAGGCTAAGAAGATGAGGAAGATGCTCCCCAACTTCATGAAGCCTGAGGCACTCCAACGGTACGGTTAAAGTAGCTCATGTCGCCTGTTTATGGAATTTATCTATCCCTCATTCATATTAGTCTCTTTTTATCTGGTAGCTTGACCTTTTGGGTTGGATATTCTTAACAGTTACATCGGAATAATGGACCATATCGCTCAGCGGCACTTCGCCATGGGGTGGGAGGGCAGGGACGAGATCATCGTGTTCCCTCTTGCCAAGAGGTACACGTTCTGGCTGGCCTGCCGCTTGTTCATGAGCGTTGAGGACCCAGACCACGTCGCCAAGTTCGCTGACCCGTTCAACGTCCTCGCCTCTGGGATGTTCTCAGTACCGATCGACCTGCCGGGGATGCCACTAAACCGCGCAAAGCATGCCTCCAACTTCATCAGGAAGGAGCTGAGGGCAATCATCAAGCAGAGGAAGATTGACCTGGCCGAAGGGAAGGCCTCGGCGACACAGGACATATTGTCGCACATGCTCCTGGCGACAGATGAAGAGGGGAAGCACATGAACGAGCTCAACATTGCCGATAAGATCCTAGGGTTGTTGGTTGGCGGCCATGACACAGCGAGCGCTGCTTGCACTTTCATCGTCAAGTATCTGGCGGAGCTTCCAGACGTCTACGATGGAGTTTACAGCGGTAAGTTCTAAAAAAAATTCCCTTTTATATTTTTCTAGCGCGAATCCTATGAATTCATCCGCCCGTAAACATGAACCTATCAACATTGTGAAATGCGTTTTTTTTTTGGGGGGGAGATCTCGCTAGCTTGTTAATTATTTATTGATAAAGTCATTGTTTCGAATATATATTTATTAAGACGTGAGGGGAACAGAAGAAAGTCAGAGACGCAAGCTAAGGAGACTGGTTTGTAGAGAATTACCTTTTGAATTTAACTCCAAAGCTTTAAAGTCAGCATATGGAGTCGAATAAGCTTAATTATTCTAGGAACCACTGACAGAGTTTCTAAGAGCTTTCGTGCTGTCGAATACTTCAACATGCGTCCAACACTCTTAGACAATCTCGAATACTCTCGGACATTCGGTTAAAACATGTCAGGAAATCCGATAACTAGTCAACTTTCCGACGCGTGATTCAGACATGTTATGTCAATTTTAAAAATTTTCAATAAATCATGGGTCATAATGTATATATGAGGAAAAATAAAAACTAAAAATAATAAATGAGGAAAAAAGAAAAATCTAATCTTTTCTTCTCTTCTAACTCTCACTTCCTATGATACACAATTCACCTCTAGGTGTTTTTCTCTTCTCTTCCAACACGTTTGACACTCGAGTTCAAAATGTGAATTGCTTGTTTTTTTCTCTAAGTTTTATGAATATTAGAATGGAGTTGAATTTGTAAAATTGAAGTAATAAATGATATTAATAAATTATGGATTTAATGTTTTTAGTGTAAATTCATTATAGGTTTTTTTATTATTTATTTATTTATGAATTTGAATCAAATTAATTTGTTGAAATAATCAGAAAAATATAATACAATATGTCATAACATGTCGAAATTCTCTATTTTTGGAGAAACGACATGTCACTGTGTCATGTCGTGTCGTGTTTGCGTGTCACGTGTCAGTATTAATGCTACTTAGATTATATTTGTATAAGAGGAATTTAAAAGTTAGGCTATAAAGATATCTCAATTGACTAGGTTAGCGTAGATCGCACTTTTCACTTTTTCATAAGGAATTGGGACCCTAGCGATTGGCATGGTGACAACTTGCACATTAGACCCCTCACACATTGTACTCTACAATAGTAAAATGAGATAAAGTTTTACACGATGACCCGATATAAATAACCTATATTTCGTGCGGATGTGATTTGATTTCACGTTCGTTGAATAGAGCTACAGCGAAATCTGTCAAGACATTGACGAGGACACAGTACAAGGATTGAAGATCTTTATCTAGAGAGTCGCATGCATGAACAAACTTTGTGTTAATACCTTATCACGGAATCATTTAAAAGAGTCCAAAATGTTAAATATCAATCGCATGCATCTTAAGTTCAAAACAAAAATAATTTCATGAGAAAAAAAAAGGCCAGGGGAATGAACCTTATAGTGGTTTTAGAACGGAGATTTTACTTTATTACATACCACTATCTTTAAATCTAATAAATTCTATTAATGATATTATTAAGTAGAAAGTTTAATTTATTTCTATAATTGCTAATAATAAATTCAATGTTTTATGCATTATCGAAATTTCGCTTTCCATGCATTATTAATGTTTCTTTTAGTAGGAAAACAAAATGGAACTCCCGTGAATCTATGCGGCTCTCTGATTTATTTATGGCACAACCACTCATGCATTTTATGCGCCCATTAAATTAGGTTTGAGGGACGGCTTTCAATGAATTCGATGCCAACTTGAGATTTCCTGCCGTCTCTTAATTGCACCGCCGGCCTTTCAATTTCTTCTGCGTGTCATTTGTGGTGCGACCACGTTTTTTTCCAGATTTTTATTCACTGATTATCGTCATAATAATCATATTATAAGTTGGCCATGAGCGTGACGTGCCCCACAACAATCAAACGACGTCATAAGAGTTCTCATTTTCAGATTATCATATTCGATAGCATTGAAAAAATATAATAAATGATGATAACTAAGTAAGTAATATAAGATACATAATGATTTTTTACTATTTTTTTTTCAGAACAAATGGAGATTGCGAAATCAAAAGCTCCGGGCGAGTTGTTGAACTGGGACGACATTCAGAAGATGAGGTATTCGTGGAACGTTGCCTGTGAAGTCATGAGGCTCGCTCCTCCTCTCCAAGGCGCATTCAGGGAAGCCCTCAACGACTTCGTCTTCAATGGCTTCTCCATTCCAAAGGGCTGGAAGGTGAGCTCTTCCCTCTCCCTTTTCGACCCAACAAGAACATAGACATGACGCAGTAGTCAGTACCAATAATAATGCAAGGACATCCATAAGAGAAGCTATTCGGGTCTCTACACCCATGCCTCTGGATTATAAAAGGGAAAAAAAAAAACGAGGGGCTTCATCGTACACGTTATAAATCATATGCTTGGATCATTAAAATTCCAAAAGCCTCAAACTGCATCTAAATATCTGTTCGTAAGAATTGCAGTTATACTGGAGCGCACACTCAGCGCATAGGAATCCGGAGTACTTCCCAGAGCCGGAGAAGTTCGATCCATCAAGATTCGACGGGAAGGGGCCCGCGCCGTACACGTACGTCCCATTCGGGGGAGGGCCCAGAATGTGCCCCGGAAAGGAGTACGCTCGTTTGGAGATACTCGTGTTCATGCACAACCTGGTCAAGAGATTCAAGTGGGAGAAGCTGCTCGCAGACGAGAAGATCGTCGTCGACCCGATGCCTATGCCGGCGAAGGGGCTCCCGGTCCGGCTTCACCCTCACAAAGCTTAAGGGGAAGACAAAAGAGCGTGTCATCTTAGTATATGTCGATTCCTTTTAGTATCTGCCAGTCGTGCTAGTAAATGTCTTGTGAGTTGTGCGCATGTCCGTCCCCAGCAGTTCGCACTTGTTCGTCGATTATAGCGAGGAAAAGTATGACAGAGAAGTACGTCATTCAACTATCAGATGACGTCATAAGTGTAATAACTGAGTAAATTTGCACTATGGTCGAGTAATTCTTATTGACTATGATGTTGTTTTTGTACATGAATATCGCAACGTGGTATGCTATGGACAGCAGCCATGTCTCGCGTTTCGGTTGGTGGGGGCCGTCGAAATTGTGGCCACACGGTGGTCTGTCATTCTTTTCCGGTGAAGAGAGTGGCTACTTGATTATTCTAAGGTAAGAGAAACACCAAAGAGTTCCCTTGAAACTTTATTAAGTCGGGGGATGGCTATGTTATGTCTCGGGATTACTTGATCTTATAGAGTCTAAGAAGAAAGGAAAAGAATGTCTATGAAATCATAGGTGGTTAAGATTTTCATGTTTGAATATATCTAAATTGAATATTTTTAGATACTTTTTGAGGCCTATTGTCAATACTAAGTAGTAGTGAAAAAATTTGTATTCATTTTTCATGATATTAGATGCATGGATCACATATATCTTAACAAATTCTTCATGAAAAACATTGTCTTCCATAATAGAATCCGATTAAGTGAGATTTCAAATGAATTTTTTTGTCCGAAGAAATGATTCATCGAAATAATAAATCACTATTGATATATTCCTAATTGTAAAAAAAAAAAAAAAACTTGTAAAGCATTTTTCTAATAACTTTTCAATATTTCGCGTCCCATCAACTTCTTCCTCGAATATTTTTTGTAGTTGGTCTAATCTAAAAGGTCTTCGATCTGCCGCTCCGTGTGGAGGTACGACTGAAACGATGCATTCACACCGTTAGGTGGCGTGTCAAAGTTGGCAACTCGGATGTCAAGTCAACTAACGTTTCGGCCTCGTGATGTGAATATGCTCCTTGGCTATCAATCGGCCGAAATTAAAGTTTTGGGGACCGATAAAGAATAGAAGTCAACGTCTTATTATCCCTATCGAAAGCTGCACCTTCGATAGATTTCCGGTGACCAACATGGTATTGATCTTCAATGAGACAAGAGATTCCATGCACAACTGAACTTAAAGTCGATTACTCTACCACTAAGTTAGCAACCTAAAAAAAATTGGGATATGTAGATACAATTAGAATAAAAAAAAGTAATTCTATTGCATGACGCAATCCAAACAGTGAACTAGCAATAACATTATAATTGATTGTTAAATTATGAATCTAAAAAAGAGAAATAAACCGATCCAATAAGAATAATAAAATTTTCAGATAAAAAGAAAGGCAATTTGGACAGACTACCTCTTCTAGTGGAGACAAAAGAGGAAAGGTAATCCTTATCCAAGCCTGCAAGATGGCTAAATAGAGCCGATCATGTCACTAATAAGGACAAACGAGAAAGTCTTGGAAGTGCAACTTGTGGTTAGTTTAATTCGATTATTCGAGATGTTGAAAGGACGGAGAATCGGTTAATGAAACCCTATTCATTTTTATCATGCGCCATTTTCGAGTCAATTTTTCCTGATGGTGGAGTTCATGAAGTCGATGGCTCCTGGGGCCGCGATCACATTATCAGAAGCCCTTCGCCTTAAAATAAAACTGGTTTGAAAGGGGCCGATCAAGTCATTATCGAAAGGTGTCAATCTGTTGATCATTTAGGCCTCAAAAGTGGGCCTCACATGATCAATGGCCAACATGTGTTTGGGTTCATCAGGCAGGATTCGTGCAAGACTTACACCTACCATCAATAAATTAACAAACTCTAGAATGAACTGATTACAATCATTGTTCATATGAGGACTACATGTGAAGTCTACGTGATCAACTATCATGATGGACCCAATCCATGTAAATACTAGTCCAGACAAGAATTATCCCTCTAAACTATGTCGGTATCTTGAATCATAATACATCCTAAATGTGTTTTGATTGCCATATACAAGTTCTCTAATAGATATGTCACTGTAATAATTTCCAATCAATTTTCGCCGAAAATTATTATAGTGATAGTTCATTTATTACTAGCCATCCTACATAGCACATCGTCACATCAGCAATTTTAGTAAAAATGGATCGCGATGATTACATTAGATTTTTATGCAAATGTTTAAACTAAACTCCAAAATTAAAAGGTTTAAAACTGAATTAGCATCCGTACATTAATTTTAATTTTAAGACTAACCAAACAATTTCTTTGATTTGCTAGCTTAAACAAGGGATTTGAAAATGAGTTAGTGATGGATACTTCTTTTCACCCTTCATTGTCAAAAAGAAAAGTTCCAAGCAGGAGTTCATAAAAGCCACTAGCTAACCCTAAAATCAGCTAGTCTTTTCTATATAGAACTCAAAAAGAGGACAAGAGAAATGCAAGTGCATCGTCATGGTTTTTCTTACTGCCACGGAGTCGTGCACTCCACCTCGACTCAACAACCAATGTCGGCATTCATTCCTATCCATCTTTCTCTATATACGGGCTCTTCTTGAGCACGTTCATAGGACAGCTAGCACCATATAAGCAAAATGGGTCCACCCATATTGATCTTCAAACACCATCAGCTGCTCAACTCTTTCCTTTATATCTACATGGTCAGAGGATGCTCATTATTATTAGCTTACCATTCTGGAAACTGAACGCTCAAATAACGGTGGCAAACTAGTTGGTTCGAACGACAATAAGTATTCAATTTTCATCAACGAGATAGACTAAACCAGCCTGTCTATAAGGTTTTCAGAAGCTTTCTTTTTCTTCCTCTTCATCCTTTTTCCTTCTATAGAGAGACAAAATGAACCTAGAGTATGACTGATTCATTTAAGAAGGCTGTTGAGTCTCTGCCACGCGGGCGGGGGCCACTCTTGCAGAATATTATGGACCAACAAGGGGCCGCAAGTGATGTGGTCACAAGCTGAAATTTACCAATGCAGAGATGAGTCCAACTCTTAACTTTCTCCGGCCTTTTTCCTTTTACTATTCATCTGGGTTGGAAGCTAAATAATGAGAACCCACCGGTACCGAACATATACAGGACTGATCTAGCATTACATATATGTATTCAATGCAGAAACACCTCCGTAGGACCTATCAATTTGAAGTCCTGCCATCTCTTCATCTCTCTCCCTCTCTCTCTCTCTCTCTCTCCCTCTCTCTCATGAATTAAATGATTGGCAGAAATAACCACCTCTCTCTCGTGAATTAAATGATTGGCAGAATTAACCATTGGCAGAATAACCACCTCTCTCTCGTGAATTAAATGATTGGCAGAATTAACCACTGTCAGCCATCATGTACCCGAACTCCTGTGTTTTCGGGAGTAACAGAGGTCGGACATCATTGGCTGTGACGACAACAGCTACCACCTAAACATGTGCTGGTACACAACCATATTGCCAACCCAATTATTGTGATTTTGATTTGATACATAGCGCTCAGACAATATTCACTCGTTTAAGACGTTTGAACCTGAAATAATATAATCTACTCTTGAATGGGGTATGCAGTTATATCATGTGTTTAAGACCTCGAATTATTGCAATTTCATTCACCTGTTTATAACGCAAGTGTTTCAGCCTTTTATAGCTTACTTTCTTGTTGCTTATTTCCTGATCTGCATGGCCAAAGAAGTACGAGAGTTCCTAGCCAAGAAAAGCTCTGTGTAAACTTGAAGAAATGTCTTTTGTGACTTCTCGATCTCTTTCTTAGGATTTTGTTATTTATTCTGAAGGAATGAAAGTAGATCCCTTCAAAACAAGACAAAGCAATCAAAGACGAGCCCTTTTCTACTTCGTGGCATGAAGATCGTCATTTTTATGGTTTGGCTTCAGTCTGTAAATGCTACATCAAAGATTTCAGCACTTTCATGGCACCTATTATTACCAATTGCATGAAGAGAGGAGAGTTCACTTTGACAAAATCGGCCGAGAGGGAATTTGAAGAAGTAAAGAATAGGCTGGTCACAGCCCCTGATTTACACTTTCCAGACTTCTCCAAGATGTTTGAAGTGCTTGTGATGCATCTAATGTTGGTGTTGGAGGCGCACTTAGTCAAGACCCAAGAGGGTCGCCGTATTGCGTGCTTCGGTTAAAAGTTGAATGAACGAAGGTAAAAATATCCAACTTATGAAAAGGAGTTCTGACCTAATTTAAGCACTTTGTCATTTGCAATTTTACCTTATTTCTAAAGGAGATTCATGATAAAGTTCGAAGGAAGTTTGTGCTAAGTAAGGGAATAAGCTCAAGCTGACGTTAGCAGACTTCTTGATTTTACTAAAAGAGATATCAGACCTAAACATTTTCCTAAAGGGTGCATTAAAAGAAAAACTCCATTAGAAGAGTGCTCGCCCATTTAAAGTTCTGAAGAAAATCAACTCAAGTACATATGTTTTTAATCTACCGAAAGATATTGGCATGACCCACGTCTTTAATGTTAAAGATCTCACCAAACATGACAGCCATAATGTATAGTTGTCAAACAAGTGGACATGATTATCTTGCAATTTGGCTCTTGGAGGATGTGAGGAAAGCTGGATATGAATTCGGGCTTGAGAGGATGTGACACAAGCTAGAAGGCCCGGGTGACTGAAGCCAATTATAGAGCACCGAGAGTGGGCAACGGGCGTTGAATTGATAGAAATATTATGAGCTCGTCAAAGTAGGTGTGGATCTTGCTTGTAGGTAAAGCAAGTGATCTATGTTGCTAAAGCGACAACACAATCGAGCGCGAACAATGGGGTCAGACATGGATCAACGGGGCAGAAGATGTGACCGTCGCGAGCAAGCAGGGCTGGAAGTGCTTGAGGCCGACGTTATGGGCTTTACATGGGAAAGCTAAGGACATTAAAGGAAGCAACAAAAGGTACTCGGGCCACACAATAGGGGGGGATTAAGGCAACGGGGAATGCGGAGAGGTGAGAAGTAGAGAGGAAATGGCGGAGGGGCATTTATATGAACTTGGAGCAACAAGAGAAAGAGAAGCGGAAGAGGATATGAATTTGGAACCCAGACTGGGGGGCAAGGAATACCTTTTTTCCATGGAGATCGGTTGAGGAAGAAACACATAAAAATAGAAAGAAATGCTCGTTAATGCTTGTCGACATGTTCATTTCATCTTAATATCATTTGCCATTCGGTTTCTGGGAATCGAAGCGTTTGTGCAGAGTAGCCGTACTATGTTTTCACGACGAGCTGCACACGTCCAAGTCAAAATGAACAACCTTACAAACTACAAAGGGTGACAAGCCCAGGTTCCGACACTATGGTCGCCATGGACAGCCCATCTAACAAATAAAGTTGCAACAGCAATGCTGACACAATAATAGAGCAAAGATCTTAGGCTGCGGCTTCTGTAGCGACTTCTTATTCTTTCCTCAGTCGGATTTCTTTCCGAAACAGAGAGAGAATGCCTGCTAACCTAATGGACCAGTACCGGAGAAACAACTAGCTTGATTCCCAACGAGGGAAAGGAAACTACTATCCTTTAGAATTTTATTTTACTTTGATTACGATCTGCCATATTTCGCACCTAACTTGGACTTCATGCGTCAGTATGGTAACTTTACGGAAAAATCACACCAAAAGTTCTAGAAGTATTAATTGTACGAAATGCAATTAAGTTCTTAACATTTCAAGCTCCTAAGCTTTTTAAAATTCGTGCAATCGAGTCTTAAGTTCACCAATGACAGCTTGTGATTGCCGGAATTTCGAACCATAGCAATTTCTCCCAAAATTGAGAGTTATTTCGACTATAACCAATTGATATAAGATGGGTTTTTTTATTTATTTATTAGGGAGTATGCGAATTTGTTATGAAATGGAAACTCAATTTTTGCTCAAATCTAAGAGCAAATCCAATTCAAATAAGAACCTAAAACCGAATCCTCAACGTTTATTTGATAATTAGGGAAATTACAAAACCCGTCCTCCTATTATTACTCAAATTGAATTATAATATTTGTACTACTTTTGTGACAAATTTTCCCTTGTAACTTATCTTTGGCAGCAATTTAAGAAGAAAATTCAATTTTCCATCAAAATGTGGACAAGATTGCTGATGTAGTAGCGTAAGCAAGTCAACACACTGCAAACTTCTAAAAAAGTTGCATTTTTGGTTCTCGTACTATTACGACTAGGGGTGAGCATGGTCTGGGTGGGCGGTTCCCATCTTAGATTCGGGAACCGCCCACTAAAGACTGGCTCCGAAAAATTAGAATCAGGAGCTGCCAATTTCTATGGATCTACCCAAGAACCAAACTGTTGGTCCGGTCCAATTCAGGGATGGGTCCATGGAACTGGTCCACAAAATTTCACACGTTAGCACTATGATATGCAACAAAAAATTATACAATGAAATCACCTCATCAAAGACACTCCTACTTAGCGCCAATGAACCAACAATATTAGTATGTTTGGAAGTGTGGAAGTAAGAGAGCACACTCACCAAACTTGTTAGGGCGATACCTAACATAAATACTAGTAAGTAGCCTAGGAATTTAGGATTTTCCATTTTTTAAATTAAAAGTTTAATATTATATATATATAATCGGCCCAGTCGGTGGGCAGTTCCATAGTTGGAACCAGGAACCGGACCAATATCCACCGATTCCAATAAATTGGAACCGAGCTTAGGAATCACTAGTTCTTGGGTGGTTTGATCCAGTTCTGAGTGGTCTAGGTAGTTTCTGATTCCTTTGCACACCCCTAGTTATGACTATCCAATTTTAGTTCTTGTACTTTGTTTGAATGTTAAAACTAGTCCTTATGTTATTTTTCTACAATAACTTATGAAAATTTTGAATAAAGGCCAACTATTAACCGGTGATTATTACATTTACTAGCATGCCTAATATGTTTGACAATCCCATTAAGACTTGTTTCATTATGTAAAATAATGGCATCCCAATTTTCTGGGAAATTTACCAAAAAAGTTTTGGGCATATTATAATTTTGCCAATTCAACTGTAAACCTTTTAATTGGGCTAATTTAATCTTAAACATTTTTGATAATTTGCCAATGCAATCCATCTAGTCAATTTTGGCGACAAGCTATAAGCAAGGGCTAGCCAGGCTCGGCCTCTCCCATCGAACAAGGCTCATACTTGCACAGGCAAGGTCGCTAGAGGCTAATGAGGTCACCTCATTGAGATCTAGCAAGGGTCAACCTTGCAAGCCTTGTGTGACGACCCTAACACATCATGACTACTATGGAACTACTAATGCCAACATCTTCCTTGTTTTACTTTTCTTAAGCATGCGGAAGCGTAAGGAACTAAAGTAATTATGGGGTATATGCGATTTTCTGTAAACATTGCAACTTTATTTATTTATTTATTTATTTATATATGTACATTAGACGACAAATGGGGTGCACTAAGAAATTCAAAAAGTCACTACTACTAATTACACTAGACTGTATGTCCGTCACCCATCTCCACCTAACTGCACACGTGTCACCTAACCCTAGCCCTTGACACCGTCAAAATCCTCCTAGCTCCAAAATCCCGCTTCCCTCCTACCTCATTTCTATGCTGCCAAGCTACCTCCGTTTCTTGGCCCATCCAAGAACAATTGGAGTGTATCCATCATGCTACACGAGCGTACATCCCAATGAACCCAAGGGTGACCTACCCCATCAAGGGCCCACATCAATGACCATGCGAGATTTGATCTGAATAAAAATAGTATCTGGAAAACCGAGGTCTATGAACCTGTCTTCTTCCCATGTGAAGTCTACTAACACTCGATAATGGACCATCGGTGTAACACCCTTGATTCAAAGCCTGTAAGGATTGGCCATAAGGTCCAAAAAGGATCGATCATGGGCCATTGGCCATGGATCGATCGGTTCAATCAGCAAGGAATCACGGATCGGTCATTGACCAATCGACCAACTAATCGATCAATCACAAACAGGTCGAGGTGTCAGTCATGAATTTCTACCGACTATACTGATCGGATAGGATCACCAGCTCATAAGATGACTTTTGGATCATGAGAATTGATCACGGGATGGTTTTGGATCGACGGATGGTCACGACCGATTGCAGTGCCCGGCTGCGAGTGATTCTGCCCGGCTATCCACCAATACACGGACAATCCAACTTGATCAAATATGATCACCTTCCAACCAAAAATGCATCATTTCCTATTTAATTCTTAGTGATCGGAAACGAATCTCGAATTGGTGATGTTCGATCATGGATTGGTAAAGCACCAACCATGAACCATATGGGTGGATCGAGTGCCGATCGAAATGAGCCCAAGGATAGACCCAACTATTCCACCACTAATTTTAAAGTCCATGAGTGCCTTGGCTTAGTGTTAGGCTATGGATAGCTTTAAGATTGGCCTTGAGCCGAACGAATGACATCCGACCATTTTGGCCGACCGACCATCCAAAGGAATGATTCGGGCGAGCATGGGGCATAATGACCGAACCTTGGGTGTACGTGATTCAGTTTTTTGAGGTGTGCCTAATGATCTCTTCTCCGGCCTTAGAATCAACTTGGACAATAGAATTCTCTAGACCACCTTCTTGAGGAAGGAAATACTAAGGTAGAGAAAATTCTATAATACATTCATTAAATGAACAAGGATGAGGTGTCCCTTGACTTTTCAAAGGTCATGATGGAGGTCAAAAATATATTGGAAGTTCTAGAAAAGGTGGCACACATGTGGACCAATCAAAGAGCGATACACGGACCCCTCATTAATGACCGAAGAATCTAGACGCCAAGCTGGCAACCTAGAATGCCATCATCATTAAACTTCATTAAATACTCATTAAATGAGAGATACAAGTGGCCCAATAAAAAGGAGACAAACAAACCTTCAAATCATTAAGTTAGGCCTTTAGATCTCCACCTCATAAGCCTAGGTGTCCACTCGAAGATTTGGTCACGATGACTTAAGATTTGCCTTGGAGAAGAAGTTGGTAATTCATGCTTAAGTGTCCTTTAGAATCTTAGGCTATAATGACCCTAAAATATAGCCTTGGTGAATAATGCAAGAGCCAACCAATTAGAAGAGGACATTAGGCATCAAATGGGCTTATGTGTCCCTTAGGACCATATGCACATTATGAGCCTAAATTAAGCCTTGGAGAGCAAGCCAATAGATGGTTAATAAAAAAATGGAAGTGTTCTCTTAAACCCTAGATATGCCACCTTGCAAAATAGGCTTGCCACTTTGATGTCATAGCCATACCACTCTAAGAAACATGATTGGACCGCTTGGATGAGTAATGATGAGCTTGGTGCCGATAAATAGGAGGAGCTCCCATTCATTTCCACAACTTTAGCCCATTTTTCCATTAACGCCTACCCTCCTCCTCTTCCTCATTTCTCTCGACCTTGCACCATTGCCCCTCATCAAGTCATTCAAGCTAGTGCTCAAGGTTCATCCAGGTAAGTAAGATCCCTAAGTCTCCTCTAGGGCGGTAGTCTCCATTTTCAAGTCTAGTTAGGTGCTCACCCGTCAAGCCGTGGGTAGGATGTTGGATCTTTTGTATGGTTTTGCTCATGTTTGTGCTTGAACGTATGCTTGAGTTGTTCATGCTCGAAATGAGGCCAAGGTTCGTCCGAGTTGAGTTCATCGTAAGACAAAATCACTTAAGCCATAAAGCCTTGATTTCAATATAAATTGGATGCCGAGTCCAAATCTCGCTTGGTGCAAGGGTCACCTAAGGCCGCAAGGTCCTGAATCGACATTGAGGCATGTTGATCTTATGCATTGATCGGTATGGAGATCACCCAAATCCAAGAGGTCTGGGCAAGGCACCAAGCATGCCAGTTTCCATAGTCCAAATGGACACGGGGACTTTGTGCTTTGGCGTTGAATCAAACCACAAGCTGAGGGTCATTCTCAATGCATATGTATTCACATCGGGTCGGAGCCGAGATCCGTCAAGCTTAGGATTGTCACTAAAGAGAGGTGTACCCAAGCCTTGAAGTCTTGGATCAATATTGACACGAACCATTTCTGAGCCTTGTCCAGTGCGAGGATCGGTGCTAAGTGATTGATTCAAGTTACGGACCAAAGATCATTCCTGACATATTTGCCAGTGAAGTATAAGAAACTCATGACACACACGAATGAATGAGCACACCTTTGGGCCATGCATGTATCGACTAAGAGAAGGGATAAGAACCGGCTTGTATGATGCATTTATGCATGCACTTAAAGAGGAAAAAGCGCCCATTGCCACATAGCGTTGGCGACAATGCCTCATTCATTAAACAGGATGCCTTGGTTGAGGTAGGATGCCTAGGTTTGAGCTCGGATGCCTCGAGTAAGCTAGCCCCGGGATGCCCTAGTTGAGCCAGGATGCCTGAGTTGAGCCCGGATGCCTTGGTTGAGCCGAGATGCTCTAGTTGAGCCAGGATGCCTGGCTTGAAGCAGAATGTTTGGTTGAGCCAGGAGGGCCTAGTTCAGTTAGGACGATGATAAATGAATTTACATAAGTGTCGGTATATGCATAAGTATGATATGTTGATATATTTATTGATAAGCCAGAGGTAAGTATGCACTGAAGTATGTTGCGATGGACATTTGCATGTAGTCAAGGGTAGCAACAAGTTTGCTATTGATCTACCATCAACACTGTTTGCGAGTGTTGTACTTGCTAGGCTTTAATGATGATGAGATGCTTTCCTAGTAAAGAACTAGGAGTTTTACTTACTGAGTTTCCCCAAAACTCATCCCTCATCTTTCAGTCTTGTAGGCATGAAAGTCTCATGTTAGTTTTAGGAGCTGTAGTCACACTAGAGGAGATAGAATTTTCCTTGGCCTATGTGAAAAACTTGTACTATGATGTAAAAAGAAAAGAGGGCCTGTAGAGAAAAGGCTTGTAAAAGTACTATTATAATATAAATTAGTGTGTTTTACTTGATGTATGTCACAATCTTCCAACCATTGTTTGTCCAAGGAGTTAATTGTTCACATTTCCACATGTGCATGATAATAAGATAAAAAGAATCAATACATCAATGAGCCTGGGACGTAGCGAAAATAACCCATGTCACTCACGACCCTAGAGATAGAATTAGGGTCGTGACAATCGAAGAGGCAGGTGGGATCAACATTATATTGATCTAAAAATATGAAGTCAATAATCAATGAGTCACAACCCAACAAGCAAAAGATCCACCAATCTATACTTCACAAATCGATCACTATACTGATAAAGATAGCCCCAATAGAAATTTAGTAAATCACATGGACATCAATTTACCTGAGAACCTTTTCAAAATACATGACAAAATAATACAAGTAATAACTTTTCCAAACAGATAATTAGTAGTTCAATTCAGAAAAATTAAAGTTATATTCAATATAATTTCATGTTGCCATAATCATCCGGGGAATCTCGTTATCCTCTAGGTATTTCTATCACGACCCCTACTCCATCCCTAAGGTCACAAGCAGCAGGGGTTATTTTCGCGACCGCCTAGGCACATCGCCGTCTCATTCTTTTTATCTTTTCATTAAGCACATGTGGAAGCGTTACAAACAACACCTAGACAACAATAAACAGCCAGGAAAACAACCACTTGTAAAAATACAATTACATCAGTTATATTCACAAGTCTTTTTGTCATAGGCCGCCATATTTACAACCACTACATTTTCTACGCTCTAAAGACCGGGTAAACCTTACCTGCTCTAGCAAGATTGCAACTCTAGCACTAGTGGGAGACCTCAATGCCTACAATTCTGAAAAATAACGGAGTGAGTCATAGACTCAACAATTAAAACCCACTAATTTCTGGGTAGGAGGGTGCCTCGCCTATCAACAAGCATATAACTCATCCAAAACATTAGTCGATGACAGATCAATAGCAAAACAAAAATTTTGTCTTGGATGAAACATGAGAAATCCTCAATCAACAGTATGCAAGTATAAACCAATATTCACCCATAACATGAGGAACTCATGCCTCACTCAATATTATACAAGTATAAACAAGATCCATTCCATAGTATGAGAAACTCACGTCTCACTCAATAATATGCAAGTATAATCAAAAGGTTTATTCATTAACAGTTGAAATCCATCGACTCTTCCGGAATCCACTGAGCATCCAAAATCCATCGGGCAACGTCCTCTAATCCAAGGGTGACAGTGGTCCTCTGACTATGCATCCGTCGGGTATCTGAACTTAATCGGGCAACATCCCCTAATCTAAGGGTGACAGTAGTCCTCCAACAATGAGTTTGTCGAGCAACGTCGTCAAAATCCATTGGTCGACAACTAGAAATTAGTCCATCGTGTGACCATGCATCAAGCATCACGATCCGATTCTTATCTTCACTTTTAGTTCAAGGGGTCGAAGGCGTGCCATGGATGAGTATGTGAAATGACTTACCGAAACCGAGACGTTAAGCATGCTGAGCATGAATCAAGGATCACAACTTCATCCGACACGTTTGAGCATCAATCTTGTCACGCCCCGATCCTCAGGCACGCGCACATTTCTTACCTTTGGTCGATTTTAAAATGCGATATCCTAGGACTACATATCGCCGACCCTTTCATTTTCAATATGCACATGCTGAAACAATTATAAATCCACAGACAATAAAACAATGGGATAGAAAAGCAGGACCATAATTTTTATACTAAAATTCTCAACTACTCTTTTATACAAACACCTCATAGTATATAATGCAATACTATTCACAGGGGTCTAATCTAACACTTATCCACATATAATCAAGGTCTGACAAAACAGGATGGAATCTCAATCCTTATCCGGGTCATACTCAGAATCCTCCTCATGGTCATCTTCTTCTCCAAAATCTTCCTTCTCATCTGGCTCCACATTAGGGTTCTCCTCTTCAGATTCCTCCTCCTCAGGCTCCTCATCAGGGTCCTAAAATGGTTATTCAATAACTATTGAGACCACGTCTCAGCAAGTTCTACCCCCTAAGACTCGATTAGTAAACTAATACACATTAGGGCTGCCTATGCACAACATGAGTCAGAGGACTTACCTTGGCCTCAGATTCCACTTGCACATTAGCACAGATCAAATAGGCATCCAAGCAATCACATCACTGATTGAAGTACCGATCAAATCGACCTAGTCGATTACACACCAACAAGATCACTCACGGCCATTTCCATTCCATCAATCAATTCACAACAGCAGATCAAAGCAATGAATCACATCAAATCACACTTAGATCAAATTATCGATCAATCGACCTAGTCAATTACATGTCATCACGACCCATGCTTGGTCGACACATTTAATACTATCTATAAGTCCGACCATAGTCCAAGACTACTCACTCTAAGTTGATAAATAGATAGTATAGCTCGCACTAAACTGATAGGGTTAAGGTATACTACTCTCATTAAGCTGACATATCGCTTGTAAGCTGATATAGTATACCGATATACTGCTCTTGCTAAGCTAACATATCGCCCTCAGGCTGATATAGTATAGCCCCGATGCTCACTCTAAGCTGATAAAGTGTACTGCTCACGCTAAACTGACATATCGCCCGCAAGCTGATATAGTACACCAGTATACTACTCTCGCTAAGCTGACATATCAGAGCCCGTAGGATGATATAGTATACTATTCTAATCATTCAATCAATTCCCTCTTTTATCATGCTCGATAAAATAGACATATATGGGGACACGGTCGGCCTTAGCCAAAATATAATATTTTCCTTTCCAAAACTCCCACATTTTCTGTAGTCCACTCAAATATTTTTGGCATTATCAACCGATGCCCAGTCATTTTTCAATTAATAACCGATGATTATCCAATTAAAGAATAATTTCCACTTTCACAAATAATTCAATTCAACACAAAATAAAGCTCAATTAAATAAACGAACTGCGCTGCGACAATCAGCACAAAATTCCGGTCACTGGCCATCCCAGTTGAATTTCCGGGAAATAAATAATTAAATAAATAAATTTCGAAAAATAAATAAATAAACACAATAAATTCAATTTAGTACAATATAAAAGCTCAATTAAATAAACAGACTGCACCACGATCATCAGCACGAAATTCCGATCACTGACCATCCCAGTTGAATTTTCGAAAAATAAATAATTAAATAATTAATTTCGAAAATTAATTTTTAATTCCTAAAATTTCACTTAGGCCCGAATTGCCTAATTAACACCCGATAAGGGTCGGGGAAAATCCCAATAAGCATTCAATAAATACTATAGACAATTCTCTATCTAAGTACACTAACCACCTAACTAATATGCAATACAATCAACTAATAATCGCTAATCCATTCTAATCTAATTGCCTAATTGCACTTAATTAAATCTAATCAACCTTTAAGTATAATTAGCAAACTAAGAAGGCATTAGTGAGCAAAACTCACATGGCAAAGCGAAGACTAAAACACTGCGATGACGACGCAACGACGGCCGAATCCCAAAATTTCGGTGGCGGCGATAGAAGCTCGGGTTGGGCCATGAAACTTTACAAGCCCGCAGAAATTCTAGGCTTGGGCCTACTGAAATTCTTGAGCTGAGCTTGATCTGGACTTCAAGAATTTCGTTGGGCTTTACTGAACTCAACTGGGCTTGGGCTTCAAAGAGCTAGACCAAAATTCGAATGGGCTGAGATGGGCTTCAATTAAATTAATTGACGGGCTGCTTCTTGGACTGAAATACAACTTGTTTGGGCATGGAACCTACGGCCAAAACTAGACTTGTGGGCTAAAGACTCACAACTGGGCTGTTGCAAGTCTTCGTGGGCTTCTAATGGCCCACTGCCGGGCCGAACTTCACTACAGCGAATTGAGTCGAGGGAGAGAAGCAGCTGGCTGTTCGTCCGAGGAGGGGACAGGCGCTGGTGGAGTTGCTTCGACATGGCAGAGATGGAGTCAAATTTGTGGAGGAAACAACTCGGTTTGTTGACTCAAGCTTACTGGACTGAAGATGCGTGGGCAAAAGCTACTGCGGCATTGGATCGATGAAGACACATGAGCTAAGGTTCGGTGGAGAGTCAGCAAGGAAGAAGCAACAGGTTTCTTCGGCTTCGCTGCGGGGTAAACGACGAGGGTTTCTGCTGGTGCTGGCATCGATCAAGGCTAGGAGAGAGAGAGAGAGCTTCGGTGGATGAAGATGGAGTCTTCGCTGGGGGGTTTCGATAAGTGAAGATTGACTCAGCTTGGGGCTTCGTTCGGTGGGAGACGTTGGCGTGGAGCTGCAGTATTTACGGGGCAAAGAAATGGAGAAGCTGAGGTCGGCAATGAAGCTTGCTCGAGAAGACTGAAGCGTGCGGATGAGGGAAGAGAAGACGTCCGAAGGAGGGGGCTGAACCGTGAGGTAGACGCCAACAAAGAGGGACTATTAGTCAACCCTTATCCCCTCCATTAACTTCTTGTCCCCCTTAATACTTTCCAATAAGATAATTCCACCATTTAATAAATTTTGCTACCTAAAATGCTGCCCCACACCTTATTCCGAATTTCTCAATCTTAGAATCAATTTCATTACTCAATTTCCCAAATTGAGGTCCAATTTCGATCTAGAAAAATCCAGAATAATTTTCTATAAATCTCTGACACTCACGGGCTCAGCTTAAAAGTCTCAATTTCTATCGATTTAGCCCATCTAAATTTCTGCTAATTTTCTGTAACGTCTGAACCGATTTTTCGTAAAAATCTCGGAATCTCTGAAAAATCTTCTGAGACTGATTCAACGTTCCTAAAATTTATCGTGACACCACAGAATCTTCAATTTCTAAAATCAGACTCAGATTGGCAGTTAATTTCACTCTGGCGCGTTTTTAGTGTGACCTAGGCTACCGGGTAACTTTCAGGCATTTTTAGTGCAAATAACCCATGGTCGATTTTCTTCAAGCCACTATGAACCCACTCGACTCATTAGCGACTCTTAATTATCATGAAAATCCCGATGATCCAAATATGAACACGGGGTACCAAAACAATAAGAAAATCAGTCTAATGCCAGTCAACGAGATTTTTCCAATTTAGTGGTGTCACCCACAATTGGCCACACATCTTGTTGGAACCACCCTATCTCTGATTTCAAATCGATTTTATACTATGCCGCAATGATCTCTAAAGATGAGCACGATCGAGAAGTCGATTCCTGGTCGAATTCTCAAGTCTATCTACCTTAAAGTCCTTAATAGCTCACCCAGCTAGTCTAGTTATCTCGTGAGTGGCCAACTCATAGAAAAACACTGTAGTCGCGTCGATGAAATGCCAAATTTATCCACTCGAAATCAGAACCTAAAAATTTGGATGTCACAGATCTAGTACCCAACTTGGCTCGAGAACAATATATCTCAATATTGCACCAAGACCATGATAGGACCGTCCCAACATGACATGTTCACCGACTAAGTACCAGACTTGGCTCAGGAGCAATACGCCTCAATACCACACCGAGACCATGAAAGGACTAGCTTGTTGTGATATGTTCACCAACCTAGTATCAAAGGTGGCTCAAGAACGATACGCCTTGATATCGCACCAAGACTAAAAGAGGACCGATCCGTCATGATCCCACGTACATCAAGGCCGACAAAACTCTTTTTCGGAGCTCGGGGCATGAACTAGAACATACATTTATGAAAGCTACTGGAAATAGTTTTGTAAGGAAATAGCAAATTTTAACAAAAACGATTTTCAAATCGATTTGAATCAAAGCAAAAGCCAAAATATATCAAATAAACACACAAATCGAGCTTCTTCCAAGCAACTCAAACCAAAGCACGAGCCAAAGCTCATCAAACAAGGATCAAACTCAATCAAGAAACAAGGTCTAAACTAATCCAAGCAAATACAACCGAACTTCAAGCAACAACAAGTCAATCGACTTTAGTCAAGGACTCGTCACACCCTTGAAAGAGCGTAACACAACATCATAGCCAAATATTAGTAAGTTTTACTTACCCTTTCTAAGTTGGCAACCTTGAATTGGCAATGACGACAAGCACGGCAACAAGAGCGGCGATAAGAATTCCTAGGGAAGAAGGGCCAAACTTTAATAGGAAGAGAGGGAGAGAAAGTGGTGTGTTGTGGGAATGAGGGAGGGATGCCCCTCCCCTATTTATAGGTAATCCTAACTTGTTCTCCAAGCCTTAAAAGTCAAGACTTCCTCTCTAAGTCAAGAAGCATTAAATGCAAGGTAACTTGGTCACCAAGTCTCAAGGTAGAATAGGGCTTTAGCTTGGCAGCTTGGGACACCTCAACATGGCATTTAAAGACGTGAGTCCAGGCTTGGGTGTGACTCACACAACCTGAGTGAGAAAAACAGTTTTAAATAATTTCTGAAATTAAAATCTTTACCTTATCAAACGGAATTGAAAAATTATGAAATTTTAATATGTTGTAGAAAATGCCTTAAATAACATTTTTTTTATGAAGGAAGCCAAGTCAAATTCAGCTGTGCAAAGAGAAAAAAAAATCATTGAACACAACCCAAATATTCGTCCGCCGAGTAGATTCAACAGTCAGAGAGATAATCTCATTTTGAAATCCAAATTTTCACAAAACTCTTTGAAATTTTTTATATGTTGTGGAAATGTATGTCCTTTAAAACTTTCATGAATGAAGCATGGTTAAATTTGAAAGGAAAAATTTTATAAAAATTCGAGATTGCAACCTTGTCACCGTTTTCACTACACGGGACAAGTTCTAGACGGTGAATGATTGGGCCTTTGTCTCTACCATTTCATATCAAAAAAATATGAAATTTAAGTATGTTTTAGATCAAGATATTTAGAACAACTTTTATGAATGAAGTTTCTTTAAATTCGCACCACAAAAAATCTGTGTAAAATTGGCAAATAATGGAGGTCTAGTAATTTCAAAAATCAAAGGTGACGATCTTAGTTGGAAAAAGGAGACGTCCCACTTGGTCAAGAAGCATTAATTATTGGGCATTCTTATTTCCTAAGTTTCCAACTATGTCCTAGATTAGCTTGGACACTTCATCTTGGCATTAAACAACAAGAAGCCCCTTTCTTGGCCTTCAAGATCTCCTAATTAGGCTTAGGTATCCTTCTCATTAATGAGCCAAAGTCAAAGTTTCAAACTCGTCTTCCAAGACAAGAACCTTTCATGCCAAGTGTCCACCCTTAGTCAATGTGCACTAATTAACAACAAGCCAAAGGCATTAAATGCACCTTGGGAAAATATCTAAGTTTTGAAAGCCTTGTCATTAGGTAGGGATTAATCAAGTTTGATCGCTATTGACAACCTTATTTGGCCCGAGGTTCATGCCTAAGCCATGCTCAAACAAAGCCAAACGCAACCCGGCTTGATTGGCCAAACCGAGTTCAAAATCCCTTTTATCGAGAAAATGGGTCACGCCTGGGTTTGCTAGCTAGGTCCTGGCCCAATCGATCGGTCCTTTGGTCGGTTTGTGGGCTAGCCCACAAGTCAATTTTACTTGGCCAATCATATGGTTAATCCTTGGGCCAATCGACCAATCTTGTAGTCGATCCTATGACTAGTCCAAGGTTCTACACCACAAGTCCTGGTCAGTCCAAAATTGATCCACATTGAGTTTATTCAATCCATGGTCGATTATCGACTTTCATGTAATCGTGTGGAATCGATTGATTCATATCAACTCACGGTCGCATGGGATTAGTTCATGATCGTCTATGACCAACATAACGACCAACGGAATCACCCGCAATCAGTGCGATGACCGAATGGAATCGAGCCATGACCGTCTGTCAATCCGTGATGGTACGTGATCATCTCACGATCGATCTTTATGGTCGAATAACCTTTCCATGGTCAAACACACTAGGACCAATCCCTTGGTTGCCAATTCCTGAACAGGCTAATCAACTCATGACCGATTCTCGGGTTAGCTCATGGCCTAGTCTCACCCTTGACTTATCAAGCTTTGGCCTACTAGTCGAGGCCAAAATAGAGATCAAAATCGAGGATGTTACAATTTCGCACCCATCTAGCATCACTAGGGCATCTAGGGGAAACCACGTTACACCTCCAATCATTTGAAGGAATCCAGTTGTCCCTCCAAGCATCCCTACTATAACGGCATTCTCAGCCACACATTCATACCATGATGCAACAATCCCATAATTCACTTAAAAGTATGTCAATGTCACTACTACTCAGGGATTCAAGGCATCTAATGAATCATCAGTCATTTTCATCCAGATACGGGAGCATCCAATTTAGCTCCATTAGCCCATTCAACACCATCATTGCTCACTCAAGCCTAGATAGAATTTGGGCATAACGTGCTCCAATGGGTCAAGACTGAAATTTCCAACTAATGCAATTCGGAACCATTCTTGCTGAAGTTTTTATACTAATAATTAATAAGTTTTCGAAGCTATCGATATGATATGTTAGTCGTTGGTTTCTCAATATACTTTATTAGTTGTTGATCTCGAGGTTTATGAACAACATATCAATGGGAGGCCATTCTGAACAACTTTCTTAAATATTTGTTGAAGTCTTGGAGTGTTTATCTTTTGGTCAAGGAAGAAGCACGAATTTTGCAAGGCGGAAGAATGAAAAATGCAAGTTCCCAAGTCATCTAATGCATTTCCATTTTTCTAGGAGCCTTTAATGTTATGTAATTTTCAAGAGTCAAAGTTCTGAGCTCCTAGGTCTTTATGTTAGGCTAGTTCCTAAGTCTATTTATTACTTTTCTATTGCCTAAGTTGTACTCCTCCTATAAATAGAGGAAGCCTATCCATTGTAAGGCAAACGATTTTGATGAATGAAAATACTTGAGATTTCCTTTGTGTGAGTGAATATCCTTGAAGAGTGGATAACTCCTATTTTTGTCTCTTTATCATTGGAGAGTGGATTACTTATCGGTGGTGAACCAAGAAGCCTTTCATCCTTGGTTGGTGGATTTTTCTTTAGGCCCTGGTGGTGAGCTTCTCCTATCCCGAAGTCTTTTATCCTTGGCATGTAGTTCGTCCTTTAAGCCTTGATGGTGAACTTTGTTGATCCCGATCACCATCCTTGGTTGGTGGCGTGTCCTTTATACCTTGGTGGAGATTGTTATCTATCCCTACATTTTTGCATTTCATCCTTCGACATCTTCCCCATACACATCTCTTTCTATACACTTAACCCTACAAGGGCCCATTCTTGGAATCACTCGTCCAAGCACGCATCAAGTTGGTATTAGAGCTCAAGGTTGAACTTGTTTTGGGTGATTCTTTCTGTTACCTAACTCTTATCTCATCTATTATTTCTATTTAAAAAATGAATGATTCGATTCTAAGAGGTTTGACTTTGGAGCAAGCACATAACGAAAGGCAATATTATGGGCAGAAGAACAGCCCAAGTGCCAAAACTTGGCACGGAGGGACACTTAAATGCCAAAACTTCGAAAATGTATACTTAAATGTCAGTTTTGAAGTTAAATGGAACACTTAGTTGCCACTCTGGCGAAAATCCGGCCAAATGGTTGACGTGGCAATTTTCCGGTGAGTTTGGTCCAGAACGACGTCGTTTTGCACGCTAATGTGGCAAGAAAATGCAAAAACGACGCCGTTTTGTGTCTCATGTGTAAATAATAATATAAAAATTAATTAAAATTAATTTATTTAAAAATATTCTAAAAATTAAAAAACTATAAAATAAAAAAAAGAAGGGAGGCCGAAGGGGGCGGGCGAGGGCCGAGCCCTCACCGCAACCGCCTCCTCGCCGTTGCCGGGAAGGGCCGGCAACGAAGGGGGGAGGGTCGGCCGGGGTCGCCGACCCCCGACCGACCGGCGGCGAGGGGCCGCAGCCCTTGCCGAATGCAGGGCGAGGGCCGCGAGCCTCGCCCTGCATCTAGGCGAGGGCTCGCGGGCCCTCACCACCTCCCTACCGCCGCCGGAAAGGTCGGCGATGGAGGGGGAGGGTTGGGCGGGGTCGCCAAGCCCGGCCGGGGGCTAGCAACGCCGACCAACCCTCCCCTCCGTCGTCGGCCCTTCTTGGCGACGACGGGGAGGCGATGGCGACAAGGGCTCGGCTCTTAGCCGCCCCCTTCGGTCTCCACTTTTTTTTTAATTTTTAGAATATTTTAAATAAAATTAAATTTAAATTTAATTTAATAAATTTTTATATAATTATTTACACATTAGACACGAAATGGCATCGTTTTTGCATTTTCTTGTCACGTTAGCGTGTAAAACGATGCCGTTTTGGACCAAACTCGCCGGAAAATTGCCACATCAGTCATTTGGCCGGATTTTCGCCGGAGTGGCACCTAAGTGTTCCATTTAACTTCGAAACTGGCACTTAAGTGTACATTTTCAAAGCTTTGGCACTTAAGTGTCCCCCGTGCCAAGTTTTGGTACTCTAGGTATCCTAAACTCCAATATTGTGCTATCCAAAATCTCCAGCAACAAATGGAATGAGTTCTTAATCTTCTTGAGGATTCAGCGAGACAAGGACAACCATCAAGGCGTCTTGATGATCGACATTAACATGGCAATTCAGATTATCATTGAAGTTCTAATGGTGATTCTGATTCCACTTGAGGTGACTCTAGTGATTCTGAATGTCAAATCCCAAGACAAAAAGGGAGGCATAAGGAGAATAAATGTGACATCACAATAAAGGTTCTCGAATTTTAAGGAAGTCTAAATCTTGATGATTTTGTTGATTGATCGCATACAATTGAATGAGTCTTTAACTTCAAGTCCTACTCGGAAGAGAAGAGATGTAAGGTTGCCATCTTGAAATTGATGAAAGATGCTTCTCTTTGGTGGGAGAATCTAAACCATCAATGAGCGAGAGAAGAGAAAGGCCGAATCAAGTCTTAGGAAAACCTTTAAAAGTTGATGAAGAAGAGGTTCTTGCCCGAAAATTATAAGCAAGACCGATTCCTCAAACTCAATTCCCTAAGGCAACAAGGGATGAGTATTGAAGAATATATCCCGAAGTTTGAACAACCCAACATGATGAGTTCCAAAGCAAACCATTGCTCGATTTCTTGGTGGAATGAATTGGGATATTGCTGATTTGGTTAAACTTCAACCTTATTAGTCCTTTGAAGATGTATGGAAGTTGGCCATGAAAGTTGAAAAGCAATTGAAGAGCAAGAGGTTTTCTGCCAGAACCTTATCAAAAGGGACAGCCTACTTTAAGGGTGCTTCCTCAAGCAAAATTGAGAGTGCATCAACAAAAGACAAAAGTAAGGAGAAGTTTACCGAGCCTTCTGAAGACATCCAAAAGAAACCTGAAGGAAACGCGAGAAAATATTTTAAGTGCCATGGTTATGGGCATTTTCAAGCCGATTGTCTTAATCGGAGAGTTATGACTCTTCAGGAAATTAAGGAGATCGATTTGGTGAATATGCTAGTGCTACCACCTAGAGAGGGGTGAATAGGTATTAAAAAAAATTAACAATTAAATGCAAAATATATTATGTTGCAAGCAAAGTCTGTGAATAAGTTAGAGTCTAATTAAAAACGCCACCGAACTTTTGAAGAAAATTCAGACTCAAATAGGAAATGGAATAGATTTTTGAGAAATTTAAAAGAGAATTGCAACGGATAAAGTTGAAAAGAGTTAAGGGAAGAGAAAATTGCACACAAGATTTATAGTAGTTCGACTTAGATCAAGCCTATATCCACTCTCCCATGCTGACAGCCTTCTGGCTTAAATTTACTAAAGTATCAACGGAGAAGTATAATGTTTCAAGTGCAAACACTCAGTGGAAGATTTCTTTTTTCCTTACTAAGTCACTCTTTTTGTGATTTTCTCTCTTGAGTACAATTTGTAAGAGATATCATTAAAGAACAAGAGGTTGGAAAGGCTTTAGATTTTGGAATTTCAATTTTCACACCCTATCTTAAATAGACTGAATGACCTCCTTAAATACTTCTCTACGCCGTACTAGCCATTAGCATTCTTTAGAGGAATTTCTTCCAATCAATCCGTTGGATAGAATCGATTATGGAAATCTTGTAGCCGTTTGAAGATTGAGATGAAAATCCGTTGATTCTAGTTGAGGAATCAGTTTGAGATTCCCTCTCAAACACGTGATACTCAAATAGGATGCTTGACTCGCATGAATCCTTCCTAGTCCAATGGATGGGCTTGCCCGAACTATGGTTGCTGCACCTCCATTGGGCTAGGTTTGTTCTCCATGGCTTTGATTCTTAGGCCATAGCATTTTGAGTCAGCCCATAGAGCCACAGGGCATATGGTACTTGGACAAGCAGCCACTAGATGGACTGGCTTGCAATGAATTGGCCCAAAGTAGGCTAGCCCATGATGGGCTACCCTTGATTTGGCAAAGCCTAGAAAGGGAGCCATTGGATCAACTGAGTCTGGACATGGCTCGACTAGGCCTGGACTTGTTGCTCCTAATTCACGACATCTTCAATGGGTAGGTTCTATTCTGATGAAGTTTCTTGTAGGATTAACTCCTTTGGAATTCATTTCTCAGAGGTTGATGAATGATCTTTTGGCATGTTATCAATAAGAAAAAGGTATATGGTATTGTTAAAAATTTCTTTGGATTGGAATGTATCCAAATACCGATTTCTACACTAGTGTTAACCTTATTTTGCAGGTTAGTGTCTTTTTCTGCAACAATGAAGGATCAAAGGGAATCCGGAGGGCAATCAAAAAGGTGCTAAAGCTAGGCCTAAAAACAAAGGCTCCAGTACCATGACACAAGTCCAAAGATAGGGTGTAGAATAAGCTTGTATTCTATACAGTTCATTCATTATATTCTCAATGTATAATGTCCAATATATAGTGCAAAATGTAAAATGTCCAATATATAGTACAAAATGTAAGTAATAAAAGGAAATAATATTTCCTAAGAGAATAAAAAGAATTCTATTCCTAGATTGATTCATCAATCAATTACAATCTCGGATTGATTCAAAGTATTGCCGGACAAGTTTGACATATTTGAAGCATATCTTCGGACACCAATCTCTGCACTCAACAATTCAAGATTGGAGAAAAGGGGACAACTACCGTTTCAAAGAACAATTAAGAAACGGTGCCTCTTGCCACCCATTTGTCAGCCTTCCTCTTCTTGTTCTCCGTTGGCCTTTGCCGCCTTCTCGGCTTCTACTCGCTCTACTTCAAGAACCCATCCTCATACAGACTCAAGCCATGATGATTCTTGGATTGGAAATAAAAGAACCTCGATCTTAGAGAGAATCAGTTTTTTTCTACTCGATTCTTGGCATGAAGCGTTGTAGTTTTAGTCTCATTGTCCACTTTGGACTTGAATTTATTTTTAAAAAGCCATGTTGGATATAAAGTATTATTAAAAAAAACCAAGTAGGACAAATTATCGAAATAGGCATTCAAAATGAATAATTTTACATTGATGTGGTATTCAAGTGATTGAAAAAAATTGTAACTTTCGAATAAGCGCCGTACAAAAGTATTATGGTGTCTTTATATCAAATAAACTATATGATGACCAATATTGTTGGGAAAACAAAATATAACATTGAAATTCAGCATACCTAAAAGGACGGGGGCATCAGGTGTACTTTTCAGCATTCCTAAAGGGACGGAATTTGAATTCAAGTAATAGTACCACGACAAGTTTTATAACTTTCCCTTTCCTTACAAGGGAAAAAGTCACATAAAAAAAAAAAAAAAAAAAACTTTAAATTTTGTCCATTGTGATACATTTACCTTAAATTACTTTTTGCGACACCAAAAATTTCAAACTTATACTTATGTGACAAATTTACCAAAACTTTTTTTGTCGTAATACAAAAAAACCCCTCAACTTATATATATGTGAGATATTTACTCTAAACTTTTTTCATAACACCAAAGTTCCCAAACTTTTTTCTATGATACCAAATTTTTATGGTACATATGTCACATGAATACAAGTTTTGGATTTTTTATGTCACCAAAAGAAGTTTGGAGTAAAAAAAAAAAGTTTTGAGTAAATGTATTACACCATACAAATTTGAAGTAAATGTGTCACAAATGCACAAGTTTGGAATTTTTTGTATCATAAAAAATAGTTTAGGGTAAATGGATCATGATAAATATAATTAGGATTTTTAGTAGCTTTCACCCCATATACAAGTAGAATACATAGAAAACAATCAAAATCAACAAATTTGAAATAGTAAAATCACGTTGTCAAAATCCTAGAGATTTGAAATTTTAATTCTCATTCAATCAATGAAAAGTTGTTTAGAAAACGCAAGTACACATTTAATAGCAAATGTCGGACATTTAGAGATTCAATTTGAGATTCAATGGCGGAAGTTAGGGCTTCATGTTATCTAGACTTTTTCCCCTCTTTATACGATGATTGAGTTTTATTTTTAATTAGGGAAAGGTGCCATAACTTTCATCAAATTTTTTTTTATCAGATCACTTGTGTATCACATTAGAGAAAAATTCATCTCTTAAGTATCTCCGGTGATAAATTTTGACAAATAATCATGTGCGAGTTTTTTTTAGTAAAATGTTAATTCCTCTTTGGCTTTCTTATATATAAATTAACGAGTCCAATGTGGACAACGAGGTGGCCATTCATGACAAAATAACACCGCCCCATTCAAAGTTAATTTCTCTTTCAAAATAAACAAATCTTCTCTGTATCTATCGATATGTGTGTTGACTTGGTCTCTCTCTCTCTCTCCTTGTTTGCACTCGGTCGCTCGTGCAATATCTCTCTCACATAATTGGACTAGTATACTTTTAAAATTTTTGGCAATTTGTTAATATAGTCACTTCCGCCAATTTTAGCTAAAAAAATCCCTAACATGAAGACTAAACATCCTACATGACCCACTCCGAAAATGATGTGGATGAGTTTTCAATTTTAATAAATTTTCAGAATTTTTCTTTTTTCGTTTTTCTATTTTTTTATTCAATTTCCCTTCACTGGTCATGCGACATTCAAATTCAAGTTCAAACAACTCATAATTAAAATGTTAATTCAACAATGAGTGTATTGCTAGTAAAACATAAAAACTTGTGTAATTTTTTTATCAAAATTATTAAAAAACCTCGAACTATGCCCATTATGACATAAATACTCTGAATTTGAATGAAACTAAAATACTGACCAAAAAAAAGTTGGGGTTATTCGTGTTACAATTCATAAGTCTTGGATTTTTTGTGACATAAAAAAAAAGTTTTATTGCAATGGGTATAATTTGGAATTTCTTTGTGTATTTTTTTTTTTAAATTTTATCTTTTGGTAATTGGGAAAGCAGAGATATTGTTTTATGTAATTTTTCGGATTTGGCCTTTATTTCCTGCCAACGTCCAGCACTTGCTTGCACTTTAATTTTAGAATCTTAAAACGATCAATGCCGATCTCGAGACCTCACTGCAGTTCGGTGGTCGAGAAAGGAAGATGGAGTACACAATGGTGGGCGCCTTTGGTCACCCGAGCTTGATTCCAGGACGAGTCTCTCTGAGAAGAAAGAAGTCTTCACGTCTTCCCACCGGTGCCACCGCCACTTACAACTTGAGCTCTGCCTCTCGCAGAATCAAGGCTGTGGACACAAACTCCCAGGACTTGAATGTCCACTTGGAGGCAAGTAATCTCTCCGGTATTGTGTGTGCCCGTTTATACTTATATTGCGGCCTGTTGAATGCTAACCGGCCTCTTAAACGTGGGCTCGTGGTTATTTCTTTCTGGGTTTTTGGTGGAAACTGATTTGGCTTATTGCTCCTTCAACTCGATACTTGGTAATATTGGAGCAATCTGCTTGTTTTGATGGAAGTTTGACATTCACTGATGGAAACACTGAGTTGGTTTTGCAATGATTGCGTATGATGGGCAGTTCGAACAGGAAGTGTGGTGATTGGTCTGAGAATAGTGAACTATCGTCACATGGAATATGGTAAGGAGCAAATTAGCCAGAAAAATTTAGCTCCAAGGAAACGTAGATTACCGCCAGTTGTTGGTCAAAGGGAGGTGTAATCTTCTACTCAAATTCAATGGGGAAAACAATGTGCAGAACTAACTGTAATAGATGCTGTAAGGTCTTGTTTGCTGCAAAAGATGCTGACCCGTTATAAAAATAAAAAATAAAAAAATTGAATTTGTTGTTTAATGCAGGCACGAGCTGAAAGTGTGGTGGATACTATCAATCCTGTGTTGAAAGACTTGGTGTGGCCTTCCCCTAGTGATGAAACTCCATTTTGGAAGAAAGAATTCCCTACTTGGGATGTCAGCGTTGAGCTTCCAGCTGATGTGGAGAAGGATTCCGATCTCATGCACATCATCCATGTTACTGCTGAGATGGCTCCTATAGCCAAAGTTGGAGGTCTCGGTGATGTTGTAACTGGACTTGCTCGCGCATGCCTGGCACGTGGTCACACAGTTGATGTCATGCTTCCTTTCTACGAATGCATCGAGAAGCAACACATTATCAATCTCACATTAATAACTACATATAATTCGTTCCATGATGGAAATTGGATACTGACTAATGCATATCGTGGGGAAGTTTCTGGCATTCCCGTCATATTTGTTGAACCGTCTAATCAATTCTTTAAAGGGAAATATGTCTATGGGGGTTCATACAATGAGCTGGAAGCATATATATTCTTCAGCCGTGCTTGCCTTGAGTGGATGCAGGTATGTCACTATGAGATTGTTTTCCAAGTTCTTTTGTTATTATCTATGCATAACTTTCAGTAGTGGGAGAGTTTTATCTGCACTTTATTAAGATAGGAATAACTAACTAGTCAGCCTGGCTCATCGTGTGTGGTATAGTGGAGAATTTACATTTATGAATCACATATAAATGCCACAATTGCAAGCTTACAGCCGCTGGTCAAATTATCTTTCATTTCTACAAAATGATAGATGAGCTACATGTATAGTGTCCAGTGCATAACATGTCTGTGTGTTTGTGAGTACCCAAGTCCAACATGGAGAGTGATGGAGGTTTCCACGCACTATATAAATTGAGATGGACCACCAAATTTCCAATTTGGGTTCTTGGGGCTTGGACCTTGTGGTTGTGGTCTTGGGGCTGTGGTTGTTGCAAATGGCATCAGAATAATGGGTCCTTGCAGTGTGGATGCCATGGAAACCATTCTTACCTTATCCACCATGTCCTGTAGTGTGTGGCTTCTGATGAAGCCAGCTAATGAGTTAATACCATTATCATATGGGTTCCCGCTCTTGGTGGTGTATGTCATGCATTAGCTGGCGTGCTGATGTTAATGGAAACCTCACTTTGGGGGAATGACAATCTTGAGAGTTTCTTTTGGAGGATTTTTAATGCAGTAGGTCTTGCCTTGGTTTGTTATAAAATCATTGCTACAATTGTACGATGAGCTGTACATCAGCATGTTTTGGATTATTTTTGAGAATGGAGCAATGCAGGAGTTTCATTACCTATGTATTTATCTATTAAAGCTTCAAAGGAGTTTGTTAGTTAAGCCAGTACCAATTTTTTCCCCTGGCCGACAACAATGTTTGGATCTTGCTACTTGTGTTGGCTGTTGGCATTGCAGTATCCATCTTCAGCAATATATCTGAATCACGGCAGGTGACTGGAGTGCAGCCTGATATCATTCATGTCCACGAGTGGCAAACAAGTGCTTTGCCACTTCTTTACTGGGATATGTACCATCATCTCTCACTTAAGGTACGTTCTCTGCTATTCTACTTGGCTGAACTGGAGTTGGATTGAAGATATGTCTGCTATCTTGCTATATAGCATAGCAGTTGGTGGCTTTTGTCTTCAAGTGGTTCTTTCTTCTTGTTTACATTCATAACAGATGTACATTACAGATTATTGAGTTTAATTGACACAGAATTTTTTATGTCCAGAGACCAAGAATAACATTGACAATCCACAATATGGAGCATTATGGTGAATGCAGGTTGGTTAAAACTGTTTTCTGCATTGTACTCGAGTTAAAGATAATTTCTGCATTATGATGATTACCTGACAATTATTAACAAGGCTTTGAGTAAGATTTTAGTTATGCACCCTTCATGAGTCTGTTAATAGATCTGTAGATATGATCTGATTGTTGGATCTTTGATTTATATTTTTGCTGACGTTAGATATTCCAGTCAATTGAAGTTCTGTAAATAATTCAGAATATTTCATAGTCTCCACTTGATTCATAATTGGACTCATGGTCCGGTTAGCTTCTCTGCCGGCTGACCAGCCTTTATCAATTTTAGAAAGAAAATATTCAGTCATAGGAACCAAGGGTGCGCCAAGTCAACCCATGTGCAGAAGTCACTTACTAGATGAGATTCATCTAGGGCAGTTTCTACGTTATTGAATATAGTGTGAATAAACCCGATAAATATCTGTCATTTAATAAGTGAAACTTTATAATCTTCCCTTTTAAGGCTTTGTGTGTCTGTGTGGATACTCACACTGTGATAAAAGTTGTCAATAGGTAATATTAAGTGCTCTGGAGCAACACTAGTACGAAATATTATGACTTTTAGGCATTCATTAGGCTGAAGCTTCTAGTTGCCGAACAACTATGGGCTTGGAAAGAAAATTGCTTTGTCAATAACTCTGAGGAAAGATTATTAGATGCTGTTATCCTTCCATCAATGTTTTTTGGGATAGAACAACAGCCTTTGATGTTAACAACAAATAAATGGTTACAAATTTTGAGTTTTTGTATTACTGTAAAACCAAAATTTTAATTTGGATGATTTGTTTGTATTTGTCTTAGTGTAACTCTTGTGCAGGGGTGGTTCCCCCTTCATGCCTTTCTCACATAAAATCTCCTTTTGCTTTGAAAAATAGATCTACTAAATTTCTACCTCACCAAAACATCTATCCAGTGCTTACCAAAGGAAAGTTTTTGCCACGGGCACACAAAATTGATTTTGATACTTATTTGTAGCCTCCCAAGGATTTGTTAATGATAATCTTAAAGGAATTGAAATCAGTAAAAGAACACTTTCTTGGTTTGGATTTCTATTTTCCTTGCAAATTCTTATACCATCAAATCCCTGGCTGAAAAGAAGGAAAAATTGAATTTCTTTTCATAATAGATGTCCTTCACACTGAACTGAAGAATGGACTCAAAATAAAAAAAAATAAAAAAGGAGGAGATGAGACTCAAAGAGGCATCACTTTCTTAGTGGGCAAAATTTCATGTCATTCCGTAAATAGAGTAGAGTTTCCATTGACCAAGATCAATCATATCATTTATGAAGAAAATAGATCAATATTTTAGTGAGATGGAAACTCAGAATGCTTTGGATGGAAATGAGGGAATGTATTCATTACGTGGTTTCAATTTTGGATTTTTCTGTTCAAATTATAGAGCTAAATGATATAAGGAATGGCAGTTCTTGACTTGATGAACTAGGTATAGGATTGAATTAGTTGCCTAGGCTCCTTCAAGCTCGAGAATTTAGCTTAATTGTCTTCACATTTCGAAAAAAATGCTAATAGTTCCTTCCTTTCTCTGTATGTGATTACAATCTGGCTCGATGCCACCGTGTTAAATTGGCAGACAAGAGCAGCTCAGTAAATGTGGTCTTGATGGTGCAATTTATGCAACAACTGATAGGGTAAGCTTTAAGTGCATTACATAAGCTAATGTTATATGGTCATGGCTGACCTCTAATTATGCGTACCATACATCAGTATCCCGTGTGGCTACTTTAAATGCTCACTTACATTAATCCTTTCAGTTTGAACATCTGTGAAAGGATTATTTTATGTTATTGCTTCCAAGTGGAATGTAGAGTCATGTTGATCTACCATAGAATTGTTGAGAACATCAGTAGATAAATTTATCAGTCAGATTCATAAGGTTCATGAGTTCTGACTTAGCAGTGCTAAGGTGGCCGAAATATATGAGGATTTAGAGATCAGATTCTTTTGGAACTGAGTTTGACGACATACAAAAATTGGATGAAGGAAAGTGTCCTGGCAGATTCACTGGCTCTGAATATGGATTACTGAGGCTAGATTTGGAAAAGATGAGGAAAGAGCCATAGATTGTACTCATGTTTACAGTCTTAGCCAACATAAATAGACTCTGCATACCAGTCCAGGTAATTGACCCATTCTGCCATTATTTGAACTTTAGCTATGACTTTACCTCCTTAATTGAGGAGCAAAGGGCATTTCTACCAGCAATCAACTGTATAAATAAATTTAAAAATGTAACTGAACAAGTTATATCTACCATTGCTATAGCAAGCTAGTGTTGGAAGTCACTCATAAAACCCATCGACAATATCCTAGATTGAGGTCTGATAAGGACTTAATTTTAAATTTCACATATAGCTCTGGATTCTTTTTTTTTTTTTTTTTTTTCAATGATGTAGAAGCCCGCCTAAGTGGGCAAACCCAGGGCCATGAAGTACCTCACTAATCTCCAGGATCAGATAAGATGCGGATCAAAGCATCAATCACTTCATTTTGAAAGGAGAATCCACTAATGAAAGGCACTTATTATGCTGCTTCCTTGTACAACATGTCTTAGCTTCATTGTTGCTTGTCATGAATTAAATATGACTCCCACATGGGATATAATCTTTGGTCGCATGGTTCCTATATCTGCCAAACTTTGATTCATCCTTATTTAGTAGCTGTCATCAGGAATTGAGCTTCTACTGTAGAAACAAATGTCTACCTATTTGCAAAGGATGTTGAAAATGGTGTCACTTGGATCAAGATTTCTAGGCAGAAAGGATTGAAGAGCAATAATTTGGTTCTTTTTTTTTTCCTGATCAGTATATTCTTTTTTACTATACTTTCATCACTTCTTTGCAGCTAAGTAGTTGTGTGAGCATGGATTTAGAGACACCAAGCTTCATCTGACTTAGTTCTAAGAGAAATGTGAAAACTTTCCATATATCCAATATCATTGAAATCCTGGGTGGATTTCCTGGAATTTTTGTTGTAGTCAAAGCTAGTTGCTTATTTTACAAAAATGATGAGAATTTTTTTCACATAATGTTGGTTAAATGTCTCCTTCAAAAAATAATCTTCATCAGGTCAGAGTCTTCATCCTTTTTAGTTTTCAATCACCATTTATTTCCCCTTAATTGTTAGGTTTTTGTACTTCATGATCAAAATCATTTGTCTCTTTCTTACCATCATGGCAGGCAGTAGATGATCGAACAATTGGTCATAATCCTGAGAGATTGAGTTTGCTGAAAGGAGGAATTGTTTACAGTAATGCAGTTGTGTAAGTTATCCTGATTGGGGGAGTTACTTAAATTTTATGCATCTATCTATAGAAGCCTTCAGAAAATATTCGGGAAATGGCCTAAGCCCATCATTACATCCAACTGCATTTTCGTGGAGACAGTTTGCGCTTGAGGCCTTAACCAATCATTTACAGATTACTCTCAAGTTCCTTCTGCTAGAGTCCCATTTGGGAAGTTAACTTTTTTAAGTTCTTCTTCAAAGAAATTATTACATTTAATTTACTGAAAACTCTATTGATATATATGTGTCAAATTTCTTTTGGCATCACTGCTATAGTTGACTTTTCAGAATCTTAGTTCAGAAATATACCGAGTTCAAACAAGTGCCTATCTTAGGTATTCATGGAACCAAACAAGAATCTCTGGTGCTTGAGTGTGTGCTTGAGCATATGGCTTGGTTTTACAGCTTTGAGAGTTGACTAGTCCTCTGGAGTTGTTTTGAACTCTTTCTTTAATGTTTGCCTATGTTGCTCAAAACAACCAGCCACTGAAGCCTCATCATCCTAATAAAGTAAGAAAAGCAAAGTTCTGATGGAAGTTCCCTGAAGACATAAATTCTTTCCTGCGGCCCCACTTAACACTTTATTTATGTGCCTGAGCCTTACCATCTTTGACAGGTGTATGAACTATCCTGGAAATATATGGTGATGTTTTTGAGAGACATACCTTCCACTCTTGATGTCAAAAGCTAAGTTTTATTGGAATTATGACAGTGCCCTCAAGGGGTTGTGGATTATTGCTTTTGTTGTTGCACCCTGTTCATAAAGCCCTTCTCTGTCCTAATCCTACTCACAAGATCATGTGTCGCTTGTCCTCCTGTCTTTTGGAAGAAGTTGGTTATTCTGTCTTCCCCTGAACCACAAAACCGTTGGTTTTTGCATCCAAGAAATTACCTCCTGGTAATACCCTTGGTCCGTTTTCTTGCCATTCGCTCTTCTAAGGAAGCACTTATCTATTTTATGTCATTCAGATATTTAATCTCTTTCACAAAAGAAAACTTCCAAATCCTCATGTATCCCATTCCATTTCCTTTTGAGCCTTTTCAAGAGCTCCAAACTGTATGTGGACTTGACGCTAACCCCTAATTGAAAGAAAAATGTTTTTAAAACTGACACATCAAGGGACATACGAATTCACTCTCTTCAATCCTTTTCAGCTCCCAACCTTTCAGAACTGTAACATTTAGGATCCAACAGTTTGGAAGAGTGATGCATCAATTTTTGTATCCATTCCTTGATTGTTTGTGGAACCATTTAAAGTTGAACTGCCTCAAGAAGACTGTGTTAGAGTAACTGAAAAATAAATCATGCCATTCATCTGACAGCTTAAGCTTTTAGAATAGTTGGCAGTCATCTCACAAAATCTCACATGGTATCAAAGTAAGAGGTCCCGAGTTCAAATTTTTCCTGGCCTTGTTTGTCTCCCAATTATATGTTTCCACACTTTAGGCTTAGCTAAAGTCCAGCCTACGCATGAGGGGAAGTATTAGAGTAATTAAATATTAAAGCACGCATTTCATGTAACAGCTTAAGCTTTTAGAACAGCTGGCAGTGATCCCTTAAGATCTCACACACTCCAAACTGGGATGCTCACGAATGTTGCTCATCAGCCTTCTTTTTAGCTGGATCTTAGAGATTGCTCTTTAGGCCTCATAAAGTATTCAATATCATTGTTGCATTTGGTAACTTGTAACTTTTTTCCTTATTAGAGCTATGGCAAATCATGATTTGTTTTGTTGTTGCACTTTCAGAAGTTCTGTGTGATGCTATTTACAGAATGAAAATATTAGAACATGTAATGTCTCAGAAATACGCTATGCAAGAGATGTGAGCTAAAATGAATTGGTGGATAGGATTTCAATTTCATGATTGCTGATACACGTTACTTCATTCATAGAACTTCATAAATATCTTATACTTAACAATTCACTCTTTTTGATTTTCAGGACAGTCTCCCCAACATATCTCAAGGAAACACTTTGCTCAGGATGGCTTTCTAGCACATTGATAAGAAACCGAGATAAGTAAGGATCTGGCACTATAGTGAGTATTCTTTTTCTAGTTCAGCTATGCTTTTAGTCTCACCATTCAAATGCTCTGTCTGGGCTTATTTTATTAGTTCTGAAGTATTGATTAGTGTAGTCACCATCAACCTTCTCTCTTACTCAGATCCATGTGACAGTGGGAAGTCTGATATGTTGTCATACATTATTGTGGAATTGAGTGCTAATTATAATGAAGTGCATCTTTTCACTTTTGTTTTTCATCTTTTTACATGCTTCAGAGTCCTACATGCACATTAACTTTTTGTATGCTGAAAGACTTCTTAGGGCTTTTAGTTCAAGTCAAATGCTAGTTTCTTCAAGTTTTTTGGGCCAAAAAAATCTGTAGGAATTTATTTGCGTGATATTCTTTGATCTTTTGGAGAATCTCTTAGTTATCATTTGAACTTTGTCATGTTGTGATATCTTTATAATGCCTTATTTTTGGAGACTGTTGCAGCATAATTTTATGGTTACTGTGTTATCCCTATGTATTTGCTTAAATGAACAAGAAGTTGTGGATGAGTGAAATCAGCAATGCCTTGGTTTGCTTTAGAGATCAAATGATCAAGTCATGTTCTCAAAGTTAGCAAATGCAAGCTTCAGCATATAGATGTGCCTTCAGTTTTGTGCTTGTGGAGGGGGATACTATTGAGCAATTTTGTTTAAGTAGCATCAGAGAAGCAGTCACTGAGAAGAAGCTACTGATTCTACTAAAAAATTATATTTATTTCTGACCATAAATGACCATTGCTTGATTAGCCTCTAAAATCTCTCCAAATGTAGTTGAACCCTTGACGTAATCATGGATTAAATTCATGTCAAAGATGGAAAGAACTGTCCACATTTTTAGGGATTACTTGTGTATGGGGGAAGTGATTGCGGGCTTAGAGCTAACTAGATGTGTTTTGGTAGCTAAAATGGCTAATGTTTATTGATGCGAACAAGCTTCAGGGAACAATGACTGCCTATTTTCATTAATTTGAGTCAGCAACTCTGAGCAAATAAACTTATCCAGTACTGCCGATGTTTTTCAAATCCAAGTCTATATCCATAGTGCATTTAAGTGGATCGGCTTCACCATACAAGCAACAGTCCTACCAGCTAAACAAGAAATTCCCTGCCTCAACTAGCGATTGAAGTGGAGATGCGATAAAGAAAAAAATGCTTGGACAATTGAAACAGGTCTATGATACTATGTCAGAATGTCTAAGCCAAAAGCTTAAGCTATTAGAGGTGGCGGAGCTTAACATGCATGAAAGGCCTAGACAAACTCCATATACAAGTGAAGCTGGATTCTATATATCTATTCTTTTAGTGAGTAGGGACTTGCAGCTCTTCCTATTCTAGGGCTGTGAACCCTCGTTTTTTGGGGAACCATATGGTGGAGCTTTCAAGTTCCAGCTCTGACTTATTACCTTAAGCTCATGAAAGAACTTGAGAAAAATTCTGTATAATCCTTGCTTTCTGCAATGCACTTTTACAGTACTACTTCTGTAAACTCTGCTAGGCATCTTTCTGCCAAGCTGAAAAGACAGTTGAAAGTATTGATCCTTCATGCTATGTTTGGGAAATAAGGGTAAATGGAGATGAAGAAAATTCGGGTCGAAAGTTTTGAAAAATTCTTAATTTTTGTGAGTAGGGAGAGGGAAGGGAAAATTTCAATTAATGGACATTTTTCTCATTTTCCTCCCCACCTTGGTTCCAAACGCAGCCTCAGGGAAAATGTTCAATTCCTAGGTCATACCAGGGCAGACATATAAGCTGACTTTAACAATTGAATCTTTTTGTGCCCTTCCAGCGTTGAACTACTTATGGTTTTTTCACATGAAAGTGTGAGTCTGGAGAGAAACAGACTCACACTTGATGTATAGAAATCCATGCTCCGTTGACATAAATCTTTTACATTTCTGCTTTTGTTATCATGCATTGTCTGTCTTTACCGTTAGAGAAAAATACTTTTATTTGGTTCTTATATGCTGCATAGAAGCTGGTCTGTTGCATCTAATAATGCCAACTGAATTTCTCAGGTACTTTGGCATACTGAACGGGATAGACCCTGCAATCTGGAATCCTGCCACTGATATCTTCTTGCCTGTTAAATTTAATGGTGATGCTCTACCCTTTCCCCAAGGTTATCATTAATTTGCAGCATCCTCCAGCCACATCTACCGAGTGTTTTTCTTAATTTTTTGCAACTGTTATTTTTAAGGAAATCTAGAAAGTGTGCAGCCAGCGAGCCAAAACTATGATTATGATGTTTTTATACCACTTGCTTTTCAGCACAAGATTCTTATAGTTCTAGTTTGGTCTTTCTCTTGGATTAAGTGGGAGAAAATGTGGAGGTGAACTAAACAGAAAAGGGTCCCTTAATCATGTTCCAGAGTTAAAGTTCATAACTTCACTGTAGGACACTGATTTTTTACTGGGTCATATAAACAGGCTAATTGGCCTTCTCTTTTGGATTGAACTTAATCTGTGTGGTGGTATCAAATGGAATCTGACTCTAACTCTACCATAACATCAAGTACTTTGGTCATGCCATGCATTTCAAGAGTGGAGATTGCTGGGCAAGAGCATGCATCTGGCGAATGTCTGATCCTACCAAGAGTCTAACCAGATGAAATAGGCAGCATGATAATGGAGACCTCCATCAATTTGGGTGGACAAGAGTGTCAGCATCTACTTCCTGAGATGACTATTGTCTTCCGCTAGAAAGCATGGTGGTAAACCTACCTAATACTATGGTTTTTTCAGATGACCAGGAGCAAAACTAGAGGGTCTTCTTTTTTGGGTTTTTTATTTTTTATTTTTTATTTTTATTGGGGGTGGGGTGGAAGAGAGAAAAAGAGAGGGGGAGGTGATATGACTTCTCCTTTTGACACAAGTTTTTAGCAGTCATAAGCTAGATAAGAAGCTTATAATTTTGGCCCCCCAACTTATAGATAGTCTACCTAGCTTTTTGCATTTATTAAATAATTAAGGGGTTTCAAATCATTCTCAATAGACCTATCTTGAGGTTTTTGAACATGTGAACTGGTCAATATTAGAATTATTTACTATATGCTATAGCCAAATGTGTTAAAAGTCTAATCCCAATATTACCACCTTAACAAAAGCTATAGATGAAACATAAATTTAAAAGCCAGAAACACCATGAAATACTTCCCTTAAGTCTATGCCACTATTTGTGCTAACTGCTGGTGTAATATGTCCTAGTTCACTATTGAACATCTTCATCAATTAGTCATATAGTTGCAAGAGAAAGAGCAGCAGTTATATAGAGGGGTAGGTTTACAATTGTGTGAACATGGCAATGAAATAGATAAAAATTCTAATACACCTGGAGAGGACTCTTTTAGTGAGATTCGATTTAATCTCTGTCCAGTTGTTTCACCATCCTACGGTGTGGGAACCTTTTTGTCAAGTTTGACTCTTGAGAACTTAAAATTGCCTAAAATTATAGCATAATCTGCCTCAGTGAAATGAGTATGTACAGAGTGTTATATTTACTTAAAATGAGACACCTGTGATCCCCATGTCATTTCACCTTTCTCATTGCCTAATCAGCATTTTCCAAGAAGATCAAAGACAAAGCCTTCACAACCTTCCCAACCTAAGCAATATGGAATGTAGCGTATACATGTATCTAATTGTCCCTTTATTCATGAGGAAATGCTAAAATAGCACAGATGTGACATGTTTACCCTCTTCTTCTTCTTCTTCTTTTGCCTCTGCATTCACAAAGAAGTGTCTCACAAAATACCTGTATTGTCACAATCTACTTTTTAGCTGTTATAGCTCTGCACTAAGCATTTGAATTTGTCTTGTTCAAAAGCAATGGTTAGCTTTGATTGTCGATATTCACTGGCAAGATGGATTAATCAAACATGCTTGCAAATTATTCAATTTGCATGAGATTAACTGAGGCATGGGTATGTGAAATATTCTGTTTTAACAGCAAGAAGGAAAGTTTACAATGCTTATTGCGTGAATAGTTCTGTATTTATGGAAGAAGGATAAGGACCCAATTGGGGAGAATGAACTGACATAACCCTTAACGGATGAAGATGTAAAAGTTATTCCAGAGATTTTTCTGCTGCCAATATGCAAAGCAAAAGTTCCATCTGATGCTGGTAGTCTCAATTAGTCTGATGAGGCAATCTGTACAGTGATTAGACGAAATAAACATGATGGATTGAGCTTGTTTAAAAATGCCAATCTCCTGGGATATTCTTCTGGATGCTACAATTTGGGAGCTCATTCTGTAAATTAATGCTCAAAAGAAGGGTTACACAGTACTGACATGTCATTGAATTAGTGACGAAATAAACACGATTTATTGAGCTTGTTTAAAAATGACAATCTCCTTGGATATTCTTGTGGATGCTACAATTTCAGAGCTCATTCTGTAAATTAATGCTCAAAAGAAGGGTTACACAGTACTGACATTTCATTGAATTAGTTACTGTACTTGCAACGTGAGTCACCTTAATTGTGTGAGAGAGGAATCATTTGATCTTCCTCAAGAGGTGGTCAACATGAAAGGTGACTGCATAGTTGCTATACCATTCTTAGGAAAGAAAATGGATCAAAATCAAAGTATACCTTAAGTTTTTGTGAACTTGGGTTGAGTGGATTTCAATGCTAATGAGTAAGCTAATAAGTACTGCTGACTCTCTCTCTCTCTCTCTCTCGCCCCCCCCCCTTTTTCTCTCTCTCCCCCTGTTTTTCCCAGCTCAAAAACTAGAAGGCAAAAAATTCTGCAAAAACTATGTCCAAAAGGGGCTTGGCTTGCCTGTAGAGAGCGCAGGCATAGTGGAGGGCAAAGATGTGGTTAATGGAACCCAGCAGAAGGTGCCCTTGGTTGTCTGTATTACTAGATTGGTTGCTCAAAAGGGGCTTCATTTGATCATTCATGCAATTAAGCACATCGAGGAACTCGTACGTTTTCCATTCTCTCTCTCTCTCTCTCTCTCACTGATGCACATTGGAAGGCAATTGAAGAGGGAATGTCAGGACAGTTGCAGTCACTGAACTAATACATGGTTTAGCAATATGTATGTTTCTGTGCATCTTTTCTTAGATCAAAATATACTCTCTAAATGCCGGATGGTTAGACACCTATGAATATGGTATTAAAAGACATAGGTTATGATTTTTCTGAATACTCCACGATTCAGCAATTACATCAGGTTGTCAGCTTGTTGAGTTAAATTCCGCTAAATTGGAGTCACTCCTTAAATGTAACTCTAGATTTGAAGTCAAATCAGTGGCACTTTAGCTTGACCTAGCTGTCTGGGAACTCTTTTCCCGAAGACTAGCTTTATATTTTTTAGAACTTGAATGAGCAATCTTCTGTCATCACTTTGACTTCTTTGTTTTTTATAATATTTCAAGTAATTTCTAGACCACATCTATTTCCCTTGCAAAGAAGGTTGGTTGTTAGGATCTTTTGAAGTATTCAAGGATTGGATAATTAGGATCAGATCCGTTGTTGTACGTTCTACCAATTTAGAAATCGAGGCCTAAGTTTTAAAATGTTAGCTTTGTCTCATGGTATTACTTCCCTATCAATTATTTATCACAAAAAATAGGGAAAGAAACTCTATAAAATATCAGAAACCATAGAGACTACAGAAGAACTTGTAGAACACAACATTAACGATAAAAAAGCTTGCACATACGTGCGAGTGTCATGCCTTGCTTGATGAGAAGTGCCCAATTTTTAAAGAAAAAATGGAGCCTAGAAGTGCAGTGCAAGCTAGCTGTCTAGGATTTCCCACAGGCCCTCCAACGTAAAGATAGGCATCTTCCTGTTCCCTATACTATCCGGTCATAATGGAACCTTTTGTACATTATCTAAAATTCTTACATAATCTAGCATTCATTGTGGGATTGTAGACAGTCGGCTACTTCTTAAACTTTTATTCTCTGTTAGATATTCCTGTCAACGCAATATATGATTCATGGAAGCCCTAATCAGCTCTAGAAAATCGAAGTTCAATTAGCTTTGCCATGCCAGAACTTTGGTTATAAGTTAACAGTTGATCATGCTTGCATCACATTCTGGTTTCACAATGCCAATTCAAATTAGTAGAGCAATTTAGAAACTGCAAGTAATGCTCTCTGTTCTGGTTGCACCCCTTACCAATTATATCACAATATTTAACTATCGTTTGTCAAATCCCATCATTGACCATGTTTTCCTGCAAAAGAATAAGTAATACTTCAGCATACTTTGAGCTCATTTCCTATTTTCGAGGGAAAAAATAGCAGTTAACAAGGCCAGAGTCATTTTGAGCAAACATTTATCTACTTAAGTTTGCAAACAGCAGATTTTATGCTGTCATTCTAGTTTCATGTATGATTTATCTGCTTAGCACATTTCTTGACTATTTTTTATCAGTAATAATGCTGTAGTGCCTTGACAAGTTTTTCTTGCTCTGTGAACTTCCAGGGTGGACAGATGGTTGTATTAGGAAAAGCTCCTGATGATCGGGTAGAAAGAGAGTTCAAAGATCTTGCAGACTTGGTAAACAGTCTTGTGGTTTATAATTTTATACTCTGTTGTTGAATTTAGAAGGATCTTGTCAATGATTGCCTCTGAGCACTTAACAAATTCCAGATTAGAATTACCAGAACTTGTCATCTCTCTTTACTGTGTGAACCAAGTCATTTCTTGATATTAAGTATCAGCCTTGTTCTCTTTCCATTATATAGTTTTCCAGAGATTATCACTTGCTATTTTTCCGTAGAAGATTCAGTGAGATGTTATTGATCCGTCATTAGCAAATCATTGGACAGTTTATGGTCAAGGTGAACAGCATTTGATGGCATTGTCAATGGCAATTTTACCATGTTCAGTTGTAGCTTCTTTGTAACCTGTGCTAAACCTGCTGTCAGAATGGACAGATGGACAAAAACTTCTATTTTGTCCCTTCAGTGCTCTTTTATCTTAGGGCCTGCTAAAGAGTTAAATACTTGCAATGAGTCATGAGGCTTTTGGCTAAATTAGTTGGTCCTCACTCCTTCGACACAATAAAACTTTAGGGAGATTTTTCATTGATTTATTAAGACCGCTGCATAAGTTCAAGTGAATTACTGAGCAAGTGTGCATTTGCAAATCAGTTGTGCCTATTAGCAATTCTCTCTTTGTCACAAGAGCTAGAGTTCTTTCCTGTTTAAGGAATTTGTTTTTATATTTTCTAAAAGATGGCTTTCAGTACGTGTCTTTGCTCTATAATTTTATTTTATTTTTGGGTCAAACTATAATTTTTGTTTATTGGTGCCATTTTTTCAATCTAGTCTACATTGTCTTATGCTATGGTTGCATAGGCAACTGTGTCGATTTTTCAACTTCACCTGGTTGCATGTGCTTTGCAGAAATTACTCAAAAAAAGTTCTCTCTCCTTAAGAAAAATCCCACAACATAGTAAATGAAACTTGAGTAGCATATGGGAAACATCATCTTCCTTGCCCTTTGGTAGGGGCTACAGGTTGGCTGAATTTTTGCTACTCTAGATTGAGCATCAGTCTCTTTTGCTTTCCCCCAGCGAATGTGTTTCCTGTTCAGAGCTAAGAATTTTTCTGATCTTGTCCTCTTATTTTGTTGAGCTGCTACTAAACCTTTTTGTCTCTAGGGAGTAAGAACTAAAATTAAAATTATAGATTAGAAGGTTAAACTTATGATTGCCGGATGTAAACTGAAACAAATGCTTCCACCTAAGGAGCTTTTGATTGGTTAAGTTATTGATGTGATTATTTGCTAGTTTTTCTTCATGAGTTTCACGATATGGGATCCTCTGACATATGTTTCTCCATCCCCCATTTTGTAGTACAATGAAGGTCCTGCAATCCGTATTCTTCTCATGTACAGGTAAATTACCTTACTGAAAGTAATGGTCTCCTAGCCAAGACTTCACCTGTTGTTTAGCTCCTAAGAGAGGATCTTCTCTGCATAATCATCTAGTAAACCCTTTCTTTAGTGTTTATCCTCGAGCAGTATGGAGTAATTAAAAAGAAGTTCATATCATAAGCTTCATGCAGGATGACTTGATTAGGCAAAAGAGATGTTTTCCTTATGTCTTTCTGCAACACCTCCTACTTAGTAATGTTTTCCTCATCCGTCCTTCTGCAACACCTCCTGCATACTACCTATTGCAATGGCTGATTTCATGGGTAGTAGTCATCGTCGATTAAATAGTGCCATTGCTGGCCTCGTCTGCACCATGTGTGGCCAATCATTGTGATTGCACATCAAATCACATATTAAGATCTGAGGTTATTGCTTAACCTAAACTACAATTTGAACTAAACTTCAAGGTGCTAACCAGTCTACCTAATCTAAATAAAAACTTATAACGTAAGAATGTAAAGTCAGGTTTCAGTAGACTTATATTTAGGAGAAACTTTAAACTAAAAACGTACTCTGAAGTTAGAGGTTGACACAAGAATCTTGAATCAGGCAGTTAAGACTCCCCCCATAGGAAAAAAAAAACAGACAGTTACCTTTGGTATCGAGGGAAGAGGAGACCGAAGCTAATAACTAAGTTAATGACCATGTGAACATTGGAAGTTCTATTGAAATAATGTTATGTAGTTACATTTGGAGTTATGTTATGTTGTTTATTTTCAATTTGCAATAAAAGACTTTCCCTGTGCTGCACGGGCTCTATTGCTAACGGTATTCAATATTAGATCATGTGTTCTTTTGTTCTTTTTACAGTGAAGAGCTGTCCCACATGCTCTATGCTGCAGCTGACATGGTGTTAGTCCCTTCCTTGTATGAGCCTTGTGGACTTGCCCAAATGTTTGGAATGAGATATGGCGCGGTATGTATCTCCTTGAATAAAATTGTTCTTGGCATTTTGTTTATGATTGGGTGGTCACCAGAGTACTTGTGATAGGAACTATTACCACCTCCTATGTACACAAGGTTTTAGGACAAACTATTAGCATAGGTTACCTGTGCTTTTACTGTTCATAAAATTTATTGACTTACAGAAGCGTTAATCTTTATGGATGCTTAACTGGACAGTTTGATGTGGCTAATGCATGCAATTACTTCTTTGTTCCTCTATCAATTTAGAGGGTACTTATTAATTGTGCGGAAAACTAATTATGTGTGATCAGTTTTTAATCTGATTTCCACTTACATGTCTAGGTCCCAATAGTGAGGAGAACTGGTGGTCTGGCTGACACAGTCTTTGACATCGATGATCACTCAAACAGCCATATGGCAAATGGGTATTCTGTTTAGACTCATTGAACTTGAGTTTTTTTTGAAAGAGGTGGAATTTGCACCACCATCCTTTGGTTAAATGAAAATTTTTTGTGCATTTATAAATTATTTGGAAAAATCTCAGGAATAAGATGGATTTAATTATCTCCTAATACTTTAATAGAAATTCTTTGTATTAAGTGTTGGTCATTCAGCATGTAGTGCTCTCCCGATTCTTATTTGCATAAGGAAAATTACATGCCATTATCACTGAGAATTGGTGTTAGTGTGGGAGTTTGATTCTGCAACTGATTTTGATGTCTCTTGTTTGCTGCTTTACATGACATGATGTCACTGAAGGTTTTCTCGTGTTTCCTAGGTTTGTCTTTGAAGGAATTGATGAAGGGTCCTTGAACTGGGCTTTAGACCGTGCCTTTTCTCTTTATAAAAACAGTAAGTTCTGCTTTTTTCTCTCCCTCCTCTCATTAATTACTTATAAGTAGCTTCTAGGTTTGAGCTTGAATCTTTGCAACTTGTTGCTACACTTTTCTTGTAAACTCATAACATATTAAGTCTGAAACCAATCGCTGTTGTGTAGGAACTATCCAATCCACATCATTAAAAGAGAATTAATATCAATAATATGCTTTTCGTGGGGCTACTGATAGCTGCAACCACTCGGTGGAAGCTTGTAAATGGGAAAACCTTTTTGCCGAACAAATATTCTTGGCCACTTTATGTCATTTCACCGGCTCAAGGAACTACAGAGGCCATAGTGCAACAACCTCAGAATCAGCAAGACCTATTTTAATTTATTTATTTTTTCTAAGGCCCCTCTACATGTCAACCTCTCCCCAGTAATTGATGCTTTACATCTTCTGTTAATTCCTCCAGCCGTTGGACTGAGATCTAAACTCTTGCTAATCAGTGCCACCATTTGACCTTTTTCTGTGTAGTTAAGTTCTGTGAAGAGAATCATCAGATGGAAAGCATTGACTCATGAAATATGAAATTTGTCTCAAGAACTTGATTATGCAATGACGGCTTCATTTTCCTTCAATGAAATTCCTAAAGGACTATTCCACTTAAAGAATTGCAAGAAGACGCAAAAACCACTAAAAGAAGCTGTGGTCTGGACTTGGACAAGATATTTTATCTTTTACTATCTTTCTCGTTGTCTGACTTACTTTATAACTGCTGTTGCAGAACCAGATGAATGGACCAGCCTTGTGCGGAAGGCGATGGAGAGAGACAACAGCTGGAACAACACTGCAGGGAACTACATTGAAGTCTATAATTCTGTAAGAGTGCGATGATAGCTCATAGAACAGCTGATGCCGGTATCCATCAGCATACTGTAATCACATCGTGTCGAGAGACATCTAAAGTAAATGCTTGGTTAGGTGGATGTGGCCCCAAGCTATCTATTTATAATAAGGCCAAGAGGTCAATTATAATATCATCTTTATTGCCACCATACATAAAATAAATGGACAAATATATCTATATTGGTCAAATACTCTCAACACTTACCCTCAAGTTGGAGCATAAATATAATATATGTCTAGCTTGACTGAAACAAGATGATAGGATTTACCACATAATCATTTAGTGGACACATCAACAAGTTGATCACTGGACTGAACAAAGGGCATACAAACAAACAACTCTCTCAACTTCTCGATAAAGTGTTTGTCAATCTCAATACTAATAGGCCATATTATCACAATATAACATCATAGGAAAATGAACTGATATACCAAATTCTTCAAATAATCTTTTAAGCCATGATGGCTCACAGACTCCCTAAACTATCGTCACAAAACTCTGCTTCAGCACTAGATTGAGCAATCACATTTTGCTTTTTACTGCACCAAGTGACAAAATTTTCTCTTAAGAAAGTACAATACCTAAAAATAGAAGGGTTAATATCCTAAAAAACACCCAAATTGATCTACATGTGGTAAATTTACCTCAAATTATTTTTTTTACCACCAAAAACCCAAAACTGGTATAACTCTAACAAATTTATCCTAAACTGATACACTTGTAACAAATTTACTCTCTGTTAGTTTTCATTAAATTTTACTGTCAAATTATTAAGTTAAATAACATGTGACAATTTACTGGTATACCAATTTGGGATTTTACACTCTGTTTGTCACAGTTTACAACTTTTGTGATTTTTTTGTGGTAATAATCCAATTTAGTGGATAGTATATTTGTCACAAATTTATCAGTCTTGGGTTTTTTGCGGTCAAATAAATTAGTTTGAGGTAAATTTGACATAAATGTACCAGTTTATGGCTTTGTATGATCAGTCGGGGTAAATTTGTCACAAATGTACCAATTTGGGATTTTTCATGGTCAAAAAATTAATTTAGAGTAAATTTGTCACAAGTATACCCGTCTGGAATTTTTTAGAGTATTAACTCAAAATAAAATTATGATCAGAGGATCTAACCCAATCAACATCTATGTAGGCTTCAATTTTCTACCCAATCAACATCATAAGGAGACAAAATGATCTCTTTCCCAAGAGTGGACTTCAAATACCGAATGATTCGAAAAGCAACATTCATATGAGTAGAGTATGTATGATGCATAAAGTGACTCACTAGGCTCATAGCAAAACAATATTAGGTCGGATTTGGGACAAATAAATCAACTTGCCCACTAATCGTTGATAACGACCCTTATCCATCGAAGCACCATCCTTTTCTTGAAGACAAGTACTGACCTCAATAGGTATATTAGAGGGACTATGTCCTAATAAATCATCTGTCAAAACATCAAGGACATACTTTCTTTGGGATCGAAAGATACTTTTTGAAGATTTGCAACTTCAATTCTAAGAAAGTACCGGAGCTTTCCAAGATCATTATCTCGAACTCTTGGTTAATATTAACACCTAAGTTTTAGTGACCCAATTACTTATTAATTGCATAGATATTTAGAGACTAAATTTTAGCCTATAACAAGGGCTGGACTTAGATGGAAGGTTCTGAAGTCAATTAATAAGCTAGACTAAGTCTGTTAGAGCATATAATTTTGGTTAAGCTCATAGAATATCTATGTGGCAGCAATTTGCATTGTAGAGCAAGTTGGAATAATTGAATTATTGAATTATTAAATAAGATACTTCGAAGATATTTCATGTTATTTTCTGATTTTAACTAGAGGAAAAAAAAATCAGAAAATGGCCTAAGTTGAATATCTAATTTGGAAGTGAAATATTTTACTTCTGAAAGAAAAACCTTAGAGTGGAGCCTATAAAAAGAAAGCCTTGGGTTCACGATTTGGGGGGAGGCCACACTAGGGGTGTGCAAAATACCCGGGAACCGCCCGGACCGCCCGGAACCGGACCGGAACCGCTTGGAACCGGCGGTTCTTGAGGGAACTAGTCCGGTTCCCAGTTCCAATTTATGGGAACCGGTGGGTACGGGTTTGGTTCCCGGTTCCATGGGCAAATCCGCCCGCTTGCCCACCTGGACCGGACCAGAACCTTTTTAATATTAAAAAAAATTATTAAAAGAAACCCTAGATCTCATCTCACTCCCTTCTAAGGGTGTGCAAAATACCCGGGAACCGCCTGGACCATATTTGTAAATTCATTGTGTTTACTTCTCCCGTTGTCCGCATCTTCATGTACTTAAATTTGGTTTTTCTTTCTTTGGTTTGCTTTAATGTCACGTAGTCGTTCTATGTTAAAAACCAAAATTGTTTTGCGTCAAGATCGGTTCCATGGATCCACCTGGGAACCAGACCGAACCGGCGGTCCGATTCCCAGGTGAATCCATGCAACAAACAAGTGGATCCTGGTTCCAATTTTTTGGAACCGGTCCTTAGCGGGCGGTTCCCAGTTCTAGGTCGGAAACCAACCGCCCGCCCGGACCATGCACACCCCTAGGCCACACAATCCTCCCCCTACAATCGATACACACTGCCTCATCGAGAAGAGCGCAATAGATCTACGTGGTCTTCTGGTCAACGTTTTGCAGTCAAGCATTCTAAACCCCCTACCAATAGACCCAGCGAATTTTCTCCAGCCCTTGTGCGCTGTCCGAAGCTTCTGCTATCCATATCTGCTGCCCAATACGTGCCCGATATCCTCGACGTGCCCAATACGTGCCCAATACGTGCCCGATATCCTTAACGTCCAGCAGCTTTTAGTCGCAGCTTCCGGTGAGCAGCTCGAGGTGATTCCCAGCGTTTCAAGCCCTCTCGACGATTAATCTTTTCCTTATTCTTTCACAGGTTTCCTGGTGCTCGAGAAAAGCCGACGTCGCTGCTGAAACTAAACCGTGGATGGCACCATCCTCACCGCAAAGCCACTCGGAGCTCCTGCAGTGTCTAGACATCCACAGAGCCCTGGCGAGCCTGCTGCAGCCACAACGTCCCTCCGAGACCGAGCTGCTGTCCCTGACACGAGCCGCTCCCGTGCAGCCTGCTAAGCCATCCACAGAGTTCCTAGCGATGATGGCGAGCTGCCGTCCAAGCTCGAGCCAGGCCGTGCCAAACCGAGATGTGATGTAGCTGACCTCGACGTCAGTTGGAGTTCGTGAGTCTCTCCGTCCTGTCGTGAACACCAACACCATTAACCAACTCACCGCCAATCCACCACTGATCGTATTCGCAAGTCGCCAAATTTGGAAGCTGATATATTTCACTTGATATTTTATCAATACATTTGATTGAATTCCTTGATATATTATCTTATCCAAAAATATCGATGAGCTTTTTTAAATTATGGATTATTCTTTAATTTTCTAATGTGTTATAATCGTCAATACGATCTCCCGCCCAAAATATGATACGCGATTATACGGAAAATCGTCAATCTGATCTGATGCTCGAAATACATTTCACGATTGCATGAAAAATTGGCCAATCTAATCCTTGGGAAACAATTCGTCAAATTGTTTCCAAATTTAAATGAATATGGATGATATCTTGGGTAGTGGATGTTGTCCGTTGCTTGATTTTATTTTTAAAAGAAAATCACAAAAAAATGCAGATTTTAATTGGTAACATTGCATTTGAGGATAAGATTGCAGGTTTAATTGGATTCTAGATGATCTTTTTTCAATAATTTTAGATAGCTCTTTCTATATAATTGCATTCTAAGTTAGGGATTATCTAGTTAAGATAACATTCCAATTTAAATTAGGATTCAGCCTAGTTTGATCCTTAAATTGAATTGGATAATATCTAGAACTAGGTTATTTATTTTGGTTATTTTCTAATTTCAAATTTTCACCAAAAAAAAAGATTAAACGCATACATGTCATGTAGTTTAGGTCATGTCATATTGCTATGTCATGTTATTAGTAGCATGTACCACGTAAAATATGATTTTCATTAAACAAGAGAAAATCTGAATAAATAAAAAGCTTTTGAAAGAAACTGCATGTTAATTAGAAATCATTTTCAGGTTGTTGATGCGATTTTCTAATTAACATTGCAAATACTTTCGTTGGTTAGAGGTAAGCATTTCTCCCTATGTTTGCAATTTATTTGTTATCGTGTTTTATTGAGTATTCAATAATGATTGTACACTCGTATGACCACTTTGCATGTTAGAGATAGGTTAGATTTAATTCAAACTACATGCAAAAAAAAAATGAAAATAAAAGAGAAAATGTACCGAAACGAGGGTAGAGTAATATAGTGTAATCAAATCCCCAAACTTACAATCTCTGGTTCTTAGAAGTAAAATATAACTCCCAATACTTTACTTGAATCTAATCAAGCCACCAAAAAGTAATTAGTAGTGACTTCTAATTAAAAATTATTTGCATGTTAATTAGGGGTATTCAACAGGAATCGTCCGAACCAGGAACAGCCCGAATCGAACTGAACCGACCGGTTTTGGGCGGTTCCCACAATCGGCAGTCCAGTTCCCAATTCCTAATCTTGGAACTGGTAGCTGGTCGATTTGGTTCCCAGTTCCAAGGTGAGAACCGGACCGACCAGACTGAACTAATTTTTTTTATATATAATTTATATACATATAATTAATAAAATATATAAACATGATAACTTATTGCAACCGAAATTGCAATTTGAGGTAGTAACCTCTTATGTGGCCAAGAGACCATTAAAACCCTTCTTGTTACTCTTTTATTTATAGAAAAAATCTACTTGTTAGTTTCATCTTCTACTTGATGTGGGACTAAGGCTCCAAGAGACCTACAAGGTGTTTGAGAAAATTCATTTACTGTTTTGAAGTTGACAAAACCTTTTCAAAGTCTAGTCTGAAGATTTCCAGACTTTGAACCGCCAGACTTTAAGTTCAAAGTCTGCCCACACTGACAAATTCCAAACTAAACACCACTGAAGAATGAAGACTTATCCAGATGCAAGATTATCTTTATTTCTTCAAGAATTCGATTCGTATGGCGTATGGATGACCTTCTAGTTAGATACATCACCTACATGATTGATTATCCTTATTAGAGCCAATTCCGATATTCAAATCTTTTGGAAGGCAAGTAAACTTGGAAGATTCTACTTATGGAAACTAAGATCCTAATTGTATAGACGAATAGGATTGACAGGCTTTCATCACAATTTTCAAACGACTCAAGATCTCCTTGATTGATTTGATTGATTCTGTCCAACAGGTAGAGTGGAAGAATTCCTTTAAAAAGTGCCAACGGTTGAGAAGGCATGAAGGTGTATTTAAGGCGGACTCTCTAGTTGCTCGATAGTGTGCGTGAAACAAAAATTTCAAAGTCTGAAACTTCCTAGTTCCTTATTATTTCATTCACTAAGCTCAAAGTTGTATACAAAAGAGGGAAACTCATAGTGAGACTTTGTGAGAGACTAGTAGAGACTCTTCACTGTGAAGTCGAGATTGTAACTGTAAATTTCTTAGTGAAATCCAGCCAGTGGGCTATCAAAGTGGGAGAGCGGGCGTAGGCTTGATCTAAGCCAAACCACTATAAACCTTGTGTTCTTATTCTCTTCCATAAACTCCTTTATTTTGTTCATAGTTTTATCTAACTGCTATAATCTGAATTCGTTCATAGTTTGTCATTTTCTAAAAGCAAACTATTTCTATTGTTCGTTGCGAAAAATTGTCTTCACACCTATTCACCCCCCTCTAGGTGTTCATACTAGCCCTTTAAATTGGTATCAGAGCTTGTGGGCTCGTTTTATTGAAGTGTTTTTACTTCTGAGCTAAAGATCTATGACTAGTATTTTGGCTCTAGGGTTGGTTGAAAGCCAAAGTAACACCAGACCTCCTTACTTTGATGAAAATGAGTACAATGTGTGGAAAAACAAGATGAAAGCATTCTTGAGATCGAAAGATCCTCTGGAATGAGATGTGGTAGAAAAATGGATCAATCCCAAAGCTACAGAGAAAGGAAAGGAAGTTATAGATACTGGCGAAATGACACAAGAAGAAATAACCAAGAGACAAGCTCTTGATGCTAAAGCTATCTATTCTTTATACTTTGTCTTATCTCCTACTAAGTATAACTGAATTTCTTCCTACGAAATAGCGAAAGAAGTTTGAGATAGACTGCATGTTACCTATGAAAGAACTAATCCAGTAAAAGAAACGAAAATCAACATTCTACTTGGACAATACGAAGCCTTCAAGATGAAACCTGGAGAATCCATCACTGATATGTTTAGTCGCTTCACAAAGATTGTAAACGGTCTGGCATATCAAGGACAATCAATCTCACGACCAATGAAGGTCAATAAACTATTGTGTGGACTCTTCAAATATTGGAATCACATGAAGACATCGATTAGAGAAACCCAGAGGATCATGCTTGTTTCAGTAAACAAACTTGTTGACACACTTCAATCATATGAAGTGGAGCAGATCAATGAGGAAGAAGATCATAAATGTAAGAAGTCAATAGCTTTAAAATCTAACGATGATTCTGATGATACAGATTCAGAAGATGACATGTATGATGAGGAGCTAGCGCTTATGATTAAGAAGTTCATAAAGTTAAACAGGAAGGGAAGAATATTCAATTGGAAAAAGCAAAGCACTCAAAGATTCCAAAACAAACCAACTAAGGACAACGAAACCAACAAAGATGTGATCTGTTTTGAATGCAAAAAAAAAAAAAAGACACATCAGACCTAACTGCCCTCTGTTGAAGAAAAAGAAAGGAAGAACAGAGAAATACAAAAAAGCTCTCAAAGCAGAAACTTAGAGCGATACCGAATGCGAGGAAAGTGATGAAGAATATGCCAAAATATGTCTGATGGCCAATTCGAAATCAGACTCAAATTTTGAAATAGATTCTGATTTAGATTCAGATAAAAAAGTTGAGGTTAGCAATTTAAAAATTCCCATTAAAGTCTCGAAATATATAGATGAACTCTGTCTTAGTCTCAGGACTTCTCTTAAAAGGATTTCCGAACTAAAAATGGAGAATTCCAACCTGAGGCAACAGAAAACTTCTTGAAGAGAAAAGTTTGAAAGTCTGGATAAAAGTTTTGTTGACTTGAAAGTAAATTCTGATTCTTTTTCAAATGAAAATGCCTTTTTGAAAGAAGATATTTCAATATCACAAAAAGATTTTCAAAAGGAGAAGTTTGAGAAAGTTCTTTCTGTACAAAGACTACTTATTTTAATAAATATGGTTTAGGTATGACTCCAAAAATTATTCTTTTAACCGATTTTTCCAAAGTTAAAGAAACAATCAAACAAAGACCTACAAAGGCATTTTACAAAAATTGTTTTCAAAAAATCTTTGTAAACATGTTGGCCGAAGTGCTCTCAAATGTTCAAAGTGTAACAGCTCAAAACATTTTGAGAAAGAATGTCCCAAGGTCTAGAGACCTATTACGAAGGATTGGGCAAAGATTGTTTTCAACACTAACTCTCTTGGACCTAAGAAAATATGGGTACCAAACAAAACTTGAGTTCTTCTTTAAACACAGGTCACTATTAAGAAGAAGATCAAATGATATTTGGATAGTGGCTGCTCGAGGCACATGACAATAAATTCAAGTTTCTTTATAAAACTTATTCAAATGAATTGTGGAAAAGTTTCTTTTAGTGGGAAGAGCAAAGGAAGAATTGTAGGTTGTGGAACTGTGAAGATTAGAAGCTTGACTATCCATAATGTCTCCTTGGTGGAAGGTCTGAATTACAATGTACTCAGCATAAGTCAACTTCGCGATACTGGGTTCAAAATAAATTTCCAAGAAGGCATCTATTCAGGAACGAGTAAAGATCTCTCTCAATCTTTCAATAGACGAAGGCATGGGAATATTTACCTTCTAGATATAAAACCGAAAAGCTCTCAATGTCTTATATTTATTCAAGATGAAGCAAATCTTTGGCATCGAAAGCTTAGCCATGTCAATATGAAGTAGATTGCTAAGATTTCTTTCAAGAAGCTTGTTCATGGTCTTCTTAACCTGATTTATCAAAAGTCTAAATTATGCACTCCATGTGTTTTGGGAAAACAGGTTAGAAGTTCCTTTAAACCTGTAAATCAAGTTTCTACTAATCAAGCTTTGCAGCTTCTACACATGGACCTCTTTGGACCAAGCAGAACTCAAAGTATTGGTGGAAATAGATATTACCTAATAATTGTGGTCGATTACTATCATTTTACTTGGATTTACTTTTTGGCAAATAAGTTTGAAGCATTCTCTCACTTCTCAAAGTTTACCAAGAATGTTCAAAATGAAAAAGGATATGATATTTCAAGCATACGAACAGACCATGGAGATAAGTTCGAAGATCAAAACTTTACGAAATTCCATAATGAATCTAGTTTCCAGCATGTTTTCTATTCTCCATACACTCCAGAACAAAATGGGGCTATGGAAAGAAAAAATAGATCCTTGCAGGAGATGGCTAGAGCCCTATTAATTAAGAGCAAAATTTCTTCTTGATTTTGGGCTAAAGCAGTTTCTACAGCTTGCTACATCATCAATAGTATGTTCTTGAGGCCTATTCTAGAGAAAACTCCTTATGAAGTGTTTAAAGGGAGGAAGCCAAATGTTTCTTACTTCCATGTGTTTGGCTGTAAGTGTTATGTTTTGAAAAATACAAATGATCGAACTGGAAACTTTGAAGAAAGATCAGACAAATGAATTTCCCTTAACTACTCAACCTCAAGCAAAGCATACAGAATTTTCAACAAGAAGACTCAATCTGTAGAAAAATCTATGAATGTCAAATTTCAAGATTCTGTGCAGAATCAACTGGATCAGACTCAACTTAAAGAATCTAAACCTACTCCAAACTTTACAAAGACTACTTCCCCTGAAATGGTTCAGACTTCTAGAGATCAGCAACAAGCAAAACTAGAATATTCAACTGAAGCAGAGGATCAGCAGACTCTCAGACCAACTAGCAATTGGAAGCATAAGTCAAGTCATCCCAAGGAACTCGTCATTGGCAACATTGATGAAAAAATTCGCACCAGATCCAAAAGGCGAGAAGAGTCTAGTACTTTAGCACTTTTTTCTAAGATAGAACCCAAAAATGTAGAAGAAACCCTATATGATGAAAGTTGAATCGAAGCTATGCAAGAAGAGCTCAGACAGTTAGGCATCAATAATGTTTTGGAGCTAATTGCTAAACCTAAAGGTAAGTCTATTATCAGAACTAAATGGGTTTTCAAGAACAAGATGGACAAAAAAGGTAAAGTGGTCATGAACAAAGCAAGACTTGTGGTGAAAGGATATACGCAAGAAGAAGCGATAAACTATGACAAGACATGTGCACCAGTAGCAAGGTTAGAAGCAATTAGATTATTACTTGCTTTTGCTTGTTATAAAGATTTCAAGCTATTCCATATGGATGTAAAGAGTGTCTTCCTAAATGGATTCATCCAAAAAAAAGTCTATGTGGAACAACCACCAAAATTTGAAGATCCAAGAAAGCTAGACTCAGTCTACAGACTGAAAAAGGCCTTGTATGGATTGAAGCAAGCACCTCGAGCCTGGTATGAAAGGTTAAGTAATTTCCTAACCCAAAATGGTTTTGTCAAAGGAAAAGTAGATACTATTTTATTCATAATAAAAGAGGGTAAAGACTTTTTGCTAGTTCAAATTTATGTTAATGATATTATCTTTGGATCCCTAATAAAAATCTATGCAAGAAATTATTTAGATGTATGCAAGATGAATTCAAGATGAGTATAATGGGTGAGTTAACTTTCTTTCTGGGATTGCAAGTTAGACAATCGGAGAAAGGTATCTTTGTTCACCAAGAGAAGTATACAAAAGATCTTATCAAGAAATTCAGATTGGAGAATTGCAAAAAGACAAAGACACCAATGTCAAGTTCTTCGAAGCTGGACAAAGATGAAGGAAGAAAGAAAGTAGACCAGAAGCTTTACAGAAGCATTATTGGTTCATTTCTTTACCTTACTGCATCTAGACTTGACATTTTGTTTAGTGTGTGCATTTGTGCTAAATTCCGATCAGATCCCAAAGAATCTCATTTAAGTGCTGCAAAACGCATCATCAAATACGTTGCAACTACTTCAAAGCTAGGCATGTGATATCCCAAAGAATGAGACTTTACTCTCCTTGGATATTCAAACGCAGATTTAGCATGATGTAAAGTTGATAGAAAGAGTACTTCGGGTACTTGTCAACTTCTAAGCAGCATGTTGGTGACTTAGTTCTCAAGGAAGCAGAGTATTGTAGCTCTATCGACAATAGAAGCAGAGTATGTGGCTCTTGGGAGCTATTGTTCTCAAATTTTATGAATAAGACAACAGTTAAGAGATTTTGGAATTGAAGAATCGTGCACCAAGATCAAATGCAACAACACCAGTGCCATTAATCTCACAAAGAACCCAATTCTACATTCAAGAACAAAGCATATAAAGATTCGACACAATTTCATAAGAGATCATGTTCAAAATGGAGAAATTATGATTCAGTTCATTAACTCGAAGAATCAATTGGTAGACATATTTATAAAGCCACTGGAGAAAAATCTATTTAAGTCTATTCGCACTAGACTAAATATTATATGTCTTACCTGTTAAAGTCTAAAGCTGGTCAGACTCAAAATGTACAAAAATTACTTTAGTAAGTTAATATCTCTTCAATACAGGTAATTTAATTTAGTATGAAGAATTCGAAAAGGTACGTTGATATTTGAGTTATTATTTGCCTATTTTATTTTTAAATTATCTTTTTCGAATTTTTGAATTTTTGGCAGTTTTTATTTTTTGAAAAAGGCAATTTTCTTTTTTTCCTTACGACGGTTCATTTACCCTGTTTTACTTTTGTGGCACCCCCGATTCGGCTGAGGTCGCCACAGGTGATCTCTCTTAATTACTCGATTTCACATAACTTCACAGACCAATACCCTTTTAACCAGGGATTTTTTTTTTTTTGAAAGCGGTCCCAGCGCAACTTATTAGCGGAAGCATAAACAAGTATCATCATCTCTCCCTCCCATAACCATAATGCAATACACACCAACTACGCACCATAAGAAAAGATAATGCCGATTCACTCTTATTTATATTTTCATGATGGACATCAAGGTCGATACAACAAAAAGGCCAAGGTTTTAACTATACTTAGCTACCACCCCAAAAAGAACTCGATTCTACATCGATCATGTACCACCCTCCATCTACGAGCGTTGGCTATCTCCAAAAAGTGTCAGCTCTCATCAGCTATATGCACCATCATACCCAATCTGGTGCATTAGGTGGCGGCGGCGGTAACATCCCTAACATAACTCCGTCATGTTGAACATAGATAGATAAAAACTCCTAGATAACCGGGCCATCAGCTCGACCCACGTCGTACATCACCAATACTTGGACTCGAACAAAAACTAAACCAGGAGCACCGACACAAACATGCTCAGTACACTCCACATCCACATCAGTAGGTATGACATAGTAAGTATCGCGTGCAACCGGTAGCAAAGGCATCTTTCTAATCTGAAATATTAATTCCCAAAATGGGTGAGTACAACCACTCAGTAGTAAAGATCCACCACACTACTCAATGCATCAAACAGAACAATCAAGAATAAAACACATATCATTCATGCATTCAAACATACCTTACTTTACAATCATGCATATATCACCATGCCATATGTGCATATACCACCATGCACTCATTATCAGGCATTCATGCATATATTCATGCCATATGTGCATATACCACCATGCACTCATCATCAGGCATTCATGCATATTTCCATGCCATATGTGCATATATCACCATGCACTCATCATCAAGCATTCATGCATATATACATGCCATATGATACAGTCTCAATTTTTATCCTTCTAGGGACCAGTGTTTTCATCCCACAATTCATCGCTCGTATCCAACTTGGCATCACGAGGAACCTTCGGCACACCTCCTGGCATTCGGCACCCCCACACTCCGGGCATCTCATATCCCAACTAGCATCACGAGGTATCCCCCCGGCACACACCTTCGAGGCTTCCGACACCCCCACTCTCTGGGCATCTCGAAACTCCCGAGGACATCCGGCACCCCCACACTCCGAGCATCCGGCACCCCCACACTCCGGGCATCCGGCACCCCCAATTCCAGGTATCTCGAAACTCCCAAGGTATCATTGGCTCACACCTCTGACAGTCTCGTTATTTTCTCAAGTTATATCCACACATGTATCTCAATTTCAACATAACATTTTATGCAATAATATCAAGGGTCTCAACCAACTTTGCATGCCATATAACATGTCATATGTCATCACATATGCAGCAAAATCAACCACTCAAGGTATTACATCACATGGATAATTTCATTCATTTTTCAAAACACATCAATGTTTTGGATAAATCAGAATGCATTCCTCTAATTAAAACTCCAGAAAAATTAGTAAATGACATTAATAAATTCTGAAAACTTGACACATTATAGACGAGACCTAAAGGCAGATATCTCATGAATAACTCCATGCCAAAAAAATCTCACACAAAACAGTATGGTCCATGCATCACAGTTTTCGAACTTCAATATTTCAGCTTGCACAGTTTCGGGAGTAATTTAAATTAAATACCCAAATGAACTCCAACAATTCTGAAATTTTGATATGTTATATACAAGTCCTAGAGGTAAGTATCGCATGAAGACATCAAAACCCAAATCATTCTAGATTAATAGATATAGACGATTTATTCCCCCTGTTCTCGGTGTCATCTTTTCCAGATTATCATCTTTCAAAAGAAACTCATTTCACCGACTTACATATGTTCATTTCTTCTAAATTTTTAGTTTTTATTCCTCAGAATATTACCTACAACTTTCGTTAAGGACACACGAACAAATTTTAACTGTATGATTTTATAAAAATCACGAAATCATGCTGGGTCGAAGTAACGTTTTTCCCAGATCCAGTTTCTTCAAAAGACAACGATTTCACCGACCTATCTTTGTTCATTTCCTCTGAAATTTTGATATGTTCTACCTCAAGAAGTATACTAAAACTTTCATTAAGAGGTCAAAGTGATATTTGTACAATAAAGTTACTTTACAGACCACGAAATCTCTAAAGGTCATCACAATGAATTCCAGATCTAAGTCCTCCAAAGAAAATTCATTTCACTAACCAATACTTGTTCTTTTTGCCTCAAATTTTATTATGTTGTTCTTCAAGATGTTCTCTACAACTTTCATGAAGAAATCGAAACAAGATTCCAACTAAAAAGTCACATGCAACACACAAACTCATGGATGATCGGACTGGTCTTTCCAGAAACAGCATGCATGACCAACGAATCTCTCTTCAAAGCTCCGAAATCTCATCCCATCTACCACAACCAAGACTTACCATCTACTACACATACACACAGCAATGCAAGGGGTAGGTTTAGGACTTCACTTGCCTTAAACTCAAGCACAAACAGCAACAAGAACAACGGCAAAGCGGCGAACGGACGGTCTTCTTCTTCCTCTCGCACGCCCGCTTCCTCTCTTTCTCTCTTCCTCTCTCTCAGTTCCCTTTCTCTCTCGGACGGTACTCTCTCTCTCTCTCTCTCTCTCTCTCTCTCTCGATTCCTCTCCACTCATCCGCCTCTCTCCCTTTAGCTTTCTTCCCTACAATCATTTGCAATCATTTGATTGCATGAAGCCGCCCAAGGAAGAATGGGGGCAGCCACACTTGGCTCCTCCTCCATGCCACTTGGCAGCTCACATGCAAAGTTGATGGGCTTCAAGGCTGGGCCGGCCTTGGGCCTTCATGGGCCAGTCGACTAAGGGGGCTGGCGTGGGCTGGTTGGACGGTCTTTGGGCCTAAAGATCAACCCACCATCTCATATTCCTATCCCCTTTAATCTTTATTTAAATTAACACATAATTTCAACTTATAAATCCACAAGACTTTGTAATTTAAATCAATAAAATTCTACTTATAAAGTACACCCCCAAGAATAAGATTTCTATGCCAATTTGCACCTAAATAAAATCCTTGGTTCACTTGTAGACAATCTCTATCCAAACAATCATCCATTACAATGCTCGGCCTTAAATTAATTGAAATTCATTAATTCAATGGCTAATACATAATCAAACGGCACTTCCATTACCTAATCATGGTTCATAGTGCTCCAGAGGTTGTCACGAGATTTTAGGATGCCACAACTTTCTTTAAATACCGTCGAGTTTTTCTTCTTCATTTATGATTTCTCAAAGCCTAGAATACAGAATCTCTACTCTCTCATTTCTACTCTTAAGTTTGCTCTCCAAGTTTTCATCCTTTTCACTTGAACGTGTTCGAGAAATCCTCCTCGACTGTGAAGATATCTTTCCAAAGGAAGTCGTCTCGAATGTCAAGCAGGGGACCACAGAATATGCCTGAGGGTTCTACACATTTTGACTTGACCGAGGAAGAAGATTCTCCACAACAACATTCTCCACAGCGTGCCACTCAAAATCCTCAGCGCCAACCAGTAGAAGAGGAAATCGTGGAAGATGTCGAACATGTAAGGACGTTAAAACCCCAGTTTTTTTTTTTAAACTCTACAATCAGTTGAAGCAGGGTGGTACTGCTATGACCTTTATTGATGAATTTCTAATTCTGCTTGTTGCTGATCTCTAAAAGTCTGAACCACTTGAGGGGAAGTAGTCTTTATAAAGTCTGGAGTAGGTTCAGATTCTTCAAGTTGAGTCTGATCCAGTTGATTCTGCATAAAATTTTGAAACTTGACGTTCATAGATTCTTCCACAGATTGAGTCTTCTTGTTGAAAACTCTGTATGCTTTGCTTGAGGTTAAGTAGCTAAAGAAAATTCATTTGTCTGATCTTTGTTCAAACTTCCCAGTTTGAACATTTGCATTTTTCAAAACATAACACTTACAGCCAAACACATGGAAGTAAGAAACATTTGGCTTCTTCCATTTAAACACTTTATAAGGAGTTTTCTCTAGAATAGGTCTCAAGAACACTCTGTTGATGACGTAGCAAGTTGTAGAAACTGCTTCAACCCAAAATCGAGATGAAATTTTGCTCTCAATTAAAAGGGTACTTGCCATCTCCTACAATGATCTATTCTTTCTTTCCACAACCCCATTTTATTCTAAAGTGTATGGAAAAGAGCAAACGTGCTAGAAACCAGATTGATCACAGAACTTTGCAAAGTCTTAATTTTCAAACTCACCTCTATGGTATATTCATATGCTCAAAAGAGCATATCATTTTTCATTTTGAACCTTCTTGGCAAACTTTGAGTAGTGAGAGAATGCTTCAGACTTATTTGCCAAAAAGTAAACCCAAGTAAAACGAGAGTAATCATCTACAATTACTAGGCAGTATCTCTTCCCACCAATACTTTGAGTTCTAGTTAGTCCAAAGAGGTCCATGTGTAGAAGCTGCAAAACTCGATTAGTAGAAACTTGATTTACAGGTTTAAAAGAACTTCTAACATGTTTTCTCAAAACACATAGAGTGCATAATTCAGAATTTTGATAAGTCAGGTTAGGAAGACCACAAACAAGCTTCTTGAAAGAAATCTTGGCAATCTGGTTCATGTTGACATGGCCAAGCTTTCGATGCCAAAGATTTGTTTCATCTTGAATGAATATAAGATACTGAAAGCTTTTTGGTTTTAAATCCATAAGGTAAATATTCTCATGCCTTCGTCTAGTAAAAGATTGAAAGGGATCTTTACTCGTTCTCGAACATATTGTTAGGGAAATCCCTTATGATGTTTTGAAGATGACAAAATAAATCAAAGGCTACTAACATGTTTAATGGTTAAGTAATAGACCATGCAGATAATAGAACATGTAAAGGATATTGTCAAAGTCGAAGACGGCGGAAGACGAACGTAACACATGTCCGAAGTATATTCGAAGATTTCCAGACTTCGTGTCAAAGTCTCAAGACTGTCGACTCAAGACTCAAAGTTTGAAGACTCGTCGACTCAAGACTTAAAGTCTAAAGACCCAGATTGTAAAGTCTACGGACTCGGACTTTACATCCGTTCGATGAATCGTAACTCAAGCCTAATCATACAACGGCTAGTGATCTGGTTTGGATTCCACATCAAGATTGATTTGATTGAAGACAAGAACTTTCTATACGAAGAAGCTTTACTTATGGAAACCAAGATTTCGTTTGTATGGGCGATCGGAATCAATTTGGGATTTTACCTTTGTCACTCAACGGCTACCAAATCTTCTAGATACGTAGCTGTCCAATGGGTATATTGGAAGACGATTCTCCGGGATGCTGTCCAACGGCTAGTTTGGAAGTGGAGGAGTATTTAAGGAGATCATGGACCGATGAGCAAGTAAGAGACGGAGCGTAGAATTTATAATTCCAAAGTCTCGAGCAACCTTCGATTATACACTTGTCTTTGGAGAGCTTAAACGCTTGTGATCGTGAGAGAAATACCAAAAGAGTGACTTAGTGAGATAGTGTGATCTACTAAGTGTTTGCACTCAAAGTTGTAATCTCTTCTTGATTGCATAGTGGAATCCACCAAGAAGGTCATTTAGCGTGGGAGAGTGGACGTAGGCTTGGATTAAGCCGAACCACTATAAATCTTGTGTTTTTATTCTCTTCCCTAACTCCTTTTGTTCATACTAGCACTATCAATTGGTATCAGAGCCAAGTGCTCGGTTTATAAAAGTGTTTTTACTTTTGAGCTAAAGATTCTTTATGGCTAGTATGTTGGCACCAGGACTTATGGAAGGGCAAAGCAACACAAGGCCACCATATTTTGATGGAAAGGAATACGATGTATGGAAGAACAAAATGAAAGCATTCCTAAGATCCAGAGATCTCTTACAATGGGATATTGTGGAAAGAGGAATCAACCCCATTGCTGCGTCTACATCAAATAAGAATGGCAAAGACAAAGAAAGCAAACCCCCCGCTCCTATGTCTCGGATGGAGATGTCCAAAAGAGAAGCGCTTGATGCAAAAGCCATTTATTCTTTATATTGCGCTTTATCTCTTGCTGAATATAACAGAATCTCTTCATGTGAAACAGCAAAAGAAGTTTGGGATAAACTTCATGTTACATATGAAGGGACTGATCGTGTAAAAGAGACAAAAGTAAACTTCCTACTCGGCAAATATGAATCCTTCAAGATGAAACAAGGAGAATCAATTGGAGATATGTTTAGCCGTTTTACAGAAATTGTAAATGGTTTAGCATATCAAGGTCAGCAAATTTCTTCCCCGATGAAGGTCAACAAACTCTTGCGAGGTCTCTCAAAAGAATGGAACCATGTCAAGACCTCAATCCGGGAGACTCAAAGGATTATGCCACTTTCCGTTGATGAATTGATTGGCACTCTTCAATCCTATGAAGTGGAACAACTCAACGATGAAGATCCCGAAGGTAAAAAGTCCATTGCTTTAATATCTAATGCTGTTTTTGATGAAACAGACTCAGAAAATGACATGGACAACGAAGAACTTGCTTTTATGATTGAGAAAATCAAAAAGTTGAGTAGAAAAGGAAGGATATTCGATGGAAGAAATCAATACAAGCAGAATGGCCATAAAAGAATCATGAAAGAAGATGACGAGCAAGGAAATCTATGCTTGATGGCACATTCAAAATCTGAGTCTGACTCAGACATAGACTCAAAATCAAAGACTGATTCAGACACAGACTTAGAATCAAAGACTGATTCAGACACAGACTCAGAATCCGATGAAGAAATCGAGGATTGTCCTAAAGTCTGGAGACCTATCAAGAAAAAATGGGTACCAAAGAAAAGATAAGTTATTTTTGCAGAAGAAAGAAGAAAGAGGATTTGATATTTTTTTCTGAGATATTCAATGATTTTACTCTCTCTAATTTTATCATATTATGACTAAGTGAGAATTTATTTTTCAAGATATTATTGTGCACATTATTCTTTCTTTAAATACTCTGTTATGATGAATTAAGAAAGAATATTTGATTATGGAGATTTTCTATTTTACTCTAACGTCAAGGAAGGATCCAAATTGATGGATACCAAAAAGGGAAATGAGTTGATTGCAGGAAATTCTTTAAGGGAAGGATGATTGCGAATCTACGCAAATTTTGGTGCAATCAGAAAATATCTCCTGCGACAATTGCAACAATTGTTTCTATTCGCAAATATTGTCATGATCACAGGGGGAGAAAGTAAATCCAAAAGAAAAGGAAAAGAATCGTGATCATCTCAAAAGGCAACAAATTGAGGGGGAGCTTTGATTAATTATGGACAAATCTTTTTGGATTGATCGTGATCTTATTATGGATGGAAGGAAAGGTAAATGTGTCAGAATTTATTCAAAAAATCCGATTAGTGCATCTTTTATTACCTTTTGTCATTAACAAATCTCTTACTGATATTATCATTTTATAATGACAAAAATGGTACGTGCAAGTTATGATGCATCCGTGATTTTCATTGGATATTTCATGATATATATATGATCGAAGAGAGTTATATTGCATATCTTTAATATTCGACTTGCTTTATAAAAGCTGATTTTTCGAAATTGTGATTCATGCAAGATATTTGTTATCATTCTCTACGTGAATCCATTATTATCGCTTTTTGATTATGTCAAAAAGGGGGAGAAGATATGAATATGCATATGTGTTAATTGGTTGATATTATTTATTGCATAATATTGAGCTGAGATTATTTTTCTATATATTCTTATGCTCAATTTATTTGCAATCTTCTGATATCCTTTGATTTAAATTAATATCTTTAAAAGCGTGTTTACAAATCTGCATATTCAGAGATTGTTTTGTCATCATCAAAAAGGGGGAGATTGTTAGGGAAATCCCTTATGATGTTTTGAAGATGACAAAATAAATCAAAGGCTACTAACATGTTTAATGGTTAAGTAATAGACCATGCAGATAATAGAACATGTAAAGGATATTGTCAAAGTCTGAAGACGGCCAGAAGACTGAACGTAACACATGTCCGAAGTATATTCTGAAGATTTCCAGACTTCTGTGTCAAAGTCTCAAGACTGTCAGACTCAAGACTCAAAGTTTGAAGACTGTCAGACTCAAGACTTAAAGTCTAAAGACCCAGTTGTAAAGTCTACGGACTCGAGACTTTACATCCAGTTCGATGAATCGTAACTCAAGCCTAATCATACAACGGCTAGTGATCTGGTTTGGATTCCACATCAAGATTGATTTGATTGAAGACAAGAACTTTCTATACGAAGAAGCTTTACTTATGGAAACCAAGATTTCGTTTGTATGGGCGATCGGAATCAATTTGGGATTTTACCTTTGTCACTCAACGGCTACCAAATCTTCTAGATACGTAGCTGTCCAATGGGTATATTGGAAGACGATTCTCCGGGATGCTGTCCAACGGCTAGTTTGGAAGTGGAGGAGTATTTAAGGAGATCATGGACCGATGAGCAAGTAAGAGACGGAGCGTAGAATTTATAATTCCAAAGTCTGAGCAACCTTTGATTATACACTTGTCTTTGGAGAGCTTAAACGCTTGTGATCGTGAGAGAAATACCAAAAGAGTGACTTAGTGAGATAGTGTGATCTACTAAGTGTTTGCACTCAAAGTTGTAATCTCTTCTTGATTGCATAGTGGAATCCAGCCAAGAAGGCTGTTAGCGTGGGAGAGTGGACGTAGGCTTGGATTAAGCCGAACCACTATAAATCTTGTGTTTTTATTCTCTTCCCTAACTCCTTTATTTTACTAGCACTATCACATATGCCTTCTTGAAAATTTATTTTGAATCCAGTATCGCAAAATTGACTTATGCTGAGTAGATTGTAATTCAGACCTTCCACCAAGGAGACATTGTGGATAGTCAAGCTTCCAATCTTCACAGTTCCACAACTTACAATTCTTCATTTGCTATTCCTACCAAAAGAAACTTTTCCACCATTCATTTGAACAAGTTTTATAAAGCAACTTGAATCTCCTGTTATGTGCCTCGAGCAACCACTATCCAAATATCATTTGATCTTCTTCTTGATAGTGACCTGTGATTAAAAGAAGAACTCAAGCTTTCTTTGATACCCATATTTTCTTAGGTCTAGGAGAGTTCGTGTTGAAAACAGTCTTTGCCCAATCCTTCCTAACAGGTCTCCAGACCTTAGGATATTCCTTCTCAAAATGTTCTGAGCTGTTACACTTTGAACATTTAAGAGTACTTTGACCAATAGATTTTACAAAGACTTTTTGAAAATGATTTTTGTAAAATGCTTTTGTAGGTCTTTATTTGATTCTTTCTTTAATTTTGGGAAAATCAATTAAAGGAATAGTTTCTAGAGTCATACCCAAACCAGATTTATTAAAATAAGGTCTTTGTACAGAAAGAATTTTCTCCAACTTCTCAAATCCTTTTGAAAATCTTTTTGTGATATTGAAATATCTTCTTTCAAAAAGGCAATTTCAGTTGAAAGAAAATTAGAATTTACTTTCAAGTCAACAAAATTTTTATCCATGCTTTCAAACTTTTCTCTCCAAAAAGTTTCTTGTTGCCTCGGGTTGAAATTCTCCCTTTTTAGTTCGGAAATCCTTTTAAGAGAAGTCTTGAGACTAAGACAAAGTTCATCTATATATTTCGAGACTTTAATGGGAATTTTTAAATTGCTAACATCAACTTCTTTGTCTGAGGCTGAATCAAAATCTGTTTCAAAATCTAAGTCTGATTCTGAATTGGCCATCAGACATATGTTGGCATTATTCTTCATCACTTTCCTCGCACTCGATATCGCTCCAAGTTTCTGCTTTGAGAGCCTCTTTGTATTTCTCTATTCTGCATTTCTTTTTCTTCAACAGGGGGCAATTAGGTCTGATGTGTCCATTTTTCTTGCATTCAAAGCATATCACATCTTTGTTGGTTTCTTTGTCCTCAGTTGATTTGTTCTGGAATCTTTGAGTGCTCTGCTTCTTCCAATTGAATCTTCTTCCCTTCCTGTTTAACTTTCTGAACTTCTTAATCATAAGGGCTAGCTCCTCATCATCTATGTCATCTTCTAAATCTATATCATCAGATTCATCATTAGATTTTAAAGCTATTGACTTCTTACCTTTGGGATCTTCTTCCTCGTTGATCTGCTCCACTTCCACTTCATATGATTGAAGTGTGCCAACAACTTCGTCTACTAAAATAGACATGATCCTTTGGGTTTCTCTAATCAATGTCTCCACGTAATTTCAATCTTTGGAGAGTCTACGCAGCAGTTTATTGACCTTCATTAGTCCTAAGATTGTTGTCTTTAATATGCCAGACCGTTTACAATTTCTGTGAAGCGACTAAACATATCAGTGATGGATTCTCCAAGCTTCATCTTGAAGGCTTCGTATTGTCTGAGTAGAATGTTGATTTTCGTTTCTTTTACTCGATCAGTTCCTTCATAGGTAACATGCAATCTGTCCCAAACTTCTTTAGCTGTTTCACAGGAAGAAATTTGGTTATACTCAATAGGAGATAAGAGATAGTATAAAGAATAGATAACTTTAGCATCAAAAGCTTGTCTCTTGATTATTTCTTCTTGTGTCATTTCGCCAGCATCTATAACTTCCTTTCCTTTCTCTATAGCTTTGGGATTGATCCCTTTTTCTACCACATCCCATTTCAGGAAATCTTTCGATCTCAGGAACGCCTTCATCTTGTTTTTCCACACATTGTACTCCTTCCCATCAAAGTAAGGAGGTCTGTGTTACTTTAGCCTTCAACCAAACTTGGAGCCAAAATACTAGCCATAGATCTTTAGCTCAAAAGTAAAAACACTTCAATAGAATGAACACACAAACTCCAATACCAATTGAAAGGGCTAATATGAACACTTAGAGGGGGATAAATAGGTGTGAAGATAATTTTTCACAACGAACAGTAGAAATAGTTTTCTTTTAGAAAATGACAAACTATGAACGAATTCAGATTATAGCAGTTAGATAAAACTATGAACAGAATAAATGAGTTTATGGAAAAGAATAATAACACAATGTTTATAATGGTTCGGCTTAGATCAAGCCTACGTCCACTCTCCCGCTCTAACAGCCCACTGGCTGGATTTCACTAAGAAACAAAAGAGATTTTACAATCTTGCAATCTCGACTTCACAGTGAAGAGTCTCTACTAGTCTCTCACAAAGTCTCACTATGAGTCTTTTGTATACAGCTTTGAGCTAAGTGAATGAAATAACAAGGAACTAGGAAGTTTCAGACTTTGAAAATTTTCTTTAACGCACACTATCGAGCAACTGGAGAGTCCGCCTTGCATACTTTTACTCAAGCTTGTCATTTTACTCCCCCGACACCATTGAATTTACCATCTTTGATAAATCTATTCTTATTCATGCCACTAATTTAGCAAGAATTCTCGGTGTCAATCACTCAAAGTTTGTCCCAATTGATATTGATCCTGACACAAATTATCAATCTCTCTCGGGTATCTCAGATTTTTCATGACACATTCTGTCTCATGTTTCACATCATAACTTCCCCCTAAAACAGATTGTTTCGCACAAAATTATCATTAACTGTCTTCGGCCAAAGGTTCCTCAAGAATAGATGTCTCTCGATATGAAACCAAGATCATCTGGCTCTTTTGAATAACCATCATTTTTCACTCACACACGTGATCATTCTTCATATGTACTGAACTATTTTGAAATCCAAAGGATAGTTGCCCTATGGATGTTTGATTACAAAAATTTTCATGCGTTATAATGTCGAGATCCTAGCAAGTTTCAAAAAGAAGCAACTCCCTTTGTTATCAATGGATGAAAAAATAATGAAGAAGATGGGATTCAGATTTGTTCAAGGACGGTGGCAAGACAGACATGGTAAGCCCATTTGAACTAATGTTGAAGGTCTAGTAGCAAATTTAGCCTCACCTCCAGCAAAAATAAGAAGAACTCAAGCTGAATCTCAGTCACTCATGTAGAGATTGACTGAAGAATCTTTTGAGGATCTTGACTTGATAGAAGATCAGGAGGATGATCTGGATAGAATGATTAACAAGATTGGAGATAGCCTACTAGTTGAAGACTTTGATATGGACAAAGATCTGGAGGATAAGACTATAGATGACACTAAGCTTGATAGGCCATAGTTGAGGAAAATCTCCCACAACAGCAAGACAGAGATCCCCCAACAATTTTGCAAGAAAAGGAACAGGAAGTGGCTAATACTTTTGCATCAATTAGGGATGTGGTGCCTAAAATGGTGGTCAGTGATCCAACACCTACTGTAATGGACGTAGCCACATTATCTAAACATCCAACAACTGAGGAAGTGCAGGATCGTGGAGACCAAGTGCTGGAAGAAGTACCTTAGAATCCAGTGGATAATGAAGAGGTACCTTCAGAAGAAATTCAGATTGCTGCTTTTATTGCATATGAGAATGTTGAGATTATAGAAAAGGAAACACGTGGAGAGGGAAAACCAAAAGCTAACAAGGATGCTCCGATTGAGGGGGAGCAAATTCAGGCTACAGGGGTTAAGGAAACAGGGCAAGTTGGAAAAGAAGGAGAGAATGATCTATCTGTTGAGAGATCATTCCTCAAACAAAAGTTGTTGTAGATTCAAAAAAAAGTATTCTTAGTGCACTAAAGTAACTCAAAGATGAGATCAAGGAGACAAACTACCAGATTAAGAGGCTTACGCAGGATGGGGACAGAAAACTCAAGAAGCTTGAGACCACCATCAATCACATGAGCCACTACGTCCTTGTATTCGTACCTCCAGATGATATCCCGACTTCAAGCCCTCAAGCTCAAGACCTAAACCAGCCTTCCACCTCAAAATAATCTTTTAAATTTCTTTTCAAAATTTCTAAGTTAATTTCGTTTGTGTTGGCTTGTTTTCTGTTTGACTTGTCGGTTTGCTTGAGGTGTGTGTTTTTTGCGTGTGTTTTTGGCGTTTGCTTTGACCGGTTGCTACTGAGTATTGAACTTATTGGTTTGCTATTATGGTTTGATGTTATGTTACTATTATTACCTTTTCTGCTAGTGACAAAAAAAAAGGGGAGAAATGCACAGAACTTCGAAGACGAAACTTCGAGGATATTTTTTAAAGATTTTGATGTGTTGCGTTTACTATTCTAAGGATCATATTTTTTGCAAGACTAGTTAAATCTTTCCTATTTTTTATTGAAAATACCTATAAGAATTTCAACTATTATATCTTTCTTAGATCAAATTTGCATTCTAAATACAGATTTTGCTATTTTCGAAGCTTTATCAAAATCATTTCTTTTTAAATTGATTCTACTATGAAAAGTTTTGTCATCATCAAAAATGGGGAGACTACTGAGGAAAATTCCCTTACTAGTTTTGATGATTAACAAAACTTTCTTTGACTCTGATGAAAAGTTTTTCCAAGTGAAAACTCTGATGAACATCATTAGACGTTACTCATCAAACTGAAAATCAGACTCTAAATCCAAAAGTAATTCATATCTTTGATATTTGATTTTCAAAATATTGTTTTAGAAGACAATCCTCGTGCAATGACCAGAAAATTGGCGAATTTCTTTCTATAATTAAGAGATTTATCCAAGAAGGAAGGAATATCAAACCCAATCTCTTTAGATGGATTTTGGTTAATCTTGGATGAATCAAAGCGAAATTCTCTTTCCAAATGAAGTACTCCACTTAAGGAAACTCTATCTGCTGTATGGGTGGCAAAATTAATAAGAGACTTCAATCTTAGCAACCTTGAAGCTATCAGGTCTTCTGACAACGTTCAAGACCAACAAGAAGACTGGCTAAGTGAACCTCTACGGAAATGTCCAACGGTCAGCTTGGATATAGAGGCTTATATAAGAAGGTCGAGAAATTGAAAGGAATTAACGTACAGAGCTGAAATTCTGAAATCTATAATTCCTAAGTTTTGAGTGTTCTTCATTCATTCAAATTTGTCTCTAAGAGAAATACTCTATAATCTTCTTTTAGAGGTTGAGAGTGTGAGGATTTGTTCACACGACCTTGAGTATTCGTTACTTAGATCTTGTAATCTCTAACAGATTGATCTAGTGAAATCCAGGCAATCGACTGTTAGTACAGAAAAGTAGACATAAGTCTCTCTCTCTCTCTGGACATGATGAGAAAACATGAAAGACCTAGCGATCTCTACAAATGTCAGTTCTTTCTTTCGGCAACACTGCCTTATGCTAAGGTATCAACCCAACTGGTCTAATTAATAATGCCACGATTAGAGAGATATCATTGAAATAGACCCTCATTGTACTCAGTGCCATTATCACTGTGAAGAATTTTCGTAATAGCGTTGAATTGAGTTTAAATCATTTTGTGAAAAGATTTGAAAATAGCAAAAAATGTTACTCTTATGTTTCAACAAATAAACCCAAGTTGTATGAGAATCACAATCCATAAAAATGAAAAACCATCGATGATCGGAAATAAAAGAACGCTGGGAAGGACTCCATACACCAGTATGGACCATATGAAAAGGGAAATGACTTTTTTTATTTAAAAATGGATATGTCAAACGAGTTTGTTTAGCCAAAATACAGGCTTCATTAAAATAAAAAATAAAAAAACTCATTTTTATTACAAGTTGAAAAGAGATTGCGAAAAACTTTTCCTAAAGTTCCTAAAGAGAGATGACCTAGTCTACAACGCCACTGTCGGATATTTGTCAATGCCAAATTAATTTGCTGAGGGGCATAAGACAAAATCAAAGTAGAAACCCTAGTATCCTTGAATAGATAAAGACCACTATCCAATCTATCAAATCTAATCTCCTTCTCCTTTATCACATCCTAGAGAACATAATAAGGAAAAAATGGTTACTTTATAGTTTAAGTCTCGAGTTGGACTACTAATAGAGATGAGATTACTAGAGAATGATGGAATATGTAAAACTAAAGACAAGGGGAGAAACGAACAATTGATGGACCATTTTTTAGTAATGGAAGAGAGAGTTCCGTCAACTACACATACTTTGTCTCTATCGGAAGTAGGAGCGTATTGATGAAAGAGATTAGAAGAATTTACCATGTGATCCGTAGCTCTTATATCAATGATCCATGGCCTAGAAACAACTAAGGTAAACCTCCTAAAGAATGTACCATAAGTGGCTAGATCTGAAGTAGAAGGAAAAGTTAAATTGGAAACCGTAGAGGAGGTAGCAGCAACAGAAGCTTTTAATAGACGTCGAAATGCCTAAAGTTCTTCTTAGAATAAACCTATATGAGTAATAAGTGTTGCAGAAACAATTTCAATATGGTTTGCCTTGTTTTTTGCCTTTCTTTGTTCCTTTTTTTACCTTAAAATTTGCAAGTTTTCTATGTAATTTCTAGCAGGTTGCCTTAATATGATGTGGCCAATGACAAAGCTCACACTTCATAGCGTTCTAAGGGTTATCATCAGATCAAACGAATGAATCAGATATAATAACACTGATTTGTGGAGCAAATCAATCCACAATAGATGGATGGAGCATTGCTGTCCTACCTTTTTTTTCAAGGTGAACTAGGGCATAAGATTGTTCCAGAGCAGGGAATGGAATTTGACTACAGATTTGAACACAAATATGATCATACTCAACATTCAATCCTACCAAGAAATCATAAACTCTAATCTTGTCCACATGCCTCTTGAATGATGCAATGTCCGCAGCATTGGTTGGGTGATAATCGGCACAATTATTAAGCTTTTGCCACAAACTTCGAAGCTTAGCATTATATTGAGATATAGTCATCTCCTTTTGAGTGGTATATGAACTTCATGAACCCTTTTTTGAAGTTCATACACCTATGCATCATTCCTGAGTTGACCATAAGTATCTCTTGCATCGACTAAATCTGTGCCGCAGCATGAAGAAGCAAGTATCCTTTTGCAACTTGTGATTGCATCGAATTAAGCAAGAATGACATTACCAAAGAGTCATTCAAGATCCACTTGTCCTGAGTAGTGTTTGATGTATCCGGCTTCATGGAAGTTCCATTGATATGTTTCATAAGTCTGGGACCTGTAATGGTCAAGAATGCAGATCGAGACCATATCAAATAATTTGTGCCATTAAGCTTTACAGAGATTGTAGCAACCATAATATAATCTATATGGCCATCTCCTATAGGTGTGGAGTGCACAGTTAAAACCTCAGACATTGTGTGTTAGGAATCAACTCGAAAATCATGAAAAGAGCAATTGAACCACCAAAACTTGCTAGAAAAGGCCAAAAAATAGGATCGAAATCCTTTGTTAGTAGGCTGAAGTTGTCCTCCAAAAATTAGCCAAATGAGATCATGTGAGGGCAATAATTGATGTTTTTAGGGTTTTGGAAACTTAGAAAAAAAATTGATAATTCTGTTTTTTCCCAAAAAAATCTGGAAAAAAATAGGATGGTGGTCCACAAACTGCGGTACTTTGGTCTTCACACATGAGCCAATTGTAGACCGACAGTAAACCCTAAATTCAAAATATCACCTCATTGGTGTAGCTCTACACTATGAAAGGAAGCAAGGGAGAATGTGAGAAGAAACTGCGATGAGAGAGAGAGAGAGAGAGAGAGAGAGAGAGAGAGAGAGAGAGAGAAAAAGGATGGTGGTCCACGAACTGCGGTACTTTGGTCTTCACACATGAGCCAATTGTAGACCGACAGTAAACCCTAAATTCAAAATATCACCTCATTGGTGTAGCCCTACACTATGAAAGGAAGCAAGGGAGAATGTGAGAAGAAACTGCGATGAGAGAGAGAGAGAGAGAGAGAGAGAGAGAGAGAGAGAGAGAGAGAGAGAGAGAGAGAGAGTAAACTGAATACTTGGTTAGATTGATGTAACCCCAGGCTACATATTCATAATAAAGCCAAGAGATCAAAATTACAATATTACCCTTATTGCCACCATACATAAAATAACAAGAAATAAATAGACAAATTACTCTCAACATGTCACATATGCAAGTGTTCTCGTGATAGTACTTCTCTTTCTCAAGGAGAATTGCATGTATAATCTTTTCTTGCTTCTCATTTCGATGCAAATGTTGGAGAGTGGATTTGGTTTGATCCATTCCGATCCATTGATTGATTCTCGGTTGGAATTTGATTTTGTCAGTTGGGATTTGATTTTGTAATTGATATAATAAATCATACATACAGGATTTTGTGTATATTCTTTCTGATTCATTATGCCCCTTTGCTCTATTCATGTATAGGTTCTCTGCATTTATTCTCAATGATAATTGGAGGAATTTTGGTGTTTTATTAAATTACAAAATTTTGCTTCTCTACATGTTAGATCTATGTTTGTTTAACCTAATTTGGTTGTTTCTATATTACAATGGTATAGAGAAAGCCGAACCTAAATGCACACCGCCAGTTGGCAATGTCGTAATTATTGAAGAAGGAATTTTTGGCATATGCTCATCACTAACAAAGACACAAAATCTAGTGATAAGCCACCAATTTTATTTGATAGATCTGTTCTTGTAGAACGACTTTGTTCTTAATTGCTGATGCTCCATTGATCCTCCTTGTTTTCTGGATTTGACTTTGTTTTTCAGTATTCATGCTTTGTTTTACTTTTTTTTGTCATGAAGTTTATGCACTTATGTATCATTTTAAGTAATGAATACAATTTTCTTTCAACCAAGAAAAAAGAAAATCTACTTGATAGCAAAGCCACTTTGCAATAATGTTGTTCCAAAACCTCACCCATATATTCTTGAGGAGTATATTTTTCCTTTTGGTGATCTGGCAAGTTTATACAGCAACTGAGGAATCAGAAAGATGAAGGGCTACAAAAAAATTTAGAGACGCGTCACAGAAATCTGCTAAATTTCTACCATCTGCACACAATCAAGAAATTCTAAATTGCTGGAGACTTTGATAAATTTTTCACTTGAGATTTTTTTTTTTTTTTCACTTGAGATTAGAAAGGCATCGAATTTCATTTAAACTGTCATTCCTCTCACTTTCGGTACTGATAATCATCACGTCCTCTTTCATTTCCTTTTTTGTCCATTGATCCTCAATATAAAGACATGAAGAGAAAGGCTGAAGGACCACTCCCCTGAACTTTCACAAGTTATATTGATATCCATCATCAACACGATGACAATATAGCAGTTGGAGCATCCGGAGAAAAAGAATTGTACTCGCGAAGTCATTTTCAATTTTTGCTACGAGTATCCCCTAATTCTTCCTTGCCTAAATAGACATGCCAGTTGTATACCTGCTCTCTGCGGTTTGTCATACAAAAGTATAATTAAAATGAAGCTTGAACCAATTTAGTATAAATATACACGATTATTTTTACGTTTCATTAGTTCTAAAAGGTAGCCATAAAACTAAACTATCAAAATTAGAAAGCAACTAATTAGTATTAAAAAATGCGCAAACATAAAGTGGAATATTCGAATATTATAGTATCTATAAACAGTAAAAACTTTTGTCTATTAACTGATATGGAAAAATATATATTATATTATTTTATAATTCAAAAAATATATTTTTTTGAATTATATAGTTAAATATTGAAGAGAGGGGAAGCGTGAGGAGTGATAAAAACATATGCCATGCTAAATTTAGAGAAAACACCTAATTTTTTTCATGCAACGAGAGTTCAATTCTACCAATCGTCAGTCCTCTATGGTACACTTATTATGGGTAACTCTTAGAAAAGACTTTGCTATAATATATTTACATAGGTAGTAGGGGCGATCCCAGTTTGTTTCCCAGTTCTTAGGTGGGATGGAATAGGAACCGAAAATTGGATCAATAAGACTGATTCCTAGTTCCAGGACCAAGAACCGGATCAACTAGTCACAAAATGGGAACCGTACCCAATTCCCAATCAACCCAATGGAGCCAACAATAAATTGATTTCCCCTCCCCTTTAAAACCAAGTATTTGCTCTTTACCCACGAAAAGATCAAAATATTAAAAAAAAATTATGTGAACTTCACACACTTAACAAATATTATACTTAATCTTACCCAAAAGGCCAAGAAAGACATTGGTTGGAACATGACCTGGCTTTCATGCCCAACTTCTCTTACGTTGGTTACGTACCTATTTAATGTGGGACTCTTGGTGTATGGCTTGTCTATCTAGTCAATTGTGTATCCAACCTTCCATCAAACGCCTTCAATATGGGACTCGTAGCTTGTCTCTATTGTTGTATCAAGCCTTCCATATAAATGCCAAGAGTCTCACGTCAAATGGGCATGCAAAGAACGTGAGAGGAATTATGCATAAAAGCCCCAAGCCATGCTGCAACCAAAGCATGCCTTTCTTGACTTTTGTCTAAATGTTTGCATCTCAAAAACATTTAGAAAATGCTTAACAATTAGGAATTAAAATTATTTTTTAATAATTTTCAAGAAAAAAAATTAAAGCTTTAAATAATAATTGATCTAGACGGTTCCATTCTGGAAATCGATGACCGAAAAATGGACTGATTTCATCGGTTCCAATTTTAGAGAACCGGCAACCAAACAAACAACCCTTGGGACTAGACCAAGTTAGGCGGTTCCATCCTTGGAACAGATGATCGGAATCGAACCGATTCCGTCGATTCCAATTTTAGAGAACTGAGAACCAAACTAACGCCCCTTTGGGACCGGACCAAATTAGCCGGTTCGGTCAGTTTTTTTTTTCACCCATAATAGATACCCAAGTAATATGCATGGAAAAAAAATAATTACACTGTCCACATAATTTCGTCAGGGTCTAATTATTCAATTTCCAATTCAACTCTGGGACAACATCGTATCTATTTCACGTAATGAACGTTATAGTAGAAAAAAAAAAGTTCCTTAGTACTGCAACCGATAGGGAAAACTTGAGACTACGACATGCAATCATTAGGAGGAGTTGTGCAAAGATTAAGAAAATTGAAGGGAAAAAGTCACCAAAAACTCCCAACTTTGCCTCGAGTAACAGATTTACCCCGAACTTTATTTTGTAACATGAAAACCCCGAAGTTTGCTAACTGTGACACATTTACCCCATTAAGGGTATTTTCGTCTTATTTTTTCTATTTTTTTCTTTTTCTTTTTCTTTTTATTTTATTCTTCCTCTCTCTTCCCTCCGCCGGCCATGGTGGAGCCGGCGGAGGGAAGCCGGCGTCGACGAGGGCCCCGCGCCGGCGTCGGCGAGGGTCGCCCGCGCTGGGCCGGCTAGGGCCGCCCGACGCCGCAGGTGCCCTCGCCGGATCCGGCGAGGGGTGCTCGCCGGCGTCGGGCAAGGGAGGCCCTCATCCGACGTCGACGAGGGCCGCCCTCGCACGCATCGGCGAGGATGCCCTCGCCCAACGCCAACGAGGGCCGCCCTCGCTGCGTCGAGCAAGGGCGGCCCTCGCCACTCCTGGCGTCGGGCGAGGGTGCCCTCGCCAGATCTGGCGAGGGAGGCCCTCACTCGATGCCGACAAGGGCCGCCCTCGCCTGCGTCGGGCGAGGGGTGCCCTCGCCAAATCTAGCGAGGGAGGCCCTCACCGAACGCCGGCTTCCCTCCACCGGCTCGCCATGGCCAGCGAAGGGAAGGAAGAAGAAGAAAAAAAAAAAAAAAAAGTTTTTAAAAGTAAAAAGACCAAAATGCCCTTATGATTTATGGTAAATGTGTCACGGTTAGCAAACTTCAAGGTTTTTTACGTCACAAAACAAAATTCGGGGTAAATCTGTCACTCAAGGCAAAATTTGGGGTTTTGGGTGGCTTTTTCCCAAAATTGAAATACAAACCAAGAATTAAGAAAATTGAAAAACAAACATGGAAAGGGGCGAGACAAAGGCCAGGGCGGCGCCCCCTTTACCAAGGGACAAGGGCCTCGTCACCCTCGCCAAGGGCTGTACTGTTTTTCCTGTGGTGAAGTGAGGGTTGCCAACAATCTCGAGAAAATTACAAAAAAATCATAAATTTATTATATGAATATTAATTCAATCTTAAACATTTCAATTTTAGCCAAGTTGATTTCAATAATCAAATTTTGACGATTTATCAATATAATCATTTTGACCAATTATAACTAAAAATCATTAACATAAACATTAACTATCTTACATTGCATAATTTTTATATTGAAAATCAGCACTTATATGAATAATTTAAAAAAAAAATTATTCTATTTTTCCCTTCTACTATTGATCATCAAGCCTCATCAAGGGTCAACCTCGCTAGATCCTTACCGATGGCTGGGTGACCCTCGACCTCACTAGATCCTCACCGATAGCAATGGTTGAGCCTCGTCCAATCCGATGAAGGCAAGCGTCATTTAAGGCTATCAAGGTCAACCCTTGCTAGTAGTCAATCACCAAAGGAGGAGAAAAAAATAGAAAAATAATTAGAAAAATAAAAAATAAATACAAACAATTGCTTGTATTTGCTAATTGTGCCATGTGAGACGGCTGATGTCTAGTCAGCAATTGCCAACCAAAATTGACTAGAAAAACTATATTGGCAAATTATCAAAAGAACTATAACTAAATCAACCAAATTGAAAGGTTTAACACTGAATTGAAATCTGTAAAATAAATTTAGAACTTTTTTGGTGATTATCTCCAATACTCTCACTGCCACTTGACAAGGGTTTGCATGATCGTTGCCACGGGGGGCTGAGGGGCTGCATGACCCTCGCAATTTGCTGGTGAAGGTATGCAAGATCCTCGCAATGGGTCGGCAAGGATCTCGCAAACCATTACCCCAGCTCGGCCGATAAAATAGAATCCAGATTAGAAACAAATAAAATGGACCCTGCCACAAATGCTCAGTTCAACCTAATATTCCGGTGCATCGACAGAGCTACCGTGACTAGGCAGCTGATTTGAGTTATTGATTTGTAGAATTGTTACAATCGTATTTGATTTTCCCATAGGGCCAATAGAAACTTTGATTTAACAACATAAACCATCTAATAGAATAAGAGAGATCCAATTTCAATATCTGCATGGTAAAACACGTAGAATTGACAGTTGAAGCTGAATAGTCGGAATAAATTCTAGTCCAATGTAAAGTTGGTATCCAGTGACTCCAGTCTTTACAATCTCACCCAATTGCTATGACTGTCTGCAAATTATTAGTGGAGTTGATAGATTTTTAAAAGATAGAAATAGAAACTTACCGCCATGGGACCTCGAGTTGCTGAAGTATTCATCTCCCTCTGCTGTTGTAGACCAAGGATTCAGAACTTTGGCCAATTCGCTGAACTCTTTCTGAAGTACTTTCTGAGGAATTCGTTGGTCATTTCAATTACAGGAAGGGGAAAAAGAAGAGTAAGAAATTTTAACCTGACTCCTGTCCTGAGGAAAAGAATTTATTACACTGAAAATATCATGCATTATTAGCACTCTATATTACAACAAGAATCAGTACGTGGGAGGTGGTACAACCGGTTGCCCAGAGACCTCACTTATCGAATGGTGTCTATACTTACAAAAGAAAGAAAAGCCTCTACCAAGAGTGGTTCAGCAAAACTGTGGAGGGAAAAAGAATGTAGTAATGGAGATGAGGGCCGCTTAATTTTCTCAGACCAGCATCAGATATTCCAATAAATAACTCCACTCAATGCCGCTTCATCTCCTGGAATATGTTTGATACCTTGGGTGACAATCTAGGGAGGAACTTGAATAACTGTTTAATGAGGAAAAGCATTAGTGAACCAAATGGTCCATGTCATGGCCAAAAAAAGGAACCAAATCGTAAGTGAGAGAGAGCAACAGATTGTATCGAGCATATTAATTGCAGAGAACATGTCAGCAGTACACTCAAAGTTACTTCTAACAGCCAAATATGGAAAACCATTACTACAAATCTCAGCTAAAAAAATTGCTAATTGGAAAAAAGAGATTGGAGCTCTCTTGTTCTTCCACAAGGCCTTCGAAGGAGGGCAAATCAAGAAGACAAACTTCCATGCGTGCATGCAAAACCAAGGATCAGGGTACAAGAAAGGAATCAACTAGGAATGAGTTCCAAATTAATGAAAACATGATTACGCTGGTGAGCAGAAGGTTGTCTACATATGACAGACTAACTGCCTCTTTGCTTTCCTACTTAATGTGAGACTAGATATTAGGAAAAAAATAATCTCAGAAATACTTTCTAATTCCTACATGAGGTACTCCAACAAGAAAGACACTGAGCATTGCAGACTTGCAGTTAAATCAAAAATCAAAGCGCTTATCGGCACTGAAGGCAGCATCCTCATTAAGGTTCTCCCATTTACAAGTGTTCATCCCCTTTGCTTTAAAGTTTAGTAAGGTTGGGCACCTCTTGCTAGTTCATAAACGAATCAGATAGATGTAACTTTGAATCTATGAGATATTTTTTTATCAGAAAATTGCCACAAAAAGTTTGATGAAGTACATACCCAAAGCTTCACACAAGCATCAATGATGACTGGAATCAGGCATACAAAAATAGTAATAGAAGCCTGATCAACTTCCAGTCCATAATGCTCGACAATCACTTCTAACAAAGTCTGCCAACCGGATTCGGAATGATACCTGCAAGCAACCAATTGAAATTGTGCATGAGCTATAACAGGACAAGACGTGAGTCACAAAAAAATTCAGTAATTTCAAAGGAATTAAAATCTACTTTCCAAAAGCCTAAACATGATTCATAAAGAGTAGCAACAAAAATATGCACAAATCAACAAATGCCCTTTCGTCAAAGTGAACCAATGGCCTAAAGCACGACCAGTAAGGAAAGGTAAAACATAATGATGAGCGTTATAGCATTAAAACTGCCAAATTACAAGTTTGAGGTCAAGGGAATACGTAAGAGGAAGAAATGAGCAAATTTTAAAGTCCAAACTGAGAGATATTAATTTCTTCAAATGCAGATATCCTCTGCAAACTGTTGCATTTACATCAATTGGCATAAGAAGGACGACCAGTTCCCATTAAGTGTACTCTGACTGAAAATGACAGGAGTATTGTGTCATAGCATGGCAGAGGAATGTTACCCTAAGAAGATATCCGTGACAAGAATAATAAGAAATGCCTTCCCAGTATCCGAAATGTTATTTATAATTTTGTAACCTGTAAATTTCAGCAATGCTACCTGTAAATGGTCACAATGTTAGAAAATTCGACAGGCAAGACAATAACCAAAAAGGAAGAGACAGACCAGCATATTCCTATGAAAGTTTGTGTGCATTAGGTTACTCATGGAGAACTGATGGTCTGGTCACATTTATGAAGTACAAGGCATACATTCAGATGAACAACCAAAAACTAAATTACAAACTAACACCTATCTCCTGAGATATTCTTAATAAACTCCTAAAATTGAATAAGACAACATAGTGAATTACAAGCTTCCTTTTCCCCCCTTGTTTCATCTTTAAATGCATCCAAATAAGTGAAGGTAATTACTGTTCCTTGTCTTCTTCTTCCTTCAATATTTTTCATTTCTTTTCCAGTTACTTCATCCTAATCTGAGAGCCTTACGTAAGACCGACCTGGAATGTTTTCTGTTGTAATTAGCACACCCGCATTTCAAGCACAAACTGCACAACTATGACAGCTAATTCATCATTAACTCCATATGTTATGGTATCATTATTATGTTGAGGTGATTAACCAGTGACTTATACATGAAAATATCATAAGAATCTATCACCTCACACATTATAAAGAGTACTACAACTAGACTGAAGAGGGCAGCATACAAGGACTCACCTTACTTTGATTGAAGTACAAAATCAGAAAAAGTGAAATCCCAAATACCATGTCTGACCAAATGTTGGCAAATGCTCTACGATTTTCTAGTCTCCACTCATCTCGCAACTCCAAGCTGTTCGAACAACAAGAAAAGAAACATATATCACAAGATTTACATTATTTCTTCTATCGTATGAATTCTCAAGCTAAAACTTATAACATGTTCAAAGAGAGAGGAATTTTATCAATTAACAAACAAAAGTAGTGTTAAGAGTGGGTGAATTTCATTCATGGTCACTGAAGTTTAGTGGATTTTGCAGTCAGATAACTAGACTTTTATTGCAATCACCCAGTTCATTAATTTGAATATTTTGCAATCGATGCACCTGGACTAAAATCCGGCTAATTTTCCAATGAACAGTTGACGAGGCAAATATGTGAAGCATTTGATCAAAGCCACATTATTGCTACATGGGCACACAAACAACTTCATTATCTGACAAAATTGGCCACATCTGGTCGCAACGCACCAATTGCAAAAATTCAAAAGATTAGAGCAATGATTATTTCCCTATCTTATTTAATTCAGATTTTTGGATGGATGTTTTAGGGTGTACTCCAAATTGGATGTTCTTAGCATAGGTATTTCAGTTGACTAGCTTGCCTCTCTTTTCCATGAATTAAGTACAACATCTCTTTGTATGAAAGTGGAAAAATAAATAATAATGAAAGACATTTGCAATCTCTTTCACTTAACATCTACATCAACTAAGGTTAGACGGAAAAGGTGTTCTTACGCTTTATGCCGTAATTCCAACCAGGCCTCTTCGTCAGATAGTGGTGGAGATTTACCAATCTCTTCCTCAAACCTATATCTTGCCCTTTCAACTTTCAGTTCTTTAACCATTTCAAGTTTCTGGTGCCTTCTCACATCAAGCACCTGGGCTGCAAGCGGGACAGTCTTTACATACCTGTCAAAACCGAAGTGTGTAATTTGATGAGTTAGGGAAACTTTCCAATGACTTTGATTAGGACAAAAGAGTAAACAGCTGAATTTGATGCAAGACTGAATGCCAAATCATAAACTTTAGGGAAAGCTCTATTGGACAACAATAAGGCCCACAATGTATTGCTAGGCAGTTCAACACCAGCATGCAAAAAAGATGAGTGGTAAAGATGAGAATGATTCATTGAATGTGCCAGCCCAAGAAAAGGTAGGATTTGAAATGAAGCCATTTGAGAAAGGTAGGCGCGGCACCAAGAAAGGACCATATAAAAGAAACTCGTTTGAGTTGCTTGGGACATGCGAAACCAAAGCCTCTAGATACTCCAGTGAGGAGATGCATTTGACAGATGAAGAGTCCCAAGGAAATATTTAAGGGGGCAACCAGGGGGGGCCCTGATATGAATTTAAAATTTGAGAAGAAATTTTTGGTGGTCCCATGTGCCTTCAAATGCACCACAAATTAGTTAGTGAGATGCAAGTACTAATCTTGCAACAATGATTTTTCCATGACCATCCTTGACATTAAAAGACTTGGCAACAGTAAGATGCTCAGGTATAGCATCAAGCACCACAAGATGCAGTCATGCAGGAAGGACAAAACAAGTTAAATTGGCAAACCTATCAGAATACTTTTGTTGCAAATGGTAGAACAACAACTACAACTGGCTGTAAAATGTAAAGGGAAGATATCTGGTCACTCTTCCTAATTTTAATGAAGTACCAAGTCTCATAGAAATGTTCTTTTCCCCTGTTGGGTATTTCTCTGAGAAAACTGAGAACCTTATTGATGTTCCTTTTAACAGAGCTAAAATCAACCACTCAGAGTCTAAGAAATACATCACCAGCTCATAGTAGTTTTATCACACTCTACAATGATTAAAGGAAATATCATGGAGATCTTGATGTTTACCTGTCCAGAAAAGGCATAAGAACATAGTCATGAACCATGAAGTCCAAGGCCCAGGGTATAATTATTAGTATCGCCAGAAACTTAGCCTACAAGTCAAAGAATGACAACTTTTCATTTATTCAGCAAGTAATCTCGTGTAGTTGAGATCAGAAGACGTAACACATATATAGCCAAAGTAACAGTATGAGCTAAATGAACAATGAGCATCAACCATACAATAGAGTAAACTTCAACCACAACAACATACAGTCAGCTATCTCATCAAGTGTTCTTAAGACATGTACTCTGTCAAATGGCATAACTGGTCAGATTTGAGCATGGAAAATGGATTTTTATTTAGAAAGCTCTGTCCCCAAGATAAAATTGCTTAAAATGAAAAGAGCATCCATCTTACCAAGCTCGCAATGCAAATGAGTCTCAGTAATATTTCTTTCATCAGCTACTTAAGCAAGCTTTTCCAAATGCATCATAAATCACAGCTCTTCGGGAAAACTATTTTCCAAGTAGTTCTGAATCCAATGACAGTAAATATTCAGAATGTATATTCTAAACCCCTAGCAATTGTTCTGCAGCAGATTTTAGCATTAAAAAGAAGAAGCAAAGTACTAGAATGGATGATATCTTTTCACTTTTATGGGTTTAGATGTGGGTAGTGAGGGTTGTAGGAGGGGAGAGACATTTGATGAGAATTGAACAAAGAAGTTGCACTTGGAGCAACTGTGTTATAGGGAAAAAGCATAGATAACATAGTTCTGACTAAGCTGTTGAGACAATAGAACCATAAGAAGTCCCCTTTTCCGTAACCCAGCTTTAAATAAGATACAAGAGAGTCATCAATTTAGAAGCTTTGAGGCGACAGAGCCATAAGAAGTTCCCTTTATGTCACCCGGCTTTGAATAAGATTCAAGAGAGATACTCATCAATTTAGAACCTTCAGTCTCTCTATTAAGTGTTTGAAGAGGGGAATACTACGTTTTTCCAGTAACAAACTCGAGCTTCTATATAATCATGCTCGAGTAGAATCAACTCACTGTTAAGGAGAAACAAAGGGATCTCCTTGAAATTAGAAAGGCATGAAGATTAGTCCAAAACCCCATTTGACCTTGTTTGACAGAATGTCAATATTTCCAAATGTACTACGGCTGAAAAACCCCGTCTGACCTTGTTTGGTAAATTTTCAAGGTTTGTCCATCTGTTGATTCTATTGTGTAGATGGATTTATTGCTCAATGTCATCAATGAATTTCAAATCAACACCACTAACTTGCATTAGGAAAAGATCTCTCAGTCAAATGCTTCTCAATACTATGCATATTAGATAGCTAAAAACATGTACAGGTCCCTATCAGACATTCAAAGCAGTCTCATACCTATTTCATTGCTCTTATAAAAAAAAACAAACAAGTGATCAAATCATAAAAAAAGTGCAGCTTATTGACGACATATCGCATTAACGTAGCTCCAACTAGGCATCTAAGCAGGAATGGGTGACCACAACATTACATGTTTGAGGACCATTTTAATCAATCAATCATATTTTACATGTTTAGAAGTATTTCAGTCTGTTCAAATACACTTTTTTCATCTCTTGATTCTTCAGAGGAGCCAGCAAAAGCAATACCAACAGTTGTTCAAACAACAATATCGGACAATCCAATTTCTAGTCCTGAATCTTGGGAAAATACAGACAATACATAACCTTGAAATAGATAATCCAAAGTTTTATTTTCTTTCTATACATGCGAAGTGAAGAACTAAATGAAAGGCAACAACCAAAATTGCATCATCTTTCTATTTAACAGCTCAAGTGAAGAAGAGAGCACCCTGCCGTCCATCTTTCGATACATACTTAGAAGTTAAGTTGTATATAAACATACAAAATGAAGCCGCTCAATTCATCAAGGCATCTCCCCATGACCAAAACGAGCCCCCCCAAAATAAAAAATAAAAAAAAAAAGCAACCACCTTTGTATGATCTTATGTAAACAGAAAGCAAGCACTGCACAAGCTGAACTGTAGCAAAAGCTAGCAAGACCAAACAGAAGCTATGTTTGTAATTCAAGACACGGCATAAATGCACCCACCGAATTCTGCGAGGCATACCGAAAGACGCGATCCTCATACAGCATATCTTCATCTTCTCTTCCCAAAAGCATGTCGCTCACTGATTCAACAATACCTCTTTCACCAGAATCCAACACCAACTCTTCCCCCGACCTCCCCGCCCCGCCATTCCCATCATCCCAAGAGGCCGCGCCATCATCAACAAGCCAGTCCTCCCACATCCGAGACTCCTCGTTCCTCGAGTCCTGCTGCGCTTCCCTCAGCTCCACAATGGCCTCCGCCCTCCTCTTCCAGGCCTCGAACCTGTCGCCGTCCGGCAACGCCCCGTCGCCGCCCGAATGCTCCACTTCGTCCTCGACCATGTCCTCGACCATGTCCTCGTCCTTCAGCCCCAACCAGTTCCCGTCGTCCTCGAGGAAGAACCTCTTCCACCAGCTCGTCCGTCTCCCGTGGCGGCCCTTCCCCTTCGAATTGGGGATCAGGGCGTCGAATCGCGCCCTCCCCCCGCATAGCTTGACGGAGAACTTCGCGGAGCGCGAGGGGCGGCTAACACGGACGCCGCCGGCGTCGAAGAACACGAGGCCGCGAGGCGCAACAACCGAAGTGCTCATTTATCTTATCCGGAGCCAACATCTTTCAGAGCCGCCCGGGAAGCGAAGCCGGAAGCCCCGGAAAGCCCGCTCAGTCGGCATGGAAATCGCTCATCGCGGGCCAAGCGAATAAGCATCAACGCGGCGGCGACGGCGGTGGCGGCGGCGGCGGCGGAGGCAGCGGTCGATCGCGCGAGAGGATCGGAGCGCTTCCCCGTCGTCGAGCGAGCTGGAGCGAGCAAGAGAGATGGAGATGAGAGACGGCGTATCTTGTGCTTTGGAATGGATAATGGATGACGGGACGTTTATCAGTTACTGTTTAAGGAAAGGGGCGGCCAAATCCACGGGGGAAATTTGTTGCTTCCACGCCCCCTTTTGGTGATGGGACGAAGATGCCCCTAATTCGGGTGAGATTTACGCCTTCCAAACGGGATTAATAATAATATCGGACCAAAAAAAAAAAAAAAACGGGATTAATACCATCAAAAATCGTAAATTTACCGGTGAGAAATTTGGATGTGTCTTCTTTTAACTAGATGATGATGATGAAATTTAAACAAAAGTAATTGCCACCAAAAACCTATTGTGTAAACTTATCATTTATTATTTTACGTTAAATTAGCTTAATATAACAAAAATCACAAACCAATATATCTATGACAAATGGAAGGTGAAATTATAAATTGATATACTCGTTAACTACCATGTGCCATTCAACTCAATGGGTGATAAATTTCTCACCTGTGTACTAATTATTAATTTGGAGTAAATTTATCATAAGTATAATAATTTAGGATTTCTTATGGTATTAATCCTTAGATAAAAGGGAAGTACTATTTGACAAATTTTTTTAACATTTCTAAAAGCCACCTTTAACTCAAAGCAAGTCCGAAATTGTTTTGAATTTTGAGTATTTTTGGAATGCAATTACATTTTTTTGGAAAAATGTCCCCCACCTCATGCGACGTTATAGATGAGGGTTTAGGTCGCCAGCAAGGCCAGGCCAAGTTGCTGACTAGCCTCGCCTGAGGTTACGCAACCTCAGGCAGCATCACCTAGGTTTGCTTCAATGCTACCTAAGGTTAGGCAATCTCAGGTAGCCAGCCAACTGCTTGATCTAATTACTGCTGGCTAATTTGGCTCCTCGTTGGCTAAGTTTTGCTAGCAAAGGTTTAAGGAATAAAAAAAAAAATGCAAAAGTCAATTACAAATTTTTTTTTTCCAAACAACATTAAAACTAACATTGTTTCTTAATGTGTTTTCAAGTTACACTTTACCCAACATTATTTACATTTTGAAAAAACCATTTCACCTACACTCCTTTGCAATTTTCCGAAGGCTCCTAGAGTGTTCCCCAATGCATCCAAAGAAGGGAAAATCAGGCAAGGTAAGTCCACAGCTATTAATCACGTGCTAAATCTTAAGTTGTATTTGGTCATCTAGATTTCTAATCATGGTAGAACTAAGTAGGATAAGGTATGAAATTCAAAGATTTTGTTATATTCAATTCGTTTTTTTTGTTAATCACAGTAATAAAATTAAATATTTTCTTATTCTATCGTATCCATTATTTGGTGGGAACTACATAACAATGTAAACAAATTCGAAAATGCACAAACGGAGATGGTAAGAATTTCTTACAAATAAAAACAACCTCTAGCAATTGATCCACGAGTATGTAACTGTATAAACCTTAAATAGCAAAGGAGCTCATTACAATATTCCACATCCACACGTACAACCTTGACAAGAAATGTAAATGGCTTACAACAACATCAACAATATAGATTGGCCAACAAATGTCAAATTAAGTGAGAAAGAGAAAGTATGATCATTCAACCTTGCAATTTTAAAACGTATAGTGCTTCGACTCTCTCACCTCTTTGGTGAAGTTTCAATATGAATTAGAGTTTCAAAGGAGAAAGAGAAGAAGATAAAGGGGTTTTTTTAGAAATTTCATCATCCCTCGTTCTTCAAAAATTAGAAAAATCATTTTTCGAATCTAGATTTGTTAATTTAAAATGTGGCTTCTTCAACTTCATTTTCATGTACTTATTTTTTAAATATCCCCCCCCCCCTCCTTGTTTTATTTCTTTTCTTATCTCTTTTTTAATTCCCTTTCGCTGTTCCTTAACCAAAATTTTATTATATAGTAAACTATATAAACATACCTAAAAACATGTCATTGTTATAAGCACATGTACCACCTCACAAGAGGAATCAATCACACTCACTTAGTATCCTATCAAACTCTCTTAAGGATTTCATCTCGGGAGGGTCATGACATTTTCAATTCAAATTTTTTTTGAATAATTTTTCAAGCAGATGTAACCTAGAAATGATAGAAAGCAACCATGGACTACTAACCTTAGGATTAAAATGATTTGTTCTGGGTTAGAAACCCTCATTCGGGTAGAAAGAGGTGACGACACTCCTGGCTAAAAGCTCGTCCGGGTAAAAGAAAGGGAAAATGCTCTGGGCAACAATAGCTCATCTCCGTAAAGAAAGGTGAACTGGGTCCCGCAAAGCTCATCCAGAACATCAAAAGTGAGAATGCTCCAGGCGGAGAGGGAAGTGAAAGATGCTCCGAGCGGAAGAAAGCTCACCCTGGTAGAAAGAAAAGGGAAGAGCATTTGGTGCTACAAAAGCTCATCCGGGCAGAAAGATACTCTAGGGTCTGAATAATGACCATTCTGTTCCAAAAATCAATCTCTATTTCGAAATAAATTTTTCTATTTATATTTACCGGACAAGTTTCTAAATAAAAATATGCATTTAATAACGACACATAGTTTTCTATTCTCAAAATAGAAATTAATTTGATAATAATACAAAATTTTTCCCTCTCGAGTGATGGTGGCAAACAAGCGACTAGTGGCCGACCATCAACGGATGGCAACGGCGACTGATGATCAACGGACGGCCACCAACAACTAGCAGATGGCCACTAGTGGCCACCACTAGCGATGATGGCCAGCAGCTAGCAATCGGTTGTCGGCTACGAACAGTGACCGATAGTGGAGAACAATGGCCGGCGACAGATACATAGCTGACTAGTAGCAATAACAAGCAATAAAAATAATATTTATTTATCATTTTTATTCCAAAAACAAAAAAGTAGAAAAAAATTTCTTCTCATTTCTATTCTAAATCTATTTCTAGACTAAAAGTTGTTTTGGAAATAAAAAATATTATATTACCAAACGGATTTATATTCGAAACATTTCTTAAGAACAGAAAAATAATTATGATAAAAAAAAATTAGAATGGTCATTATGCGCGTCCCTAAGCTACAAAAAGCTTTATCTAAGCAGAAGAAAAGTGGAAATACCTCCAATCTATCTCCCTTGGACTCCCGTAACCACCAAGTACAAATAAGTTGTTGCGCTACCCGGGGCTCCTCACGACAAAACTATAGAAATGATACCTCAGGAGCGCGCTCTCCTCCGGGGGGACGAATTTGTGTTAAGAGTTTGACATGGCGCCTTCGGAGTTCTTCCGACTAGGTGCCGACCTTCCGTCAGGAATTGGACAGAACAAGGATTTGTCAAGAACTTCATGTTCAATTTGAAGAAAAATGCAACATGCATCAATCTAGTGTCTGCCACAATTCAATTTGGCAGTACGGTTCTCCACGATTTTCTGGTGCTGATCATCATCTTTGTGACCAGGTGGGATTGAGATCCGAAAATTAAGACCAAAAAAAAAAAAAAAAAAAAAAAAATGGTTCAAACTCGAAGAGAACGTTTCGCGAGATTTTTTTTTTTTTCGTTTGGCCCGAAATTGGGGCAATGGAGATCTCTGCATGACCCTTGGATGCTCGTTACATCACTTTCCTGGCATATATCGCTCTTCCAACAGACGTCGAGGACTTAGAATTCCGATTCGCCTTTCGCCAAGGTTTTGGGTATGTAAGAAATCATAACCGAAGGTTCGCTAACCAAGCTGATTCATTCGATTCCCCACCTAGACTGAAAAGGGGTATTGTGAAAAATGTTCCCACGCCTAACAAGGCCCGGTGTAATTGTTTTTTGTTCTTTTTTTTGGTAACCGAGGACTTCACCACGAGCCCCGGCCCGGTGTAATTGTTAGAACACTTATGAAGCTGAAATTTGCAAAATGGATTTATTTGGGCAGTTGAATTACTTAAGAGGCATGGGTTCATAAAACGGAAGGAAAGGAAATTAAAGTGCTGAAAATAAATATCAAGAACAAACGGATCAACGGCTGCACAAAGGTATAGACTTACACATGAACTTGTGAGGACGCAGGACGTGTATGAAAAAAGGTGTAGTGCTTAAGTAAGAAAATGTGCACAATAGTTTATGTTTTGCATACACTATTTGAAGTTGCAAACATAAACATTCATCCTGACATCTCCTTTCATAAAGAGATCATCAAACATTCCTTCCCTTCTAACTAAAGTTGATTAATCACTGGGATTCGCCCCAGTGGCCACCCTTCCAACATGGAAGGGGGAGGTGAGGGGTTCAAATCTCCACCTTCTTAAGGGGATGGGGTGGAGACGTGTAAGTTTCATGAGTGGGTTTCACTCCCACGCCCGCAAAGGCGGGGCAAAAGTCAAGTAAGTGTAGAGTAAAATTTGAAAAAAAAAAAAAAAAAAAAAAAAAAACTAGTTGATTGCCCCAAATTCCATGCGTTGATCGAAGGAGCACTCACAAACATTTTCTTAAAAGAGAAAATCGGGCACCCTGCAAAAGGCAGGGCAAAAGTCTAAGAGTAAGTGTAGAGTAAGACTGAAAAAAAAAAAAAAAAAAAAAAAAAAAAAAAAAAAAAAAAAAAAAACTAGTTGATTGCCCCAAATTCCATGCGTTGATCGAAGGAGCACTCACAAACATTTTCTTAAAAGAGAAAATCGGGCCTAAGGTTCTCTATAGGTTGTAAGCAATTTTTAGTGAAGTTGCCAAGCTATTGCGACTTTATGAAGGGGAATCCTAAAGAATTTCATGGATTTCTTAGGTGCAAATAACCCTCATGCAACCACCGGCCGCGGTGCTCCACCTGCTTAAGACTCACGATCCTCAACGAAGAGGTGAAGGGTTCAAAACCCAGGAGGCGCTAGATGTATTAAGTGTGACTCGGGGTGGTGGGTCCCCCGCTTAAGTGTCACACTTGGGGGTTTACGGCGCGGGCCGACTCGCAGTTCTGCCCTCCAATACCAAAAAAAAAAAAAAAAAAAACCCTCATGCAAGTTGGCGCATATGATATGCTTTGCATCTCCATCGAACACAACTTAACTTCTCATTATTTATCCAATTAGAGTTGTCATTAACCCATTCTAGGTTAGTTAGAAGCCAAGTAAGGTGCAGAAGCCCACCCTACTTTTTGCAGGGACTTGGTTACATTAGTTTTTGCCTAATGCCAATTACCACGTCCTTTTCTCTTGTAAGAATACAATATTTCATGCACTCTTTTCCATTTTTTAACGTGTAATTTTATATTATCATGTATAAGTGCTCAAGCAATAAAATTAATTGATCAACAATATAGACAAAGATGAAGAAAGAGTGGAAAAGAAAAAATAAAACCCGACAAAATCACACAAAGACTTGTTATAAACCGTAAGAAATGATCTTTGTGAGCTATACAAAAAAAAAAAAATAAGCGTGCACCAATCTAATAAATACAAAATTCCTAATCTATCTGATGAAACTAGCAATAAAAATTAAACTAAGCAATAAAAATTAAACTAATATATCATAAAATGCAAGAAAACGTCTAAACACATCAAAATGAATTTTTTTTCACTTTTCTTTATATAATAATGCAATGAGACTATCTAAATATGAATAGAAATATAAACCTAAATGTCGAAACATAAATACATAATAAGATAATAAATAAATAAAAGTTGAAATACCGCCGCAAGAAAACAGTATGGAAGGATGCAAGAAATGTCGGAATTTCATGAAAAAGGATCTCTAAAAAGAATAAATAAATAGAAGGGCAAATTATATCCTTAAAAGTAGGAGACAGCTATATATTATTTAACATACATAATTGGTTTAATTCTTGTATAATAGAAAAGTATATATGGACAAAGGTATTTATGGAAGAGAATGAGGGAAACATATTTTAAAAGTAGGAATCCCTCTTCCATAATATGATAGATATGTATATTATCACCTTCAAGTAATTCTATTTCGACAGAAATGGTTATGAATAAATTCACATCATGTGGCGATTAAACAATACGGTTATTGTAATATGTACGTTTGTTCCATAAAAAAAAAAGTGTAAATCTCAAAATAGAGATGAAAGATTTTATGAAAAGGGGGTTCTTCGTTGATTTTGAATACACAAGCAAATGGATGTAAAAGTAAAATAATTGAAAGGCAGAAATTGGAATTAAAAGTTGCTAGGAATGTAAAAGGTACGCGAAATTTACCGTGTCGAAAAAAGTAAATTTGCATCAATCTTTAAGTAAAACTTGCTGGCCATCCTAAAATTCCACCCTCATCGGCCCTTCATGGCGCCTAGCAATTCTCATCCCTTCCTTAAATTTTTTTTTTTTATTTTTAAATTTAGCTCACCTTTAAATATAATTGTTATATAAATATTTATTTTTAAAATAATTAATATCCTAAAAACCTCAAATTGATATATTTGTGACAAATTTACCTCAAATTATTTTTTTGACCATAAAAATCCCAAATCGATACATGCGACAAATTTACCCCGACTAACCTTGAAAAATCCTAAATTTGTACATTTATAACAAATTTACCCAAAACTAATTTATTTGACAACAAAAAAACCAAAACTAGTAAATTTGTGACAAATATACCCTATGCTAAAGTGAATTAATACCACAAAAAATCACAAAATTTGTAAATTGTGACAAATAGAGATAAAATCCCAAATTGATATACCAATTAATTGTCAAGCGTCATTTAACTTAATAATTTGACCGTAAAATTTAATAAAAATTAACATGGGGTAAATTTATCACAAGTGTACTGCCGGTTTAGGGTAAATTCATTACAAGTGTATCGGTTTAGGATTTTTGGTGGTTAAAAAAATAATTTATAGTAAATTTGTTATAGGGGTACAAGTTTGGAATTTTTCAGATATTAACATTTTAAAAATCACTTTACCAAAAAAAAAACATTTTAAAAATCAGATGCTGCATTTTTACCAAAAAAAAAAAAAAATTAGATGTTGCGGGTTTAGGCAGGCGTTCGACGAAATTACAATTTTGGACACGATGCGAGTTGAAGAAAGGGGAAGGAGGGGGGCTTAGGGTTTATCACAGAGAGAGACGGACAGAGAGAGAGAGAGAGAGGGAGAGGGAGATGAAGGGGGTGGTGGGGCTGGTGGTGTCGAACAAGATGCAGAAGTCGGTGGTGGTGGCGGTGGACCGCCTCTTCCACCACAAGATCTACAACCGCTTCGTGAAGCGCACCTCCAAGTTCATGGCCCACGACGAGCTCGACCAGTGCAACATCGGCGACCGCGTCCGCCTCGACCCCTCCCGCCCCCTCAGCAAGCGCAAGCGCTGGGTCGTCGCCGAGATCCTCAAGCGCGCCCGCATCTACCAGCCCCCCTCCCCGCCGCCGACCGCCGCCGCCGCCGCCGCCGCGGCTAACCGGGTAAGTTTGCCTTCTCATCCCTTCGGTTGGGTAGTCCTTGTTGGGTGAAATGCGGGAGGATAGGAGTCTGGGTTAGTCTGAATTACTCATTTTGCATCTGGGGAATGGAAGGGGGAATGAGGGTTGTGATGATGTCGGAAGGTACAAGCCCTCGGTGGCTTTAGACTGTCTGAGAGAACTTATGGGGATTCGGATGAGTTGTGCGGTTGGAGCTTGCTTGTACCCGGTGTTGTTGGTTCAGAAAGTATAAGCTCTTCGATTCCTGAACCAGTTTGGCATTTGGGTTTGTTCAGTATGGTATTGGGTACTGAGTTTGGGAGTGATTGCTTCCGTCCCGACTCCGGAGTAACCCAATCGAGGATGGGGAGGACCTTGCCTGTTTTGAATTATCTGTGTTTTTTCTTCCATGACTAGCAATTCAAATGTCGCAAACTTATAAAGAAATGGGGCAGTCCCAATAAGTTGTTGATGGAGAATAAGCATGAGAATTAATGCAACAGAGAATAAGTTAGCCCAAATCCCCTTTTAGGGAGTTAATAAGGGTTATATAGTATATGTCGTTGCTTTTGGATGACTTTTAGCTTTCTTGCTGAACATAGACAATTTCCTTCAGGTCTGCTTGTTAATGACATATCAATAATGTTGGGGCAGCTTATTCAATTTGTTGTACAATAGGGAAGGAAGGTGGGGGGGAGGGGTAGATCCTTTCGGTGGCTTGACATTGTTTAGCACTTACTGTCAGCTGTCAGCTTACACAATTTTCATGCAGACTTCTGTTTCACTGTAAAAAGTTATAGTGACAGCACTGCCTATTGGGTTCTCGATCTATTGGCTTCAGATAAATTGATGAAATGGGCTGTGCTAAACTTCAGTAGGAGTGAGGTGCAATTTGTTGTTGGAGCATCTCTTGAGTCCTGACGGAATCGAAGTTTCAACTTGGGAATGCTCAGATCAAGGCTAAGGGAAATCATAGACAACAGTCCCACCTAATCCAAAACAAAAATTTCAGTCTGGACAATTTTGCACTTGAATTTGCATTAGCATTGATCTTTAACAGTTTGACATTTATGGTCGCCAAAGTCAGGATTCTTGGCTCAACATAAACAAAGTTAGAAGCTGAAATTAAAAAGGATTAGATCTCAAATGAAGATAGCCATAACAACCAATTATATGGTAGTCCGCACATGAGAGAGCTATGAGCGAAGGCATAACAGCTCTATAAAACTTTTGGTTATGAGCCTAAGAAATTGTGGGTCAGAAGAACCTCGGATGGAAGTACTGATAATCTGACAAATATACAGTGAAATTAATAATGGATATCCTATATTTTCAATTTAATTGTGTTTCCTTCACCTCCTTTTGCGCAGAAAAACGTTCTGCTTCAGTCATCTGAGACCAGAAGACTGCTACCAGGCATAAATCTTATGTTGCCTCTACTTTTCTTGCAGGTGAAAGCTTGAACATAGAGAAGCTAAAAAGCTGCGAGGGTGAATATAGTGGCTTTCTAAGATCAGCATGGTTTGTACTGTTCTGCTTGAGTGTCCGATAAGATGAGGATCACTGCGTCTGCACCATTGAGAATTGTCTGGACTTTATTGTTGGAGAGGAGGTATCGATAACCAACTTCATGGAAAAACTCATGTATTCAGGTGATCTTTTCCAGTGAATTGATGGTTCATTAGTTATCCCTTCTTTGTAAACAGTCCAACGTTGTTTCCCTCACGGAACATCGGATGCTGTTCTTTGGATAATGTTTTAGGATTCAAATTCTTGCTTTGATCATCTGCTAGAGATGCTACTTGGTAGTTATTTCTTAGAAGCCGCAAGTGTCACAATTGCAGCACTCGTGGTCTTGACTAATAAATGAGACCATATATTTGTCTGTGGCATGGATATTCAGAAGCTGCACACTTTGCTGCCACTACAAGTCTATAATGTTCATTCCTTAAAGTCGCGCAGCTTATTCTTTCTTCTTTTGTTGTGCTTTCCCTCAATTTTACACTGTTGCTGTTAATGTCGATCATTAGGGTAGTTTACAACTGCTCAGAGGCAAAGCCATACATTTTGAACCCAAGTCAGGACTCTCATGCGTACCATCTAGATCAGTTCAGTCCACAATGTTCGCTTTGATTTGGTGTTTCAGGCCCGATTCAAGAGTTTGTGGCCTGATATATTGGGGTACACCTGATCCAACCATTAATGCTGCTTGTACCCTTTACTTTTCATTGAGTGGTCCTAGCTGAAGTCATGATAAGAAGGAATGGCAGAATGGAAGGCTCCTCACCAGAACGCCGAAATGAGCAGCCACCTGCGAAATGTTGAGGTTTTGTTCCCTGGCATTGTCACAGGTGGTCAAGGTGTCGACCTTGGATCTTTCTATGGCCATATGTCTTAAGTTTCGTAAGAAATCAAAGGACAAAGAAAGAATCAGTACAAGGGCGAATCCGGCTCATTCAACTTTTCCGGTCGAGGCCTGTAAAGGTCTCTATTTCCATGACTTATTTGTTTTCCAGATGTGATTTTGACGAAGGTCAATGTCATCACAATTCCATTGAAAATTTGAGAAATTCGATTGACAATTTGAAGTACAATGGTCCTAATATCCAAGAACTATCTTCAAGATAAACCTATAAACTCGACTCATCCTAGTGGCATGACGAAGGCCGAATTGTAGCACTTCTTCCTGTCTTCGGGAGAACTTTTAGAGTTACCCTTTGCTCGACATTGCCCGAGACTGTCAATTTACAAGGTGTCAAATCCATTTCCTCGCCGGTAGCCCCTGTATGCATTTATCGCTATATCTCTTTCAAATCGATGATTTTCACGAACCTTCTTGCTTTTAAAATCCGCACACGCTTCTAGCACTTGATAAAGGCGTACCTAAATCAACCGAGAACGGCTTAACATAAAGTATGAAGGAAAATTACTAGCTGTCCATGGCAATTCCCCCTTCTACAAATCGAAGAATGGAAGAGCCCTAAGCATTTCGTTTCAAGGATGCCAAGTGATTTGGTGTGAAATTTTCCCACCTTTCACTTCGAGTCAATTAGAAGTACTCAAAGTATATGGATCGTACTTTACTTAACTGAATCATGTCGACAATGCAAGAAAAATTATCTAAAAAGTCATAAACCTATTATATTTTTTACCAATTAATTTTTAAACCTTTTGATCATGTCATTTTTTTTTTTTTTTTTTGGCTTCACTTTTAACTGTACTAATTAAGTTTTGAACATCTTCACGCGTTTTGTCAATTAAGTCCATCCGCCATTTTGGCCGAAAATCATTAACGTGGATGACGGCTATCCCGCATTGCACGATTGGCACCAACGTTAATAATTTTTAATAATATTTTAATATTTTAGATCTTTTCTTTTTTTCTTTACTTTATTTTCTCTTTTTCCTTTTCTCTTCTTTTTTCTTTTCTTTTTTTATTTTTCTCTTATTCCCTCCGCTAGCCATGCCAAGCCTCATCAATGGCTAGCAAAAGTCGTTGGTCTTAGGCGAAGGCCACTATCGCTAGCCTCAACCAAGGGTCACCATCCCCTCACCTAATGAGGTTTGTCCTCACCTAGGCGGGTGAGGGCAATACTTGGCCAAGGCCTATGAGGACCACCTTCACCCAATTTGAGGAGGCCAACGCTTGCTTGAGGCAATGGAGGGGAAGAAAGGAAAAAGAAAAAAGAAAATTAAAATTTGCCCACATCAACGCCAAACGTTTCACGTGGGACGACAAATGTCTATATTAGCGATTTGCAACTAAAATTGAACGAATGAACTCAATTGGTAAAACATGAAAATGTCAATAACTCAAAATTGAATGAAAATGCATAAAACTACCATTCCAATCAAACAAATATTGGCACAAGTAAAAGTGGAGTGAAAAAAAATTAACAGAATTAAAGGGTTTTGAGATTGAATTGGTTACAGTGTAACAAGTCTATCATTTTTTGGACAATTTTCCCCGACAATGCATGTCAGATGCATCTTTTACCCTCCTTATTGTATGTAGGACAGTCGAGCGAAAGACCTTACACGTGACACTAGAGGACAAACGGGACCAACAGGCATAATGACAAGAAGAGCGGGGATCAAGAAATTAGTAGCATGCCTCTAGTTTTTTGCACATGGCTTCCCGTATGTCTTTTTCTCACGGGCCTTGCAGTGGACGCGTACCTTCAGTTCAATAACCTGTGCCAAGAGTGTTCGGTCGGCCAAAACAAAGAAAGGATATGAACATCGGAAGGTCTGAGAACGGGTGCTTTTAGTGAAGGAAGCGGGGCTGAAGGAGGCCCTTGTACAGAAACCTCCACAACTCGTGGATTCTAAATGGCCCCTGTCCTGTCTTGTGCTATAGGTTGCGAATAGCAGGGCGTCATCGGCAAAGTTCGGAGGGAGAAAGAAGAAGAACAAAGATGATGATGAAGCCTGTTGTTCTGATGATAAACTGTGGAGTTTTTAAGTTGGTGACGATAGCTGAATGAATGGAACAGGGGCATGGGTGTGGCCACACTTTTGCCCATGAATTGGCATCATTGTCTTCGATGATGATGTTGAGATGAACTTGACATTGCTCCTGAAAGATAGCACAACATAAACCATCAGCATCTCTCTCTCTCTCTCTCTCTCTCTCTCTCATCCTGGGTTAAAGATTCTACTCCCTGCATCATGAGATTTTCAAGAACCTGCTGTTTGCTACTTTTGAGTATGGGAATCTAATACAAAATAAAGGGTGAGCAACTCGTGGGCATCAGCTCTTTTTGACACCCCATGCCGAAAGTTACAGGAGCTTTACAAATTTGAGGGTGCGAACTGCAAAGGATAGATGTCTTGATTCAAAAATGCAAGATAAAAATGAAGAACAATTTGATGATTATTGCTATTGTACAGTTTTGAAAAAACTTATGATCATTTACGGATCGTATTGATTCTAACGGCAAAGTTGCTACAATCTAAGATAAATAATTTATCTAAATTAGGAAAAATTGTAATGTGGACCAGGCCTACATAAGCCCACTCATCTTATCGAGCGATTTAGTACACTTGCTCATATAAGTAATGCTCGCCATAAAGTCATGGAAAAATTGGATCATATCTAGTCTACTCACACCAAGCGCATCCTATCTATGTGGACCAAGACGTCTTTGACTTTAGAATTGTGGCGAGGAAACAGTGAAAGATAAAGTACTTATGATAATATACCGATGCCTCCCTTACTCAATAGCCTCTCCATAAGTAAAAGTACATGTTGAGATGCAATTATGCTTTGTGTAAAAAAAGTTCCACCTGAAGAATTGGCCTAGTGTAGACTAATTGATATACTATAGTTAACCTTAACACATTAGTTTATATTTAAATTAGGTGAATTCAACTGGATATATTGACAAATTCAGACTTAAAATTTCTTCTTATTGATAAAACTTCTTCTTATTGATCCCCTTGGATAAATGTTGTATGCCCCCAACAATTATCAAAGCCAATGATTTCTAAGCAACCTTCATGGTTCAATCTGGTGAAAACTTAGCATTATGGTGGAGTAACATGATCCCGATGGCATTTTGAGCTGCACTTAACAAGAGCCTTCAAACGAGACAACACTCCTTCAATGGGAGAATCTATCAAAAGCCTCTTTATCCACCTTTTAAGTCCCGAAAATCCTATTGATTTTCTTCTTTTTTGGCTTAGAGGAGATCTTATTCTTATTTGCTCCTTCTACTCAAGTTCACTGAAATGTTTTCGAATCGGGTGCTCAATTCATGGGAGCGCATCTCCTATTAGAGTTGGCACCCGATTGGTACAGAACGTCCACACGCACCACAAAGAAAACAAGATTGGCTAGAGCACTGTCGCTTACACAAGGAAAGGCATTTCGCCAAGCCTGAAGCAAGACAAGTAGGCGGGTTACAGGTGATTAAAACAAAATGATCCCAAAAAATCACAAGTAAATGTTCTTAGACTTGACAAAGCTCCATCCGTGAGCTCACCCGCCATTTGTTGTCAACAATGCATCGCCTCTTGATATTCAGACCTATCATGAGCGCGGAAGAGCATGAGTAGGGCACAACTGAACACCCAGAAACAAACCCCCCGCTACCCAAGAAATAGGACACGCACATATTGTGTGCGCTTGTGTATGCATTCGCTGCGCACACACTAAGGAAGAGCAAGGAAGACAATTCATGTTCTTTTTTTCCAAGACAACATATTTCTAAGTAACCCTCGCGTTGTGCCTCATCCTGGTGATATATGCATTGTGACAACCATGATCTTGCCTCATCCACCGATCAATTTGCCAACCGAAACAGTGAATCAAGCGTTGATGCCATCCTTGTCTCTATGCAATGGCCTTCAACTGAATCCTGTTTAATTAAGATTAGTGCTGACAAAGTTATGCAGACAGAGTCAAATATCAATTGGACTCTGTACTAAACCCATGCGCCTACATTGCAAACTTTGAGGTACAACTACATCATCAATTTAGCACGACTCCCGCTATCCTAGGACCAGAGAAAAATAGTTCGGGGAAAAAAGTTGGTACCTTGTGAACTTAGAAATAAAGTGTCACAGAATCATCAGTAACAAAACAATCAGGCTGAGTGACGACCCGAATACATTTCCAAGATAGCCATGTAGCCTTCCCGCACTCCCATAATAGGGTTGGATCATAGTGTTGAATCTGCAAGTCCCTACTGAAGGATTTGTCCTAGTGATCATCGACAAGCCTGAAAACTTGCAAGCGCTGTCAAGCTGATTATTTATCTGGTAATAACTGTTAAATGCATACGAGATGTTCCCTTCAGCATCTAGATTCCCACAAGACGTCCCGTAACCAAGACTAGTGCAATCACCCCTCGAACATGCATAGCTCACACTTGGCGCCATTTGATCATCTGTGAGGTTGGCCGACGGCTTCAGCACACACCACTTCGGGTCGAGATAGGTCACATTTCGTACAGGAATCAAGCCTTTGGAATTGGTGGTGCCAAGATTGAACACGTACTTCGGCTGCCCGTCATAGCTGAAAATTCCCCAGTGACGCTCGAAATTTCCCGGCTCAATGCTCTTAGCATCCTCATCAATCAGACTGAACAAGTATGCATCAATGGGTCCTGGTCTCATGGGAGTTCCTTTGCCACCTGATATGTGGGACATGAAGCCTTGGTTGAAGCGCTGGGCATAGACCAGGTTTGCATTCCGGTCCCCATCAGTGGGCCACCCGATCTCTCCAACTATGATGGCCAAGTTCCCAAAGCCATTCTTCTGCAGGGCCCACACGAGCGTGTCGTAATTAGCATCGAACATGTTAGAGTACGTTGCGCTGCCATCCACTATAGGGGATGCATTGCCATCAAAGAAGGCATATTCCACAGGGAAGTTGTCGTCAGTGTAGAGACTAATGAAGGGGTAGATATTCACAGTGAAAGAACCCCCATTATCACTCAAGAACTTGACAATTTGGATCATTAACTGCTGGATGTCGGCACGAAAATCCCCACCAGATGGTAAGCTAGTTGAGCTAGCATAGACGTCAGCATTGAGGGGGACAGTAACCTTCACTTGGCTGCTAAGGCCAGCTTTTATGAGGGCAGATTGGACATTCTGAAGGGCTGGATAGGTTGTCTTGATGAAACTTTCGTTGTAGGTTTTCAGGAAAGGTTCGTTGCCAACAGCAACATACCTACAAGTCATAAGATGGATCTCTTGGTTAAGCTCACCACATGACTGAAGAAAAGTACTCTTTAAGAGCCAACCAATAAAATCACAGCCCATAGGAGCTGGAAGGGAAAAGGGCGAAACAAAGTCTCGAATCAAATATATATTAGACCTTACCACAAAAATAAATAAAAAAACCAAACATAGCAAGTGTCACATGGAGTGAGTTTTAAGCTTTCTGGATCATACGTGGGCCATCGTCACTCCGTTGAAGACAAAAATCAACCCAAATCAAAAGCAAGTATTAAACTCAAAAACTGGGAACAATCACCATTTGGCCGAATGTCATTCAAGTCCTAATGACTGATTTTCAACAAGATAAAAGGCAGGTGGTACATTAACTGACAAAATGCTAGTTAATTAACCAGCAACATGCAACAAAGAGAGCATTTGCGACTTTAGTCAGGTGAAATATAACATAAGGAAATCAGAAAAGCAGAAGACATTTGGAATCATCAGCTGATCAATTTCTGAAGAAACTAACTCTTTTTGTTGGCGACGACCTCATGAAGCAGAACTGTATTTAAGGGTGCCATGATACAAAGCTAGCTGTAAGCCCCTTATTCATGAAAGGACAACTTTTATCCATTTTGATCTGTCCATAAGATGCTAGCACAAGTGATGCAGTGACTATTATGCAGAAGAATGAAGTTAAAGAAAATGTGAGGGTACGAGCATTTGCCTAACCAACATAAGTCAGGATCTGATCTCATTTAGCAGCTGCAGCATTGGTCACAAAAGGAGGAATGAAAAACAATGAAAAAAACCCAATGGAATTTAGCAGCTGCAGCATTGGTTTGCTGAAACAACCATAAGATTTAGTTCACTGAATTTGGCCACATCAAAAGCACAGGATCTGATCTCATTTCTCCTTTCTATGAGTGCTGCTCTTCCATTACCAACCCCCAATTGCACCTCTCCATCTTTTATAGTTACTACAAGAATTGCTATCTCTCACCGGAACCTTCCCACGATTGGGATGATCGGCTACCACAATAAGTTATGCCAAGAATTTTGACGAGCCCAATAGAATTCAACATGCATATTGACCATTTTTATCTACATAATTGACAGAAAAAGAAGAGGGTAAGTCAGTTGAGCAGTTACAAGCTCGTGATATAGGCATAGCAACCTTCTAATGTTTTCATACCATTGCTTGTGCAGAATGTATATCCATCTCTCTTAGGCATTATTTGTTGTGCCATGTAAATCTCTTGGTAGCTTTTCCATGTGCCCATGGAATAATACTATAAAGTTGCATTTCTAACTCCAGAGGGTCAACCCCACATGAGCTCCACTATGGAGAATAAGAAGGATAATAAGAGAGTAGAGCGCTTTCTTTATTGATGGAGGAGGTGCAACTGACCCTGTTTCAATGGCTAAGCCGGAAAGCACAGAACTTCTTGCTATAAAGGACAAGGGCTCTGCCTCGGAACTTCAGTGTGTAAAACGAGGCAGAAAGGAAAGGAACTTTACCTTATATTGTTCTTGTATTATTACAATAAGCTAAAAAGTTCAAGTAATGCCTCATATTGATCTAATATAGATATTCCTAACCGCTACTCAAGCACAAAGCTCTCATCCACCCCATCAAACTACCGCACTGCCATGTATAATGGATTTCGTTTGTTTCCTCCAAATGATAACCCTCTAGCTTAGGTATCAGGAAACAATAGGCTACGAAAGTACAAAAAATAAAATAAAATAAAATCTTTCAACACATATGGATGACAATGGAACCCATGCTTGAATCTAGGCATATTAGAATCCTCCAATGTGAATCACAGAAAGGTAGAAGGTATATAAAATGATTGTTCTACAAAATCAAAGCAACAAATTCATGAGTTGTTCCAAACATGAACCAGTTAGCCTATCAAAATATTGTATCCCCTAACTGTAATTCTTGAAGAATAAACGTCCTATATGTGTGTGCTTTTAGCAGCTACGTTTATCCCATAGGAACCACTAGACTCATCAAAGTAAAATACGACTAAACAACTGAAGTAAGGGGGAAATTATGTTGTCAATCCACTCTAAGGATACACGACAACTGAATTCTTGTTACTTGAAAACTAAAAATTATGCAGGAAAACTTAAGACCCTCAGTTGATTATAGTATCTAAATGAAGCATTAGAGATAAATTCCCTCAGTTCTGGTTCAAGCCCTACAATACAGAATCTTAAGCTGTAAAGGGGGAATCATTGACACTAATATTCCAAGTACATAATTGGGAGGAATTTCCAAAAGCTACTTCCGTTTTCAGAAAGTGACAGTAGCATTAGTGGAAAGTTTCAGAAGGCTTCAAAAGCAAAAGCAGATGGAAACTGAAGAAATCAAAAGCTGATTTTGAAGTAGCAGCACAATAGTGCTTCGGTAACTTTCAATAATCTGGCTTTTGCTTCCAAAGCTTTCTTGGAACATCAATAGAGTTTAAATACAAAGGTTTTCAAGGAGAATCATTCTAATTTTTAGAAAAAAAACTAATTTATACAAGACTTCAGTTCTACTGAAATTAAAACATAAAGCGCCATATAGCGTGACTCTGAAAAGTCAATAGAGCACATTTATCATTTACTAAATACTTAATGAGCCACATATATGTCACAGCAAAACATCAAAATTATCGCACAAAAAACTACAAGTGAACTCTAAATCATATGAGGAACCACAAAATACAGATAAGTAACTATAAAAACATGATATGAGACTACGTGCTTAAATTTATCGGCCTCAATTTGTAAGTTTCAAATATACCATCTGCATTGTCTTTGAAGCCATCAACAATCAGTTCATTCTCTAATTGTATACATCCCATCCGAATTGATCGTCCTTCCAAGTAATTTTTCAAGATTATTACAAAAACTCTTCACATCTGATACAAGACAATCGCTTGCCTTATATGAACTTCCAACCCACATACTGTGAAGTCCTACAATCAGTTCACAATGAGCACGAGAGAATGCCCTAATCCAATCATTCAACTTATTAGTTTCGCACTATCAGAAAAAAGTTTCACATGAATTCTACATACATCCGAATGATTAATTATCTTTAGAAGTAACCGGTTTCTTGTTCTGTTTCCAGCAAGATCTCTTCCCTGGATTCATGACTACACTGCAGCTGCTCATCCAATCTACCTCACTCTCACATTGCAGGCCATCTTGTTTAACCTAATCTTCCTTCATGTTCCAATTATCATCCCAATTGAGGGTAATCATATCTACATTCTAAACACCTCTCAAACCATTCAGGAATATTATCTAAACGTTTCCCATATAACCCATAACCAGGACAAATGAGCACATCATTACTTAACTAGTACCGGTACTAATTACAAGCGTTAAAATTTCAACTCCAATGGAGAGATATGTGTGAAGTAAATATTGGGTCCGTCGCACGGTCCCCCTTGCAGAGCGAAAAAATCTACCCAGACTTTATATCATTCACACTTGCCATGAACAGTAGAAAGCTTGCCCCTTCCATTTCCAGACGCATTCTAATTCCAACTCAACAAGTAATCGGGAAGATTTTAGACAGGCAAAGGTGGTGAGGCACAGAATACCTTATGTTGACATTAGAGCGGGAGATGTGAGTGGAGACATTCTCGGACACCCATCTCTCAGCAGCTTTCACACTGCTCGCAAAAGGAAGAAGCATGTCGTTGGGAATCCCCACCATGACCTCAATCCCCGTCCTTCCCAGAGCTCTCAACGCCCCATAGTCCGCGTCGAAAAGCTTCACCTTTTGGATGCCATTTTCTCTCAGCATCCTCACCACCTTTGCTGGTGGGAGAGGGTGCGAGGCCTGAGTACCCCAGTTAGCCCCTATCCCACTGACTGAGCACACCATTGAGAGCGACAACACCCAGGCCAACCCCAGAGACACCAGCCACCCCATCACAAGCGATTGATACCTCAAAATAGGAACTCGGGTCGGCGAAAAGAACTTGAAATGTTGCTTACACAGCTCAGAAGCCACGACCTTTACTTCATGTATTCAGACCCAGAAGCAAAACTGAGACAAAGCAGAAATTCCACCAGGGATCTAGTCAGCCTAGTGAAGTGGGGAAACTGAGCAACTCGGAAACTCTGAAGTAGAAGATAACGGAGCAGAATCTTCGCTGATACTTGGTGAGAGAAACGAGAGCAGAAGTGGGTATCCGCTGCATTAGGCGAAAAATCAGCTCAAAACCCACATCACATATTCTTCAGAATATGGAAAAGGAAGTAACTGGAAAGTCGCAAATAAGAGAGAATATATTCATTTTTGGAAAATGGGTATGGTGGGTTCGAGCCAGAATAAAGACAGCAAGTCGGGAAGCCGAAACCTAAACCAGATTTGAAGCGGAAGCGAATAAAGGAAAGGCCAGATGGAAGAGGGAAAACGGAAAGCGGGCTCGGAAGTGAACGATAATGGATTTCTAAAGCAAACAAAAAGAAAATGGAAAGGAAAAAAGAGAGGAGAAGAAGAGAGAGGGGCGAGGCCAGCGCAGAGCAAGATGACGAAATGAAGGTAAGGATCCTGTTGTTGGGTGACAACCGAGCTCAAGAATCTACTCAAGCCCAACGCAACCCATCATCCCCACTGCAAAAAGAAACACAAAAAAAATGTCAGGGACTTGCTCACGCTCACTGGTAAGTGGTAACACTCCTCTCTCTCTCTCTCTCTCTTTCTGTGTGAGAACGGAGAGAGGAGCGAGAGAGATGGTTCTGGGCTATGATGACTTGTGAGACGAAAGTTAATGCCATGTACGGTCCATCAATTGATATAAAATTGGGGAACCAAACAAGTTGAGTTCACGAGTTCAGGTGTCATCATTGCGAGCTCTGGCGTCTCTCGGGCGGCATCTCGGGCAGTGCTGCTGCTGCTGTACAGTGTACACGCTGCGACCGGGGGCAGTGGCGGGGCCCGCGACACCTTCCGGTTCAAGCTTCGACAGGGATATTTGCCATTGGACGGGCGGGTGGTGGTGAGGGCGGGAGCCTTTTTTTTCCTCGCGCTTTTTCTTTATGTACGATGCGGTTTGAACGTCTCGGAAGGCACCCCCGCTGCATGTTCACGGCTTTTTCTGGCGTTGAGGCCGACAAATTCTTTCGTTTGGTCGAGTCACTAGGCCTTGTTTGGTCACGGAGACAAAATCCTGGATATGATGATTCACCTCTTTATCGGGTCGAAGGACACGTTTGGTCATGTCCTTGAGCTACCACCGTGTGGTGGATGCTAAGATCTCTCGCACTCTACTCTTGACTATGACAATGGTGGCCGATTCTAAGGACCATTGTCACGGTGGTCGTACTGTGCGCTCAAGCGAAAATCACTCGACATTATGGGGGTTGCATCACCTAAGCACGAGATTTGCTTTCATCCTAAGGCTTTGTTTTATAAATTCGTGGAGGATGGCATCGATCCATGACCACAAAGGTGATTGCCAACCCCAAGAACCACTACGATGGTGGTCACATTGCATTCTTACTTAACCATTCATTGAGATCACGACAATTGTGTCTATCGACACAAATCCTTCTTTCTTGCTAGATTTGCTTTTTGTCCACAATCCTTTCAATTTTTGAATCCAATGCTGGACTAGCATCCCACAGTGGTCGTTGACCTCAAGTGTGATTGTTGCTAGCCCCAAGCTGCCACGATGTGGTGGTTCGATTGTGGCTAATGGTTGTGCAATGGCTTGTGGTTGTGAGTAGGAACATTGTTTAGAAAATTCTAAACTTATTATATGATGACCAATTTAGTTATAAAATTTTTTACTGTGTTAATTTAATCCTAAATATTGAAATAATTTGTCAATTAATCATAAACATTTTAGCGATTTGCCAATTTAGTCCTATTGGCTAAGCCGAAGTCTCTACCACTTGTGTTAGCTAGCATACGTAATATAACCGATGCTAACATAGATAATTTTTGCAATTCTTTTATCTTTTTAATTTTTTTTCTTTTTCTCTCTTTTTTCCCTGGTGAGGGCAGCCCTTGCCAATCTTAGAGTCCTCATTAGTGGAGAATAAAAGGTAAAAAGAGAACTAGAATTAGAAAACGGGCCAATTCCATAAAAAAACACAAACTTTAGGTGTTGTCCCAAATTTGGCATGAACTTTATTTTGTCTAAAAAAAAAAGCACAAACTTTAAGTGTTGTCTCAAATTTGGCTCGAACTTTATTTTGTCTAAAAAAAAAAGCACGAACTTTAGGTATTGTCCCAAATCTGAACCAAACTTTATTTTATCTATAAAAAAAAGCACAAACTTTCACTTGTGTCTCAAATATGACCCTCCGTTAACCTTCATTCCATAATCATTCGACGTGGCATTTCCACATTAGCAATAATATCCAACATAGCAAATCAATGCTGCATTCGAGTATTTGGAGGAAATGTTAAATTTAAATTTGCTCTCCAATGAGGTGAACTTTACAGATAATTTTCATGGTAAAATCAAGGGATGAGGCACATAGTTAGGGCCATTAGATCAATTAACAATTGGCAAGGCGTTTGCAATGTCAGAAGCTGGGTTGGAAGCAGAAGATTACATTGTCTTAAAGCGATATATTAAAAGCGTGTACATTTTGTAGTTAAATAGAGATGTGAAGCATATTTGTAATAGACTTACTTTATTTTGTCTCAAATAAAGTTCAGGCCATATTTATAACAACACCTAAAGTTCATTATTTTTTTCGAAACAAAATAAAGTTTGGGCCAGATTTAGGATAACACCTAAAGTTCGTGTTTTTTTATGAAATTAGCCCATTAGAAAACTAAAAAAATTGCAAGGTTGTCAACTTTAGTGTTGTGCAGTAACATAGTTGATTTTTACATATGATCATGTTAACGATTTATAACCAAAATTAGCATAAAATGACTAAACTGGCAAATCAAAAGATTTAAAACTAAATTGAAAATTTGTTAAAATTTTAGAATTAAATTAATATAATTGAAAGACTTATGACTAAATTGTCAAAATGTTTAGAATTGAATTGATCACCACACAATAAATTTATGACTTTTGAATAATTTTCCCATTATAAGCATTCATTTTTTTTCCTTTCAAAAATGTCCTTTTCTTTTTTACTTGATCTTGATTTCATTTCCTTCATTACGAAATGAACAAAACCACTTTTTCATTATGATCTTTTGTTTCTAGAACTAAATATTTTTACTTTGAAGTAAAGTAATAATAGCTAATTAAAGTAAACCATCAACAAATTATAGAGGCATATGCTTAATGTCAAAAAGCATCAAACTCAAAAGAGGGAATTGCGGGGAGACGCGCCACCCGTAAAGGACCCATCCAGCTTCTAACTCGGGTTAGGACCCAGTTGCCCAAGAATGGACATCTCTACCGATTAACACACGTTACAGATAGCGACATGACCTAAGTGTCTATTTGTTTAAAAGAAAAGCCGTTTTCGAGAAATTAATTTTTTGACTTTTTGGTATTTGAATGACAGAAAACTAATCACATATAGAAAACGTTTTTTATGGATTGAAAACAAATTTAGATTAAGGAAAACGGCTTTCCCTCATAGCAAAAAGGAAATCACTTCGTTAAATAACCAAATAAATAAAAATTAATCATTTTCCTTTAAAATGATTTTTATTGAAAATATTTTCCTTTAACCTGAAGAACTTAGTGAAATAAACACACTTCCTAATATTATGGTACATTTAGTAACGTTTCTGTTCCTCAGAACTATTTATTTTCAAAAAAAATTCAAAAAAAATATATTTTTGTTCTCGAGAACAATTTCTAAGTTTTTTAAAGCATTTAGTAATTATATAAAATTTATGTTCTCAGTAAAGAAATATGTTTTGTACGACTTCAAATGTTTTTGTGACTTGAAATTTCTTTTAAATTATTAATAATCTTATTACATTTTTCTTTTTCTTCTCCTTCATCTAACAAGTTGCCAGCCTTGGCCATGGCCGACCGACAACCGGCCACACGAGGGCCGACGAGGTCAACGACCTCGAGGGAGCCTCGTTAACCATAGGCGAGGTCCCCTCGAGCCTTGCCTTAGCTCAACAAGGCTCGGCCTCACCCGACCACCGACAAGACTCAACCTTGCTTAGTCATTGCGAGGCCAGGTGATGCCACCACGGCGACACCAACCTCGCGGTGGTTGGGCGGGGCTCAAGGGACCCTTGCCAATGGCCAGCGAGCTTGGGGCGACTTCGCCAAAGGTCGGCAAGGTTGTGGCGAGGTCACCAGGCCTCATCTAGCCAATCATCAACCATCGCCGTGGCCAGCGACCGGCTAGGCAAAGAAGAAACAAAGAGAAAAAGAAAGAAAAGAAATGGAAGAAAGGAAGCAAAAAGAAAAACTTGTTTTTTGAGTTGTTCCTAAGAACAAAAAATAATTTCATTTTTGTTCCAAATCTATTTTGGAAATAAAAAATTACCAAACGCGTTTTTATTCTATTTCCGTTTCGGGGAACAAAAGAATAGAAATAAGTGTTCCCCAGAGCGTTGCCAAACAGCATCTTAGTTTCCAAGTCCCGAAAGTAACTTTCCATGTCCAGTTAATAGCTTCAACAACACTTTGCAACATCATATACTTGGCACAACTTGATGCCACCGTCTACATTGGGGTAAGCTTTCAGTTCAGTTTAGTTCATTAAGCAAAGCCTGTTAGTTCGCAGCAACCTCTTAATTGATATGACTATGAAAACCGTGAGGCAAGTAGTTTTCTTGAAGAAAACCAAGAACCTCGAATAACGCGTGTTGACTCTAGATAGTTCAACAGGTCACCAAAAGCCTTTTGAGAGAGGGTAGCCTCAATTATCAATATGAGCTATATGTTTCGCGAAAAACGGATGAGTTAAATATTTTCTTAAAAATAATTAATTGTACCACTTATAAAAGTAAATTATTAGCGAATGTTTTCGTCGTCCACAAAAGATGTTTAGAAATAAATTATTATCAATAATGTAAATTTTTTTATTAATTAATTATTTTAAATGATAGAATATGTCAATTTTGGAAAAGCACTTTTTAAATAATTCGTAATTTGCAAAATAAGCAGAATATTGAATCCATCACGATCACCCTCTCGCAACCGCTTCGATGGGCCCTTTTCTAAATCCCCCCTAAGCCATCCTTTGATGGCCATAACTTTTGTGGTGTCCACATCTTGAGCACGACCCGACCTCCAAAATGGCAAAAATCTCACGTCTCTAACAACTACCGCGATAAAGCTGCGGCTTTTTCTCAAGGACTAAAAAAAAGGTCCCCAGTCACAGTAGAGACTTGGCTCTCTTCTGAATCTTGGTCTTTCTTCTATCAGCGAACATCCCCGTTCAAAATTAAATTTATAAAACGAAAAACCCCAAATTAACATATTTATGATAAATTTCTTTCAAATTAATTTTTTAATTATGTAAAACTCCAAATTGGTACAAATGTAATGAATTTACTTAAAACTAATTTTTTGATCACTAAAAAACCCAAACTAGTACATTTGTTACAAATTACCTTATATTAATTTCTATTAAATTGAATAATACTACAAAAAAAAATCACAAACTAATACATTGTGATATGCAAAGGTTACTACCCTTCAATTGTTACAAGTCATCTAATCTAAAAATTTAACGGTAAAATTTAGCGGATAAGTATAAATTTATCACTCAATTTGAAGTTTTTTATGGTAAAAAAATTAATTTAAAATAAATTTATTATAATTACATCAATTTAGAGTTTTTCATGGTATTAAGCCTTTAAAACTTTAGATACAACTTTTACTTAAAGAGATTCCCTTATAGATATTAAAACATTATCCGGTTTTTTCGGCATCGGAGGCTTATCCTAAAACACGGCCTCGTTCCACCTTTTTTGGTACTTGTATAGGCTATGATTCCCAACATTATCTTTTTTGCCCATTCGCGCCTGCTCACCTTTATCAACCGTTTACATAATCCATTAATGGATCGTGGACATCTTTTGCTTCTCCACTCCATTCCCAACTTCTTTTTTTTTTTTCTTTCTGTTTTGGGGAGGTGGGTCTGATAATATTCCCAACTTCTTTGACGTGGCATGATGAAAAAATGATACTGCAAGTGTCATGACTATCTTACTTTATACGCTTTAATGCTTTATCTTCTCTCTTTCTTTTTTCTTTTTCCGATCAATTGAGTGTCACTTTAGTGAAAAATCAATCGTTTTAGTGCCTAGAAAATCCTAAAACATCCGATGTGGCTCATCGACAAAGTAAAATTATTAAGTTGAACGGCATTGTACATCATACTTATTTGCCCCCAAATTAACAAATTGAAACTAAAATTGTCCTGTTCCCCAATCCACAATTGAGGAATTTGGGAAAAATAAGATGCTGAAATTGCAATAGAAAGTAGGAGCAGGACAAGGTTTCATGGATGCCTCCTAATAGTCGGAATTGACATTGTAATTGAAGGGATCTAGGAATCAGTTTTCCTAAGATGAAATGACATCGTTTTAGTTACAAATGCCCCGTCATCTCGTCCTTTGTTCCCATTGGTTTGAATTTTTTCTTTTAAATGTCACATCGAAATATGTTGGAGGTACAAAGTGCTTGAGTTTTTTTTTTATGTGACATTCAAATGACTAAAAAAAATTATAATACTGAAATAAGCATTATGTTATGTTACGGTATTTGTGGCATTTTTTTTTTACCTTGGCGTAACATTGATTGTCCTGAGTTAAATTACGGTGAATCGCTGGGAAAATTGTCCAAAAGTCATAATCTATTCCATTTTTTGTCAATTCAATCGTAAACCTATTAATTTTGCTAACTAAATTCTAAACATTTTCATGTTTTGTTAATTGAGTACATTAGGTCAATTTTGGCTAAAAATTATTGACATGGATCTTAGGCGTCATATGTAGCATGATCGGCGTTGACATAAACAATTTTTAATAATATTTTAATATTTTTGAATTTTTTATTTTTCTTTTTTTTTTTTTTAAATTTATTTTCTAAACCTAGGCCAATGAGGTAATTGGTCACCTTGCTTGCCTTGGGCAAGGGTGTCGCTATCCTTGCCGGCCACAGGTGAGGTGCCCTCACTTGCATTTGGGCGATGGTAGATACCCTCGCCTATGGGTGGTAAGGGTGTCAATGTATTATTCAAAATTATATACGTTACCGCCAGTTGTGTCGCGCAGGACGACTAACGTTTACGTCAATAATTTCTAACCAAAATTAGCTTGATAGACTTGATCGGCAAAACATGAACATATTTAAGACTTAATTAGTAAAATTGAATAGTTTACAACCGAATTGATGAAACTATAATAGGTTTAAGACTTTTTGGATAATTTTTCCAACTCTAATTTAAAGTTAAATATGGAGATGCATATTCTAAAGGGAAGTCCAAGATTCCAAAAAGTGACGCAGTGCACGTGGATCACATGTGCATTGCACGCGTGATGTACGGGATTAAATTCGTGCTCCTTTATTATTGAGTTCCTCATTCCGCACTGTCTTGATGTTCTAGTGCAAAATATTTGAACCAAGTCTTCCTTTTTTAACTCTTCTTTTCGATTGCAAGTTGATATGGTTGCCGAGTCCATGGCCATTTCAAGAGGAAGTATCTCCCCGGGAGTATATTTATTTATTTTGGGTCTGTTCTCATTGGGAGTTTTGGGACCTGTCAACTTGTATATTGCACTTGAAGTTGCAAATGCAGTGTTGGGATTCGTTCTGATAACTGGAGTTCTGATTAACATTTGAAGCAGTGAAGATTAGGTGGGGGTGGTGATACGGAGTTAATTCACAGAGAGAGTGATGAGAAAACTTAAGAATCTCTCCAATGGTGATTTTACCTCAATTCCTGAATTTGGGGTTAGGATTTAAAGAACATACTTAATTTAGCCTCAATTCGATAATTTATTGCAAATTAATGTGTCAAACGACGTCATTTTAGGCTGGATTTTGCTGGCTTCATTTCACAATGAGCCACATGGACAATTTACATGAAACTATGACACGTTGTATTTTTGGGAAAAATGTCAAAAAAATCCTATATTATAATTTTGTCAATTCAAGCCTAAGCCTTTTTAATTTTGCTAATTGAGTTTTAACTTTTCACATTTTATCAATTGAGTTCATCTGATCAACTGTAATAAGAAATTGTTGATGCGAACGCCAGGCGATGACCTTTGATGTAGATAATTTTTAATAATTTTTAATATTTTTATAATATTTTTATTTATTTTTCTTTTCTTTATTTCTTTCTCTTTATTCCCCCTTCCATTCTTCCTCCTCTAGCCGATCATCTGGCATTAGCAACTGGCCAAACTCGCTAGCCTTTGGCAAAGCTTGACCTCTCCAATCTCGGGTGAGGCTTACCCTCTTAAGTCTCACTCTGGCTAGTTGTCGAGGCCTAATGACTAGCTAGAGGAGGAAGAAGAGAAGGAAAAAAAGGAAAAGAAAGGAAAAGTGACTAAATAATAAATAAATTCAAACAAATATTAAAATATTATTAAAAATTATCAACGTCGCATTAGCTACTTACATGGCATGGTTAGTATTTGCGTCAATAATTTCTGGTCAAAATTAATCGGATGGACTCAATTTGCAAAACATGAAAATATTTAATGCTCAATTAGTAAAATTAAAAGGTTTCATACTGAATTAATGAATGTCCAATTGGTGTAACATTTTTTGGACAATTTTCCCCGTATTTTCCGGTCATATTTATCAGTGACTTCACTCAAATGAAAGATTTTTTAAAGTTATAATATTCAAGTGATTGTTTGAAAAATTTGTAGCACCCACGTGATCGTTATGGGAATTATATGGCACTTTGTTGTGTCCTTTAACTTAAATTTATGTTACAATTTTTGAAAAAAAAAAATTCCTTTATGGAATGATTGATTTCCATTGTCTTTTTTTTTTTTTTGGCACGGGAGGTTCATTCTGAAATACTAGCTCATTTCCCCTTTTTCATAAGTTCTAATTTGTATCGGCTATGATTCCTCTTAATTTCAACGTCTCTAACTAGGCAATTGTTAGCTTAGATTAAGGGACAATGTTAATTGTCCAGGATTGATGTAACATTTTTTAATCACCAATCTAAAGATAAAGAAGGAAATGCATATTTTAGAGGGAATTCCAAGATTTCAAAAAATAATATATCTTCTAATAAGAAGATTGTGTTCATGCGTATAAGTTGCATATGAATTGCAAGTGCATTGCACGTATGATGCACAAAATAAAACATATTGAATTTATTACATATTTTGCACAAAAAAATAATATTGATTTAAAGGGTTAATATTACAAAAAATCAAAAACCGGTACACTTATAAAAAATTTACTATAAATTAATTTTTTACTAATAAAAACTAGGGGTGAACATCAATTTAGGGTCAACCCTGGATTGACCCTGGATTGGCCCAACCTTGCCGGTCCTAGTATAGTTCCCAAGGAAACTAGGTTGATCATTGGTCCTAGAATTCTTAGATCAACATTGTGAGGGTCAGTTCTTGGTCCTGAGAGTTTCGGGTCGGTCCAACCCGAACCAACCCCGACTATATATATATATAATTATTTTATATAGAGAAAACCTTAAAATAAACGGCGTCAACAACATTAAACAACTCTTTAGTGAGGAGTTCAAGTAATTTTACATTATTTTTTAATAACTTAAATTTTTAATGTCTTTTACGGCATCAATAATCATAATTTACGAATAAGGAAAATGTTTTTATGAGGAGTCCTCATGGCGTCCAAAAAGGCATAAAAAAACTCCTTATGGTATCCTCCTCTAGTATTCATTTTTTTTCTATCTTATTTGTCATCTTAGTCTTTAATTTGCCAAAATCGAAAGAAACAACTTCTTCGCTCGCCACTTGACACTCGCCTCACTCGCTTTGGGTCACTCATGCCGCTCGCTGCTCAATGCTTGCTTGGCTTGTTGCTCCCCGCTCGACATTCAATACTCATTATGTTCGATGCTCACTTCACTTGACCCTCATCGCTTGCCTTTCTTAGCTGACCTCACTCATCATCGAACCTATTGAGTCAGTACGGTCCTCAGTTGCCTTTTCAAAGAGTATGAAAAATGAAATAAAAAATTATTGGTTGGTCTTGGATTAACATTGAAACTGAACCGAATCTATTGGGTCAGTCTGGTCATCATTAACTTTTTTAAGGAGTACAAAAAATTAAATAAAAAAATTATTGGTCTAGAATCGGACAAAACCCATTGGATTGGTCTGGTCCTCGATCCCAAGCTCAATAGAGTTGGTCATTGGTCCCAAAAATTGAGGACTAGCACTGTGTGGGTTGATCCTAGGGTTAGGGGGTGGACTGGCCCAATCCGGACTATGCTCGCCCCTAATAAAAACCTTTAAATGGTACATTTGAAATTTACGCTTTGTTAATTTTCATTAAATTATAGGGAAAAAGCCACAAAAAACCCCAAACTTTGCCTCGAGTGACGATTTACCCCGAATTTCGTTTTGTGACGTGAAAAACCCCGAAATTTGCTAACTGTGACACATTTACCCCAAACTTTTATTTGTGACACAAAAAATCCCGAACTTTCATTTGTGTGACATATTTACCCCAAATCATAAGGGCGTTTTGGTCTTTTTACTTTTAAAAACTTTTTTTTTTTACTTCTTCTTCTTCCTTCTCTCCGCCGGCCATGGCGGAGGGAAGCCGGCGTCCGGCGAGGGCACCCTCGCCCGACGCAGTGAGGGCGGCCCTCGTCGTCGGCGTCGGGCGAGGGCCTCCCTCGCCGGATCGGCGAGAGCACCCTCCCCGACGCCGCGAGGGCACCCTTGCCCGACGCAGCGAGGAGGCCCTCGATTGGGTCGGACGAGGGCCTCCCTCGCCCGACGCCGGCGAGGGCACCCCTCGCTCGACGCAGCGAGGGCGGCTCTCGTCGGCGTCGGGCGAGGGCCTCCCTCGCCAGATCCGGCGAGGGCATCCTTGCCCGACGCAGCGAGGGCGGCCCTCGTCGACGTCGGACGAGGGCCTCCTCGCTAGATCTGGCGAGGGCACCCTCGCTCGATGCCGGCGAGAGCACCCCTCGCCAAATCCGGCGAGGGCACCTCGCCGGCGTCGGGCGAGGGAGGCCCTCGTCAAACCCGGTCAAGGGCCTCCATCGCCCGACGCCGGCGAGGGCGGCCCTAGCCGCCCGGCGAGGGCGACCCTCGCCCGACGCCGGTGAGGGCGGCCCTCGCCGGACACCAGCTTCCCTCCGCCGGCTCCACCATGGCCGACGGAGGGAAGAGAGAGGAAGAAAAAAAAAAAAAAAAAAAAAAGAAAAAGAAAAAAAAAGAAAAAATAAGACGAAAATACCCTTAATGGGATAAATGTGTCACGGTTAGAAACTTCGGGGTTTTTCACGTCACAAAACAAAGTTCGGGGTAAATCTCACTCGAGGCAAAGTTTGGGGTTTTTAGTGGCTTTTTCCCTAATTATATTACTATTTTGCAAAATAATAAACCGATACACTTATGATAGACTGAGGATAAAACCTTAAATTGGTAAACTCGTTAACTGTCACATATCGTCTAATTTAATAATTTGATTATAAAATTTAAAGAAAATTGACGGGCTTATGAGTTTGTGATTTTTTAAAGGGAAAAGACTACCGAAAATCTTAAACTTTGCCCATAGTAACAAATTTACTCTAAATTTTTTTTTGACATGAAAAATTCTAAACTTTTATTTGTGTAACACATTTACTCAAAATTATAGAGCATTTTGGTCTTTTTACTTTTTAATTTTTTTCTTTTTTTTTCTTCTTCTTCTCTCTTCCCTCTCGACTCCCCCATAGCCGGTAGAGGGAAACCTAAGATCCGGCGAGGGCGAGGATACCCTCGCCCGACCCAGCCCGAGGGCCGCCCTCGCCCGCCACCCCTTGCCGGCATTGAGCGAGGGCAGCCCTCGCTTGGGTCGGGCGAGGGACGGCTTTGCCATGGTCGGCGGAGGGAAGAGAGAAGAAAAAGAAAAAAATAAAAAATAAAAAAAAGGAAAAACAGAAAAAAAAAAAGATGAAAATGCCATTGTGGGGGTAAATGTGTCACACATTTGTAAAGTTTAGAGTTTTTATGTCGTATAAAAAGTTTAGGATAAATTTGTCACTTTGGGCAAAATTTGAGATTTTTTGGTGGTCTTTTTTCCTTTTTTAAATGAAGTTATGTGAAGTTTTTCTATACAAAATCCTTAACTCTCTCTATTGAGCAGATGGATTTTTCGGCCTCTGGGCCACACGTAAAACAAGTAACATTCGGTCCTTATGATTGTGTCACATCAGACTTTCGTGGCTTATTTGGCTCTTTGTTGCTTTCGTGCCGTCCGTGAATCCCACCACCATAAGTTAGGGAATTTCAGTACAAAGTTTTGGTTACCGGGCTGCATGCCTACCGCACAATATGAGGCCTGCATCGGCAATTGAACGGTCATCTTTTATTATCCCACGGGAAATGTGAGTTTTTTGTTTTTATTTTTTGGTCTAAAACGGCAGCTATATTAATAACACAAAGTAGAGGAACCGTTCCGCAGGATATCCGAGTACATAAGATCTAGCAATAAAGAGGAGGAGAAATAGGCCAGGTAGAAGGAAGTAAAGAGGCCCACGGGAAATGTGAGTTTGAAGACGTTGTTTTTACATGAAATTAACGCAAGTAGTCTATGAGCTTTTTAATTTATTTGACGTAGTCTCTGAACTTTAACTCGACGTGCAATATCGTCTATAAACTTTCAATTTTTGATATATGTTGAATTTAGTCGTTGGATTATATGTAAATATTCAGTGTTATATTTTCATATGGCCTAGTGATTAACTTAAACATGTATAAAAAAAGTATAAGGATTACATTTAACAAATTAAAAGTTTACAAACGGCATAGCATAATTGGTTAAAGTTCAAGAATTATATTGGATAAGTTAAAAGTTTGAGATCAAATTGCACATTAGGTCAAAGTTTATATATCATTTGTTTTATTATCCTTACTTTTATAGATGTAGTAGTCTTCTCATGATGTATGTTGAAAGCTCATGCATATCCATTAAAGATCTATCGTTATGTTATTATATATTTCTCTTTAGGAGTGTCAATGGTTGAGCTTGAGTCGAATTTCCATTGATGCCTAACCCAACCTAACATGGAAGATGTGCTTTTGTTATGGGTCTACTGGCATAGAAATTGAACTGAAAACATGATTGGATTGGCTCAGGTTTTCATTTTTTCTTTTCTCTCAAGGGCATATATTAAAACCCGTGTGTATTTTAGAGGGAAGTCCAAGATTCTAAATGGTAATATCTCTTCAAAAGATTTAATTCTTAAGATAAACATCAGTAACTCTTAAGAGTGCAAGGAAATTAAACCTTTGCAAGTAAGAAGCAAGAACTCTTGCCACAATCCTTTTCTTAATCAATTAAATGAAGAAAGATAGGGAAAGTTACAGAGATCATGAGAGGGAGGTTTCGACTAATTGTACACATTTCTTTGATCAATTATCATTTATTTTGGCGGAAACGCTTGTCTACGATTGACCAGCATCTTGAATTGGTATGAGAAATTTGTTTTAAAAGTCTTGAACTTATTGCATTTTTGGCTAATTGAGTCTAAAACCTTTCAATTTTGTCAATCGAGTCCATAACCTTTTAACGTTTTGCCAATTAAATCTATCCCGCCAATTTTAGTCGGATTTGCTAAAATGGACGCTGGCCATCTTATATGGCATAGTCAATACTGACATGGACAAATTTTTTTCTATATTATTTACATTTCTTCTTTTTTCTTTCTTTTCCCCTTTTTTTTCTTCCAATCCCGGCCAGGGCCTCTGGCAAACTCTCGCTGGTCATAGGCAAGGGCCTGCTGGCCCTCGCTGGCCACTGGGCAGGACACAATGGAGAAGACGATGTAGAATTTTTATAAAATTTGTTGGGTCAGAGAAAAACACTTTCATTCGTAAAGAAGAAATTTGTAGACACGAGCAGTGGATTTCAGGGCCAGGGGGATAGCGAGTCCAATATGGTGGCAGGCTATTTCTACCGTGGGCGAGTTTTAGATTCTGAGAGGCCCAAAGAAGAGACTGACTTGCCAAGTGACATTTGCTGAGAACGTCAGACAACAAGATCACGTCTCGATGGTCCTTGAAGTATGTCACTTCAAAAGCACTTGGCATTGGATTATATCGGGCATTCTTGCCCAGGCAAATTTTTGATTGCATTATGTCGTGCAGAAAATGTTTGACGATGCAGATAAAATGTGTGGATTTATACTTTTTATGCAATTTTTGCCATGTTGTGTGGAGGCACACTATGGGACGGTGAAAAAAAGAAATTTTTTAAAAGGTCCTCAGAGGGATCTTGAAGCGGTCACTTTAGTTGCAAAACACAATCTAGCTCCCCAATTAGCCATCTCACTTGCGCGTGCTTATTCCAGTGACAACACGGTCAATAGATGTTCTGATTTTACCTAAATTGAAGAAAATCTGAATTGAAGACAAGAACGCAACTGACTCAAGGATTGTCACCTCCACGGATTCAAGTCTTCCACAAGAACGGCAATGGCATCCTCATTCCCAACGATCTCTCCTAGGCTCTCATCCAGGCTGCTGATCTCTCCAAATCTCGAGCTGATCCTTTGGTCCCACATCAAGGCGGAGAGCGACGACCTAAGGTTTAATGACTTTGTCACCCCACACTAGTCGATCAACGAGGCCTTCTTCAGAGACAACACGTTTTCGAAGGAGGCAGAGGCGGAGGTTGCACAATGAAAATGAAGTAAACATTTCGAAGAGAAGAACGAAACTGTTGATGAGTTAAATGATACAGGGGATTAGTAGTTCGATAGATGATATCGGTCACCTCGCCGTAGCAGACCGGGACTTCAAGGGATAGACTATGGACTCGAAACGGCTTGTATTGATGGCGGATCACTCATGCAGTGTGCATTGCGCCTGTGTGAGGTTAGGGTTAGAGGAGAGGTGAGGTTGTTGAAGTGCTGCAACCATGTCTTTGCCAGGTTGCTTGTCTTGGAATACTACAATTCTACTCGAATTGTCAATTTAAGGTTGGAGATGGCTAAGCATATTTTAAAGGGAAGTCCAAGATTTCAAAATTCAATGTATCTTCTAATTATAAGATTGTGTTCGTGCAAGAGCCAGCGAGGTGCACTGGCATTGCACATACAATGTACAAAGATAAAATGTGTCATATTTATTATGTGTCTTGTGTAAATAAATGAATGTTAGTTATCAAAAAGTAATTTTAAATTGATGTGCATGTGCGTGGTTGAGAAGAGGTAAGGGAGTTGCAGAGCGTCAGGTCTGCTTGTCCCAAATAATATAACCCTTCTCGAATCGTCAATTTAACGTGAAATATGGAGATGCATATTTTAGAGGGAAATTCAAAATTCCAAAAGGTAGTATCTTTTCTAATGATAAGAACATGTTCATTCATGTCTGTGCAATTGTATGTAAGTTCCACGCACATTGCATGTACGTTGCACGAAATAAAATATATTGAATTTCTCATGTTCTTGTGTAATTGAAGAAATGTTATTATAAGGAAGATTAATTTAAACTTTTGTACAAAATCGTGAATTATCTATATAAAGCAAATGGATTACTAGCCTCGAAGCCACTCTTAAGACAAGTATTTCTATGGCAATCTCACATCACCATCATTCACATAATCACAAATGAAATGATGGACAAAATGTCAAGATAATTATTCCAAAAGTTCTAAACCTATTATACTACGGCTAGGTAGCACGGACACGTTCAAAGGGCCTCCGTGTCGTGTCGGACACCTCGATATCAACAATTTCTGGCCAAAATTCGTTGGAACGACTATTTTGGACAATCGTCAATAGGTTTAGGATTAAATTTTCTAAATTGAAAAGTTAAGTGCCGAATTAGCCGTCGTATAATATATTTTAAAACTTCTTGGATAATTTTCTCTAACAAAGTGCAAGATTTTCTATCAAATTTATAGAAGTTTATTGTCGCACTTGCAGGGAATGTCTTAATTTTCAATGCCAAAACCCTATGAGTTGTGTACAACAACACCATGAAGATACATATTCAGCTACACTCTAGCAAAGATATTACCCTTACAAGGCTGGCTCTCACATAGTTATGAAGGTTCACGATTCCTGTGTAAACCAACCTGGGAGCAATTGGGTTAGGTTAGTTTAGTTTGATTATCGGGGTGAATCGATCTAAATGCTCACTCCTAATGAGAGGTCATTTTAGTTTTGAGTATTGTTAGACTTTTAGAGGAAGATAGCCATTTTTTGGGGATGAGCATGGTTTCTTTAGGGTGCGCAACTTTTCTTTAATACTCTTATAAGGTATGCGGAAGCTTATGGTGGTAACATGAGAGAATTGTAATAGACAACTTGAGATATACTCGTTATATTAAATTGTGGCAAAATTATAATACTCAAAAAATTATCTTACACAACTATTATAATATATTCTCTCTCACCACACTCAAAAGACTTAAAATAAACTAGCCAATACTTGCACACACCTGGCTATTCTAATTTCGAGGCTCACGCACGAAGCCAACTCTCTTTGTAGCTCTCACTGCTATATACTTATGAGGCCTATCTTACATTTTGCACTCCTACGCACATTTGGGAGGGGATGTGCCTATTGATACTACCCCTAAGGCAGTGAAGTTTTCTTTTTTATTAAGCAAATGGGAAAATTACCAAAAAAGTCATAAACCTATTGTAATTGTGCCAATTTAGTTCTAAACTTATTTTTTTGACCAATTGAGTCCTAAACCTTTTACAATTATTCCCGATCAGTCCATCCGGCTAAAATTGGCCGACTGGTGCTAACGTGGTAGCCGGCCGGCACCAACGAGCTTTTTTTAATAATATTATATTTTTTTATTATTTTTTTTCCTTTTTCCTCCTTTTTTTTTTTTTCCCCCTCCTCCCTCCTCCTTCCTTTGGCTCCAGCGACCGGCTAGGCTGGCCGATCGCCGAATTGAGGCGATCCGGCGGGGCGAGCCCTTGCTAGATTCGGCGGGGACTCGTTGCTCACTCCGCTAAGCTAGGTGATGGTGTCAACGAAGCGCTCGTGGAGATCGGTAGTCTAGCGGAGCCATGGCTTGGGATCGGAGGTCAACACGAGGCATGGGTCCCCCCGGTGCCTAGGCCCCCCGCCACTGCCGCTGCTGAAGTCGTCGGGGTCGATGAGCCCCTCGTGGGGCTGGATCAGCCTCAGGAACATCAACCCCCTCAAAACCCTAAGCAAAAAAGCCAACCCACCCATTGCCGCTGGACTGGACTGCCTCGCCGACAAAATTGCCCTTGGAAAGAGCTCTAATCGTTGACGAGGGGGCTCGCCGAAACCCCGCCAAATCTGGCAAGGCGATTCGGCGGGCGAGCCCTCGCCGGATTTGGCGAGGGGGGCTCACCGTCGCGTCTGGCGAGGCCTCGTGAGGCTAGCCCTCGCCAGATTTGGCGGGGGCTCGCCCCGCGGGATTGCCTTAGTCTAGCGACAGGCCAGCCTGGCCGGTTGCTGGAGCCAAAGGAAGGAAGAGGGAGGAGGGAAAGAAAAGAGGAAAAAGGAAAAAAATTAATAATTTTTTTTAAAATAAAATATTATTAAAAAAAGCTCTTCAAAGATCGGCCGGCCGCCACATCGGCGCCGGCTGGTCAATTTTGATTGGATGGACTGATCGGGAATAATTGTAAAAGGTTTATGATTCAATTGATCAAAAAAATAAGTTTATGACTGAATTGGCACAATTACAATAGGTTTAAAACTTTTTTGGTAATTTTCCCCTAAGCAAATTGATTTGTCAAACCTTTCTTCTTTGGCTGAAAACTTGCACCTTGAGAGATTTTAGCTATCCTCAAAGTTGGAGTCGGTAATTTCATTTTCCTTTGCCCGAGTCAGTTAAGGACTAAAGTCCAATTAGAACTTTTCTTTATTTTTATTAGGTGTTGACTCCAACACTCCCTCTTAACACCTAATACTCTTCTCTTATATCATATTGTACTTGTCTTCTTCCGGATGCTAATTCTAGACTTGCAAGATAAATCCCTAATTTAGCATTTCTATCTTAACTACCTCTATGATTGCGACTTCTAAAGGGGCTTTGTGAAACTCGGATTTCATCAATGCCATTTCAACTTGCACATCGATTTCTTTTTCTTGCTTCATAGTCTCCATACTCAAATCTTTCAAAAGAGTTTTGAGATTGCAACTCATGTGGTGAAGCCTCTCATTCATGGTTTCATTTCATGCTTCAATTGATCCATCGAAAGCACTTTAGGGTAAACATCTTGGTCCTTGTTCTCATAGGACTTCTTCTCTACGCTTTTCCATTTATCTTTGTGCCTTAGCATCTTTTTCTTCGGGCAACATTTCTTGACTTGTTTAACCTCATACGAGAGCTTTTTGTGCTCTCTTTCTTTTATCTCGAGCTCCTTGTCCCTTTGCCTCAGTATTTCGTCCCTCTTCTTCAAGATCTCTTGTAGTTCCTTCTTGCAACTACTTTTTGAAGTTGCTATTAGCTTCATCAAGTTTTCCCTCGGCTTGCTCTTCTCCGAGGACATGTCAATGGTTGTCACATCATCTATTTCAATGACACCAGTGACTAGGAGCTCTTCTTGCTCCTTTGCTGCAATAGTCGCATGGAGACTTCATTCTTCTTTACTATCATTTTCCTTCCCGGTAAAAGTTGTGGCATTTCCCTTTTCTTACTTGAACTAACAAACTCTTGTCAAGTGACCTACTTTGCCATACATATAGCACTGCTTGATATGCCTTCTATTGTCCTTGTCATGATCTCGGTGAGCTCCCCCTGGCTGAATGCTTCTTTCTTTTGTTCGCCTACGTCATTCACCATAACTTTTTCGCCATTTGCCATTTGTAGTGCTAGCATCATTTCTCCATTGACTCTTGAAACCACATTTATTTTTGAAAAGGGTATTTTCCTTTTTCATGGTATTTGCTAGTGTCCCAAGTTGATCGATCTAGCATTCCTTTAGTCGTGTGGCCTTAGGAATTTCTTCCCTAATTAGCCTTATTTATTCATATTCACAAGGAAGCAGAAAGAGAAAATCCAAAGAAAGAAGCTCTAAAGATTGTATTTACTTGTGAGGTGGATACAAATGAAGGGGATGAGGACCCTATATATACAAGTACATGCACAACCGAAATCATAGATCTCTACTCAATTTGATGTTAGAGATTACATCTCCTTATCTACCCAACTATCCGCATTTATTATAAGAGTGTACATTATTAGTATCAAGCACCCCTAAAAGTATTCTAGGCTATTTATAAAAAACCTAGGAGCTAGGAACTTTGAGGTTGACTCGTTCATGGATCGGTCATGGTCCTTCATTCAAGAACCCTCAAGGAGGTCGTGTCGCTTCCTTGGGCCATGACATTCTCCCCTACCTAATAGGGCGACGCCCTCATTGTATCTTTAGCATGGAGGGCATCGATTTGCTTCTTGAATTGCCAAAGTGTTTTAGCAGGTTCCTAATTAGCCTCGCTCTCTAGAAGACCCTTCTATCAAATCAAGTACTCTTGCTTCGACGCATGGTATCGCTTCCATAAGACTCAATCCGCCATGATGGAGTTGATGTCTCAATCTTATGAAGTCTTAGTCCTAAGTGGCGCTCGTTGTGACTCTCCTCTATCCAGATCACCATTGATGTGCATGAAAAAAGGTTTTAGCATACTAATGTGGAATACCGAATGTACCTTTAGTTTTGGTGGGAGTTCTAGCTTGCATGCGAGCTTCTTGACCCGTTGCAACACTCAGAAAGGCCTCTTGTAATGACAAATCATGCCATTTTGCACCTCCTTGTATCGAAAAACTAGGTGAAGTTTGGCTAGCACCAAGTTCCCGACTTGGTACTCCATGTGATGTCACTTCTTATCGGCCCACTTGTTCATAGGTTTCGAGGCCTTGTATAGACACATCTATGCCAAGTCCATTTGCTTATACCAATCCTTGACAAACATGTATGTGTATGGGTTACTCCTTCAATAGCTCATGGCAACCGTGCTCAGAGATTTCAAACATACTTCGATTCATGGACTTGCTTTGCTATGAGTTGTAAAAGAACTAGGCTACGTCGATTAATTTTGCCCAATATGCAACATTGTGCTCTATAACTCCAAGAGTGTATTTACCCTCTCCATCTAATCATTGCTTTGGTAATGCAAGCTCGTAGAGAAGTTAAGATCTCACGCTAGCAGCTTGAAGAGTTCGGTCTAGAATCACCCTAGGAATTGAGGATCACGATCGCTCATGATTATTTATGGTATACCCAAGTACTTAAACGATGTGCTTCATGAATGGCTTGGTCGTCTCCTTGATCAAGCAATCCTCTATAGCAGGCATGAACGTTGCATACTTAGAGAGTCGTTCCACCATGACCTCGAGAGTCTGACAAGCTCCTGCAATGTGTCTGTGCTTCATAGATTAGGCTAGGCTTTCTTTCTCTCATTCTCTTGCTTGGGTGGCACTTCCCTTCTTCATGTCTACTATTTTTATCTCATTAGCTTTAGGCTTCTAGAAAGGGCAAAATGATAATTACACTCAACCATAGCCCCATTTCACTATTCATGTATATGAGCTTATTAATGTGTAAGTTCATAAAAATCCAAAATGGGCCTAATTGACTTAATGGGCCCCCTTGGGCTGGCCATGGGTGGCCGTGTGGCCCAATGGGCCTGCCTGTGGGCTTGGGCCCCTGTGGTTCCTTGTTCATGGCATGTTTTCACTTTTCCAAGATTTCACGATTCGCTGGTAGAAAATTGAGTTTTCGTTCCAAAGTGGCCTTCTGAGCCTTTCTGCAATCTATCGATCCTCATTGTAATCCCGTTTCGTAGATTGAGGTCGGATTGAGGATGTCACATCTTCTTTCGCCTACTAAGCTTCTCATGATCTTAATAGACTAATGGGGAGTTCTTTCCTTATTGAAAATGTGTTAACAAATTGTGCCTCCATTGCCATCCTAGAAACGAGACGAGTCGCAAATTGTCCAATTGCTTCTAATCCCAGGGATTATTCTCTGCCTTCATAGGATCGGGAAAATCACAAGCTCTCTTTGAATCACCCACCCACCGAAGGGATCCTACTATTATATCATTTGTCATGGGTTGATTGATTCGGTGTACCCTTATCGTGTGGCCTTAGAAATTTCTTCCCAAGTCAGCCTTACCTGTTCACACTTACAAAGATTGTAGAGATATAAACTTTGAAAATGGTTTTTTTTATGAGGTGGATATAAATGAGAGGAATGAGATCTCTATATATAATTACATGTTCAACTGTAACTGTAGATCTTTTCTCCTGATAGTAGAGATTACATCTCTCCCATTTACCTAACTACCCACATTCATTATAAGAGTGTACATTTATAGTATCGTCCGCTCTCATGAATATTCTAGAATACTCAAGAAAATCCTAAAAATTAGGAATTTTGAGATTTGCCCAGTCAAGGATTAGTCACAGTCCTTCATTCATATACCTTATGGGTTGTGTTGTTTCCTTTGGCTGTGATACTAGCATCACATCCTTGTCATCATTAATGGTATGTGCATGTTCCATCATCTTTGTTTGACATTCAAATTTCCACCTCCACCTCAGGTTTCCTCTATGACCTTGGGTACCATGACGACCTCCTTGATTTGAGTGAGGGACCCAACTTCATAGTGTTTGCTCAAGAGACGAATTGATGAGCTTTTAATTCATTCTTTGCTCATGCGAGCACAATGAACCCATTAACCATTCTAATGTTATGGTCGATATATCTCGGCCTTCTTTGATCGCCGCCACAAAGTCATTCATGTGTAAAGACTCGAAATCTCCTCAAAGTGTTTGGAGTCGGACTCACCTAAAAGAACCATCATTTTGTAGGATTTTTGCAAAATATCCCACACTACTTTGGCGATCTTTGCACTTGATGTTTTTCAAATATCGTCTCCTTCACGGCTTGAAAGATCGTGTATTATACTTTTTGATATTTCTTATGAATTTCCACTAGTAAATCTTTCTCCATCTTTTTTAAAGTATTGAATGCTTCAACATCAGCCATTTCAGTGTACCTATTCTCCAACGGGTTCCACAAATCTTGTGATTTGAAAAGAACCCTCATCCGAATGGATTAGTTATTGAAATTCCTTTCATTCAACTTAGGAAGTTGCAATTGAACAAAGCTTGTTGATGCCATTGCTAGCTTTGACTTCATGATCCTTGATCATCTGCTGTAGGTTTTCGGTCTCTAACCACTAGTTTTGATACTTCAATTCCTAACCTCCTAGGCTTTGATACAGCCCTTGCTTGCTAGCTCTGATACCAATTATAAAGTGCACAACATTTCTCTAATACCACTTGTAGGGTATGCGAAAACTTGTGGTGATAAAGTGAGAAAACTATAATAGACAACTTGAGATAGAATAATTATACCAGACTACGACACAAGTATAACATTCAAAAAATTATCTCACACAACTATTACAATATATTCTTTCTCACCACACTCAAAAGACTCAAAGAAAACTAGTAGATACTAGCACACGCTCAACTATTCTAATTTCGAGGCTCACTCTCTTATGGCTCTCACCATGAAGGACTTTTTGTGGCCTATCTTATGTCTTGCACTCCTAGGCACAATTGGGAGAGGACTTGCCTATTTATACTACTCCTAATGCGGTGAAGTTTTCTTTTTTGTTAAGCAAATTGACTAGTCAACCCTCTCTTCTTTGGTTGATAACTTGCACCTTTAAAGATTCTTGCTATCTTAAAAGTTAGAGTTGATAATTTCATTTCCTTTACTTGAATCGGTTAAGGACCGAAGTCCAATTAAGACTTTTCTTTATCTCATATTATGTGTTGACTCTAATGGTTTCAGGGTAAACTAGGTAGCAAACTGGTGGTTGATTTGGTTCCAAATTCTAGAGTATGTACGGTAGGTTTTAAGTTCCAAAAATTGGGAAGCCAATTCTGACTAGATAGACTGGAATGTAGAGCAAGTCTTTGTCTTTTTCTTATTTCATATCTTCATGCAATCCTATAATATTTCATGGTATCCACTGATGAGCATATGATCGAGAATCATTGGTTTGAGTTTCCATTTTCGGCAATATTCATGACTGAGATTTTTTTTTGGTGACTTAGGAAGTCCGTACAGCCGGTAGCCGGTGAATAAACCTGGAGGGACACGTAAGCGGGAAGACCCATCACCCCTGGCGTCCCACTTAAGACCCCAAGCGACCATGGGGGGATTCGAACTCCTCCCCTTCGTGAGGGGGAAAGGGCCCAAACCATCGCGGCCACCAAGGCGATGGTCATGACTGAGATTTTTACTTTGTTAATGTTTCATATTTTTTCATACGTTGAAATACGACTTTTAGTTAGTGGATTGTAGTAGTGAATGGTGGTCATTAAATGTGATGATTCACTATAATTATCATAATTGAATATAGTGAAAGCTAGGTAGACCTTGGAATCGATCTTGTAACTTGTGATGGGATATGTTCTAGGTTCCAAAATTTGGAAACCGGTTCTGACTTTCAAATTTTAGGTGGAACTTGCACTAAGCTTGGAAATGCTCACCCATCCTATTTTTGCTTAATAAAATAGATAATATTTATGCTCTAAATACTTTAAATTATCAAAATAAATATGCTAGAGATATGCATTATTTGCCTTGTCACGGCAAACTGTTTTGTGAGCAAAGCATTATTACGTGAATTCATTTAACTCTTTAATAATAGGATAATCAAGAATTTTTTAAGATAATAACGTGCCGCGTGTCTACGTTAATTTCTCTGTTCATCGTAAAAGCATGAAAAAGAGCGTATAAGGGAGAGCTACTCTTGTATAGAGTAAGCTAGAAGTCTATTTTGATTTACTTTATCCATAAGAAGTACACCTCAAGTGCCAAAATTTAGCACGAATGGACACTTAAGTACCAAAAGTTAGGAAAATGCCATTTAAGTGCCACTTTTTTTTTTTTTGAAAAGTGGGACACAAGTGTCACTTTCTTAACTTTTGGCACTAAATGGGGCATGTTTTCGTTCTTTTTTTTTTTTTGTTTTATGAACAGAAATTTTGTTTTTTTGTTAAAGGGAATAAAAAAAGAACAGAAACGCGTTTGTTTGTGTTTTTGTTCAAAATCAGATTTTTTATTCTCGGAACACAAAAAGAACAGAAATGAGAAACAAAAAAAAATTGTTTCTTGCTCCATAAACACTTTTGAAGAAACACTTCTTCTCTCTTCTATTTTCTTCCTCTTTTCTTCTTCTTTTTCTTTGGCCGGTCGCCGGCCTTGCCATGGCCGGCGACCGGCCGTCGAGGGTCGGCGAGCGACGCCGGCCTCGCCGGATTTGGGCGAGCCCGGTTCGCCCGCCAAGGCTCGCCGTGGCCGGGCGAGGCTCGCCGGCCCCCGGCCGGTCGCCGAGGGCGGCGACGGGCCGAAAGAAGAAAAAAAAAAAAGAAAGGAAAAAGGAAAAATAAAATAAAAATATTAAAAAATTAAAAGAAACAAAAAAGAATATAAATTTACCAAACGTGTTTCTATTCATTTTTTATTCCCGAACAAATTTACTAAATGCATCTTTCTCGTCAAAAATTGTTCCCCTAACAAAAATACTTTTTTTCTATTTCTCGTTTTAACTGGAATAATTTTTGAACGTAAACGTTACCAAACGCGCCCTAAGTGTCCTTTCGTGCGAGCGAATCTTGCCGGAAATCCTATGTGGCATTTTTAATTATTTTTCTCACCTATGTGGCTTGTTTGCAGAGTTGACTCAGCAAAAAAATGCAAAATTGACACCGTTTTTGTGGGGATTTGAATTTTAATATAAAAATTAATTTAATTAAATTATAAAAATAAATAAATAAATAAATAAATATATATATATATATATATTTTTTTTTTAAAGAGGGATCTGCAGCTGCCTCCCCGTTGTCATCGGGAAGGGCTAGCGATAGTGGGGAGGCGATGATGGCGAGAGCTCAACCTTTAGTTGCGTGCCTCCTTTCTTCCCCCTTTTATTTTTAAATTTTAAATGTTTTAAATAAATTTAGTTTTAAATTTAATTTAATTAATTTTTATATGAATTATTTACCATGTCGAGATAAAACGACGTTGTTTTTGCATTTGTCTAGCCACGTCAGCATGCAAAACGACATCGTTTTGCACTTACCTTGCCCAAAAATCGTTATATCAGCATTTTGGTTGGATTTTCTCGCCGTTAGCACTTAATTAATCAATTTTACTCCAATTTTAGCACTTAAGTGTCACTTTATTAATTTTTGGCATTTAAGTATTCCTCCGTGCCAAATTTTGGCACTCTAGGTGTCCGACACTCTACTTTATCCAGTTTCCAAAACTACCTTAAATAATGTCAAGAAAAATTATCTAATAGTCAAGAAAAATTATCCAATAAAGCCTACAAACGTAAATTTACCTTAGTTGAATTCTGATTATGTGATATGTAACTTGCAAAAAGTTAATGAATCTAGCCTTCAATAACAATCATCACTTGCAAACATCAAAGTTGACCATAACAATTCGGTTTATAGTGGAAAACAAGTAGAATTGTGCGTTTATTTCGCGGAAAATGAATGATTTGAAAAATATTTTTCTAAAAATATTCCATTATATCTCTTATAAATTGAACTAATGAAAAATATTTTTATTATTTATAAAATGTTTAGACATAAATTGTTGTCGATAATGAAAGCACTTTTTATTGATTAATTGTTTTGAATGATACAAGCGAACGCTTTTAAGAAAATATTTTTCAAATTATTTATTTTTCACAAAATAAATTAATAGATTGGAAATTTCAACTAAATGAACATATTCATATCCGGCCTCAACCTTATTATTTGGTGTTTAAATGTAAATAATGCTCCTGCAATTATAGAATAGATTTCATGTGATTTGACATTAGATTTAGTTTAAGTGAATAAATTTATTTTTCATGTACTGAATAGATTCTCTCTTTAAAAATGCTCATCTAGCGTTTACTTAAGGCAATTCAGAAGCACATATATCAATGCCTTTTCTTTATTATTAAACTATATGTCAATCCATGACTTAGTCTCAAAGTTAAATATGAAGCCCCTCTTATCAAAAAATCTAAATCATATAAATTTCCTTGTAATTTCATAAATTTTGTGGATTAATAGAAAACATAGATGAACTAGAAAAAGGAGCAACCTTCCATGTCTTCTTTCTTTTATTAACCTTTACATCTTTGCTCATTTGTGATTCAAAAAATATATTTTTTAAAACAATTTTTTGTATTGCGTGCAAAAATGAACGAACGAAAAATATTTTCTCTATCTATTAGGAGTGTGTAATCGGACCGGGTATACTCGGTTCCCGGACCGGCCCACTTGGAAAATAGGATTCGGAACCGGTTCCCAAAATTCGGAATCGGTTTAAACCGGTCCGGGAACAGGTTCCGAGTGATTACCCACCTAGAAACCGGTTCTTGGATTAGTTTTGGAACCGGTTTCCGGCCCGGTTTTGTAAGTAGAGGTCTAAAACCTTTTTTTTTTCCCCTGATTTCTACTCTTACTCCCGCAATCACACGACGTTTTTCCTCTTGGCTCTTTCAAACACGCATGATGACACTTCTCATTTGTCATTTCTCTTCCTCACTTACTTTCCTCCCTCACCGGCTCCCTCTCGCATCGTCTGATGGACGGATGGTGTTCGTCATCGCTCTATCACATGAATTGGCTTGTCTTATTTCTCTTTTGTATGAGTTATGCTTGCATAAATGAGTAGTTTCATGTAGTAGTTATGGGAATAAGACTAATATTAGACTCATGTTTGTTGCTAATTCTTTATCTTATGATTTTATTTATTATAATTAGTCTTGTGGATCCTTAATTTTTCGTTTAGTAAAAAAGTTCATGTATTTATTTATTATAAGTGCTTAATGTTTCAATACAAATTAGAAGGATTACGTTATTTTCTCGTGTATTAATATAAAATTCGAAGTCGTATAGAATATTGAGATATTGCAAAACAGGTTCTAGTGGAAATCGGATTGATCTTAGAATCGGATCGGAAAAATAGGGTGAGTCGGGTACATAATTCAATACAAATAGGGTCAGACGTAGGGTCCAGAAAAGATGAACCGGTTATAAGAGGGTGGGGTACCAGGTCCAAATCTAGACTCTACCCACCCTGGACCTGATCACCCCACTATCTATACGAAAAAATTTAAGATATAAATTATTGTGATAATGAAAATATATATCGCAAATTAATTATTTCAATATACGCATCGCATTAAATTCGTCACATTTTCAGATTTGTTCCCCCTAAATACACGTATCCATCTCGGGTCCCGAGTCAACTCGGATTCATCGTCCTCGTTCCTTGGCAACCTTGACGCGGATCCCGTGCCGAGCCGCGCTGCGAAACGGAAGGGAAGAGAAAAGAGAAGTCGTCTTCGTCTCGTCGGAGTCTGCTTCTCCGGTGGAGAAACCGAAGAAGAGAGAGAGAGAGAGAGATCGCCGTTCCCTCGCCTCGAACCCTAAACCGGCCACGAATCCGTCGCCCGATCGGCGTCGCTCCGTCGGGGAACCGCCGGTGGGCGCCCGGTAGTGGAACCAAATGGCGGCCGGCTCGAATGATCGCCGGCGGGTGGAGCTGATGATGGTCTCCGCTCTTCTGCTGGTAAAAAAATTGAATTTTTTTTAGTGGGTTTTGTGGGTCTGTACGCTTGCCTTTTCGTGCGGTGGAGTAGTAGTAGTTGTAGTTGTTCAGTGTGATGGCGTGACGATGTGGTTCATGATTGATTGGGCGCCCTTTGCATTTTGGACTTTTGGGTTGGAGAACGATTTCGTTGTGGCTTGCGGGAATCGGCTTCTGTACTGACGTTCGGAATGTTTTTGTTCGATTAGCTCCTTGTGGCCGGGTCGTTCGGATCCCCCGCCGGGAATCGTAAGAGCGGATCTTCGGTGTTTTCGCTGTTTAACGTCAGAGATAAAAGTAGGTTCTGGAGTGAATCTGTTATACGCGGCGGCGGTAAGCCTGTTTATTGTTCTCCTGAGGTCCTGAATATGAAAGTCTATTGTTAAGTTTGTTGTTCACGTTGGTGCCGATTTCTTGAAAAATCTGCAGATCTTGAGGATTTGACCACCCCTGGCAAAACGGCTTATCTCAACTATACCAGGGCAGGTAGTTAGAGTATGGGTTTTGCTCACTTCAATCTTTTGCTTACGTTACATGTTCCTAGATCGATGTTTTGCCTTTTTCATTTCAATGTTTTCGTTGCAACTTTGGTCCTCTTCTACCCTCGTTGGTTGGAAGCAATTCTATGTAGCAAGGACTATGAGCTTGAAGTTCTTTGCTTAAGTCTGTTTTGGCAGTCTGGCAGTGATCCTAGGTCAGGTTCAATTCTCTTAAGAAAGGAGCTCAGATGCCATTTTCATATGCAAGCATGTGCTTAAATTATAATTGTAGCAGTTGCACTTCTTAAATGGATCAAACTGTAAGCCTTTTGTGATGAAGCATGAATTCCTTAGTCCAATTTCACTTTGATGTTATGTAATAACAGATTAAGTCCATGCTCATAGGGATTTGGTAAATTGAGACGGTGGGTGTTCTCAAATAGGAGTGTTAACAAGTTTGGGAGTCTCCTTTGGCTATTAAAGCAAGAACAATTGAGTTCATTAAGTTGCACTAATCAGCTGATCCTTTACTCTTTGTTGGTTCCTATTTCTTCTCATCATGGATTCATGTTTATTGTCTTTTACTTTTCCTGTTGATGGGTTGTTGATATATGGGACGTGTTTTATTACTTGTCAGGCAATATTGCGAACTACCTCAAGCTTCTGGAAGTTGATTCTATGTACCTTCCTGTCCCAGTCAATTTCATCTTTATAGGATTTGATGGGAAAGGGAATGAAGGTAATCAATTTGCCCACCAGCAACCTATATCTCAACCTGTCTGCAGACACTGATTTCTTATTGACTTTCCTGTGCTAATCTCTCTCACACAGAATTCAAGCTTCATCCTGAAGAACTTGAGCGCTGGTTCACTAAAATCGATCATATATTCGAGCACACACGGGTTCCTCAGCTAGGAGAAGTTCTCACTCCATTTTACAAGACAACCATTGATAAAGAGCAAGGACATCACCTTCCTATCATCAGTCATGTAAACTACAAGTAATGGCTTTTGCATTGTGCATCTGCAGTATGCTTTTGAGAATATCACATTTGCCTTTTAGAAAATTTTTCTATTTGATCAAGTTGATTTCCTAATTTATTATCATGCTTTCAAGTTTTAGATGATGTTGCTCAATATGCTTGTGCAGTTTTTCAGTTCATGCCATCCAAATGGGTGAGAAGGTATCTTCTGTTTTTGAGCGTGCCATAAACGTGCTAGCTCGCAAGGATGATGTGTCTGAACCCAGGTAATCATGGATCTGTCTTTTTACTTGGTTACAAAATTTTGAACGTATGTCTATTAAGTGCCCTTTGGGCCTCTGCCTATTTGGTTTGGTACGTCACTTTAAACTTCTCTGAACTAGCTCAAGAAAAAGAAAAGGTAGGCTGTTGCATGTCAGCAGTTCTGTTGATGTGGAAGAGTATATCCCTGTATCTTATGCAATTGTCAAGGAGCTATCCATCTTAGTAACTAGGTAGCATCTGGGGCATTTCCTCCTAAATGCATGGTTAGAATTAAAAAAAGAAATTAAGATCGTATCTGATACTTTTCTTTTCCATTCACATTTTTTATGGTCCTCCTGGAAGTTGGTACTCATTTAATATTTCGTGTTGCTGCTGGACTGAGCATCTTGCTCTTTGTTCTAATTTTGTCCTTGAACAGGGAAACTGAACATCCTCTTTGGCAAGTAGACATTGACATGGTTGAGGCTCTTTTCACTAGCCTTGTTAAATATCTTCAACTTGAAAATGTATACAACATTTTCATCTTGAATCCCAAGCATGACGAGAAAATAGCTAAATATGGATATAGGTAAATGTCTTGAGGTTGACCTTTTCTAAATATTGACTTTTTATTTGCTGCAGTTGCTTTCAGTAGATATAAGCATGAACATACATGATGATTAAATCCTTGCCTGATCGAGACTGTTTCTTGGTAATAGGATCCTTACCTAGACCCCTAGACTAGGTCGGATTACTTATTTAAGGACTTTGTTAATCGAGGGATAAGGCTTAATTTTTTAAATTGAAGGACAGAAATGGGGAACCTGAACCAGGGGCACAGGTTGTATTTCTTTATCTTTTCTTATATACTACTCTTGGTCTAATCAAGAGGGAATGCAGCACATTTTGGGTAGTTATCTGGCAATGTCCTCCTATGATCATTGTTTCACATCCTTACAGCTTCTACCTTTTCGGACAGCTAATATTTTTCAGCTCTCAATTTTTTGATGTACATAGATAATCCCGTTGAAGTGCCAAATAGAACAGACTAAACCTAAAACCTCTAAAAACAATATTAACTCAACAAATGCCAACTATGGAAAATTGAGACAAAGGGTGAGTAGGAAGGCAATATTTGGATGAGGTTCGTAGAGAGAGATTATTTTCATCTTTTTTGTTTTGAGGGTTTTTGATCATATTTTGTGCTTCTACTCTCATATGCTCTTAACTTTCTTATTTAAATATTGACTTTTCTTTTTTTGTATCTTGTCATTGCATATTTCCAATGTAGTAGAACAGTATCTTTTAATGATATTAATTTTTTACTAGGAAGGGCGCGAATGATAATCGTTCTATTCCAGAGGCCAAAAATTGATTTTTCTATTTCTATTTCCCGTACAAGTTTCTAAACAAAAATACTCATTTGATAACCTTATAAATTTTATGTTCTTGAAATAGAAATTTGTTTAATAATGACACAAAATTTCTCCCTCCCAAGTGGTGGTGGGAGGCGTTCGATGTTCGACGATCTGCGATTGGCAGTAGGATGCAGGCCGGCCGGTGATCGGCGATGGGAGGTGAGAGGGTGGTGGGCAGTTGGTGTCCGATGGTCGGCGATGGGCGTCTGATGGTCGGCTGCGGGCGGCGGGTGGGCGATGGATGGTGACGAGAGTGAATGATGAGTAGAGTTTTCATTTCTCACTTTTGTTCCAGAAGTAAAGTTAAAAGTTTTAATTTATGATTTCTGTTCCAAATCTATTTCTAGTGTAGAACTCTGTTCCGGAAATAGAAAAATGAAATTGCTTTATTAAGGGCCTGTTTGTTAACCATTCAAATAGTGTCTGATTTTGATTTTTTGTTTCCGAGAGCAGTTTGGGAACATAATCGTGTTTAGTAAAATTTTTGTTCCCAAGAACAAATTTCTTTTTTTTTGTTTCCGGAAGTAAATTTGGAACAGAATAAAAAGTTGATTCTTGTTCCTGGGAACAAATCTAAGAATCAAGACCATATTTCTCTTCTTCTTTTTCCCTTTTCTTCTTCTTTATCTACCGCCATCTTGTGGTCGCTGTCTGCTGTCCGTCATCCACTGCCTGCCGTCGGTCGCTGGCAATTGGTTCAGCGAGCTCGCCGGAGGCTTATCAAGCCAAGGCGAGGTCTGGCGAGCTCGTCGGAGGCAAGCCCAGTCACCGGTGAGGCTTGACCTCGCCAGATAGCCTTGTTGGTGGCCACGTGGGCCTCGCCAGGGCTGGGTGAGGCCCGCCTGGCTAGCCTAGCCCCGCTGGTGTTGGCATGCCTCACCCAACCCCGGCGAGGCTGCCCGGCCACCGGTGAGGCTCGGTGAGGTTGGGCGAGCCTTGCCCAGTTGTCGGCAAGGCTTGGTCGACGAGGGCCAGCGACGCTTCGGTGAGGTCGCCGGCCCTCGTCTGGCCGGTTGTCGGTCCGGCGACCAGCCACTTGAAGAAGGAGAACAGGGAGAGAGGATAAAAAAAAAAAAAAAAAAGAAAAAAAATTATTTAAAAATTAAAAGAAAATGAGTTGGAGTAGAAATTTAAAGCATGATACCAAATGCAATTCTATTCCAGAATTAGAAATTTTGGACAATTATCAAACGGCTTAAAATGCTTAGAAATTGTTCCCGGGAACAGAATAAAAAAGAATCATTTCTCATCAGAATTTGTTCCCGGGAATAGAATCATTACCAAACGTGCCCTAAACGAATTTTTGTTTCAAACTTGTTCCGGAGAATAGAAAAATAAAGAAATAGAGAAACAAAATGGTTATCATTCACGCCCTAAAATGCTACTCTTGTTTCTCTCATGCCAGTTATTGTATAAGTGGGAATGTGTACCCCTTCAATTTCTTTGCTGATTATCCGGCTTTAAATTAGCTCATTCTTGGTTCAATTTTTTTCCAGGAGAGGTTTATCCAAGTCGGAAATTGATTTCCTTAAGGAGGTAACAAGATGGCCTCTTTTTTTTTCCAAGTTTGTCTTTTTCTGGTCTCAGCATTTTCTTTGCCTCCTTTGTTGCTGATGGCGTTATGGTTTCTATGCATTGCCTAGTTATATCATTTAATTTGCTAGTTATGTGATGTTTTACTAAATATTCAATGTCCAGCCTGGTTGTTTAGATTGTGCTTACCATCCCTTAATGTTACAGAACAAGAGCTTGCAAGCAAAGGTTCTTCAGACTGGAGGCATTCCTGAAAGCATTTTGGGTAAGAAGTATTCTTTCTTATGCCTTCCAGTACTCTTTCATTGTAAACTTTTTCTCCGTGATGCTTTATCTCGAATTAAGTTACTCCATTTATAATCATCACCAGCTCTTGACAAGATAAAGAGGCCTCTGTATGAAAAGCATCCAATGGCAAAATTTGCTTGGACAGTGACTGAAGACACTGACACGGTTAGTATTTTTGTTTATTGCTTGGACTGGTAGAACACCACAATTGCTACCTAGAATAGGCATCCAGGAGATGTAGTTTCTCGTTCTGACTTTGAAATTGATGAAGATTTGGTTGATTCGGTAATGGCAATTTCTTCATGATAGTTTTACGATTTGAACTTATGACCTAATTTAACAAACACACTGCCTCGAAGAGGAAAAGCAATTTCAAATACTTAATTAGCATTGTCCATTTAATTGGGATGCTAGATATCTATTCTATCCGAAGGGAGAAGTATAGTTTCAGTGTCCACCAAAATTTACCAATAGCTCTTCTACCAACTAATGAAATGATTTACCATTTCATTGTTTAAGGGCAAAAAGCAGATGGATATTTGTGCAGTTACCCGAATTTAGGAGGCTCTAAAATAAAAATAGTGACTGGTCCCATCGATAAAAATTCTAATTCAACAGGCGTTTTCTCACTAAGAGGAAAGAGCAGCTCTCTCTCTTCCCCCCCTCTCTCTCTCGCTTGCTCGCCTATGTAACCTCTTGACATTCACTGCACTACCCTTTTTCAAATTAGTCCCTCATCTTGTCTCCCCACCACATTTGGATATTGATGGACTATGTTTTCTTATTTTTCCACAAAACTAATTAGGTGATATATTTTTCTTATTCTCGTACAGACTTAATAATCATGAAGATCATCGAAGCATGGCAGAATTCTATTTGTTTGACTGTGAATATGATATAAATAAAAAATAACTATGCATGCACTATTCATTAATAAGAAATAGATCAAAATATCTTCATAATCAATTAAGAGGACATAGATCAATTATGTAGAAATTTTCTTTTACACAAAATCATGAAAAAGCAATTCCATCTGTGCCTGAGTACCAGTGTTCATTTGTTACAGTAGAAGCCTATTTTCTGATATTTAGTTATGCAGGCTGAATGGTGTAACATTTGCCAAGAAGCACTTGATAATGTTGAGAAGCTGTATCAAGGGAAGGACATGGCACACATGATCGAGAGCAAAGTTATGCAGGTGAACAGTCTGGCTTATTGTTCATACTGCATGGGGATATTTTATAGAAGCCATCTGAAAGACTTGGCTTTGAAGTTATGCTTCATTGTAAACAACATTCATCCGTTCTGTGGTTTCAGTTATTGAAAGGAAAGAATCAGGATATAAAGCTTCTACTTGAGAAGGAATTAAAATCTGGAGATCTCAGCGGTCTTCATCCGGAATGTCTTACGGATGCATGGATTGGAAAGGACAGGTTGGAGTCTCTCCTCTTTTTCTGTGGATTTGAAAGGGGTTATCTCAGCCCTTGATGCTTATAAACTCTTCATCAGGTGGGCATTCATTGATTTAAGCGCAGGCCCTTTCTCATGGGGCCCTGCTGTTGGTGGAGAAGGTGTGCGTACAGAATATTCTCTACCAAATGTGACAAGAACCATTGGTGCTGTTGCAGGTAGATTGGGTGATTTTTTGTATCTGGATTTATTTATCCAAAACAACTCAGATTTCTGTTGGCAATGGTAATATGGTCTAATTATCATGGAGTTACTACCGATATAGCTTTTGGACATCTACAAATGTTTTTACAGCAACTGGATATCTGCCTTGTATATACATGTTTTATGGCAATATATCTGGGGAAGTGGCATAGTGAAATCTTTAGTTTATTTATTTATTTATTTTTTTGGTTTAATTGTAGTTCTTTATAAAATGACTGTTCCTGTATATCAGAAATGTACTAGAACAGGGGATCTCTTGGATTTCTGAATATAGAAGAACCTTTGATTTCTAAAATTTCTGTGTTATTGTTGGTTCCCAAAGTAGATTAATGAGGACTGTCATGGTAGCTCTTTATAGTAGCATCATATTGTTGTTATGTTCTGTTAAAGTTAATCTGAGTAAATCTGGTACTTATCAACTGAATAAAAAAAAATTTCCAACCTTATTTATGGTTTTCTTTTGGGAACCAGAAATCTCAGAAGAAGAAGCCGAAGATCGTTTGCAAGATGCAATACAGGAAAACTTTGCCGTCTTTGGGGATGTAAGCTTGTTCTAAAACTGATCCTTGCCCTTTAAATATAATTGGAACTTGAAATCAGTCAAGTGAAATCTGCAAATCTTGTAGGCTGCCTTTCTTCCGTAAAGCGTTAATTGATGTCACATGCCATTCCATTTGGATTAGTCTTTTAATTTGGAGTGTAATGGTTTTGTCTTACTCTCTTCTGATCCTAAAATATTGAAAAATAGAAATATTGGAAAGTGCGCTTTTGGTAAGGGTGTTAATATTCCTTTTTTTAGAGAGGAAGTTTTTCCCACCTGAACAATCTCTCCTCAAACTCCTCAACAATGGGTTCCCAAATGGGTTGGTTTTTGAAGCTAGTGCCCAATGGAAGTCCTAGGTATGTGACTGGAAGAGGTCCTACCCATGTACCAATCTCTGGCCAACACATTACAGATTGTTACGACACCCAACTGGATAAAGTCGCTCTTACTCAAATCAATCAGAAGTCCCTAAATGGCCTTAAAACAAATAAGTTTGTTGCTGAATGTCATCCCCATACATGATGGTGTCATCAGGGAAGAGGAGATGCGAGATGGCACATTGAAGTAACTTCCCACTTGTAAATCATTAACCAGCCGATCTCAGAAGCCTTGCATAGCATTTTCCTCTGCAGTCCATCCTAGAATAAATTACAAAGGAAGGGAAGAGGGAGAAAGCCCTTTAACCATGAAGGGGAAAGGGGAGTCATAGGAGAATCGGGGATGAGGGTTCTCACCTCCCCAAAATACAAATGTTAACAAATCTACTGTTAGAGAGTAAATGAGAAAGTGACAAGGTTCTAACTTCTCTCTAAAGAACAAATGTTAACAGATCTACCATTAGAGAATAGAGGAGAGAGCAAAAATTATACAAAGGAGAAGGATTCAACTTCTCATAGTTCTGCTTGCTGAACTCTTGCGGATAAGTATGAGAGAGTCTGCGTCTCAACTCTGTGATGCACTGTTGCAGTACAAGTCTTTTGGCATGCAAATTACAAATTCATCTCATATCATTAGTTGTAATTCCTTCAGCATTATTCCATATGGTGAATTCGAACTTAACCTGCTATTCTTTGTAAACTGGATGTCTGCTTAGCAAAAATGTTTGATTTATTATAGATCTTTTCAATTAGAGGAGCCTTTCAAGAGCGTTTGAAAGACATTTTAAAGCTAATAATTACACTTCTTCACTGACAGCTTAACTCCACTGATCCTTTCTCTTTAGCAGTTTGTATCAGTAAATATAATCAATCGATTACTCCATCTTTGGGGCAATTTCACTTCTGGTGTAATGGATCTACTTTTTTGCTTGGCATGATAGCAGTTTTGGTGGGCTCAGGAGGCCACCACTGGAAGTATGACTTCCATATTTTGATGTTAGATTGTCATACCAGGCAGAAGAATATCTAATTTCTAAGTAGTTGGTGAAGCATTTCCATGGATTCCTTGACTATATTTTTCATGATCTCGTCTCTGATACTTACATAGCTTGGTTTTAATGGCAGAAGGACCATCAGGCCATTGATATTCTTCTAGCAGAGATTGACATATATGAGCTTTTTGCATTCAAACATTGTAAGGGAAGAAAAGTTAAGCTTGCCCTTTGTGAAGGTATGGCCTCATTCTTAAAAACAGTGGCTTCTTCTGTAAAAGTTATCTTATGTGGCAATGGAATGGTGGTGATTGTGATGATGACCAAGTTTTTGGGTTTTCGAACATCTGTCAAGTTTACAATAATAGATTTGCTTCTGTCTATCCAGTGGCTAAGTTTTCCAGATGCCCGTGTTTTTTCACCGAAGTGAATGTGTGATGCCATGCAGATAAATATAAGAAGAAGAAAATTTTCTTTTCCAAATTTTTTTCCAACTTTTTTTGGGAGACTGTTAAACATAGTCAGATGACTTGATATTCCTCTTATTAAAAAATATTCGCTCTGTCTGAAGTGATTCCAATTTGCATGGGTGTTAATTGCCATAAGGTAGTGATTTTGTGTGGTGCTTGTGTTGTCATGTCAGAACTTGACCAGAGAATGGAGGATTTAAAAATTGAACTCCAAGAATTTGAAGGGGAAGACAAAGATGAAGGTCATCGGAGAAAGGCCATGGAAGCGCTGAAACGAATGGAAAGCTGGAATTTGTTCAGTGATACTCATGAGGTATCCATTTTGGTTCTTTTCTTAGAAGTAGTATTACTTTCTCGCTCAACATACAAGCGATCTTGTTTCTTACAGAACTTTCTAAACACTGTTTGTGCTTTTGTATAGATGAGTTTGAATCAGAACGGCCTCTTAAAATTTATTCTTCTCTGTTTAGGACTTTCAAAACTACACGGTTGCTCGAGATACTTTTCTGGCTCATTTAGGGGCGACCTTGTGGGGATCAATGAGACACATCATATCTCCTTCCATGGCTGATGGAGCATTCCATTACTATGAAAAGATATCCTTTCAGCTTTTCTTCATTACCCAGGAGGTATTGCTATATATTTCACCTTTGGATTTAGTAAGTAAAGTTCATCACAGATAAGCGACTCATGTGCTGTGTAACTCTCTTTGGATGCAGAAGGTTAGACACATTAAGAAGTTACCAGTTGATCTGACAGCTCTCAAGGATGGACTTTCCTCTTTACTTTTACCCTCTCAGAAATCTACTTTCAGTGAGCACATGTATGCTTGAGGTTATTCTGTAATGTCCAGCTTCTTTCCCAATAAGCATAGTTTTGTTTCTTCTTTGGTATGCCTAAGAAGCATAAAGTTGGTGGATCTATTAGGACATAGCTGCTTAACCTTTCAAATACATGTAGTTACTCGGTTTGTTTTAATTTATGTAGCTTACCACTTTCCGAGGATCCTGCTTTAGCAATGGCTTTTTCAGTGGCTCGCAGAGCAGCAACGGTTCCATATATACTCGTTAATGGGACATACAGGAAATCCGTTCGGTCCTATCTTGATTCCTCAATTTTGCAGTATCAACTACAGAGGCTACATGATCATGAATCCCTTAAAGGTCCTCTCTCTCTCTCTCTCTCTCTCTCTCTCTCTCTCTCTCTCTCTCTCTCTCTCTCTCTCTCTTACATATGCACATGGGCTCCTGTACAACAGACTTAGGTTAAAATATATGTATACTTCTTGATTGTCCCTGTGGAATAGTATTTTTCTGACTTTTCATGCCACAAGTGCTATCATTAGAGTGGTATGGATGTTGTTGTCTTGTCTGTCTTTGCTGAGGTAGTCTATCTTGGTAATCCTAGATCCTTTGTTGGATAGGTGTACGTGAATTCATGGATTAATATGGATTCAGAAAGTTTAGTACTGGAGAATTCTCTATGTGCGTGTATTCAACAAGAATTAAGAAGTCTCAAGTTTTGCTTTGAGAATTAAACAAAGCTAGATCAGAACCATTTCCGTTGAGGTCCATCTTCAAGGAAAGACACTCAAGGAGCCCATGTGAGACTTAGTTTTGGGCATTAAGGAACATGCCTTAGATCTTTTTTAACCAAAATTTTAGTTGGAGGGGTCATGGTGACAACAAACAAAGAATCAAGTGCAAAAAAGATGATGCTGAAAGAGCCATCTTATAAAGAGGCAAACATCATGGTGGTTGTGGGGGGGTGGGCGAGGGGATTACCATGCTTATTACTGAAGACTGATTCCAGACAAGTGGTGAGGCATTTTTAAGTCCATACACATCAAGTGTGCATCTCAGGTACTGCTGTACCACCACTGCCAGTGATGGTCCATGGTTAATACGTGTTCTTACTTAGCTCTGAGTAAAAAAAACTGATGCCTTACAGGCGGAAATTCCATTAGCAGTATCCTTTTTCTATAATTGTGACTGTACTAGAGACTTGTTAACATGCTTCAAGTAGCTTTGTCCAACAAGAGTCTGTGCCTTTTAGCTCTCATCATATATTCTAGAATCCCTATAATGTTTACTGCATTTGTACTGTGTGGAAATGATCCAATTTTTCTCTTATTTTTCTTTTGGTTGAGGGGGGGTGGTGTTCCTACTTGGAGAGCTTGTTGCTCACATCTTATACTGGTAATGATGCCAGTTCCTGCTTTTATGCAGGGATGCACGCCCATAGCAGGTCAACCCTGGAAGTTCCAATATTTTGGTTTATTCATAGTGATCCTTTGTTGGTTGACAAGCATCATCAGGCAAAAGCTCTTTCTGATATGGTTATAGTAGTACAATCTGACTCGCCATCGTGGGAGAGCCATCTGCAATGCAATGGGGAGTCATTGTTGTGGGATTTGAGGTATAATATTTTGGCCTTGGCCCTTTCATTAAGCTATATCTGATGGTTGACACCTAGGCTTCCCATGTGGCCATGTTTTTTGCACCCCAGTTATCTTTACTTCTGCACTCGGTCATGTGACATTTTCATGATAGTGGGACTTATTTGGACTTCCTAGTGTTTGATGTTAAACTTCTTAGTCACCCATCCTTCCAAAATTTTATGTTTAGGTTGAGTCAATTATACTGAATTGGTAAAACTCAGTAATACACGATACAAAAATTAGCTTTTTACAGAATTCCCTTGCATATTGAGTGGTGACGATAAGAAAGTTTGAGGTGTTTGCTTTACCAGATTTTCTTGTTTGCTTAAATCTTTATAGAATTTACTTTATAAGCAAGGATGGGGCTGGTTTTAATGCTTTATGTATTTTTTTATGCTTGATTTCATTCAGGAGGCCAATAAAAGCTGCATTATCAGCTGCTGCAGAACATCTTGCTGGTTTGCTTCCTCTTCATCTGGTTTACAGTCACGTCCATGAAACTGCAGTTGAGGTATGCCTCAACTCTGATGTGCAACGATGTGTGACTGTCTGTTTTCCTATATTGTCACCATTCTGTATAATGCTTTCATTTCTGGAGCTTCTCATATGAGAAATGGACATTTATTTTTGCAATTGGGCATCGCTTTGTTTTATGAGATTAACTTATTTTTATAGTTCCTGAGGCTGCTAATGTTATTCTGCTATATATCATTTGTGGAATCTGCGTTATCGCTTGCTTGTGCAACAAGCATGCTTCATATGGGCATGCATGTATAGACGCAAGAGGTTCATTGATTTTTTTGGGGGCCAATGTGTTTGAGACTATGCGCATACTCATGAAAACATGGGCTGAGTACTTCCCATGCATAGATGATGTTGTGCATGCTCATTATCCACTTCCTTTTTTAACCTGGTGGTATATCTCTTGATTAATTTCTGTTGAGATGTTGATTATTGTATTCTGAGCAGCGAAATTTGAAATGCTATATCTTGAAGAAACTTGATATTCCGGCAGGTGGCGTTATGTGTTTATAATCCTTGATTTGTTATAATCTGGCATGTCATTGCTACTGTACTTTTTGTATTTAGATTGTCCCAGTGAGACATGTGCGGTTTGGCATGTTAGGGTTGTTTGTTTATGTGTGCATCCTCTTTGACAGGATTGGGTTTGGTCGGTGGGATGTAATCCCTTTTCTGTGACTTCTCAAGGTTGGCACATTTCAAGTTTTCATTCCGATAGCATTGCTCGGAGCTATATCTTTACAGCACTTGAGGAATCAATACAGCTCGTCAACTCGGCCATCCACCTTTTAGTTGTTGAGCGGACCAGTATCCTTGCCATTAGATGGTTGCATCTGCATATTGCTAAACTTTTATTGAGCCCTTCTATACTAGAAAATCTTTTGGTGGCTTTTGAACTATATCCTCTGATGTTCATTTTATTTGGGACTTGCACTTGAAGTAATCTGCAATTATGTGGACCATATAGTTCTTTCGGGTTGGATATTTTCTGAGAAGACTATTATCTTATAAACCATTTTTCTTGAATAAACATAGCTGATGTCAGATGGGAAAATACAGCTGTTCGTCCCAAACTTTATGAATTTTTTTATTTTTTATTATTTCAGTTGGAACCTCTGTTTGGTTATTTTTAGTGATCTTGAGCCAAAATTACTATCAAGAGACTTAACGAAATTTAGCTGAGAAGACATATAAAATCTTTCAGTCACAGGAGCGCGAGCTAGTGTATAAATACAATACCCTGATTGGGCTTTGGAAAAGGGTCAGTTTGTCTTTTTCTCTACTCTTCTAGTCAATTCCCATTTGAAGTCTGTACCTGTCAAAGTGTATGTGATGAAGTTCCTGCTTTGCATTGACATGGACAAATTTATCTTTCTTTTCAGATCTCAACAAGTGTTGGAGAATTGCGCTATATAGATGCCTTGAGATTTTTGAATACACTGGAGGATGCATCTAAAGGGTGAGGCAACTACTAACTGGATATTTCCATTGGGCTATTTTAAGGGTAATTAGTAATATGGGTGCATAATTAGATACAGCAAATGAGTAGAATTGGACAAGCCTTTGAAGATAAGTAGAGTATGGTCACAAAGTAGAGGTGGGAGCTTGTTTTAACAGTTTATAGATTTGCTGGAGAACTCATAATCAGCTATGGTAGCTCTCTGATCTGGGAGGGTGCTTACGAGACTGTTGGATACCCCTCATCTCTTATTCCTGATTATGAGTTTTGATATGCTACTCTAGTCTGCTATCATGATGATTAGCACCTTATTGCCCTTATAGATTTTGAGTGCCAAAAAAAAGCAGATTTAGTTCAGTGGCATGTCTATTGGCTTCTGCTATGAGGGGCTCATATGAGCCATTACTATAGTAATTAAGTCTGTCGAGTCTGAAGCTCATGCCGTCAGTATTGAGGTAATTATGTGCCAGCTGAGACTGCTAATCGATTGGACTACATGTATCCCCAGATGCAAATGCAACATTTGCAGGATGGAATTGGGGAAGGAATGTGTCTTCGGGAAATATTATTAGCCTTATTCACTGAAAGCAGATTATGCTGAGTGGCTGATGCTGTACCTCAAATATTGGTTTCACTGTCGGTAGTTTTTTGCTTTTTCCATCTCTAAGTGTCATTGCCTCAGTGCTCTCTTTTGCCTTGTCACATAATAGGGAGGGAAAAGCATCATTATCTGCAACTTAAATACAGGAATTGTAATTTTCCTATGGCAATCTCGGAAATTTACTGTATTTATGGTGTTTATGATCAGTTTCCTAACTAGCTGTTTGTTTGCTGTCTAGGTTTGCTCATCAAGTGAATTCAACCATTGCGCTGCTTCATCCTGTCCAGTGCATGCGAGAAAGGAAAATGCACGTCGTCTTCGATATGAGCACGGTCCCAGCTTTTCTCGTTGTTGCGGGCATTCTCTTCTTTGTGTTGAAGCCGAAAAGACCAAAGCCAAAAATTAATTGAGGGCGCCACCGAACGGACTCCCTGCGTGATCTAGATGGTGCATATTTTCTGGCGACTGTTAACCGCAAATTCGAACTGCTAAGTCAGAAGGACGTTATGTCTCCAAGTCGAGGCCAAATTTTTCATGGCAAGTCCAGCATTTGTGTGCACCGCGCAGCGCAGCAGCCGATGCCGCCTGGTCGAAATTTTTATGAGCCGCCGTTTGTCATGAAGTTGGGAAGTCAATGTGAGTATAGAGCAGTCAACAGGAAAACCGACAGATTTGGCACTTGAATTGTAGGGTTAGAGAGGACACCACCTGCCTAGCTATATGAACTTTTCTTAATATTTTTTTTAAGATTTCTAAGTTTTTCTGGGGAGTTCAAATCAGGTGTCAGGAGAGGTGATTTGGCCGTGATTTGTTTGACAAATTTTGTCATTGCAAGGACAATCTGATGTTTGTCCTTTTATTTGTCCTGCTCTTTTCTTCTTCTTCTTCTTCTTATTTTTTTTATGATTGAATCTAATTCGCTCTATTCTTGCAATTTGATTGTTTGATACCCACTAGTGCGTCCGCTAAAGAAAAGCTATCAGCCAATTATGCAAGTCATTAAGGTAATTATAGGAGTACTAGAGAACTCGATTTATGGTATTATGCAAGATGCAACTTGAAATCATTGACTGACCCAAAAAAAAAAAAAAAAAAAAAACTTTGAAATCATTGAATGATATCGAGGAATAAAAAACGTAGGCATAGGTAATGCCTAAAATGTAGCGTGAGTAGAACAAAGAGGTTTAGCACATTTAATGAGAAAATTATTCAAAAAATGTTAAATTTAGTATACTTTTGTTAATTCACTTCTAGATTTTCTAATTTTATCAATTGAATTATAATCTTTTTCATAGCAGAAGTACAACCAAAAGTTGGCATGAAAATACCCAAGTGCCAAAATTTTCAATAAGTACACTTTTTTTTTGTTGGTAAAATCAATAAGTATACTTAAGTGCTACTTTTTTCAGAAAAGTGGAACACTTTGGTGTCAAGTCTAGCGAAAGTAGTCGGAAACCTGATGTGGCATATTTTTAATAATATATGTAGTTTACGCAGTTTGATAGAAGCCGCAAAATGGACGAAATAGAATTTTAATATAAATATTATTTAAAATAAAAAAAATAAATAAAAGATCTACAACAAGCATTCAATAAAGGCTTGCACAGCCCTCGTTGCCACCGCCTCAACGACGATAGGGTAAGGGTCAACTAGAGTCATTGAGACCTAGGTAGTAGCTGACAACCTTGGCTGATCGCCAACAAGAGCTTGCAAGGGAAGAGCTAGCGACCCTCATCGGATTTGGGGGAGGGTCATGACCCTTACCCTAGATCTATGTGAGGGCCTACAAGCCCTCATCAACAGTTGGCTAAGGTCACTAGCCATTGCTTAGGGTCCAATGACCCTAATTGACCCTTGCCTTATTGTTGTTAGCCTTTCCCGATGATGGTGGGAAGGCGAGTAGGTCTTTTTCTTTTTTAGTTTTTAAAATTTATTTTGATTAATATTTATATTAAATTCAATTTTGAGGCCACGTCAACGCTAAAATAATGTCATTTTGAACTTATCTCACTAGAAAAATGCCACGTCGCAGCTTGGTCAAAATTTTTGCCATTGGCATGTAAGTGTTCCATTCTTCTCCAATGTTGGCACTTAAATGTATCTTTTGGAATTTTTGCCACTTAAGCATCTCATTATTTGTAATGTCTGCACCTCACTTTTTCATGTTTGACTAATTGAGTCCATTTGGTTAATTTGGGTTGAAAATTGCTAATGTACAAGACAATTGTCCTAAGTAGTATGGTCAATGTAGATATAGATAATTTTTAATGATATTTTAATAATATTTTTTTTTTCCCTTTCTCTTTTTTTTCCCCTTTTCCCAACGTCAGTCTCATCTTTGTTGACCTCAGATGAGGGCATCCCTTGCTTGAGGTTGATGATGGCAGATCTCGCCTAAGATCAACGGAGGTCACTAGCCATCGCTGAGTCCCACAGTGGTTGACAAAGGGAAAAAAGAAAAAAAAAAAAAAAAAGAGGAGAAGAATAAAAGGACTGTTGCCATGCATGTTAGCGATTTCCGTACTAGATACGAGCAATATTTCTATTTGATACAAGTGACATGTTAATCCGTGCAATCCACCTATCTACGTGCTCCATACAGGGTGAAATGGTCATCTTGTACACAACATGATTATTTTCATGTGTAAACAAGTCGACCCCTTCATGACACCAGCCCATGTAACCTCGCTACAAGCGCACTTAACTCACCACCAGGGCTTAAAAGGAAAATTATCAGCTGAGGATAAAGCTCTTCTTGGCTCACCATTAAGGTGTAATCCACTCTCCTAAGATAAAGAAACTGAAATAAGAGTTTTTCAATCTCCAAATATATTCACTCAAATAGAGGAAAATCACGTGTTTGCATTCATCAAAATCGTTTGTCTTACAAATGAGAACTCTTCTCAATTTATAGGAGAATTACGACATAGGAAATAGACAAATAATAAATAGACAGGAGAACTTCCCCAAACATTAAGGGGCATGAGAACTAGAAAGCAATGACCCTAACTTAGAGTTTTAACTCTTAAAACTTACACGACAATAAAGACTCTTAGGAACTTAGAGATGCGATTAATGACATGAGAACTTGTATTCTTGATTTTTTCAGCCTCTTATCTTCAAAATTCGTCCACCAACCTTGAGCAGAAAAATATCCATCTTAAAAGTTCATCAAATATCCATAATGTCCCATCCATATTTTTTTTACTGAAAGGATTCGCCCTGTCACACTTTAGAGGTACTCATAGCCCCCATCGGACACCAGTTAGCGAAGACCAGTGACTATACCTCGAGGGGGATTAGCATGTGACCCTACCACCCATGACCCCCCACTTAAGTCACAATCAACCAGTTAGGGAATCAAAGCCAAGACCTCAAAGTCAAGCCCTAACCAATTTGGCTGCCTATGGGTAGGTTCCCATCCACATATAGTTGATTAACTTGGAAATGGACAACTAATACGGTGAATCGATAACTCTAATCATTCTCGACCCATTGAAGCATGTAATTACTAAATTCTACCTTGACTTAAATGAGCATCAATGGTGTCGTACTCGTTGATGGAGCTAATTTGGATCCTCCCGCATCAGCCATGGCATCCGAATGCGGCATTTACGGTGTCCGGAAATTATGAGTTTTGATTGTGGAAAATAGTACCAACTACAAGCAAAGAATAAAAGCAGGCAAAGTGAAAAGAAAAAAGGAAATGCCAACAGCGCACGAGTAAAAAGCTGGAAATCGTTGTGTCTCAATTGAGGTAGATGAATCTAGAAACAAATTATAAAAAAAAAAAAAAAAATTATAAAAAAAAATTATTCGAAATCCACCCCCACAAATTTGGAAATCTCTCTTTTTTGATCCCTTTTCTCGTTAATATATAATGCTACTCGCCTACAGAGGAAGCTCCCCAGTTGACGAAGACCGAGCGGTTGGAGCCAGAAGCTTCCGGAGACCTAGGGAGATCGCGTCGAACGGACCTCCGCCGCCGCCGCCGCCGCCGCCGCCGCCGCCGCCGCCGTCGCCGTTTCGGGGAGGTCGCCGGGCGCGTCCTGGTCGCCGGCGAGTCCTTGATCGGGGTCGATTCCGGCCGCATTCGCAGCGCAGGTAGTACTCGATTTTCCCGTTCCTCGAGATCTGTTTCGGTTTCCGTCGGCGGCGCGGGCAGTGAACGGTTCCGGTGGACAGGGCGGGGGATCGCCGAGATGGAGGGAGGAGTGTCGGTGGAGGAGGAGGAGAAGAAGGAGTCGATGTCGTACAGGTATTGGGTGAGGGAGGCCACGGGGGAGGCCGCGCCCGCTCCGGTCCCGCGGAAGCTCACGCCGCAGGACGTGGTCTCCGATTCCCGGTCGCCGGCGACCCTCGGTTCCGTGTGGAATAAGGTGGTTGGATCGTCTTCTTCGTTTCTGTCTCCGATTGGTTGCTGTTGTGATGTGGAAGTGTGACGCTTTAGGATGATGGATAGCGTGGATGGTTTTTTTCTTCTTTCAGTTTTTTTTGTGTTCTGCTTTTGGCTGAAAAGGTTTTGTGACTTCTGTTTTCGTCAGGCCGGAACTTGGGAGGAGAAGAACCTCAATAAATGGGCTTCAGATAGGATTCGGGTCAGTTTGCTGCTTGCAACTTTTGAATTCCCATTTTTTAGTTGAGATGTCAAATATTTTTCTTGGAATGAGCTTCCGGGGAATCGGAATGTTGGTGGGTTGGTACTTATTCCCATCTTTTTGGATAAGCAAATTCTTTTAAGAGCCAGCCTAAGCATTATAACAAATCTGAAAAGTTAAAGAGAGAGTGTATCTTAAGGGCGACGACCTGACTGACTGCAATGCCGATTTCTTTCCATGCAAATCCCATGTATTTGGTCACACCATTTATCGTGGTTCCGTTGCAGGAGCTGCTCACATCGATCGGCTCACTGGAATTCAATGGTGGCTGTGCAGAGATATCAGAAGTGTCAAACTGCAGTGGTGATGTGAGTTTTTGATGGCTTCATTCATGGAATTAAACTTTCATTGGATGGGCTTGGAGATCTTGCAAAAGCATCTTGGTCTTTACGGTTTACTGTAGTTGGTGGATAAATTTATATCTAGAATTTGTGTGGATGATTCTATGTTTAGCTTGCTGACATGTTATGATCTCTCATTCTGTTCCCATCGTTATAAAACTTATGGAAGCTTCTTGCCAATATGTCAAGGTTCTTCCAAGAAAAAACTGTATGATGTGGTTCTTGAGGTTTGAACTGGGTAAATATGCTAGTTAGTCATCAGAGGTGAAGCCAATCCCATGAAAATGCATTCTTGCCTGGGCTTGATATCATACGTATTAACATACTGATCAAATATAGGAAAAATTAGAAGATTAAAGAAGAAGACTGGTTCATACTAGAAGAAGTCTTCTGTCATCTCCTTATAGCTGCTATTTTCATTGTGTTCTCAACTAGGACTTTCAGAAATGTTGAAACAACTGTTGAAATGATTTTCCATGTAGTGGCTGATGCACTCATGATAGAATAGTGCTAGAGATCTAGACTTAATACGACGATATTGAGATATATAAGTATGATAATGGCTTCTCTTGAAGTTGGCCCTATTAAGTTAGTCTAAGACATTATTTTTATTGGGGAAAGGTATTAACAGCTAATACTCTGGCTTTGAGAGTTCTCTTGACTTTTGACTCTTAACTATTGTTGTAAGTCTGTCTCTCTCGTATGAATCTGGTGTTGCGTATAAACACTTTTAGGGATGTTTAATAGATGGGAACTCATTGAGTCAAACTTCAGATCAATTAAATTTGGCTGACAAGGTTGCTAAACGAAAAAGGAAGTTTAACTGGTCAATCTTGTTCATTTGGACTAGCCGAAAAGCCTGTTGACATACCTACTCCTCATCTTCATTTTCCCCGTTACATCTTGCTACTTTTCAACATCCTAAAGCGGTTGCATCAAATCATGTTGATCTTGAAGTTGAGAAACATTTTACATACTATAAATTGGGAGGCCTATCTCATTGAGGAGGCAGGACTGATGCTTATCTTCTTTTTGATTGTGGTTTCTTCTAGTTCTTGCTTAACCTCTATTACTAATATAGAGGATGAAAATAGTACGGCAATGGATAATGAGGGTATAGTCTTTGCCTCAAAGAGAACCGGGAAAATATTGGCTTGACATAAAAGGATTTACAAATGATGTTCTATGGGTTTGCCTCATCTATGTTATAATTGAAAATAACTTGCATATTGAATTTGTACCATACAAAATAAAAAATCTTTATACTTGGAATTTGTTACTATTTTCTACTATCTAATTAGAAACCAAAAAGGATGTAATATTTTTTAGTATAGGTAATGTGTGATGCCACCAATGAATTAGTGAACAGTGAAATGTTACATTCATTATGTGAACATTTATGGAATGCACTAGAAATGAAAGGCATCTTTACTAGAGTACATTATGGTACGCATTTTATAAGTGTATGAATTGTCTTACTACAAGAAAATAGTACTTTGTGCAAAGATGAGAAAGCGTGCAAGTTTTAGAAGCTTTAGTGAAAAGTGTAGGCACATATAATTCATATAAAAGTGTGGGTATTTTAATAACAATGCACTTAACAATTGTACTATTGTTTTTGTCTGACTGATTAGGCATTCCTGGTGACTGTGCGGAACAAGAAAAGGGTTGGTTACACTTACGAGCTGAAGTTAAGAATCAAGGGTTGGCATGCATCTCTCTCTCTCTCTCTCTCTCTCTCTCTCTCTCTCTCTCTCTCTCTCTCTTACACACACACACACACACACACACACACACACACACACACACACACACACACACACGTGCACACGTGCACTGTCACCCCCACATACCCACTCACACCTGCACATGCATGCATGTATGCGCACATTTTGTGTGCAAACAGACAAATTTCAATGACATTGACCGGGTGTTTGTGTCTATTTAAGGAGAGTGGACTATTAAGGAGGAGAAAAAGGAAGTCAAAGGTCATTTGGAGATCCCTGAGTTTTCATTTGGTGAGCTAGATGACCTGCAGGTACATTCTTTGACAATATTGAGATCTTTTACTTTGTACAGGTGAATATTAATATTAATATTAATGCTTGCATGACTAGAAATCTCTGGATATGGCTAAAACTAAAGAAATGCACATTTGCTGTGGACAATAAAATGACGATGGGTTTATATCAGAAAAAAGTATTGGCAACTTCTCTAAGGATGAGTTGAGCATGAGAGATGTGTAACATTGAGAGGTTGCGGTGCCTAGCTGAGTTGCAGTGCTTGGAAGTCATTGGTCATATTATGGTCTTTATTGACAATCTAGCAATCTGGTAGAACAAGATCTTTGATTTTACTCATCCCTTTGGCCATCTTGTCCATTTTTGTCTATAGGTATGTCTGTTTTCAAGTTCCAGTGTTTGAATAATTAGACTAGTTGATTTCTTCTTTGGTTGAACAATTTGGTCATTTGCATGGGTAGTCCAATTTATCTATTCTTTTTTTGGGTCGAGGGCTGATTAATCTATTTATTGGCATTACAATACTTGTAGATGGATGTTGGACTAAGTGAGGAAAAGGATCTTCTGCAACAAGATAAGCAGCAGATCTGTAAGGATTTGAAACAATTTTTGCATCCAGTTCGGGAGAAACTGCGTCAATTCGAGGAGGAATTGAAAGATAGGTAGTCTTATGCTACTCACGATAAGATAGGTAGTGTCACGGTAATTCGACATTGTCTGGAAGCCTTTATTTTGGCTGACAGTCAACTGCAAAACTGCTTCTCAGTATTTATGATAATTCGGATTTAATGTCACCAACTCAATGCCTTTGGACGCATCCAGTGTGCGGAAGGCTCTTGTAATGCTTAAATGTACTGTAATTGTTCAACAACCGTGGGTCGGAGGACTTAATTTTAATTGTTTTAAGCTGTTCTGTCCCCTTTCATCAACTTATCCTACTATGGTATCTTCCATAACTGTTGGTGAAATCAATTGCTCAAATACAGCTTTTGACCGAGTTGTTGCATCATCTTGTGCATTTTACTCTGTCGTCAGCTTGAATTGGTTCGCCAAGAATCTTCCGCCCAGGCTGTGGAGCTAGGCGGGAGGGTTCTGTTGACTTCGTTCTTGTTTTACAACAAGAATTACGAAGTGATTCCTCGAGCAGATTTTGGATGTCAGGCCTGTTTGTATGACGTCATTTTCTTTGAGTTTTGATCCTTTGATGAGATCAATCACTGTGGTCATCATTCATGGCTCTCGCCAGTTGCCAGAGCAGAAATGCCCGATGAGGCGGGGGGTCTCCACGGTTTCTGGGTATGACAAGAAATCATTGTTTTTGGCTCGTTCCTCGTGGTGTCGGATTTGAGGAGCCGTTTAGGCAACGGTGGCGACGCCATGTCCGATTCACCAACAAACTTGAATTTACGAAGTTGTCATTGTCCTTTTCATGATACCCTTGTCATTTTTTCCTGACCCCGTCCTTCCATTTAGAAAAACCTTAAACCCATTCCTTCGACATTATTGATGCTGATATACCCTGATCATCGCCGGCCCCGTCTCCGCCGTGTGTACCCTAGCTGTCTTGCTCTCTCTCTCTTTCTCTCTCTTTATTGTGCTGGGTGTCTTTTTAATAATTAGACCTGCGAAATGGTCGACTGTGGTTCTGCTGTTCTTTGCTTTGTTTTCTATTTCCTCGTGTCCTAATAGAAAGCAGGGCATAGGTTTTTCTAGTTCTCTATCCAAACTTAAGGTTATCTCTTCGGTGGCTTCCTTGATGCTTGTCATATGTCGCCGCATTGAGATATGGATCAAGTGTAGTATTAAGAAAATGCAAAAGTGTCCAAAGGGTTTTAAATTTATTGTACATATGTCAATTTAGTCATAAATCTTTCATACGCACTATGTTGGGAAACTGCTTTGCGAATGGGCTTTGAACATCGAAAGTCCTTTGGGCTAAATATAAGGTGTTTGGGAAAAATTTTACAAGTCCCATTAGCCAAAAGCTAGCCTTTTCAAGGCTAAAAGTCCAAGGCAGGTCTTGGGGTGCCTTGGGCTTTCAGCCTAGCGACCATCACGGCGACCCAGGCAACCGTCGCCAAGGTATCGTGGCAATCTCCATGCCATTTGGGTCGCAGCAGCCTCCGCGGGGGGCTACGCGACCTCAGGCGAGGGTCACGTGGCCCCAACGATAGCTACTTGGGGTTGCGCGACCACTAGCAAGGTCGCGTGACCCAGGCCCTCACCAAGGTCCCCCAACCTTAGGCGAGGGTTGCGTAGCCTCGGCGACAGCCGATTGGGGTCGCGTGACCTCCAGTGAGGTTGCGCGACCCAAGCGCAGCCCTCGCCGAGGCCCCCCGACCTCAGGTGAGGGTCTCATCGGGGGTTGCACGACCCTCGCCGGCGGTATCCCGACCTCGGGCGGCCCTCGCCTCGCCCATGGATACCAGGGGCCGCCTGAGGTCCAGCGACCTCAAACGATGGCCGTTGCCGGCGATCCCATATCGCCAGCATCCGCTGCTCTTACTGGCCAAATATTTTTTCCTTTTTTTTTAATAATAAAGGTGCTTTGAAAATATAAGTTTTCTAAACACTATTTTGCTCAAAGATATTTTGTAATGGACTTTCATATTATAATTTTCCAAACGCAATTTGCATTTTGAAAAATCCCATTCACTTAAAGTCCTTTACATTTTCCTAAAGACTTTTCCCAAAAGTCTAACCAAATGCACCATAATTTGGTCTTAAACCTTTCGGCGATTTTCTAACATTGTCCTCTTGGCCAAATATTCAAATAGTAGTTTAGGACTAAATTGGCGTAATAAAATGTATATGACTAAATTGGCAAATTACCAAAAGGTTTAGAATTAAAACTTAATTAGTCATTATTTATTCGTTGGATTATATATGTTTAATATTATCTCTAAACTTGAAATGATGGAAGGATCCCATTGGATATTTTTATATAATTTAGGAATTGAATTGAATTGAATATTTGCGAAATGTTCAAAGATCACATTGAATAGATTAGAATTTTAGGGATGACATAAAATGTTAGGTTCAAGAATCACATTAAACAAGTTGAAAGTTCATGAACGCATTGCACATTTGAGTAAAGTTCCAAAACCATTTGTAAAATTATCCCTTTTTTTATTTTTCATGGGCAAGCTTGCAATACTTGGGTTGGAAAGGTGTAAACAATAATCATCTCTTGGTTTGGACTTGGAGCAAATTCATATGGTCCGGGCGAATCATATGATGTCAATAAAGAACTAGTAGAAAATGGTGAACCTCATCGCAAGACAGTCTATTCAAGAACGTTCAATCTCACTTTATATTTTCTTTTTATTTATTTATTTATTTTAGCCATTTTTTCTTTTTGTTTACTTAGGTCGCGTTTGGTAATGTTTATTCAAAAACTGTTCCTAATAATAGAAATAAAAAAAATTATTTCTGTTTTTGGGAACAATTTTTTAACGTAAGAACGTGTTTGGTAATTTGGTAATTGCACAAAATTTATGTTACTTGGAATAAAAAAAAAAGAACAAAAATAAGTTTGGTAAACTTTTATAATTTTTTTTGTTTCTTTTAATTTTTTAATATTTTTTTTTTTTTTTCTTCTTTATTTTTCTTTTTCCTTTTTCTTTTTCTTTTTTGGCTGGTCATCGGCCACCGCCGTGGCCGGTGACCGACTGGGCAACATTTGGCAAGCTCATCTAAGCCTTGCCGGGCCAAGGCGAGGCCCGACCTTGCGTCAGCTAGGGAGGTCGAGCCTTGCTATGGCTCGGCCTCTTCGGGGGCTGGCGACGCTCTGATGAGGTTGCCGTCCCTCGTCTGGCCAATCGCCAGCATTGGCCATGGCCAAGGCCGGTGACTAGCAAAAGAAGAAAAGAAAAAGAAAAAAGAAGAAGAAAAATGAGAAGAAAAAAAAAAAGTGTTTCTTAATTAGAATTGTTAAAACAAGAAATAAGTTTTTCTATCTCTTTGTTTCTTAGTATTAAATCTGTTCCTAGAAATAAAATAATAGATTTTTTGTTCCCAAGAACAAAAGAACAAAAATTTGTGTTCCGAGGAACAAAAACAATTTTAAACAAACACACTCTTAGTCTATTAAAGAATATTCAATCTTCCTTTTTCTTTTCTTTTTCTTTACTTTTTATTTTTTTTGCCATTTTTTCCCTTTCGTTTCCTTCCATGTTTAACTGTTTTGCCCCAATAATATCAGCACCGAGGCTCCACAACACAAGTTCCTATATCTAGTAGTATTGTTTGGCAAGAAATCCACACTTAATTCAAATTAATATTCGGTAGTATGAACAAAAAATTCATTAATTGAGTTCCCCAAATAGGTGAGATTACGAGCCCCAATATATATTTAGACACATGTAAATTAGATAAATGTCTTTTAGGATTACCCAGTTCACAACTGGCAAATTACCTATTCGAATAACAGGCAACAACTTAATGGCACATACACTTATAAGTATACAAATCTAATTGAGTATGTATCATTTATGTGCATTTTATTTAATACTGGTCGAGATCTCCATCAAGCTGGCTTTAATTGTAGTCCTTATCCAACATCTAATTATGTATGTATCTCCATTTATGTCACAGTATTTACCATTTCTAAACAACATCCTCGTGAAATACAATTTGAGGGTGTCTGATAACCCAATTAAGCGTTGAAGTTGAAAATTCAACTTTTAATGATATTAAACTTGATGGATAACCTTGATTGGTATTGACTCAAAAGACTCATTTAAGTCAGTAATTCACTTAATATGATAAGGAAGAGAGTGTTACTTAATTTATTAAACTGGGAAAAATAATTGATGGGAACTTAGGTAGTATATTTTGCTTAAAGCGATCAATAGTAATTGTCATTCTCTGTTTGCTAAGAAATCGATCCTATTCAGCTATCCAGTTCCAATTGTCGTCGAGCAACTTTTTTGGTTATCAGCACTTTCAAATTCAGCAGTTCAATTTTCAGAGCTTACTTTTCAATTTTTACCAAGCAAAGAAACTATGAAAATAAAGATGAACTTCTTTTGGCGCAACACAAAGAAAAATGTCACCTTGATGCACATATACATAACATGAACTTCAATTTATCTGAAGATGTAAAGAGATCAGCAAGAGATAAACATTGTATTTTTCAAGGTGACTATACCTCGCATTGGACGGTTATTGGGGAATTAGAAAAAGAGAAAGCTTAATTAGGACCAAAAAAAAAAAAAAAATCTTGCGTGGTCAAGTGAAGAAGAATTTGACAATGTAAATGAAGCCCAGGAGTACGTAATTTTGTACGGCTCATATGATATTAGATGATCAACGCATCGAGAGTAACATCTATCTAAACTTTTGGGCACTCGATTATAGAGATTTTGCAACAAAATAAAGCAGTGAAGATAAGGCTATATCGCAAAAATCACAACATAATCAAGAGGACTCGACAAAGTATCGAATGTGAATCTATCGTAGGTCACGAAATCGAACTATTTTAGAGCCTGTCAGCAAGAGCAAAATCCAATCCATGCAGACTTCAGATGCATCATTAGTTCTTACGATGATCAAGAAGATAACATTGTTCAGCAAAGCCTTCGATACATTATCACAACAAAGGAAATTGTTACAGCATCCACAACAGAAGTCCCCCCCAAATCCCAAACACATCGCCATAGTTACATTTATTCTCACTAAACTTAAGACTCATAGACGAAGACCGGTCACTAATCACGGCGATGAACCCATTGCCCGATCACGTCGGTGACCAAAACGCAAGTGATATCCGAAGGCGGTTCATCGTTCCAGTGAACCAACTCCTCAAGTCGCCTCCCTTTGGCTGCAAGAACATTTGCAGCCTCATTGGATAGGTGGTGTATGCGCCTCACCATCACCTTGCGAAATCCATCCAGCAGATCGAAGCATCGGTCGAGAAGGATTGCCATTCCAGGCGTTGATGGCATAAAAGTACGTTGGATCATCCGGATCACGTCCGGATGCTCGCCCTCTACTTCGAGATAGTCGACTCCCAGCCTCATAGCAACGTCTAGGCCTTGTTCTAGCGCCACCAGATGGGCCATAGTCGGGATGCTACACTTCTTCATCGGCCCGGCGCAAGCAGCCACAAAGACACCATTTTGATCTCGAAGAATGCAGCCGGTGCCGGCGACCATGTCCTCGTCTATGAAATAGCCGGCGAAGTTGAGCTTCCACGCATCGGGCTCTACCGGAGGTATCCATGAAACATGGCGGACCCACATGCTGGTTTCTACGCTTGCCATCGCCTTGGACGCGCTCCTAGACCGCTTCACCACCGTACGGGAGCCGCTCAGCGATCTCGAGATGGCGAGCCCCAATTGTGCATTCAAACGTACTTATAGGCCGCACGCCGGGCATGATTTAACCTAGTCGCGCCCATTTGGCAAATTTGAGATGACAAATTACTTAAACCTATAGATGGTAGTGACATTATTCCGTTAATAGTCCGAAGTAATAAAACAAGCCTAAACAAGGCAAATACAACATGTATAACGGCTAGAAAATTTACTACCCAAATAAATTTGTGATTGATGCTGGATTATATTCAAGTTTTAGGGGATACTGAATTTATTGTAGCGGTATTTCATACCTACTACCCGGTATTTGCGTGAATTTGGTTCAACTTTTATTCTCAAGACTCAAACCATCTTCCCCCTTAACCCCCTTTGAAATTGAGTAATCATCAATACGACGGCATGTAATTAGTGTTTGCGGTGAAAATGTGCGACCAAAGCTTAGAATTTGGATGGAGAAAAGGGATCCGAAAGAAGGGTAATGTCGCTTAACAAGCAAGTCCCGCTAGGTCTCTCCCAAAATCATTTGAGAGGTATACAAAGTTTTCCCTAGCTAAACAATATAATTACCTAGCAAAATCCTCTGAATATCATTTTAGGAAACTATAAAAAAGAGAGCACTATGGATGCAAAAGCACCACTTCATTCGAGCAGAGCAAAGCAAAATCTTACACAGATGCCTAACCTTTCTGGCAGTAATCATAAACTGCCAGAGCTCTCCAGTGAATGCTTTTTCAGGCCCTTATTCGTCTATCAGCGTGTGCATATAAATGGGCCTTGAATGAGAAACAATCACCTCTTGAAAGATAACGAGCTGACTAGAAAGGAATAGCTACTAGACATCGAAAGAGGTTGAAACGTGACGGGAGACAATTTGTGGGTAAAGAGATTGTCGCATAACTCTCATTTGGTTTATACTCCCCTCGCAATTCCCTTTTATTTTTATGAAGTCCGATCATTGATATACTACTCAAATCAATTACAAACTTATTGAATGAATACTAATTCAGTCCTAAATTTTTCGATTTTATCAATATTATCCTTTTGGCCAATTGTCGCTAAAAATCGTTGACATGACCAACCCTTAAAACTTTTGCACAAAATTCTAATGTTGTCCTTCTAGCCAATTCAATTGCTATCGAAAAGCACTGACCTGGTCTCAAATTATTGTCCTACATGGTATGCTAGTGTGGACAACTTCAACGATTTTGGCAACAATTGATCAGAAGGACTACATTTGACAAAATTGAAAAATTTAGGACTCTATTCATACAATAAGTTTAGAACTAAATTATGTATGAAGTTTAGAACTAAATTCGTAATTTTCCCTACACAAGTATGTCCTTTTTTTAATGATGCTTTACCTAATCGGCCGTCGATTAACACTACCTATGTGGATGCTTCAAAACTTCAGTTTCAGATCAAACCAAATTGAGCAAAATATGTTTGGGAAGACTTATGCTCCCAAGGATACAAAGGATTCCAACTCCGTTTCAGATCCGACCAGTCCGCATCAAGATACATCAGGATTAGTGCAAAGTAATTCAACTTTCCAACTTCAGACCGAGCTATAGCCAAATGAGCTGGATAAATCAATTCTCCCTACAAAAGAAAGTAAAAGTCACTTTGAGGAAAAAAATGCAGAACAAAGTACATGTCATTAGAGGCTTTTTCTTTAAGGTTCACCACAGTGGAACAATCAATCTTCGTACCGGAACTGATAGAACCATTTGACACCATGCTCCATTTTTTCGACAACTCTCCTATTCGTTTAAATTGGAGAAAACAACATATGGTCTTTCACCCGATGAATCAAAGGTCAAGAGTACTACTCACAGTCAAAAAAGGATTACCAAGAGAGCCCCAACTAAAAGCGCTAGAATGAACTCATCCTTGATCTAATCCTGCTTTAAGCCTTACCTGTTTGAGGAAATCTGACAGCCTCAATACATTATAGATCACCCCAGTAGAGCAGCTTACTCGAAGCACCAAATTTGCAGATTATCTTTTTCTTTTAAGCGACTTAGCAAGAGATGCTTTACTATTCGCCCAGTCTCGTAGAGAAGCTTCACTTCTCATAAAACGGCATTCTTGATCCACTCTAATGACTGACTGATTTGGAACTGAAATTCGTCTTTCCTCAGTCAATGAAGCAGCAGCAGCTTCATTGCTGTTTTGAACAGTAAGCGAACTCAAGTTCAAAGTCCCTTCCGAACCTTCCAGTTGCAGAAGATTCTGCTCCATAACTTGGGAAGCCTTGCTCGAGTCAAAAGCAGCACTTGAAGATTCCTCCATTTCACCTCTCAAGCCATGGGAACCATCTTGTACAGATTCATCATGCTGCTTGCTCTTAGCAGTATTATCAGCTGGAGGCCCATGTTCAGAATTTAGAGCTGGCTTAATCACCGATATACTGAATGACTTGCTTTTATTGTCCGTGACCAATTGTGTCCATGAAGATTTGTGGAGCCATGATTTGCCCCTTCCTGTCTTCACTGAGGATTTATTTTGTATTGCAAACTCACTTTCAGTGGTATCTTCTAATTTCGCTGATTCATTAGTCTTGTCTTCTTCATGTTCATGCTGATCATCGCCATGCTGATTTTTTCGGTCCACACTGTTGAGCACATTCGAGTAATCAGAAAGCAGTTGCTCATCCCCCGGAGTGCCACCTGTCTTTGCTGAGGATTTATTTTGTATCGCAGACTCACTTTCAGTTGTATCTTCCAATTTCGCTGATTCAATGGTCTTGTCTTCTGCATGTTCATGCTGCTCATCGCCATGCTGATTTTTGCAGTCCACACTGAGCACATTCGAGTTATCGGAAAGCAGTTGCTCATCCCCTGGAGTGCCACCACCTGACAGTACATGTGACACAGAGAAGGCAAATTCATTTCTCTCCCCAAGAAGTTTTTTCCATGAGGACTTCTGGGACCATAAGGGATGCTTCTTCATATTTTGGGTCCTTGATTCTGAAACTACAGGTTTCAGTTTCTGACTATTTCTTGATATTTCAGAATCAACAGGCAAACTATCATTTTGCCCGTTGGAAGATGAAAATGACTCCTTTCTTGCACCATGTCCATGAGAAAGTGATTTATCTTCCTTATTTGGCAATGCACTGTCCCTTTTCTTTATAGGAAGCCTATTTTGTGCCAGTCCATCTCCAGAAGTTTTTTTGTGAGCTTTTGATTCCTGCAAATAAAAGATAAAAAAGACGTGCCGCATATTAACACAGACAAGCTATAGCAGTTTCAGTCAGTGGACATAAGACCCATCAAACTCACCTGATTCATTGAGAAATTGCCAATATGGCCCCCAGTAATTCCATCTCCCACTCCTGTAACCATATTAATCACGAGGTTGTCATCATCGTCGTCATGATCTACCATGTCCTCTTCCAGTTGTGGTTCCAGAAACCCTGCTGAAGAAATCTTTTCCTCCTTGATTAGGTCATTCCCACTGTGTGCTGGGATTGATTCTGCTTCTCTTTGAAATAACTTGTTCATCACTGAATTCATCATATCAAGCTCTTCAGCATTTACGCCACCATCACCTTGAGAGTCAAGTTCATGAGTCTTTTTCACTTGTAAGGAATGAGATAGATTAGAATGCTCTTCGCAGTCACAGAAAAGCTTTGGCAGGGGAGGAACCTCAACCCTCTGAAAGCTGTACTTATGCTTGCCAGTTCCTCGAAATGGCAAAGATTTCACCTGAGAAGCAACTCAGGGATGAGAGGATGACAGCTAGTCCCATTAAATAATACTAAAACAATCTAATCGTATTGGTCAGGATGCATGCCCCGTGGTTAATTGATCTAGTGAAAATTCAAAACAGGACATTATACCCCCACCTCAAATACTGAACAAGGAGACAGAAAAGGAACAACTTTGGGTAATCAATGGGAAAGAGCAAGGCAACTCTGGAAAATTTATACAGCTCACCTTCTTCAATCTAGGGAAGAAAATTTGAAGATGCTTCTCTTTATCAAGAAAGTTCTTGGCCTTCACTGGAGCTGCTGGGTCTTTCTTTGCATCGAGAGCATCAGAAGGTGTGATGTTCTGATCAGCATCTTCCTCCCATTCTCGTTTCAGTCGAATAAGGTAATGTTCTTTTGCCTTCTCAAGCCTTAGCCTACCCCCTTTCCACACACAGCCATTATACTGCAGTTCCAATTCATGAAAACATGTAGAATAAGCAAGCAATCATCCCTGCTAAAATGTAAGCATAACTATCCAAAACAGCCTGCATATGAGAAGAGTGGATGGGCCTATGCAAAGGCAACATGAAAAGCAATGCATATACATGTGCTGGGTTTTCCTATGCTCTCTTCTTCTCTTAGCAGTAGAATGGATATACTATACATCCACACAAAGCAACTCACCTAGGACAAAAGAATATTGGGGGGACAGTTACAATTATGAAAAAGAATTTGGCCTTCAATTTATTTCTAGAGAAAACACAATCTGGAGCAAAATTGGATGCTTTTGGATCAGGACTGTTCCTGCAATATGTTCTTGCAGGTAAAGGAGCCTCCTGTATCACCTAGGGAAATAGGAACACAATACAAAATGCAAGAAACTAGGATGGTGCAGAATATTCGATATCAACATTCCAGTATCTACACTTGTAGTAGGACAGCACTAGTACCTTTCAGACTGTAAACCAGCGACAAAGTACAGCAGCATTATACACCTATTTAAAAGCAAAGACATTGTCATGTGGACAATGCACGAAAAAGGCAACCTCTCTCTCAAGGGAGGTGCCTTTTTTTCCAGGAAAGAAACGCACCATTTAATCAGGAAAAAATGTTAAATAAATAGCTTTTCCATATACAATCACATATTCTTTCAGTCTTTCATTCTTCATTACATTCTGCTATCGTTGTACACAAAGCAAATATGAAACTCAATAGATATACCAGCTCTTGTGGACTGGCTGGTTCTTAATGGGTGAAAAAACATGTTCACTTAGCCATCCTATCTGAACTCCATGCACAAAAAAAATAAAAAATAAAAAATAAATTAAAAGGAGCTTGATGCCAGTGGTATCATATGGGCCTATTACAGTGATTACAGAGGCAAGAAAACATTTACTGGAGAAAGCCTAACTTCAGTGAGCATTGATATACAAGGGTACTGCTAGTCAATAGAAGGAAAGGGACAAAAGAACAAATCTGAAACCTATCTAATTACGTGGTGTAAATGCAAAATTGACGTCGCTTGATAGAAGTCTCCTTCTCAGCAGATGAGAGGAAAAAATAAGAGGAAATATACATATGTACTCCATAACTCAGCTTGTCTTGAAGGTTAGCCTATGATCTCTACAACAATAAAATTCTTGTTAGAGCGTTAGTTTTGGCATGAAAGAATCAAGAATTAATTTGTGAACTGAGACTTCTATCTGTGAATTGTATCAATCCAAGAGATTTGGCTTGAAATTAAAAGTCCGGCTAGACTCTAAAAAACTGCTAAGAAGGAGAAACTGGACAGCAGAGAGAAATGCTGAATCTTCTCAAAGAAAAACAATTTTATTGATTTTCCAGAAAGTGACTCTGATGGGATCTCTATAACGATGAGAGAGGTCACTTCAAAATATAAAAACACACCAGTTGATTCTCCACAGTCTGCTGTACAAACAAATTTAACAAAGGATATAGAAACTTAAATACAATATAAACTGCATCCAATTTCCTCATAACCAAATAGTAATAAGAAATGACAATGTAGAGTTAATAGGAGCAGAAAACACCATTGCCATTTATGAAGGGTTGCGCAAAATTGTTTCTTATGACCAAAGCACTTTTTCATTCTACACCTCTAAAGTAGTTTCAACAAGTAATCATTGAAAAACCCGATATTTAGTACCTAAAGGTAATGGTCTCACACATGCCTCGATCAAGTGAGAACAACCAGAAAAAGCACTTCAAAAGGGTGTTGCTAGAACAATATTTGTAAGCATTGTTATAGCTTTTAAGATACAGAGTACTTTCCAAAGGCTCTTCTCTGAAACCGGTAGCGACTGAAATGTGGAGCAGGGCCTTAGAAATCCCAAATTTCACCACAAAAGGCAAAAGTTCCTTTCAGCAGGACTCTTACCATGGTCCCACCCTCTCTTCCTGCTAAAAATTCTTATCTGTATCCGTATATAAACAAATTTCTCCTACTACATCTTTTTTTTCTGTGCTTACAGATTTTCCCTTTAGCAACATTTCTCTTTACCCAACAATTCCTCCATATCTTCAATTCAAGGTTGTTGTCCACAATTCCGCTCATCAACACATGCAAACAACATCCTCTCACCCCCACTTAAGAGGATCTGACACAAGATATTACACCATTAAATTGGGTCAGACAAAATCCAAAGTACTACTAGCATGACAAGCCAAGACCAGACCTTCTTGTGAGCACAACCCACTATTGAATTCCATCATTCTGCAGCCCCAAAATATCAAAGCACAAGAACAATAAATTTGCATACCACTGGCCCTCAACGTCATGCAAAAACCAATTCTTTCCATACCGAATGTAATTCAGACATGAGCGACAGCAGAAGGAGAATCATCAACTAAAGGACAAAAAAAAAAAAAAAAACCAGCCAGGAAACGCATTCGCAGCAAAGAGAGGGGGACCTTGCTGAAGAGCTTGCTGAGGGAATTCTGGGTCGCCGGCACGAAATCGAAGTAGGCGAAGCTGCGCCCTTTGTTCCGGACGATTTCCACGGCGCCTATCGTCCCCAGAGCCCCAAAAATCTTGCGCAAGTCGTCCTCCCCGACGCTCCCCCCCACTCCTCCGACGTACACCCTCGTCGCCGCCGCTTCCGGCGCCTCCGTCGCCGTCGCCGCCGCCGTGTTCATCTTCGCTTTTCCCCCGCTTTCCGGTTTTGCAGAAACTCCGGTCGTATATGACCTGCGAAGATGTCCTGCTGCGACGGGGCGTTTGTCAATGGTCTCCATGTCTTGTCAAAGCCCAATATATTGGGCTTGGGCTTGGGCTTTATATGGTGAATTTGTCTTGCCTCTGTAAATTGGATTTTTCATGAATATATTTCTATTTTAGCGCCCAGAAAAAGAAAAAGATTAATAGGACGAAAAATCTCAAATTGTATACCCGACATAAATTTACCTCAAATTAATTTTGGATTACCTAAAATTTCAAAACTAGTATACTTGTGATAAATTTATCGTAAATGATCACAAAAAATCATAAACTTGTGCATTTATGATAAATTTACTCAAAATTAATTTTTTGATAGCCAAAAACTCCACACTGATATATTTCTAACAAATATATTTTCTGTTAAATTGGATTAATATCACAAAACTAGTAATATTATGATAAACGGAGAGTAAAATCTCAAATTGGTAGACCAGTCACGTGTCATTCAAACGGTAATTTTACAATAAAATTTAATGGAAACTAATAGAGAATTAATTTGTCATAAGTGTACCATTTAAGTAAATTTATCAAAGGTATATCAGTTTGTGGTTTTTTGTGATATTAACTCAAAAAAGAAAGGAAGAAAGAGAGAGAGGAACAATGCCCTAGTCCAAAGCCATGAAGACAATGAGATTGTATTATAATTTTCTATTGCATATCATGGTGCGACACAAACACGTGCACGCCTGTCCCCGCACTTGTGAAAATTCACAAAGCCTTATTTCTTTACGTAACAATTTATAAGCCTCTTAGTATAGCATATCAGAGACCAATCTTTTGTATATATATATATATATATATATAAATCAATTCGAAATTTTTGTCTAAAATTCCACAAATGGCACATCTCTTTTGTTGAGAATTTGAACTTACTATACTAATGAAATACAGCTTTCTTTCTTTCTTTCTTCCTTTCTTCTCGGTAAATGGTGGAGATTGTATGCTCCTGAAAACAACAAAGAAAGCCCACGTGGAGGCACAGACAGAAATCATAAACCCTTCTTTGCTTGAAATCCATAGTCCCCGAGCCAGTCCGCTGGCTTGTTGCCTTCCCAAAAGCACGTGTTTGAGCTTGACTTTTTTGCTCGAAGTGTACCATATCGAAAAAAATTGTCCAAACATCATAAATTTACTGTACGGTAATCAATTCAATTCTAAACTTTTCAATTTGACTGGTTTACTTTTAAAACTTCTAATAATTTACCAATATAGCAATTCCGGCCAATTTTAGTCGAAAAACAATACCGTGGCAATCATGCCACGTAAAACGGTCAGCAACCACGTTGGAGATTTCGGAGATTTTCGGCCAAAGGACTATATTGACAAATCGTTAAAATATTTAGGATTAAATTAGCTAAATTGAAATGCATATAACTAAATTGACCACCGAACAATAGGTTTAGGACTTTTTGAACAATCATCCCTACCTGGCGGTGAATATCCTTATGGATGTGGGCACCATCCCTTCTTTTCAAACTGCAACCTTTTGAGTCCAGTTCAATGATAACATGCTTAACCGAAGTTATGAGAGATGGTTTTCGTTTCTTTGGGTTCCAAGCTACAATTTAAATCCATTTTTCGTCAAATGGTACTCACGTTGTTTATACCAGCTTGTTGACTAAACTGGACGAATAAAAATCGTCCCGCACTCACTCGTTTTTCTTTCTCGTCGGTAAAGCTTCACTGTAGTTCATCAAGGAATAACATCTGGAAATAATGACCAAATTCCACGACACAGTAAATCTCATAAGGCTTGTAGGGGATAGGAGACTTAATTATGGAGAAGAGCTTTTCGTCTTTCTGTTTATTTAATTTAGTCTGCTACTCTATTGTACTCTCTTGGTTAATGGGCTATTTGGAGATCGAAAACTTGATAAGTAAATCCTTGCATTTCTTGATAAGTGCACTCACATCCCAAGGATTTCCAGGCATGCGAGGGTTTATGCTTGAAAGTCGGAGCTCACTCCCAGAGATCGAGCAAATCTAGCAGTAAGTTCAGAGGTAAGTTATTTGGATGAATTTGGGTTGGGGCACGAGCGTGTTAATCAATACTTTTTCGGTGTGGTGAACAGTAGACATGATGCTGATAAGTAAATTATTTATTTTGGGGAGGCATTATGATATATGGAACAAAGCAATTGGTGACTATACAACACTTGTATCCGCTACCTACATTGGAATAGAAACAAGAACAGATAACCAAACCAGAACCTGACACCCATAGGAATGGCCACCGAAGTTTATACTCAGAACTTACCCCAGGAAGTCCAAGGAAAGATGTTTCACTCTTTCTATTGACTCGACAGAATCAATGGGTGGCTGCGCATATGCTTCTTGAATCCATGTTTTTTAGGACACAATTTGTGGGATAGATTATGCTTTCACAAGCCATAACTTAACCAAAAAAACACAAAACGTGGTCAGGCCTGTCATGGAATTAGATGTGTCTCTGTGTATCTCTCCCATCAGCGATTTTAAATGCCTAACCAACTGGTCAAACCCATCAGACTGATGTGGTAGGCTGTTAACTCTTTTTCTCTCGTGGTTTTCTTTCTTCATTTCTGCACATTTTGGTTTCGTGGCTAACCAGCGATCTGAAAGTAGCAATCATGATATTCCCCGCCTTAATTGACATTAAGATAGATGTAGAATAGCCCCATACTGTAGGGCACCAGATGCCCCCAACCTGAAAGATTAAAAAAGGGTTTCTCTCAGGCAAGGAGAGAGGAGCAAGAAGATGCTACTTCGAACTAGGGTTCCCATCAATGGCTGTCGTGTCACGACACGAAACATAGAATCCACATGTCTCGCTGCTAACAACATGGACAACAAAGAACAATAACATCGCCCTCCTTCTTAATAAAGCCCAACCCTCCTGAAAAGAAAAAAAAAAACTAAAAATAGAACCCTGAGAAAAGAGAGAAAACCCTATTTTAAATTCACCTCCCCCATCTCCACCTTCACTTTCAGACCCTCATCAAAAAACACTCCCTTTCTTTGCTTTATCCCCGTCTCCTTAGCCTCCTCCCCTGGGCATCTTTTCTCTCTCTCTCTCTCTCTCTCTCTCTCTCTCTCTTCATGATCTTTATGTCCCTCATTCTCTTAACAATTTGTTTTCTTCCGAACAAGCAGAAGCAGCAACAGCAACAGCGACAGAGCCGAGAAGAAGCCAATTTTGCATGAACCCTTAAAGTATATCCCCCCCACACCAGACGGTTTCGAAAGGAGGGTTTCGAAGGGGGCAAAAAGAGGTGGACTAAAGAAAGTGACCTAAGACGAGAGAAGGGTTGCACTCGAGAAATTCTGATTCAACCGAAAGCGGGTTGAAGCGAGCAGCTGAAAAAGACAAAAAGAAAGCCCAGCAACAGAGAGAGAGAGAGAGAGACAGAGAGAGAGAGAGAGGGAGGGAGGGAGGGAGGGAGGGAGAGAGGGAGGTAGGGGTGTGAAAAAGCTTCAAGGCCTCGGGGAGATCCAACCATCCGCACGGGTCAACGTGAGCTTAGGGTGAGAAAGAAGGCAAAGAAACGAGAAGTTGGAGAAATAAAAAGGTTTGACTGTTGAGCCATGGCACATGCTGTGATATCCTTTTTCTACTGCTGTAGTCTTCTCCTCTGGTTTTCTTCCTTCCTCGTGCACCACTTTCCCTCTTCTCTTTTCAGGAAAAAGAAAAAGAAAAGAGACTGCGTGTGTGCGTGTGTTCGTGTTGACTAGTTAAGATCCCCAAGCGAAACGGGAAATAATGGAATTATTACAGATCGGTGTGATCCTCCATCCCGAGATAAAAAATTTAAAAAAAAAAGAAGCGAAAGCCGCACAGTCCAAATCACATCAAGCTGGTTTCTCCATCAATCCCTTTTCGTCAAATCATTTCCATTTGCCTCTTTTACTCGCTCATTTATCTATTTATTCGTCATGTAGTCACGCGTTTAAATGATGGTCTTGCTTTGTGCGTTCCTTTCATCGATCCCACCCTTCCAACTGCGTGTGCGTAGAACTCCGGAAGGCTCGTCTTTTGGAGAAGACAGTGTGCTCGAGTCATTTTAATAAGAGCTCGGAGCAAGATCTGCTACGAAAACTCTCTCTCTCTTCTCTCGAAAGAAGCGAGATTGCAAAAAGTGCCTTGCTTCACAAGATCCAATTTTCAAACCCCCCCCACACCTCCCCCCCATCAAAAGTCCAAAACCCAATTAACATATCATTATTTTTCTCCTCTTCCCACTTCTTGTTCTTGGCTCTCACCCTTCTCTTTTCAGCAGCTTTTACGATCGAAATCTCTTGCCCAGGTACTCTATTTTTTTTTTTTTTTTTTTTTTTTTTTTTCAATTCTTGTTTCGTTTTCTCTCTTCATTACTGACAATTTTCCAAAGGGGGACATAGAAAGAGATGGGTGTTTGCATCATCACCGTCTCTATAAAGCCCAGACTGGTTTTTCATCTTGAGCTGCTGACAATTTATTTTTTCTTTTTTTCCCTTCTGGCGAGTATGTAGAGGTGGGCAGACGAAGCCTTTCCTTTTGCAGCTCGCTAGATCTGCCCAGCTCGAGGAAAGCGAGGAGATCCTTTTTCTCTTTTGATTGATTCCTTAAAAATTGCATTTTTGTAAGAGGATCAGAAATGAAATCCATGTAATCATTCAGCAGATCCTGCTAGGTCTTTTTTTTCTTTTCTTTCTTCTCTTTTCTGGTCGAAATATAAAGAGACTATCCCGCCGGGATATTATCACTTCATACATTTATGTTCGTCGGAAGTTTAAAATAGAAATAAAGATTTTCCCTTCTTCTTGCATGAATAATTCCTCATATTTATCGTTTTAGTATAGCAAAAACCTAATTCATTCGAAGTCCTTCGTAGACTGGTGTACTCTGATCTCTTTGTAAAAACACCATCCTATGCATTTCTCTTGTATTACAGCACTTATCTATTTTTCCCACATAGTTACTCGCTCATAATCGATTTTACTTCTTTATTCTCCACCTCTTACAATTGAATTTTGTGTTTACAAGACGATAAACACAGGATCCGGAGTTTCGCTGGTTTGCACGCAGCCATCGTTCCAGGTAATTGCGTAGCTGAACCTCTCTACATGTGTAAAGTAATAATGTAATTGTGTTTCTTAAAGTGAAAGCAAGGAAGAAGAAGAAGAAGAAGAAGACTAATGAGTAGATGCACTAATTTTCTTTGATCTCTATTTCCCTCTCAGCATTTACCGGGAGAATTTCGGGAACGAATTAGGATGGCGTCGTCATCCACGTCCCCGTGCGCCGCCTGCAAGTTCCTCCGCCGCAAGTGCCAGCCCGAGTGCGTGTTTGCGCCCTACTTCCCACCAGACCAGCCACAGAAGTTTGCCAATGTCCACAAGGTTTTCGGGGCAAGCAACGTGACGAAGCTTCTCAACGAGCTCCACCCCCACCAGCGTGAGGATGCGGTCAATTCCCTCGCCTACGAGGCCGACATGCGCCTGCGGGATCCGGTCTATGGCTGCGTTGGGGTCATCTCCCTCCTCCAGCACCAGCTCCGCCAGCTCCAGATGGACCTCACCTGCGCCAAGTCTGAGCTCTCCAAGTACCAGAGCCTTGGCCTCGCCGCTGGCCACGGCCTCATCGCCGCTGCCGCCGCCGCGGCCACCACCCACAACCACCCCCAGAACCTTGGCATCAACCTCCTCGGGTCTGCCAGCTCGCGGGACCACCATCACTACCACCACCAGTTCTTCCCCCGTGACCACCAGCACCAGATGATCCGGGGCTTCGACGCGGGCTCCAACTACGACGCGGGCCTTCTCGCCATGAACGTCTCCGCGAGCATCGGCCAATTGGGTCAGTACCACCAGCCCAGGGCTGCCGCCGGAGACGATCGCCGGAACATCGACCCTTCTTAGAGTACGGAGTTACATTATTCTCCTCCCTTTCTCAAGAAGCCTGTCGATGGTTCTTGATAAATCATCGGCAATAGGTTCAAAGAAAACATACCTGATTTTGTTTACTGGTGGCAAGGTTTTGTGTGCGAGATTTGCATAAAGATCTCTCCTCCTCCTCCTCCTCTCTCTCTCTCTCTCTGGTCTCTCTCGTTGACCTTGCTATTGATGCTGTTGACACCTCAGTCGATATATCTAGGGTTTCAAAGAATTATGTAATTTTGGTACCCTAATTACTTTGGGCAGACTTCTTGTTACATATTAATGTTCTTAGTTTATTTTATTTGGACCATAGAGTGTAATCTAGCGACGTGGCATTTTGAAGGTGTTGAATTCTTTTCTTATAAGCCGGGGGTTGCCGTACGCTTTTGTTGGGAATCGGTTGACTAATGACGGTATTCATGGAGTACTAATGATAATATTTTCAACGCTTCCCGGGATTTCTTCATTAGCACCATCACGTGGGACACTAGTCTTCGTTTATTTGATGTGCATTTTACGTGATTTTTTTCCTAAATCGCGTGCAATATTAGAGTAATGATCAGTATGTCCGTGGTTTTTGCCAGCAGTATTATCAAAACCCTAAATTAAATTAGATAGTCTCCTAATCAAACACGTACGCCTGCAGTCGCAAGACTATATGGTATAAAAACTAGGTAATTGTAAATTTAGTAGACTAAGAATAAGAACTTAACAAAAATAATAACAATGAGATGGACTTATTCCATATATCTCTTTTAAGCTTTTTCTTCAGGTACATTTCGGGTGGACAGTAGCATATTTTGATTTATTACAGTCATCATGAACGATGAAGATCTCTCGGAAAAATTTAATTGAGAGTATGACCAAGAAATCAAAAAAATAAAAATAAAAAATAAAACAAATGCATTATCGTAGGGAAAATTAAATTAAATTTAAAAAAATGAATTGGTGATTTCCAAAGATCATATACTCACAAGAAACAAGGATCTTCATTAAAATTACCAAGTTTAGGGCTTCAAGAATAATTCATGTTGTTGCTATTTTAACTTCTTTTTCCTTTCATTTGATCAAGTGGAGGCGTTGTAAGAAAACGCAAATTTATGGCCAATGCAAGTATGTTGCGAGCCCCTAAACGAGCAAATAAGCATAAAAACAAATACAAGATAACCCAAAAAAAAAGAGAGAGCCAGAGAGAGAACTTTAGATCATCGGCAAGGCTTTTGACCCAAGTTCAACGTAAATGAAGCTTAAATAGCATAATTATACGAAAAAAAAAACAAATTTGGGGGATTAAGAATTTCCATTTTCAATTATTACTTGTCTTTAATGCGAATAGTAAAGTGGATACTCGCTTTTTGGTCTTTATTTGTTGCTTTTTAAGTTCTATTAGGGCCATGTCCAAAAAAGAGTTCTTTTAGGGACATGTCCAAAAAAAAAAGTTCTATTATGGTCAAATTTGTAATTTAAATAATGTAGTGGGGTCTACCGGTCTAGTCCTACAAAATAACGAGGTTAAATCAACATATACCGACGTAACTTATAGTATTGGTGCTTGGCAGTTCGCATATTACATTTGTTTTTTTAGTTAGAAGCATACTTTCAGTTTATTACCAAGAATTATAACGTAATTGTCACAGATCCGGAATGTTTTATTCTTGAAAGAGGATAAATGATAGATATATTTTCATGGGAAAAAATCTAGGTCTATTTTATTTGAGAGGGATGGGCATTTAATTCATCCAAAAGACCAAAAAATAATAAGTAAATTATCTCAGGTAAATCTTCATGTTTTCGACGTGAATGACCTGCTTTTGATCAAACTAAAATGACTTAGTGTGATGTGATTTCGAACTTAGATGGACTAAAACAAAATCTTTAAATATAGTATCAAAATTGGATTATTTCAAGTAAATCAGTGCCTCAAAGATGATTAGAACAAGAATTAATATGAACCTCTCGCAATTCGGTCCAAAGATGAAGGGGAGTGATCGCGAGGATGGAGGATTAGGATGAGGACATGTCCAAGTAAGTGGCAACTGAACTATGTTGATATACTCCACAATCTGTTTGGTATTGTTGTACAATTTCTGCTATAATCCCCCAAACAAATGTAGGTTTTGGGCCAGTGATTGCTACGTTTTGAATTGCTGTTGTGATCTAGATCTACTAAATGTGCTTAGGACTTAGAAGTGAATTACTATGTAAAGTGACATGAATGTTTGAAGTAACTGGATCTATCATTAAGGATTCATTTGTTTTGCGAAAAAATAAATAATTTCAAAAGTATTTTTAAAAAAATGATTGTTTGTATCACTTGAAATAATTAATTAATAAAGATATTTTTCATGTTGAAAACAATCTAAGTCTAAGCATTTTTATGGACGATGGAAATATTTTTTGTTCATTTATCTTTGTAAATGAAATAGGGATCATCTTAAGGAATATCTTTTCCAAATAATTTATTTAAAAAAATGAATTTTAAATTAAAAATACTTTTACATTTGAAATTTAGAATAGAGGTTACTGTTTTATTTTTCTTTTAAGCATCTTGCAAAATATTGGTTAAAAATCATTGTAAATTTCTTAGACTAGAAATGCTTCTGTGAATAAGTTTTTAATGGAGAAATTGTCCAATTAGTTCTAAACCCATTGTATGGAGGTTAATTCGATCCTAAATTTTTCAATTTCGCTAATTCAATTCTAAATTTTTACGTGAAATTTCAATGTAATCCTTCTAATTAATTTTTGTCCAAAATCATTGATGTGGTGGTCAATAAATTTGATGTAAAATTTTAGGATTAAATTGATAAAATTAAAAAAATTAGAATTTAATTAATATTCATGTAATAGTTTACACTTGATTGGGTAGCTTTTTCGCAATTCAATTATAAGTTTGCAACCAATTAGCATCGCCAGTTTGACAAGACATGTAATTGGACAAAAATGACCAATGGGGTCCACTCAAATTATTATTTTTTAGATGTACTGGATGAGTACACGACATTGGTTTGCTCAAAAAAAAAAAAAAAACTAAAAATCGATAAACCGAACCCGAAGGAGTCGCATGTCCTGATTAATGGGGTGGTGGATTTTGTCTCTCATTTTGAAAATATGTACACCGAGAAACATGATTGATTGTACATCATAATGGATGAGAAGTGTCAGATAGGATTTCCTTATAAATTTGTCTTCACATAAAATGTACACAAAATATATTAATCTTGAGTGAAACAACGTAAATTGGAATTCTACCGGACTCTTTCACATGTCAACCATTCTATTAGTAGCAAAGCTAGAAATTTTATGGGGGCGATATTTTCATTATTATAAATTTAATAATGTATTTAAATATTGCAACTAAAGGGTATGCCATAAGTCAATAAATCAGTAAAAATGCAAGAAAAGAAATCGCCAAAGTAGAATATTCAATTAACACAACTTTTTGGCGAATCTTCTAAGTCTTGGTTTGAACATCCTAATGCTTCCTTTGATCGATCTTGGCCTCGCATAAAACAACTCTTTCAGAACACAAAAAACTATATTAAAAAGAAATCCAAATTCACAGTGTATTTATTTCAAGAAAAATGAATGATTGGAAAAATATCTTCCTAAAACTAATTGTATGTATTACTCCCTAAATTGAATGAATACAAAATTTTTTTGTCAATAATGAAACATTCTTCATTGACTAACAAGTAATCATTTTTAGAAAAATATTTTTTAAATTATTTATTTTTCATAGAATAAGTAGAACTTTATAAAATAAAATAAAAAATTGCGTCCCTCGAGAAATAGGTGTAAGACAATTAAACAACCTTTTCGCAATGAAACATAGTTCTTGCATGCGTATACAAAGTACATGATCATTGTTTGGCGTTGGATTCATGCCTATTTTGGCCTGTCGTTTGCTATGGATTGGAGTCATCCATTTGTCTAATTTGCTTTGAATGCCTGGCATATTTGTTACAACAAACCACACATGGCATGATGGAGTCAGAGTCATCGCGCACCTCATGATGTGGCGAATTCACCTAAGGGCGGGTGCCAAATTTTTCAGTTTTCAGAATCCATAAGACAACTATATGTATATTAGAATTAGGAAAATCCCATGACATTGCATGGCAGCACTTATCAAAGGGAATGCGATACCGAAAGGGCGACATGGAGATTCTAACCCTTCCCGCATGTAACCAAAATCCTAATCCTAGATATTTAGTTTTTCTTAAACCAATTGACCCCTAGGTGATTCGTCTACTATACCTAACACTTCATAGTTTAGGATTGCAATCAATCTAAAAAGTTGTTGGCAGCGACTTCTTAAATGGTTTAAGATTGAATTGCAATAGCGTACCTCCACCTAAGGAAGGAAAGACTCTAGGCCATAAATCATGGGATAGATTTTTGAAATCGCATTAGTCTTTTCATCTTTCGACATTGATCTTCGACTGTAAGCAAAGTTACAAGGTGGAGAGGCAAAGGCGCTACCAATGAAAATCATATTTCATCCTTTATGGTTTTCTGGTGATCCTAAAATAGCTTACTACAGTGCACCTTTCTTTCCCTCTGCACTTTTCCATTAGGTCCCTCAAGTCTGTGAATTAGTCTCACTAATTCTTTAGGATTAATTCTTTGTTTATCAATTATAAATCACAATGGATCTTATCAGTCTTCTGATTTACGATGTCTAGGATGATTAATCAAAAGGATTAATTTGAGACTAGGGCTAACTTTTTAGGGTTTTATTTTTCAACTCAATTTTCCCTCCATTTTGCTTGGAATTTGAGTTTTATTTTCCAATTGATCATATTAATTAAGTCATATGCTCGATGTTCCGCTAAATCCACATATACTTTGATTGTAATTTTTCCCATCGGACTTTGTTTTGCTTTCTGGCAACAACTACCTATAGAAAAGAGAGTCCATGCTTGACATACTCCTTACGGTTATAGTAGTTGATATCGGTTTACCAAAGCTACCTCATTTAGATTTAATGCATTTCACTTCAAAATTTTTATTACTAAAATAGGTAATACCGCGAAAAATTTCAAACTAATATATTTGTGACAAATTTATCTCAAACTAATTTTTTTGCCACAAAAATCTCCGAAGGGATACACCTATAATAATTTTACCCTCTGTTAGTTTTCGTTAAATTTTATCATTCAATTGCTAAGTTGGATGACACATGGTAGTTGATGTACGTGTGAGTTTCAGATTTTACCTTCTATTTGTCACAAGTGTACAAATTTATGATTTTTCGTGGTAGTAATCCAATTTAACAGAAATTAACAAAGAATAAATTTATCACAAAAGTATCGGTTTAGGGTTTTCCATTATCAACAAATTAGTTTGAGCTAAATTTATTACATGTGTACTAGTTTGAGGGTTTTTGTAGTGAAAACTTTAGTTTATGGTAAATTTGTCGCAAATGTATTTGTAAAATATACATGTTATGTTACTTTACCATGGAATTATGCTCCTGTTTTCACCATCGGCATAGCGAGATAAAGGCCTGTAATTTTACACGCTCAACATCAATAAAGATATATATTTGAGAAAAATTATAGGCCGTGAAGTTTCCAGATAGGGTTTTAAATTCAATAAAAACGTTAAGTTTGAAGAAAAGATTGACTAAAGAATTCGTAATTCCCCAGCTAGTAAATTGTCCGGACAAGTTAGTTGCTTGTTGGTGGCGGAAATGGTTGGTTGCTGAACATAGTTGATGGTGAGGTGAGTAAAAGCCCATGCTTAATAAATTGCGCCAAAAAAAACTAGTGATCTCACTACCAAGTCTATCCCTATCTTTCTCTATAATTTTACAAATTCTAAAGATGATTCAACCTCAAACATTTCCTCATCAATTCATAAATTTTATACAATACCTATAATCAATTATCGATGACGGTATAAATAACAAACGACGGACAAAATCGTAACGTGCGAGTAAATTGAATCTTTAATGCTTGATATCACGATTCCTTAAATCTCTAAAACTTTCCAAACTTAACTTGAAATTGTTTCATAACTTTGGTAATTTTTCTTTACTTTTTTTGCTTAAACCATACCTTTGGTAAGTTGATATCAGATATTTTTTGTTTAAAGATTTATTTTCGTTTAATTGTTTTATTGTCACACGCCACGCAGGTACGCTCTTTTGCTACTATATAGAAAGAGCAGATCCATTTTAGTTTCAACCTCAATTTTTTTTCAACAAATTCCGTTAAAACCCATATTAGTTTAATTAAGATGGATTATATTAGATATTTTTGCAATGGGCAAAGATGTAAATTTATAAGACAAGAGACCCATGAGATCTCTCAAATACAATAAAAGATGTTATCTCATCCTTAAAATAAAAGTGAGATGTTTAGATTATCTTTCTCCAAATTTAAGCGAAAATTTTGTTTGTTTCTTGCTTTTTCCCCCCAAAGGAGGGGTGAATGATCTCTTTTCTAGTATTTAAGGTTAAAATAGAATTAATTAAAATACAGATTTGGTTTAGAGATAATTAGAAACTATAAGAATGATACAAATTAAATAGTGAACTCAAATTATATTGGTCATAGCTTATTAAAGGTATCATGTAACACGACATTTTCTTATATATCACATTATTTACATTGAAGAATCCCATTCTAGTTTCTTTATGATCTCTACCCATCATTTTCTATTGTATACAAGATTTTATTAGCAAGTGTCTCGGAAATACTTGTTAAGCAACCGATTGAAGAAATTTGACACTTCTTAATGCATCGACCGCCATTGTGTTATGCACAATATTATCTCAAGTAAAGTCTACTAAGAAAATATCTCGGGAGACCTCATTAACCAACATCTTTTTATAAATCTCAAGATTGGAGCTCAAAGATGTAAAGGGCGTGGGAGCAGAAGAAGCCATTCATCTCTTTGACGGCCATAAGAAAGTCCAATGTGACCACCTCATTCGTTCTTCTCCTTTATTTTATATTTTATTTCTGGGCAACTGACAGTGATTTTTAATAATGCAATGCTGGGGAGCTGCCCGTATCCCGGAAAAGACCCATGCAAAAAGCGAGGCGGAACAAAGCATGAAGCATCGTCGGGTGCTACATATTCTCTTCCGGGGCCATGCATGCAGACGAAAGAGGGTTTCAGCTGGGAACAGTGCTGGAGACGACAGACAGCTTGGTTGGACTTTGGAGAGAAAGGATCCAAAACAGAAACAGAACTCGAATTGTTCTTTCTCTCTTTTGCTGATTTTCGGTCATTTTTTTCTTCCTTTTTCTTTTGCTAATCGAACAGACGACAACCCAAAAAGACAAAGCGAATGGAACGTGCTAGCTAAGGTGGTGGGTGAGAATAATTAAAGTCCTGGCCACGACCCCCAATGTTCACTCTCTCCTCTTCAGACAGAGAGAGAAGAGAGAGAGAGAGACATTTAATGGGATCACTGTGCTGCAAATATTCTCAAAATCCGATGCATGGACGGGGGGGAGAGAGCACAGAAAATGTGGGAGAGAAAAAGAGAATTATTTTGCTGGCGCATTCTACCGACCCGGACACTTCTTAACATACTTAATAAAAAAAAATATTTTCACTTTTAATGTGCTGATTACATATAACACGATAAAAACGGTGTATCATTGAGGTGTCTGAGAAGAGCCTTGAAAACACATGCTAACAAAGTTCGAAAAAAAATATCTATTACATAGCTCATGGAAGTTCGATTTATTAACCCTGAATTAACATGGTTGGTTGAGGCATTAGGGTTTGTCAGGTAGGAACTGAAGGTGTTGAAACGCCATTAATTACATAAGATTATTATGAGTTAAGGCCATCTACATATGTCAAAGGAACATAAGATCTATTGAAACATCTCACGTTGCTTAACTATGAATTTATATACTTTATATGTGTATACGTGATCTCCCTCTACTTATTAGTTTAAATTTTTAGGTTGGCCTCTCTAACAAGATTTATGGGGTGTTTCAAAGTCTTTTTTAGATTATACTCACGTTCTTGAATTATTACCAAAAAGAAAGAAAGAAAGAAAGAAAGAAGTTCGATTTATACAAACTGTCTGGGTGCAAGTCAGGTTTGTAGTTAAGTTTGAGAATCACCTTATTCCGATAACTTCAGAGAAGCATATGCTCATTTTCTCTTGTAATGGAAACGCCCATCTTAACCAAGCGGATCTTGGAATTATGAAAGTTGACTAGGTAGATCAAACAACTAATAAGTTGTAGGTGTACATTGAAGCATCATTGCATGTACATTGAAGTTAAACCTATAAAAACTGTCTTAGTGTAGGTTACAGGTAAATACTCTACAAAGTATTGACAACTTATTAAAAGCACATATTTATATTATTGGAGTCACATTTTCTCCCGCCCGTGATTGGAGAAAACTTCCTTCAACCACTAATGAATATGGATCGCGAATGTATACACCTGCCTATATCCATATACATTCAAGATCTTTTACTCATATGCGATGTCCATCAGTTATAATCTCTTGATTACAAGTGCGGTCAGGGTAAATATCTCCAATTCCTAATATAGGAAAAATATAATCCATCATCTTTTATGATGGAAAGATTCGAATTTATGAAATCTTCTAATAGTCTTATGAATCTACCCAATATCACAACGCTTTGAGGATTGAATTACTTGATATTAAGTAAACAAATTCTTTTGAAAATGAAAATCGCATTAGTGTGCAGCTGGTGAGGAGCTGCGAGATGTGCTCTGTAAATTCAACGGTAGACAAAAGGGAAATTGCATTTCAAAGAGGGAAGAGAGAGAAAGAGAGAGAGAGAGAGAGAGAGAGAAAATGGCATTTAGCATTTAGCACGACAATGATGACGTACTTGGGTAATGATGCTGGGGCCTTAAATGCGGTGGCAGAGTCCCTTACACTGTTCAGGATCAGCTCCTCTGCGCACGCGGTACCCTTCATCTACGCCATCCCCCTCCCCCAGAAATCTCTCTCTCTCTCTCTCTCTCTCTCTTACAGCTACGGAGGCACTGGCACAATCCATGTTCATTCCCTACGGGTCATTTTACACATTACAGTCACTCCTAATCTCAAGAGAGAGAAATTAGGTTAAGTTGGTAAGACTTAAAAGACCTCAATTTTCATGCGACTGAATTTCTCGCGCCTCCCACTCATTGAAATCTTATATATTCAGGTCATATATGTCATTTTGTGAGCAGAACCTAAGTCCTGTCCTGTGCAGGTGGAAGGGATGGCTCACGTGTATCCGTGAGGATTAGTACAGACCGATCCAAGCAAGACATGATTGCTTCGCCAAAATAACAAGCAAAAATAAGCTTGCCTGCAAATTATTGTTGTCCAATATTAGGGTTTGGATGATGCCCTTGTTCGTAGAGAATGTAAACACTGTACGTGTTATGGTGAAATGCATTTTAACTTACAAAGTTTCAAGAAAATCACATATTCATGGAGATCACATGTACATACTTAAGGTAGATTAGGGACCCCCGAATTTTCCAGTTTTTATATGGAAATAGGTTAATTCTTTCTTCCATCAAGAGGGAATTATTATAACTTCTTTCCATAATTAGTTGGATAAAGGTTAAATCCAAGGATTATTGTGCATCACCAGCTTGATATTAGTATTCTAGGGCTGTGACCGGCGGATCACATCAAGTTACCTTAGAGGGATAGATTCACTATTGGAATGTTGAATTATTCCATTTCATACGAAAAAAGGGGCAAAATATATAAAAGAAAAAGAAGAAGTGTTACTCAAATATTAAAATTATGAAAAGGCCAAATACCATAAAAAGAAATTCTAAACTATATTTACCGTGATAAAAATGTCCTAAACTTTTTTGTATCACAAAAAATCTTAAATTAAACCCACCGTGATATAAATATTTCCAGCTTTTTTGTGTCATAAAAAAATCCAAGTTTATATATATATATATGTGATATATATTCCTTAAGTATATTTGTCAAGAAAACATAAGTATTTACGTTATAATAGATAAGTTTAAGATTTCCAATAATATAAAATAAAATTTGGAGCATCCGTGTTATAGTAAGCATAATTTGAAGATTTTTGTGGTATTAAATCTTTTGAAAAATTATTTGACAAGTCATGGGAAATATTGATAAATTAATTATCACGTGAGAATGTCTTTTCTTCTCATGGCAGGATGGATTTTCTTTTTCCCTATTCATTTTGGCCAAAAGAGTGCTTTGCGATCAGCTTTGATTTTGAATAGACTGGGCAACCGGAGAACCATGATTGGTCTATGAAGAGTCACTCTTCCTGATCTAGAAAATAGCACATTGCCCCAAAGTCAATCGTGGACTTTTCGTAGCTGGTACTTTCGACCCAGAGATTTTTTTAAAAAATATTTTTTGAGATATTTGACCCAAAAGGTTTTGATTATTAAATGATCTGCATCATGTCCTTGAGCCTTGGGAATCTGGCCATGAGTTCTTGGCAAGGCATGAGGGTTTTCTTGATTAGGGGTGATTAGAATCTACTCTTCGGGAATTAGTTTCCTGTTTTTAAACTTGAAATTTACCATATTTTCCCTATAACTCACCCTATTTATCGAGTATGATCCTGGTTCCTATCTGGAAATTGGTTTCTTTCTTTTCTTCTTTTTGTTTAATTTTTAAAAAATCAAAACAGATAGTGATTACAACAACATGATATGCGCAGCAACACAGCTCAATAAAATATCCATGCAAAGCAAATAGAAGTAAAAATCAATAGAGAAGTTAAGCTCATTTACCATGTGGATGGGTGGGTTTAGCACTTAGATACTGAAACTTACTCGCACGATGCCGATTCAAAAAATTTAAAATATTTGAACTTCTTTTCATGGCCGGTTTGTTCTAGTTGCTAGGTAGAATCGAATCAATTGCACAGCCCTATTCTAGACCGTTGATTGATATAAGCTCATCTGGCACATATGAGAATACAAAGGAGTTGTTTCTATCGTTAGAAAGTTCACGTTGAAGTAACAAAAATTATAATCTCTATATTTCAAACATGACTACATTAAATGTGCTTTGAGAAGGAGCGAAAAGTCGTGTGTCAGGATGTGTGCTAAGTTAAAAATGTATTCAAAATAATAAAATAATTTGAACAATTAACTATATCGCTAGGATATGAAAGGCATGCACCCATCTCCAATGCTCATTTCGTATGTCCTTATTTTGTTATATAGATGCAAGTGTCTCATGTACTCATATTATCTTTCGAAGGAGGAGTTTTCTGATTGGTGTTTACAAATATGGACATCCCTCAATATAATTTCGTGTATATGAGATATATGCAACCTGCTAATCAAAGGGTCATTATAGGATTTTATTACAAGACAGAAGAAACTACATGTAACCTTACCTTACATGTGTATCGCCAAATCGATTAACGCCTCATTAGCTCACTCTCCTTCTCTCTCCCTCTCCCTCTCTCTAAAACAATTAGAAATCCGTCTTAAGGAGGTAAACTCAGAACCGCGGAAGAATCTAATTAGCCTTGTACATGAAATCACTTATACTTGGTATAGTAGGGATTGAAGTTAATGTGCCATATATATCTCGATTCATTTCCTCGAACAATGGCCAACCAACGACAAGACGACCTCGACATGAGATCGATGCAGCCCTAAATCAAGATTAGGTTAACCGTGAGAGAGGAAGTTGAGGCTCAAATCAATGACAAGCCTCGATCTTAGCTTGTGTTCATATCACATCACTTAAGAGGGTCGTTTTTTAGAATTAAACTTCATTTGTTTCGTAAAAAATAAAATATTTAGAAAATATTTTCCTAAAAGTGATAGTCCGTATCACTTGAAACAATTATTAGTAAACATAATTTCTTTTATCGATAATAAATTATATTTTCCAAACTATTCATTTTTTGCGAAACAAACACACCTTAAATAACACGTGATATTCTTTAATGATCTTGTTATCGATAAGATGTGTAAAGCCAACCTAATTAAACTACATAACTCAATGTAGCCTAGTTCACTATTCGGGTAGACGAGTGGACCCGTTTTTAAAATGGTGAGGGTTTAGGCTGAGGGTCATTGCGATAAACTTAGGGTTTCGAATTTCTTCTATAATCAAATAGATATAAACACAAACACGTCTTGTTGTACAGTATGCACCTATACTCGACCAATTATATGCACTGTTCATGTTGGTTCATCGCGCTAAATAGCTCATTTTAACCGAGCGACTGTCGAATTGGATGCAATCTTGGTATTTAATTTCGAAAGTATCTAAATGCTCTTATGCTTGCGACATTGCGATGAGGGATAGCTAAGGAGTGGAATTTTTGGGGGTTTTTCTGTGACATGGGGAGGGGGTTCCAATCCCCGGGGGGATTGTACGGGTGGTGCGTGGAAGAGATGGTTTTAAAGATGGTGAGAACATCGAAATGCAAAAAGTCTCATGCGTCAAAATGTATTTATTGCTTCACTAATCATAATTGAGCACTCATGTGCAATTGATTTGTCGTGTTATGCCGATAAAGATTAAAACACAAGAACGATAATATATAGTGATTAATCCATAAAAACTGACAATGATTTGAAGAAACCATAAGTGGGTAAATTATTTACTATAAGCACTCGATTAATATATGCCTCGCAACACTTTACCATCAATTTTTTTACAATGATTATATAATTGCTTATATCACTTGTTACACAAAGTTTGATACGGACTACATCATGTATATACTTTCTCGTATCATTCATAATAAACATTATACTAAATACCGTTTTCTTTATATTACTTACGATTGTGAGAGAACATCTTATGAATTCATCATACCATATAACGGTAACGCATGAAGAGATGTATATTGATCAAGACTCTTAGAAATACGATATTTTCAAATTATGTGTGTGAAGTTAATTGTTATTACTTGATAAAAGAAGTAATTGACCCCTAATTGATTTTATACCGAGTGATGCTTTTTTTTTTAATGAATATGGGAAAATACCTTATGCTTTTATTGTACCACATAATAGTAATACACGAAGAGAAGTGAATCGATCAAAGACATGTAGATATACATTTAAAAAAAAAATTCACAAATGGAGTTAATTTGTTATTGCTATGCCAAGACCGTGCACACCATATCCCCCCTTCTTCTCCTTCTCTCTGTACATGTATTATATATAAATGGCAAAAAGATAGGAAAGGGCTAGAGAGGGGTACAAGGGGAGCTAGAACGTAGCAAAAGCAAAAGAAGCTAGCATTAATTTCGGGGCGTCCCTCTGACCCCACCGGTTCCTATTCGATCTTCAAAACCGAAGAACCCCCACCAATTTTAATTGTTCCATCGAAAAGAAAAGATATGCGATTTGGGATCACTGAATGCACAGCATTTATTGGACAGTGCCAACACCATGAGAGACGCTCTCTCTCTCTCCATATCCATCCAACACATCCCATCCATGTGAAGATGACTTGACTAATCCTCATTCCCTTCTGTATCAGTCTTCTTCTTGACTATTCCTTTCTCTCTCTCTCTCTTTCTGTCTTGGAGTTTGGCACTGCACTCCTCCCTATGCGATTTCTCAAACCAATACAAAATGAACGGAAGGGAGAGGGAGAGGGAGAGGGAGAGGGAGAGGGGGGTGTTTTCAGGGGCGGAATGAGAAAGGAACATCTCAGGAACATCCCTTCTCTCTTCCTTAATTACGTGCCTTTTGTCCCCCTCCTTCCCCACCCCCCCCACTTTTCCTACCTACTCTCCCTCTCCCTCTCCCTCTTCTACCTTCATTTCAAATCAAACTCCCTTCAAGGTGGAATATGTTTTTTTTTTTTTTTTTTCTGAAACATGAAAAGTAAATAATTCACTTGATATATAAAAGGATTCATATTATTGAAAATCTAAAATCGATATCATATTTATCAAAAAAATATTTTTTATCTCATAAAAAATTCTAAATTAGTATATATTCAACTAAAACTAATTTTTGTCTCACAAAAAATTTCAAATTAATGCTAAATGACACATTTATGCCTTATTATTGCCGGCCCAAATCTCCGTTAACATTCCATCTAATATCCCATTAAAGTACATCCAACACATATCACAGGGGACTACAAGGATTGATCTAACGTGGAGAATGATAGACCTAGCGTAGAAAATTCATGTATATCAACACGTATGCATTTTAATGCATGATAGGTTTTTGGTCAAGAGATTTTGCTTAAGATTTTTTGTAAGAGGAAGATTAGTTTGGGTGAATGTGTCATGACATACCATTTTGAGATTTCATTTGAGATAACTATTAGTTTGGAGTAATTGTTCGAACAGAGACTATTACCCTGGTTAGAAGTTATATGATTAGGATTTTTATTTAGTGAAGTGCTTTTTCTCTAATGTTTATTCAGAAATTGATTTGCCCTTTGACGTGCATGCAACTTTTCTAGGGTTTACCCAATGTTATCTAGGTTCATTGTCCCGTTTCCACCGCGTCGGGTGGTATCAAAGCGGGAACACGAACTTCACAATCAATGATTTTGGAGACAACCATGTCGCCAGCCAAAAGCGCGGGTTGCAGTCTCTTTGACAATAGTTTCGAAGTATCTGAACATGCTCGGAAAAAAGAAGAGAAAAAAGCAATCGAATGTGCTGACCGTTTGGTAAATTGATACCGGCAATGCTGAATAGCCGGCGTCTAGTTTATCGAGAGAATTACAATTAATATCTTACTGTTGAGGAACTTATAGTTATGGATTGGTTTGCGAGGAAGGATTATATTTTTCTTTATCACATGGATATCCAGGAGACTAAGAAATTGAAATTGGTGAAGCATGAATTGAAAAAGAGGGAGTACTATGGTGGAGGGAAAATTTGGAAAATAACTCTATTTGTTTTGTGAGAAGTGAATAATTTGAAGACTATTTTTTCAAAAATGATTATTTATATCGTTTACAAAAATAAATAATGAAAAATAGTTTCATTGTCCACAAAAGTGCTTAGACATAAATTATTGTCGAGAATGAAAATATACTTCATTAACTAATTATTTCAAGTAATATAAATAATCATTTTTAGAAAAAAAAATAATTTCCGAATCATTTATTTTCCATGAAACAAATGGAGCCTAAATATAATTGCGAAATTTTCAACGGCAAAAATGTGCATATCATGAAAAATCATCGTGGATGATAGCACGAAAGAGTACGATCATTGCCCCACCCTTCAGAGTTTGAGGGTGAGTGTTCTTTGATTGAAGTAGATTGGTGCGGTTTGAACGACTCATCGAAACCTAATTTTCCTATAGGAGGAGAACAACATGGGATTTCCAAGGTGGAATCGGGAACTAGATTGGGAGGATCGATTCCCAAATTCCGAGATTGAGAGCCGGACCAATCGGTCTTGGAACTAGGAATCGGACCAACTGATTGGTTCGGTCTGGTTTAGTGGAATCGGTAAATTTTCTATTTTGGGCCAAAAATAAAATGAAAAATGGGAGAAGTTAGGAAAAATTAGGGTTTGTTTCTTAAGAATTTATTTTAAAAAAATACATAAAATTAACCGATCTAGTTTGGTAGGTTCGGTTCCCAACTTGGAACCGGGAACTGGACCGACTGGCTACCGGTTCCAAAGGTGGAAATGCGGAACTGGACCACTCTTTTTGGGAATTGCCCAAAACCAATTGGTCGGGTTCGGTTTAGGCAGTTCTTGGTTCGGGTGGTTCCCATTGCACACCCCTAGGAATAATTCATATTCGCAATTTCATTTGCTTCCTTCCTTATCTAGAGAATCTTAGTTATTGTTAGGAGCTGTCTCATTTGGTTTTCTAATTTAGTGAATTAGGTCTTTTCTAGCCTGTAAAAAAAGAATTAGGTCTGCTCTACAACCTACTTAAATGTATTTATTTGTCAGACAACTTGCCTCTTCGATGGATTGATGAATTGAGAGAATTTTTTACTGTGTTTTGCACATTGATGCATGTGAACCTTCGATTTTGTGAATCTTATGTGACTAAGCCCGTTTGTCCACATCAATTTCCATACCAAATTGACATACAGTGATAATGAGGCAGACCTTAACTGGCTCAAACCAGGTCCATCTGACCTGACCCAACCCGAACTTTCAAGCCCAATTAAGCGCTTATTCCTCTTCGAAATGTGCTTCAATGTTGAAATTTAAAGCAAAAATACTTTTAAAAAGAAATAAAAGAAAAAATAACCTTGTATAATTAAAATAAAACAACCATATATATATATATACTTTTAAAAAGTGAAATATCCAAACCCTTCGTGTTATATATATAGGCATGCCTGGCCCCAAATAAATTAGCTAAGCTGACATACTATGAACAAAATTAGGGCCCGACAGGATTATTCGGAGGCGGCCGTAGTAGAGTCCCCTCAATCGCTGCAACTCGTGATTAGATATAACTAAAACGTGTCATATATTTTCCAAAAGAATAAAATCCTATTCGGGTGGAGAAAATTTTCTTATCGTTGCAATTTTTAAAGCAAAAGCAAAACTAGTTTCTTTACTATTGTTGTCTGCAGGAGACATTATAATATATCGAATATATATTCTCTTGTTAAAGATATACTCTGTACATTTTCAAGTGAACCTGGTAAAAGAATAAGCAAGGGCTGACCAGAGGCCTACAAGACAAGCCTAAGTTGCTATTGGACCAGGCTATTACATGTAGAGTATTTTCCTAGGCCTATCCATTTATTCTTTGGGCTTGGTAGGAAGCCTAGGTGGACCACCAGGCCCAAAACAAATCTAATTTGAAGATGTGTGTATCAGAATAAACAGGTCTATATAAATTTATACGAAATTATGTCGTTCACTGTTAGAAATCTACGGGACGGAAATTGAAAGGTACGCAACATAGACGAGTATCTACCGTCATTTTTGTTAAAATTACGTGACGAGACAAACACCTGGCATTAGTATGCTAAAATAAAATTTTTATCGTTATCATGAGATTTTACAAAATATCGTATTTGGCAAATAAGTTTTCTCATTCACAAGCTATCTAATGATTCATGTCAATATCACATAATATAATCATATCCGGTACATGTATGATAATTGACATGTTGTATGATTAAGCGACTAATGAAATGATATGGGCTGAGTAAAAAAAATTGAATTGTGTTTACCTAAGTATAATAAGGAATGCTCTTATATATGTATAATACATTTCACTTTAAAAGGAGAAATTTTTACTTAGTGTGAGCAAAATGCGGGAGACAGAAGTTTTATTGAAATTCAAGTACGTACGTTGGCGAGAAGAAAATTACCTTTTCCTCTAATAACTCCAGAGAGAATATAACAATGCGTCAAGTCAACTTCCTTTTGCTACTCCCATCGACGTGGATCCTCATAAAAAGTACGAAAGAACATTATATATTGAACGTTAAAGGGGAAAATTACCAAAACATTCCTAAGTCAATTGTAATTTTTCTAATTCAATCATAATTTTTTTTATTTTCATTTTGCAATAGTCATAAATCTTTTGCATTTGTGCCAATTTAGTTCATTAGACCAATTTTGATTTGCCGGTGCTGATGTGTCAAATTTTTTAATATATATATTTCAATTTTTATCTTTTATCTTTCTTTCTTTTTTAATTGGTTGCTTAACTAGCCAGAGGCTAAGGCCGGTGAGATTGACCTCGTCGACTACTAGGGAGGCTCGCCCTCACTGACAATGGTGAGGGCAAGCCTCGACCATTGCTAGTGAGGCCTCACTGTCGCTGGTGAGGTAGAGCCTCACCCTCGCCATTGCTAGGTGATGCCTCGCTTGTCACATCCATGGACACCATCACCATAGGGATGCAACTAGCAGTGGTATTGTTGCGATGTCCCAAGCACGTCACCAACTCGTTTCTTTTCGATTTTATCTTATTCTTATGAGTGTGCAGAAGTGTGTACAACAACCATCTCTAGATAACACAACAATTAAACAGGCAGGCAAACATAGCATGAAACACATTGCTTCTATTCAGTGTCGGTATATTTACAAGCCCTTTTCCACAGGCACTTTCTTATTTACATTAATCTTCTATCAGCTAAAGGCGAAGTAATTCTTTTTTCCTTTAGTGTGGCCTCTGCTCTAAAGGGAAGAGACTTCCATACCTACAAATTTGAGGAAAAACAACGGGGTGAGTTGAAGACTCAGTAAGTAAAATTTTTAATCCTTAGATAAGAGAATGTCTTGTCGTTGAACTTAGCATGCTAACATCACTCGCCCTAAATCATTGATGGCAGATCAATAGCAATACTATTGTTATGACTCGACTAAATGCATCTGAATCATTTCGACTTACCATCAATGTATGATCCACCTTCAACTTATCAACATGCATATTAAACAAAATATTGTACATGCACAAGAGGTTCATCAACTATCTCAAACGGTTCTCCCTGCTTCAATCGAGGCATCTGGCTTCAAGTCAGGCATTTTATGCATGTGAACCATTTCAGCTTACTGTCAAAACACGATTTACCTTAACTTACTAACAAACTTATCAAACAACACATATCAACATGCATAAAAGATTCATTAATTGTCATCAAACAATTCTTCTCATACTTTCAGGAGCTTCCTAGCTTAATCGGGGCATTCAACCATCAAACCAGGTATCCCATTCTTAGGAACGAGGCAATGTCATGCATCGTTTTGAGTAAAGGCATGTTCTTAGACCATCCCTCATCCCAAACTGATATTGTCCTCTTTGGGGTGTGCTCTCCATCCCCCTTAAGGATTGTCCTTGGCAGAGGGGAAACTGCTACCAAGATGCATTGACAACTTTTATCTTTCATTTAGGTGACCACACATCATGTATTACACAAGCCAGTTCATTATTTTTCATCTTACCTGATGCAAACAAGGCCCAAGAACGTGCTCATGCAAGTGTGTGTATGTCATAACCTATAATATCATAACTATACTAATAAGTTGAGTGTGGCATGAAACTTGAGGCTTGAACTGACACACCTAGACGTCTATCCGAAGTTAAGCGAGACTCAAATTGACACACCTAAATGCAGATCCAAGACCAAGCAAGGCTCGCATTGTCATGCCTTAACGTTGATCCAAAACTAAGCAAGATTCGTCTGACTTGGGGTGTGAACATACTTATGCAGACAAAGACATGAGCAAATCATACAAAAATAATCATTAACATGTACACAACTAAGCCATAATGAGAGCATGACCAAGCTACTTACGACTCGAACTGACACGCCACAATGTTGATCCAAGGCTGTGCGAGACCCATTCGTGACTTTGGCCATGTACATACTTATGCATGCAAGACATGAGCAAACTATACAAAAACACTTTTCATCATGCACATGACCAAGCATAGGTGAGCACGCATCCAAATCCAACAATGTAGCACATCACCCTAGTTAAGGGTTAAAGATTTCACTTACAATCAACGAAATAGGGGTAGTTGGCCAAGAATGGTTGAGCGGTGAGGGTAAAATGGCAAGTAAGGCCGCAAGAAAGAGAGAAAGCACAAGAGGAAAGGAAGAGAAGAGATGAGCCAAGAGTGGTGGGAATGGAGGGTGGTGCTCTATATATAGCCCTTCTCCATTTAATGGCCTTAATAAGTGGCCCAATAAATTCTTTTTTCTTGGTACGGCTAGCTTGATGAAGTGACGCCATAGATCCCTAGAGAAACGATTAAGGACCTTTGTGTACTCTTCTTATTGGTCCACGTAAGTTCATGAATTACCTCTTAATCATGACTTGGTGTATCTTGTTCTCCAAGCAAAATTTTCTAGTAATCATTGCTAATCTCCTCCTTGCCACCTACACTCCTTGTCACCTAAGTTCTTTACCACATAAGTTGATGTTTCATTCCCTCATTAAATGCCTAAGATTTGATAATTGTGGCCTTTGGATTTTGGTCACATGTTCCTTGCTACTCAAGTAGCTTGTAATCATGGCCAACTTCTCCTCTTGCCACCTAAGTAGGTGATTCATCATCTTCATTTAATGACTAACATCCAAATAACACTTTGCAAACATGAAAAGGAAGCCGATTGAAGTACCAACATCATCGAGCGAGAGCTTTTCATATTCATCCATAGTCGATTGCACCATTCTGGCCCAGGTTTATGGCTAATTCATGATCGAGCAAGGTTGGAAGTAGCCAAGCCTAACCGGCATGGCTACGTTGATGGCTTGGCTAGGACTAGCTAGACATTGTTTGAGTGTAAGGCTAGCTCATGGCCTAGCGCATGGTTGAGACTGACCTGCACATGACCGAGCTCATGGCTTGTTTCATGGCTAGGCGATAGGGTCACTAAGCCAATCCATGACTGATTCGTGATTGGTTCGTGATCCATTATTGATTCATGACTGATCCATGGCTGAGTATAATAAATCCGTGGTTGACCCTTAGTTGTCATGTGGTTGTGTGGAATCGATCAATTCGTGATCAAATTGATTAATGGTCGCTCGCAATCGGTACATAACTAAGCGAAATCACCCGTGACCAGTGCATGACTACGTGGGATCGATCCATGATCATCCATCCATCCGTGCTGATGCGTGAACGTCCCACAACCAACCCTTGTGGTTGAGCGATCGATCCATGGCCGAATAGCGTGGGTTGACTTGCATGATTAGTGGATCGATTCACTGCCGATTCCTTAATTGGCCCATGGTTGATCCTTTGATTGGGCCATGGCTAATCTAGATTGTACTTCTGATTGAGTTGATTGGTCCACGACTCATATCCCCATTATTAGTGCATTGATTCCATGGCCATTTGTGATGGGCCAAAATCATGGAGGTCATATCGTTAGCAGTGGTTGAGGCTCATCTTTGCCAAACCTTGTCAAACTTACCCTCTAGCAGATTGGCTAGAGGAAGAAGGAAAAAAATTAAAAAATATAAAAAAATTAAAAAATCGACACGTTAGTGTCGGCTGGCCAAAATTAGCACAAATAGAAAAAGTTTAGGATTGAATTGGAAAAAAAAAAGATCTATAACTGAATTGAAATAATTATAATAGGTTTAAGACTATTTTGGTAATTTTCCCAATGTTAAAGAGTGCCCATAAGAGAATTTATCTAGCCTTATTACATATGTTCTATAAATATAGAATTCTTCACACTATGTGTGATAACTTACTGAAAGTAAATATTTCTTTCATTTTTAAAGGATATTAAAAATTATGATTTTTGAATTTTGCTGAACTTAATTAGCTTTCTACATGTTAACAAAAATGTTATATGTATAACATGTAGAAAGCTAATTAAGTTCTTTACTTTCATAAATCATAATTTTTAAGATCCTTTAAAAATGAAAGAAATATTTACTTTCAGTAAGATCTTTGATGATGGTAGGAAATTCAAAGACGTTCTCATAAAGTATTCAGTGGCCGAGCGTAAAGAGATAAAATTTATCAAGAATGAAAAGAAGTATATCAAGGCAAAATGCGTTGATCAAAATTGTCTTTGGAAGATCTTTGCATTTTTTGATATTAGAACTGGATTATTCCACATGAAGATGTACCGCAAAAAACATACATGTGCCATTAGTTTAAAAAATAAGAGGGAGACAAGTTTTTAATTGGCAAATCATTATCTTGCTACAATTGGAGCAATGCTAACTATCAAAACTCTTGCTTTGAAAGATCTTATCAAGGTGCAATCGAGCTTAAATGTAAGTATGTATCAATATACGAAGGCTAAGTTGCTTGCCTATAGAGTTTTGATGGGAAACTATAGGAAAGAATATGCAAAGTTGTTGGATTATGCAGAGAAACTTAGGGCAACAAATCCTAAGAGTGTTATTATAGTTAAGGTTGGAAAGCATAATATGCAATCTAAGTGGTTATTTGAAAGAATATAATTTGTTTTGTTGCATGTAAGAAAGGCTTCCTTGACGAATGTTAAAAAGTTGTGGGGCTAGATGGTTGCTTCTAAAAAGGAATTTGTAAATGGGAGATCTTGTATGCTATTAGAAGGAACGCCAATGATCAAATTGCTTGGGTAGTTGTTAGAGTTGAGAGTATAGAAATCTGGACTTGGCGAATTTGATGTTGGATCTCAAAATTACGAACACATATGGACACGGATGGGTCATAATTAGTGACAAGCAAGGTAAGTTTCTTATTTCTTTGATCATTAGTGCCAATGATCAAGTTACTTAGGCAGTTGTTAGAGCTGAGAGTACAAAAACCTGGACTTGACAAATTTGATGTTCAATCTCAAAATTATGAACACATATGGACAAGGATGGGTCATAATTAGTGACAAGCAAGGTAACTTTCTTAATTCTTTTTTATTGTTATTCCTCTTAGATGATTATATGTGTAGTATATGCTTTACATTTGAAATCCTATTTTGTAGGGCCTTATACAAGTTGTGGCTGAGTTGTTGCCAACAGCTGAGTATAGGATATATGTTGGACACTTTTGCAAGAAGTATAAAGGGGCAGAAATGTAAAGATTATTTTGGAAGTGTGCTTAAAGCAATGCTATAATTGACTATGACGAACATTCTTAGGCATTAAAGAAAATTAGTTCTACTACATGTCATGACTTGGTTTAAAAAAAGTCGAAGTAATGGTACATGGGTTTCTTCACTACTAATGTTAAAAGTGACATAATTGACAACAACTTATGTGAGACATTCAATGAAAGAATAATAGATATTTGGTGTAAGTCCATTTATAGTATGTTAGAAGAAATGATGATAATAATGATGACAATGATGAATACACAGAGGGATGCATGTGTTAGATGGAGAAGGGATCGTGGTCTAATGATCGTAAGGAATTTGGAAGAAAATAGACTTGGTGCAACTTACTATCAGGTTATATGGAATTGTGATGCTAGATGTGAGGTGATGGAGAAGGGTGTGAAGTATGTGGTCAATGTATTCAAGAGAGAATTTACTTGTAAAAGGTGGCAATTGACCGGCATCCCTTGTCCCCATGCCATTTTTGCTGGCAGAAGTATAACACAAGTGCCAAAATTTAGTACGGAGGAACACTTAAATCCCCAAAGTTCCGAAAGGTATACTTCAGTGTCACTTTCCTTGAAAAATATGACATTTAAGTGCCAACTATGACGAAGGGTACCGTGAATCCAATGTGGCTTATTTTTAATAATATAAGATGCTTACATGAATCGCTGGAAAGCTAAGTCGGCAAAGAAAAGCCAAAACGACATCGTTTTACCTCTTATTTGAATTTTAATATAATATTAATTTAATTTAATTTAAAAATAAATTATTTTTAAAAAAGATTGCAATTCAAGCAAGGATCACGATCCTCGCCAACCTTCCCCTCACCGTCGTCGGCCCGGCAATGATGGGGAGGTGGCGGCGAGGGCTTGCATAGCACTCGTCGAATTGCAATCTTTTTTTTTTTTAAATAAATAATTTAGCTTTAAATTTAATTTAATAAATATTTATGTTGAAATTCAAATATGAGACAAAATGACATTTTTTTTGGCTTATCTAGTCACGTCAGCATGCAAAATGACGTTATTTTTGGCTTATTTAATCATGTCAGTGTACAAAATGATATGATTTCCCACTTGTTTTGCCGGAAAAACACCACACCAGCATTTTAATCGGATTTTCTCTCCGTTGGCACTTAACTGATCAATTTTGCTTCAATTTTGGCACTTAAGTGTACATTACCGAACTTTTGACAATTAAGTGTTCCCCCGTGCCAAGTTTTGGCAACTCCAAGTGTCTATGCCTCCATTTCTACTATATAAAATAGGCAGGAGGGTGCATATGACTATATAGATGAGTGTTATAAGAAGACAAAATTCTTAATGCACCTATTTGAAGAAATTTTTTTTTTGGAAAAAGACTAATAAGGAGGCACTTGAACCACTTCTAGTAAAGGTGACCCCTAGTAGACGCAAATAGAAACAAAGAAGAGAGATAGGGGAGGTCACAAGTGGTATTAGAATGTTAAGGATAGGAATGAAGATAAGATGTTGAAGTTGCAAGAAGGTGGGACACGATAGTTTGATATGCCCCGCTAAAAAGGTTGGGTCAACGGCATCATAAACACTTCCAAGAAGTACTTCTATTTTGTTAGATTTGCTACATTTTTTATGAGCAAAATTTGTAAACTAATGAATTTTAATAATACTAGGTTAAGAGTAAAAGTGCCAAACGGGACGAGATAAAAAAGTGATATACAAGTAGACGTTGAATCAACATCACAAGAAGCTCTAATTGAAGTTCTGGTTAAAGTAGCGAGGCCATCAAGAAAAAAGAAATATATTGAGAGAAAGCAACTCTAAGCTATAAGGATGATAGACATATATCAGGTAGTCATCTTTTGCTTAAGCTCTTGGAAACTACATTTGTACTTGTTTGTCCACATGGATTTCTCTTCTTTTTTCAGGAGTCTAGTTAACGGCGACGCTAAAGCTGAAAACCTTTCCACAAACCGTCTGTAATAACCTGTCAAACCTAAAAAACTTCTGATCTCTGTCACTGTAGTCGGTCTCGGCCAGTTGATCACTACTTCAATCTTGGACAGGTCCATGGAGATTTCTTCGCCTGAAATCACGTGACCTAAGAAAGCAACACAAGTCAACAAAAACTCGCACTTGCTGAACTTGGCGTACAACTGATGAACTCTCAGAGTCTGCAATACCAATCTCAGATGACTCTCATGCTCTTCCTCATTCCTCGAATACACCATAATATCATTGATGAACGGAATCACAAACTGATCCAAATATTCCTTGAACACCCTGTTAATCAAATCCATAAATGCAGCTGGAAGCATTCGTCAACCCGAATGGCATCATAGTGAACTCGTAATGGCTGTACTGAGTACAAAATGTTGATTTCAGAATGTCCTCTTTCCTGATCCTCAGCTGATGATATCCTGTCTTCAAGTCGATTTTAGAGAATATCGACGCTCCTTATAACTGATCAAACAAGTTATCGATCCTTGGGAACAAATACTTATTTTTGATCGTCACTTGATTGAGTTGGCGATAATCAATGCACAGGCGCAACGAACCGTCCTTCTTTTTTACGAACATAACTGGTGCTCCCTAAGGTGATGTACTAGGATGTATAAATTCCTTATCTAACAACTCTTGCATCTGCACCTTTAGTTCCTTTAATTCAGACAAAGCCATCTAGTAAGGAGCCTTAGAGATTGGCTCTGTCCCAAGGGCTAACTCAATCACGAATTCTATCTCTCTCTTCGGCGGCAGACCTAGTAATTCTTTCAAAAATACATTTGGAAATTCTTGTACCACTGCGATATCTTCCATCTTCAGTTCCTCAACTGTCATATCCACGACAGTTGCCAGGTAACTTTGACAATCCTCGTCTAACAAACGGGTTGCTTCAAGTGACAAGATCAATGTAATCGAGGGTCTTCCTCGACTTCTAACAAACTCGAAACTTCCACCCTCTAACGGGTTAAACTGAATCACCTTACGATAACAGTCCAGCTTAGCTCATTGCTTGGTGAGCTAGTCCATGCCAATTATCAAATCAAAGTCATACATGGTTAGGACTAACAAATCTATTTTCTCCTTTCGCTCACCAATTGCTAACTTGCAACCAAAACAACTAAATGCAGACAACACCTTATCCTTTAATGGTGTAGATATGCTAATCACTGACTCCAACAATATAGGACTTAATCCTATCAGCTTAACATACTACTCAGCAATAAAAGAATGAGTTGCGCTAGAGTCGAATAAAGTATAAGCAGCATGGTTGTTCAGCGAAACTGTACCTGTAATCACATTAGGCGCATCCTCTGCCTGACCTCTAGTGATGGCATAAACTGTTCCCTAAGCTGGGGGTTTGAATTGTCCACCTTGCGGTGTGTTCTGCGGCATGTACCCTTTAATCTGTCCCAACGGTGGCGGCGGCGATAACTGCAGTTGTCCTCTTGGTTGCCTAGGACAATCTCTGATCATGTGACCCGGTTGGCCACATCCAAAACAAATGCTTGGCCTTCGAGGGCATAGAGCTGTACCATGTTGCTTTCCACAGAAGTGACACGTACCGTTCTGACTTAACCATGACTTACCAATTCCACCCTTCCTACTAGGCGGGACATGAAATCTTCCTCCGGGCATGGGCCTCTTTCCTTAATGGATCCCTTCTCTGCTTGAATTAAACCTCAAGCTAGACGAGGTTGCTTGCTCATTCAGACTCCTCTCTAACAGTTGGGCTTGACGGTAAACTTTTAGATAATCTGTCAGATCCAACGATATTAGTGGTTGCTTTAGCTCAAGACGAAGGCCATTCCTGAACCTTCGAGCTTTTTCTTCTGGATCCTCAATTAACCTCGGAGCATACTGAGAAAGCTCTGTGAACTTGACCCCATACTGGTCAACAGTCATCGCCCCTTGGTGGAGGCGCTGGGACTCTTCCATTTTCTGTTCTCGGGCGCTTCTCGAGAAGTACTAATCGTTGAACGCTTGGAGGAAGGCATCCCATAGCGGAACTACTCCTTCCGGGAATACTGCACCTCTGGCGACTCTCCACCAGGTATTAGCGTTACCCTGCAGGTGATACACTGCTAGGACAACCTTCTCAACCTCAATGCACATCAACAGTGCAAAGGCTTTCTCGAGATCTTGGATCCAGAGAGATGCGGCTTCTGGATCTCCAGTACCCATGAACCTCGGCAGGTTTTAGCTTCAAAAACTACTCTATCAGCTTATGAATCGGCATTTCTCTTGGTACCACTACATTCTTAGGCTGAGCTTCAGCGGGTGCAATGATAGGTGTGGCAGCAGGTGCGGCAACAGGTGTGGCCTCAGTGGCGGTGGCAACGGCAGCAGTAGCAGCGGCTACTTGATTCTGGGCTTGCTGTCCTATCAAGTCTCTTATAGCTTTGAGCGCCTGCATGATCCTTTCCATTTTGGGATCACCAGGGGTTGCTATCCTAGCACCAACGGGAGGCGGTGCTACTCTACTCGCGCTAGCTTTAGCTGGCGCTCTACCCGGCCTCCTCGGGTACCGACCCTTGTCAACGTCCTACCCCGAGCTGCAGGCCTAGCGGTACTTCTTCCTAAGAGTCCTTTGCTCTTGATCACTCATCTTGCAGGATCCTTAGGGAAACCTACTTTCCAATTCCACACCGAATTAGAATTCGAGCTATCCACACAACAAATAATTTTACCAATCAACAACTATCACGAACATGCACTGGTATGAATTTAAAGGACTTTTCTACTAACTATCCCAAGGACCATCGCACTTTATCACTCTAATCACTAACCATGCTCTGATACCACTTAAATGGGGATGTCACGTCCCGATCCTTTGAGCGTGTGCCCATCCCTCTGCGGTTGATTAAAAGCGACGTCCTAGGACACATCGCCGACCCATTTAATATGCAAGTGGAAGTAGATAAATAATCCCCAGACAATAATACGATGGGATAGAAAAGCAGGGCCATAATTTTTTTCAAAACCAAACCACAACCACACTTATATATACATAGTAAACTATGTCATATAAAATACAAGTTGGTCTATCTATAACGTCTACAAAACAGAGGGGGTTTTCATACAGTTACGGGTCCTTGTCCTCCTCTTCATCATCCTCCACGATTTCACCTTCCTCTACGCTTCAACTGGAGCCTTCAGTAGACTGCACTGGGGACTCTGGTACTACAAGAGCTGGATCTACTGCGTCTATGATTGAGCCTTGAGGAGGATCAGTTGTGCCCTTTCCAAAAGTGACCTCCAAAACGCAAGAATGAATCTCAAACTCCGGTATATGACCCTTTCTTTGGCCATCTTGAGCCTGGCAATACCATGACCAATATCGATAGGGCACCTTATGGGTGAGACCCGCGTCGACCCAGACTGTGGACCTTACCAGCTCATAGTCCCAACCCCTAGGGCCCTTATTTATCGGAATATAAGATGTTTGCTCTATAACTTTCTCAGGTCATCCGAAAAACTTAGGAGCTGCCATCTAAGGACTTGAAATGTTATCACACAATGAGGTGAGACGACGTCTCAGCGAATTCTACCCCCTAAGACCTCACTAGGAAGAAAATATGCTCCAAGGGCTGCCTAAGCACAAAATAGGTCGGAGGACTTACCTTAGCCTCAGTCTCTTCCTGCAAGTTAGTCTATCTCATGGATATACAAATCACATCAATTCATCAAATTAGATCAAACTATCAATCAATCAATTTAGTCGATTACATGTCATCACAATTGCTTCTCGGTCAACCCACTCAATACTATCTATAAGGTCCTATCAAATTACGACTGCTTAGCCTAAGTTGAAGATAGATAGTATAGCTCGCCCAAAGTTGATAATAGAGTATATTACTCGCCCAAAGCTGATAAATTATTGCTCGTCCAAAGCTGATATTTTATTGCTCACCAGAAGTTGACAAAATCACAATTTTTATTATACCCGATAAAAATTATCGTGTGTGGGTACACGATCGGTCTTAACCAAAATACAATATTTTCACTTTTGAACATCCCATTACTTTCAACAATCCCAAAGTAGATTTTTGGCATTGTACACCGATACCTAGTAATTTTCCAATTAATTATCAAAATTATCAATTTTTGGAATAATTACTCACAATCATCAATGACACTCAATGTGCACAAAATCACAGTCAAATAAATAAACATATTACACCATTGTAATCAGCACGAAATTCTAGTCATTGACTATCCTGGTTTAATTTTCAATAAATAAATAAATAAATACGGAAAATAATAAATAAATGCCAATAAATGCAACTTAGGCTCGTAAAGCCTAATTAGAAGCTGAGACGGGCTCGAAAAATTACCGAACCACTCTAGTTAAATACTAGAGCTTGTCTAGGCTCTAACTATACTACTTTAACCACCTAACATGCAATAACAATTAATTAAATTGCTAATCTAATCTAACTATTAACCTAATCCATACTTAGTCTAAACTAATAAACCCTTAAAATTCATTAACTTACTAAGCAAGGATTAGTGAGTTAAACTCACTTGATCGATGAATAGCTCAGTTTAAAACGATGGGGACGCTGTGGGGAACGAGAAACTCCAAAGGGGGATCGACAACCGAGGTCGAGAACGATTTGAAAATAGGCTGAACAGTGCCTTGAAGACCCACATGGTCCGGTTCTATGCTGGTGGCAGTTGGGGCTCCTTTGGTAGCTGGTTGGGTGAGACAAGGTCGGCGACGAGTATGTAGAGCTTCGACGGGCTAGGCGGGGCTGCACGGCGGTCGGAGGCGGCTGGACGGTGGTCCAACAGCCACAGGGGGAGCTCTGGGACGCTACTGGGGCTGAGACGAAGACTTGGGATGGCGGAGACGCATGTGAGCAGGCGTGCACGTGAGGCGGGCAACGATGGTGACTTGGCGATTCGGCAGTGGTGTGCAACGGGCGAGAGGCTTCCACGGCTGGCTGGTTTTGTTGGTCTGGATTTTCTAGGTTGAAAGCAGCAAGAAGAGGGAGTGAGGAAGGGTGGTCGACGGCTTAAGGGGGAGAAAGGGCAAAGGGGGGCCACCAAGCTTCCAACCTCATCCTCTTGTCTCCCTTGGTTGAGCTCATCAACCAAGCTGGCTTGCTAGCTCAATTTCCAAACCATTAGGCCCCTTCTAGAAGCTTGAAGCAGCTCAAAATGTTGGGTCCATGGGTGTTACGAATTTTGGATATTTTGCTTCAATTGGACACCAAATGCTTCTCAATTCAATTCAATTTGGCCTCTAAAAATTCCGTTATCAAGTCCTCGATCAAATTGTTATTTTTCCTCACCAATATAACCCACTTGCATCTAATTGCGCGATCAAAAATGATCATTAACATTTTTTGGACAAAAACGACTATACCTTGACTTTTTCTCAAAAAGTCTCAATTTGCAGAAAAAATCTTTGGAGACTGAGTTAACGTTCCTAAAATGACTTGTGACATGACAGAACTTTCAATTTCTGAAATCAGATTCAAATTCGCAGTTAGTTTCACTCTAGCGCGTTTTTAGCGTGACCTAGGCTACTAGGTAATTTTCAGAAATTTTTAGTGCAAATGATCCGTGGTCGATTTTCTTTGAACCACAATAAACCCGTTCGACACATTGGTGACTTTTGGTTGTCGCGAAAATCTCGAGGATTTGAATACGGATATAGGATACCAAAACGACAGAAAAATCAATCTAGTGCTGGTCAACGAGAATTTCTCAATTTGGTGGAATCACCCACATTTAGTCACACATCTTAATCGAACTGACTTATCTATGATCTCTAAGTGATTTTTAACTGTGCTGTAATGATTTTTACAGCTAAGCACGGTTGAGTAGTCTAGTCCCGGTCGAGTCTTCAAGTCTATTGCATTAGAATTCCTTAATGACTTCCCCCAGATAGTCTAGTTATCTCATGAGTGATCAGCTTTGAGAATAACACTATAGGTGCTTCGATAAAAAGCCCGATTAATTTAATTGAAAGCAAAATGAAATTTCAGGATGTCACACATCGTCATATAAATTATGTCCACAAATGCAAAACATGTTCATGATAACATACTATGGCAAACTCATCACATCCTTGACCTTCAAATTTTCAAATAACATGTGAGCTAATATTACTATAGACAACCACCACCCGCGGTGGCTGCGATGGTTTCGCGCTTTCTCCCCCACCGAAGGGGGAGGGATTCGAAACCCCACGTCCCCCTTGCACACGACTCACCTGTGGCTGGGTCTATGGTGTTGACCCAGTTCCCCCCGGGTTTACCCCACCGGCTATCGACTGTTTGGGGGTTCCCGGGTCACCAAAAAAAAAAAAAATATTACTATAGACATCGATAACACAATCATTATTTTCTTTAATCTATAATTTTCTTTCTTCAGCTTTGTCGTATCTTGTTTCTCACGTTTCATTTATGCCTTAAGAGCTTTGACCTCAACATCCATTGAATTGCCATCATCCTCATTATGGGTTGACAATAGTTCTTCTTTGACATTGCTTTGATAAAAAAATTTAGATATACTCATTGTCGATTGACTACTTTCCATATCGACCCAAATAAAAAAGCCACAATTTTCCCCTCTATTGTTGTAGCTATATCTCGGGCAACCATGATATCTTCTTCCCCGATTGTCCTTCATCCTTGCTATTCATAGAGGATATTCAAGCAACAATAGCAAAACACAAATGCATCATTTTAATTGGAGGGACCAACGCCATCGTTTGTGATGAATTTGAATATCCCTTCATGAATTCGCTACATAGTCTAAAACTACAAAACAAGAACACAAACTTCAATAAATCCACATCAAGAATGCTAAAAATGATCCATGACACCTAGACAGAGGAAATAAGATGACAAAAGTCAACACCACCATAGTAGTTCCAAGGTTCAAAGACCATGGAGAGCATGAGCTTTGAAATTCATGTCTTTGCCATGTTTAAACTAAAAAATGGATTATACACATGTGAGTTCACTAAAATAATAGCCCCACAAGTCCTCTAGAGATAAAAACAATATATAAATCAAATCAACAAATTTTAAGAAAGAAGTACCATGCTTAAAGCAAAATAAAGTTAAAAACATGTAGAACTAAGAAGTGTTATCTTCCAGAACTATCGCGACCCAACCTCGGCGCCTTAAATCGAATCCACAAACGGGTGTAAAGGTAGGGTTTAGAGGTGGTTAACCATGAGAGTGTCCTCACAGCATGTAATTCCAAGGATACCATCATCTCATCCCTTAGGATCGGTGCCACGAGGTCTCTCGGTCATGGTCGTGAGCTCTTCCAAGCTCACACCTTAAGTGATAGCGGGATTTGTTGTGACTTAACCTTGGCGCCATTTTTTGATATTTGTAGTAAAGGTAAAGTTTAGAGATATTTGACTATGAAAGTTCACTCAAGATACTTCCCCCAAATAAGATGACATTATTTCATCTTTTTGTTGCAGTCACAACTGCTTGAGCTTATAGTCATAACCACGAGCTTTTCCAAAGCACATACCTTGTGTGACGGGTAAATTTATTTTAAAGTTGTATTTAGATAACCTAAATGGTATCTAGGAGTCACTACTAGCTTCGTTTTTACGGGCCGCTAGAGTGCCCAATCTAGGGTTAGGAGCAGTCTCTCCATACCTGCAACTAGAGATCTAGAATTCGAGAACTTGAGTTATGCTAATGTTGTTATTGGCGCCCTTTCAATACCTACCTAACAGTCAATGTGTTATCTAATGTGATCATATATCTATTTTTACTTTTTCGTGCAAGTTTATGCGGTAAATGCACTGGGGAAGAGTACTAAGTAGATTAACTCAACTTAGCCCTTAGAGCTTTCACTTACCTCAAATAGAATGATTGATTAAAAGCAATCGCACTTCATATCTTATTTATGTACTTAAGTGACATAGGTTGGGGTACACTAAGGGACAAAAAGGGTCCTACCACCCTTGACTATGTCAAAAGCTCCACTAGTCATCTTTTCCTAACCTGTAAGCACATATATACAATGTCACCTCAACATATGTAAAAAAAACATTGTTTGACTTGTCAAAAATGCTACTCCGCCACACTCTAGTCCTTACCTTACTCCATCTCGTTGTTGCCAGCATTGATCCTGTCCTCATTAGGGTGTGGGAGAGGTCCCACTAGTCGCCCACTAATCCGGGCGTACACTGCTACGAATCCTAAGAAAATGGGGCTCACTGGGGATTCGATGTCCACCGTCAGTATCGAGATACACTTACCAAATACTACCTCCGAAATGTCAGGATCCACAAACTCAGTAATATGACTAGAGAAGTTGACAAGGACATCGTCAACGAATCAAGGTGGAGGCGAACAGAATCGGCATGCCTACTAATATGAAAGGGAATAGTCAACAAACAATGAGTATAAACTTATCAAGCAAAATATCTACCTGTCTATACTATATAAATCTATCATTGCACATATGAGGCAAAACTCAAAATATAAAATATATGAAATCATTCTAAAACTAGCTTGTTTGAGAACCTTCTTCAAAATCAAAATAGTAGGTCGAAAAAATAATTTCTTTGAAACCAGTAAACTAGTAACTCAAATGCAACTTGAAGACGCCGTTATTCATATTTGCTATAAAAACTCAGTTGGCACCATCTTCGGAGGGAACCTCATTACCCCTTCAGGCATCTCGCAACTACATGGCTTTGCGAGGACATCTGGGGGAACCGTGTTACATCCCTAGGCATCCAGAGGAATCCAGTTGCCCCTCCAGGCATCTCACACCCATTCCGGCATTGTGAGGACATCTGGGGACCCCTATTACCCTCCAGGCATTGGGAGGAACCTAGTTTTCCTTCCAGGCATCCTTATTACAACCCAAGGCATTGTTGTTGTGGGGACTGACCAAATTTACCACACTCGAATCATGGTGCAACCATTTAATTATTCATTTTTAAAATGTCATTCATGTTGCTAATGCACAGGAAACAACTCAAGTTTAGAAAAACCAACCTTCATCCGCTTATAAATCATAGAAATAATATAAAACTAGTTAGTTGACAATACTGGTCTTAAAAAGGCAAGTCACAAGAGGAAAATTATCCAAAATCCCAAAATTGTCCCATAAAGGCAGTTTGCATGCTTTTGGATAAACCGTATTACAGCAAGCGATAGGTTTGTAATCATCAACAGTAGTTGCATTAGGCACCTTTGGAATCGGCACCAAAATGGTATTATTAATTTCCTTCAGGATTCTCCCTGAAATGAAGAAATCCTGCACAGCATCCATGACCACCTAACCCACTGTATCCCGATTCTCCTTGAAGAACTCCATTGTGAAGCCATTTGAACTGGGCACCTTCCCTCGAGCCAGGGAAAAGAGGGTGTCTTGAACCTCTAGGTCAGAAATCAGGCGATCAGGGATAGAGATCTAGTCATCATTCAGTGTAGAGTGGATAACCTCCCTAATATCTGGGACCGTTGGGGACTCCTGCGCCTCTCGAGGCAAAAAAAGACCCTGAAAATAGTCAACGAAGTGCTGCTGGATCAACTGAGGCTCAGAAATTTGGCACCCTGCAGCATCCGTCACAAAGAGGATTCTATTCCTCAATTGCCTCTTAATGACATAATGGTGAAAGAACTTTATGTTCCGATCACCTTTTTTTAGCCATCTGAAACGACTCTTCTTGAGACTGGAGTTCGACTAAGGATCGTCTTTGCTCCTTCTCTAGGTTGGCAAGAACCTCATTAGTGGGATCCTGAAGGAGGTGAACTTAAGTCTGCTTCAACGCTTCCCTCGCTTAAGAACTTCTAATAGAAATGTTAGCAAAAGACTCTCTGTTCAGCTGCTTGAGATGACCTTTGAGGGCCTTCAGTTTGCTAACAAGCCTAAACATAGGCACCCCTAAACATGGAGCCTCCTAGACTTGCTTCACTAGTGATTCAAAGTCCGGGTGTTGCATCCAAAAATCAAAGAACTTAAAGGGCCTTCTTCTCATAATCAGATTCTCCACCTTAACCACCATAGGAGTATGATTCGAGATCCCAAGCACAAGGAAAGAAGCCTCCGAATAGGAAAAGACCTGACTCCAACAAGCATTGACCAGGACCCTGTCAATCTTCCTCATCTTGCGTAGAGAGCCTGAAGAGGTAGATTAAGTGTAACAGAACCCAACATATCTCAGGTCATTCAGCTCCGCCTGGTCGAGAAAATGCCCAAACTCATCAAAACTCAGTAGCCACACATCCGAGCCACCCAATCTATCCGAGGGGTCATTGATCGCATTAAAATCGCCCATTACAAGCCAAGGCACATCCTGTAGGGAAGGGCTTCTCGCAACAAGATCCTCCCATAAAGGTCTTCATGCAGTGAACAAGTGCTCGGCATAGACAATAGAGATCATACAGGTCGTGCCAGAATCCAACCAACGAAGCTCCCCATGAAAGACCTGATCCAAGACGGATATAGCCTCAAACGAAACTGCAGAAGGATCCCAACCAATCCAGATCCTACCCCTCTCAGAGTAGCCCAAATTAGCTTTCCAACACCAGTTGTTTAGCAGCTTACCAGAGATGGCACCAAAAAGGTTGTGTGGCACTTTAGTCTCAACAATCCCGATCAAAGATAACCGATTCGCCAAGACAAGGTTCCTCACTTCCGCTTACTTGAGAGGAGCCATAAGCCATCTAATATTTCAACAACCTATGTACATATTTACATATTTACAAGAAAAGGAGGGAACTTACCTCCTTTTGTAGGTTTTACTTCTAGTAGAAGGCGGGGATGGCTTGGGCACAGGAGGGGGAGATTCCGGCACTAAGGCTAGCATCTTGTCTTGTAATGTCGATGGAGGTGGATTCGGAGCCAGGGCAGGCCTATTCTCCGCCATAGCTGCCTTCGGTGAAGGGCAAGGGGGGAGGAGGGCATCGTCCGAAGATAAGAGGATGTCCAATCCCCCCGTCCCTTCGTTGGGCAAACCGAAGCAGGGTTATCCAGATTTGAAGGGCTAACCACGTCATCCAAAGGTGTAGAATCCTCATCCAGTTGCTTCAAAATATTTAAAAGTTCCCTAAGGGTTTTGTGTGTCGAGGCACTAATTACTGTTTTTTCAACAGCAGTAGATTTGAGATTCAAGTCCTTGCCCTTAACACTCGCCGCTTGTAGGGACGAGCCTACCTCTACCGAGGAGTGAGACTTCTTTTTTCTTTTTGTTCTTTACCTGCAACCAACCTTATTCCGAAGTCGCAGGAGCATCTGGGACTAGAGCAGCATCCAAATTAGGGGCCGCGGGGGCAGGAGCAGGGGATTTGCCCATCTTGGTCATGAGAGGCCGAGAAGGCTTGGAGGGCGCATCACAATTGTGGCCAAATACCCCACACTTAAAGCATTCCACCGGCTTCCATTCATACTCCACAGCTATGGATCTCGCAACACCATCCACATTAGCTTCCACCACAGAGACTCTTGGATGGTTAGCTTGGATTTCGACACACACCCTGATGAAGGAAATCATCCTCTTGCCCTCGGTGTGTTGATCCACATGAAGAGGTTTCCCAATAGAGCTAGCAATAGCACTAATCGCCGATGTAGACCAAAGCTCAAGAGGAAGGTTTTTGAGCCTTATCCATATCGGGATAGAAGATTGCTTGCTCTTCTTTAGCTCCATTAGAGGTCTCTATTGCTGCAAAATAAGAGGGACCCTTGCAATGGTGATAGGTCCCTCCTCTAGAATCTTCATCCTGAACACTGGGTCCGGGACATGGAGAAAATAGAAACTTTGGTCGTCGGCCAAAACATCTACTAGCTTCAGTCCCAAAGTACCTTTGAGTGCTTGTTCTATGAGTTGAAAGGGGAGTCGCTTCCCCACATAGTGCCCCACTAAGAACTCATTCCACTTTGGATCAGCTGCTTGAAGAACCTCAGCGGATAAATTAACCATAGCTTTTTCCCCCACCACAGCCGGAGGGATAAATGATAATTCGTAACCCTTTGCGGCCAATCCAGCCACATTGGCCCACGACCTGGTCTGGGCGGCCTTGAAGAGCTCAAAGGCTTGTTGGGGGGTTTGTTGAGAGGGCCCTAAGAGCGGCTACAACCCTTAGATCTGTCGACCAGAGGAGGCCTGGCATTTGGCCCATTAAAGGAGGCACTTGCAGCATGGGCAGCACCCCCCCAGGACGGGAAGTCTGAGAAGGTTTACCAGCTGGCCGTTCAATAGAGCTCAGGCCTTTCCCCTTTCCTTCGACAAGATGAAGCTCGGAAGAGGAAGCCGCCATTGAGCTCAACACCCACAGCAATCCAACCAACCTCTACTTAACAGCCGGCAGAGAAAGATCCATACCAGTGTCTAAACGCAAGGGAAGATCAAGAATAGGGCCTAGAAGCGAGGGAAGACGACGGAAAGGCCTTCCCCACCACAACGAAGCCCAATCTGAGCACCTAAGCCCGCACTAGCAGCACCTGTGAACAGGGACTCCAGCGGCGACGAGTCGGGCAAACAACTGCTTCTAGGGTAAGCGAGATCTTCTCAACGAGGAGGAGAAAGGGCAAACCGTTCGGAGAGGGTTGAGGTTGAACAAGAAGAAGAAAACCCCCCAAAAATCGTGGCAAACCAATGGCTAGAACAGCCGGAACGAACAGAACATTAGAAGCAATGAACAGCAACCCGATCGCCCCTTTGAGAGAGAATGTGAACAGTATATTGAGAAGCAACAAATAAAATATGTGCCAAATCCTGAACATGTGCTAGATTTCACGTTATTGAGGTTAAGGGAGAACTTAACTTGTACACAATGTTTTCCATGTGTCTTTTTGATGAAAAATATGTGCCAAATCCTAAACATGTGCTAGATTTCACGTTATTGAGGTTAAGGGAGAACTTAATTTATGAAAAACAACCTATTCCCATTGGAGCTAGGAATGATCAAGTATTGTGACGCCAATTATTTCATATGTGAAGTTTGATCAAGTATTGTAATGCCAAACTATTCCATACATGAAGTTCCAATAGCATAATTATTTTGAGAGAGAGGCCACTTAAGAGCCTGAGAAGAGGCAATGTGCAAATACACTCATTTGTTTGAAAGTTGAGGTAGGTTCATATTTTGATAATGAAATACCTTTGAAGGAGGGTAGAATAAAATAAGTCATGTTAAAAAAGAAGAAGAAAGAGGATAAAAATAGAAGGAAAAAAGAAAGGTAGAAGAAAAAAAACAAGAAGAAAAGAGGGGGGGTTTTATGTGTGCAAGTTTGAAAAACTTCAACAAGTGGATTAACTTTGTTTTGTAGTGCTCAGTAAAAATCCAAATCATTTGTTCATTTAATCTGAAGAATTTTAGGAGATAAGCCATAATTTGAATTTATGTAGATTTTAGTTCGCTTGGTTTGACTTAGAAGTTATTGAGTTGTGAAATTATGTGGAAATAAGAATTTAGGATGTTGTAAAGCCATGGGGTCCGACGTAAATTGATTCTAAGTTACGGTTTGGTTAAAGCAAATTTTTAAAGTTTCGATGCCTTAATTATGTGTAGCTAACAACTATCAATAGCTTGTTTGAGTGAGTCTTTTGTTTGCATGTATAAGTCATTTGGTTGCCAAATAAGTGTAGTTTACTTGTACCTTAGTTAAGATACTTATCTACTTTTTTTTTTGTCAGTCCTACTCTACTCATATTCTAACTATCATTTTCAGACTTTTGTCATGCCTCCTTGTAGGGCGTAAGAATCAAAACCCACACTTGAAACTAAATCGTTTCTACCTCAATCTCCCGAGAATGTGGGGATTCGAATCCCCTATCTCCTCCTTCCATGTTGGAAGGGTGTCCACTGGGGCAAACTACAATGGTTAAGATACTTATCTACTTGAGTTTTGGTATTGCTTTTTATTTAATTGATAAAATTTCAAGTTTGTCGACCCGAGTAGCTTTTCTTGTTTGGTTTTGGCATTTCTGAGAAAATGGTGCTTATGTCATTTATATATTTGTATATTCATGTTATCATGCCCCAACCCGCTTCGGATGCACAACATCCCTGAAGTCACTTAGGCCATTTAATTCTGACCTCCCAAGAGGCGTTGCCAACCCATCCATATTATTGTTTACGCAAGGGAAAGGAGAAACAAATCACCCAACTATTCAAATAGGAATAGCATGAAAACACACTTGTGTGTGCGTGCATGCGCGCGCATTCATAATGTCACCACATCAAACAAGCCATTTACATCCAAACTTAAGTACACAAGCTTTAGCATCACCTGCAATGCCACATCAAAACAACCCAAAAGTGCGGCCATAACTATCTCCAAAAACCTAGGTAAGCCTAGCATCTCTAATATTATGAGGGTGACTTCCAAAAAGTGATACACCCCCACTACGACCTAGCTCCCTATGAGTTGTATGTACTAGGGCTCTAGCTTGACAATCATATTGGGGTCGACCTTTGGATTGGACACTATCCCATTAGGCATATCCAGGTCCATCACATCCTAGTTAGTATTCCCTAGCCCTACACTTAGAGGTTTGTCAAAATTGTGAATGGAGCAGTACAGGTCGTCCCCTACCCAAAAATGCCAGACCGAAAAGTGGTGGGGCATTAAGTTCTGGAGCCCATTATCGACTCATATCATGGTCACACAACACTGGCTTTGCTCAATGGAGACCTCGAACCTAACATGGTGATAGGGCTTAGACATTCTTAGGGCTGAAAACATTTCAACAACCAACAACAAGATAAAACTCACTAAATAAGCTCTCTAATCCTCGCGCAGGAAGGTAATTCACCTCGGAGTCGACCTAAACATGTGAGTTATTTATCAATGACAGATCAATAGCAAAGATCTTGCTTTGCCTTAACTATTAATATGAACGGTTATATCATTTCCTTAAGGCCATCGCAATATAAGCACATAAGCAATTTTTAAAATCACATATGAAGCAGAAATAAAAACATGCAATATCTTATAATCACGCACCAATGCCATGTAATAATCTAGACATAATCAACTATCATTATTATGCACGTTTCACACATATATAACCAGATTACTACAATCGCTTAGGGCTATAGCTAACCCAAAGGTCAACAGTCTTCCAGCATAATTAGGCATCGTTCCGCCCCATTAAGTATGACATCATCTTGCGTATGCATATGCTTCAAGATGGCATTCTGGTTGAGGAGCTTCGTTTCGAAATTCATCTACGAACAACATCTTGTTGACGTGAGGGCATCCAAACTTAATCGGGCATTGTCCCACATAATCATACGCATCAAGATGGTTCTATCACCCTGCATAATCATATGTATCATGGTACTTAGGTGATCATATGAGCATACTATCACTTAGGCTCATTTCATATATTTCTCATTAATTGATGTAGGAGTGTCTAATGCTTATGCAACATGCAATAGTATCAATCACATGCACCCATGTCGTGCTATCATACTGTATGATCACATCTTTACCGTGCATTCGTAAAAGTAGTCATGCTTTCCATTTCATAACATAATGCATAATAGTAATACATGACACTTCAATAACCTTATCTCCTTACTTAATCTTACATACATACCTATTTGTTACCATTATTAAACATCATAACACTCATCCTTTCCTATTCTAAGGGATACATGAGCAAATACCACATTCAAAGTTAGCATCAAATAATGCACCAATCAATCTGGAATCCAATACTTATAGAACACCCATTAAAATAAGATAAGTCATTGCATTTAAGTATAACTTTTTTTTTTGGATAACCTATCACATGCTATCATAACCTATCCAAGAATTTATCTCATATTAATATAACATATCATACTAACTTAACACATATCACATATCATAACATGACAACTTGTCACATATCTACTTATCATATTTTTATAACGTATCGAATGTTAACAAGGCTTATCGTGGTAACCTACCGCAACCTCCTATCACATTAACCTATTGGAAACTAATAATAACTTATCATGATAACCTATCAAAATCATATAATAACCTATCGCAATAACCTATCAGAAACCTACGATAACTTATCATGATAATCTATCAGAATCCTGCGATAACCTATCGCTTAAACCTACTTATCACATAACAAAAATGTCATTTAACCTTAATCTAATCCTAATCTAAGTGTTAAGTGTAATCACAATCCTAAATTGGCTAGAAAGCCACTCACTCCAGATTCAATAAGGGCTGGATGGTGGTGGCAGTGGTTGGTCACGCCCCAATCAGCTCATGGTGGGGCTTGTGGTGGCGTCGTGGTTGATGCACGATGGCAACAAGGTGGGCAAATAGTGTTCCTTGGGCATGCAACGTCCAAACCAAGAGCAAGAAGGGAGAAGGAAGGTGGTGGTGAGGGGCTAGACAGTCTCCTTCTCACCTCTAAGGTTTGGCATAGTGACGAGAATGGTAGTATGGGAATCGTGGCCTCGACTTTGGACAATGGGCAATGGATAGTGGATTGAGATTTAGGGAGAAAATTAAAGGAAAATGAAGGTGGCGTGGGCAAAGAATGGAGGGGGGTTGTTCGACTAAGCACAAGGAAGAGAAGGAATGAGAGAATGAGAGAAGAGGAAGAGAGAGAGAGAGAGAGAGAATACCGTGTGATTTAAAAGGGGGGGAAGAGAGAATGAGAGAGAGATCTTGCCATTAAATACCTTGTACTTCCTAATCCCATGAAACCTTCACAACCATGCAAACTAATGGAGAGGAATCTCACTTGAAGAAGCAAAATCCAAAGCTAAATGCCTTAATATGCACACATGTAAAAATAGGCTAAGGCTAGGCTTTAGGATGACCTCATCCTCTCTCCTTCAACCAAATGGCCGCCCCCTCCCTTTGGCTCATCCAAAAATGCCCTTTTGTCCATAGTTTGAAGAGAGGACAAATGAGACTTTACAAGAAAATTCAGTACTATTCATGCATATAGATGCATTTATTGCAAGATCTTGTGAAAGGGCCAAGTTAGGCTTGGAGAGCCCATGGCCCCCTTAGGCCGCCCCTCCCTTTTGCATGAGGCCCTTGGGCCACCCATCCCTAGGCATGGGGCCCATTGACCCACTTGTGGACTTGGGCCCACATGGTCCTCCTCCACAACCTATTTCTACTTTTTCGAATTTTTACTTTCTATTGATGAAAAATTGAGTTTTCACCCTGAAGTGACCTGCTTGGCGTTTTCGTGGTCTACTAATCTTCATTGTAATACCGCTCCGAAGATTTGCCACTATTAAAATGCCGTTCCAAAAATTGGGGTTGGATCGAGGACGCCACACATGTGTTGAAAATGATAAGGAATTCAATTTATATTATAAGTTATGAAAAAGTATAGTTATTACATAAAACTAAATCGTCCATCAACTAACTTTTTATTATTAAAATAAGCAAGTATCTTTTGAAATGGTTTCCTTGATCATGCTAAATGGTTTGAGAAATACTTTTTGAAATGTTATATGTACTAATTTAAGAACCTAGTTTGTGAAATGAATTTTGGTTGTTGAGTTGGATTGCCAAATGGCATACATTTTAATATATGAATGTATTCTTATTTATGAAATAAATTTCGGATTTGATTTATAGGTTATTGGAGGATGAGATAACAGTTTGATGCTCATGTTGATATGTTTAGAACAACCTATAGAGGGTCTAACTATGCAAACTATTTCAGGATATCTTTTTGGATCGAGCTACTAGTTAATGTATATGGAAACCTAGCCAACGGGGGAATCTTGATTGCCTTTGTCACTAGGCGTTAAGCATGACCATAATTGGATATGGATCACTAAATTAATCAATGGAATGGACTAGTAATATGTGATATGATAGAGATTGATTAATGAAATAAATTGCTGATGTTTACATATAAACCTTTGTCATAATGATATAACTCATTAATATGGTACATCTATTATATACTATATTTGGGGTAGATATGTTCTGGTGTTGACTTATAGATATACATAATGTATGCTTGATTACTTAGAAATGATTTGTACCACTTATTGCTCAAATCATTCTTCCAAAATGATTTTCAAGTTTTCTCTTAGCAACAAGTAGAATGAGACCACTAAGGAATCTTTTATAATAAGGTTTTTTGGGTGGGGGGTAAGTACATTATCAGTGCCAAAAGTTTATTTTGGATCACTTAAGTACCAAAAAGTTCGAAAAATGATCATTTTAGTGCTAATACCGATCTAATTGACCGGAATACCAACATGTCACTGTTTTATTAATTTTTGAAGCTAATGTGACTCGCCGGAGAGTATAGTCGGCATCTAAATAACAAAATGACGCCGTTTGGCGTCTTTCTCCCAAGTCTAAACCCTAAATCCCCAAATTGAGAGAGAGAGAGAGAGAAAGAGAGAGAGAGAGAGAGAGAGAGAGAGAGAGAGAGAGAGAGAGAGAGAGAGAGAGAGAGAGAGAGAAGGCATGGCATGCGCTTCCCCGTCGTCAACACTAGCACCAGCACAACTCCGCCTCCGGTTCGTCCAACATTGTTGATAAGCCCAAGCCCTTGTCCTCCATCCTCCTCATTCTCCTTCTCCCTTCAGAAAGACCCACTTTAGCCACTCCCTGAGCAGAGCCCAATCCACCATCTCCATCTGCGCACTCCTTGTTTCCCTCGCCCTCCTCGTGTTCGCTCTCTCCACCTTCAACCCCCCTTCTTCCTCCTCCTCCTCCGCTCTCACCTCCTATTCTTCCCATCGCTTCTTGCTCGAGAAACAACCTTAGCCTCTTCTCGCTCAGCTAGTCGAGCAACTACGACAGAGGTCGAGCGACAGTGGCCGAGCAACGGTGGCCAAGCGAGCTAGGTCGGCATTGGGCAAGGATCGGACAAAAAAACCCTAATTTCAATCCTCATATGAGTTGTGCGACGTTGTTTTTATGAAACCATCCACATATGACGGCAAAATGATGTTATTTTCTTAAGGAGGACAGAAAATGACGTTGTTTAAAAGCCATGTCAAATTTTTTTAAAATATAAAAGCCACATAATCATTTTGGCCAGAATCTCTCGCTGGTGGCACCAAAGTGATCGTTTTTCCTCCGATTTGGTACTTAAATGATTCGACGGAAACTTTTGGCACCAAAGTGAGCGCCGTACACAACTTTTGGCACTGATAGTGTACTTACCTCGGTTTTTGTATGTATATAGACACAGACATATGTATGTAAGATGATAAATTTTGGTTTTAGTTGAATTGGACATGCATACATATTTTTTGACGGATTATAGAAACTCTATCTTGTAACCAACTTATTGATTTATCATATTAGGGATAAGTGCACTAGAAGTCTTTAAATTTGTTATAAAAGTGCGATTGAGTTCTCAAACTTCCAAAATATAATCAAGTCTTAACACTTATCAAATTCATACAATCGAGTCATTTCATTAATTTTGTTTAACTTGATTGACATAAAATGTTGACGTGACTTTTTTTATTATTTTTTCCCTATCCTACGTGGCAATGAGATGACTAAGATGACCTCATTTTGGTCTAAATTTGATAAATGCAATTTTTTGGGTGAAAAATATAAGTACTATAAAGCAGATGAAGTACAATAGTTTAAAGGCAAACGTGGCATTACAAATAGAGCTAATAATTCAAAACAATGGAGGCAAGAAGTCTCACATAGTAGCCAATACAACATTTGTTTGGGAAGGTTAAATTTTTTATAAAGCGAAGCTCTACCATTTACATTTTTATTTACCTTGGTCAAAATAATATAGATGTTAGTTGACCTATTTTGAAACTGTTTAAGATGGCGCTCCATCCAAATGCAGTATATGATTGCTAGGAAAGATACCTTGAGGAGTCTTGCCACCAAATCTTTGTCCTTTATTGCCCTAATCATCCATAGAAGTTCTTCATTCCATCCTCCTAAAAAAATCTAATCCCATGTTGTGCTAGGATATTGTGTCAAATGCTACCCGTCCATTCATACTACAAGACTAGATGAGCTCTATCTTCCTATTATATAATGCAAATTTTATTTAAATTAGATTAAAAAATAATCTCAATTGAGAGAGAGAGAGAGAGAGAGAGAGAGAGAGAGAGAGAGAGAGAGAGAGAGAGAGAGAGAGAGAGAGAGAGAGAGAGAGATGTTGCCCTTGCCGCTGTAGCCCCACTTCATAGTGATGGTGGGGCGCCGATCGGGCGACAGCAGCGACAAGGGCCTCATCGCCTAATTTCTCACATCTCATTCCCTTTTTTATTTTGTAGTTTAAATTTACCTTCTTCTTTTTTCATTTGATTTACATAAAATTTGTATTAAAAATAAGATTTGGACAAAAACGACGTGGTGTTATACCTATGTTTCATGTTTCAGCCATGTTATCACCACATAAAAGAGAGAATCTACCAAAAAACTACGTCAATATTTTCCGTTAACTAAGTTGAACAAAGTTAACGAAAAGATTCAATTACACCAATTTAATAAGTTTTAAAATTTGATTGCATTTTTTATAAGTTTTAAGACTCAATTATACTTCCATGATAAATTTTAGAACTTTTTAATGCATTTATCCCATCAGATTAAATGGATATATAGCAGGTTTATGTTGGTTTATATCGGAGGCAATGTCTTTCAAGAAGGACAATGGTTGTGTCATTCCTATATTTGTAGGAACCAGGGCATGACATTTGTTGGTATATATGTGTATATCATTCAAACAATATTATTAGTTAAGATATATGGAAAAATGATGTAAATAGTTTTTTTAATTTTGGTTCGATATACAATATCATCCTTGAAATTTTAATTTGTTCAATATGGTCTTCGAATTACATCTAAATATTCAATCTAGTCCATAAATTTTTAGTTTGTTCGATCAAGTACTTCAACTTTTTATTTAAAAAATTCTAAAGTTTTCATAATTACATTATTACCCATAATTTAGGATATTTTCTTCATTTCAATTCATTTCTTCAATCAACAAAAAAATATGTTTATCTTTTTATGACTTTTTTTGAATACCTTTTTGGTCTTTATAAATGTTTTAGTAGTTTCATTTAAGTACATTTCAGCTTGTAATATCTATAATAGTAATAGTAAACCTCATTTTGAGTTATATTGAGTTGGTATTCCCGCCGTATAAGATTCCTAATTTGAGTTATCATTGTATTTAACTAAAAAAATAAAACACAAAAGCTTAAAAATTTATCTATCTAAAAAATTAATATTGTTATTAAATATTTTTATGAAAACACTTTATATCTAAAATAAAAGGAATATAAATCCATATAACTCTAAATGATGTTATCTTTTTACGTTTATAGAATCCTAAGTTAAAATATACTTAAAATGGAACTATAGTAATAAGATTAAAAAAAAAAAAAAAAAAAAAGAAAGGTAATAAAATGATATAAAATGATCAAATATTTTTTTTTTTTGTTGATTTAGGAAATGGATTGGATTGAAAAGAAATTATAAAATCTGGGCAATAGTATAACTATGGAAACTTGTGATAGTCCCAAAGGACTAACTCAACTTTGCTATCAAAAGTCGATGGACTAATTTAACAAATTGAAAGTTGATGGACTAGATATTTAGAATTAATTTAATGATCATATTGGACAAATTAAAAGTTCAATAATAACATTACACATTTGATGAAAATTTTACAAACTATTTGTGTCATTTTCCCAAGATATATCGAGGACTTAAAAAGTAGGAAGCCGCTTCCTTTTCTATGATATGTAATTATACTAATCCAATAGTGAGTTTACTATATCATAAATATTTACAACAATATCAAAACAAAATCTCTTTTCGAAAGAACCGGCCAACCAAGAGTAGTGGAGTCATCTCCTAACCATCTGAGGATGGTCCTAGGCGGTATCACCAACGAGGGTTGTTAGACATGTGAGGGATAGCCTGTTAGCTGATTTTGCCGGCCCCCTCCTCTCTCCCGCCCTTTTCTTTTTAAACTTTTATCTTTCATCCTTGGAAAATTAGGTGGACGAGGAGGTCGATCTATGGTTGAATTTGTTGACCTAGATTACCATGCGAAATTTTTTATTTTTCTATTTGATGAAAGGACAGACATATTTAAAAGGATTCATATTCTTAAAAAATGCTCTATTCTTTTAGTTAACAAAGACATGATTGAAAAGAAGGAAATTACATTTTCGTTATTGTAGTTTTGCGGTGTTCACTTTTGGTTATTATACCTTGTTTGGTTATAATACTAATGCTTATATTACTCTCAAATAATAATTTAAGTCATTCAATTAAATTTTTGTATGTTTTTGCTGGAAATTGTTGAGTTAACACTAATTATCGACATGTGGCTCCTACTTGTACAAGCCTTTAAATTAAATTACGCGCTTCTGGAGTCTACGGAATTATTCACTGTGCTTAGATTTTGCAACAATATTTGTCAGTGTACCATTTATAGATTAAAATTTAAGCACCACTTGTCACGTTTATAATCCAAAATAGGCTTAAATTATGCTTGGCTGTTATTTAAAATTCATGATATATATGGGTGTGACTCTTTTATAGTTAATGTTCATGTCTTTATTAGAAATTAGCTTAAGGAACTCTTTTTAAAATCATTTAATATAAAATAGTTGGGATTGAGACTCGATGCTCATAATTTTCTCATTGCACGAAGTTCTTCCGATCAGAGTTACGCGAACTTGCCTACTAGAATCCAAAAATTCCTATCATATCTAAACTATTTTGCCTATTAGCTAGCGATTTAGTTGTGTTGGAACATTTGAAAGTAATCTACGCTAGTACTCCTAGTTATAGATCTGAATCGAATATGAGGATGGCATTGTTGTATGCAGTGGATTCAATCTTAGACTCTCTTTATTTCACAAACCCAAGAAAATATTTCCTCATTTTCCGGCATTTGGACCACTTAGGAAGAAAAGTCAACAGAAAACTTATACTTAAATTCAAGAAGCAGATTTCCTCTTTAAAATATTGGAAATCATTTTTCAAAATATGACTAAAAGTTGGAGCTCAGACTCGAAACTTTGCTCTTAAAGGGCAGGGTTGGGTCCTTCATGGTCTATCAAGGCCAAGCCCAGGTCCAATGAGGCAAGGCATGGAACCTAGTGCCTAGGCTCGAGTCAACAAAGGTGGGACTTGGGACACCGGTACTCGTACTCAGGACCTTGATGCCCAAGGCCATCTCCCTGTTGCTCGAGCCCGATCCCTGTGACATTCAGAATTTCTATCCTTGTTAATAACATTTGGGATTTAAAGATAAGTGTTTGAAGCCTTTAAGGTCCTTAATTTTGTGAGGTGCGGAAGTTGCGAATGATGATTTTCCATTAATGTTATCGTCTAAATTTGATGCATTAAGTTTAGTGATAGATGTTGATATTTATGGCAATGGTATTAAGTGATGGTCATTAATATATTGCCATATTAGATGTAGTCCTCAAGTTGCGCATTTGAGAATATTCAAATTTAAAGTTACTAAATTAAGATTTTTCCAGCATTTGTTTTTTTTTCACCAATGTTTTTAGTGAAGTTCAAAATATTTTCCAATCTATCAATGCTTGGAACAAACACCAATTTCCTTGTTTACATAGTGATTTACTGGATATTTTGATAATTTAACAAAATATCTACTTTGAAAGCCATGCAAGTGAGCCATTTGTCCCTTTTTAATTTATACCGTCTCTTTTCATTTCTCCACCAAGTATTTTAAGTCACATGTCCTTAGTTTGAGAAATTGAACTTGGCTAACTATGAGGTCATGCATTGCATTATTCATTATCATTCATGGCAATTTTAGCACATTAATGCATTGATGACTCACCCACTTTACTTGGCCAAGAAGAAACCATCTTTCATTTGAATCAAAATGTCTCCTTGTGGCTAATCTTATTAGGCTACTTGTATCCTAATTACTCACTTAAGACCACTTGAAGTATTTCTATTGGAACACGTACCTTTTCTACCTTTAGACCTCATGTTTTTAAGTCAAGATTGGTTCATCCCCCTTTGCCTTATCATTGGATGGAGTCTCGTGATCATGCCACTTGTGATTATCTAACTTGAATATACCTTTCTTGCACTTCCACCTAACATTTTCTTTGACTTCAAGTTATCGTTTCTCTTAACTTAAGTTACTTGTTCTCACCTCTCTTGGCCTATAAATGAGTCCCCATATGTCTTTAAATTTCAAAAAGAATTTCAACTTGTTCTTGCAAACAAAGAAAAAGAGATTTTCCTCTTTTATTTTTGCATTCCATTTTTTTGTGTGAAAGGAAAGATTCTATTCTTGTGTTGTCAAAACTTTGAAATTTCATTTTTCAAGAGCTTACAAGGTGAATTTGTGGGTTATTCTCCTTTATTAAACTAGTTTTGATAGAATGTTAAGAGATCTTAATCTTTGTTTTTGATTATATTGCTTTGAAGGTGATTCAAGCTTTGATTTTAATCAAGCATTCTATCTGAAGTAAGTGAAAACTTTAGGAACTAAGTTGTGTTGATCTACTTAATATTCTTCTCCGGTGCCTACTCCTAAATTTGAGCCCCATCAAGGCCAAGCCTGGAATGTTAGTGCCCCACTAGCATCTCCCACACCTATGTTCTGGTCCCCGACACCCAAGCTCAGGTCACCAGCACTCAAGTCCCAGTACATTGAGGTCAAACCGTGACCTCAGTGCTTGTGTCTAGTTCCCTGGCTATTCATGATAGTGTATCTCTATTTAAAAAAATCAAATTAGATTTTCTTGTTCGAACAATGGAATGTATTATCTAGTTACTTTTTATATTTTAGATAAACACCAAAAAATTATTGTCATTTTCGAGAAAAACGACAACTTGAAAAATATTTTTCGCAAAACAAACGAAGTCTACGATCAATATGATTGGACACATTTGTAAATGTAAGAATCGCCAATTAATAATTGGCCTTAATTTGACACATTCACAAGACTTGGGATGGATGAAAGTTAGGTTTTCGTCTAAAAAATATAGAGACCATGTTTTTCTTTATTAAAACAAAGTGCATCGATTAAAATCGGTCTTTCCTAAAAGTACGGGACCAAAAGTGTAAGTTATGTCAAGAGGCCTACATCACATGTCAATGGCGGGCGGTGACAAGCAAGTTTCACCAAATAAGGAATGAAAATTTGAGGCAAGGACCTAAATTTGATATAATAAAAATTTAGAATTGTAACCGAGCAATAGAAGGGTCAAAATCGAACTCCTAGGATACTCCACAGATCGGTACCCATCGGTTCTCATAAATTGAAATCGGAAACCAGATTGATTTCCTTAAGAACCACCGTTTTTGAGCGGTTCCGGTCCAATTCTAGGTGGTCTGAGTGAGTCCCGATTCTTTTGTAGACCCCTACCCCCACGCACCAAAAATCATAAATTCTCAAAAAAAGAGGGACTGCCTCGCAAATAACGGAATATCTGGATACGAATTTCGCATTTGGGATTTGGGTGAACGCCCTGCTCCTCGCCCCTCCACGCTCGGCGCCAGGAGTGAGCTCGCACGAGCTTCCACGGCGGAAGTAGAGCTCCGTCTCCTCCCAATCGAAGAGGACTAGTCTCTTTAGTGCCGTGTAGTCTCGATCTCGACACCCACCTGGGTTTCGGCTCTTGGGTCGTGACTGGAGATGGCGACTGCGAGAGCGCTGAAATTGCTGACGCTGTCGTCTCCCTCCCTGCTCAGACCTCCCCAGCTTTCGTGGGTGCGTGGTGGGTCGGTTCCGTTTCGCTCTCCGCCCCTCGTATCGCGGTCTCGCTGCGTCGGAGCCCGTTTCTTGAGCAGCAGCAGCAAGGGCGACGCGTCGGTTGAGGAGACGACGACGACGACGACGACGACTACGAAGAAGAAGAAGAATAAGAAGAAGGAGAAAAAGGAGAAGGGGAAGGGGAAGGTGGAGGGTGGGAATGGGGGAGGAGGTACGGCGATGGAGGCGTTGCTGAAGCGGAGGACGCGTTCGTCGAGAGAGCTCGACGATGAGACGGTCCAGCAGCTGCTCGCCGTCAGCAGCCACATACCGGTGCTGCTCGGCGAGGTGCTGGACGTCTTCTCGGGCCGGAAGCTTCGGTCTTTCGCCGATTGCACCGTCGGTGCCGCCGGCCATTCTTCCGCTGTCAGTGTGCATATATTTATTACGCGTTGGTGCTGTTAGTGTCAATTTGTTCTTTTTTTTTAGCAAAACTCGCTTGGTTACGTAAAAATTCGTGAGAAGATGGATACTGGGGTTCTGTGTGACGTTCAGAGACTTAATTTGAAGTTATTGGGCAGGGTGTTTTACATGGAGATTGACATCCGCGTGGAGTCAAGATTAACATCCTGGATTTTGTTAGTGGGTTTTGGATCCCCTTTAGAACAGTTTATCTATGCTTCATTTCCTTTTCTGTAGTGAGTAGTTTAGCAGATAGGGAAAAGCTAGGGAACAAATTTTGGGGAAGGAGACGTCCTTGGTGATCGTCTAAATGGAAATCTCTTTCAAAAAATGGTGAATGACTGTAGTGTTAGCAGACTTGCGTAGAATTGCTGATGCTGAATTTAGCAGCTGAGTCAGGTGCTTTATCGCTTCTACCAACCATAAGATATTCCATCCACCTTCAGTCTATGAGGCTCAGCAATAAGAAATGAATACCTTTCTTGAGCAGCTTAATAACACCATTTTCACTCAACAATTAGCATCATGAATGATTTTTGGACACTGCTTGTGATATGAGCAAGCAATTATCAGCATTGTAGTAGCAACATTGGTAACATTGGCGGTTTTCTTAATGTCCACGTTGCATTTGAAAATACTATCTGTTAAGGTTCTTGTATATCTTATTCCATTATCTAATGAGGATGATTATCTGTACTCATAAATAGAGAGAGCAAATGGACTTCATTTATTTTGCTGCTAGGATAAATACATTTTGTTTATTCTCTTAGATTATGATTCACTTCTTGTAGTGGGAAGTTGCAATTCTGTACCCTCCCATAGTTATGATTAATATAGGTCCTACTAATGGAATAAAAAATCTTCTGGATGCATCTATTCTGGTCACAAATGGGCTCAGATTCAAATCGTTTATTTCATTTGTAGTACTCATCTTCTTATGTTCTGAATGAATAAAAAGTGTGCCGCTTTTCTCATGACCTTGTTCTTTTGGAGATGGCTTTCACTGATTCTAGGATTTTCTTCTGTACTATTGCTTTAAGGGCATGTCTAATTATTTTCTTCTTCTTGTCTCTTGCTAATAACAGATCATCCAGGCACACCCAGAATTGCAATGTTATCTTGGAATGGATGTTGATCCTATGGCACATCAAATGGCAAAGAACAAGATCGATTCTCTTTTGCATGATGATTCCTCGTCCACGTCTTCAAACTTAAGAGGATATTTTCTCTTGAGGAACTTTAGATTTATAAAATCCGTGGTTGATGAGGTTGGTGACGAGCTAATGGACTCTGGATTTGAAGGCATCTTAATGGACTTGGGAGTGTCATCGATGCAGGTTGGTCACTTTAAAAAATTTACATTGGTGCTTGTGTGTTCTTCTGTTTCACCAATCATCTGCCTATACTTACTTAAGGTAGGCTGGAAAGGATAAGAAGCATCCCTTTAGATGCTTCTCTTTTATCCACTTAAATTAACCAAACTAGATGAGTTTTAAATTACTGCTTCATTCCTTCTTTTGAACCTAAATATTCACGACACGGAAACTCTGAGGCTCAGATTCACCATGCATGTGATAAATATCTTTCACAGTAGCTAAAATTCCACCTCAACTTCTCTTTGCATTCCTTAGCTGTAGACAGATCTACCAAAAAGTTGAACAATACACTAAATGTGCACAAGCCAGACGTGACATCTTCTGTTGAAACTGGCTTAAAATGTTACATTCCACCTCATACATATTTTATGGTTGTCTTTTGACCTTTTAAGAAATTATGCAGGCGCTGAGAATGGGTCAAAACTTCAAGTGGATTTGTAGTTAAAGGTGATTTGGGAGGGAAAAATGGTGAGAAAGAGAGGATACTTGAGTTGTTGAATTCGAGCTCCTTATAAGGCCTAGTCGTTTGAAGGCATAGACATACAAAGCAAACTATCTTTTCCTCTGAAATTTGAATAAAGACATTGTTTTTCCCCCTTCATCCAAGTACAAAAAAGTTCGTGAAAAGACAAGGAAAAAAAAAATAAAAGAGAGAGAGAAAAGCCACCTTTGACCTTACGTTTCTCTCTTTCTCACTTTTCTGTAGGTTGACTTCGACATATCTATTAGATTATTTGCTTATCCTGGGAAACCTTTTCTTATTGTTAATTTTATAAAATACTTTCTTGGAGGTTCCTCACTGAAGTTTTTACAGGTCAACAATGCCGAAAGAGGATTCAGTGTGCTAAATGATGGACCTCTTGATATGAGAATGGATCCTCAGGTGAGAGCTGTTTTGATTTTCTACTGGTTTTGCTTTTTTTAGAATAAACTTTTAGATTTTGATAGTTTATGCTGCATTAAGCTCTCTGTGGACTGAGCTTTGAAGAAGTGTCTTATGTTATTTGAAAATCTTAGGGATGTGGGTTGCACGTATTGTGATGAAATTATGGAGAAAAGCTAGAAAAAGACTCTCTATTTGGTATCTCAGTGACAGATAATCATCCTTCATCATTCCTGTGATCTCAGTGGCAGCTGAGGACATAGTGAAAACCCAAGCCAAAAATCATTTAACAGATCCCTCGTGTCCCGGATCATGTGGAAAATGGACCACGATTTGCCTCTATTGTCTTGTCTTCCTCTCTTGTTGCGATGTGTTTTCCCTTAATCTGGCAAAAAAAAGAAGAAAAAAGTGTTTTCCCTTAACCAATTCTTCTTCTTCCTTTCAACCTAACCTAGAAGCTGAAGCCTTGTAAAAGGTACACTGCTAATAATTGGCATATTGGTTAAAGTATCTGGTGTCAATCTCTCTGTTTAGGGGTGGTAGTAATAGGATGAAGTTTACGAAAAAATGGTTGCATTTTGCCTTTCCCTTTGTCCTTTCTTTACTAATCCAAAAAATAAGTGTAATAGTTGGTGTCAACATATTTACTAACTTGATGGGAGGCATCAGATTCCTTGGACCTTCTCCTAGCTCTTGATCATCTAACAGAACAGAAACTTCTTTAGATATCATTGTCTCTGAATGATTTGTCTCCTTCACAGCAACTTCTTTTGTTTCACCATCTTCGCAATGGCTTTTCAGTTGAGAGGAGTGCTCTACTCCCCCGCAGTTTCCAAAGGACACAACCTCCAGCTGTAATCCAGCCTCTTTTGTAGCTTGGTGCAATATGGACTCTATAAGACATGTTTGAATATTTAAATAATAAACCACACTTTTATCTTATAACTTAAGTATTTAGAATAGCTGGCAGTGATTCCACAAAATCTTGCTATGTTATTAGAGCTAGAAGGTCCTGAGTTTGAATCTTCCACGCCTTTATTTGCCTCCCTAATCGAATATCTCCACACTCTAGGCTAAAGCCAAAGTCCAGCCTACGCGTGAGATGGAGCGTTAGAATATTTAAATATTTAAAAAATAAACCGTGCCTTCATTTAACAGCTTAAACTTTTAGAATAGTTAACAGTTATCTCGCAAAATCTCACAAGACAAAATTAAAGTAAATGAGAAAATGCCACGTGACTATGTATGAATAGAGTTATTTATCCAGTAGATGTGCCCAGAGCTAATCCCTTATTGCCTTAAGTTTGCTCTATGCGGAAAGATTATGTAGCTGCACCCTGCTGGTTGTTTTATTGTCCTTTACATGTTTTTCCTTTGCTTGATGCCGAATTACATGAGATTGTGTTTTACTGACTGAAACAGGAACTTGGCAGGCAAGTTTGAAAGCAGAAGACATCTTAAACTCTTGGCCTGAATCTGAAGTTGGACGAATCTTGCGGGAGTATGGCGAAGAAAGCAATTGGTTCTCCTTGCAGAATAAGATTGTTAAATCTCGTTTGCGCAGTGGACTGCATTCCACTGGAGACCTCGTTAGTCTAATCCAAAACTCAACTCCCAGGACAAAAGGTTTGTATAGACAACATCCTTATTATATCTATTTTGAGTACCTATTTTAACAAAATCTATAATGACAACATATGTTTAGTCACTAATTTCTAAATCTTGATTGTTGACACCTCATGGAAATTTGGGAAACCCTTTTACTACTCAAACCTTAAGTTCAGTGCACATGCCTCCTTAAATCATTTTTTGCAATGGCAGGAAGACAAGGTTGGATAAAAACAGCAACTCGGGTATTTCAGGCTTTACGGATAGCAGTCAATGATGAGCTCAAGACGTTGCAAGACTCTCTCTATTCTTGTTTTGAGTGTCTTGCACCTGGTGGTAGGCTTGCTGTCATCTCCTTCCACAGTTTGGAGGACAGGATCGTGAAACAGACATTTCTTGACATCATAAGAGGCGAGAGAACTGATGAAGATGGAGAGATAAGTGAAGAGAGGAAGAGCGATCTTACAAGTACCATCACTAATGACAATGACAAGGAAGTGTGGATTAGACAGATAATACAAGGGGAAAGGGGTAGGATTTTAACCAAGCGACCGATAACTCCATCTGAGAAGGAAGAGAAGTTGAATCGCCGGAGCAGGAGTGCTAAACTCAGGGTGATTGAGAAGATCTAATTTTTCGACAACCACCAGGTATACAGTGAGAATTTAATTCTATCTTCACGATAATATGTGGCTGGATCTGCTTTGATGCAAATGGCTGACGTGTCGGATGGAGTTAGATGCATTTCACAAGGCTGAAATGCTGGATGCTAAGCACTTCTTTCTTCTTCCGCTGGTTTAGTGTTGCGAAAATTTTGTTGTAAGCTATGTTCCAATACATCATTTGAATTTTATTTTTTTTTCCTGTGTTTTAATTTCTTCTCTTTTTTCTCATTTTATTCATTTAGGCATAAATCAGGGTTTGTTTTTAGGTACTTTTGCATGCTTGCTGTAAAGCTTAATGGGGATTACTTCCTCCCGATTTAGAAAAAGGAAGATTATCCCTCATTTGGTGATGCTCTCTCTCTTTCTCTCTCTCTCTCTCTCTCTCTCTCTCTCTGTGCAACATGTTAATGACATTTTGTTGTCCTAGATATGGGTGAAATGAACAGGAATGACAGGACTAGTTCATCCATTAGACAATCCGGGGAAAAGCCTGAGAGAGCAGCTCAGGACATTCCATTTGCTCAGGACAAAGCAATAATTAAGTTGACATAAAATATGAAACACGCTATCTCCATCAACGATATGTTTTCGGACGGAATGTTCTCAATTCTTATCTTTAGTGACAGCACATATATTCTCATGACGGGGTCCCGAGCAATTGTGTAACTTGCGTGAGTTCAAAGTTCATATCGAGCACTTTGCCACTTGCTTTTCACTTTATGGGTGGCATCTTAGGCCTCCATCGTTCCTGTTTTTCTGTCTTTTCTCCAGGGGCAAACTTGGCCTGCCTCGAAGATTCCGAAATTTCAGAACCAGCGAACTAGTTTTGAAGGGGAAAAAAAGGAAGAGGAACAGTGACTTAAAATTGTACGATGACAAAAAGGTGATAACCCTGAATGGATAGATTTGGAAGTAGGGCCGGTAATATCTGGCATGATTTGATGCGATTAAATGCTTTAATTGGCCAAATCCAACAACGGCAGGAATCAGCACGATCTCAGTGGATTTTTAGCATGATGTTTTTGGATGGATGATATGGCTTCACAAATTCAAGATACTCCAATAATGTATATGAGCACAAGTTGCCAATCGTATTGTACTTGTCCAAACGGATTGCCACCGATGACGTACGTGATGAAACACCTGTTTAAGCATAAAAAAAAATTGACACATTCAAAATACTCCAATAATGTACTTGAGTATGAATTGCCAGTCATATTTTACTTGTCAAAATGGATTGCCACCGATTATGTATAAGTCATGAAACACATGTTAAGCATACAAAATGTAAAAAAGAGTCTTTTCACACCATGTTGCCACCCAAATTCGATAGTTAATTTTTTATGTTGCTCGTTTCTTGCGGCATTGTGAAATATACAATTTCCAAACTTTCGGCCATCACAAGCATTCCGACTCAACAAAAGATAGGGTCAGTTGGACATTAGATCAGTAAGTTATCACCAATCAAATTTCGATCAAAATTTCATGTAGTCGGAAAAGGTCCTAGAGCCCAAACCATACTGAAAGATTTTGGAGTCATCCGCAACTTTTCAGATCTCTAGTTTATCGTAAAGAACGATTTTCAAAAAAATTATGTTGTCGAAATAACATCTGGATCATAATCCCGAGCCTATGGCCTTGATATGGGTCGACAACTTTGGGTTCTTGATTTCACGAGTTTACATATCAATATTGGGCTCCTTGGAAAGCTTTCTACACAGGCATTTCATGGTCACAAAAAATCAAGTGAAATCGAAGGTCAAGCATGACATTTACGGGACTAGGAACATTCTGGTTGGGATAGCTTTGATGAAATAAATATATGAGTGGTGTTAGAAAATGTCGCACATTAGAAAATTGGTATGGTGTATAGCAATTAACATATTATAATTAGTCCATAACTCAATAGATTAAGTTTTAAGTAAATGTGAGTTTAACTGGATATATTGATGAGCTCAGACTTGAGTTCTCTCTTGGCAATTTCCCCGGTGAAGGTATCGAATCTTTGTTACATGCCGCAATTAAATGGTGACTACCTACCAATGTGCATCAATATTTGGTAAATATCTCATGAAAGGAACCTAACCAATGTGTCTTCCAGGCCAATCATCATGGTTTGGTCTGGCAGAAAAGACAAGGGTGAAGGTGGGTGTAGCAACGCTATTTCGAGCAACCTTCGTGGTTTGTTTTGGAGAAGAGACCGGAGATGAAGGTGCGTGTTGGAGATTCAAGTTGAGATATGTTGGTACAGAAGAATACTTGAATTCAAGGAGAATAGACTTAACATTGAGCTCATACGGAGGGAGGAAATTGTTGAGATGCACAATAAAGTTGTGTTAGAAAAAGTCTCACATTAGAGAATTTGTGTTATTTGAAGTAGTTAGTACATCTTAATTGACGCATAACTCATTAATTTAAGCTTTTGAGTAAAAATTGGTTCGACAGGCTCGAAACTTGGCTCTCTTTTGACAATCTTCCCAAGTGTAGGTATTAGGCTTCTATGGTGCATTTCTAACAATGGTATTAGAGTTAATTGCTGACTAACACGGTTTCTAGGCACATGAACATTGTGGCATAGCAACACGGTCTTGTTGGTAGCTTCATAAGTCGGTCAAGAGAAAAATACTAAGGATGAGGTTGGATGTAGGGGATTCTAGTTAAGATATGTTGATGTAGAATGATACATAAATTAAGAAGGAATGAACCATGAGGAGGAGATTGTTGAGATGCACATGTGAGTTTTGAAATGTCTCATGTCGTAGAATTGGTGTAACATGGATTAATTAAAATATCATTGTTGGCTTATGACTCATTGACCTAAACTTTTGAGTGAATATGAGTTGAACTGGATATGTTGACGGGTTCGGACTTGGACTCTCTCTTGGTATTCTATCCAAATAAATGCATCAAGATTTTATTGTGCACTTCCCACAGCCTCAAACTAAGGCACCACAAGTGACTAACTTTTCTATAGCCCTCACTTGAGCGCTATAATTTTTTTTTTTTGATTATTTGAGTAATGTAACTTATGTACGAAACTCACTTGAATGCCTAATTTATTTTCCTACCATATAACTTTTCAATTTATTACTTTATTAGTTAAGGCACTTAAGTGGTCTAAAAAAAAGTTATGGCATTGAAATGAGCGACGTACAAAAGTCATGACACTTGTGGTGTCTTTATCCCTTTTTATCATTTTTCGAATTCGATTTGTCGTATCATTCGGCATGTAAATATTGTTATGTCATGTCATTCATTTGTCATGCTTTGAATTTAATTTACATGTCATGTTGGATGGGATTATTATTATGTTATGTCACTTCACCATTATCTTCTAAAAGTTGATTTGCCATGTCATCTCATTTTGTTATCATTTTTTAAATTTGATTTACCATGTCATGCTGCATGTGATTATTGCTATATTATATCATTTGATAATTATATTTTACATTAGATTTGCCTTGTTATATTGCATGTGGACATTGTTGCGTCATGTAATTCTATCATCATCTTTTAAATCCTATTTGCCATTTCATGTTGCATGTGAATATTGTCATGTCATATCATATAGTCATTATGTTCTACATCTAATTATTGTCAATTATGGCACCTCGAATTTTAGAATTTGAAGGCCGCTAGTTAGTAGTGCATCGGTTCCTAATACTTCCCAAATTCTAGGTTTGAGAAATCTATAGAGGATGCAATTATTATTATTATTATTATTATTATTATTATTATTATTATTATTATTATTAACCATAACAATAACAATAACAATTACAACAACAACAATAATAAACTAGATTGAAGCCACTACCAATCGACTAGGGAAAGCTAGACCGATTAGACACTTTATCGTTCTGAGGAGAGTTTTGGTTTCAAACTTGATTCGAACTAAGGCTTAGGCATAGTAGAAAAGGAAGTCCACTACCTAAGTATATTTGGGATGGAAACTGGTCTACAAAAACGTAAATATTTTAAGAGTGCATTTGGTAACAATTTTATTTTCGGAAATAATTTCTGCTCAAACATACTTTTTTTATTCTATTTTCTGGACGAGTTTTTGAGCAATTAGAAGTATTTGATAACGTCTAAATTTTCTATTCCCGGAATAGGAATGCATCCAGTACAACACTTAAATTTTTTTATGACTTAGAATTTCTTTAATTTTTTTTAATAATTTGATTACATTTTTTATTTTTTATTTTCTCTTCTTCTTCTTCTTCTTCTTCCTCTAACCGGTCGCTAGTGAAGTTTTTGGCCTTGGGGGAGCCTCGTTGGGCTCACCTCGCTAGATCTAGCAAGGATTGCCTCTCCGAGCCACTAATGAGGCTCAACCCGCTAGATCTGTTGAGGCTCCAACGAGATCGCCAAACCTTGGCTGGCGACCTTCTAGGGGAAGAAGACGAGGAAACGAAGAATAAAGAAAAGAAAAGAGAAAAAAAATGGTTTGGACTTGATTATGGAATTGTTTCAGGAATAAAGAAGCAACTTTTTTTGTTTATTTCTTTATTATGTTCTAAATCTATTCTCCGGAACAAAAACATTATCAAATGGATTTTTTTTTGTTTTTGTTTCGAAGAACAAAAGAATAGAATCATACGCTATTTGGTATGTTACCAAACAAGCCTTAAGTCTCAGAGTTCGCACATAGGAGGAATTAGCATCCCATGACGTCCTTTTAGCAATGTAGCCTAAATCTTGAATCATTCATCATCTAATTTCCCAAGTGTTGACATCTCAAAATTTGCCTTCATTGAATAATTAAGTTTGACCTAGGTTGCTCGAAAGTTTGCCAAAGGTTAAGCGATCAGATACATGGCCCAAAATATAGTTTATTCCTAAGAAATTGGTTCTACTCTTTAAAACAATCTTTTAACACTCATATTGTTATACAAATATGAACAATCCATTTTTGACCCTTTAGAATTGAGTGTTCACTATTTGTGATGTTGGGAAGTTCGAAATTTCTCGATTACAGGTGCAAAAGTGGGGATCACAAGCATTTTAACACAACAAAAAATCTAGTTATAATGAATGTCGAATGAGGAAGTAATTGCCAGTCAATTTTTAGTAAAACCTTCCAATACTTGAAAAAGGTTCCGTAACCAAAATTGTAAGGGTTAATATGCTGAAATACCTTAAATCAGTACACTTGTGATAAATTTATTCCAAAATAATTTTTTTTATAATAAAAAATCCAAACTGGTGCACCCATAATAAATTTACCCCGATTGATTATAAAAAAATCATAAACTGATTTGCTTGTGATAAATTTATTACAAACTAATTTATTCGATTGCCAAAAATCCTAAAATGATACATTTTTAACAAATATACTCTCCTTTCAATTAAATCAATACCACAAAAATCACACAAATTATATAATTTTAACAAATGGAGAGTAAAATCCCAAACCGATATATCGGTCAACTGTCACATATCATTCAACTTAGTAATTTGATAGTAGAGTTTAACGAAAACTAATAGATTGTAAATTTATCACAACTATATTAGTTTGTGATAAATTTATTAAAATTGTACTAGTTTGAAGTTTTTGGTAGCTAAAAAATTAATTTAAGATAAATTTATCACAAGTATATCAGGCGCGGAAGGCTACTATATCGTCTACCCGATAGTAGCCAGAACCGAATTCTCGATACCTTCACTATCGTGAGACCCCCTAATTCATTGTCTCTCTTTGTCTTCTCGACAGAGAGGGAATGGAAAAACAATGCGGGGTCTCTCATCCCAGGGCAATTTCCTCGCTTATTTCCTCCATGAGCCTTTTAAGGACATACTCAGGTCTAAATATTAACTAATTTCATTTAGGAATTTAAAATATCTTTAAAATCATGAGCAAGGTTTGGATAAAAGGTCTCCGGTGTATTGAAACAAGGACATAAGCCATCGATTAGACAGGAGCAAGAATTCAAGTAATCATTTCGAGATCAGCTTGGGTTTTCGTCAATCGTAGCGTCTGTCACTGTCATGCTCCACGTGTAGCGTCTCATCATGCGACATTTCTAAATCTTTATAAAGGGAAAATTACTAAATTTGTGATTTTTTTTTTTAAAAGAGTCTTCCAGACGAGTGTCTTCAAAATATTCATTGATAACGGGGGTTCTTCACTAGGATAGTTGAAAAATATTGAACACTATTAATATTTTCCTAAATAATCACACTTAATAACAACGTCTCCCGAACGCAACCATCACTATAATCGTTTTCTAAAGTCACAATTTCATTTTCTTGATTTGTTTTTTCCATTCAAATTAGATAAGATTTCTAGCACCACGAGAGGGTTCTTGCTTGTTTCATCAAATTCATTAGTAATTTCCAATTAGCTAATATTTTGTCATGTTTAATTTTTTTAAGTTGATTAGTCTTCTTCAATATGCTATTGATATTTAAAGGAAAATTGCCAAGAATTAAGCCACAATTAAGTTGGGTACACGTCAATTTGAGTATGATTCGCTAAAATTATATTACATAAAAATACATCAACATGGATCAAACCTATTTTTTTCATCCACTTGATCCCAATTCGACCTTTTCATTTAATATGTCTAGGCATATTTTTGAAATTTGAATTACATGCAAATTGAAATCTAATGCAAAAGGTAAGCTTCCTTTGTTTTTGAGAAGATGAATAATTGAGGAAATGTTTTCTTAAAAATAATTACTTGTATTGCTTGAAATAATTAATCAATGAAAAATATTTTCATTATCAATAGCAATATACGTCTAAATATTTTTATAAAAGATGAAAATATTTGTGATTCTTTTTTTAAAAAGTAATATGAGTGATCATTTTTAAAAATGTATGTTTAAATTATTTATGTTTTGCGAATATAAATGGAGCTGTGGGTAGATAGTGTCTAGTATTCACTAGTACCTTGGTCTAAACTTCTAGATTAAGGGATGGTGATGGCTCAAAATTTCATAATATCAAATCTTTGAATGAATTAACTTTTAACGATCCTGCGCACCATTAAAAAAGTCAAAAGGCTAGTAGGACCACACTAGATCCGCTTTTTCACCTTAAATTAATTACTCGATTTCTAGAGTAGCAAAGGACAGAACAAATATTGAGTACACGTGAGGCGAATATTTTTAGGACTTCAGAAGCAATTATAGTTACTAATTTCAAAAGATAATACTACTACTTAAATCTATTGAGATTCACACCAAAAAAAAAAAAAAAAATTCCAAATGAATGGTTAAATTATACTAAAAAAAAATTAACTATAACACTACTTTAAATTCTTTGAGCAAGGCACAACTCCATCTCTCCCTGTTATCGAACGATTAACAATAAAAGTTTTGAAACATATTGCAATAATGCATTTGATTTGTAAAATTTTCAACAAGGGAGAGTTGTCCATTTTAATTCTTTTCTAGTTTTGTTGGGATTTAATGGATAGGATATGTACGTGGTATTTTTTATTACAGTCGCATAAGAGGTTATTATAGGAGTCAAGCATGTCAAAGTCAAAAATTTGAGACTGCAACGCTTGAAATTAGAGATCGTAAGTAATTTGGTGACGAGTTTCGCTTTCTTTAATTATTGAAGTGGGTGAGCAACTCGCCTAAATTAATAATATCCTTCTGGAGCTATCAATCCAAAAGCAGCTCTCCCCCTGTTTTAAGCTCTCCGTGTCTTCTCTTCGTTGTCGGTCGTGCCGTTGAATTGCTAGGACATCTACACGCCTTGTCTTTCTACGAACTTTCGAGTTGTTCCGTTTTCGTGAGTATTCCGTTTGCTTTCTTTTTTTTTTATGCCCTGTTCCTGGTGATCTTTCTGTCTCTGTGCTTTCTGGGGGCGCTCTCTTTTATTCTGTTCTTGGTGATCTTTCTGCCTCTGAGCTTTCTTGGGGAGTTCTCTTTTTTACCCTGTTCGCTATATGCTTTATTGTTGATGCTTTACACATACCCTGCCACTTTCACCAACTTTAATTTGAGGTTATCATCTTCTCTTTTGCTTGCAACTCTCTCCCTCCATCCCTGATGATTCTTTATTGTACCTTGTAAGGAACATTTGTAAGGAACTTCCGTGGTCAGTCTGTCTCAAGCTCGAGATTCCCTCTCTCTCTCTCTCTCCCTCTCCCTCTCCCTTTGTATAAAAAAAGTCCAACTCAGGTTTCTGCGTCGTTGGTAGTTGGATTCTTTCTCTAACTCAGTGGAAAGTTTGGTTTAAATTATAGGAGGACCCAAGTAAACTGATTATTTAGGTGGATCGAACTGAAATTTTGTGAGTATGGGGTTCTTTAAATTTATAGCTTTTAGTAGGCTGTGTGTTGCCCTGTTATTCTTGGCTGAGCTGGTGACCTCGGTGGGTGGAATCGGAGTAAACTGGGGAACGCAGACGACACATCCTTTGCCGCCTGCAACGGTGGTAAGGATGCTGAAGGACAACGGGTTTCAGAAGGTGAAGTTTTTCGATGCCAATTCGAGCTACTTGAGTGCTCTGAGTAAGTCCGGGCTTCAGGTGATGTTGGGGATTCCAAATGACATGCTCTCTTCTCTGGCGAGCAACGTTGGGGCGGCGGAGAATTGGGTCGCGCAGAATCTCTCTACTTACGTCTCCTCCAATGGAGTGGACATCCGGTAACCTCTCCACAATTCTTTTTCACCCGGTTTTTTGTTGTTGTTCTGTTTACCTTATATGAAGTCACTAGCAATACGTTGGTTCAAATGTTTATGGGTCTGCTTATGTGGTACTGATGAAAATCAGAACTTCATTTTCGTTCGGAGTACAAAAATTCGAAGCGAGCGGGTCTGAGTTTATTAGCCTTTTGCAAAATTCGCTTGCAAAATTTAAAATTTACATCCTAGAACGATTATGAGACCATCTGGTTCAGAGTCTCCTTAGGCTTCTTGTTTCTGTGTGTCTTCACCTGCTTTGGATTGCAGCGTAGTCTTTACATGCTAATTTAGTTGTCTAGGAAGTGATTTTAAATGAAAATGTGAGTGCAGCTTCAAAAGGCCTACTTTGCAAAGGCACTTCCCCACTTCCTTGAACTGTTTGGAGCGTCTATTTCTTGATCACACACGGCTTATCTTATATCCTAGTTCGTTTGCATTTTATTTAGCTAGTTGGCGTCGCAGAACGTGACTATTGAGTCTAGTTCTTTGAGGCTCCTATTCCTATCTTCTTTATATTTCGTCTCCTTTCTATCCTTCAACAAGACCCCGAAGAGGTATTACGTAATATGAAGGCAGCAAGGGAGACCATTTATTCTTTCTTCTTTTTGTTTTTTTTAATGCGAAATACCTTTGACGGTAAAGCCCAGGCCAACAAAATCTCCAGCTTTCAAAGAAATAATAGGGTGATGATTGATGTTTTAGACAGAATCATAATCACGAGATCCTGCTAACTGATTGCTCGAAAACAGAGGATGGTTTGTGCAATGATGATAACAGCTGCTAATTTATGTGGAAAGCAGAATCTTACCTAACCACCAAGCTAATGCGTTCCTCATTGCACAGATTCAAATAATTTTGTCACATATAATTGACTTCAACAAGATTATATTCTAGTTCTTCATTAAGAGTTTAATCATTTGATTGATAAAAGAACCAGGTCTGCAACAATCGATTTGCATAGATGTGGAATCTCTGCAAGTAGAACTTTTCTTTTTTTTCTGAAGCAGGAACTTATTTGACATTCCATTCGAAATATGGCTTATTAAAGAATTCTCTCTTTTGGCTAGATGGAACCCATCAAATTCCTATTTGTTTCTGAGTTTGTTCCTTTGCCTTAGGCGTCAATCTGTATGATATTTTTCTTCATTCAGGTATCTAGCCAGTCCTTTGCCCCTATTCATCATTATCTTCTCATCCAGGCCATGTGTATGGACAAATAATTGTGACAGACGTGTGCATCGATGTTGAAACTAGGAGAACACCAAACTAGGATATGTTAGAAACGATGTCTGAAGAGTAGGGTCTTGGACCTATTCTTGGTGTGGCCTGGGATGCATTACAGAGAGAATGCAAATCATATTCCCTGGCTATGGAAGTAACTTCCCGGGACTGCCATCATTTAAGTAGTGCTTGAAATAGATATAACAATCGGGTTCTGTTTTAGTCCCCACCAGCCCAGTATTTTAGCTAGAGTCCTCTCAATTTTGATCAGAGTATCCGAACTCATCTTAGCTTCTTTAAACGAGCATTCGGATATTTCATTACTTGTAATGACGAAGAATGATGTTTCTTCTAGGTATATTGCAGTAGGGAATGAACCGTTTCTCTCGACGTACAACGGAACCTACCTTAATACAACCCTTCCCGCCCTCCAGAATGTCCAGGCAGCTGTTGTGAAAGCCGGATTGAGCACACAGGTCAAAGTCACCATCCCTCTCAATGCTGATGTGTTAGAGAGCTCGACGAACCTTCCTTCTGATGGAGACTTCCGGTCGGATATCCATGATCTCATGTTGGAGATCGTCAAGTTCCTCAGCGACAATGGAGCTCCTTTCACCATCAACATCTACCCTTTCATTAGCCTCTACAACGACCCCAACTTCCCAGTGGAATTTGCCTTCTTCGACGGCTCGTCATCGCCGCTGAACGATAAAGGTACTATATACACCAATGTGTTGGATGCAAATCACGACATGCTTGTGTGGGCCCTGCAGAAGAATGGTTATGGAAACATGTCCATCACTGTTGGCGAGATCGGTTGGCCTACTGATGGAGACACGAATGCAAATGCGAAGAGCGCTCAACGGTTCAACCAAGGGTTTATGACTCAGTATTCGACTGGAAAGGGGACCCCCATGAGGCCTGGCCAAATGGACGTCTACTTGTTCAGCCTAATCGATGAAGATGCAAAGAGCATTCAACCCGGCAACTTCGAGCGCCATTGGGGCTTGTTCTATTTCGACGGGCAGCCAAAGTACCAGCTCAATCTCGGTTCCACAAGCTCAAATGGCTTGGTGGCTGCAAGGGATGTCAAATATCTGGCTAAGAAATGGTGCGTGATGTCACAGTCAGCGAGCCTCGAAGACTCGCAAGTGGCGCCTAGCGTGAGCTACGCCTGCGCCAACGCGGACTGCACGAGTCTTGGGTACGGGAATTCGTGTAGCAACTTGACTGCTCAAGGGAACATCTCGTACGCGTTCAATAGCTACTACCAGCAGCATGACCAACTCGACACCGCCTGTCAATTCCCTAACCTATCGGTGATTACGGACAACGATCCATCTGTTGGAGATTGTAAATTCATTATCATGATCCAATCGCAGTCCATGAGCTTGGTTGGGAGTGACGGATCTCGGGGAAGAGGTATTGTTCCAGCTATACTGGTGTCTTCATTGCTGTACATGATTTTATGGATGCCATAGTTATTTCATATGAAGTACATGATTGTAGTAAGGCAATGTGGCTTCGTTATAGGTGCTGTCTGACACATCGTACACAGTTGTACTCGTCTTCATTCTCTTGTAAATAGACATTATCAAGACATGGAAAGGAGTTAAGTTCTATCAATTGTGTTAGAATATTTATTTTTTAAATAATAAATCACGCCTTCATTTAATTTTTTAAACTTTTAAAATAATTGGTGGCGGTTATACCAAAATCTTCACATGGTGTGAGAGTTAGAGGTCCTGAATTCAAATTTTATTAGGTTCCATTTGCCTCTCCAATTAAATTTTCACGTCTAGTACTAGGCAAAAGACAAAACTAAACGTAAGGGTGAGTGTTAAATTATTTAAATAAGTAACTACACATTTATCTGTAACTTAAGTTTTCAGGACATTTGGCAATGGTTCTAACCAAAATTTTCACAAATTGATGTTCTTTATTTTCCCTATCCAATCTCTCCATTCTAGTACTTGCCAAAAGAAGGATGCCCTGGTCAAGAAATTCAGGTTGGGTCACTCCAAGGTAAAAACAAGAGAATTTTTTGTTGATAAAATTTTCACGTTCTTTTATTTGGTTGATTTGTTACTCTTGAAGAGTTGACATTGAGAATACCCTCACGGCAAATTACACAAAATCTTAACTAAATTGAATTTGGGAAATAATACAATTTTAGCCTAACGTGTAATATGGTTTATGAATTTTTAATTTGTTCAATGTGATCTATAAATTATTAGTAAATTTCTAATTATAGCCCTTCCATTTGCACGAACAACAAATTAGACGTTATCTGGTGAAGTTGATTATTAAATTGCTAAGTTGTATTGTTAAGAATGATGAATTAATATGTCTATCTTTTTATAAATCTATTTTACAAGAGGAAAGAAATTATGGTGTTACCATGTTGATAATTATTTGATGATATAGATTATGATATCTTAATCTGAGATGAATATTTTACTTGAATAATCTAAGTGTAATTTTTTTTTATTGCACACCATTCAATCTTAGCAAATTGAAAGCCACGTCAGCGAATCCTATTAACTTACCAAAAAAAAAATACCGATGTACAATATCAAACATTTACTAATAGTTCAGTGATCATATTAAACAAATTAAAAATTTATTAATAATATTACGTATTAAAGCAAAGTTCTGGACCATTAGTGTTATTTTCCCATTAAACTTTTACTACTACTAGAAAATTTGCCTATGATACAAGTTAGGGAAAACGAAAGCAGAATTTGTGGCAAGTATGCTATCCCATATACAGCCCCTCCTTGGCCTCAGCATAGGAATTGCCCGTTAGCCACCCATAAAATTTTTTAGAGTAACAGAATTCTGATGCATAGGTTCCACATTGTGAAAAGTGCAGAACATGCTACTAGGATCGACTAGAATATTCCTAGTTTTAAAGAATTATATGAGGTAGAAAAGAAGAGAGGAGAGAGGTTTTGGGGATTCATAGCAAACCACACAATATTATTTTTAGAGACAATGTGTTCTGCCCCTTAACATTTACAAGCATTGCCTTCTATAGGCAAACATTGAAGACAATTTTGCAAACTCTTAGTGGCCGATAATGGCCAATTATTTTATTCATATACCCATAAATGAAGATCTTGCTTCTAGTAGACTCTTATCTTACATCTTTTGTTTCTACTACAGTTTCAAAAAGTGTTAAATAGTATCAAATAGTATGGCAGCGCATGATAACGTTTCTGTTTTTCCTAATTTCTGTTCTTTTGTTCTCCGAAAAAAAAAATAGAAACCTGTTTGATAAAACATTTGTTCCCGGGAACAATTTATCTATTTTTTTTTGTTTCCAGGAATAGTTTTGAGAAACAAAAAAAAGTAGCTTCTTATTCTCGGAAACAATTTATAGAAATAAGCCAATTTTTTTTTCTTTTTCTCTCTTGCCGTGGCCATCTCCAATCGCCCGGACCCACCACCAACCGCCGCCTGGCGTCGCCACCGACCGTTGCGCCGCCGCCGCCGCCGCCGGCTGTCGCGTTGTCGCCGTCGGCCGTCGCGCCACCGCCGCCACCGACCGCCGCCACCGACCGCCGCCCGCCTGCCGTCGCCGTTGCACGATTGCCCGTTGCCGACCATCATCGGCTACCGCCGCCGCAGCCCATCGGCCGTCACCTCCTGCGGCCGGTGGTCACCGGTGACGGTCGGCGGTGGGTAGCGACAGATGGCGGCGGTCAGCAATCCATGAGCAAGAATAAAAAATGAATAAATACAAAAAAAAAAAATGTTGCGTTGCCAAACGTATTTCTATTCTTTTTTTATTCCAAGAGTAGAAATTTTATGTAGTTAGCAAATGGGTTTTTTCACTTAGAAATTATTCCCCGGAATAGAAATAGAAAAGAACTATTTTTGAAAAAAAAAAAAAAAAAAAAATTCTTTCTCAGCCAAGAAGCGTTATCATGCGCAACTTATATGAACTGTGCTGAATAGTGTCAAATAGTGTCGAATAGTGTTTTTAGGCCAAATTTTCTCTCTCTTCACGTGTTTGCTTTAGGCTTCTTTTTCCTTTGGGGGCTTTAGTCTTCTCCTGGAGGCTCTTTCACATTACTTTAGAATGCTTCAAAGATCGTACTTATGGAATGGTTCATCATCGTCTAAGCTATCAATGTCATCCCTGTCTTTCTATCTCCTATACACTCTAATGAGTCGTTCAACTTCAAGAGCATCGAGGTGGCAAGCATCAATGGCTTCTAAGGGCTAGTTAGAGCTGGACAGGGTATCGGTAACACTTTTACCTAAGTTATCTTTATATTGTTGCCTAAGTGTTTCGAGGAGCTTCTTTACTTCTTCAATTTTGAAGCACCTTTTGTATCTAATTCAAATTGCCTTTGTCTTTTGGATGACCAATGAGAGCTTGTCGGAACATCAGTGGACTTGCTAGAATGCTGGGTTGGGATAGATACCCAAGCTAAAGCAAAGGAAATTTTTTTTTTCAAGACCTAGATTGAGTGCAAGTGCAATTCACTATAATCAAAAGGATCTTGTAATGATGGTCCTCCCCATGGGTCTTATGATGAAGAAGCTGGATCCTATGAATCAGTTTGAGTCCTAAAAGTGTCCTTCATGTCCATTTCGTAGTATCTTCTTAGGCAAGTATCGATCGTTGTTCTAGTTGCACAATAGTCATTTTCAATGATCCCAAGAAACATTATCAATTTTTGTTGACCATGCTTCGGGTGGAATAACTTGATTGCGCCGGAGTGATATCCTCTGCAATTCTCGATATTGTTAAGGATAAACTGAGATATTTGGCTTCTCCTTGAATGATTTTACTGATGATAAGAGGCATCTTGGCCATCTGAAACTCAATGGCAATGGTATAAAAATTAAACAAATACTAATAAAATCATTTGTGTTTTTTTGCCATTGGAAACTCAATGCAATGATATAAAAATTAAATGAATACCAATAAAATCATTTGAGTTTTTTTGGAAATTTTTTTTTGGGGAAGAAGGTAAGATGATGAATAAGGGGATATTTTGGATTAAATCCATCTGGACGAAGGAGAAGACCACCATAATTGCTGAAAATATGGAAATGATATTGTCACATAAGTCTTCCAAGATTTTCAAAGAGAACATTGTCTTGGATGAGCTTTGGGATTTCTAATGGATATGAATATGAATGCCATTTGGGCTTTATTTCTTGAACCTTGAAAACGCCTCTTGGATTTCTTACCACATATTATGGATGTGGTAGCCGTAAATTCTTTTGGTCAAGAAAAAAAATTGGCGAGTATATTATTTTTTTTCGCAATATGTTTGGTTTCAAAGGAATACTTTGAAAACCATTTTGCAAATATAAGGAGCTGAGGATGAGGAATCTGTTTCTACTTGAACTTCAACATATGAGAAAATGAGGACATGTCCATCTCGACAAGGAAATAATGGCCTATAAGATGGAATTCAAACTTCTTTGTGCCATATTTTATTGCCAAGATTTCTTTTAACATAGAGTGGTAATGCATTTCCGCTTGTATGAATCTCCCGCTCTTATGATTACAAACTCATCAATTTCTATCAATTTCTTCAAGAAGAATAGTAGTCCAGTAGTCATCACTACTGGCATCTGTTTGCAAAATCATTTTTCTTGTAGAAGGGATTCACAATGGAAGGAAGATGCCGTAGAATTTCTTTAAGCTTATGTATAGACTTAGTTTGTTATGATTCCCACGGTGGAGCATCTTTCTTTAGCATTTGTGGCGGTGGACTTACAAACTCTGTGATTTTTAGGACAAAATCCCTAAGATAAGTAACTATCTCAAGGAATTGTTGAACTTGCTTGTAGGAAAGATTTTCGTTAGGAAATCTTTGCAATTCTTCAACGATATGAGGACCATGATAATACATTCCATCTTTGAGACGCATCTCAAGAAATTCAATTTTTTCTAGGCAATGATCATCTTCTTCTAGGATAACATGATTCCATGCTTTCATACCAGCTCGGCAAATTGGGTTAATAATTTATAATGAAAATCCTTGTCTAGGCTGTAAAGGAGGATATCATCAATGTAAATTTGGGCATTGGCTAGAATAGGTTGAAAAATTCTACACGTAGTCTTCTAGAACATCGAAGGAGCTGTCTTAAGGCCAAAAGGGAGCACTGTCCACTGAAAATGTTGATTTGGGATACAAAATCCAATTTTGTCCCTGTCTTCAAGATGAATTCATAACTGCCAAAATCTAGCTTTAAGGGCAAACTTGGAATATTCTTTGACTTGGGTAAAACTGGAGAATAAAGAGTTTCAATATGGTAGAAGAAATTTATCATCTTGTAGGAATTAGTTGAAAGGCTAGTAATTAATAAGCAGTCACATCTTTCCTCTGTTTTGCTCAGCACATTTGTTGACATAAAGTGCTTCACAAGCCCATTGAGAATTTGATGGCTCAATTAATCCTAGATGAAGTAAATCTAAGCATTCTTTTTGTGCTAAAAGCAAGTGTTCTGGATTCATTCCAGAATGACTAGCTTTGGTGGGATTGACATCCTCGTTTTTGTTGAAAGGAAAATAGATAAAAGAGCATGGATTTGTGAAGAAGTTTGAGTGAGAGTCTACATATGCCCGCAAAAGAGTTTGTAAGATGGGATCTAAAATGCTCATTTGAATGGTGAAGAATCTTTGGATGTTTACAAATTCCTGGAATTGTGGTGAAGAATTTTTGGATGTTTACAAATTCTTGGAATTATCCATTGAACCATAGTCCATTTGGCACAATCTAAGTTTAGGAATTTGTGTAAGAATATTCCAACCGATAATAATATCTTTATCTAGTGAACTCGAAACAAGGATTTTAGTGGTGACTGAATATTGGAGAAAGAACTGTATAATGTAGGTTTGCTTTGAACGCTTGTAGTAAAGGTACCTCCAAAAGCATAGTTAAAATATTGACTGTATGAAGTCTAGTATTTTTCTAGAAGTATCTTTGTATCAAGGAAGGAAGCACTGGCTCCAGTGTCAATAAAGGCAATGAGAGAAATAGGCTTATCATATTTTGATAATTATATTTTAATAGGGAAACATAAGAGAAGAGAAGAAGTATACATATGCAAAGATCTTGGATTATTGGGGGTTCAGAAAAGAAGAATACCTCTTCTCCAGGTTCTTCATACGAACTTTTAGTGTCACTGGTTCGTGACCATGTCTAAATGGCACACACAGTGTGTTTAGTTGGTTCATCTTCTAAGTAAAAGACTAATTCAACATCATTATCTTGGACTTGTACTCCAATTTGCTTTTCTATCTTTTGGATCAAATGAGAATTTCTTCCCCTGCTTTTGGTACTCCAACTCTTCTTGTTGCAGATATAACACCTATTAGATTTTCTGCACTTTCCAGAAGAGTTTCGTCTAGAGCATCTCTTTCACAATAATCACCATTTATGCCTTTTCTTCGTATATCCTAAGGAGAATCTCTTGAAATGTCTTCATTTTTTACATTGATCCCCGCAAGAAGGGTCATCACAGGAGTCTTTCTTTGAGCATTTAATTCTCAACTCATGCTTCTGACAAGCCCGGTCAAGTTCCTTGTTGCTCTTGAGATTACTTCCGAAAGCCTTCCTACGAATGCAAAGATCATCGAGAGCAAGATGTATCTCCTACTGGAGTTCTCCAAGTGGAACATCAGCAACAATCTTATGCTCATTTTGAATTTGATCATTCCACAATTTGTCCAATTTCTTTTGGAATGGAAGCTAAGAAAACTTACTTCAAATTGGGGTCAACTCTAAGGGCATAGAATAATTTAGGCATTTCTTGAAAGTACCTATTAAAATGCCTTTTTTGCAAAGAGCAACATTTTCTTTAAAAAATTCTCTTCTTTTGAGCTCGAGAATATCTTCTGGTTTACCAATAAAGAATTGGTACATGAGATATTGCTATGTGCGGCTCAGAGGTTGAAGTATTTTCAAAAGACAAGGAATCCGATTCTAAAGCTAATTCAAAGATACTTCACTTTGCGAAGTCGAAAACAACAATAGTTGGTATCTCTTGTTTGCTTTGATCTCACAAGAAGGCCTCAAGTGGATTTAAGACCATATGAGCAAAGAGAGGCTCCGGAAAAGGTTTAGGAGCTGGTTTCTTTTCTTCACTAATCTTCCTTTGCTTTTCCATTTCAATACAATTTTGAAGCACAACAATATCATCTTGATCCTTCTTTGGAGCTTCTTCAATGATGGAAGCAATTGATGTAGCCTTAAAAGGGGCCACATCCATTGGAATGTTTGCCACGATTGGGAAAAAAATGGATTTGGAGGAGGGATAAATTATCCATCCTACAAGAGCTTGATCTGTCTCTTTAATTTTTCCATTTTGGCCATTTGGTCTTCCAAATAATGATGAGATACGTATCTTTCGGATTACAACTGTCGGAGTCTCTTTTGAAAATATCTCAAGCAATCTATTTGTGACCAAAGTTATTTGATTTACTTTTTGGTCTACATGATCAAGACGAGCCTAGACAGTTGATAGTTTGGTGTCAATTGTCTTAAGAACATTATTCTAGGCCAAAACATTTTTTGACTACCAATTCAAAATAGCCTTAGCAGCTATCACCTTCTTTTGTCTCCCATGATCATCAACATCTGTAGGATTTTGGACATTAGGCACTATGACGGAACCAATTTTCTACAAACAATTAGTTTGCTTCAAATTTGTTTATTTTCATGAAAAATATTTAAGAACTCCTTTTCTTAAGAAGATATAATGGAACCTTAGTTTTATTAAGTTTTGCGTCCAAGAAAATGTTAACTGATTAGAACTCTTTGCATACATTTCTTACCAAAAGCAAGGGCAGCTGATGAAATTTCCCCGAGGTATTAAACTCTGTTTTGATTAATCAGAAAAGGAGCATTGTGTCAAAAGCAAATGAAACATGCCAGTCTTATAGGATTTGACTCATCGACATACCGTCTTATGTCTAAGTTCATCTTAGAACAATCATAGTACTTCGATTTATAATTAGGCCTTGATTAGTTCATGCAATAAGACTAAACATAAATAAAGCAACCAAAATTAGAAATGTCATGGCATAACCAGAAGTCCCACATCAAGGATGTGAAAGACACGAAAGGAAACCATAATATACATGATCCAAGTAAAAGGGGTTCCTTAGACTGTAGGAAGAGGCCTAGAAAAAGGTTCACTAAGACATCCCAACGAAACAGCACTCCTTGATCTCGATCAACCCTGGTGGAGGAATGATAAAAACGGCTACAGAGGGGAGAGAAGACAAACTCTGCTGAAGGGACGTAAGCTGGCTCCAGTGGGGGAGCAAAAGGTCAGAAGTACTAGCCGGCTCGTAGAGTAAGGGGCGAACCAAGTTTCCACATAGAAGGTCCTCCAAGTAAAAAGATCCCAACCCACCCAATCTGTTCCTTTGAAGTCTATCCAAAGGCAGGTGCAAATACACATCGAGCATGGTATGTGAAGTCCCGGCACGGTATGCTAGAGCGGTCTCATAGCAAACCAACCATCCATAAAACCATTGCAACATCCTCAAACCTGATAAATGCTGTGGATGAGCGAGGAAGCTCAGAAAGCGACTCCTGGCGGTTCGTAAATGGGAGATCCATCCACGAGTTCGAGCCATTTAAGAGTATATTTTAAGCATTTTATGCATAATCTGAACAATTCATGATCTTATATGTACATATACTTTTAGAATGTCACCAACTCATATTGGAATGACATGACATATAAGATTACTTAATCGTCAAAATAAATTTGCAAGATTTCAGGCACAAGGAAGCAAAATGAAAGATACTTTCCTGCAAATGAACCCGCCACATGCAAGAACAATCATAAAGAACTTCACATTATATAAATTCAAGCATGAAGGTTCATTAAAATGCATATCTGATAACATGCATAAAACATTGTAGATTTAAACAGCACAATGCCATCAAGAACAGAAATAAAAGACACATAAATCAGTTGCTTTTAAGTTCTAAAACTGACCGGATAAGTCCCGCACTTTCAACAATCATATTAAAGTACCCAGTAATCTCTCTTCTTTGAATCTGACTCCCACTCCTTAATAACTTAACCAACCTTTTTATCAATTAAAGAAACTGTTTAGGCACTCAAAAACAAAAGCTCTAAGTTCTGGAGGTCATATTCACAACTGGCATCTACCGAAACTCCAAATCAGGCCCAGTTAATCATTTTAGGTTGTTTGGGAAATAGATATTACAAGTGCCATAACTTCATACACGATGAATGCTAAAAATTTTAAGCAATTACTCAAGAGCAAGTTTGGTAAAAGACTTTACCAAAAAAAAAAAAAAAAGTTTGGTAAAAGATTGATCACATCAATGCTATCTCTGATTTGAATGGCCAGGAAGTATGACGTGGCATTATTTTTTTTAAGTTACTTTAATTGAGTTATTTTTAATTTTCAGAGTTTTATTTCCTTTTTACTTACATAAGGGTATTATGGTCATATACAATTTATATTTAATATAAATACAATGAGTGTAGGGTTTCTATTACACAGAAAACTATAGCCCTCTCTATTTCTTTTACGTTCTCCTTCTCTTCCTCCTCCTCTCTATTCCTTCTCTCTTCCTTCTTTCTCTCTTTTTACTTGCTGCGGGTTCCCTAATTAGCTTTGTGACATGGTATCAGAGCAAATCTAACTATCTGATTACTTGATCCTATTGTTGGTTTGAGAATCCTCTAGTAACCCTACTTCTTCTCTAGTGTGCAGCCACCTAAAGCTACAATTTTTATCGGTTTTCTCTTCGAGTCTCGATACATATAAGATCAGAAGATATCAGATTCATCATGTTCGGTTTGTGAACATGGATTACAACACTTACTAATCAGTGGATTCAAGAATCAGAGTACTTCATTGATTATAGTTGATTGATCTTGCTAGTTTCCATCAAACATATAATTATTTGAATCGAGGTTTTTGATCAGATATTTTTTTTCCATACAACAGTCTATATTTATGAGATTTCAGCAGTCCATAACTTATGGAGCCAATTACATTTGATTATACATTAGTGTTGATGTTTTGTTTCTTGCACTAAAGTTTCAGCCTTCTTGATTAAGTAGAAGATATATTTACATTGAGATTATCATCATAAGTGATACAAAGGCTTCTACAAATAATGTCAATGTTTAAATTACCACTATTAAATTAAATGAATCTTCCAATTACTTGTTATGGGCCCAAGCTGTGAAGGTCTATATTATGCCTAAGGGAAACTCCATTATCTTACTACAGACCCTCCTGCTAAAAATTCTAAAGACTATAATGATTGGATGAGAGAGAATGATACACTTTTGGTGTGGTTATGCAATAGCATGGAACCATCCATCGCTGATGTCATGTTCCACACAACTGCTAAGGGAGTGTGGGATAATCTTATGGAGAGTAACTTGCAAGACAAAAATATGTATAGAGTTTATGAACTATATAAGAAGATCTTTAATTTTAAATAGGGAGACAAGTCTCTTGGAGAGTATTATAGTGCTTTGAAAGGTATGTGGGAAGAACTTCATCTTTATCAACCCATCACTACTGAACTTGAGAGACTTAAGACACAGCAAGCTGAATTTCAAGTGGCAAAGTTTTTATCTGGCCTGAATGCCGACTTATAGCCTGTGAAGAGTCAGCTTATTACTGGAGAGAGAGCTCCTACTATGAATAAGGCATTTTGTCAAATTCAGCACATTGTCCCTCTGTCTTCTACGTCATTTAAAGACAATTCAGCATTTGTAGCTAGTAGTGGTGGTCGTGGTCGTGATGGATTTTCCAATAGAGGTTATGGTTTCGGGGGAGGTTGTAGTCGTGGTGGTGGACGTAGTGGACAAAGTTTTGATTGAGATAGGCGTCAGTGTATATACTGCGGCAAATGTGGTCATATTATTGACATTTGTTGGGCCAAGCATGGCAAGCTTGAGTGGGCTCAACAATTAATAACTGCAAATGTTGTTGTGTCTGAAGGGAGTGTTGGAAATGTGTCTTATAGCAACATGAACCCATCTATCCCACCTGGGGGTAGTTCTTCTAAGTCTACGACTCGAGATGATATGGTTGTACAACTCATCAAGCGTGTCCAACAACTAGAGGCTTCCAATTTCTCATCCATTACCACTCTTGCACGTACAGGTAACATGGCCTCTTTCTCTACTTTGTCTCCTAGCACCTCTTGGGTTATTGAGTCGGGAGCTTCTAGTCATATGACGGGTAAGCAAGAACTATTTTCTTCCCACCATAACTCTAGCCCTTCATCAGAAGTTATTTTAGCTAATAGTTCCTCAACTCAAGTGATTGGATTAGGGACTGTTTTACTTACACTTTCCTTATCTTCGTCCTATGTTTTATATGTTCCCCAACTTCCTTTAAATTTTTTATCTGTTAATCAGTTAACTAAAGCCCATAGTTGTTCTATTACATTTTACCCATCTTATCGCATTTTTCAAGACCTTTAGACAAAGAAGATGATTGGTGGAGGGCATGAACGTGGTGGACTCTACTATCTAAATGGTGTCTCTATTGTTGACGCCAATGGTCTAATTGCTAATTCTATTAACCCCCTATTATGGCATTCTCGTTTAGGGCATTTATCTTTATTTAAGTTACAACAAATCATTCCCGAGTATAAATCAATTTCTACTCTTGAGTGTGAGGCTTGTGAACTTGGGAAATATCATCGTAGTTCTTTTTCTAGTTGTAATGATTCTCATGCATCTACTTTACTTGAACTTGTTCATTCGAACATCTAGGGACCTTCTTGTATTGCTAGTAGAAATGATTTTAAGTACTTGTTACTTTTGTGGATGATTATTCTCGTTTAACATGGCTTTATATGCTTCATGACCGTTCTGATTTTTTACATGTTTTCCAATTATTTCATCGTGAGGTTACTAATCAATTTAATACATCTCTTAAAATTTTACGAACAAATAATGCTCTAGAATATATATACATAAATCAATTTCCTTGTTTTGTTCTAATATTGGCATTATACATCAAATAAGTTGTACTTATATCTCTCAGCAAAATGGTGTGGCCGAGAGAAAGTACCGTCACATTCTAGAAGTTGCTCGTTTACTCTTATTTCATAGGCATGTGCCAAAATCATTTCGGAGTGATGCTGTCCTTACCGCATGTTATCTCATAAATCGTATGCCTTCCACTGTCTTCAATTGTTAGTCACCAGTTAGTGTTATATTTCTTAACAAGCTGTTATTCCCTCTTACCCTTGCATGTCTTTGGGTGTGTTTGTTTTGTTCATAACCTACGTTCCGGTTTTGATAAACTATCTCTTCGTGCCATTAAGGGTGCGTATGACAAAATTTCTGAAATAGAAATTGATTTCTGGCCAGAAATTGATTTCTCAATTTCTATTTCAAACCGAGAAGCTAAAAACTTTAGCTTCGATTTTTTTCAAATCTATTTCGGAATAAAATCTTTTCGAAAATAGAGAAAATCAAATTGCGTTATCAAACGGATTTACTCCAAACTTTAGTTCTAACGAGAGAAACAGAGAAATCAAGAAATATAAATTTTATCATGCGCAGCCTAAATGTATTTTTCTCGGGTATTCACGTACAAAAGGGATATCGGTATTATGATCCAATAACTTGTACCCACTATGTTAGTGCTGATATTACTTTTTTCGAGGGCACACCATACTATTCTACTATTCTACTAAGGTTAAAAAGTTTTCAACTGACATTGTAGCTGATCCTCCTATCCCATAACTTATCCCCTAAGATTCTGTTAGTTCTTCTCCAATACCTCCTCCCTTGCAGATGTATTACCGACGAAAGTAGTCTACGGCATCACCAATCTCCAACTCTTCCATGCCCTCCATGCAATCTTCCTCCTTGTCTCCTAGTCTAGACAATCTTCCAATTGCCCTTCACAAAGGTACTTGATCATGCACACAAAAATCCTCTTTGGCTTACCCTATTAAGCATTATGAGACATCTTCCTTCTTCATTACATGACTTTGCTTTATCATTACAAACCACACAATTCCTACTTTTACCACTGAGGCTTTGTCTGGCCTTGAGTAAAAGAAAGTTATGGACGTGGAAATGGAAGCTCTGGTATCTCACCAAACATGGTCATTAGTTGATCTTCCTCTTGGGAAAGATGTGGTGAAGTGTCGTTGGGTGTACACTATCAAGTACAATCCGAATGGCTCCATTGAGCATCTTAAAGCTTGGCTCATTGCTAAAGGTTTTGCTCAAACTTATGGAGTGGATAACTTTGAGACTTTTTCCCCTGTGACACGTCTCTATTCGTGTTATTATTTATCTTGCTGTGAATTAATTGGATGTCAAGAATGCTTTTCTTTATAGCAGAAGAAATATATATGGAGCAACCTCCTAGATATGTTGCTCAGGAGGATAATCATAATAAAGTATGTCGACTACATAAAGCCATTATGGGTTGAAACAGTCTCCAAGAGCATCGTTTGAAAAATTCAGTTTAGTGATTTCCAGATGTGGTTTCCACCACTGTCATTCAAACCATTCTGTTTTTGTTCGCAAGAAAAAATCGGTGGTGGTCATTCCTGTAGTATATGTAGATGATATAATTGTCTCTGATAGTGATGTGATCGGCATTTATGAGGTTAAGTCATTTCTTCAGCAACGATTTCAAATTAAAGACTAGTACACTAGCTTCCAAGCCACTTGATATTCCTATGGATCCAAATCAAAAGTTTGGAGTTGATGATAGAAATGAAATTAAAAACAAGCAACAATATCGATGTCTAGTTGGGAAACTAATTTATCTTACTATTACACATCCCAATATTTCTTTTGCTATTGGTGTGGTGAGTCAATTTATGGAGTCACCTAAGAAGGCTCATTGGGATGCTGTCTATCGCATTCTTCAATATCTTAAAAGCTCTCCTAGTAAGGGACTAATATATAAACCTAACAATTCTTCCACTCTTGTTGGCTATTCTGATGCTGATTAGGCTGAGTCAACGTATGATTGACAGTCTACAACTAGGTATTGCACCTTTATTGGTGGTAATTTTTTTACTTGGAGAAGTAAGAAACAGACTACCATTACCAGGTCTAGTGCAAAGGCTGAATATTGTGCTATGGCACAACTTGTGGCCAACTTCTTGTGGTTGAAATCTCTTATCCAAGAGCTTGGATTTTCTATTAATCAACCTATTGATATGATGTGTGATAATCAAGCAGCTATTTATATTGTTGAGAATCCTATTTTTCAAGAGCGAACTAAACATATAGAAGTTGACTGTCACTTTGTTTGTGATGCTGTAAAACAAAAGTTGGTTGCTACTCCTTACGTTGCCTCTAGTTTGCTGATATGTTCACCAAAGCATTATTTCGTCCTGCTTTAATTGCTGGTTGTTCCAAGCTGGGCATGGGTGACCTATATGCTCCAGCTTGAGGGGGGGTGTTAAGTTACTTTAATTGAGTTATTTTTAATTTTCAGAGTTTTATTTCTTTTTTACTTACATAAGGTATTATGGTCATATACAATTTATATTTAATATAAACACAATGGATGTAGGATTTCTGTTACACAGAAAACTATAGCCTTCTCTTTGTTTCTTTTACGCTCTCCTTCTCCTCCTCCTCTCTATTCCTTCTCTCTTCCTTCTTTCTCTCTTTCTACTTGCTGCTGGTTCCCTAATTAGCTTTGTGACAATTTTATTATAAGTCAATCTATGTGGCTCACAAGAACAACCCAATTAGCAAAAACCATAAGAGACAATGCCATTTTGGCACTCAGTAAAAGAAAAAAGAACAAAGGCTGAACCCAAAAAAGTCACTGTTCATGTCATCAAACAAAAATTACTAAACCCAAAAAATCCAATGGAAGATAAAAGCAACCGAACTTAAACAATGTTTGAAGAAAGGCTGAATCAAACAAAACAAATTAAAATACCCATAAATCAATTGAACTAATGGAGGCAGAGGGATGAATATATTTGAAGAGTGCATCAGCATCAAGAACATTTCCACATGGATCATTTGTATCTCCAATCAGTTCAAAGTGAAGAAAAATATGGATGGTAACACATCATCTGCACTCGATCTCATTCTCCATAATATTTAAAAATAAAATAAATTAAAATGAAGAAGAGATCAAAGCTAAGGTAGACGAGCAACAATCATAATGCCAATTTAGACAAAAATGACGAATGAAACAATTTCTTGGTCACTTTTGGTTCAATTTCCTTCTTCATGATGGAAGCACTTTTTATCACAGATTCTCAGTCCATGAGCACAAACACAGAGCTTGGAGACGGATGAATGAAAACTCAATCAACTGATTCGTAAGTACAAAATAAAGCAATAAAAGATGAAACAAAACTCATCAGCACTTCCAATAAATGCATACAGATGAATTGGAATGCAGACTTTGTCCACGCTACACTAAACTTTCTATTAAAAACCCATGTCAAACTCAAAAGTTTTTTAAAAAGCCGCATAAGACAAATCGCCAGAATTTGTTGCCAGAGGCATTTAAGTAATCGTTTTTTCACCGGTATTACACTCGAGTGATTGCTTGAAAAGTTCTTACACTGAAGTGAGCTTTTCCTTCTTTAAGCAAAAGGACTTCTTTTAGGACTAAAAGAAAGCAAATTTATAGATCTAAAAGGTTCAGACAAGGGATGAACAGATCAAATGATTCTGGTTAACAAAAATAGACCCGATTTTACTGTGTAGTACCTCTTAGCACTCCGCACAACTTCTTAATCTGTTTTAACCATTTATTAGCTTTAAATAACATGTGAACAGACTAAAGATTTAGCATGCCGTAAACACAGCAAATGTATTTCCTTCGAAAGAACTCAAAAGTGAATTTTTGGGCAATGTACCACATTCATTTGGTTTCATAGCCATGCATGGGTTTCTACCATTTAGGATCAAACTCTTTTTGATAAGTTGAAAAGGAGGAAGAAACAGCCAGTGTCATCACCGTAAACTTGGAAAACTCTTCTTTTGTCAGTCACGTGGATTTTATGGCTAGAGAGGAACAAGAACTAAATTAAACTGGTTTAAAGTTATATAACATTCTCTTTAGGTTACTTTCTTTTCTCTCATCTCTCTTCTATGTTTTCTTTTGTTGTCACCTTATGATATACAGTGTACTCAGTTTGTTTCTTCATTTTCCTTTATTAAAGTACTTCTCTATGCAAGCAGATACAGAAGGAGCCATCCTAATTCAACTAGCCAAGTAAACACCTTAACACCTGAATATCTTGAGTCGGCTGCCACTTTAGGATATTGATATGACATCTTAATTCAACGAGCCTACTGATATTCTTCAACATTCTAATCTTAACAACCAGCTTTTTTGCTGTCAAAATGAGAGAAAAGAAAAGAACAGAAAATGGCTGTCAAAAGCATTCTTGGTGCTGTGACAATAATTAGGAAAATCAGAAAGTAGGACTTACGACAATTTCAACATACCAGATCTAAGCACCAATGAAAAAAACCATGCTTTGAGTTAGAATTCTGAAGTTAACATAGCCTGCAATAAGACATATAAAGAAAAATAATACAGCTGTTAAAGGAGTTGTCTCCTTTGATGGCACCAAATGTTGTTTATTATACGAGACTCGTGCATATTACTCGTGCATATGTACTTCCATATTCATTACTAAAACAAATAGGACCATATAGCAATGTCAAAATGCAAGTATGGCTCAAAACAGACATAATCATTCTAATAATAATGATCTGATGACGGCCCGCAAATTGTCATATCAGAAGAATGAGCATTATGAATATTTCACCTACCTATATGGTATGCATAGATTGGCAATGAAACCAGAACATATAGCAAAGTCAAAATGGAAGTACCTGATGAGCTCCCTAACAGATATAACCATTCTTGCGAAGGAAGTCTCTTGACCTGATGTCAGCCTGCAATTCAACATGTCACAAAAATGATTCCCGTGAAAATTATCACCTACCTAAATGGTATGCAGATATTTGTCATTCCTTGTGAAATAGCATACCATCCTTGTTTAAATTGAATGATCAAAGCACCATCAAGGGCCAAGACCACAGAAGTAACATGCGATAAGCTGATTCAGCACGAAGCATACTTAACAACAAATTTCTAGTAAAGTAGAGTCCTCGTATGGGAACGAACAAACACAAACTGGTTCGAGTTTTAACATCAATTAGGTTACCTGTCGCACTGGCTCTGGGACCCGATATTTGCAAGTCATCCCAACAACTTTGACAGCAGTTTGAAGGGATATACGGTGTCCAATTGACACGAAAATAGGCTTTGATGTATTCCATGTTGATCGCATTGCCTGCAAAGAATACATTTACTTGAAGCAAAACTTCTAAGAGCCAACAAACAAGATAACAAAACCTCACAAGCTATCCGTTGACACCACCTTTTTGGTTGTACTATCAAGCATAACATGCTATCTACCTCTTGATTCAGAAGATCACAACTATGTCTTGGATATATTGCAAAGATATATCAGCGTGATATATGGTTTCAAGGGGAATTCCATCCAACAGGACAAGTTAATGGGCTCAAGCTTTGGATTTCCATCTCCTAATATTCTGGTACGAGACACTAAACTTCTCTAGGGTATCCAACATCAATTTGTATATATGCAATAATTGAAGTTGTCATCCACCTTGCAAACTATGGTAGAAACCAATCATTTTTTTTGTCAAAATTCTTAACAAGATCTTCCTTTGAGCTTATTTCTCACAATATTGTAGATCATCATAATCATAAGCAATCACAATTGAATGAACCAACTTCCTATGATGTCTCGAGAATGATTGCTAGGAAATACAGGTCCATTTGAATAATCTCCCAGCCACTCATGTAAAAAAAGAATGAATTGTTCCTTTTCAAAAGCCAGTACCACGGTCATGACGAAAATTGATAAGAGACATCATAAAAGACACGAAGAGCAATTGGATTTCCTCATGGGAACCAACAAGAGGTGTTTGACTGATGAGTACATATTGGGAAGCACAGTCAACTGCATCATCATTCAAGTCATGACAACTGCTGAGAACTTCTAGTGGCAAGAACTTCTGACAGCATCACTCAGATCACAGTGCTGTTGATGTGTTGGATAATCCAAGTTTATTATGAACAAGGAAATCAAGGAAAAAATTTTCATTAACTTTGGGAAACTATAATATCTTTCACCTTTACTGTCTGCATATGTCTTTTCCTTTTTTACAGTTTGTTAGTAAAGTACTTGTATTTCCAGTGGCAGCTTCAAAGCACATTAAGGATTGCATGTAGAACATTAGATGCTGCCTCAAGCAAATCCAAGAACTCAAGCCAAAATCCTTACCACGCCCCATATGCGTCCAGAGGATCCAGTCAAAGTGAGAAGATCTTTAGAGAAGTTATCCTTGGCTTCTAGAAGCTGCTTCACTCCAGATAGAGTCAGACCATCCACATGATGCAACTGATATAAACCATACGTAGATTTATTCTCAGAATATTTACCTAAGAAGATGATATGGAATTAAGCTAAAAACTGGAGTCTAGAAGGATCAAGTGAGAACCTAGTTCTTTTCCAGACATGTAATATTAGGAGATAGAAGTAGACAAAACATCTGTAGAAGTCTGAACTGAGAGTTATCATCCTTGGAGATGTGATGTTCAAGTAGACTAGTATAATTAGTGGTGACACAGTACCAACAACACAATATTCCATGCTAGACGTGGTTATACTCACATTTTTTCCAATCCCAATGGTGGGGAGATCAGCCAGAACACCAAGATGGCAGGCTAATCCAAAACCTACCAAAGAAAGCTTCAGGTTTTAATGAAGTCATCATAGTTACAAAGGATATATTATCAGAACATAGCTTGACTAACCGGTTAACATAGCTTAAAAGAAAAACCAAGTATCTTGCTTGATCAAACACAATGAAAATGTCAAACAAAAATGCAAATCATAATTTTTCATCATGGCAATGTCCTCCTATTGACAAGGAGAAGTTTTACACTAATGGGTTAATGTAGGACAGTGAGTCCCACAACAAAAGATAATTTTTAGTCTTCATATGCAAAGCTTCATGAGCATCACACCTAGGGTTTCTTAATCATCAAACCTAAGAGTAGATTTGCATGACGCAATCCCAAAGCACAAAAATTGCCAAATATAATTGATCCTCACTCCATTGAAAAGAAAGAAATACAAACTAGCCAAAGTAGGAATTCCAATACCCTAATAAAACTAGGAAGCACATATATCCACCATCAACTAGGAAAAGGAAACATTAAATCCAATTCAAAATAGGGAAAGGAAACTTATCAGAATCCTAAAAGACTCCAAACACTTAATGCAACAGCATGTTACCAAAATTAATCAAACACTACTTGAGCATATTATATGCAAAAGGCTGTAAAAACCAAAGTAAATCTTTTATACATGAATCGACATTAAAAAAATATACGTATGCCGATATGCACATTTATACATTGGGTTTCAGATGTTTCGGGTTAAAACAAATTTAAAGTGCATCTGTTTCAAAATTTAGATGAAGCAAAAAGGAAAAAATTAAAAGTCTATCTAGACACTCCTATGCACAAACTGGCAGCATGCAACTACTCCAAAAAAGTGAAGACACCTGAAAAGAAAATGCGACGTTAATAAATAAGGGATTCTCCTGGAAACCAAGAAAACTCGTAGGACCATTTCTAAAAGAAGAAACTACCAGACTCAATACAAAATTGATCATGAAGGACAATGCAGGAACTCCATAGTTCCTGGTGGTCAATAGCAATTTTCCTCAATACCAGTCCCCACTACTTGTCATACTTAACTAATTTCAGAAGAAAAGAAAGGTCGTGTGAGCCTTAACACTTGCCTCGAGGATGAAGTAACCCATTTCCATCGACCATTATTAACTGTTGAAGTTACAAGTCAAAGAAAATTCAGAGATGTTAAAAGGAGGAGGAGGAAAAAACAGTGATAATCACAACCTACTATTCAGTAACTAGCATGAGGTTTGAATGGAAAGGCAATGACCTCAAACCAGGCAATCACAAACCTGTGGACAGATATCCTTGGCACTGCTTTTGACCTTCTCCAGAAGTCCCAGAAGAACAGGGGCCTGACAAGGAACGGACAACGACGAATGATCAAAAGATCGAATTCTACATATCTGCAACAGCAATGGCGACAATCCCGAATTCAACTAAACATCGACTCATCCATCACGAAATCAGGACCCCAGAGCAGCTCAAAAACCCCCCGATCACCTCTCTGAAAGCAAGGAAGCCAGGAACGTAAGGGACCTCGAGCCTGACGACGGCGAAGTCCTCGTGCACGACCTGCAGCGTCGCGAGGTGCAGGACGACGAGCGCCGCGCAGGCCAGCGAGGCGTCGTCCTTGGCGAAGCTCATGTCGACGCCGCCGACGTACTTCGGCACCTCGCCGCCGCCGCCGCCGCCGCCGCCGCCGCCCGGCAAGGTCCACGGGAAATCGTCGCGCTCGATCAGCCTTCGCCGGAGCAGGTCCTGCGCCCTGAGACGCGGATTCAAACGATGAGAACCGGCCGGAATAACGCGGAATTACGGAGGAGGAAGAAGAAGGAGGATGTCGATCGGCGATCGGCGATCGGCGATTGGCGATCGGCGATCGGCGGCGTCTTGGAACGTACTCGATCCACTGGCTCGTGTGTGCAGAAGGAGGAGGAGGAGGAGGAGGAGGAGGAGAGGAGGCGGCTGCGGCTTCTTCTTCTTCTTCTTGTTCGTCGTGGATTGCGATCGACGCCATTGGAGTGCGACGGGGAGCGTGGAAGGGAAGCGGAGATGGTAGACAAGGGAGCGCAAGCTTGGACTGATGAGCATATGCCACGCCTCATCTCAACGAGCTCGTTCCAGCGAATATATTGACCGGGCTTTTTCTTTTCATGACCAGGCTTTTAGGAAAGTAAAAGAAAAAGGCAAAAGTGGAAGAAGAAAAGAAAAGGGCAAAAAAATTAATAATTGAAAAATATCTTAAAAACTCACATTTGTATAATTGTGCCTCGTAGGCTAACCTGCGTCCATGTTAACGATGGTGCATTCAGTAGTCACCCTTCACAATTTGAAAGGGGAACGTGAGGATTCCGATTCCTCCTTTTCAAGGAGTGAAGATGTTTAGTTTTAGATATGGGATTTGATTCCTATGATTTATAAAGAGATAATACAAAATTTTAAGAATGAGATAAATTTGAGACTTTTTTGGACAATTAGCCCAAACGGATCATTACCAAGGTAAAAACATCAACTTGAGTCAAATTCACGGCCATTGACAAAGTGAACACCACCACCACACACCAAGTCACACTTGAACCTCCCTTAATGATTCGAGGAGGTCATGGTCTTGAAACTTTCTATCATTTGACTTTGAATCTTGGTTGTAGCCTTCTTGCGAGAGAAAAAGAGAGATGTGGTGAGAAGGGCAGGAGGTTCAAAAGCCGGGGAGGGGGCAGTTTTCTTTTCTTACAAATATGATCTAACTTGCATCTGGTTTAGCTTTTCCAAAAGGTTTTTGTACCTCAAAAATCTCTTCCAAGGAACTTTCGATCAAGTGCTAACCTTGAGAAGGGACCAACATTGAGTTTTTAATTATTTATGGAATGCTGAAATTATGGTTAAATAATTTTTTTTCTTTTAAACTTACCCTCATCACTTCTTTAATTTTTCGGTTTTGCCCCTCGTTGTTACTACACATCTCCTTTGTGCAATGGTGATTAGAGAGGGCCGACGAGGCTTGGTCTAGCCGATGAGGGATCTCATTTGTTAATAAGAAAAGAAAAATTACACCAAAAAGCCCTTTGCAAAAAAAACAAAAAGCCGAACTAATTTAACTCAAAATAGCTGTATTAAAGAATTTTATCAGATTATTTGCATTTCCCCAAAGAGCTTTAGGTCGCCTAATTTCCCCAAAGCCCATTGTCAAAGCCAAACCAAACGCACCTAAATTGTATGAGGTTTCAACTTTGATACATGTCCTGAGCAAACTTGTGCTATGTTCCTAAATGTGTCATGCTGGTCAATCTTGGTCCTTTGATTGGTAGTGGTCCTTACTAATGAAAATTACATACAAAATTTAGGCGTGCTACGTTTACCTTCAACGATTACATATCACCTCCTAAGTAGTAACAATACTGACATGCCACATGTGATATGACACGACACGACACACCGATACATTATTTCTCAAAAAACAAAAAATTCCGACACATTGAGACACGTTGTGTATGAAATTATATATTTTTATATATACATAATAAATTATCATTTTTATAATTTTTCAATCAAATTAATTTGAATTAAATTCATAAATAAATAAATAAATAAATAAATAAGCATAGAATGAATATACACTAAAAATATTAATCCGCAATTTATTAATATCATTCATTGTTTCAATTTGACAAATTCAACTTTATTCAATAATTCATAAAACTTGGAGAAAAAACAAGCAATCCATATTTTGGATTCGCATCTTAGATATGTTAGAAGATAAGAAAAATCTTAAGAGGTGAATTGTATACCATAAGAAGTGAGAAGACTAGGTTTTTCTTCTTTCTCCATTTATTATTTTTATTATTATGTTTATTTTGACCTCTCATTTAATTGAATTTTTAAAATTAACCTTGATATTGAAATCACGTGTTGGAAACTCGTATATTAGAATTCCGACTTGAGTGTTAAAGAATGTCGAGAAAATTGACCAAGCGTCGGATTTTTTGACACGTGTTAACTGAGTGTCGGAGAGTGTCCGAGAGTGTTGGACACATGTCGAAGTGTCGAGAGTATTGGTGTTTCATAGATCACCCCCTTGAATCTTCATTTCGCTACAATAGTTAACCCTTCGCGTATTTCCATTATCATGTGTAACAAACACAAGTTTTAAAGGGCAAAATTGTATTTTCACCCCAGTTATTGAGAAATGTCTCTTTTACTTGGATAAGTTAACTAAGTATTAATAAGAAAAATACAAACAATTATATTACAAAATAAAAATAGTTGAAAATTGGTAATAAATTTGATCGAATTAATGTTTTAAGGGAACAAAGGAAAATCAAGTAAAAAGGAAAAAAAAATGTCTCAACAACAAAAAGGTCAAATAACAAAAACTGGATATTCGTTATGTACTCGAAATAATGAATCAATGCAAATGACTAGTTGATCGATGAAAAGTACTTAAAAAAAAAAAAACCACCTTAGATTTCGAATAACCATTTCCTTTTAAAAATTAATTTTTTGATCATTAAAAATTTCAAATATACATTTATGACAAATTTACCCTCAGTTAAATTGTATTAATATTACCAAATATCACAAACTAATATCTATGACAAACAAAATATAAAATGCCAAATCGATTCACTCGTCAACTGTCACGTGGATATAATTTGACCAAAATTAATGAATAGTAAATTTGTTACGTATGTACTAATTTATATTTTTTTGCTGATCGAAATTTGATATAAATTTATAAAAAAACTTTTGAGTGTGAGATTTTTCGTAATATTAATTCAAATTATAATAAAATGAAAGTTCAACGGTGTATATACAACAGCGGGGGGATCTTCGTAATTTGCGTAAAATTTAAAAATCCGTGTGACGTAATCACCAGGCAAGTGAAAACGGCACTGTCGAGGAGGCCTCGCCGCGCTGCACGCACGCACGCACGCACGCGCGTGCTCCTAAGCCTAACTCGGGCACTCCGCGAAATGCCACCGCCGCCGCCGTCGCATCGTCACGTCAGCATCCCTCGCCGAGACAGACGGGCAATAAAACCGCGCCTCCGCAGCGCCGCCCGCAGAGCAGAGGAGAGAGAGGGAGGGACGGCGGAAGAGAGAGAAGCGAGGCGGAGCGCCGGGAAGGAACGAAGATGGCACTGACCGGAAACCACCACCTCTCCCTCTCCAGCCTCCGCCTCTCTCTTCCTCTCCCCAGAACCCTAACCCCCGCCAAGACCCCCCGCTCTCTCCGCACCCCCCGCCTCTACGTCGCCGCCTCCCTCGCCGCCGCCGCCGCCGCCGCCGCCCCCCCGGCGGGGCAGTTCCGGGTCGACGTCCTCTCCGAGTCCCTCCCCTTCATCCAGAAGTTCCGGGGCAAGACCATCGTCGTCAAGTACGGCGGCGCCGCCATGAAGTCCGAGGCCCTCCGCGCCTCCGTCGTCAACGACCTCGTCCTCCTCGCCTGCGTCGGCCTCCGCCCCGTCCTCGTCCACGGCGGGGGCCCCGAGATCAACGCCTGGCTCGGCCGCCTCGGCATCGAGCCCGTGTTCCGCGACGGGCTCCGCGTCACCGACGCCTCCACCATGGAGATCGTCTCCATGGTCCTCGTCGGGAAGGTGAACAAGCACCTGGTCTCGCTCATCAACAGGGCGGGCGCCACCGCCGTCGGGCTCTCCGGCATGGACGGCTGCCTACTCACCGCCCGGCCTGCCCCAAACGCTGCCCAATTGGGGTTCGTCGGGGAGGTGGCCTCCGTCGACTCCTCCGTGCTTCGACCCCTCACGGACAGTGGCCACATTCCCGTGATCGCATCCGTGGCGGCCGACAAGGATGGGCAGCCATATAACATCAATGCCGACACGGTGGCAGGTGAGTTGGCAGCTGCATTGGGTGCAGAGAAGCTGATTTTGTTGACGGATGTCGCGGGGATTCTTCGAGACCGGAACGATCCCAGTAGCTTGGTGAAGGAGATTGATATAAAGGGGGTGAAGAAGATGATAGAGGAGGGGTTGGTTGCGGGAGGGATGATTCCGAAGGTCAATTGCTGTGTGAGGTCGTTGGCGCAGGGTGTGAGGACGACGAGTATAATCGATGGAAGGGTCCCGCATTCGTTGCTCCTCGAGATCATGACGGACGAAGGAGCTGGAACCATGATCACCGGCTAAAAGACATGACGATGACGATTATCTTCAGGCTCGAATGAATTGCAATTGAGTAAGTGGCTTTGTTGAGTTTTAACTTAACTTCTCTCTACGAGTGTCTGATGAATAAATTTAAGACAGCCATTTGAAGTTGAGAAAACATGTCATATGTCCGCTCTGTTGCCTTTTCTTCTGATGATGGCCCTGGTTTTTGTAGTTGTAAGTCACCGTCAGAATGCTTACAGGTGATGTCCAGATATTACTTTGCCCATCAACTAAACTCTTAGTTCTGGGTTAATGACTCTGCTCCTGAACCTGAAGCAAGATTGATTTTTGCCCTGTCTGGAAGTGTTGGCGATATTTCTTGATCACTTAAGTTGTAGCAGCTGTTAGAACATCATTAATGGAATTTGGTTTCTATGCAAGACCAGTGTTGCAAACATCTGGGCAAAATCTTCACATCTCCTCAGTGGGGAATGCAGAGGACAATCAACAGTTCATACTCCTAGAATTTCGTGGGAGAAAACCTGTTGTATTTGCTGTTTTGCGTTCAAAACGTTATTATGGAGAAATTGGGTCCAATTGCTTCCTTTTTTTTTTTCTTTTAATTGGATCCTTCCCAGTAGTGGCCTTCGGATTTAGATTTAGAAGGGGAGCCTTGGGTGTTAGGAAAATTTCAAGAGGGATGACAAACTATAATCTTATTTCAAATTATGCGCACACAACATGGATGCTCACGTCCACCCACACAAAGGCACATAGAGCCTTCCCTTCCCTTCTGGTTTTCTTTTAAAGAAAATGAGCAAAAGGAACTAATTTTTGTGGAGATCTGATGCACTTAGATATATCATGCTTTCTGCTGCGTGCTTCTATTGATGGTCGTTCAAGTCATAGAACGGAATACCTAGAATCAAAAGGAACGTGTCTGCCTCTGTATCTGTCTGTCTCTGTCTGTGTTTCTCTCTCTTTGTGGGCGTGCATGTGCTCATAACAATATACTTTATATAGACGCTTCTCTTTAAGTTTTTTTGAATAACATGGAGCCCCCTCCCAACCAAGAAAAAAGTTAAAATTTGCATCCTAGATCCATCGCCTTATTAGATTTCATTTTCTTGGTGATCTCAATGGGTCCAACCATTTGAGGACTTGCTGTTGCAGATTTTGATAATTTGAGATGCCGATATGCAATGGTTGTGTCAAATGAAAGACCTCTGTGCTGTATTCGGGGAACTCGTGTTGCTGTTGTTGGTATGTTTATCATTTTTAGACCTCATGATTTAGCATGATCTACTGTCTGGAGGTTCATTTTTGTGGTGCCGATGTGAGTTTAGAACCTTTATAATTGCAGTGATTTGCAAAGTAGGAAGCTTTTCCAAGGAGATAAGTTATGGACAGTAGAACATATATTGCTTATAAGGGACTGATAATGGGATTTATGCTTGAAAGCTTTTGAATCAGTAGCCAAAGAATGAAATCTGTGCTTGTTATTGGATGACAGTTAATCATGGGAGGCAAATCAATTTGATGTTGTGCATCCTGTAGATTGATTTTCGCAGATCTTTTTATCTAGGGTCTATTAATAGGCTAAGGAGCAATCTTGGACGACATCTTGTTAGCATCGGTTGTGTCATAGAAGAAATTGAAAATGTGGAGGTGGTAAAGCTCAAGAAGTTCATGCTTCTACGTGCTTGTCTTTCTCAAAATAATTGTCAAAGCCCTTTCTGTTTTTCATCATCTAAGGGGCTTGAGAGTTTTGTATCGGAGAGAACAGAGGTGGAATGACTATAAACGTGCATCATTCACTCTGCTTTCCTCACAGCCTTACGTGACCTTATGGAGGAGACAGGCACTTGGACTTCAATGCGCTTTGTACTTCACTTTTGATTGATTTGTGTTTGTAAGCACTGGTGCCTTTTTCTTCTTCTTTTTTTTTGGTGTTGGAAGGGAAGGGAAGGAGGAAGAGGAACAGATGCCCACATTTTGTTTGGGTCATGAGTCTTCAACTGCAATTTTTCTTGGGTCTTCGCATTCAAATGCTTGTGTAGCGACTCCATCCCTTCAGGAGTTAGGCCTTTGGGGAGTGACTATGTTTGGCTGCTGTTGATCGGCTTCAGCCGAAGCTCTTATTGATATGTTTTGTCAGATATTGTCACAAACTTGCGACTTTACTTACTAACACAGAAGAAAACCCAGATGGTCCGCCGCCTCTCTCTTCCCCATCCCCAGCCCTCCACAGTACATGCTTCACCCCCACTACTATTGTCACCTGCAAAGGCACATCACTCACTTCGTGTCGCATGGGGTGGGGGTTGCACTGGGCTTGCCCTATCTCACCGGGGGACGAAGAGGTCATTAACCTCAGATTATAGAGCAGGGACGTGATGGCATACTGGATTTTCATCGTCTCGGGGCCATCTGGTGCATTACTGTTTCTACATGTTGAACGCCACCTGCATAAAGGCATTCTGTTATATGTGGGATACGATAGTTTTGTCTTGAATGAGAAAACAACAGACCTTTGAATGGTTTCCTGTAAATCTTGTTAGAGAAGAGAAAAAGAAGGAAGATATTGGATTTAACAGCAGGGCCAATTGTTAGATTTTTCTTTGATTATGTCTAAATGCACAGATTTTTTGAAAATTAAAATATATTTCGCTATTAGAAAACAGTATTTGGATGGTATAGACGGAAGATAAAATAATGACATGGACATGAGGGGAGCTAGGAATGGCAGAAAATATTGGCCATACAAGATGTGTCGGTACAACAAATAAGAATAGCCTTGAGGTTGTGACATGTGTCCAAAGTAGGACCCAAATTTTAGGGAAAAAATTTCTCTCCCCTGCATGCTCTTTCTATCTCTCATCTCCCTTGCAAGCTCTCTTTCTTGCCCAACTTTCTTTCTCTCTACTTCCTTGAGCCCTTGTCCTACTGATGAACTACCGCGCTTGATCGATGAACTTCGCGATGAGGCAGAGTAGAGGTTGTATGGTGATTCGATGGATGAGGGCTTAGTCATGACTCAGAGGGGGAGAGAGAGAGGGCATAGTCGGGAGGGCATCGACGATGGCGAAGCCAGAGGGGCGACGCAGTGGCTTGTTAGTCGAATGAGGGCTTGGTGGTTCATCGGAGGAAGATAGAGGGGCATAGTTGAGAGTGTTGGGCAAAAAGAGAGTGCAGGATGAGCCGAAGTCAAAGTTGGAGGGGCGGCGCGGTGGGAGAGAGAGAGAGAGAGAGAAGAGTGTCCGCTCAATTCAAAATAGTCTTACATTTGGGCTCTAGTTACCCCAGGGCTCTTCTTATTTGTTACGCTAACACATTTTGTGCGGTCAATATTTTCTCCAAAATGGTATCCTATTTTAATTTAATTTTTTTTATTCTTTTCTTAGTTAATAGAGATATTAATGTTTGAAAAAGTCATGTATTTGATAATACTACACAAATAAATTTGCTATATCAAGAACACAAAAATGTGTACCTTTGTTTCATGAAAAATGAATGGTTTTAAAAAATATTTTCTTAAAACTAATTATGTATATCGTTTGAAATTATTACTCATTGAAAAATGTTGTCATAATAAACAACAATTTATGTCTAATAATTTTTGTAGATGAAGAGAACATTTTTCGTTTATTTTTCTTAAACAATATAAGCGGTCACTTTTTTTAAAACTTTTTTTGTAAATTATTAATCTTTTGTGAAACAAACAAATCTTCAAATAGCACGAATTTTAGTTCTTCTTTCTATGCAATTAGAGGGTTTTAATGTCTTGATCTCAAATTATATTGTTCTTCTTTGTTCCATATATAAGCACAATCCGGAGGCTTTAGTTGTTTGATCTCAAATCCTTGACGATCCCCTCTTCTCTTGGAAGAGTTGTTCCCTCTCCACCGGCAGAGAAAATCCCTAACTTTGTAATGAGTGATAGCATCATCAACTCTCAGGAACCCCTTGAGATCTCTTTTAGCTACATTACAATGGAGGATAGCATCATCCTCTTCAGAAAAGGGAAACCTTTTCGTCCCCCAAAACTCGTAACTCCTCAAAACCCCAAACCCTAACTTACGAATACCCATTGCTTCTTCCTTTGAATTGCAACAAGACTGTCTGCTTCTACGGCTAGGGCGCATCACGATCTCGATTGGAAAGGAAGTCTCCAAAATCCAGTTGCCTACTCATTCCAGAACCCAGGCTAGGGCGCATCAAGACTTCGGCTTGGGTCGGTGGCACTGTTCCATTGAGCGGCTGTACAAATCCAAACTTTTCGCAGGAACCTACCCTGTCGTCCACAAGAGTTCCTTTCAGGTTTTGGTTGCAGCATCTCGGTGACACTCTCCCCCAAGAGCTCCCTTCAAAGCAAGCTGTAAACCTGACTCTTAATCGTAAGTTTTCTCCTTCTATCGTCCACAAGAAAGGAACATGGAGAAGGAAAATGAAATTGAAATACGTCTTGTAGCGCTATGTAAAGTTTGGGCCATTTGCGGTCGGAGGATGATGTTGTGAATGTGAGATGTGAAATCCCGGTTGAAAAAATAAGATAATGTATGTTGACCCTCTATGGCAAGCTCTTTTCCAAGTCAAATGTGAACTTTTAGGCTTTCCAAAATACCATGAAGAAGGCTTGGAAGATAGATATAGTGACGTGCAACTAGAAAGAACCAGGGTTTTACTCGTTTTTGTTCGAATCAGAAGCTGAAAAGGAAAAAGTCCTAAATTAGGGACTGTGGTCCTTTACAAGCAACTTATTGGTGTTGAAACAATGTGTGGCTGATATACCAGAGCATTGCTATGATTTCACTAAGTGTGCATTTTGGGTCCAGCTAGTAGGGATACCCCCATTATGGATCCTAGAAGATGTTTATTCTGACTTAGCCGCGAAAATGGGAAAGGTTCTGGAAATTTAACTCCAAACAAAGGGAGGTCTCTATAAAATAGGACGAGTGAAGGTTGAAGTGGATTTAACGGCTACTTGAGATTTGGAACTATTGTGAAATGAGGAGAAAAAATGTTGTGGGTGGAATTTAAGTATGAACAATTACCCCACTATTGTTATTCATATGGAAGAATAGGCCATTATGCATCGGATTGTGAAGAAATCCCATATGAGCAAACAAAATGGGCTGAGAACAAAGCAGGAAAGTATGGACCTTGGCTGAAGGCTGAAGTAAGAGAAAAAAGTCCACATTGGGAGGCTTTCTATGGAGTAATTAACCTGCAGCAAGAAGAAGAGGAATCAATCCTTGAAACACAAATCCAGTCAGTTGGCATGGAAATTGTTGTGAGAGAGGAAGGAGCTCAAATGCCAGTTTTAACCAGAAGCAATAAACGATCTGACAGCCTTGTACTATCTAAGTATGAGGAAAGTGTAGTTCAAAATGCAGGAGAAAAGATAAGCAAAGGCAAGCATATAGCTATATTCAAACCACCCCTTGCTGAAGTTAATAAGACCAAGGTGTCAAGCGTCAAGAAAAACCAGATTTTTAAAATAACAAAGAAACAGAAGAAGATTCAAGAATCTGCCATAACATTGATAGATGAGGTGGAGCTGTTAGATACCCCTATTCAGGTGATAAAAGAAGGAAAGGAGTGGGCTTCGATGGCTAGCTCGAATAAGCCACCGAAAACGACATGAGGGTTTTGAACTGGAATTATCAAGGGCTGGGCAATAAGAGCCTTAGTGGCTCAAGAAAGGCCCAACCTAGTTTTTCTAATGGAAACAAAAAACAAAGAGTTGCTAATGGAAAGGGTAAGAAGACAGCTTAAGTTCCCACATCTTATCTTGTACAATCGAAAGGAATCGCAGGAGGTTTAGTTATTATGTGGCTTGAGGAGGTAGAAATCAAAGTGAATTTCAACTCGAAAGAACTCATTGATCTAAAGTGCAAAGAATCGGAAAGTGCGAAACATATGAGAATCACACTCCTCCATGCATCCACGAACTTTCGAGAGAGGCTAGCACTTTGGCAACAAATAAAAAGTTTTCATGCTATGAACCAACTCCCATGGATATGTATGGCGGATTTTAACAAAATTCTGTATAATTGGGAGAAAGAAGGCATGAGAGAGGCTAATCATCATAGAATTGTGGCTTTCCGGGAGTTCACAAATGGCTATTCCTTCATGGACATGGAGAGTAAAGGCTATGCCTATACGTGGACAAACAAGAGGGAGGGCGATGCACTAGTAAAGAAAAGGCTTGATAAAGTGTTCTGCACTATGGAGTGGAGGGTGGCCTTCTCGAATATAGAAGTGGTAGCACTACCTATTGTGGGATCATATCACAGCCCACTTATGCTCTATTTATGTCCACTACAAAATAAAAGAAAAAATGCATTTAAGTTTGAAGCTTATTGGCTAGAAGAGGAATGTGGGGAAATCATAAGAAGCACATGGCAAGAAGAACAGTTTCAATCGCTAAACTTCCCAGAGAAAATCCAAGAATTATCAAAGAAGCTAGCATTATGGAGTCAGGGGAAGTTCTCCAACACATCATACCAGCTGGAAAAGCTATGGACAAAGATAAACAACAAACTAGGGGCAGCCATTAGCAAAAAAGAAAGCCAGGAGATAGTGGAACAGCTGGAAAAGCTATGGAAACTAGAGGAAATGTATTGGGGGATGCGATCACGTATTGAGTGGTTGTAGTGGGGTGACAAACATATCAAATATTTTCATGCAATAATAATCCAAAGGAGGCATTGGAACATGATAACAATGCTGAAGATTGATGAAAGGAGTTGGTGTAGAGAACCAAATTCTCTTAAAAGTCATATAAGGGAATTCTATTGAAACTTATATGAATTGGTAGGACCCCAGAATTTCCAACATATCCTTGATCAATGCTTGAGTCCAATTGGAGAAGAGGTTAATGAAAACTTGATGGCCAAAATCACAATAGAGGAAGTTAAAGAAGCCGTATTCTAGCAAGGAGCAACAAAAGCCCCGGGGGGCCTGATGGAATGAATGGGCAATTCTACAGGACCTATTGAGAAAAAATCAAGGAAGATATACTTCACCTAGTCCAGAACTTCTTTAACACAGGTGCCCTTGACCCAAACTTAAATATGACTCATATTTCTCTAATTCCTAAGGTTAAAAACCTTGAGAAAATCAGCCAATTTAGACCTATAAGCCTCTGCAATTTCAGCTACAAAATTATATCAAAAGTGATGGTTAATAGGCTAAAACCATGGCTCCAAGAGATAATAGCAATAGAATATAGCGCCTTTGTGCAAGGCTCGCAAATTCAAGATAACATCCTCATAGTCCAAGAAGTGTTGCACCAAATGAGGATTAAAAAGAGAAGGAAGAGTTCCGAGCCATTCTTAAACTAGACATGCAGAAGGTGTACGATAGAATTGAATGAGACTTCTTGAGAGCTTATATGCTGAAAATGGGCTTTTGCGAACGATGGGTCAATCTAATCATGAAATGTGTCACAACGGTATCGTTTTGCGTGAAAGTGAATGGAGAACCGACACATGTTTTTTCCCCCACACGAGGCATTAGACAAGGAGACCCATTATCACCTCACCTATTTATATTAGTGGCAAATGTGTTATCATGGTTGATGCACAAAGCACAAGCTGATGGAAGCCTAAGGGAAATCACTCTAAACAGGTACTGCCCAATATCTCACATATTATTTGCTGATGATGCTATCCTTTTTATGGATGGAACGGTTAGAGAATGTTAAAGCTTGGCAGCAATTCTAAACCAATACTATTATGCAACAGGTCAAGCTATCAATTTAAATAAATTTGGAATCGCTTTCAATACTAGCTGTCCACTGAAATTTGAAGGGAATATGGCTTAAGAACTACGCATCTCGATTATAAAGAAGACTGGGAAGTACCTTGGAATACCATCCGACCGGGTCAGTCCAAGAAAAACATGGTCACTTGGATTTTGGCTAGAATTAATATGAAGATGGAAGGGTGGAAGAAAAATTTCTCTCAAAAGCAGGTAAAGAAATATTGATAAAAGTGTAGTGCAAGCTATTCCCTAATATGCCATGTCGATTTTATTTGCTGATGATGCTATCTTTTTTATGGATGGAACGGTTAGAGAATGTTAAAGCTTGGCAGCAATTCTAAACCAATACTATTATGCAACAGGTCAAGCTATCAATTTAAATAAATTTGGAATCGCTTTCAATACTAGCTGTCCACAGAATTTGAAGGGGAATATGGCTTAAGAACTACGCATCTCGATTATAAAGAAGACTGGGAAGTACCTTGGAATACCATCCGACTGGGTCAGTCCAAGAAAAACATGGTCACTTGGATTTTGGCTAGAATTAATATGAAGATGGAAGGGTGGAAGAAAAATTTCTCTCAAAAGCAGGTAAAGAAATATTGATAAAAGTGTAGTGCAAGCTATTCCCTAATATGCCATGTCGATTTTCATGATACCAAACTTTATTTGTAATGCTATCGAGAGGAGAGTTGCATCTTTTTGGTGGAAACAAAATGATGTCAGAAATGGCATGCACTAGAAAAAATGGGAAATGATGTAACTCCGGAAAGATGAAGGAGGCTTAGGCTTCAAAGATTTGCAAACCTTGAATAGAGTCATGTTGGGTAAACAAGCTTGGAGGTTATATCAAAATCCTTCAGCATTGTGGAGTTAGATTTTTCGAGGTATATACTTCTCAAATGGGGAATTTTGGAAAGCCAAAAGAGGACTTCGACCTTCCTCGGGTTGGCAGAGTATCTTAATTGGGAGAGAAATTATTGAGCCCGAATTTAGATGGATAGTAGGGGATGGTAAAACTATAAAAATCCGAGAGGACAAGTGGTTACCCTCTAGCATAATTGGCGGTCTTGCAAACAGGGATGAGCCACACAAAGTGGCTGAACTAATAAATACACAAGAAAGTGGAAAGAGCAAACTTTGTAGAACCTCTATGTAGAAAAAATTGTCGAGGAGATATTAGCAACCCCCACTAGTCCCTCCCCCAAGGGGGACACCCTATACTGGACAGCAAACAAAATTGGAAGCTATACAGTCAAGAGCGGCTACAACAATGAGTGATCTGAGTTTTCCAAGGTAGCTACAAACACAACTTCAACCTCATTCCAGCCACCGAGACAATTATATCCCCCCCCCCCAAATACGCACCTTCCTATGGTGCATATGTCAAGGCGCCCTACCAACGTGTGAAAAAATTTATAAGAGAAGAGTCTTATTGGACGCAATATGCCCACTCTGCTCCAAATATCCTGAGACGATTGAACACTTGCTCTTCTCATGCGGCTGGACATGAGGAATATGGTCGGACTCAGCTTTGTAGAGTTTTAACAGCTTACAAAACGTCCCTAGAGCAGACAAGTGGCTGCTAGATCTCTTTGAAGACAGTAGCTGAACTCCAAGGACAGCTACCAAAACCTCACCTGCAGCAAAGGAAGTCGCAACAGTACTCTGGTTTATGTAAAAAAGTTTATGATTAAATTAGTTCATTTGAAATGTTTATGATTGAATCGGTATCAATATAATATATTTATGACTTTTTTGGTATTTGTTCTTGTGAGCAGCCCTCAATCTTTTCTTTTGTTTGTTTAATCTAATTCCTGAGCCTTTGAAAGTTCAGTCCCCACAGTCGTCCCGTTAGGCATGTCACCTTGATATGCGAGTTTTTCAAACCATCGTTCAAGTCAAAAAGGAAATTGGGAGATGTGCCCTTTTACTGTTGCACCTTATGGTCTTGGCACTTGGCATTTTTTTCTATTTGTTCTTGTGGGCAGCCCTCAATCTTTTTTTTTTGTCTGTTTAATCTAATTCCTGAGCCTTTGAAAGTTCAGTCCCCATAGTCGTTCCGTTAGGCATGTCACCTTGATATGCGAGTTTTTCAAACCATCGTTCAATTCAAAGAGGAAATTGGGAGATGTGCCCTTTTACTGTTGTACCTTATGGTCTTGGGCACTTGGCATTTTTTCTATTAATTCATGCTGGCTTGAGGTTCGAGCTTTTCAACTTCGTCATTTTGCGTTTGTTGTTTTTATTTGAACTTAAATGTACTCTTTTCTCACTAATTTCTTTGAATTTGAGATTCTCTTTCTATTAGATAACTCTCTTCCTCTTCTTAGACACGAGCTCTCTCTCTCGGATTTGGGGGGTTCCCACTTATCTTGAGCTTCCAACTTTTCCAAGCTATTATTTGGCCTAAAGTCTATTGGGAAAATTTGCTAAACACCCCAAATTTTCCCTAAGAGGTTTTTGAGTCTCTTGGAAAAACCGAATCAAATGCATTCTTGATATATTCAAATTAGCTTGTAACTCAATTTTTTTAAGATTCTGAGTGAAGATAAATCCAACTGGATATGTTAATGGGTTCGGATTTAAACTCTTTATTAGTAATATTTCCAAATAAAGGTATTAAACTTTTATTGTACACTCCTAACAAATGATATTAGAGTCGATTTTAAATTAGTGGGCCCCCAATTCGTCATGGTGTTTGATGAATATCTCAAAGAAAGAATCTGATGGCTAACTTAGTTTCTAGGCAATAGGAGTTGTGGTGTATTAACATATTCTTGATAGCAGCTTTTCCTTAGGAGGGATATATTTGGTGTGATATGGAGCAGTTCATATATCCCACTTAGTCAATATAATTAATTGGTTTAAGTTTTTGAGTAAATATAAATAAGTTATATTCAATCGGATATGTTGATAGGTTTAGACTTGTACTCTCCTAGCTATCTTCTAGGATGAAGGTATTAGACTCCTGTTACCCCCTTCCGACATCCATGACCACAAGCTCAAAGCTTGAGTGGCCATGGCCAAAAGCTCGAAGATCAAGCAACCATAGCTGCCATGAGCTCGAGCTTAAGCATCCATGGCTGCAGGCTTAAGATATGTCAATCATGCCACTCCGTGTCCATGGTGGCTTCGAGACTCTACATAGAATGTCTTGACCCAAGAGATTCTTGATCATTGCCATTGCTAGGAGCTTGAAGCTACAATGGCCATGGCTTTCAAGAGTTCGAGCATTCAAGCAAGCATGACTGTAAACATCAAAGCTCGAGTGACCATTGCTATGAGAGCTCAAGTCTTAGCTCCTTGGCCATGGCAGTTGCGAGAAGCCGTATGGAGGAAGCTCCGGCTACTATTGCTATAAGTTCGAAGCTCAAGCAATCATGACGGCGAGCTTGAGACGGCAATAGAAGAAATGGAGAGAGACGTTGATAGAGAGAACAGAAGAGAGAAAGGCCATGAATATTGCGATCTGGCACAATAGATAGAAAAAGAGGAGAGAGTCGAACGGCTTTGTTTGCGAGCTTGAAGCTTGAGCTTCTGTGGCTACCATAAGCCGGAGCTCTGCAGTTGCTAGCTTTGGACTTGAGCTCCACGCGGTTACCACAAGCTTTGGCCTTGAGCTCAAAATCTATGGTTATGGCGGTCGGGAGAAGAAAGAAGAAAAACAAGTGTAGAACAAAAAAGAGTGACGCAACAGAGATAGTCACAGAGAGAGGAAGGGGAGAGAGTCCTTTGCAAGCAAAAGAAAATCAAAACGTCCACGTGAGCTGAACAATTTCGCGTCACTTCAAACAAATCCGTCCTCGAACACAAGAAGGACGATCAGTGTAACTTTTCAAAAGGTACAAGGACGTTCTGGACAAAAGAGGGAGAGTGATGATATCAAACTGTCACACTATTAAGTTAGCAAACATTTTCCCTTTTTTAAGGACGTTTTGGACAAACGAGGTAGAGTGGTGACATCAAACTGTCACATTGTTCTCTTAAGTTAGCAAACAATCTCTTAAGTTAGCAAACATTTTCCCTTTTTTAAGGACGTTTTGGACAAACGAGGTAGAGTGATGACATCAAACTGTCACACTGTTCTCTTAAGTTAGCAAACATTTTCCCTTTTTTTAAGGACGTTTTGGACAAAAGAGGTAGAGTGATGATATCAAGCTGTCACGCTATTCTCTTAAGTTAGCAAACAATTTCTCTTTTTTATTCTTTTCTTTTTAGGCTAAGAGAGAGACGGCATGGAAACCACGTGGAAACCACTCGGACACCGGAATGGCAAATTTAACTCAACGTAATTTACAGGCCCTCACCTAACGATGTTTGACTTTTGGGTAGGACTATATGTTGAGTGGAGTCGTTAAAGTTCAACCACTGAATTTGAAAATTTTCTTTCTAGCCTTACATTGAAATTGAAGAAGTGAGAGATCATCCATGCCGCTACTCCAACTTGAAAAGGAACCGATGGAGAAAATGTTACAAGATATTTTGTAGGGTGAGGACTTATTGTAGTATATATTCTCCCTCGTTCCAGAGTACGCTCCTGCAGTCGTTCCAAGACTAGGGTTTTTCTGCCGAGGACCTCCCGATGGGCCGCCGGGTCGGCTTGCGGCTTCTGCACACGATCGCCCGGCCCAAGATTTCGATTCCCATCTTCTCTGAAAGCTGCGGTGCCAGCAAACGGTGCCTCCGCGAGCTCGTTCATATGGCGGCGGACGGGAAGAGTGCGGGAGACGTGGTCGTGCCCTTCTTCGACGGAGTTGAGCACTCGCACGCGCACGCGCCACACCTGACGTGGAGCTTCCGGGAGGCCTTCCGTTCACAGGAGATGTGCTTTGAGCAAAGGGATGTGGAGGCAGGGCAACAGGCGCTCGGAGATGTCAGCTTCTTGAAAGGATGGGAATGGGAGAGAATCGTTAATGGGTATGTAATTTCATCTGCATCTACACTTGTTGACTTTCGTTCAATGACATCTTGCTGCTGTAATCCTAGATAACTTATTGGTAGAACGGAAATATAGTTTTGTTCATAATCCTTCGTATTATGTTGCTGCTATGGCGATGTTGTACGATGGGATTCGGTAAAATCTTTTAATTTCTTCTGTGTTGTTTTTATGATAGGCACCGAGGAGAATTTGTAAGAATGGTTGTTGAAACTGATCCGAGTGACTTTCGACAAGGTTTTCGGATAGATGTTCCTGAGAGTTTGGTTGGAAATGATGATCATATTAAGAAGATTACGGGATTGCTGGACACTACTTCCAACGGTACTCGACCAATTGGAATTTACGGCATGGGTGGCATTGGCAAAATCACTTTCACCTTCGGAGAATTTGCGCTTCAAGAAATTGTCGATGATTCTTCTCGATGATGTGGATCATAAGTATCAATTAAATGCTTTGACCCAAGTACAAAATTGGTTTACGTCGGGAAGTAGGATCATCGTCACATTTAAATATGAAGCTGTACTTGATCAAGGTGGAATTTCGATTAGACTACAAGTATGACTATCCTCCAAGTGCGTTGTAAGGTAAATTTAGGAGGATTCCTTCTAGCTCTTGAGGTTATAGGTTCATATTTGTTCATCTAATCTAATAAATAGATATGAGAAGCACTTAAGAACTTAAAAAAAGAACCTGATAGAGATATCCAAAAGATATTGAGGATAAGTTATGACGCATATCAATAAATTTTCCTCAACATTGCTTGCTTTTTCATTGGCATGAATAGTAATTTTGCCAAAGGACACTTCAGGTTGTAGGTTCATATTTATTTATTTAATTCAACAAGAATATATGGGAAGCGCTTCAGAAATGAAGAAACGAACCTCTCATAGAAATGTCCAAAAGATTTTGAGGATAAGTTATGACGCATATCCATAATTTTCTCCAACATTGCTTGTTTTTTCATTGGCATGGTTAGCCAATTTGCTAGAGGATTGTGAAATTTGTCCGGTTTGATAATTGAATAACAGATAACATATCGTGGTGACGAAAGATATAGTCAAGAGATCTTGGTTAGGACGTTGTGTGCCTAGCAAAGGACATTGTGTGCACCGATGACGTTTTGTGCCTAGAAGGGTTAACATATGTTGGTGAGTGAAGGGTATAGTCAGTTAAGAGGCCTTGGTAAGGATGTTGTGTGCCTAGAAGCGTGAGCAGAAGAACTGGTCTATGGATCTTTGAGGAAGCCTTGAAAGTACTAGAAGCGAATAAGGTAATGTACTACCTATTTTTGCCTGCTCTCTTAGCTCTTATGTACTTATTTAATTCAATATGTAGCATCTGTTGTTTAATACTAACTTACCTATTAAATTGCATAATGGCAAGCTCCTGTTTCTAGGGATATTTCTCTTCCCTTCTATTTTAAATACTGTTATAAAAAAGTTCTAGTTGTAAATCTAAAGAATCTGGAGATGAAAAGGGATGTTGCAGCTCTAAAAAAATGTATTTCTGAACACATAAAGTACCGTGCTTCACTGCATGGTCATAACACGGACGACTACAACAAAGCCACAGCTTTACCAAACAGATGCTTTATCATTGTAAAGTAGATAATCACTTCCTTTTAATTGGTTTTGTGACTCTTTATTGTTGGCTTGCTTTTAACAGCTTAGCCTTTAAAGAAAAAAGATGTGTCTAAAATGAGATGAGAACGGGTCACAAGTTCTAATCTCGGCACTCCCTGTGTTTGTTATGTCTGTTACTGTTCTTATTGTGCTTGTTTTATGGTCTGCAGTTGTCTATGTGATGTGGATATGTTCAAATATAGTTTCATGTGTTATGCTTCATGTGCGAGTACATGTGTTAAGTAATATGTTATACAGATTGTGTTGGCCTGAACTTTTTCTCAGACATATGATGCAATACTAACGATATCCAGTGTTTTACTTTTAGGTTACTGAAAAGGGTTGGGCTGTTTGTTTTGAGAGAGATGCATGGATGAGATAGTTTGACCAAGGTTGTTGAATATACAAAGGTGAACAGTTTCAAAATTTGTTGAACTTAACATTCCTTGTAGTAAGAGGTGAAAATCTTACTGGAGATTGTATGTAATTATTATCTGAATTAAGATGGCTTCTGTGAAAGAGTTGTCCTCCCTCTGTTTTGTCGCAAACAATTTTCATCTGGGAACAATTGGTTGAACTGAGATCTTTTGCAAAGTAATACTTCAAAGCACTGTGGAAGATGGAGTTAGGTCATGGTAAGATGGAAAACCATATCCTCTTCTGTATTTGGAAGTCGGCTTGTTTTCAGTACTAATCCAGAAATATCTTCATTCCTCCAGATGGCAAAGCAGCTAAAAGTTCTCAAGATAAACGTACTCCTGACCTGTCAGCCTTTACATATTTGGAGACTCTAATCCTTGAATGTTGCGACTCATTGGAATGAATTCACTCTTCTATTGGAAAGGTCAAGAGCCTTGCTTCCATGGAATTGAGGGGCTGTAAGAATCTAGTGGACCTACCTACAGAATTGGGTAGATTAGAAGAATTAGAAGAACTTCTAGATGGAACAGCTATACGAGAAATTCATACCTTTTCAGGTTCTCTGAAGAAGCTGGAGAGGTGTAATGGCAAGTATTGTTGGTTATTATTGGGCTGCCTGACTCAATAAGCCATCTTGTAAATTTGTCAACCCTTGACTTGAATTTCTGTAGAAATTTCACTCAATTTCGGGAGGCCATTGGCTCCCTCATTTATTTATTTATTTTTTGCTCTGTATTTGGCCCCTTTATGAAACTGCCCTATTTATCTTTATGAAATTCATTGAGAACGATCCTCGACTTAATGGGGATGTTGGAATCATTAACCAAACTAAACTTGTCCGGCTCGAGCATTACAGAGTTACCTGAAACTTTAGGGAATTTGCAGAGTTTAACGACTCGTGATGCTTGCTTCCAGTTAGGTAAGAAAGTTTCCCAGTTCTATTCGAAGGTTGGTCAAGCTCCTAGAGTTCAGTGCCTTATTCTGCGTTGAATTGCTAGGGAAATTCCTAGAGAATCGGTTGCTCGTCTTTCCTCAATAGCATCGAGTTAAAGTATACACCCTTCTCTGACCAGCTAGATTGCATTAGAAATCTTTAACACCTTCGTTTGCAGGGTTGCAGCCAACTTTAGTTGCTTTCAGAAAGTATCCATAAGCTTTCTTCTTTCCATCAGCTTGATTTAGGGACTGCTACAAGCTTCAATTGCTGCCAGAGCTTCCTAGAATTAACACTGTGAGTCACCTGCAAGAGTCGCTCATTATTGCAACTATGCCGTCTTTGAAGGAACTCACTCTTCAGTCATGCTCATGGCTGGCATGCCTCCCAGATAATTCCCCGAGACAATAAAAGATTTGTATTTGCGAATGCAATAAGTTTGAATTCAGACCAGAATTGGAGCTCAAAGAACGCTATGAGCTGACTGAAATATGGTCCTGAAGCGTTGATATCTCCAACAAATTAAATTGAGATTGAAATAGTTGACTTTTGAGGCCTTGACAGATTGAATTGCTGGGAAGAGTTGAGTATCCATCTGTGCAAGGGACCTCATTGTCAAATTGCCTCTAGCAATTAGAGATGGCATCTTGCTTTAATCTAGCTAATATCTGAGGCCTAGTTCCTGGAAGAGCTGGATAGCTCTCATCGTTCGTCCATCAAAAGGCTGGATGTTTCAACGATTAGAACGTCTAAGGAAATTTGTTGCTAGAGGTCGCAAGAATCGACTGGAGGTGTTGATAGTTTGGAGTTCTCGGACAAGATGCATATCACTCGGCATAGGGACATTGAAAAATTACCAGACTTAATCTTTCTATGACACCTTGAAAAGGTTGAACGTCTACTTCTGTATGTAGCTTCACGATACTGAGAGCCTGCAGAAAGTCTCTTACTGCGAAAATCTATATATCGAATGATGCAACTCAAAAATCGAATATATATAGCAATTGGTGGTGAGAGATTGTCGTGAATTGTGGAGATCCTAGGGCTCGAAGAATCATATTCTCTAGATATCTCAGGATGCGAGTCAATTGAGAGTCTATCTGATTTGTGAGAATGTAAGAACTTTAAAAACTATGCTGGCCCGAGACTGCAAGAACCTGCCTGAGCTTTGGGGGCTCGTGGACTTGAAGCAGTCAAAAACCGTGGATGGTTCTCGATGCCACTCGCTCGAAAGTTAATACGGGGATATTGTATAGCAAACCTCTTACTGCATCTCTTTTCATTTATTGTCCACTGGCTCTTAACTGTATCATAAAACTATCATCTGGTTCTGAGATTATAGAACTATCGTATTGCGGAGATAATGCTGTGTTGAGTCATATACTTCCATTACCAATTTTCCTCGTCAAGATGATTCATGTAACTTTACGAAGGTAAATGAAGCCGGTACCCTACCAATTTTTCGCCGAGGTCTAGAAGCTACTGTTTGTTAGTATTTTGTCTGCTTGATTGTATGGTTTTCCTAGACCGCGTGCTGTTGTTTTCTCCCATGTCTTGCAAAATTGAAAGATTTCTGGGGAAGTTGGTCAAGTACATCGGGTGTCATCAGTCATCAGGTAAGATCGCTTCGATCCTTCACGTGATATCAATGGCCAGCAAGAGCAAGCGAAGAAAAAAATATTATTTTTCGAATATTTAGGTTAGCAATCAGAAGAAAAGCTGATGTGGTCAAATAAGCAGAATTTTAAAAAAAAAAAACTCATTAAATAATGCGAAAAATCGAAAATTTAAAAACGAAAAAAAAAAATCCTACTGTAGCGGACACCAAAGACATTGCCGTCCTGACGACATTGCCTCAAGTTTGCCGCAAGCTCGAAGACCAAGCAACCATGGATGTCGCCAGCTTCAGCTCGAGCTGCTATGAGACTCTAGATTGAGCATCCAGAGCGCTAAGTGTTGGAACCAAAAAAATGATGGCAATTTCGGAAATTTAGAGCGAGGCACAAATGAAGACCAAATGGAGAAGTAATTGAAATGCAAATGCTTTTTTGCTTCGGTGTAACTTCAAATTTGTGGCCACCCAACCTTTTAAAGCAGTTGACATAGCTCGACAAACATTAAATGAAGAAAAAAACAAGAAAGTCCACAAGGTGATACGAGCACACAAATAAAATCAAATGAAAAGACACACAATACCCCCCAGTGGCCACCCTTCCAACATGGAAGGGGGAGGTAAGGGGTTCAAATCCCCACTTTCTTAGGGGGGATGGGGTGAGGACACGTAAGTTTCAGGAGTGGGTTTCGACTTCCACACCCTGCAAGAGGCAGGGCAAAAGTCTGAAAGTGGGTGTAGAGTAGGAATAGAGTAGGACTGACAAAAAAAAAAAGACACACAATAAATACATGAAGACAAGCGTGGAGTACTCTTTGTTGAGTTTTCTAGCCTTCTGAAGGTTTTCTTTAATAAATGCTTGCAGCCTTTTGGTCTTCAATCTTCTTCAAGCTCCTACCATGAATCATGCTTCACCGATTCATCTTCATTCTTCTTATGACACCCACCATAAATTAAGGCATTTCGAAGAATACTAACAACCAAATCTAGGGCTTAGTAACCAACGTGCTCAAATTTTCAACAATCATTTTATATTATTCTAGTAGCTTCCCTTAAAATTGATTTTTGAATTTAGCAACATCGAGCATTGTCTTTAATTTTCGAACATATCTGCCTTTAATGGTTTTGTCAAAATATCAGCAATTTGACCGTTTGGTCTGCAAAAATTAAGTTCAATCTCACAATCTTTGACTCACTCATGAAGATAATGATACTTGATGTCAATGTGTGGGGTAAAAACAGTATATGTGCCAATACTTTCGCATGGCATTCACTTGAGTATTAAAACTTTTTTTTGGCTCATGTCATAAATTTGAAAAATCGATTAATTGAGTGCCACTACCAATTTGCCCCCTCGGAAAAAGCTTACGTGGGCGCTAGAAAATATTTTTTGATATACTTTTCAATAGTTGTAATATTAGTACTATTATATTTTTTGAATTTTTTATTTTTATTTTTATTTTTTCTTTAGGGTCAGCAGTGACCCTTGTTGGTCGCGACTACCTCACCCTAGATCGTGAAGGCCCTAGGTGAGGTCACAACGACCCTTGCCCGCTAGCAATCAGCGAGGCCATTAGGGCCTAACTCAAGGCCTTCACGGTGAGGGTGAGGTGGCCCTTGCCTAAATCTAGCAGCAATGGCCCTGGCAAGGTTGTCGGGGCCTCGTCGATCACTAGCGAGGCCATCGAGGCCTCGTCAATCATTAGCAAGGTTGTGATGACCCTCACTTGCTCTAGACGGTGTCGCCCGTGGCCCCTCAATAGTTGATAAGGGTCATTGTGACCTTGCCAGCGATTAGTGTAGCCTCAATGGCCTCCCCTAGGGCCTTCACGACCAAAGCCTGTGGTTGCTCAACGGTTGGCGAGGGGCCTCGTGGCCTTGCCCAAGGCCTTCGTAGCCAAGGGAGAAGTAGCCCTTGCCCAATTTGGGCGAAGTAGCCATGGTTGGTGAGGGTCGCCAGTGACCTTCGCTAGCCCTAAAGAAAAAAAGAAGAAGCAAAATACAGATAAAAAAATTCAAAAAAAAAAATCACGTAGGAAATTTGGCTAGAATTGGCACTCGAGTAATCGATTTTTTTTTCAATGAAGTACTTTAGTGAGCAAAAAGAAAAGTTTTGACACTCAAGTAAGTGTTGTATGAAAGTTTTAAAACTCCTACTGTTTTTATATGTTGATGTGTTGGACTGGATTCTTGGCTAGTGCATTAGCCAACTTATTGTCACAAATCATTTTGGTAGGACTTATTTGTTCATGTTTCAATTCACACATCATCCTACAAAGCCATGTCGCTTGACATGTTGTTGAAGCTAACGCTATGTATTCACCTTTAGCTAACAACTTGTTTTTTTAAGGACCAAGAAATTACTTCTGATCCTAGAAAGAAAGCGAATCTCGAGTGCCGAACATTTGGAATGCCAAAACTTGGCATGGAGAGACACTTAAGTGCTAAAAGTTAGGAAAGTGACACTTAAGTGCCAAAATCGAAATAAAATAGATCACTTAAGTGCCAATCCGGCTAAAATCTGGCTAAAATACTAACGTGGCGATTTTCCGGCATGGTAAGTGCAAATAATGTCGTTTTGCACGCTAATGTGGCTAGAAAATGCAAAAACGACGTTGTTTTGTCTTTGACGTGATAAAAAATTAATTAAATTTAATTTAAAACTAAATTTATTTAAAACATATAAAAATACAAATACAAATATTTAAAAAAGGTGGGGGAGAGGAAGATGGTTGAGGGCCGAGCCCTCGTCGCCCTCTCCGCCGTCGCCGGGAAGGGACGGTTACGGAGGGGGAGGGTTGGCGGGATCACCGGCCTCGGCTGACGGCGGCGAGGGCTCGGCGAGGGCTCGCGGGCCCTCACGCCTCACCGCCACCGTCGGGGAAGGGGTGGTGACGGAGGGGGAGGGTCGGCCGGGGTCGCTAATTGGCCAAGGTTGCCGGCCCTTCCTGGCAATAGTGGGGAGGCGGCGGTGGCGAGGGCTCAGCCCTCAACCGTTATCTCCTCTTCCCCACCTTTTAAAAAAATTAAAATAATAATAATAATTTATTTTTATAATTTAATTAAATTAATTTTTATATTAACATTCAAATTCATTCAAAAACGACGTCGTTTTTGCTTCTTCTTCTTTTTTTGTTGAGTTAGCATTCTGGCGAGCCATGTAGACGAAAAAATAATAAAAAATTGTCACGTAGAATTTTTGATGGGGTTTGCCGGAGATGGCACTTAAATGTCCCACTTTTCAAAAAAAGTGACTTTTGGCACTTAAGTGTCCTTTGGTGCCAAGTTTTGACACTTGAGCTGTACTTTGCCCGCAAATCTAGAAGTACTTTTCCAACTCTCATTATCACTTGCCTAATCACCATCTATGTATCCCACTAGACTAAAATTGTCTTGATAAGAATATAAAATTCCATAGTCACAAGTTCCACTGACATATCATAATTTGTTTTTTTTTTTTGCTGCCCATAAATGCGATTGGTATGGTTTTTTCATGAACCTGTTGATAACTTCCACTCTATAGGTAATATCTAGCCTAGTAGAATCCAAATATCTCAAGTTGTCAACAATACTTTTGAAATAAGTGGAATTTACCGGTTCATTGGTGCCTTCTTTCTTCAACTCCAATTGTTCTATTACAAGAGTCCAAATTGGTTTGAATGATTCACTTCGAAATATCATCAGCATATATTTACTGTGAAATAAATATTCCATCATTTGTCAGCTTCACTTCAAGGCCAAGAAAATAGGACATCAATCTCAAATATGTCATCTCAAATTGGCTAGTCATAGCCTTATTGAATTCAACAAACATTTGTTCACAGCTTCCTAGGCATACAATTATTATGTCACCGTTAGAATTTAACTTAATATGCAGTGAATGCTCATACGGGCACCTTTGAAAATCATGCTCTAAAATGCATGTGTTGATTTATGCGTATCAAGCACGAGGTGCTTGTTTTGGCCTATACAATGCTTTATTCAGCTTGTAAACTTGATTTTTATGCCCTTTCTTCTCATAACCTTGTGGTTGCTCAACATACCTCCTCTTCAAGGACACCATTAAGAGATGTTGATTTCATATCCGTTTGATAGATCTTACGAAGGTTTTGAGTTGCAAATGCTAAGATCATCCAAATGGTATCCTTTCGAGCCATTGGTCTCATACTTCAAAATAATAAATACCCGTCTTTCCCTTGTAGCCTTTTACAACCAGTGTAGCTTAGTAATGGTCCACTTGACCGTTAGGTTTGTACTTTATTTTGTACACCAACTTGACACCAATGGGCTTCTTACTAATAAGTAAAGATGTTAGCATCCATGTGTCATTCTTCTCAATGAAGTAGATTTCTTCATCCATTCTTTATATCCACTTCTCATCTATAGTTACTTCATCATAGAATACAAGGTCACATTCAGCAAATAAACAAAAATTTACCATAGATTCATCATTGATTCTGCCACTATTACTATCATTATCGTTGTCGTTGGGACCACTAATTCTTGATTTTGATGGAGTTTTTCGTAATTGTTGTGAATAACGTAATGATGGTTCTGAAGCTACTGTTGATAAAGACGATACATCGCTAGTTGAAGATGATGGAGAAGATCTTCCACTAGTCGAAGATGGTGGAGGTTTTTCGGTATCTACCTCTAATAGTTCAAATTTACCATAGATTCATTATTGATGGTGGAGGTTTTTCCACTAGTCGAAGATGGTAATATTTTTTCAATCACTTTTTTTGTTCTAATCCTAGGCTTCATCTTCTAAAAACTGGACATCCTTATTAATAATTACATTTTCAGTGATTAGTTTATAGAGCTTATGAACTTTAGCTGTGTCATTATAGCTTACATAGCACTGACACTAAAACCAACATGTAACATGTGACATGATACGTCGACTTATCATTTCTCAAAATGAAGAATTCCAACATATTGTATTTTAAATATATATTTTTATATAAATGATAAATTATCATTTAAATTCACAAATAAATAAATAAATAATAATAAAAAGAGCAAATAATGAATTTACACTAAAAAATTAATCCAACATTTGTTAATATCATACATTGTTTTTTTTTTTGGTAAAATAATATCATACATTGTTTCAATTCGACAAATTTAACTACATTCCATTGCAATAATTCATAAAATTTGGAGGGAAAAAAAACGATCCACATTCCACTACTAAGTTTAATATTTAACAATAAGCAAAAAAATCCATATTTCACCATTAAATATAACAAGAAGTCATTCATCTATATTATTCACTTCTTTTAAAAAAACAACAAACTCTATTTTTGGCTCATTAAGTGAAAGACTTGCAACTTCAAGCACTCTAATATCTTCAAACTTGTTAAATACATCTCCGCTAATATTCCACATCTTTGCCTCTCCTTTTGCATATTGTGAGCTTTTTCTTGATAGAAGACTAAGGTTGCTGTGAATGAGAATCGGATCTTTTACACATTTTTGGATCATCTTATTTCTTCTCAAAAGTGCACAAGAAGCAAGTATTTCAATTTTTCTTAGTACATGATGAAGAAGAATGTTGTGTAAGAGGTTTTAAGGCTATACTTTGAAATATAGGTGTACATGTATCATGATTAACCTACCAAACCTTAAGATTCATAGAATACCAATTTTGAAGGAAATCAAAATCTCTAAAATTCACATTTTTGCTCGTAAAATTTACATACTCCAAATTCATCTTATTGCGTTGATCCAAGTTAGGAAAGTATTTCTTAAAGAATTTTAGTCTTTCTTGATTGATCTCCTTATTCTTGTACAGAGAAACTCGAGTAGGATCTTCATTAAGCCACTAATCACCATAGTACCTTATTTAATAAAATAAAATAAAAATATAAAACTATAGTAAGTAAGAAGAGTATTATGTTATCATGTCAAAGAAAGAATAACTAATAAAGTAATATTCTCTTATTCTCATTTAATTTTAGAAATTACCTAGGATTTAAGACATGTGCCAAGTAATGAAGTGGAGTGTTATTCTTTGTTCAAGGATCCACATGAATTACATGAACCATCTCATAAAATGTGGACTTTTCATTTAACCTTTTCATTTCATGTGCATATATAACTTTGCTCATTTTGTCAATAATTAAATCCCACATCTCATGAACTAAGTGAAGACAAGGCTAGTCGGTGTCATAAATTCTAAGCATACCATAAATAAAAGCTATGAAAGAAAGTATATAATCAATTAAATCCCACCAAAAATCATCCAACATCTTGTCTTTGGCAAACTCCCTTGATTATCATGTCAATAGATATTTCATTTGTCACAAATCACCGTATTTTGAAGACTACTTTTTATTAACTCGAATCTCCTAAGCATCACAATTATCAAAACAAAATATGTATTCACTATGAAAAGCAACTTTAAGCTAATAAACTTATTGTATATTGCTAATCTCATGAAATGATTTATAATAAAATGTTTGATTTGCATAACTTCTTTAATAATATCCGAAATCCAACTACATTTCTCATAAGCTACTTGATTGGTCTCCATATTTTTTGCGATACATATGTTCTTCAAAGCTAGATTAAGGGTATGTGCCACACAAGACATCCAAATAATGGATGAAAATTTTTACTCAATGAGCTTTCTCACACCCTTACAATTTGAATTATTATCTGTAATTACTTGAATCATATTATCATGCCCAATTTCATTAATAACTTCTTTCAATAAGTTAAAAATGAAATGCATATTATTTGTTTCTCTCAAACAATCACCAAATTCTATAAAACATTGGTTATTCATCCAACACCACCATAAAATTAATACGCGGTCTCCTTTGTAAGTCATTTCATCCATAATTGGCAATACGTACACTCTTCTCTCTCTACATGCTTCTAATAGGTACACAAAACTTATTAATATTTGCCTCTATTTTTGCAACAAAGTGGTTCTTGACAAATTATATTTCAGTGGTACATACCCCTCAATATTATGATTAGTGGCATAAGTGAAAGCGGATTGAAAATAAAGGTTCTTTGCAAGGTTAAACAGCAAGCTTGCCGAATAGAATATTCTAATAATTTCACAATTTAAACGTTTTCGTTGAGTCATATTGAATGCATTTTCAAGTGATTTGCCACTTCCACTTCAAATCTTCCTTTTCTTTTTTTTTGAGTTAAAAATGAATCTATTCTATCACCACCGCCACTAATTAAAAAACTAGAAATGGGCAAAGGTACATTTATAGGCGCAATATTCATTAATTTAGTATTGACCTATTCCTCTAATCTTTTTATCTCTAAAAAATCATTTTTTTCTACTTATGTGCATTTTTCCAAGATTAATACCCTGAAAAACTCTAAACTGGTACACCTGTGACAAATTTACCTCCAAACTATTTTTTTTTACCATAAAAAACCCCAAACCTGGTACATATGTGACAAATTTATCCCGACTGATCATAAAAAACCCTAAACTTGTAAATTTATGAAAAATTTACCCTAAAATAATTTATTCGATCATAAAAAAAACCCCAAACTAGTAAATTTGTGACAATTATACCCTCTACTAAATTGAATTAATACCACAAAAAAATCACAAAAATTGTAAACTGTGACAAACGAAGTATAAAATCTCAAATTAGCATACCAGTCAAATGTCACGTGTCATTTAACTTAATTAAAATTTAACGAAAACTAACAGAGGGTAAATTTGTCAAATGTATACCAGTTTGGGGTTTTTGGTGGTCAAAAAAATAGTTTTGGGTAAATTTGTCTCAAATGTATCGCTTTTTAAGGTTTTTTTAGGATATTAACCCATTCCTTTTCCATTTATTATCAACAAATGGCTTCTCACTCTTAAAATCTTTTTGACAAAAATTATATTTCCAAGACAAGTTTCCCTCACATTGCTATGATTAATTTAGTAACATATATCCATAATAGTTGTTTTACAACTTCATTGTTAAATGTAGGTGGTTGTGTACTCGAACTGCTACTAGCCATACTTGATGATATTCTGCAAAAAATATTGTTACAAGAACTTTAAATTTAATATATACTATAGGTAAATGTAATGGCAAAAAAAGCAAAAATAAACATATATCATCATAGGCACATCCATAAAAACAAATTATCAGCAGAAATCAACGACCCAATAACATATTAACAAATTGAACTCAGATTTTACGATCTTCAACAATAAAGATGAAGATCCCTTGTGAAAGAAAAAAAATTGCAAGTTTCTTAACCAAACAAACAAAATGGGTTCTCTCCACCCTTAGACAAGCAAATAAATTGGTGTAAGTATACTTAATAAGCATATGACTTGGATTCTTAGTAAGAGCTTTTAGCCATAAAATCAATAACTTAGTTGGCAAATAGACAAGACGAAGAAACTAGAAAATCTTCAAAGACATCGTAGTGTATCCTCACATTATCTTCATCGCCCTTCCTATGTTTACAAATGATTAAGCGTTCAATGAACCATAATAGCTTCAATGGAAGAGAAACAAAATACCACCAGGAGCCAAACCAGAGCAGGCAAATTCAAAAAGCAGGGCACTTCAAATCACTGAAGTTAGAGAGAGAGAGAAGGGGGACAAACCCGATTCTCTAGTCACTCTATAAATGCTAAATTCGCTCCTGAAACAGATTTGGTCGAGCAACATCCAGCCAAAAAAAAAACTAAAAAAGGGGTATTGAAATCACAAATCTAGTGAACCTTTTGATCAATGAAAAAAAACTCGAAGAACACATCTGTAGCCACTTGGCTATCAAGCTGGGCATTAACTGGCTTTACCCCTACTCATCAAATGAATTCCATCATCGAACCCAATTTTCACAGGAATACAACATTGATGGCTAAAATAAGGACTCATCTCTCCAACCAGTGCCCCTCCGACTCGTTCATCCATTACAAAAGAAAAAAAAAAAGCGGGGAAAACCAATGAGCAAGCAAGCATTGCCAACGAGAAAATCAAATGAGAAGGAAACTGAGGTACCTCGAGAATCCTCGCGAGCTTGAGGTAGATGAAGACGGGCAAGCAATGAGGGCAAGCCATCGGGAGGCCAAAGCACGACTTCATGGTGACGAGAGTAAACACACAAAGTTATTCATCAATCAGAACAGAGGAAACCAAAACGACCCAAACCCCCCTCGACAAATGAGCTTTAGGGTTCACAAAACAAATCTCAAATCAACTTAATAAAGACCCAAGATGCCATATTGAATAAGAAAGTGGAATAACGCAACTAGCTAACTTGAGATGAGTGAAACGACATGAACTGTGAATTGAAAAGAAGCAACGCTTGCAAAAGGCAGAGGCGGGGTCGGGGTGATACTTGCGAGAGGTAAAGGAGGGGTCAAGATGAGTTAGGGTTTGGGGTGAACGCGGTGGCGATGGCGGTGGCGGTGGCTATTGGGGTGCGCCACGAGGGTGGTGGAGCAACACCAACAAGAGGAGTAACGCGCGTGAGAAGAGGGGGGTTTGATCGTTCAGGGGAGGGAATGCCGAAGTGAGATTGTGAGAGATTGAGAAGAATTCTTCATATTTTCACTTCACTATTTTTATTATTATTTTTAATATACATATATATATATATATATATATATATATATATATATATTTACATTTTGACCCTGATAAATTTTTAAAATTGACCTCATGCGTGTCGAAATTCCAGACTCACGTGTCAAAATGTATCAGGGAAAGTTGACTATGTGTCGAAACGTGTCATACACGTATCAGAGTGTCGGTGCTTCTTAGACTATAGCTAATGAAGATGCACTTTTTGATTTTATCATCCAATTTCTTCCTTTAGCCATCTAGTATATAGGGATATGCCAAACACTCAAATACTCATAGGACTAGCTTGTTACTGCTCCAAGCCTCTTCTACTGTTCTTCCAAGAACCTTCCTTGTTGGACACCTATTTAGCATATACGCAGCACACACAACTGCTTCTGCCCAGAATTCCTTGGGTAAATTTTTAGCTTTTAGCATACTTCTTGTCATTTCAAAAATTGTCTGATTCTTTCTTTTTGCTATACCATTTTACTAAGGAGTATATCTAGTACTCAATTGACATTTTACTCCATGAATTTTATAATATTTGTCAAATTCATTTGAGGGAAATTCTCCCCCTTTATCTGATCTTAACGTCTTCACATTAAACCCATTATGCTTTTCAACATAGATTTTAAATTCTTTGAACTTGCCATAAGCTTTGGATTTTTCTCTCAATAAATATACCCAAGTTTTTCTAGTAAAAATTGGCATATACCTTTTCCGTTTGAATGACTTCACCCGAACAAGGCCACATATGTCTGTTTGTACCAACTCAAGTAGTTGTTTTGCTCTTTTGGTCTTTTCAACTGGAAAAGAGTTTGATGTTGTTTCCCAATGAGACATCCTTCACATGGACAGTTTGAACAGTCAATCAATGGCATGTTGATCACCATCTAGTCTATGAAAATTTAGATGCCTGGACTAGATATGTCACAACGAATTGCTTTCTTTCATCATCGCTTGAAAACTTGAGAGACTCTTTGTCTAAAGAGTTAGGGGAAACATTGGATTCTTCGTCCTTTGCACCATCGTGATCAACTCGTTATCGACACCTTTGATGGTGCAAACTCCATTTTCAAGGCCTTTTTTGGAAAGTTGCCAAACACTTGGCAAATTCCAAAAAAGTCTTGGCACAAAGTAAACATCTACAATAGTAACATTAATACCATCTTTTGATTTGATATTAATGTTATCTTTACCCATCATAGGAATTTTTGATTTATTTCCGAAGATGACTTTGCCAAGACCCGTCTCATCCAACTACGAGAATAACTCCTTTCGGCTAGACATATATTGGTGTCTACGGTGCTTGGGTCATCCTTCTTACAAGTTAGCACCATATATTCCTCAACATTGGTGGCATGTGCGTGTTCTGCTTGCTCGTACATTGCCTTTGCTTGGCATTCAGGTTTGTAAAGTCCAAATTTATTGCACTTAAAACCACTTGACTTTTGATTTGTCAAGTGTTTTATATTTTCCAATACCTCGACTTCTCCACGGCCTCGACCGCCTTAATAGCCTCCTCGACTTGATGAAGCGACTTGGCTTTGCAACGGTTGCTCGAGATTTGAACCCATGGACTTTTGATTCATTCTTTGCTCATGCAAGCCCAATGAACTTGTCAACCGCTCCAATGTTAGGATTGATACATCTTGCCCTTCCTCGATTGCTACGATGATGAAATCAAAATTTTCAGTCAAAGACCTCAAGATTTTTTCTACAACTTGTATATCTTGGAGTTCTTCACCATTAACCTTCAATTGGTTAATGATGGTTTGCACACGACCAAAATATGCTTAGATGATTCAAAGTCATCACGCTAAAGACTCAAAATAGCCTCGAAGTGTTTGAAGCCGCACTCGTTGAACACGATCATCACCTTTGTAAGGGTTTCGCAAAATATCCCATGCTTCTTTCGCGGTCTCCGCACTTGATATTTTTTCAAATTGCATACAATGCTTTCTGATCTTTCTTCCGAAACTCCACCAAAGAATCTTTCTCCTCCTTTCTTAAAGCCTTAAATGCTTCAGCATTAGCCACTTCATGGTAGTTGTTTTCCACCAGATTCCACAAATCTTAATATTTGAATAGAACCTTCATCTGGACAGACTAGTTGTTAAAATTCTTTTCACTCAACTTTGGAAGTTGCAATTGAACAAAATTGGTGGATACCATTTCTAGCTTTGATACCAAATGTTGGAACCAAAATATAATGGCAACTCTGGAAATTTGGAATGAGGCACAAATGAAGACTAGAGGGAGAAGTAATTGAAATGCAAATGCTTTTTTGCTTCAGTGTAGCTACAAATTTGAAGCCCACGACCTTTTAAAGTGGTTGGACATGTACATAGCTTGACAAACATTAAACGAGGAAAAACAAAAAAGTCCACAAAGTGATACAAGCACTCAAACAAAGTCAAATGAAAAGATACATAATAAATACATGAAGACAAGCATGGAGAACTCTCCAATGGGTTTTTCTAGCCTTCTTTGTCTTTATGCTACAAAAGGTTTTCTTCATTAAATGCTTGTAGCCTTTTTTGTCTTCAATCTTCTTCGAGCACTAGCTATAAATCATGCTTCACAAATTCATTTTCGTTCTTCTTTTGATACCCACCATAAATCAAGGTATTTTGAAGAATACTAACAATTAAATCTAGAGCCCGGTAACCAATGTGCTCAAATCTTCAACAATCAATTTTATATTATTCTAACAATGAGATTGTGGATCTAGGGCAGTAGCTATGGCATTCAAGAGCTCAAGCTCAAGCATCCAAAATAATGAGACATCAAAGCTTGAGTGGCAATGGCCACCATGGCCACAAGACGTCAAAGCTCAAATAGCTATAGCTCGAGCTCACAACTCTAGGCTCAAGCTCGACTTCCATAGTCATGGTGGTTGCAAACTACAGATTAAGCATCTAGGGCCATGAGTATCTACATATAGTAGCTATAGACGGGAGTTTGAAGCTCTGACCATTATGGCCATGCGCTCAAAACTAACGCAACCATGGTCGTGAGCTTGAGGCGGTAAGAGAAGAGAAACAAATGTTGATGGAGAGAATAGAAGAAAGACCATGTAAGTCATGATGTAGCACGAATATAGAGAAAATAGGAGAAAGCAGTCATGCCCATAGGCACAAAGTTTTAGTAGCCATGACTATTACCAATACTTACCTTCATTCTATTTTTGGACTCGGTCAAATGTGGGGTTGAAATTTAAATAAAAGAATTGACTAGTCAAATAAAAGAAGAGAAGAGGACATCCAGCTTATATAAAAGGAAAGCGCGCATCGAGAAGGGAGGAAGCACGAAAAATGAAAGGAAGAAAAGAAAGAGAAAAAGAGAAAGGAAAAACTTATGCATAGATGCCTCACCAAGCTAGATTAACTCCATTTCGCAACGCTTGATAAGAATTTAAGCCCTTTGTTCATCTAATTGGAATAAATTTTAGAATTAGTGCATAAATTTAAAGTTATGTGAAATTTGAACTATTAGGTCTGATTTAGGAGTTGTTATGTGACCCTTGGATTGAAGTTACTCGAGGTATTGTTCGCTTTACCCTGTCCCATATCAAACCTTCTTGACATATAGATAGGCACTTTCTTAGGAGTTCACCTATCTTGGTAGTGCTCTTGCCTAAATACGCTTAACTTTGGAGTTTCAAAGCAAAGCTTGCTCTTATGTCAAAAGGCACATTTGTGAATTAATTCTAATTTTCACACATATATCCAAGGCATGCTCTCCTCTTGTTCATTGTGCAATTCGGTTCATTCTTGCCCTCTTTGCCATCCCAGAAGCCTTTGGGAGCCTGTGACATCCTGAATTGTACTTGTCCAATAATTATAATTAACATGTGAAGTTTGATATTATTATTAGGTACACAGTTTGGATGTAATAGTTTATGCTCAAGGGATGAGCAACGCAAAAATGAGTTTGTGAATCAATGTTGGAATGAATGCAGTTGGAGACAGATGACACTAGTCACTAAATGGTGATACTAGTGTTAAAATATGTCTTAAGTTTGAGCTTGATATACGAATCTTGACCTAAGGTGAATTGTTATTTTTGAACATCCGAATTTGTGCCATCAAGATACATATTTCCTGTTTTGGCGATAAAGTTCAATTGGATCTTTCTTGACACTAAATTGGAATTGGCCAAGAAAATAGGGAAGGAAATACTATAACATATTTATATTTAGATTGTTTTTGGACTATTATTGGAAAGTTCGATGTGAGCTCTGATTGGACAGAAATTTGATCAGTCAACTTGGGCATAATTTTGCCGATTGAATTTGAACTTTCATGTGGCTTATCTTTAGGCATATTAAGCATCATGTTGCAGATTGGGAAGAACAAAAAAAAAGTCTTGATTTTGGACTTTGTTTCCAATTTCTATTCCACGTTGTTTTTTGCTTTGGACTCGATCGCTCTTTGCTTATATATATTGAAGTGTGGGATTTTTCCAATCTCTCTGAAGTTGATTGAGAAGAAATATCAAAGCACTATTTTTAGAGTGCTTGACATAGGTTATCTCGTTGTTCTTGTTCATGCAATTACACCAAGAATTTTTAGTGTTGAAGTTGATTAAATCTTGTGGTAAGATTTACGTGTATTATTCATTCGTAAGATTGAGAGATTATTTCATGAGGAATTGTGGGGTTAAACAATACGTGCGTTATTGGGTGTAATTAGGGCTTGCGAAACACCATGAGTTTTTGAGTAACTCAAATGTGTAATTTTCATTGTATCGCCTGATTTATAGTGAATTCATCACTACTCTTCCCATAGATGTAGATCTCAATGACTGAACTACGTAAATTTGACATTTGATTTATTTTCTTACTCCGTCTATTATCGCTTGTTTTCCGCAACAATTAGTATCAGAGGCAGCTTGGCTAAATTGAAGCGAATTAATGGTGACAAAAGAAGGAAAACTGAGAATCGACATATTTGATGGGAAAGATTTTGGTTTTTGAAAGATGCAGATTGAATATTATCTCTATCAGATGAAACTGTACTTGCCATTGTCTAGAGAGAAACTAAAGATGATGAAGCAAGCTGATTGAGATTTGCTTGATAGATGAGCTATGGGTGTTATTCTGCTGAAGTTGACTCGTAGCGCCGCGTTTAATATCGTGAAGAAGAAGACCACTGCTGATTTGATGAAAGCCTTGTTGGATATGTATGAGAAGTCATTTGCTATCAACGGGGCGTCATCTATATAACTTGAAGATGAGCAAAGGGGAGTTTGTTGCATATCATATCAATGAATTTAATATAATTGTTAGTCAATTAAGTTTAGTTGAGATTGGCGTTAAAGATGAGATATGTGTTTTGATTCTATTGTCTTCATTGCCTGATGGTTGGAACACTACTGTTATTGCTATTAGTAATTCCTCTAGGTTGACTAGTTTGACATTTGATGGGGTTCGAGATTTGATTATGAGTCAGAACATCTGTAAAAGAGAATTTGGTGAACCTGTATTTGTTGCTTTAGTATGTGAAAATAGAGGAAGATCTATAACACATATTAGCAAGAGTAATACTAATATGAATAGGTATAGTTAGTCTAGGTTTAGTGATGTTGTCTATTGGATTTGTGGTAAGAGGAGACATCTTAAGAGGAATTGCCTTAAGCTGAAGAATGATAAATGTAAGGGAATTATAGTTGATTTTCAAATAATGTTGCGGTTGTAACTAATAATGCTAATTATGCATTGTCTGTCATTGATTATTCATCGTTTGATGGATGTATTATGGATTTTGATTGTTCTTTTCATACTACATCAAATAGAAACTAGTTTGCTACTTATCAGTGCATGGATAATAGTAAAGTACAATTGGGGAACAACGCTGAATGCGATGTGAGTAATGTTAGAATCAAAATGTAAAATTGTATCATGAGAACATTGATTGGAGTGAGACATGTTTTAGAGTTGAAGAAGAACTTAATTTTCTTGAGTGCCATAGATTCAACTAGGTATCAATATATTTTAGAATGTGGAATTTTGAAAATTGTTTGAGGTGATTTGATGATAATGGAAAGAATCAAGCACGGTGGCTTGTACAAGCTTCAAGGTGAGATAGTGACGGTCTTCGCCATAGAGATGTTGAATACATTTGTTTGAGAGTCTGAATCGTGGCATATGCGTTTGGAGCATACTAGCAAGAGAAGCCTGAAGGTTTTAAGTGAAAGAAATTCGCTATATGGTTATGTTGTTAACGAACTGAATGCATGAAAATCTTATGATTTAGATCAACAACGTAAAGTGCATTTCAGTATGATTGTCAAAGAAACCATGGAAATTGTAAAGTCAATTTACTTAAATGTTCATAAATTGTTGTGGTTTTCTTCAAGAAAAAGTGTCAAATATATGCTAATAGTTGTTGATGACTACTTGATGAAGACGTGGGTGTTTGTGCTTAGGCACAAGTTTGATACTGTGAGAGCTTTGATTAAAAATGAGACTGGTAAAATGATCAAGCATGTGTGGATTGACAGTAACATGGAGTTTTGCTTGAAGCTGTTAAATAAGTTTGCATGAAGGAAAGCATAATGAGACACCATAGAATAGTTACTAGACCACAACATGTTGCGAAATTGATGAGCAAAACATTACTAGAGACGGCCCATAAAATGCTCCCTAATGTTGGTATGGCTAGAGATTCCTCGCATATGTGTTTAGTATATGTGTTTAGTATAGCAAGCTACCTGATAAATGGATCCCCATTTACTGCAATTGGATGTCGGGCTTTCGAATAAGTGCGGTCAAGTAACATTGTTGATTATTCTATTTTTAGAATATTTAATTACCCATGTTATGTCCGAGTGACTGATAGTAAGCTTGATGGAATGATAAGAAAGTACATGTTCCTAAGCTACGCACGAGATGAGCGGGGTTATCGGCTGTAGTGCTCGGAGTTAAATCCATCTATTATCAATAGAGAAGTTACATTTGACAAATCTCTAGTACTTCTAGCTATGAGTGATTTTAGCAGCATTTTTATGGATCTAAGCGGTGTTCAGCTTGAGGTAAAGTGCAACTAGAAACTCTTGAGGTAATGGGTTACAAGTACTAGTGAAGTAATCGATATAGATGGTGTTTATAGTGAGGTAGAGCTTATAGAACCAACGGTTGCTGTAACTGTTGATATTGACAAGGTACGTATGCTATGTCTTGAAATATATGGATGCAATAATGGTTTTGCTTTATCTACGATTAATGAGAATGCAATGGAAAATCTTTGCGAACCAATTAAAGATGTATGTCGATTTGGTATTATGATGAGGTCCTCGGTTATGTCGAAGTTCAAGCGAGACTTGGACTTGGAAAATATGTATGACGGTTGAGCGTATTAGGGGTTATGGAAGAATGGCAACAGAGTTTTTTTTTTTTTTTTTGGCGAAGCGATTGTGACTTGGCTTATCGTTGAGCCAAGATGGAGATTGTTAAAATATATCTTGAGTTTGAACCTTATATACGAATCTTGACCCAACAATCGAATTTGTGTCGTGAAGATACATATTTCTTGTTTTGAAGATAAAATTCAATTGGATCTTTCTTGATGGTCAAATTGGAAGCTACCAAGATAATAGAGAAGGAAATACTATAACAGATTTACATTCGGATTGTTTTTGGACTATTATTGGAAAGTCTAATGTGAACTTTAATTGGACAGAAATTCGGTCGGTCAAGTTGGGGATAATTTTGCCAATCGAATTTGGACTTTTGTGTGGCTTATCTTTAAGCATATTCTGCACCATGTTGCGGATCGGAAGAATAAAAAGGAAAGTCTCAATTTTGGACTTTGTTTTCAATTTTTGCTCTGCATTGGTTTTCTACTTTGGACTCAGTCACTCTTGGCTTATACACACACACACACACACGTTGGATTGTGGGGTTTTTCCAGTCTATCCGAAGTTGGTTAAGAAGAAATATTGAAGCGTTGTTTCAAACAAATGGTTTACATGGGTTATCTCCTTGTTCTTGATTGTGCAATTACACCAATAATTTTTAATGTTGAAGTTGATTAAATCGTGTGATAAGATTTGCATGTATAATTCTTTTGCGAGATTGAGAGATTATTTCGTAAGAAATTGTGGGCTAAACACTGCATGTGCTATTGGGTGCAATTGGGGCTTGAGAAATATCATGAGTGTTTGAGTGAATCCAGTGTATAATTTCCATTATATTGCTTGATCTATAGTACATTCATTGCTGCTCTTTCTGGACGTAGGTCTCTTCGATTGAACCATGTAAATCTAGCGTCTGATTTATTTTCTTATTCTATCTATTTTATTGTTCAATCACTTGCCTTCCGCAATAACTAGGTCATATATCAAGAGCGGACAATCTCTCAATCTTTTGTCTAGCAATTATTAGAATGGAACTTGTCTCCAGTGATTTCATGACTTTAGAAAATCAAGAGATACATTGTGCATGTTAATCCTACCAATGTGACATTAAGGACATGTTCACATAAGTGATCTTTGGAATTAGACAGAGAAGGCCGTTATTGGTAATTCAATTATTCTAAATTTCAAAAATAACAATGCAAATTATGCATGAAAGTGGACAATTGTTCACTAATCTTGACAACTTAACCTTCTCATGAAAGACAAGTATCTAGTGAAGCAAGCCAAATGTCTTCAAGGATTATCACAAGTGTTAAACGACAAGCAAGGATGAACCGAGTGTTCTTGATGATTATCACACTTGACAACCAACATGCAAAATAGAGATTAAAAGGGTTTGGCATCTCTCTTCTCTCTCTCCCCCCTCCTCCTCTTGGCCGAACCCCTCTCACCATTACACTTCAATTATTTTCTCTCAATTTTCTTCACCAAGAACTCTCAAAGATCCAACACTCAAGTAGGTTGAGGTTTGGTTGTCCAAATCAAGTTAAAAAGTAAAATTGCTAAATTCAATACTATTTGATCTTCTTGCTTCTTGGAGAATGAGTGTAGTCTAGGCATGGCAACTCTCTAGATTCTTAGTTGTTGAAACTATGTTAAGAATTGTTCATGCATGTGAAACTAAGTCCATCTTTGATGTCTTTTGGCTCATTGGAAAAGCATCTTATCTTCTTTCTTTTTAGCTCACAGCATTCAAATTTTGAGAAAAAGCAACTTTTCTTCTTTCTTTCCAGCTCATAGCATTGAAATTTTGAGAAAATGCAACTTTTCTTCTTTCTTTCCAGCTCACGGCATTCATATTTTGAGAAAAAGGCAAGTAGAGATATTATTCGTTCCGTAGGAAGATGGAATCATTCTCTAAGAACAGAAAAAGGAAGATGAGATCTTTTTCAAAGGAAAGAAAGGAAGATGAAGAAGGCCTTCAAACTAGGGAGACAGGTGTACTAGAATTGTTGCTAACATACAACAATCACACTATTTTTTTTTATGACGAATTAAATAAATAAATAAATAAATAAATAAATAAAATGTCCCGACCTGATTATCAAAATAAAATGTTGAGGATCGATTGGTTGATGGGTAAAATGTTACAGACTATTATTCCATATGTCTAAAACAGCATGTGTTTCGATTTTCAGTTTGATTCTTGTGTGTTATGGGTATAGTGAAAATAATTAATTTTCATTTGTCTATCTAATGACCGACATGCTTTCATATAACTTGAACTTAATTCTTTCATAGTTCCATTCATTGTTCAATCTCATTCAGTTACCATCTATGATCAATAGAACAATGTAGTGGAACTACTAAAACTCGATATGATGATTGTGATGATTACCAAATGAGTCAAATTGATTTACCACTTAAAATTGGGAACACGTCAAATGAATGAATTTTTACGCTTCAACGCTTATAGTGCATTTAATCAACACAATACTCATAAAAGGCCTCCTTATTTTGCCAAATAAGCATAACTTTAAAAAAGGGATAAAAACATGGGCGGTGCTTGAACTTTTCTTTTTTTCAAGATGCTGTCTTCGAACCCTTTTTCCTTTAATCTAATTGCCGAACTCTCTAGTTCATTTTATAGTCATTCTGTTAAACATATGCCATAGTATGTGCATTTTTTTTTTTAAACGTGGATTGCCACATCAACGTCTATTATACCCAAAAAGTAATGTAAACTATCAGGCAATTCTCTTAAGTCAATAAACTTTTTTCCCCTCTTTGCTTTTTCTTTTCCTTTTGGGTCAAGAGAGATGATATGGAAACCACATGCAAATCACGTGAATATCAATATGATGAATTTAACATCACCTAGTTAAGTAAAGTTTTTGAAGTTCAAGGACTAAATAGAACCCAAAAAAAAGATTAGCAGGACATTGGATTTGAAGAAAAAGTAAAGGATCACCCATATAATTATTCCAATTAGAAATGGATCCATGGAGAAAATGTTAAAAAAAAAAATCATTTAGGGCGAGCATTTTGTAGTATATATATCATCCCTCATTCCAGAGCTCACCCCACCGGTGGTTCCAAGGCTAGGGTTTTTCTCCAAACAGAGACTGAACCGAAAGGTCTCTGGGAAAAACCAGAGCCGCCAACCGAATGCAATGTCCACCAAGTTTCGGACGCTTCTTTGTTCGAGAGCCTGATGAACGCCGACAGCACGAGCTCTGGCGAAGGTCGGAGCGGTCGGGGGTCAACAGAGCACGAGTATGTCGTGTTCTTGAGCTTTAGAGGTTCGGATACTCGCAAGGGTATAGCCGATCACCTCTACATTGGACTCGTCGACGCGGCACTGACCGTGCCAATCTCCGCGTTCAGCGAAGCCGAGCACCTGCCGATGAGCAGCCAGTTCTGCTCGCAGCCTCAAGTGGCGCGGTCCGAGGTTTCGATCCCCATCCTCTCTGAGAGCTACGCTGCCAGCAAACGGCGCCTCTGCGAGCTTGTTCAGATGATGGAGAACAGGAAGAGCGCGAGACACGTGGTCATACCCTTCTGTTCACACGAGATGTGCTTTGAGCAAAGGGAGGTGGAGGCAGGGCAGCAGGGGCTTAGAGATCTCAGCATCTTGAAAGGATGGGAATCAGAGAAAATCGCTAACGGGTATGTAATTTCATCTCCATTTACACTTGTTGTCTTTCTTTCAATGAGATCTTTCTGCTGTAATCCCAGATTCCTCATTGGTAGAATCGAAATATAGTTTGTTTATAATCCTTTTGCGATATGTTGCTCATATGGCGATTTCGTCCAATGGGATTCTGTGGAATCCTTTAATTTATTGTGTGTTGTTGTTTGATAGGCACCAAGGAGAATTTGTAAGAATAGTTGGTAAAACGGTTTTGACTGAGATTCGACAAGGTTTTCAAGTAGATGTTCCTGAGATTTTGGTTGGAATTGATGATCATATGAAGAAGATTAGGGGATTACTGGATACTACTGGTACCCGAGCAATTGGAATTTACGGCATGAGTGGCATTGGCAAAATCATATTCACCTTCGGAGGATTCGCGCATCGCAGCTTCCTTTCAGATATTCATTAAACGATCGATCATTCTTCTCGATGATGTGGATCATAAGCATCATCTACATGCTATGACCAGAGAACGAAATTGGTTTATGCTGGGAAGTAAGATCATCGTCACGTCTGGATATGAAGCTATGCTTAATTAAGGTGAAATTTGGATTATGCTACAAGTATGAACTTGAGGAAGGTGCCTTTTAAGATAAATCTAGAAAGACTTCCTTTAGCCCTTGAGGTCATAGGTTCATATTTGTTTGTATAATCCAACAAAAAAAGATGGGAAGTGCCTAAAAATTTAAAAAAAGAGTCTCAAAGAGATGTCCAAAAGATATTAAGGATAAGTTATGACGCACCGCTTGATTTTTCATTGGCATGGATAGAAAATTTGCTGGGGACTGTGGTGCATATTCAATTCAATTTGGTTGAAGAACTAAAGCTTAGATATCATATGATATCATATGGGTGGTGATTAAAGGATATAATCAATTAAGAGATCTTGGTGAGTATGTTGTATGCATATGGCAGTGATGAAAATATACTGTCAAGGCGGTGAATAAAGGATATAGTCAATTAAGAGATCTTGTTAAGGACGTAGTGTGCTTGGAGAACTGGTCTACAGATCTTTGAGGAAGCTTTGAAAGTATTAGAACCAGATAAGGTAACCCACTATCTATTTTTCCCTGCACTCTTAGCTCTTATGTTCTCGTTTACTTCAGCATGTAACATCTGTTGTCATTTGTTACTTCTTACCTATTAAATCCCATAATGGCAAGAATGCTGCTTTTTCTAGGGATATTTCTCTTCCCCTCTCTTCTAAATACCCTTATGAAAAATTTCTTGTGGTAAATCTAAAGAATCTGGAAATGAAAAAGGGATGTTGCAGCTTTAAAACATGTATTCCAAGCACGTAAATTGTAATGCTTCACCGCACGGTCATAACATGAACAACTAAAATAAAGCCACATCTTTACCAAACAGACCGTTTATCATCGCCATATTATGAGAAAGTAGATAATTACTTTCTTTTAATTGGTTGTGTACTATATATTATTGGGTTGCTTTTAACAGCTTAATCTTCAAAGAGAAAAAATTTGTCTAAAATGACATCAGAAGGGGTCACAAGTTCTATTCTTGGCAGTCCTTGTGTTCGTCATGACATCTATTACTGTTTTCATTGTGCTTGTTTTGCGGTCTGAAGTTGTCAATTTGATGTGGTTATGTTCAAATGTAATTCCATGTGTAAAGGTTCATGTGTGAGGAAATGTGTCAAAGTAATATGTTATACATATTATGTTGGCCTGAACCTTTTTCTCTTAACATAGTATGCAATACTACAATATCTGGTGCTTTGCTTGTAGGGTTCCAAAAAAGATTCGTGCCATTTGTTTTGAAAGAGACGGCACAGATGAAATAGTTGACCAAGGGTGTCGAAATTGCAAAATTGATCGAAAGTGCTGGTTAAAGGGCTAAGCGAAATTCCCGAGAAAAGCAAGCGCTATAGAAAGAATAGCTTTGAAGCCACCTTTATAATGGGATTCCAACTCAGCAACTTTATGGGAATGAAAATGAACTTGCTTTTCATTAGCTCTTTCTTTTCTAGCAGATCAAGCAGGGCTATGACGAAAGGTGAATGTGAATGTCAGTAGCGAGTTTTCAATGTCTCCAATTTTTTGCAGAATTAAAGGTTCTTTATAGCAAGAGGTGTGCATTTTATTGGAGATTGTAAGAAATTACTATTGGAATTAAGATGGCTTTTTTGGTAGAGTTGCCCTACATCTCTTGTCACAAACATTTTTCATCTAAGAAATTTAGTCGTCCTTAATTTGTCATGGAGCACAACTTCAAAGTATTGGGGAGGATGGAGTTCAGCCATAATAAGATGGACAAGCATGTCCTCTTCTCATTATTTCGACCTCCACTTGTTTTCGATAGACAAATCCTAAATTTCTTCACTACTCTATGTGGCAAAGCAGCTAAATGTTCTCATGCTTATTGGTTGTGCATATTCAGGGTGCGCTCTTGACCTGTCAACCTTTCCAAATTGGAACGAATTCACTCTCCTATCGGAATGGTCATGAGCCTCGTTTCCTTGGACTAGACGAACCGTAAGAATTTGGAGGAGCTACCTATTGCATTGGATAGATTAGAAGAATTAAAAGAACCCCTTTTAGATAGAACAGTTATATGAGAAATTTCTACATTTACGAATGTATAAATTCTGAATGTACTAGATTATTTACATGCTTAGCCAAAAAAACAAAAATAACTGAGCATTTAACTTTTTAATATGTAAAATTTCATATTGCGTTATTATAGTTTGTAACTCACGTTTGCGATGAACTCGGAGGACCATTATTCTACATCATTATCTAAGTTCTAAAGATATACTGGGTTACATCTTGATCATCTATATTGATCAAGAAGCAACTATAATTAGTCATACGAAAAAATCATGACCTCAATTCGAGTGATTTTAGTTTCTGGACACTTATTTGTTTTTAATTTGGGTTGTGGATGTTATTCGTTAGGACTGTCTTATATTTTCTTGGCACTTGCCCGGTGACTTACCTGGGTCGTGTGTAAGAATGTGACTAACATTCGAAGCAAATGAGGCCTGTCTCAGAATAAAAGAACTTTAAAAGTAGGGAATTTTGAAATCTAAAACTCATATCAGTGTGATACTTAGTAATATAAAATCGTCCATTTAGGTTTTAGAGCTTACATTGCATTTCAAGGTCAAGTTATATGTTTTCCGTGAACGTAAAATTTAACGAGGAGAAGTTCTCTGACTCATACCTCAATAGGATAGCCATGATGGATTTGCCAACCTTAAATTTTTTTTATCATGGGTGGTAAGGAGTAATTACAGGCTGATCTAACTATTCGGAAGGATTTGAAATCCTTATGATGACATTAGAAGAGGATTGCTAGCGTCGGCCGCCCTCCATCACCATTTTATCTATCCAAAAAAAGAAAATGCACATTAGAATGGCAAAAGATATCATCCTACTTAATGATTTCCCTACCAAAATCTAAACTTCTTCCATGTCACAACTCGTTACAGCATCATACACAGCATTCAAGACGAGAAACGCTTGTCCATCGACTACTCTTGATCCTTGTATTGTGCCTTGTCGGGAGCCTTGAGATAAAGCAATAAGTACGCGAGCCATGTGACGGGCAAGGAAAATCACGACATAAAGTAGGATAAAAAGATTTATGCCCCAATATATTCTTGTTCCAAGTAGTAGTACGATCCTCCTCCCTTTTACACAGTCTTGTCGCTCCCCATTCACAGAAAAGCCCTCCAAGCTCCCAAGTCTTCTCTTTCTTTCCAAGTTACCATTCAAATTTTGAGGTAAAAAGCAAGTAAAGCACATCATTCGTTCTGTGGGGGAGAGAGAATCATTTCACTGAAAACAGAAAAGGAAGGAGAAATCATTTTCTGAGGAAAAAGAGAAAAGGAAGATGAAGAAGGCCTTAAAACTAGAGGGAAAGAGAGTTCGGTGTGCTGGAATTGTTGCTAACGTGCAGACTATCGTTACATATGTCTCAAAAAGCACATGTTTCAGCTTTCACTTGCACGTACTTTCATATAACTAAAGCTTGATTCTTTCGTAGTTTGTTGATTGTTCAATCCCGTTTGGTTACCATTTGTTGTTAGGGTATGTTTGATTCAGTTTTTTCAACAAGCTTTCCAAAACCCCTTGAAAAAAATACTCGAGTGTTTGGCAAACCTATCCAAGGGGCTTTCTGTTGACCTTAAAAAAAGCTGAAAGCCCAATACTGATGTGGATCAGTTTTGGGCTTTCAGGCCAAATGCTGATTCCTTTTTTTTTTTCTTTCAAAACTATTATCATAAATTTTTTAGTTTTTCGATTTTATCTCTCATTGTTCCAAAACTACCTTTACGTTCATTGGAGTCGGCAAATAGTTTAATATTTTTTAATAAAAAGAGAAATGAAATTCAAAAGCCATTTATAGAAAAAGATTTGCCAAACACCATTTACGCCAAAATAACTTTGCAAAGAATGTTTTACCAAACGCAATTTGCATTTTCCCAAAACACTTTAGACCAAAGATATTTGTATTTCCCCAAAACCCATGCCCAAGATTGAACCAAACGCAGCCATGGTATAACGTAGCGGAATGCTAAAACTCGTGTTTATGATTGTGATGATTATCAAACATTGATTAACCACTTAAAAAAAAAAAAACATGTCTAATGATTTGTCTTTTACAATTCAGCATTATAATGCATTTAATCAATACGATACTTATAAAAGGCCTCTTTGTTTTGCCAAGCATAGCTTGAAAGGAATGATGACAAAGTCCCTCTAGTTTTTTTTCAACATTCAAGGATGTCTCCAAATCATTTTTTTGTTCAATTTAATTTCCAAACTTTTAAAAAAATTGTTCCATATAAACATATGCCATAGTATATGCAATTTTTCTAACACGGACTGCCACATCAACGTTTATTAAACCAAAATAATAATGTAAACTGTCACACCATTCTCTTAGTCAACAAATAATTTTTTCTGATTTTCTTTTTCCCTTCCTTTTAGGCCGAAAGAGATGATGTGAAAATTATACATTTGCCATGCAGGTATTAGGATGGCATATTTAACGTCAAGTTAACATAAAGTACGATGACATGAACCCATGGTGTTAAAAATTTTAATGGAACAATTGTATAAAGTGGAGTTTTTCAAGTTTAGAACCTAAATTGAATAAAAAAAGAATTGGACTTAGAAGAAAAAGAATTAGGAATCATCCATATCAAGATGGGCTTTGAGCAGAGGGATGTGGAGGCAGGGCAACGGGCGCTCAGAGATGTCAGCTTCTCCCAAGGATGGGAGTCAGAGAAAATCGCTAATGGGTGTGTAATTTCATCTCCATCAAAGCTTGCCGATTAGATCTTGCTGCCGTAATCCTCCTCATAGGTAGAATCGAAACATGATTTGTTTATAATCCTTTCGTGACATGTTGCCGTTAATGGCGATTCCGTCCAATGGGATTCTGTAGAACCGTTTAATTCCTTATGTGTTGTTTTTTTATAGGTATCCAGGAGAATTTGTAAGAATAGTTGTTGAAACGGATCTGAGTGAGTTATAAGAAGGTTTTCGGGGAGATTTTCCTGAGACTTTGATTGGAATTGATGATCATATGACGAAGATTGTTGGATTGCTGGACACTAGTACCTGAACAATTTATGGCATGGGTGGCAGGAGTCAAAAGTGTTCAGGAATGATCACTCGTCCCTTATCGATAACGATCTTTCTATAATATCTACTAGGCAACTGAGGAATGCCAAATCTCCATTCCCATACTGTCTGAAAATTTTGCCTCCTCGGAGCTGGGCAAAAGATGTTTTCGATCTACTAAAAAGTTAAAAGGCATCGTTTTCAGGAGTACATGCTCCAACATGAAGCTTCGGAAGAGGGCTCTACTTAATGAGTGTTGGGTTGGGACTCTGTAGAAGCGGGTGAAAATGAGATAGTTCAATGTTACCAACTGAGGAAGATACCGACTCAAGTCTCTCTTCTCGACCTATTCAAGTCCTCTGACAGTCAATTGGAAAAGTTTGTTGGATCTATCCTACTGAAAGATCAAATTTCTTTTGCGGATGAGGATTTCCCTGCAGAAGTCCCATGCATACGAAGGCTTTACACATTTCTGTGGAGTACTATGATGCAGTTATGATGTGCTAGAATATGGATACCGACAATAAATGATGTAGTCAACTAAAAGATCTTGATAAGGACGTTATCTGACTAGAAGGGTTAACATATGGTGGTGAGTAAAGGACGTGGTGTGCCAAGATGGGTGAGCAAGAGAACTGGACTGTGGATCTTTGAGAAAGCCTCGAAAGCACAAGAAGCGAGTAAGTAACCTACTATCTATTTTCCCCGCTCTCTTAGCTCGTGTACTCATTTAGTCCAATATGTAACAGCTGTTGTTACGTGATACTAGAAGCTGCAGCAGCAATGGCTTTCGAGAGCTCGAGCAGCCATGATTGCACATGTCAAAGCTCGAACGGGCATTGCTGTGAGAGCTTGAGCCCTAGCTTCGTGGCCATGGCGGATGCAAGAAGCTAGATTGAGGAAGCTCCGGCAAATATGGCCGTAAGTTCAAAGCCGCGAACTTGAGGTGGCAAGAGAAGAGATGGAGAGAGATGTTGAATGAGAGAATAGAAGAGAGAAAGGCCACGGATGCTGTGATTTGGCACGATAAAGAGAACAGAGACGACTTTTGATGCTAGTAATCTTCGATTCGAAAAGGTCCATATCAAAAAAAAAAAATCACGTTCGTAACCTTCGATACCATCTAGTGCATGTCACATAAATACATCACTAGAATGGAAAATAGACGATTGTTATGCCTTTTCAAAAAGTAAAGAGACGACTTAGGGGAAAAAAGAAGTAGGGAGATGATCTCAAACTTCCAATAAAAGTAAATAGATCATTTGTACATTTACATATTCTTTTAAATAATTACCAATCTGCTCAAATAATGATGATGACGGATTAGGAAATTTCTCCTCTTATGTCCTTTCTGGTCAATTTGATGCCAAACACACTTTCAGAAATTGAGATCCCCAATCTAAGTTGAAGACGATAGGATGATGGGTATATAAATAGGCTTATTTGAATTGAAGCCCACCATAAACTACAGAAGAGACTTGCTATATAGAACATCATTAGAGATACTTCGTGTGTGGTAGAGTCCAAATCTATATAGAGTAAGTGATATTTCCATCATATTCTTAGATAAATTTAATAAAATTAAATAATTAGTGATGACTAATCATATGATTTGTGAATCAATTTATAGTACCAATCACAATATATTTTACATTTCTTTGTTTGAATCGCACAATCAATGATATATCAAAACTTCTTTACTTAAAGAATGAATTCCTATTTTGATGCTTCAATTTCCTTTAACTTGAATAATAATTACTTGCAATGCAGCACTAAACCATTGCAATGTATTGGATTTAATATCTCTTGCATCACTCTGATGGTACCGATTCTCACTTTGGGTTTGGATTCTTGATCCCAACTCGAATGGGTCGGGTATGGTCGGGGTACGATTAATCCAACCGTATCGTTGCTCTCCGTAGCTAACTCCGGCAAGACGTGAGGATCAAGTGGGGCCTCCCATCACAGAGGAGAGAGAGAGAGAGAGAGAGAGAGAGAGAGAGAGGAACTCCACATGGGCCGGGACCCGATCCACAGGCATATGACCCGACCCGACGAAGAATCTTGAAAAATCGGACAGTTAAGTCCAACCCTTTAAAAGGCGCCTAAAGCCTTTCCTCAACGATATGCCTTCTTCCCCTTAAACCCTCACCGACCAGACATCATCAGCCTCAACCTCAACCTCAACCTCGACACGACAGCCTCTTTCTTCTTGCTCCATTGCCGCTGCTGCAAGTTCAGCACGCGCCCGACGCCTCCCACGTCGACGACCCGAGTGCGTACCGGAGGAGGAGGAGAAGCGAGGGAATGGGCGGTGGCGAGCCGATAGTCCAATGGTAGCACCGCCGTTGCAATGAGTCTCCGGCTAAGTAGGAGCTTATCGATATCGGCCACCGACCCGCGATTGTGTTCGCTCCGTCGTCTTCGGACCTCCGTGGCTCAGGTTCTTGCTCATCAGTTTCGGCTGCCCATTTGAATTCTTGAACCCAAATGAATAAAAAGAAAAAAAAGAAAAGAAATGGAGCATTAATTTGTCTCCGTGGCATTGCTCTGTGCTGGTTGGATTTTCTGTTTTGGGAATGGTGGGGATGATGGGGAGTTTATGCCGAATGGCCGTGTTAATTCTTTTGTATTATGTACCTCGGAGATGGTAGGAGCATGTTCGTTTGTTAAACCGAAAGAGAAGTGAAGTGCGCGTAGAAATGGGAAACATCGATGCTTTCTGAGTAAAGGGTCGAAAATTCATTTGTTTGACAACACTTGCGCATTTTAACGTCGTATGGTTATGAATGTGCTGTCATTTCATTTGATTGGTTATGCTAATTTGACTTGTCGTTTGTAACTGCAATTGCAGTTGCAGCAGGGGACACTTCTTAATCATCGCGGAATGTCGATTTGCTCAACTTCATTTTGTACTGGAGAGCTGTTTACGAGGTCTTCTAACCTCAAAACTCGAAGCACACCTAGTGCGCTTATGACTAAACATCTTAAGAATTGGGAAGCTGGTAACGGCTTTAGAAGGTTTCACGGCGGTCTGTCTTTTGGCCCTTTTCACTCTAGACCTGTACTTTCGAGCACCGCAGCAGATGGTTTATTCTTTAGCATTCGAGTCAAATTCCCTGGTAATGAAGCTTTGGCTACTAGGTTTTACTCACAAAGTTCTCAACCAGTTAATCAAAATGATGATGCCTTTGTAAGGGATGGGATAAGAGGTGCCGCTGGATTGGGTTTTAAGGGTTTCAAAAAAAATTGGAAGAAGGCAAAGCAGTTAGCTGCTCAAAGTAAAAAGTCTGCTGCTTCTTCGCCCATTGTATCAGAATCTTCGAAGGAGGATGTCTCAGTAGAAGTCCAAGAAAAAATTGCAGATACAGCAAAAGAAGTAAACTTGGGTTCATCATCTGTGACATCACTTGCTAGCGGCGCTAAACAGGATAAGAGCAAAGGGAGACAAGAGCTTGCACGGAGCAAAAAAAGCAAAGAACAAAAGCGTGATCCTTTGAAGAAAGATTCTAAAAGTGCTTCTCAAGCAGAAGTGTCAGACCAGAAGAAAGTCGAATCCTTGTCTGCATCGAATTTGGAGGTCAGTGATTGCAAATCTGGGAATAGTTAGGAGCACTTTTAATAAAAAAAACAAATCATGCTGTGATATCTTAACTGATGTTAATTTTGCAGGGTAAGTCAGGTGGAAGTCATCCTGACTCCAAGGAACTCCTTGAGGTTTCTGCTTTTGCAAAAACAAGTTCTGGTAAGAAAGTGCGAAAGTCAAAGAAAAAATCTGTGAAGACATCTGTTGAGCCATCGGGAGAAAAGAAAGAACAAGCAATCAACAAAGTGAGTTCTCCAAGTCAGAGGATTTCGAAGTCACTTTATCCTCCTGAGGGGAGATCTGTTGTGGTTGTAGAGTCTGCTACAAAAGCAAAGGTTATTCAAGGCTATCTTGGTGATATGTTTGAAGTTATTCCAAGCTATGGTCATGTAAGGGACTTGGCTGCACGATCAGGATCCGTTCGTCCTGATGATGACTTCAGTATGGTCTGGGAGGTGCCTTCTGCTGCTTGGACTCATCTGAAGAGTATCAAGGTTGCCCTAAGCGGGTATTGATTTCCATCCCACTTACTTCTTCATGACAATTCTCAGTGAAAATACTAGTGTTTTACTTAAGGGACTTTTCAGGAGCTCAGTGAATAGTTCATGAACTTGATTCAACCAGATTTTAGTCTATGAAAATAGTAAAGTATCTATCTATGAATATGAAAACCATACCATTGAGAGTAGGTTATGCATTAATGTTATTATCTGCGACATCTATCAATGTATGGAAGGCAAATAATTTGGTATTTAACTATGCTTCTGAATGCTTTCTTCCTGTCTTGGTTCTCAGAGCAGATAGTCTAATTCTAGCTTCAGATCCTGATCGTGAGGGCGAGGCTATTGCTTGGCACATCATTGAGATGTTGCAGCAGCAGGATGCTTTACGTGATGATATGACTATAGCAAGAGTTGTTTTTCATGAGATAACTGAATCATCCATCAAGGCTGCACTCATGGCACCAAGAGAAATAGATGCAAACTTGGTGCATGCTTACCTTGCACGCCGTGCTCTAGATTATCTGATTGGTTTTAATATTTCTCCTATATTATGGAGGAAACTACCAGGTTGCCAGTCAGCCGGGCGAGTCCAGTCTGCTGCTTTAGCACTTATTTGTGATCGAGAAATGGAAATCGATAAGTTTGTTCCGCAAGAGTATTGGAGTTTGGAGGTTGACTTTGAGAGAAGAAGTTTGGAACCTTCCCTAAAATCCATTTCTATCCCATCCCGCTTGACATATTTTGCTTCGACAAAATTGAATCAGTTGTCAATTGGTTCCTATATAGAGGCAAAAGATATTGAAGAGAAGATTAGATCTGAAGGTTTCAAAGTTGTTGCCTCTAAAAGTAACAAGACGAGGAGGAACCCTCCTACACCTTACATCACATCAACTCTTCAGCAAGATGCTGCCAATAAATTACATTTTCCAGCCACATACACTATGAAGGTTATAACCTTAAAATTCTGATGACCTTCTTAACAGATGCTGCATATTTTGACCAGGAAAAACAGTTTTTGCAAGTTAAGAAGCATGCAATTTACTTCCAAGTGCATAAATTTTAAGCCTAGTTTGAGGTAATCATGCTGTAGATAGTAATATACGTGGAACTGTTCAGTTGTTTGCTTGCCGGAGTGTCTGAGAGATTGATTTTGAAGGTAAATATGTTTTCGTATCCTTGAAACACCATTGTGTGATCCATGCTCAACACTCTCTGAGAGTGCACCACGTGTCACTCTTTGGCTGGTTGCCAAACCACATGAGCTGTTTTATAGTTCATGCCAAAGTTGCAAAAGAAGGTAGACGGCCCAGCCTTATTGGGCATTTACACATGAGTGACGTGCAGGGAGAATTGATTTTTGTTCTTCTTTTCCATTTTTTCTTTATTATTTGTCTTTCTTCTTCTATTCAACCCTCATTTTACAATACATGCTGGCACGCATATTATCAGATTAGAGCATTTTACTCATATTTATATTCTATGAGAAAAAAACTATGCTAAAAAAATGAAGTTTCATGAACTTTGAATCTAACTTAAAGTTTAATCTTTTTTTTTTTCTTTTTCAAGTTATGTATAACGAGATTCTCTCCCCCCCTCTTGGCACCTCCAACCGCAGTAATTTTATTAGACTCATGATATCAGACAAGACCATATTATTCTTCTTGTTTTATAAAGTCCTAATATTACTTGTAACATTCTTCTATTGATAACTAAACTCACTAATAAGAAATTGAATTTAGCTAAAGATAACACTTTTAGTTTAAGAATTTGCTCAAAGCAAACATTTCCTCTCTCATAGTTCTGTAGTTTTTTAAGATATTTATTATCAAGTGCCACAACTAAGTTGGAATTTCAGTTTCAAGTGTTTGTCATTGATTGACAAGAAACTTAAGATTTGAGAGTATGTTTGATTTTTTTCCTAACTCTAGAAGTCCAAAACTCTACTTTGCCTATTGGTTGGTTAAAAATGAAAATAGAAACAGAATGAATTTGTTCTTGAATAACAAAATGATTGAAGCTGCTTTAATCATGTTATTCACATTAGTTCTTGAATGCAGCTTGCGCAAAAGCTTTACGAAGGGGTACAGTTATCAGATGGCAAGGCAGTCGGTTTGATAACATACATCAGAACTGATGGTTTACATGTAGGTGCTGTTCTTCTGTAAGATTGTCCTGAAGTTATCTAGTTGCTTGTACATGCTCTAGTGGCATCACTGTTGTTCTTTTAAATTACTTGTTGATCTTTACTAACAGTTACTTTTAGCCCCTTTTAGCGGGTAAGTACTCGACCTATAGTATGGACTTTTTGTATTGGTTGCTTCAATAAATGTTGAAAGCGACATCTTTGGAGACTTAATGATGTGTTAGTCTGGGGAAGTGAAGTAGATAGGATTGGTTATTTTTTCATCACAGTGACAATATGCACTGATGTTAGGATGAAGTGTTGAGCCATAGTCGTACTTTGTCATTTGTAAATTTTGAACCCCTAAACTTTCTTTCTGGTAGTGTTTTGCCTGTGCTATTTTATTTATTTATTTATTTATTTATTTATTATTATTATTATTATTATTATTTTTTTTTTTTTTGGGTCAAGGCCTGTTCTATTTGATTAGAGTAGATACGCCTCTTCCATCATAAGTCATTAGTGTGCCATTCTCATTTAGAAGGAAATGTATGCTGACTTTTCGAATTTGTCATACAATTCTAGCATTGTGCCAAGCTTTGATCATTTGTCGGTTTTTTTTTTTTTTTTTTTTTTTTGGGGTGGGGGCTATGATCATTTGTGGGTTAGGTGGTGTCAAAAGTTGGAAATTTTCTGCAAGGGCATTTTATGGGCTAATAGAGGAGTTGAATTATTGTGGTAAGATGGGTTTCCTTGGGAAGCTATCTGGAAAGCAAAATTTCACTCTGGCTTGCTTTCTTTGGTTGGAATTGAAAGCTTTTTCAAACCAAAGAAGAGAGGTGAAGTGTTGGCCACTATGTGATTTTTTTTTTTTTTTGCCAAAAGGAGGAAGAGATTGTGGTGAATCGTCTTCGACAACCATGGATGAGAACTTTTAGACTTCTTCTTATGGCTCTATTGGGCTAAGCTGGGTTTTAGTGAGGTCTGTTGAGCATGAATTGTAGGCATGGCAAAGTATTCAAATATCTTCTCATGCCCAAGTCCTCTTTCTATGTTTTTGCTTGGTTGGAGAAGAATGGAAAAGATGTCTTTTGAAGGGGAAGAGTTTTCCATCTAGGCACTCGTTGAACATTGGTTGGAAGTTCCATACTTTTTGTACAGTGTGGAAGTGTCTTCCATCCTTGGCTCAACATTGAGCTCTTTGTTTACATGGCACCCCTTCTTCCTCATAGTGGATTTGATGTCTTGACAGTTTTTTTGGATTATCATACTTGTGCTGTTTTGTGCATTCGTGTTGCCCTTCCTGAAAATAAGTCCTTGCTCTTTTACATAAAAGATTTTGATATGTTTCTGGCTAGACTTCGATCCTTTGTAAAACTGGAAAAGCTGTATGTCATTGAAGCTTGGGTTGTGAATAAGTTTTGGTTCCAATGGGATACTCCATGTTGAGTTTTTGTAACGTTGTGGATTTCATGTCCTGTTGAGAAAGTGAAAAAGAAGGGGTAGGTGTTTCGTGAAATGGCCATCAAGGGGGTGCTGAGCCGTTTTTGAGGAAATTAATTTTAAGAGGGTGTCAAAATGTATATTCAAAAGTAGGACTGGAGATTTACTGGGGAATTTTATTACTTCATATATTTTTTTTTCATTACGAAAGACTTGCTTCTTCTAGAGAGGCACTTGTCTTCCCCCCAACCAAAGTCTTACTTGCTATATGGAACCAAATTTAGTTATTCTCCCAACTGAAGTCATGTGCTTAGTTTGCATCTACACTCCCTTTGTTCTAGTGATTTGGCATTGTCTAGTTTATTTGCTTATTGTGATAAATTGCTTTTATTGGGGTCTGATTCTGACAATTTGCTCTGACGGTACCTTTTTTGAGTTTGTTTTAGATATCTGAGGAGGCTGTGAAAGATATACGCTCTTTGGTGATTGACAGGTAAGATGAGATCTTTGCATTAGAATATTTGAAAGATTGGATCTTGCATGCGTAGTCTCCATTATTACTTATTATAGGTGTAAGCTGCTTTGCTAACATTTATCTTGTTAGAACTTTAACAGGGAATTTTATTTGAGTTTCAGGTCCTTGAATAAATTTCCTGTGTGAAGTATTTTCAAGGTTTCTTATTTCAATTGTATTAGTAGGATTTTCATTTGTTTCCTTGACTTTGATTCTTGGAGGGAAGGGTTTAAATTAGGTCAGTTTCTACTTCTTACACATAATATAACTGAAGGGCTGGAGAGTGTCTAAGCTTAACGTGGTTGACTTTGTGTGAAAAGTTTGTCCAAGGTTTGAAAGATGTGTTTCTTTTCTTCTCAATTTGGTTATTTAGATGCTGGTGCAAATATAGTCAGTCTGGAATTGCAGACACTGATGGTGTCACCATAAAAATCGATTTCCCTCACATCAAGATCCACTTTTCAAAGAATTGGCTAAAAATTTGCATCTTTGTCAAAGAGTGACTTCTATTGCACATGGAAGAGATTTTATCAAGCAAATGTCTGTGGGAGTTAAAGGGAAGTTATAAATGAGACATCCAAGTGTGATGCCTTTTCTAATGTGTTTTACAATGCTACGGGTTCCTGGGTTGCTTTTGAACTGGATTTCTGTTTGGGGCTTGTTAGCTAGCTCTTTAATGTTATGGCTCCTTTTGCTTTCTAAGAAAGTGGCTTATTGGCTTATTTCAGAGTCTACCTAATGTTCAACCACCTGTGAAATAAAGTTCTATCCCATGGCTCTTTCCATTTGAATGGGGCAGCGATCTCTTTGCCTTTATGTATCATCAGAGTGGTCATTTCACTGTTTTGAGGTTGTTATTACTTTTTCTTTGATATATAAAAAGTTCAACGATAAGGCACCAAGGGGTGCAAACCCTCATGCAAAAGAGCCCAACTAAAGCCATATGCAGGACAGTTCTCCAAAGTATATAACTTTAAGCTATATGCAAAATGATTTGCAAAGTAAATCATCAGCTATATTAACAAAGACAGTTGCATCCTTTTGCAATTATCCACTATACAAAAAGTATATAACTGCCAAGCCAATTTTCAATAAAAAAATAAAGGGAAGATTCCTCTCCATCTAAAGATCTCTTGTTCCACACCTTCCAAAATCTACCAGACAACAGAGAGAGAGAGAGAGGGGGGGGAATTGAGGTAGTCCTTTTCTTGTTGCCACTGTAAACAGAGAGAGAGAGAGAGAGAGAGAGAGAGAGAGAGAGAGAGAGAGAGAGAAATTGAGGTAGTCCTTTTCTTGTTGCCATTGTAAACAAATGCCCTGCCAAGCCCAAAGTTTGCTAGATAGAACCTCCAGTAATTCAACATGACTCTGTGCAAGCATAGGAGATTGTCCAGACAATTCTTGTCCAAACCATGATCTAAAGTAAGGAATCTTCTCAAGTTGCCTCCCAAGAGAAAAACAAAAACCAACAAAAAGAAACGCTAGTTGGAACCCTCACTTTCCAAATTGCTTTCCAAGGAAACTCCGTTCTACCACCAACAACCTCCCTATCTAGCAGCTTGTAGCAAGATTTTATAGACAAGATCCAATCTCTTTCATTCTTATACACCAAAGCATCCTTACCATTTGGAGATTATTTTATTGTACCATGAAATTGGTTCTTGGAAAGGAATAAAGTGTATGAAGCTAGAACTTAGGAAGTAATGCATATGTGTGTAACAGCAATTTTACAGTCAGCTAAATTGTTTGATGTTCCTATGAATGGCATGTAGTTTAATCATCAAGTTGACTTTTGATCTTGTGAAATATAACTATGAAATTAATGTAAATGATGAAGATAGCAGGTCTAATATGCTTGAATTGGTCTGTAATGCAGGTATGGATCAGATTTTGCAGCAGAGACTGCACGCAAGTACTTTAAGAAGGTGAAGAATGCTCAAGAAGCTCATGAAGCAATTAGACCAACTGATATCCGGAGGTTACCATGTAAAGTTACCACCTTTCCAAGATATATTGACTAATGTAATACAGATTGAGGCATGCTATTAATGTTCTTTTATTGTCTTGTAGCATCGCTAGTTAATATACTTGATGAGGATTCTTTGAAGTTGTACACTCTTATCTGGTCTCGTACCATTGCATGCCAAATGGAACCTGCTGTAATTAAACAGGTAAGGATAAGTTGTACACTCTTAACTGGTTGATTAATGATAAGCTTCATGAATTTCTACTATAGAGCTTTCCTTTCCTTCTCCTTTTCTCCCTAACTAGTGTAGGCCTTTTCAGTTTGTCCAAGCATGAAAATACTCTATAGAATGGTATAATACGCAATGTCTTTAATTGCTTTAGTATTGTCACAAAACTGATTAGAGAACCCGCAGCAAGTAGAAAAAGAGAAAGAAGGAAGAGAGAAGGAATAGAGAGAAGGAGGAGAAAGAGAACGTAAAAGAAAGAAAGAGAGGGCTGTAGTTTTACGTATCACGAAACCCTACACCCATTGTATTTATATTGAATATAAATTGTATATAACAATAATATCCTTATGTAAGTAAAAAAAGGAAATAAAACTCGATAATAAAGGAAACTTAATAAAGTAACTTAACACTCCCCCTCAAGCCGGAGCATATAGGTCGCCCATGCTCGGCTTGGAACAACCAAAGAACAAAAGCAGGACAAAATAATGCTTTGGTAAACATATCAACAAACCGATCTCTAGAGGCAACATAAGGAGTAGCAACAACTTCGCTTCATAGCATTCCGAACAAAGTGACAGTCAACCTCTATATGCTTAGTTCACTCTTGAAAAGAGGATTCTCAGCAATATAAATAGCTGTTTGATAGTAGAGCCCAATCAGCAATCGTAGTAGTAGTAGCGTGAGCAAAGAGAGCAATAGTAGCAGCAGCGATAGTAGTAGCAGTAGTAGAAGTAATAGCAGCAATAGTAGCAACGGTAGCAGTAGCAACCACAGTAGTAGTAGCAACAACGGTAGCAGCAGTAGCAACCGCAGTAGTAGCAGCAACGGTAGTAGTAGTAGAAACCGCAGTAGTAGCGGTAGTAGTAGCAGCAGCAATTGCAGTAGCAACCGCAGTAGCAACAACGGTAGTAGCAGTAGCAACCGCAGTAGTAGCAGCAATGGTAGTAGCAGTAGAAACCGCAGTAGTAGCAGCAACGGAAGTAACAGTAGCAACCGCAGTAGCAACCGCAGTAGTAGCGGTAGCAGTAGCAACCGCAGTAGTAGTAATAACGGTAGTAGTAGTAACGGTAGTAATAGCAGCAACAGTAGTAGTAGCAGCAGCAGCAATTGTAGCAGCAACGATAGTAGTAGTAGTAGCAGCAGCGGTAGTAGTAGCAGCAGCGGTAGTAGTAGCAGCAATAATAGCAACAACGGTAGTAGTAGTAGCGGACGGCAATAGTAGCAAAACGGTAGTAGTAGTAGCAGCCGCCGCCTTGATAGCAGCCGTAGCAACAGGCAATAGTAGCGAAGAACGGTAGTAGTAGCGATGCAGCCCTTGCCGCAATAGCGGCGGCGGTAGGAGCCGCAATAGTAGCAGCAATGGTAGTAGCGGCGAAAATAGCACGATAGCGATAGCGACAAACGATAGTAGTAGCAGCAAAAGAGATGCTTGATAGCAATAGCGGCATAGCAATAGCGGCGGACAAAGAATAGCAATAGCCGTAATAGTAGCATAGCAACAAACGATAGCGGGGAGCAGCAAAGTAGTAGGAGTCGTAGGAGTCGTAGTAGTATCACTCATGACGATAATCTCAATATAAATATATCTACCACAGAAATCTCGATTCAAATAATTATATGCTTGACGGAAACCCAGCAAGACCAGTCAACCATAATCAATAAAGTACTCCGATTCTTGAATCTGCTGATTAGTAAGTGTTGTAATCCATGTTCACAAACCGAACCTGATGAATCTGATATCTTCTGATCTCATATGTATCAAGACTTGAAGAGAAAACAGATAAAAATTACAGCTTTAGGTGGCTGTGCACCAACCCTAGGGGACTCTCAAACCAGCAATAGGATCAGGTAATCAGGTAGTTAGACCCGCTCCGATACCATGTCACAAAACCGATTAGAGAACCCGCAAAGCAAGTAGAAAAAGAGAAAGAAGGAAGAGAGAAGGAATAGAGAGAAGGAGGAGAAAGAGAACGTAAAAGAAAGAAAGAGAGGGCTGTAGTTTTCTGTATCACAGAAACCCTACACCCATTGTATTTATATTGAATATAAATTGTATATAACAATAATATCCTTATGTAAGTAAAAAAAGGAAATAAAACTCTGATAATAAAGGAAACTTAATAAAGTAACTTAACAAGTATCTTTGTCCTATCCCATTCCAAAAATGCCCTAGGAAAAAGCAAAATGTTACAATGAAGGAAAAGCCCCAGAATGGACTGTGAAGGGTTATCAATGTGTTCCCATGGTCTCTTCCTCAGATGAAAATTTTTAGGATGAAGTATATCTGATAATTTTCTCTACCGCCCCTTCGTTGACTAGTGGAATGCATGCTTGGCCGATGTTGATAATCAAGGTTAAGTGAAGTTGCTTAAATTCGGTACCATTTGTAAACTTCTACTCTAAATTTGTTCTGGATGAGAGAGTACTAGACCTCAGTTCTGGAAATTTAGGAGTGATATCCGTAAAGCATATGGTTATGGAAATGGAAGAGGTTCTATCCTTCCCCAGCAATATCAACTTTTTGAATTAGATTTGAAGCAAGTTCAACTATAATAGTCTTCTCAGTTTTTGTTGCTTTTATCAACTGTATTATTCGTACCTGCTTTTATCTTGTTCCTGAAGGTCATTGATTGCGGACTTAAGTCTTCTTCTAATCCAGATTCAAGTGGAGATTGGGAATGCAGACGGGTCTATTATGTTGAATTCTTCAAGCTCGAAAATTGACTTTCTTGGTTACCAGGCAGTTTTCAAGGTATAAAATCTTATTAGCAATGTTGTGCTTGCTACAACTGTGTCATGGCTTCTATGTTGAAAAATGTGTGAAATTCCAAGCAGCTTATTGCTGTGAGTGCCATTTCAGTTTGTTATGGTAAAGTATTGTTATTTCGGAGTGGATAGAGTTTTTTTTTTTTTTTTTGGTAAAGAGGAGTGGATAGAGTTTAACTAACATGCTTGTCAAATGTACGAAATGGTACTGGTAATTTCTGAAAGACCAACAAGCTTATTCGGGAATTTGATGAGGAATAACATTCATATGGAGGATGTTCAAATAGATATAGCAGCACACTCAAGAGTATCTATAGAGTCATGGTTTTGAGTGCAAGAAAAAGTAAAATTGAACCTTGTTTTGATTAGGAAGTCTTGCTGGATTTTACAAGTGGTTAAAATAGAATCTGAAAGGGTTTCTCCCTAATTAGAAGCTAACTGAAATCTTAAATGAAGATAACCATGTGGAGACTTGCAGCATAAGCAAACATTTATAATTGGATATTATGCTACTTCCAAGTGTATTAGCTAGATCAAAAGTCAAACATATTATTTTCTTTGCCAGTATTCTGACCTACATACTAGGCATTAATAGATGATTAATGAAGAAAAAAGGACAAGGAGTTTGGTTTTTCATTGGTTTATATATCTGTATGTAAAATTTGGTCTATGGAACCATGGTTTTGCAGAAGAGCATCTTAGTTAGTCAGCTTCTGCACTGAAAATGTCTGAGCCGAATCCATAGTAGGAATAAACCTTACTTCAAATGAAAGAGCTAAGTGTCATTGATAAGTTTGAGTAGTATCGCATAGTTGGGAATCTGATAATGTTTGTTAAGAAAGTTGAATTGTAGAATGTGTTTTGACTGTGTTTGCTTGTTTTTATGTAGTATAGTGCAACGTTAACCCTAAAAGGCTTTGTCTTTTGGTGAGGGCCAATGTTTAGATTGATCGACTTTTGTGGATGGGTACTTTTCCTTTTGCTGAGCTACTTTTAATACAGCTGTATTTCTATTTTCAGGATATGGAAGCAGAAACAGTGAGGTCTAAAGAAAATGAAGGGAATGAACGTGATGAAGCTTTTGGAGTACTGAGCTCTCTGAAGGTATAAAACCACATGATATTAAGAAGATATAGAAGAATTTATGTTTGTCTTGCTAAGTAAATCCATATAAGGAGATAAAACTATATCAGCATATGAGAGTTTGTTCATGATGATCTTTTCCTTATAATTGCTGGGTTGCTTTCAAGTTCTACCAAGACTTCAATGTATATTTGTTTGTAGGTTGGAGATTTACTGTCTCTCAGTGACTTGCGATCCAAGCAACACTACACTCAGCCTCCATCTCACTACTCAGAGGGTGCATTAGTAAGTTCCTGTCATTTTATTTATATTAATTGAACTCTTCTGAATGGTTTTGGGTAATCTTCATGAAGTGCCTTCTATTGGCAAAGACCCCATCTTCTCACGTTTGGAATGATTCTGAAAAGCTGAAGTTCATTAGAACGATATTATTTTTGGAGGTTATTATTTTGTTGATGTACTTGTGACATGCATCGTTGAGAAGTTCTGCTCTTTCTATAACAATATGTGTTGGTGTTTTTCACGGTGTTTAGGAGGGTTTAAGAGTGAAATATTTATATTTATTTGGTGTTTTCCAGTTTTCATGGGGGTTTTTCCATAGAGATAGGAAGGCACGGAGGGGTCTATATAGTATCCCTTTGACTGGATCTAGAGTAATTTTCTGGTTGAGATCAGAAAAGTAGTAGCTGTGTATTTTACTGTTGATGCTAGTTTTTGTAATTTTTTCCTTTGGATGCATTATTCTGCAAGTTTACAATCTTAAGTGTTAAAGGTTAAGAAGCTGGAAGAGCTTGGAATTGGGAGGCCGTCTACATATGCGAGCACACTGAAAGTGCTGCAGGTAAGTGCCTAGAATAACATGCAGAAGGCAGTGAATATTCTGATATTGTGCAATTGTCATGATGGCAAATATTATTGAGATTTGAGAATCATGAATGTACATAGGGTGATTTTCTATCAATGTCATTTTAATTTGGAAATCATCAACATGAGTGAGCTTGGGAATTTTAGTCAAACTAAATTTGTAACATGCAGTGTTCCATACAATTATCACCTTATCCATGTTGAGATATTGGCCAGGAGGCTGTTACAAATTAAAACAAGGCAGATTAAAGAATGTTGCAGAGTTTCAGATTTTCATGAACTTCCAAAGAAGTATATTAGCGTTTGCATCATATTTAAATGGCAGTGTCTTTTATCTGATTGAATTATGAACAATTCTAAAAATTGGCCAACAGAGAATATTGAAATTCATCTTGAGCTACCTCGTATATCCAAGTTTTGATTTGAGTTAATGGAGTGAGATAAAAGTCATCCCCTTTTGCTTTCCCAAAATCCAGGCTGATCTGACTCCTTGAAACAGTGGTCCTGAATGCAATTAAGGGCTCTTCTTTTTCCCATCGGAGCCTTTGGTCCTTCTGTGCTTGATGGGCTATGCTTGTCCATCTTTCTTCCAATAAATATTAACTCCAACTTTGCTATTGCATAATTATCCTTTCATAAACTGAAAGCTGTTGAATTACTTGCATAACTAAAATTACCATCTTCATTTTGGTGAATTTTGCAATCTTTTGAATGATGATGCTACCTCTGAAATATGGCACTTCAGATTTGAGTGCAAAACAAATTGTGGTCAAACAGTGGTCCAGCACCATTCTCTGGTCTTGTACCATATGAGGAAAATATGAGCTCTTGAATCACCATGGAGTAATAGTACTTTGACCAAAAGAGCGTTTAAGATGTGGTCAGTTAAATAATTAAACTGGTTGAATTGCTATCTGGTCTGTTCATGGTCTGATCCAGTTGGAGGGACCCTGATGGCAACAAATTCAACTTCTACTAGTCTTTCATGCTTAATTTGCCTCTTAATGGGAGACATATTTGTCCAAAAATGGAGAAAAGACATTCCTCTAATAATGTTTCCTGCGATTGCAGTTGTCAGCTATAAATCCTTATCATTACTATTCTAGCAGCAAATTAACTATGCGCTTTTTTTTTTTCCTTTGTGGTTCTCAGGACAGAAATTATGTGACAGTAAAAGCCCGTGTCCTACATCCTGAGTTTCGGGGCCGCATGGTATGTTGCTTTTTACTGAATAACATCATGAAAGTTCTGTCTACACAGTAATCATTGCTAAATTCAATTTGAACTATAAAAATGACTTACATAGGCATAGACTGTACGATGTGATGACTTTCAGAAATGAATTTTGTAGACTGTTTTCTTCTGTGTTAGGTTCTTCTGAATTTTTTGAATGTGAAACTAGATGGATACAATGAGGTAAGAAAAGTAGAAACTTGGACTATGGATGTAGGAAGAAATTCCAGACAGGCCTACAGCCAGTACTAATGCGAGGTCACAAAAGAAACATTTATTCCCACTTGTCAGCACCTCCTCAAAATGGCTCATCTTTCCCCAGAGATTAACTGCTGGATCTCTCATGGAGAAACCAGAGGGCTTCCAGTAATGAATGGAATCCCGTCATCATACTGATGCTTGTCCACATAGTGTTTTGGCTCCTAGGTGTTAATGGGTTAGTGGTCAGTTCTATGTTGGATGAGATATAGCTTCTGAGGGACTGATCTTTTAGTGGCTTGTGAAGAATCTCATTCCATTTTTTTAGGTTGATTGGAGAAGAAATTTATTCAAGGGCTCTGGAGAACAAAGAAAGCTCCTTAACCATTGTTAAGGGCAAATTGCTGTGTGTTTCCTTTAGTTCGTCTTGGGTATTTGACTCAGATCTTTTTCCAGATATTTAGAATCTTTTTGCTTGCAGTTGGTCTGCACTGGGGATGCGTACCCTTGGTACTCTTGCAAGAAACCGTACCTATCTCCCAAAGCAAATGAGAGTAGGTTCTTAGCAACATAAGTGGAGAATAGGTTATCGTGTCATGTTGATAGATACAGTAGGATGACTCAGTCCTTGGTAATTAACCTTGTCTCTGTTGCTATAGTTATGTTGAGAGAGAACTAGAGATTTTTAGTATGATGGTTAATAGAAAATTTTGTTTATCTGTCCGTAAAAATTGTTCAGGGGAGTGGATGGAAGTTGGAAGCTTTATGTTACAAATTTCGCATAATAGTAAACCCAAATTAGATGTAAAAATGTTCGGTGGTAAAGCCTTGTCAAAAGCATTTGTTTATGCAGTAGCGAGAGAACGTTGTCAATTGAGATTCTTAAGATAACTGACGGCATAAGTGGTTATTTGAGCGAAGCTTAATTAGAAAACCACCTATTAAAAATTTTCCTATATACAATAGGTTTTTTTTTTTTTTTTTTTTTTTTTTTTTTAAATATTTTCCGTTAGGTAATTAGGGGCCTAGAGTATGCTTCCATTTTAGAGATGAGTGGAGGACATGATATTATGCATCATGCTTGTTAGGAACTTAGGAAAGAAGAAAATTAACCAAGATGATTCCTCTTTATCTCCTGTCTCATTGGAAGGAAAGAAATAAGAGGGTGTTTCAAGGAGTTGAATTCTCTTGGGATTGTTTTAGGGTTAATTGGTTAACTACCCTTCATTTTTGGTATAGTGGGAAAGTGAAATCACATACTTCTAGTTTGTTGGAATGTTAGGAGCAACATTTTTATGCATAATTTTGTTTATGGGTGGCTTTCCTTTTGAGGCAATTTTTTATAGAGGTAATTCCCCTGGGTACCTTCTTAATGAAATTTTGTGTTAATTGGAAAAAGAAAATCACGAATGTTTGTTTTTCAGGTATTAGGCTACAGGATTCTTTCTTTTACTACGGTTTACTGGAATAATATTTGGAAAAGTAGGACTTCCATCTACGATATCTGACTTGTCTATGGTGGTTTTGGGTAGATTAGACAGTGAACTTTAGATGTTTCAGTGAGAAGAGGAGGTTTAGGGAAGTGAGCTCATATGAAGAGGGTGAGACTTGGGAGAAGGCCTTAGATGTAACTAGAAATTGCTCAGTTGGCACTTGTGGAATTGCATGCGTATTGTAGGACACGGATGGATCCCTTAAATTGTATGGTAAGGGGTAAAAGGGTTTAGCAGTTGTTGTCTGATCATTAGCACATGGTTTTCATTTTAAGCATTACTTTAAGTGAAGTTGGAAGCAGCTTAAAAGATTTTAGTTAAGATTTAAGGTGAATGGTAAAGAGATGGAAATCAAATTTCTGTTGATATATTCAAATGTCAGGTGGAATGAGTCTGCATTTAAGAGTTAAAGGCTGTTCACAGTAAACAAATAGGATGGTTCAATGGTTTTGGGAAAAAGATACTACCTGTGAAGCTGTCAAGAGTGCTCTGTGATAGTCTGATTCTTGAAATCATAAAATTGCAAAGGTATATTATGAGTAGCTTAAGAAATTGCATCCATAGACAGCAAATGTGCTTAAGTTAGAGTTTCTTGGGAAATGCAAAAGAGATCGTCTGTTACTGGGGTTTGTCATTTTTCCCCTAAAATAAGAAGTGTTTCTTTGGTCATTTGCTAGATCCGTAGGAGATTATCCATGAAAGAGATTAATTGTTCCTGTTAGAATATTTAAATAATAAACCCCGCCTTTGTCCAATAGTTTAAGCTTTTGGAATAGTTGGTTGCAATCCCACAAAATCTCATATGGTATTAGAGCTAGGAGGTCCTGAGTTCAAATCATCCAGGCCCCTATTTGCCTCCCCAATTAAATTTCCATGCTTAATACTAGGCAAAAGACCAGACTAAGCATGAGGAGGGTATTAGAATATTTAAATAATAAACCATGCATTTGTCCAACAGTTTAAGCTTTTAGAATAGTTGGTTGTGATCCCACAAAATCTCATAGTTTTAACTTACTTGGAGATGGATCTTTGATTCTAGTGTTGAATGAAAATTAAAAATAACAAGAACTGGGTTTTACTTTAAATCACCATTGGTTTGATTTTGAATGCTGAATGTCCCAAGCTCCACGGTGACACAGGTGATTTAAGGCTTTTATTTATTGTTTGTTCTTTTATTCAAAGCTCCTATGTGCAGTTTATTCTGTTTTATCTTTGTACTTTGAATGTCATCTAAACGAAAAATGGGTTAGAGTTTGTTTTTCCACTTGGCTTGGCCCTCAGCTGAAAGAATTGTCTCTGCCTGACTTCTTTATCCATTTCTGCTTTTTGATGTTAGGTGTCAGCATTTCTTTCTCACCATTTTTCTGAGGTCACGGACTATAGCTTTACTGCTGATATGGAGACCGAGGTAAACTCTTTTAACTTATAAAATGTGTTTTCTGTAAATGATGACTCCAATTTTCGGCATATTTGCTGATCTTGGCTGACCTTGTCTGATAAGTACTACTGTTCAGCTCGATAATGTGTCAGCTGGTTTAACGGAGTGGAAAGGTCTCCTGAAAGATTATTGGGCACGATTTAGCTCATATTGCAACCGCACTGCCACTGTCCATATTCATCAGGTATGGCTCTTTTGGTTTTTTGTCCCCTTGAGCCTACAGTAATTTCATCTCAATAGAATGCTTTCAAATTGGCAGGTGGAGAAGATGTTGGAGAAGACATTTGGGGACTTTTTATTTGCTTCTCTTCCTGATAAAAGTAGGACGTGTCCAAGGTATAATTGTTTATTTGTGTTGATCATGGAATGTAAGAAGCATCTAGCTTTATCCTCCAAATTGTTGATTTACTTGAACATCTCATGGAACGTAAGAAGCATCTAGTTTTATCCTCCAAATTGTTGATTTACTTGAACATCTAGCTTGTCATTGGATTTATCAATCTATCTTTTTTTCTTAATTCATCTGTAGAAGTTGAACCATGACTATTGTCTGAGATTACAACTTATAAACTGTTCATTGAAAATGATTGGTCTAGTCAGTTGATCTGGTGGACAGTTTGTATGTGCTTTTGCTTGCTTGATGGAAATTTATGGAGTCCGTCATCTATTGGAAAAAGCTGTGGTACTTTTTGCTTACATGAAGGTATAATATTGTCCTTTGTAGTCACTGTTAATTTATAACCATTGATTTTGCAGTTGTATGGAGGGCGCGTTGATATTTAAAGTAAGCAGGTTTGGTGCTGGCTACTTTATAGGTTGTGATCAGCACCCTAAGTGCAAGTGAGTCTCTTTCTCTGTGTATATATAGATTGCATGCCTGTTTCATATTATCTTTTGCATCTTGCCAGTAATGATTCTTCATGAGAACATAAGATTGGAATCCAGATGTTCTTGACCTGAATGCAGATGTGTTAGACTGTATTTACTACACGATGTCTAAATTAGGCCAAAGTTATGACTTGAATGCGGATGGGTCAGACTTTTTTTTTTTTTTTTTTTTCGGCCAGCAGATGAGACTGTATTGAGCATAAGATGTTATATCAATGTTGGCGAAATTAGACATGACTCCATTACATGACCTAAATTCGCACGGCATAATGCATTGAACCAAAGAAATTTCTGATGTGGCTTGGGAGGCATGACATAATGCATTCCACCAGAATACCACACGGATGTGATGAATAAAACTTAGTTGTTTTGGTACTTTAACAAGAATGATGCAAAGTAGAGACAAATGTATTTCATGCCAACATGAATTGTCAACCTAATTTAAGATTTGACCCAATTCAGGCTTGACAGATTTGATCTGTCATTAGATTATATGCTCTAGATTTTATTATTTCCTGATCTATTTCACATTTCAACAGTGGTTGGAAATATTTTGTCCTGATTGTAGCATTTTGTTAGTGTCTCACGGAGAGGACAAGACATTTGAGTGATGAGTTGTATTTTTAACTATGCAAATTATTGACATTAGGACTTTTGATCTATTATTGAGCATGATGCGGCATCACGATCAGATAAGCTTGTAAAACACATTTTTTTCCAGATTGGTCTACTAGTAATCCTTCATTGTGTCACCTGTCTCTAGTTAGAGTTCCACTTGCTAATATTAACTGGCCTGTCATCACTATTTTCTGCTTACCTAAAACTTTCTACCTTGTAGTAGTATAGCATGTAAATCATTTCAATGTATAATTGGTCAATTCACCTCAGAAATATTGTTATATCATTGAAGAAGAAATGATTAGTTGAGATGCAAATCTCTTGAAAGGATTTCTACTTTTGATTCTGTTTCAAGTGCTATCTGTTGGTGGTAAATTGAGTTAATTTACTCGGGATGTTGAGATGATCTGGATTATTGTCAATGGGAAGCCATGCTCCTGGTTGAACTGGAACTAGAGTCGTATGTTGTGCACAGTTACTATTTTGGTGATTGGAACAATGCTACAACATGCTGATCTATTTAGAGACAACAAATTAAATTTTAGTGTTAGTTTTATTTTATTGGCCCCTACGAGTAAAGATTATCACTATGGGTCAATTGGGGGAGAGAGAAAATAGTTGGGGGGGGAAGACATTTACAGAAAGATCTCAAAGCCAAAACGGAGCTCATTTACATGACAATTAATTCACATTGTTAATCAAAGCTTTTAGATCCAAAAGTTAATCCCCACTCCATCAAAGATATAAAACTTTAAACAAACTTTTAATTACTTATTTGTTTCCAAAACAACCATAAAGTAGAAAGAGGAACTGAGTATCCTATGGAGACGGATTTGAATACCCTGCCATTCCCATAGCTCTTGCTAACTGGATCCAGCTATAACCCAGCATAGCCCCATAGAGGCATAACAATTGCCAACAGATCTTATCCAGGGATAATGAATAAGAAGATGCGTCAAGTTATTTTTCTTCCTATTGTTTTTCCTGGAAGGAAACGTCTATAGGGCAACAATTCTCTTCTTTAGATTGTCCAATGTAGGAATGTGTTCCCAAAAAGCTTCCCAATTAAAGAAAGCAACTCGTAGTGGAACTTTTGCATTCCAAATAGCTTTTTACCACAATCACCGGTCTTCTCTTTCAGGCAGTGAAAGGATCTTAATGACAATCTTTGACACAATTCTAAAATCATCTTATGTTAGAGTCCAAGTATTTGTAAGAATCATTCAACAATTAAAGTAATCAGCAAAAGCTTCCAACTCCCAATCTTGGGCTTGGCTCTAAAAATCAATCTCCCCGGAGAGCCCTCCAAGATTGAATTGGTAGCAATCCTTCGTAAGTGACTCCCTGCTCCTATTAATTTAAAAAGTTGCGAAACTAATCTTTTACCACCAAACTTTTGCACCAAAAGTCACTTTCTGATCACTTGTTTAGTGAGGCTACCTTATCTTAAAATATGAACATGGTACGCATTCTATTATCTAATTTAGGCTGTTTCATTAGCCGGAAATAAGTTGGACCCTTTGTGGTTTAGTGGGTTATTTTGCTTTTGTTCTTTGGCCTTTTCTTCTAACATTTGAAATCTGGTTGTTCTTAATATTTGAAGGCTTGAAACCTTAAGATCTTAGAGGCTTGGAATGTGAAGTGAAATAACAATTTATTTCCCCCATTTAAAATTAAAAAGAATATGAATGTGTTTCCTCATCTTGGTGGGATCAATTTCGGAGGGAAAGCAAAATAAGCATTTACCATAAACACTTCCAAACACAACTTTTCTTCAGTGCATTATTATTTTGTACAGTCAATGCTTTTCAAAGCGAAATTATCAACTGGAACATTTTACTTCCTATATAAAACAGTGAATGATCCTGACGAATGCTTCAAATATATGGTGACCCAAATCGACCAATTAAGCATACCCCTTGGATGCTGCTTTCTTGACAACTGTCGTACTACATCCCCATCCTCATACCAGGACCCCTAGCATATCACCAACATTGATCCAAATCTAGTTAAGCATTTGTCTATTAGGATCTTATTTTGTATTGCTATTTCGATTTTTTGGTGCTAAAACTAATTGAAGTATCTCAATGGTGTCAGTGATTTACTTGCATCTATTGTAGTTTTTTAGTTTTAATCACATCAGTCTTTTTTGCAAGAAATTATTTTTATGATGCTGAGGATCTTTGTCTTTGATGCCTATGGAATCTACCTTTTTCAAAATCTAATAACTTACCAAATAAATGGTTGAAGAGGTATGTTGTAATTTCTTTGCTCTGCCTTTTGTTACAAGAAGTAACTCAAGTATGACGGTCAATCCGAAACAACTTAATTCAATACTTTTTTAATATGTAATAATAATAATCGAATACTGCAGCTTGTGTGAGGAATTCTGTATTCTTTGCTCTGGCTTTTGTTACAAGAAGTAACTCAAGTATGACAGTCAACCCGAAACAACTGAAGATTCATATTTCATGAACCGCAGTATGCCCTCTTTTTATTCCCTCATAGGATAATTTGTTCTTTTAGCTTTCTATGGATATGTAATTGTCAGCTGCTTAGCTTATTGAACATTAAGCAGTGTTGTGTGCCCATTTCCGGCAATATAAGTGAAATTACAAGCTGAGTTTAACTTTCTAGTGACTTGTCCTGTCTCAGCTGCATCTGCTTCGCCACTTGTGATTCTCATATATGAATGGAAAATGCACATCTAATATTGTCTTCCAGTATGTCCATTGCTGCCAATGATATTCTCTGGTTGGATACATAGGTATATTGCTAAGACTCTATATGGTGAAGAAGAAGAAGAAGAAAATGCTACTCCTCAGAATAACAACTCAATCGAAGAGCCAAAACTTCTGGGTCTTCATCCAGGATCCAGTGAAAAGGTTAGCTTCTATGTCCTTTGTTATTGAGAGGTAATCGCTCATTACATTCACCTAACTTTTTTTCTTCAAATCCTTTTATGCTATTAGATTCTTCTTAAGAATGGGCCATATGGATATTATGTACAACTTGGTGAAGATAGAAAGGGGTACATTCCAAAAAGAGCCTCTATTTCTCAGGTACTATTTCTTTTTTCAAATAAATCTAATTCGAAGCAATCTTCATACTAATGTTCAATTTTTGTAACTTTTTTTCTTCTTTTTGTTCCAATTGGTAAACAATGGTACTTTTATCCACTGTTGTTCTTTTCCTTTTTTTTTTTTCATTCTATTTTCCCCACAGAGTAGAAGGGAATAGTGTGTTGGCATAGTTTTAGTGGAAAATGAGAGGTTAACAGTTGTAATGCAGAGAAAAGAATGTGGAAAGGGTTGAAAATTTTTTCTTAGTTGATCCAAATATTTGTGGCTACAATCACTCATAATTAGACAGCTTGATCTCCTTGCTGGACACAGATGAGAGCAAGCTATGATTCTTCCATTCCCGTTATTATCATTCCATAGTATTTAAGATTGGCATTTTCTGTCAACACTCCCATTGAAGATGAGTCATGCAGTAGCATAATTCTATTCTTTTTCTTTTAGAGAAAATTCTTTTTTATTTTGTCTTTTGTTTCTTTATTAGGTTAATAAATAGTCATAGGCAGTCATGTGACTTTTAACAAGATCCAATGAGATTAGAAGCTGTTATGTTAGATCAAGGCTTGAGATTTTCTTACATCTGTAATCCTAGTACAAATAGGTCTTTATGTCACTTTGTCACTAGTTTTCCACATTCAATAAACATCCCGGGTTTCTATAAACCCTAGAATATCTTTATTGTAGGTGCAGTTTGTCTTGATTCTAGCCCTTGATTTTTTTTTATTTTTAATTGTTCGACTGTTTTTCACTTCCCCAATGCATCAATGGAACAAAGTCCTGATGCTCGGAATTGTCTCTTCCACTGGGAATACTGTTAAAGACATGAGCGGATTCTGGTTTGGGCACTGGATCTGGGTTGTCTTGGACACCTAAAGAGAAATCACACACATAGAGATGATGGTCACACTTTGAGTCGTACAATTAAAACTCACGTGAACTTGGCAATCTTTACATGCTTTATATATGATGTTCTTTCTAGGCCTAAGTCTTCTGCCTCATATTAGCATCTAGGGCCACAGTGGTCACACTGGTTAGCTATAGTTAAAAATTTTAAGAATTTTAAGCATAGATTAAAGGAAACGTTTTCTTTCTCTTCTTTTTTTTTTTCCCTTCCGAACAGACCCTCAGTTTATTCCCCCCATATCTATCTTAGACAAATGCTAAAGCAACCTAGCTGAGTTAATAGAAAAATAAATTACTATCTTCAATGTATGTAACATATGGAAAAATGAAGCTAGAAATATTTACTGTAGCTTCCTTGAAAAGTAAATTTTCTTTCTTTACTATCAATATTACTGTCAAGCCCCTTTTTTAGATCATTTCAGCTGAGGCCGTAGATTTATAGAATTAAACATGTTTGCTGTGTTACCACACCTAATTCCAAATAACAGAGGAGCCACTATTGATGCCCATCTTGGAAAGGAGTGGCCTATTGAGCTAGTGAGCCACTTAGTGAAAAAATCAGCTATCTGATCATTTGGTTTATCTGACGCAATAATTATTTGTTTGTCATTTACTTTTGCTTGATGAAGTGTGCAGTACCCTTTGCCGTGTCATGTTATGACATTGAGAGCAGTATTTGTTGATGCTTTATTGTGTCTGTGCTGCAAAAGTGTCATTTTGCTTGCCAGATTTTGCTCACTTAAATTTCCTTAACAATGATGTCCCACGTTTCTAGCTGCATCGCTGGGCCTCTGCACTAAATTGTGAGACTGCCATCTGTTTGCTAACTGAGTTTCCAGCAAATGTATGATAGCTCGGTGTAGGCCTCACAAATTAATCCAGACCAATCAGAATTGATTCCATAGCAATATTTGTGAGGTTATTTCGCAGGCTTCTGTACCCAGGAAATACTGGTGTCAACACAAGACGACACTGGTACCCTGTCATTGTTGGGTGCATCCAAATGCCCTTGGACTTGTGCTCTGTGGGGAAGCTATTGGGACAAAGCTTTCTCCCCTGTATTCTCTCTTTTTGAGAGAGATAGAGGTGGGAGAAGGTGAAGAATAAACCCTAGAGTCTGAAAGAAGACATGTTCGAGCAATATGTTGAAATTTCCATGGTCTGGGTACTGATTACTGAGCACCAGTAGGCCTGAAGTCTGTGTAGAACCTTGGCGCAGACAAGAAAAAATCAGGACACGAAAGGGGCTGCCCTTACAGGCCAGAATTTCACAAGCCTATGAAGTGTCAAAGGACTTCCTGATGGAAATTAAAAGAGGTCCAAATTGAATATATAGCTAAAAAGAGAGGATTTCACAGAAGGCAATATCTTAAATTGACCTACAATTCAACTATTTGATTCAAAATGCTATGACTGCAGAATTGAGCAAGAAATATCAAAATGAATTACCAAAAGATACATCTTATGTGATTTGAGACACTGTATCCAGCTTATATCTCTCTATTTTATATTGGCGTTGAGGTTTAGATATCATCTCTTTGTTTTTCTTACTGCACATTTGGCTTGAGTGATAATTTAGTCGATAAGTCTGTAATTTCTTAATATGTCGGAGCATTTTCTTTTTGTTTCCTTGTAGTTTTTTGGTTTTCTTACATCAATATCTCCACATAATTAGACTGCACGGCCATTTCTTAACTGCCGCAATTTCTACTCCCAATCTATGCATTAGTACTAACTATAGTTTGTCTTCTTCAGACAAAGGAGGTGGATTCTATTACCATCGAGGATGCTCTTGAGTTGTTGCGATATCCTGTGACATTGGTATGTCTACATTACTAGAACATTTGTTCTTTATTCTTAGTTACAAATATGCTCAATTTAAGTGTGATTATTGCAGGGTAACCACCCAAAGGATGGGCAGCCTGTGATTTTGAAGCTTTCCAAGGTTGGATTTACCGTCAGACATAGACGCACGATGGCTTCTGTTCCTAAGGTGATCGTCGTCTCTAATATACTCTTCTGTTGTTTGGTGATCACAATCAACTTTCATTCTCTTTTTGCATGTGTTGCTTTCCTGGTCTTAAAGAAGTGTAACATATTATGCAGAAGCAATAAAAGTGGTGAAGAAGTCTCTGAATTGGGTATTATATCAAGATTGCGAGTCTAGTGATTCATATATTTCTGTTTCTTATATTGTGAGTTGATAGTATTCTTAGTGCAATATGTTAATTATTTCCTTTAGGATGTAAGTTGACTCCACCCTTATAGATTAGGTTTAACTGGCTCGGGAATTTTTTTCTCCATATTTTAAAAGGAGTTGCTTCCAGCATGGGGAATCCTGTGTGTGATATGGATGAATCTGTGGAGCCCAATCAGACTCACATGATTAGGATTACTTATGCTTCCTTTAGATCTGAGAACTAACTTCATTCATTAACAGCGTTGGCAGTATGTTCACTGAGAATAACAAAACATACTTTGGTAAAGTTCGTTAAACAAACCGACAGGAAGCCCATCATAGAAAGTTTCTACTTGAGTTTGCCAGAAGACAGTTGCTGAAGGCATTTTGGATATGTGGAATTACTAAGTAGTAAGTAGCAAAGTAGCCAGCCTCACTTGGTGAGGCAAAGCTTATTGTTACTCCTCTTTTACTTATTATTCATCTTGAGAACATCAAGAGTCCAGGGTTTCAATTTTTTCAATTGAAGGATGTTGATGATTTATCTAGTAATTTGCTTTATCTTTTTTTGCACCTGTTCTTTTTATCAGCGTATTGTGACTTACAAGTGATGCTGGAAACTCCATGTCTTTCTTCTTGGTCCTTGGTAATAAGAAAGAAGGAGCATGTCCTAACTCAAATCTAGACAAGTAGTTGCTCTTTAAGCAGTGGAAATAGATTTCATGGAGTCTTTTTATTTAAATTCAGCTCACATATTTGGCCAATTTTTGGCATGGTTTAGCAATTACGGTCGTAGGTTATATGGTCTCAGGTTTTATGAAACTCATAGAAGATCTTTGCATATTTCTTTGTTGTTTTATATTGCATTATTGGGTGTAATCCTGAAATGAAGTTCATAAAGCAAGTAAATTATTTTTTCCCTGCATTCATCTATTTATTTCCGCCTCAGCTAAATAACTTCAGATATTTGCTTTTTCCTTAACATTGAAGCTTTGTATATTTGGCTTCTGATTCATTCACTTTTTGGTGGTTTAACTGTTTGAATAAATGCACTGAAGTAGATGATTAGATTGCTCAACTCATGAATGTGAGGCAGATTTTTTGGTTTGCTATTTTTTCTGATGATCTGTAGTAAGATAGAGCCTTGGTAGTCCTCATTGTGGATGTTGAAAATTATGCAGAACCTCAAGCCAACGGATGTCACCATGGAGAAAGCCTTGGAGCTATTATCAGGGAAGGATGTAAGACGTAGTGGCCGACCTAAGAATAAGCCGAAAAGCGAAGAAGCTCTGGAGGTCTATTAGCTTTGGGAAAAAGATCAGAAAGAGCACAGAGATGTGTGGGTCGACCGACCCTTCTGAGAAGTTATTGTGCCGATTGGTTCCCTTCTGATCCCTTGTCATTGGTTGCGGGAGATGACGTTAGAACCATGATGGCACCGGTGATATGTAGAAGATGAGAGAATATGTACATGATGTATCCACATTTGGATATCTGCATTATTGTGGATGCTGCTGAACTGCGGTGTCCTAAGGGCCTATTTGTATCCATCCTTTTTAAGCATTTGGGGACAATTAGGGACAAAGGTTACAGTTTTGGGTGTGGGGAAATTGGTTGACCAGCAATAATCAGAGACCAGAGTATATAAATATACATTTTTGCTTCATTTACATGAGCCGTTAGATTATGTGAGTCTCCTTGTAACTGTGCCATTATAATTTGGCGGAATTAATGAGGAACCTGTATTTTGATTTGCCCCAAAGTTCAACCGAGAACCCTAATATGAATGCCAATTTCGTCGGGAAAATTGTCCAAAAAGTCTTAAACCTATTGCACTTTTGCCAATTCAGTCCTAAACCCTTTTTTCTTGCCAATTGAGTCCTAAACCTTTTATAATTGTGTCAATTCGGTTCATTTGGCCGGCCGGAGTTGACGTGGACGCCGGCTGGAGACAACTGGCCGGCGAACAATTTTTTTAATATTTTTTTTCGAATTTTTTTCTTTTTTTTTTTCCACATTCTTCTTCCTCTGGCTGGCGCCAGAGCCGGCCGGCTAGAGGCGAGGGCCAACGAGGTCAGCCTCGTCGACCACTGGCGAGGCTCGCCCCCGCTAGCCACCGGCGAAGGCAAGCCTCGCCCAACGACGGCGAGGCCGCTATTGCCTAGCCGAGGTGAGGCTCGGCCTCGCCCGCCCTCGCCGTCACCGGGCGAGGCTCGCCGCCGGTGGCCGGCGGGGGCGAGCCTCGCCCGTGATGGCGAGGCCGCCGTCGCCCGCCCGAGGCGAGGCTTAGCCTCACCCGGCCATGGCGAGGTCGAGCCTCACCGGATCCGGCGATGGCGGCCTCGCCGACGGGGCGAGCCTCCGTCGCCGGGCGAGGCTCACCACCGCCGGCCACTAGCAAGGGCGAGCCTCGCCCGGCCGATGGCGAGGCGGCCGTCGCCCGGCGAGGCGAGGCTCGGCCTCGCCCGACCATGGCGAGGTCGAGCCTTGCCGGGCCCAGGTGATGGCGGCCTCGCCGTCGGCCGGGCGAGGCTCGCCCTCGCCGGCCCTCGCCTTTGGCCGGCCGGCGCGCGCGCCGCGAGGAAGAAAAAGGTGGAAAGAAAAGAAAAAATTCGAAAAAATTATTAAAAATTATTAAAAAATTGTTTGCCGGCCAGTTGTCTCCAAATGAGTCCACGTCATCTCCGGCCGGCCAAATGGACTGAATTGGCACAATTGTAAAAAGGTTTAGGACTCAATTGGCAAGAAAAAAGGTTTATGACTCAATTGGTAGAAGTGCAATTGATTTAGGACTTTTTGGACAATTTTCCCCAATTTCATCTAACAGTCAAAGCAACGCCCTCTGTGGGAATCTTGATGTGCTATTAAAAAAATGAAGTCGAAAATCCAAGCACATTTGGCACGATACATATGTCGCGAAGCATATTAAAAAGTCGAAAGACAAGATATTGATAGTATGAACCATTGAAAGACTGTCAAGACGGTATATGGCCCAATTTCTCATGCCATGGAGTAAGAAAGGTACGCAAATCCTCTTCGGAGTGATTGTTAGTAGCTGCGTCATTTTGCGCTTTCATCGGTTTCGATTAATGGAATTACTAAAATGAATCACAGAAAATAGATGCCTAGATACATTTCAGGACATGATTATCAAATCAGTGTTAAATCGTACGAATATAATTCAGTCCTAAACTTTACAATTTTATCAATGTAGTCCTAAATCTTTACGTGAAATTTCAATGTAATCATTATAATCAATTGCTATTAGAAATTTCTAACATTGCTAATCGTTAATATCATTTATTAATATTGATGTCTGTTTCAACGCAACTAATTACAAGTGCCCCCTGGACCTCCATACGTGAAGCTATATCCCATGTCTTTTTTGCGAATAAACTTGTCATTTTTGAGACCATAGACCTTCGACTTATCGACGTGCTCTAACACGGCCAGAGGAATTTGGCTTCTGTTTCTCCCCGTCATGCAATTAATCCGGCGGAAATACGCACCGTGGTTGTAATAACCATCCGGCATGTGCCCGCTCCCCAGCGGCGGGCAAGTTCTCCTCCCCAAGACACCCTTTTGGCACCGCCGGCAAGGTTGACAAACAGCTCGCTCGGCCAGTACCCGATAGCGATGTCATGTCTCACGATGAGCCACCAATTTTGAATACGGGGTCCTGCTCGACATGGACAACAAGTTCATATATGTCTCCGCCATAAGTCGATGTGGGGGTCAATGGATAGTTTGGGGTCACTTCCTGGTGTATCTGCACGAACCCCGGACACAGGGTGTTGAAGCACCCGTTATGGAAACCGTCCCCCTAATTAATTACGACAGAATTATATCGATCGGACAAAGCTTGAAGTATTAGATTGCGAGACAAAATCGAACTTGTGACGAAAGATTTTACCAATTGAAGACATGATCATGATCATATGAATTCTTGATTTTTCTTACCGTCCAAAACATAATCAACCGAGTGAGACCATTGCCGTTCAAGGTCGGATGAACCTAGCCAGGAAGGACAAATCGAAATGTCGTTCACGTTCGCTAGCGAGACAACATTACAAAGTTGAAGGGGACAACAAAAATTGCCTAGAATTTCAAGTTCAATCTTTTGTGCACAAATTCCATGAAGTGCTTGTGTCTTTTGTTAAGATGGATACATGAATATGGTGCAATAGAATGGACAAAATCACAACTTTAAATAATGAAGATCATTGTCAACTGTATTCTCACAAATATGTAATTTCAAAATCAATTACATATTTTCGAAACTAATTTTCATCTTCCATATATATATAAATGATTAACAAATGAACATTTATATATTAGGGGGAAAATTACTAAAAAAGTCCTAAACCTATTGCAATTATGACAATTTAGTCTTAAACTTATTTTTTTAGCTAATTAAGTCCTAAACCTTTTAAAATTATTCCCGATTAGTCCATCCAACCAAAATTAGTTGGCCGGCGTCGGTGACCTTTTTTTTAATAATATTTTATTTTTTGAAATATTTTATTATTATTTTTTATCTTTTTTTCCCCATTCTCCGTCTTCTTTCTTCTTCCCCCCTCCCTCTTCCTTCCTTTGGCTCCGACGATCGGCTAACCTGGCTAGTTGCCGGACTGAGGTGATCCGACAGGCTTGCCTCACCGGTCGGCAAGCTCGCGCCCAATGACGGCGAGGCGAGCCCCCTTGCTGAATCTAAGGAGGGCTCCCCTCGCCTAGTGACCACGAGGCGAGCCCTTGCCAGATCCGCCCGGGGGGAGGGGGGGTGCTTGCGAGATGCGATGGCGAGCCCCCCTCGCCGGATCTAGCGAGGGCTGGCCTCGCCCAGCGACTATGAGGCAAGCCCCCGCTAGATCTGGCGAGGGCTCACCCTGCTGTCGCTAGGTGCGAGCTCGCTGATTGGCAAGGTGAGCTCGCCAGATCCCCTCGCTAGATCCGGTGGGGTTTTGCCCTACCGTTGCAGGGCACAAGCTCGCCGACTGGCGAGGCAAGCTCTCGCTAGAGCTGGCGAGGCTCGCCTCGCTAGACTCGGTGATGGCAAGGCCCCCGCCGGATCCGGCGAGGGCTCACCTTGCCAGTGGCCGAGCGAGCTTGCCCTCGCCCCGCGACAGTGAGGCGAGCTAGCTCAGCCGCCTCAGTCCGGCAACCGACCAGCTCTCCCCTTTGGCCGGTTGTTAGAGCTAAAGGAAGAAGGAGGGAGGAGGAGAGGAGGAGGAAGGAGGGAGAGGGAGAAGTGAAAAATAAAAAATAAAAAAGAGAGAAAAAAGGAAAAAAGTTAATAAAAAATTAAATAATGATTTACCCTTTCTAGAGAAATTTGACATAATTCACTTCAAGCAACACTTACTCTTTCTTTATTGATTTTTGGGAAAATTCCAAATAAGGACCCGAAGTTGACCAAATTTTTCAAATAAGAACCTGAAATGAACTTTATGTCAAATAAAGACCTAAAATGGACCCATTGTCTTAAATAAGGACCCGAAGTGGTTGAATCAATTTTAAATAAGAACCTGAGTTTGCTGGTCAACCAAATATTCGCCCGGAGTTGAATCAAGCATGTGACATTTCCAACAACTGGAGTTTGGGCAATTTTGTCAAAAAAATATAGGGAAAATTAACAAATCCTAAAACAGAAACAAAAAAACCCTAGGTTTTCTACAGTCTCCCCATTTCTTGTACCCATCATTCGCAAAGTCGAAGACCCAAATTCTCTGCTGGTTGAGGCACGAATTCAAAAACAAGAAGAAAAACAGATGCTTCTTTCTTTGCTTGCGGAGACCCAAATTCTCCACCGGTCAAGCAAGGCAAGGAGCGACGAGAATTGAGTCTCGATGATGATTAGGTAGCAATTTGGTTGAGGAGCAACGGGAGAGAAGAAAGAAGAAAACATAAATATCTAAATGAATAACCTAAACTTAATTAATTTAGAATTTTCCCTTATTTTCCAATCACAAATTTTTGACAAAATTGCCCTTATTTTAATTGCCGAAAAATGTCTGCCGGCGAACTAATGTCCTCAATAGAGATTAACTTGATCATTTCGGGTCTTTATTTGACACAAAATTCACTTCGGGTTCTTATTTGAAACAATAGGTCCACTTCGGGTCCTTATATGATACAAAGTTCACTTTTGGTCCTTATTTGGGAAAATAGATTCATTTCGGGTCCTTATTTGGAATTTTCCCTTGATTTTTTTCTATATTCTGTGTGCTCTTTCTCATGTGGACTTATATCTGAATTTTATTTTTAATAAATGTCATGATTAATATATAGTAGCGAGATCCAGACTTTGTTTTTTCATTCATAATAGCTCAGCAATGATAATCCACACTTTCCCAAATTACAAATTGAGAGTGGATAAAGGATATATTGCCTTATACAGCGAGATATGAATGACTATATAAAACACATCATCCCCACTAGCCCAGCATGTATCACTGCAAATACTGAAAACCTTGCAGCTTCCCCAGTATCCTTCAAAAAGATCCAGAAGATGAAGGGCTTCAGCATGTCTTTCCTCGTCCTCTTTCTCTTAATAAGCTTTGGTAAATCAAATTTGCTCATAAGAAAGTGCTTTTTATTTTTATTTTTGTGTCACGTCTCTTGTATTTCACTATAATGTCAACATGTTTTCTTTTATATAATTCTTGCGGAGATACTAACTGTGGTGTCTTGGACGGATAATATTAAGACTTATAAATCATCTCTATAATTGAAGTTCGATTTTTGCGTTTTTCTTTCTTTCTTGGGATGCAGGCAATGAGGTGACGATGGTGAGAGCGCAAACATGTTCAACTACGGCCCCTGCGCAACCGGAGTGCACTACGATCCTGTGCGACTATGTGTGCACTCAGAAGGTAGGCAAGACTGCCACAGGACAATGCATAAGTCAGTTTTCTTGTAATTGTACTTACCCATGTTAATGTCGTCATAAATCGTCATCGTTCTGCCTAAAATAAGGTGATTTCGTCCCAATGACGATTTGCTTCTTGGTGTCACTATTTAGTATGAAAACCTTATGCATACTCGCAGCCTCGAACATGCCATCTGGTTTATTTTGTTATATTTCCTTAACTGTAGCGTTTCGGACATTATTTGGTATCTTAGATGATAACGTTTTATTTTAAACTTAAATAACTGTTAGGCTTCATTTCAAGTTTCCCAGAGTAGGGTTTTATACGGTATCTTTTTTTCATGTGATTAGACTTATTGTTTTGCTTAAAGATGTAATTATGAGAGAATTTTCACTTAATTTGCACCTTTGAGCGTGTGTGCACTCCTATGCGTTTTGTGAGTTTTGCTCGTGGTTATCCTCGTCTCAACCGCATTAGTTGAGGAGACAAAATAATGGGCAAAGATATTAGAAGTGCCATAACTTTTGTACATCATTCATTTTGATGTTAGAACTTTTCTTTGAATTACTTAAATGCTAAATTGGAGAAAAATAACAATTTAAGTATCTCCCACAATAAATTTCGATCAAAAATCCTACGTAGCTTTTTTAATGAAAAGTTTATTCATACGTGGCTTGTTTTTTATTATTATTATAATTAAACCAAGTTCAATGTGGACTACGAGGTGGTTGGTCGGTCTCCGCTTAAACAATCTGCACCAAGTCATTCTATATATACATATATATATATATATATATATATATATATATATAAGAAGAAAAAAAGATATCTCTCGATCGTTGTCTTTCCCTGGACTTCACACTCGATCCTGTTCACTGTTTGAAGTCGCCGTTTGCCCTCGTTCGCTCGCTCACTTGCTTGTCCTCTCTCTCTCTCTCTCTCTCTCTCTCTCCCCCCCACCATCGTCATCCTTTCCCACTCACTTGCTCAATACGAGTTGTAAATAATTAGGACTCAATGCTTGGAGGGAACAATTATTGTTTGATGCTTGGAGAAAAGGAATTGAGATTCGCTGCCGATGGGAGGAATCTCTTAACAGGGACGATGTGGGTGCTTTGTCCACGTTGAACCGATTCTTGGTTTCCCAATTTGAGCTGCTTGTCCTGCTCCTGCTCTTTGTTGCAAGATTCAGCTCTTTATTTTGGGATTTTTGAATTAGGATTTTCGAATTTGGGGAAAGAGCATGATTTGCTTGCTCGGCCAGTACCCAATAGCGATGTCATGTCTCACAATGAGCCACCAATTTCGAGTACGGTGTCTTGCTCGACATGGACGACAAGTTCATATATGTCTCCGCTGTAAATCGATGTGGGGGTCAATGGATAGTTTGGGGTCACTTCCTAGTGTATCTGCACGAACCCCGGACAGAGGGTGTTGAAGCACTGGTTACGGAAACTGTCCCCCTAAGTAACTACGATAGAATTAGATCGATCGGACAAAGGTTGAAGTCCACTAGTAGATTACGTGACAAAAACGAACTTGTTATGAAAGATTTTATCAATTGAAGACATGATCATGATCATATGAATTCTTGATGTTTCTTACCGTCCAAAACGTAATCAACCGAGTGAGACCATCGCCGTTCAAGGTCTGATGAACCTATAGCCAGGGAGGATAGATCGAAACGTCGTTTACGTTCGTTAGCGAGACAACATTACAAAGTTGAAGGGGACAACAAAAATTGCCTAGAATTTCAAGTTCAATCTTTTGTGCACAAATTCCATGTAGTGCTTGTGTCTTTTGTTAAGAGGATACATGAATATTGGCAAAAGAACGCTTCAAGTGCCATAACTTTGACCAAAAGGACACTTAAATGCCATAATTTACGAAAGGTACACTTAAGTGCCACATTCGAAGAAAAACGAATCACTTGAGTGCCACTCCGGCTAAAATCCGGCCAAAACGCCAACGTGGCGTTTTTCCGGCGAAGCGCGCCCAAAACGACGTCGTTTTGCACGCGATGTGGCCAAAACGGCGTCGTTTTGGATTGACGTGGTAAAAAAAAAAAAATTAAAAAATTAATTAAATTAAATTTAGTTAAGATATTTAAAAATAATAATTTTAAAATTAAATTTAGTTAAAATATTTTTAAAAATAATAATTTTAAAAACTTTAAAAACTTTAAAAAAAAAAAAAAAAAAAAGGGAACGGGGGAGGCGGAGAGCCCTCGCCCACCGCCGCCGCCCCCCGCCGTCGCCGGAAGGGCCGGCGACGGCGGGGAGAGGGTCGGCCGGGTCGCCGGCCCGGCCGGGGGCCGGCAATCCGGCCAACCGGCGGCGAGGGCTCGCGAGCCCTCGCCGGATCTGGGCGAGGGCCGCGAGCCCCCCTGCATCCGGCGGCGAGGGCTCGCGGCCCTCGCCCGAGATCCAGCGGCGAGGGCTCGCGAGCCCTCGTCGCCGGTCGGCCGGGGTCGTCGACCCACAGGCCGGGGCCCGCGACCCCGATCGACCCTCCCCCGCCGTCGCCGACCCTTCCCGGTGGCGGCGGGCGGCCGGGCAGCAGTTGAGGGCTTATCCCTCGGCCGCCTCCCCCGTTGCCTTTTTTTTTTTTTTTTTTTTAAATTTTTTTAAAGTTTTTAAAAAAAATTAATTATTTTTTAAATATTTTGACTAAATTTAATTTTAAAAATATTATTTTTTAATATTTTAACTAAATTTAATTTTAAATTTAATTTAATTAATTTTTTATTTATTTTTTCCACGTCAATCCAAAACGACGCCGTTTTGGCCATGTCGCCGCAAAACGGCGTCGTTTTGGGCGCGTCGCGTAAAAACGCCACGTTGGCATTTTGGCGGAGTGGCACTCAAGTGATCCATTTTACTTCGATTTTGGCACTTAAGTGTACCTTTCGTAAGTTATGGCACTTAAGTGTCCCTTTGGCCAAAGTTGTGGCACTTGAGGGGTCCGCACGTACATGAATATTGTGCAATAGAATGGACAAAATCACAACTTTAAATAATGAAGATCATTGTCAACTGTATTCTCACAAATATCTAATTTTCAAAATTAATTACATATTTTCGAAACTAATTTTCATCTTCAATATATATATATATATCTATATATATAGATGATTAACAAATGAACATTTATATATTAAGGTTCTATTTTTTTTGTGAAAAATTAATAATTTTGAAGACATTTTCCTAAAAACGATGGTTTGCATGCTTCCAAAATGAACATACGAAAAATATAGTCATTGTCCACGAAAATATAGAAATATAAACTATTGTTGATAATGAAATTAATTTCTATTGGTTAATTGTTTTGAAGGATACAAGTGATAGTTTTTAGAAAAATCGTTCATATCGCTTACAAAAATGAATAAATGAAAAATATTTTCATCTGAAGATATTTAGACATAAATTTAATGAAAACATTTTTTATTGATTAATTATTTTAAATGATATAAATAATTATCTTCTAAAAAATATTTTTTGAATCGTTCATTTTTCGTAATATAAATGGATTCTAAGCATTATTCAACTTTTCCCAGCATAAATAAACAACACTTTACTTACTCCCCATCCTGCATGGATCGTGCTGAGATAATCATCTGGGCCATTCTCAATGGGCAGTTTATGTGCACTGAAAAGATTTTGAGGGATGGTCAGGTTATAGACTGACATATGTGTCTCCACTCCATATTTGGTGTCCATGTCGTCCACTAGTACGAACACCATCCATCATGAGAAAGAGTTGGCACTTTGATGAAATTATTTAAGGAACAAATAATTTATGAAAATCATATAAGATTATGCTTGGACACAAATAATCTCTGAGTTTTGACTCAATGCGCAATGTGATCCTAAGTTTTTTATTTGTTCAATGTGATTCTGAATTTTAACTGAATATGTAATACGGTCCCCAAATATTTGGTACACATTCAATTTAGTCATTAGATTAGATAATCCAATGACTAGATTAAATCCAAAGATATAATAATCTAGGGACTATATTGAATATTTACAAAAAAAATCAAAGGCCACGTTGAACGAATTAAAAATTCAGGACCACATGACACATTAAGTAAAATTCAGGAATCACATTACATATTAAGTCAGAGTTCATGGATCATTAACATCATTATTTAATATTTATATCGATGAAAAATAATATGGAACTTACATGGTGTCCTGGATATTCACCATTCATGCCAAGAAGAGAAGGGGGGTTCTTAATAATGGATTTTCCCTTTATCAGATCTTCCTTTTGAACTCGAGGCATCGGAACAGTTCCAATAGGACATGGTTCTCTCGACCCGAAGGCGACGGACTTGCTAGTCGGGCAATATGTCGGTGATCTTACGATATGTGAATCTTCTCTGTAAGGGAGAAGATTGCGAAAATAAAGACATAATTGGAGAAATAAAAATGTCATATCTATGAAGATTCAATCTACGTAAAGTTCATACTTGGCATCTATTTAAAAATTTATGTCACTAAAATGCATGATTTAATACTTTAAGATAGAAAAAAATATATTCACCATCCAGATTTTGCTCGGCAATTTATTTGCTCGCACTTTTTTCAGAAAAAAAAAGAAGAAGGTGATATTAAGTTTATGTTGTACTAAACTAGTTGCTGGTCCTAAACGTTTTATATAAGGCTTGATTAACTGAAATAAAAAAATTTAAGGATTTAACTGCAAAACGAAACGTTAAGGACTTCTCAAGACTATTTATTTCACTTTTCCTTGAATTCGGTAGTTTCCAGCCTGAGTTTTCCTAATTTATAAAGTTAGTAGTCCATGTCACTCGAACTACTCGCCACGGAGAAAATAAAAATAAAATCAATTATGACACCCAACATAGAATTAATCATCATTGGGGAAAAAATGGGAAAGACATTCATGGGTGCCTATTAAGAGGTATCTAAGATGAATTTTACAAGACCAATGGTTAAAGGTTGGAGAAAAAAAGGAGAAAAAGGGAGAAAAAGTTATAAGATCTCTCCCTAGAAATACATAATGTTGATCATGTATTTAGCAAAAAGTGATACAATCTCGTTAATGAGACACTTTCAGTCTATATGCTCATTATGGAAGAAAAAAATAAAACATTTGGGATAATTATGGCTAAAAACCACACTGAATATTAAATATTGCTGCATAGTAACTGATAAGTTTCAAATTTCCCCTTCTCCCGAGCTTTTCATTTTTTGTTGCAAATGCTAATTTTTGGGGGCTATACTTGTTAAGTGTTATCAGAAAACAGATTACTTCATTTTTCTCCATCAAAACAACCTATGCTATATGGTTAGCAAAGTAAAAAGGTCATGAAAAATTATCAACGGTTAATGTAGCAAAGAAAATTAAGTAGAGATTATTTTGGTCGAGAAAAACGAATTGGGTCCCTATTTAGGTAACCTTTATGAGCTATGAAAACGGAAAAGTTAGCAGATATAACAAAAATGAAAGTTCAGTTAAGTATTATCCATGAATGGACAAAACCATTTTTCTTTACCAACATAACGTATACTTTATGGTTAGTGACATTGAAAAATTGTAAATATTAATGCACGGTCAGTATAGTCAAGAAAATTAAGTAGATATTATTTTTGTCAAGAAAATTGAATTGGTGCATAATGAAGTAACCCTTATAAGTTATGGAAACGGAAAAAATAGCGGACATAACAAAATTAAATATCGATGAGAGCGCATACTTGTAATTTTCTCAAAATTCGAGATATGGCCTTGACGAATTTCAAGGTGGGGCTCTACATTTATTACACACAACCTTGATTTAATTGTCACTGAAAACAATGAAAAAGCATTTATGGATACCTCCTCAAAGGTTATCTACGGTCAATCTCGCATGTGTGACACTTGTCAATTGGGTAATGTGTGTTAGTCCACTTGTAAAAAGGCCGAAAAAACAAAGGAGAAAAAGTGATAACGTCTATTTCTTGGGAACACATCGAATTGGTCATGGAATTTTGCGGAGAGTAAAACAAAGTCTTGCAATAATCAGATATTTTGAAACTCATGAGGCAATATAATTTATAATTATTACATCAAATATTCAGACATTCCTTCAATTGGAGAATAAAGATTGCATATGCACCTGAATTTTGTGATTCTTCAACAAAGGATGATCAAGTGATGGTTGCTTGTTTATGTTAATACAATCAATTGTTTCTCCTTCTTTTGTCTTTAGAAAAATGCGCTCGTCAGTAGAAATCCATATATTGTAATAGAAAATTATCTCTTTAAAAATATATAGAAGATGCTTCCCACATTTCAAACAAAACATGACATTCCTTTCCATGTTCCACATTCGATGTTTCATTAGCATTTTATCATATAATTTCATCTTGGAAAGAACCGTCATCAGCCCTTGACATATTGATGGTATTTTATCACAAGCCCTTTCTGCTAGTCGACCAAGTGACCCCAGCCATCCCTCGCCCCACCATCATCAGCCCTTCCCAACAATGGCGGGGAGGCGATGGAGAGGGCTAAGCTCTTAATCGCTTGCAATTGCTCATCTTCTTCATTTTAAAAAAAAATATATATATTTTTTATATTTTTATAAATAAATAAATTTAGTTTAAAATTTAATTTAATTTATATTTATATTGATTATCTAGCCACATTAGCAAAACGACGTTATTTTTGCATTTGTTTAGCCATGTAAGCATGCGAAATGACATCATTTTACATTTGTTTCTTTGAAAAAACGCCACCACGTATGCATTTTGGCTGGATTTTTTTTGCTATTGGCACTTAACTGATCTATTTTACTCATATTTTAGTACTTAAGTGTTACTATATTAATTTTGGCACTTAAGTGTTTCCCTATGCTAAGTTTTTGCACTTCATATGTCCGAAACTCCCTAAAATGACCAATCTTCTAGATCATTGACTAATTCCTACATCACCACACAACTTTTCATTCGCAAATTATTGATTAACACACCTAGCTTCATATAATATGCAGCCTCTTCACTAGCTAGACATCAACTAATCACAAGTACCCCTGGACCTCCATATGTAAAGCTATACCCAAATCCTTCTTTGGGTATATACATGTCATTTTTTAGGCCATAAACCTTCGACTTGTCCACCCACTCAAACACGGCCAGAGGAGTTTGGTTTCTGTTGGACCCCGTCATGTAATAGATCTGGCGGAAAAACGCGGCGTGGTCGTACTTGCCGTCCGGCGTGTGCCCGCTTCCCAACGGAGGACAAATTTTTGTTTTCCCGGAGAATCCCTCTCCTCCCCAGGACACTCTCTTACCACCGTCGCCTAAGTTGACGAACAGCTCCTTTGGCCAATACCCGACGGCGATGTCTCCGTTGACAACGAGCCACCAATTCCCGGTACCAGGGTCCTGCTCAACATGGACTCTGATCTCGTTCTGTTGTCCGCCGTATGTGGATGTCGGAGCGATGGGACTGTTAGGAGTGAGCGTCCTATGTATTTGCACGAACCCTGGACACAGGATGTTGAAGCACCCATTGCGAAAGCCATCCCCCTATTACCCCCAAAGTATATGATCAATTTCAGAAATTCACATGACATACTTAGCTTATTGCACAAAATTTTTATTCACAGAAGAAATCACAATGATGGCACTCTTGGGGTTTGATATCTTACCGTCCAGTACGTAATAAACCGTGTGAGACCATCACCATTCAAGCTTGGATAAACCTAACCAGATAAGACATGCAAAAGATTGTTCACGTTTGATAGGAAAGCAACAGAGCAAGTCGAAAATGAAAATAAAAACAATATACATGTAGCACAAACTTTGAGATAATTGTCCAAAAAGTTCTAAAACTATTGTATAGTTGACAAATCATCAAAACATTTAGGACTAAATTTGGTAAAATTAAAAAGTTAAGGATTGAATTAGTCGCCGTACAATAAGTCTTAGAACTTTTTGAATGATTTTTCTCACAAACTTTTAAGTCCTCATAAAAATCTACATTGACTGTTGAACTCTATTCCAACACAATGAAAGCTTGAACTTACTGCCCATCCTGCAAAGATCGCGCTCACATGATCCGACGGACCATTTTCAATGTGTACTCTATGCCCACTGAATTGATCTTCCACGACTGTCAAATTATAGACGGATAGATGTGCATCGACTCCGTATTTGGTGTCCAGGTCGTCCACCAGTATAGAAACCATCTGCCAAAACGAATGGTTGACTTTGATTGAAATTAGATCAGTTTATGGGAGCATACGCCAATGTACTTACATTAAACGACATCAAACTCACATGATGCGACGAAACATCATCGTCCATGCTAACAAAAGGAGAAGGGTTATTGAGGAGAGATCTAGCCCTTATTAAGTCTTCCTTTCGAACTCGAGGTATCGGCACTGTCCCGGCAGGACATGGTTCCCTCGATCCGAACGCGACGAGCTTGCCGATAGGGGAAGATGTTGGCGAGTTGACAACATGCGCGCTCGGCTTTCTCTACAGGAAAAAAGGCGGACATCGTTGAAAAATTTGTAGTGTAAGCTGTGCGATGAATTAAATCTACTACATCAAATGCAAATTTTTTCGCGTTTGCTAGCGGGAAACCATAGTTGGAAGAAAATGAGAAAAAATACAAGATGTTCATATTCTAAGACAATATGCTAAAAACATCCTCTGAAAAAAAGAAAATTAAGAGAACTAATGGTTTCTTACGCAATGTCCTTAGTTTAAAAAATGGACGTGTTTTCTGCAACCAAACACATCCTTAAAACTTTTCTAAAATTATTGAACCATGGTCAGAATTCTATCTAGAACTGTGACTTAGGAGTGAACCCAGGTTTTATCGCACGCCATTAGGTAGTATTAAACTAGCTGTTCGTGCTATCCTTAATGGCTTAATAAGATCAATTAAGTCCTAATTTTTTTTTTTAAATTCTGGTCAATCAAGTGCTAAACTTAATGCTGGTGGAATTTTCAGTCGAAAAATGACAAATGGCCACTTAATAGAATTCACATCACTTTTGTCGGACACAAGATTTGACCATAATTAATGGACTGAATTGAAAAGTTAGGTAAATAATGGATCAAAATAAAGCGCTAAGGACTCAATCGATCAACGGACAGCATTTTTAAGACTATTGTGCTTATCAAAATTTATTCAACTAGTGAGTTAATGAGTCAAACTTTAAACCGAACAACTAGTTTTAAAAAAGAAATATCTATGACACCTAATATGGAATTAGTCACTGTAGACACCAAATTATTTTATTTTACTTTATCTAAGACTTGACTAATATTGACTAGCAATAAAATTTCATTAAAAATTCAATGGAAGGAAATAATTGGGTCGGAATCAAAAGCTTTCCCTAATACTCAATTTTCCCAAATGGAACAGCCAAATCTCAAGATATTAAAACTTTTATACGTGGTCCTTCAATTGTGAGTGCTAGGAATTTTCTGGTTTGATCTAATTGATTAATTTCACATTTAAGATCAAGGCACAAATTTTCCATTCACCCAAGAAATCACATCCATCGGATTTTCAAAACAATGTGTTATAAAACCTAGTCTTTACTTTTACATTATAGCCCCTAGGAACATGTCGGACAAGGAGGATGCTACAGCCATGATTGGGAAAAAATTGGGAAAAGCATTTATGAATGCCTAATAAGAGGTTTCTCAGTTCAATCTCGCATGTGTTACGCTTGTCAATAGGACATGGGCCATAGTAAATGATTTAAAAGGAGGGAAAAAGTAATAATTACGATAGAATTATATCGATCGGACAAAGCTTGAAGTATTAGATTGCGAGACAAAATCGAACTTGTTACGAAAGATTTTATCAATTGAAGACATGATCATGATCATATGAATTCTTGATTTTTCTTACCGTCCAAAACATAATCAACCGAGTGAGACCATTGCCGTTCAAGGTCGGATGAACCTAGCCAGGAAGGACAGATCGAAACGTCGTTTACGTTCGCTAGCGAGACAACATTACAAAGTTGAAGGGGACAACAAAAATTGCCTAGAATTTCAAGTTCAATCTTTTGTGCACAAATTCCATGAAGTGCTTGTGTCTTTTGTTAAGATGGATACATGAATATGGTGCAATAGAATGGACAAAATCACAACTTTAAATAATGAAGATCATTGTCAACTGTATTCTCACAAATATCTAATTTCAAAATCAATTACATATTTTCGAAACTAATTTTCATCTTCCATATATATATATAAATGATTAACAAATGAACATTTATATATTAGGGGAAAATTACTAAAAAGTCCTAAACCTATTGCAATTGTGCCAATTTAGTCTTAAACTTATTTTTTTTAGCTAATTAAGTCATAAACCTTTTAAAATTATTCCCGATCAGTCCATCCAACCAAAATTAGCTGGCTGGCGTCAGTGACCTTTTTTTTTAATAATATTTTATTTTTTGAAATATTTTATTATTACTTTTTTATCTTTTTTTCCCCCATTCTCCGTCTTCCTTCTTCTTCCCTCCTCCCTCCTCCTTCCTTTGGCTTCGACGATCGGCTAGCCTGGCTGGTTGCCGGACTGAGGCGATCCGGCGGGCTTGCCTCACCAGTCGGCAAGCTCGCGCCCAATGATGGCGAGGCGAGCCCCCTTGCTGAATCTAAGGAGGGCTCCCCTCGCCTAGTGACCACAAGGCGAGCCCTTGCCAGATCCACTCGGGGGGAGGGGGGGCGCTTGCGAGATGCGATGGCGAGGCCCCCTCGCCGGATCTAGCGAGGGCTGGCCTCGCCCGCGACTATGAGGCAAGCCCCCGCTAGATCTGGCGAGGGCTCACCCTGCTATCGCTAGGTGCAAGCTCGTTGACTAGCTAGGCGAGCTCGCCAGATCGCCTCGCTAGATCCAGTGGGGTTTTGCCCTACCGTTGCAGGGCACAAGCTCGCCGATTGGCGAGGCGAGACCTTGTTAGAGCTGGCGGGGCTCGCCTCGCTAGACTCGGTGATGGCGAGGCCCCCCTCGCCGGATCTGGCGAGGGCTCACCTTGCCAGTGGCCGAGCAAGCTTGCCCTCACCCCGCGATAGTGAGGCGAGCTAGCTCGGCCGCCTCAGTTCAGCAATCGACCAGCTCTCCCCTTTGGCCGGTTGTCAGAGCTAAAGGAAGAAGGAGGGAGGAGGAGAGGAGGAGGAAGGAGGGAGAGGGAGAAGTGAAAAATAAAAAATAAAAAAGAGAGAAAAAAGGAAAAAAGTTAATAAAAAATTAAATAATGATTGACCCTTTCTAGAGAAATTGGACATAATTCACTTCAAGCAACACTTACCCTTTCTTTATTGATTTTTGGGAAAATTCCAAATAAGGACCCGAAGTTGACCAAATTTCTCAAATAATGACCCGAAATGAACTTTGTGTCAGATAAAAACCTAAAATGGACCAATTGTCTCAAATAAAGACCCGAAGTGGTTGAATCAATTTTAAATAAGAACCTGAGTTTGCTGGTCAACCAAATATTCGCCCGGAGTTGAATCAAGCATGTGACATTTCCAACAACTGGAATTTGGGCAATTTTGTCAAAAAAATATAGGGAAAATTAACAAATCCTAAAACAGAAACAAAAAAACCCTAGGTTTTCTACAGTCTCCCCATTTCTTGTACCCATCCTCCGCAAAGTCGAAGACCCAAATTCTTTGCTGGTTGAGGCACGAATTCAAAAATAAGAAGAAAACCAGATGCTTCTTTCTTTGTTTGCGGAGACCCAAATTCTCCACCGGTCAAGCAAGGCAAGGAGCGACGAGAATTCAGTCGCGATAATGATCGGGTAGCAATTTGGTTGAGGAGCAACAGGAGAGAAGAAAGAAGATAACATAAATATCTAAATTAATAACCTAAACTTAATTAATTTAGAATTTTCCCTTTTTTTTTTCCAATCACAAATTTTTGACAAAATTGCCCTTATTTTAATTGCTGAAAAATGTCTGCCGGCGAACTAAGGTCCTCAATAGAGATTAACTTGATCATTTCGGGTCTTTATTTGACACAAAATTCACTTCGGGTTCTTATTTGAAATAATAGGTCCACTCGGGTCCTTATATGATACAAAGTTCACTTTGGGTCTTTATTTGGAATTTTCCCTTGATTTTTTTCTATATTCTGTGTGCCCTTTCTCATGTGGACTTATATCTGAATTTTATTTTTAATAAATGTCATGATTAATATATAGTAGCGAGATCCAGACTTTGTTTTTTCATTCATAATAGCTCAGTAATGATAATCCACACTTTCCCAAATTACAAATTGAGAGTGGATAAAGGATATATTGCCTTATACAGCGAGATATGAATGACTATATAAAACACATCATCCCCACTAGCCCAGCATGTATCACTGCACATCCTGAAAAGCTTGCAGCTTCCCCAGTATCCTTCAAAAAGATCCAGAAGATGAAGGGCTTCAGCATGTCTTTCCTCGTCCTCTTTCTCTTAATAAGCTTTGGTAAGTCAAATTTGCTCATAAGAAAGTGCTTTTTATTTTTATTTTTGTGTCACGTCTCTTGTATTTCACTATAATGTCAACATGTTTTCTTTTATATAATTCTTGCGGAGATACTAACTGTGGTGTCTTGGACGGATAATATTAAGACTTATAAATCATCTCTACAATTGAAGTTTGATTTTTGCGTTTTTCTTTCTGTCTTGGGATGCAGGCAACGAGGTGACGATGGTGAGAGCGGAAACATGTTCAACTACGGCCCCTGCGCTACCGGAGTGCACTACGGTCCTGTGCGACTATGTGTGCACTCAGAAGGTAGGCAAGTCTGCCACAGGACAATGCATAAGTCAGTTTTCTTGTAATTGTACTTACCCATGTTAATGTCGTCATAAATCGTCATTGTTCTGCCTAAAATAAGGTGATTTCGTCCCAATGACGATTTGCTTCTTGGTGTCACTATTTAGTATGAAAACCTTATGCATACTCGCAGCCTCGAACATGCCATCTGATTTATTTTGTTATATTTCCTTAACTGTAGCGTTTCGGACATTATTTGGTATCTTAGATGATAACTTTTTATTTTAAACTTAAATAACTGTTAGGCTTCATTTCAAGTTTCCCAGAGTAGGGTTTTATACGGTATCTTTGTTTCATGTAATTAGACATTGTTTTGGTTAAAGATGTAATTATGAGAGAATTTTCACTTAATTTGCACCTTTGAGCGTGTGTGCACTCCTATGCGTTTTGTGAGTTTTGCTCGTGTTTATCCTCGTCTCAGCCGCATTAGTTTAGGAGACAAAATAATAGACAAAGATACTAGAAGTGCCATAATTTTTGTACGTCATTCATTTTGATGTTAGAACTTTTCTTTGGATTACTTAAATGCTAAATTGGAGAAAAATAACAATTTAAGTATCTCCGACAATAAATTTCAATCAAAAAATCCTACGTAGCTTTTTTAATGAAAAGTTTATTCATACGTGGCTTGTTTTCTTTGATTATAATTAAACCAAGTTCAATGTGGACTACGAGGTGGTTGGTCGGTCTCCGCTTAAACAATCTGCACCAAGTCATTCTATATATATATATATATATATATATATATATATAAGAAGAAAAAAGATATCTCTCGATCGTTGTCTTTCCCTGGACTTCACACTCGATCCTGTTCACTGTTTGAAGTCGCCGTTTGCCCTCGTTCGCTCGCTCACTTGCTTGTCCTCTCTCTCTCTCTCTCTCTCTCTCTCTCTCCCCCCACCATCGTCATCCTTTCCCACTCACTTGCTCAATACGAGTTGTAAATAATTAGGACTCAATGCTTGGAGGGAACAATTATTGTTTGATGCTTGGAGAAAAGGAATTGAGATTCGCTGCCGATGGGAGGAATCTCTTAACAGGGACGATGTGGGTGCTTTGTCCACGTTGAACCGATTCTTGGTTTCCCAATTTGAGCTGCTTGTCCTGCTCCTGCTCTTTGTTGCAAGATTCAGCTCTTTATTTTGGGATTTTTGAATTAGGATTTTCGAATTTGGGGAAAGAGCATGATTTGCTTGCTCGGCCAGTACCCAATAGCGATGTCATGTCTCACAATGAGCCACCAATTTCGAGTACGGTGTCTTGCTCGACATGGACGACAAGTTCATATATGTCTCCGCTGTAAATCGATGTGGGGGTCAATGGATAGTTTGGGGTCACTTCCTAGTGTATCTGCACGAACCCCGGACAGAGGGTGTTGAAGCACTGGTTACGGAAACTGTCCCCCTAAGTAACTACGATAGAATTAGATCGATCGGACAAAGGTTGAAGTCCACTAGTAGATTACGTGACAAAAACGAACTTGTTATGAAAGATTTTATCAATTGAAGACATGATCATGATCATATGAATTCTTGGTGTTTCTTACCGTCCAAAACGTAATCAACCGAGTGAGACCATCGCCGTTCAAGGTCTGATGAACCTATAGCCAGGGAGGACAGATCGAAACGTCGTTTACGTTCGTTAGCGAGACAACATTACAAAGTTGAAGGGGACAACAAAAATTGCCTAGAATTTCAAGTTCAATCTTTTGTGCACAAATTCCATGTAGTGCTTGTGTCTTTTGTTAAGAGGATACATGAATATTGGCAAAAGAACGCTTGAAGTCCATAACTTTGACCAAAAGGACACTTAAATGCCATAATTTACGAAAGGTACACTTAAGTGCCACATTCGAAGAAAAACGAATCACTTGAGTGCCACTCCGGCTAAAATCCGGCCAAAACGCCAACGTGGCGTTTTTCCGGAAGCGCGCCCAAAACGACGTCGTTTTGCACGGCGATGTGGCCAAAACGGCGTCGTTTTGGGTTGACGTGGTAAAAAAAAAAAATTAAAAAATTAATTAAATTAAATTTAGTTAAGATATTTAAAAATAATAATTTTAAAATTAAATTTAGTTAAAATATTTTTAAAAAATAATAATTTTAAAAACTTTAAAAACTTTAAAAAAAAAAAAAAAAAAAAAAGGGAACGGGGGAGGCGGTGAGAGCCCTCGCCCACCGCCGCCGCCGCCCCGCCGTCGCCGGGAAGGGCCGGCGACGGCGGGGGGAGGGTCGGCCGGGGTCGCCGGGCCACGGCCGGGGCCGGCAATCCGGCCAACCGGCGGCGAGGGCTCGCGAGCCCTCGCCGGATCTGGGCGAGGGCCGCGAGCCCCCCTGATCCGGCGGCGAGGGCTCGCGGCCCTCGCCCGATCCAGCGGCGAGGGCTCGCGAGCCCTCGTCGCCGGTCGGCCGGGGTCGTCGACCCCGGCCGGGGCCCGCGACCCCGATCGACCCTCCCCCGCCGTCGCCGACCCTTCCCTGGCGGCGGGCGGCGGCGCGGCGGCAGCCGCTTGAGGGCTTATCCCTCGGCCGCCTCCCCCGTTGCCTTTTTTTTTTTTTTTTTTTTAAATTTTTTTTTAAAGTTTTTAAAAAAAAAAATTAATTATTTTTTAAATATTTTGACTAAATTTAATTTTAAAAATATTATTTTTTAATATTTTAACTAAATTTAATTTTAAATTTAATTTAATTAATTTTTTATTTATTTTTTCCACGTCAATCCAAAACGACGCCGTTTTGGCCATGTCGCCGCGCAAAACGGCGTCGTTTTGGGCGCGTCGCGTAAAAAACGCCACGTTGGCATTTTTTGGCCTGAGTGCACTCAAGTGATCCATTTTACTTCGATTTTGGCACTTAAGTGTACCTTTCGTAAGTTATTACGCACTTAAGTCATGTCCTTTTGGCCAAAGCCACTGACTTGAGGGGTCCCGCACGTACATGAATATTGTGCAATAGAATGGACAAAATCACAACTTTAAATAATGAAGATCATTGTCAACTGTATTCTCACAAATATCTAATTTTCAAAATTAATTACATATTTTCGAAACTAATTTTCATCTTCAATATATATATATATATATATATATATATATATATATATATATATATATATATATATATATATATATATATATATATATATATATATATAGATGATTAACAAATGAACATTTATATATTAAGGTTCTATTTTTTTTGTGAAAAATTAATAATTTTGAAGACATTTTCCTAAAAACGATGGTTTGCATGCTTCCAAAATGAACATACGAAAAATATAGTCATTGTCCACGAAAATATAGAAATATAAACTATTGTTGATAATGAAATTAATTTCTATTGGTTAATTGTTTTGAAGGATACAAGTGATAGTTTTTAGAAAAATCGTTCATATCGCTTACAAAAATGAATAAATGAAAAATATTTTCATCTGAAGATATTTAGACATAAATTTAATGAAAACATTTTTTATTGATTAATTATTTTAAATGATATAAATAATTATCTTCTAAAAATATTTTTGAATCGTTCATTTTTCGTAATATAAATGGATTCTAAGCATTATTCAACTTTTCCCAGCATAAATAAACAACATTTACTTACTCCCCATCCTGCATGGATCGTGCTGAGATAATCATCTGGGCCATTCTCAATGGGCAGTTTATGTGCACTGAAAAGATTTTGAGGGATGGTCAGGTTATAGACTGACATATGTGTCTCCACTCCATATTTGGTGTCCATGTCGTCCACTAGTACGAACACCATCCGTCATGAGAAAGAGTTGGCACTTTGATGAAATTATTTAAGGAACAAATAATTTATGAAAATCATATAAGATTATGCTTGGACACAAATAATCTCTGAGTTTTGACTCAATGCGCAATGTGATCCTAAGTTTTTTATTTGTTCAATGTGATTCTGAATTTTAACTGAATATGTAATACGGTCCCCAAATATTTGGTACACATTCAATTTAGTCATTAGATTAGATAATCCAATGACTAGATTAAATCCAAAGATATAATAATCTAGGGACTATATTGAATATTTACAAAAAAAAATCAGAGGCCACGTTGAACGAATTAAAAATTCAGGACCACATGACACATTAAGTAAAATTCAGGAATCACATTACATATTAAGTCGAGTTCATGGATCATTAACATCATTATTTAATATTTATATCGATGAAAAATAATATGAAACTTACATGGTGTCCTGGATATTCACCATTCATGCCAAGAAGAGAAGGGGGTTCTTAATAATGGATTTTCCCTTTATCGATCTTCCTTTTGAACTCGAGGCATCGGAACAGTTCCAATAGGACATGGTTCTCTCGACCCGAAGGCGACGGACTTGCTAGTCGGGCAATATGTCGGTGATCTTACGATATGTGAATCTTCTCTGTAAGGGAGAAGATTGCGAAAATAAAGACATAATTGGAGAAATAAAAATGTCATATCTATGAAGATTCAATCTACGTAAAGTTCATACTTGGCATCTATTTAAAAATTTATGTCACTAAAATGCATGATTTAATACTTTAAGATAGAAAAAAATATATTCACCATCCAGATTTTGCTCGGCAATTTATTTGCTCGCACTTTTTTCAGAAAAAAAAGAAGAAGGTGATATTAAGTTTATGTTGTACTAAACTAGTTGCTGGTCCTAAACGTTTTATATAAGGCTTGATTAACTGAAATAAAAAATTTAAGGATTTAACTGCAAAACGAAACGTTAAGGACTTCTCAAGACTATTTATTTCACTTTTCCTTGAATTCGGTAGTTTCCAGCCTGAGTTTTCCTAATTTATAAAGTTAGTAGTCCATGTCACTCGAACTACTCGCCACGGAGAAAATAAAAATAAAATCAATTATGACACCCAACATAGAATTAATCATCATTGGGGAAAAAATGGGAAAGACATTCATGGGTGCCTATTAAGAGGTATCTAAGATGAATTTTACAAGACCAATGGTTAAAGGTTGGAGAAAAAAAGGAGAAAAAGGGAGAAAAAGTTATAAGATCTCTCCCTAGAAATACATAATGTTGATCATGTATTTAGCAAAAAGTGATACAATCTCGTTAATGAGACACTTTCAGTCTATATGCTCATTATGGAAGAAAAAAATAAAACATTTGGGATAATTATGGCTAAAAACCACACTGAATATTAAATATTGCTGCATAGTAACTGATAAGTTTCAAATTTCCCCTTCTCCCGAGCTTTTCATTTTTTGTTGCAAATGCTAATTTTTTGGGGGCTATACTTGTTAAGTGTTATCAGAAAACAGATTACTTCATTTTTCTCCATCAAAACAACCTATGCTATATGGTTAGCAAAGTAAAAAGGTCATGAAAAATTATCAACGGTTAATGTAGCAAAGAAAATTAAGTAGAGATTATTTTGGTCGAGAAAAACGAATTGGGTCCCTATTTAGGTAACCTTTATGAGCTATGAAAACGGAAAAGTTAGCAGATATAACAAAAATGAAAGTTCAGTTAAGTATTATCCATGAATGGACAAAACCATTTTTCTTTACCAACATAACGTATACTTTATGGTTAGTGACATTGAAAAATTGTAAATATTAATGCACGGTGAGTATAGTCAAGAAAATTAAGTAGATATTATTTTTGTCAAGAAAATTGAATTGGTGCATAATGAAGTAACCCTTATAAGTTATGGAAACGGAAAAAATAGCGGACATAACAAAATTAAATATCGATGAGAGCGCATACTTGTAATTTTCTCAAAATTCGAGATATGGCCTTGACGAATTTCAAGGGGGGGCTCTACATTTATTACACACAACCTTGATCTAATTGTCACTGAAAACAATGAAAAAGCATTTATGGATACCTCCTCAAAGGTTATCTACGGTCAATCTCGCATGTGTGACACTTGTCAATTGGGTAATGTGTGTTAGTCCACTTGTAAAAAGGCCGAAAAAACAAAGGAGAAAAAGTGATAACGTCTATTTCTTGGGAACACATCGAATTGGTCATGGAATTTTGCGGAGAGTAAAACAAAGTCTTGCAATAATCAGATATTTTGAAACTCATGAGGCAATATAATTTATAATTATTACATCAAATATTCAGACATTCCTTCAATTGGAGAATAAAGATTGCATATGCACCTGAATTTTGTGATTCTTCAACAAAGGATGATCAAGTGATGGTTGCTTGTTTATGTTAATACAATCAATTGTTTCTCCTTCTTTTGTCTTTAGAAAAATGCGCTCGTCGTAGAAATCCATATATTGTAATAGAAAATTATCTCTTTAAAAATATATAGAAGATGCTTCCCACATTTCAAACAAAACATGACATTCCTTTCCATATTCCACATTCGATGTTTCATTAGCATTTTATCATATAATTTCATCTTGGAAAGAACCGTCATCAGCCCTTGACATATTGATGGTATTTTATCACAAGCCCTTTCTGCTAGTCGACCAAGTGACCCCAGCCATCCCTCGCCCCACCATCATCAGCCCTTCCCAACAATGGCGGGGAGGCGATGGAGAGGGCTAAGCTCTTAATCGCTTGCAATTGCTCATCTTCTTCATTTAAAAAAAAATATATATATATTTTTATATTTTTATAAATAAATAAATTTAGTTTAAAATTTAATTTAATTTATATTTATATTGATTATCTAGCCACATTAGCAAAACGACGTTATTTTTGCATTTGTTTAGCCATGTAAGCATGCGAAATGACATCATTTTACATTTGTTTCTTTGAAAAACGCCACCACGTATGCATTTTGGCTGGATTTTTTTGCTATTGGCACTTAACTGATCTATTTTACTCATATTTTAGTACTTAAGTGTTACTATATTAATTTTGGCACTTAAGTGTTTCCCTATGCTAAGTTTTTGCACTTCATATGTCCGAAACTCCCTAAAATGACCAATCTTCTAGATCATTGACTAATTCCTACATCACCACACAACTTTTCATTCGCAAATTATTGATTAACACACCTAGCTTCATATAATATGCAGCCTCTTCACTAGCTAGACATCAACTAATCACAAGTACCCCCTGGACCTCCATATGTAAAGCTATACCCAAATCCTTCTTTGGGTATATACATGTCATTTTTTAGGCCATAAACCTTCGACTTGTCCACCCACTCAAACACGGCCAGAGGAGTTTGGTTTCTGTTGGACCCCGTCATGTAATAGATCTGGCGGAAAAACGCGGCGTGGTCGTACTTGCCGTCCGGCGTGTGCCCGCTTCCCAACGGAGGACAAATTTTTGTTTTCCCGGAGAATCCCTCTCCTCCCCAGGACACTCTCTTACCACCGTCGCCTAAGTTGACGAACAGCTCCTTTGGCCAATACCCGACGGCGATGTCTCCGTTGACAACGAGCCACCAATTCCCGGTACCAGGGTCCTGCTCAACATGGACTCTGATCTCGTTCTGTTGTCCGCCGTATGTGGATGTCGGAGCGATGGGACTGTTAGGAGTGAGCGTCCTATGTATTTGCACGAACCCTGGACACAGGATGTTGAAGCACCCATTGCGAAAGCCATCCCCCTATTACCCCCAAAGTATATGATCAATTTCAGAAATTCACATGACATACTTAGCTTATTGCACAAAATTTTTATTCACAGAAGAAATCACAATGATGGCACTCTTGGGGTTTGATATCTTACCGTCCAGTACGTAATAAACCGTGTGAGACCATCACCATTCAAGCTTGGATAAACCTAACCAGATAAGACATGCAAAAGATTGTTCACGTTTGATAGGAAAGCAACAGAGCAAGTCGAAAATGAAAATAAAAACAATATACATGTAGCACAAACTTTGAGATAATTGTCCAAAAAGTTCTAAAACTATTGTATAGTTGACAAATCATCAAAACATTTAGGACTAAATTGGTAAAATTAAAAAGTTAAGGATTGAATTAGTCGCCGTACAATAAGTCTTAGAACTTTTTGAATGATTTTTCTCACAAACTTTTAAGTCTTCATAAAAATCTACATTGACTGTTGAACTCTATTCCAACACAATGAAAGCTTGAACTTACTGCCCATCCTGCAAAGATCGCGCTCACATGATCCGACGGACCATTTTCAATGTGTACTCTATGCCCACTGAATTGATCTTCCACGACTGTCAAATTATAGACGGATAGATGTGCATCGACTCCGTATTTGGTGTCCAGGTCGTCCACCAGTATAGAAACCATCTGCCAAAACGAATGGTTGACTTTGATTGAAATTAGATCAGTTTATGGGAGCATACGCCAATGTACTTACATTAAACGACATCAAACTCACATGATGCGACGAAACATCATCGTCCATGCTAACAAAAGGAGAAGGGTTATTGAGGAGAGATCTAGCCCTTATTAAGTCTTCCTTTCGAACTCGAGGTATCGGCACTGTCCCGGCAGGACATGGTTCCCTCGATCCGAACGCGACGAGCTTGCCGATAGGGGAAGATGTTGGCGAGTTGACAACATGCGCGCTCGGCTTTCTCTACAGGAAAAAAAGGCGGACATCGTTGAAAAATTTGTAGTGTAAGCTGTGCGATGAATTAAATCTACTACATCAAATGCAAATTTTTTCGCGTTTGCTAGCGGGAAACCATAGTTGGAAGAAAATGAGAAAAAAATACAAGATGTTCATATTCTAAGACAATATGCTAAAAACATCCTCTGAAAAAAAGAGAAATTAAGAGAACTAATGGTTTCTTACGCAATGTCCTTAGTTTAAAAAATGGACGTGTTTTCTGCAACCAAACACATCCTTAAAACTTTTTCTAAAATTATTGAACCATGGTCAGAATTCTATCTAGAACTGTGACTTAGGAGTGAACCCAGGTTTTATCGCACGCCATTAGGTAGTATTAAACTAGCTGTTCGTGCTATCCTTAATGGCTTAATAAGATCAATTAAGTCCTAATTTTTTTTTAAATTCTGGTCAATCAAGTGCTAAACTTAATGCTGGTGGAATTTTCAGTCGAAAAATGACAAATGGCCACTTAATAGAATTCACATCACTTTTGTCGGACACAAGATTTGACCATAATTAATGGACTGAATTGAAAAGTTAGGTAAATAATGGATCAAAATAAAGCGCTAAGGACTCAATCGATCAACGGACAGCATTTTTAAGACTATTGTGCTTATCAAAATTTATTCAACTAGTGAGTTAATGAGTCAAACTTTAAACCAAACAACTAATTATAAAAAAGAAATATCTATGACACCAAATATGGAATTAGTCACTGTAGACACCAAATTATTTTATTTTACTTTATCTAAGACTTGACTAAAATTGACTAGCAATAAAATTTCATTAAAAATTCAATGGATGGAAATAATTGGGTCGGAATCAAAAGCTTTCCCCTAATACTCAATTTTCCCAAATCGAACAGCCAAATCTCAAGATATTAAAACTTTTATACGTGGTCCTTCAATTGTGAGTGCTAGGAATTTTCTGGTTTGATCTAATTGATTAATTTCACATTTAAGATCAAGTCACAAATTTTCCATTCACCCAAGAAATCACATCCATCGGATTTTCAAAACAACGTTTTCCAAAACCTAGTCTTAACTTTTACATAATAGCCCCTTGGAACATGTCGGACAAGGAGGATGCTACAGCCATGATTGAGAAAAATGGGAAAAGCATTTATGAATGCCTAATAAGAGGTTTCTCAGTTCAATCTGGCATGTGTTACACTTGTCAATAGGACATGGGCCATAGTAAATGATTTAAAAGGAGGGAAAAAATAATAATTCCAGTCGGTTATGGAATTAGAGTAATACAAGCAATGAAAAAAAATGAGGTTTTTGAAAGTATATGGAATAAAAGAGAGGAATTAGATATCTCAGCATATTTTATTCTGATTTAAACACTCAATTATCCATACGTTCCTTCGATCGAAGAGTAAAGATGCATATTTACCTGAATTCTATGATTCTTCAGTAGAGGATGATCAAGCGACGGTTGTTTGTTCCCAACGATACAATCAATCGTTTCCCCTTCCTTAGTCTTCACAAAGGAAAAGTGCAAGAAATTAGTATTTTGGAAAAATCCTTCACGTCTTCAAACTCAACAAGAGCCATCAATTGTAACCCAAAATATTTTCTCTGTAAAAATCTTCAAAATGCACGATGCTGGAGATTTCGAACAAAATATGACTTTCCTTCACATTTTTCTAAATTGATGTTTCCATAGTATCTTATCATTTATTTCTTTCATCTAATAGCTTAAAGTTATAAATAGCTAACAGTAATCTCACAAAAATTATAAGTCCCACAAACTCCTACCCTCCCTTCTTCTTTTTTGCTTTTTCAAATACAAGATTAGTTATTATCAAAGTTGAATCTCCAATTATTACCATTTATAAAAGAAAAATCATCAATCTGGGGAAACACCTATATCGCTGAGGAGAATAATACGTAGAAAACATCAAAATAGCTAAGAAAAAGATGATCGAAGAAGCAATATTTGATTTTTTTTATAAAAAAAAAAGAATGCATAAATCCTATGGTATTATTCAACTAACACACGTTCAAGCTGGCCAATTTGCAATAAAAACTTTTAAAAAAAAAAGTATATAATTACCACAAACGTCCTGATGGGTGACTTATTCATAGTCTTCAGTTGTCTCTCTAACTCCAAATCATCTTGGAAAATGCTGGTCTTGCCACATACAGTGTAAACGCTGCAAAAAATCAGATACCCTAATAGTAATTTTAAAGCCATGGAGAGTTTCTGCACTCTTTTTTAGAGTATGGATTTAGGCTTTAGGTACCAGACAAATTGTGTATTCCACCTATTTATGGAGTGAAGTCCTTCTGAAGGGCTCTATGCCATGAAACTCCCAACATTGGATCCAATTACTTAATCTGAACCGTTCATTCCATCGCCCATCGTTTAAACTGGGAACCTCCAAAAGCGAATAGATGTAGTCCTGAGCACTGATTGTAGTGACAACTCAGTTTAATAAAAAGATCAAATTTCCTTTTTAGTTCATTCAAAACGAGGCATTTCATTCATTAAACACCAAAGGATAATATAGTTATGGGTTTCTAGACATAAAAAATCCTATAAGGCTGCGTTTGGTCGTCCGGATTTCTAAACGGGATAGGACTGGATATGATAGGATAAGAAATCCATGGATTTCTTCATATCCCATCAACTGTTTGGTGAACTACGGATTTAAAGTCGGATATCCTCATATCATATCCAATCTATTGTTTGGTGAACTGCGGATTTAAAGTTGGATATGCTCATATCTTATGAAATCTATCATTTGGTGAACTACGGTGCAGGTTTAATATTCACAAAATCATCCAAAATAATATATCTTTTTCAAATTAACAGATTCTCATTGAATTTCATGATTACGCATCATAATAATCTTTTACGTTCCTTTGAAATAATCTTTTGGATACCCAACGTTTTTAGAATAACCTCAATTTCAATATATTCACTTTCAAACATGAATTCTTTCTCTCTTACAAGTTTTTCATTTGTTTCCATTTTGTTACAGGTCCAATACCAAATCATGCCTAGGTTTTTTGCCAGAGACAGAGAAACTATTTATGAAAATAAAAGACAGAGGCAAATAATATTATAGATAATGGTTTTCTTGACAATGAACATAGAGATAAAGTTTCAAGCCATATCCACCTCTTTTCAAATCATGGCTACGATCGAAAGGTCCAAAAAGATAACATTAAAGCTTATAGCTAACCCCAAAAACCCTTTAAAAAAAAAAAAACATAAAGAAGAAAAAAAGAAAAAGTATGGAGAGAAAACATATCTCCTACAAACTCATAAACAACTCATCATCACTCATTCTCTTCTCTCATCTCTTGGAGAAGTAATTCCACAAATGCTTTCCCTCGTCTTCTCCTTGAAATCCCAAAAATAGATGAATATTCTCGGGATCCTTCACAATTTTTCTACACAATTTTATTCTATCCATAGTACCTAAAGACATTTGAAGAAGCTCCTCATTGATTTTTCGTTTGTCATTATCCAAATCCTTGGCATGTCCGATGCGGCTAGCGATCATCTCCATTCTCTCGTTAGCTTTTTCCAAGAATGAGCCAAAAGTTCCTGCTATCTCAACTAAGCCAGCAGCCCATTTGTCACTTGCTTTAGCCCTTTTTCTTCTTGAAGAATCGAAACATTTTGTGCCCGAGAAGATGATAGTGGCGGTGAGTTTTGACTTACACCATTGGTTGCCACATTATCATGATTTTCATATTCCTCATGATCTACAGCCGCATGAGCTTCAAGGGTCTTCACCGAGATTTCCTTTAGCACGATCTTTTCCAAATATATTTGCTAATCGATCATATTGAGGGAAGGACTTCCCTCTCAAAGAAGCAACTCCTGGATAGGTCTACAAAGAAAATTATATTATTTTGTTAAAAATGAAACAATTAATAAAGAAGACAAATGAGAAGAAGTGGCACAAACCTTGCAATATTTTTGCCAACTATCCTCAGAATGAATATCTACACAATGTTTTTCATGGTCCCACCCAAAGCCACTTTGATTCCTCAAGTCATATATCTGATTATACAACTTTTTCAAGTTTTTCATTTTTGACTCTATGTGAGGATTACCCTTGATGCCGAATGAGGGAATTTTTCTTCAAACCACTTCTCTAACATAACCATGTAACCACTCTTGAAGCCGTTATCGGCTTTCATTCCTCGCGTAACTAATTCTTCAAGACCATCTAGAAGTGCATTTTCTTCATCTATTGTCCATATGCGTCGGTCTCTCTTTGTTCCCCTTCCTTGAGTTTGACTGAAATTGCTACCTTCCATTCCTAAACAAAAAACTATCTCAGTATATATGTTGATTGAACCACTCCCGGATTTCTTAAAGTAACAAAAAACAGAGAAAAGAAAAATAACTCAGCATTCAATCAGCCACGATATTCAACCCACACAACAAAATACAGGGATCTCCTTCATACGATAAATATCTTGCAATTTCTACTAAATACAGGGATCTCCTTCATTACTTGAACTTTTCTTACTAGAAAGAAATTTACTTGAGATTTACCTGGAGTGAGAAGATTAATAGGGAACAGAGGATCAGTACAAGGATTCTGATCAATGCAGGAGTATGTGATCATGTCGGGAGAAGTCTACATTAGCATTCAATATTAGAATGCACCCCACGCCTTTTAATCGGACCCACGACCATACTCAACAAGAGGACGTCAAGCACGGCCAGATCAATGTACAAGAGGTTGCGAGAGTCACAATGCCACAACTTAAGCAAGGACTCGGGCCCTCTTAGTTTCGGAATAAGCTCGGCATAATCTTCTTGCTCAAACCTTTTACTTTCAAACATCACATCCAAGTCCCAACAATCGAACAATCGACAGAAAACCATAATTCAGGCATGACTGACGACTGATCACTAATTCCCAGACAGAGAGCATAAGCAGCATTTCCTCCACAATCAAGAGACCGTTTGAGCAAATGCAAAAGACTGATTTTTTATGCGGAATCTTGAATTCGTGCAAATTTCACCCTATGTGCAAAAAATCAACTAAAATGGACCAACTTCCACAAGCCCAGAACCATGAAAGTAAGATTGACATGTAAGAAATACTCTCATCAGTTTCCTCTGCTGAATGTCATGAAACAGAGAGCTACTCCGGAGGATAGATCAATACACATTAAGCCACAGTCCGACAAACCATCATGCACCAAAACGGCCAAAGGAGCCGCCCCCTACCCCCCCACCCAAAAAAAAAAAGCTTTTTCCCCCATTGGAGTAAGAACTTTGAGGAAAAGTTGAGAAAGTTCGCACTTTTCCTCTCGCTAAGCTACCGTTGCCCATGGTCGCTCCGTGAAGAATGAAAGCCAGCTACAAAGAAGGTCACTTTTCTTTTTTTTAAGAAGAGGAGATCTAAAAATAAAGAATACCGCCGATAGTCTCTTGTTTGAACAGATTGACCCACGGCATCATTATGGCCACAATTTGCATCTCTCATGCGCGGTCATCGTGGGAAAGGCGTTGGGGGAGGGAGGGGGGTTTGCAGAAGGGAGAGAAAAGCACGGCAAGACAGGAACAATTCGCGTTGAAGATATCAAATATTTTGCACAAAAATAGAAAGGCCTTTATAAATCTACAGATTCAAAACTACCAAGAAGACGATCTCCAATCAACCAGCAAAAAAAACCTAGAACTACAATTCGACCTACGTAAGTGAAACATAGATGAAACAGAAAACAATCCACAACTACTTTAGAAATCAACGTTAGAGAGAGAATGATTATTTACCTTTGAAAATTCGTCGCTTTCGTAAGATTTCGGTGAGAATCGGAGAGCTATTGAGAAGAAGGCTTCAACGTCGATACTTTGGAAACAGAGAGTCGTCTGTGGGTGAACGACGGAGAAAGAAAAAAAAAGCGTAGGGTTTTATGTTCGGATAAAAGAAATCCTATCCGACCTTATCCCACCCCCTCGGATTTTTTTATCCGGTCTATATCCCTCCTATATCCGACCTTATCCTATCCTAGACAGCTACCAAACATGGGATAGGATAAAACATATCCTATCCTGGTTTTTATCCGGTCGACCAAACGCAGCCTAAAGGTAATGGTGGCTCTTGGGATGATTTTTGGGGATCCAGCTTGTTACTTGATTTGACTAATGTGTTCTGAGACCAACACAACTAAATTGGACTGGGGCAAGCTGCTCTTTCCATTTTTCAATGATGGGTCATAGGGCCCATGGGCTTGGCTCTTGGCCCACAACCACATGCATTAATGATAAGCTAGCCGGGGCGATCTCCATGTGCAGATCAGTTCCCCTCCTAAAATCACCATCGACTTCCAAGTACAGCAAGACAGATCGCAGAGCTAGGGCTTCCGCTTCCAGCGCCGATGCAGCGACTACTCTATTGTAACTATGATGGGTTAATGAATCAACGAATCTGAACAAAATATGATACATTGTTCCTATTCATATATCTCATTAATTCGTGTATTTCTCGAGTTTATGTATTTCTTGGATTTATGTATCTACTTAATTCTTTATTCATTTATCTCTTGGATTTTTGTATCTATTTAATTATGTATCTACTAGATTCTTATATCTATTTATTTCATAGTTCATGTATCGTTTCTGTACATGAATTTGAAAACTCTATAAATAGATTTCAAAATCTTCATTCTAAGAAGAAGCAAAAATCACCAACATTTCCTCTTTTCAAGTTTCCTCTAAGTGTGCCGGTTTGAAAATGTGTTTGATAGAGTCCTATTCATACAGTGCTGATACCAACAGGTTCGAAGTGTTGTATCTTAGGAGGCGAAGTTCATGAAGCTACTTAGCACCATTGGCAGGATCTAATTATCTTAAGGAAATTCGGTTAACCGTACCTCACCTTCGATTCTTGTATATTTTCTTGTCACTTTTTCCATGAACTTTTTGGTTACAACAAACAATGTTACGTATCTTCCCCCAATTCGTGTCTTCTTCTTCTCCTCCCCTTCTTTATTTTCCAACAATCTTAAGACGATTATCGTTCTCATTGTTTGTTGGTTTTATCACAAAAATTCGAGATAGCTGATAACAATGATGTCTAGAATATTCTTGGAGACGTTCCTATGGTCGTTTCAACCTAAGAGGTTCAAACCTCGTTGCCTAGTGTTGTTGCACCAAATGCTGCAAGCCTTCAAGCTGCTGAAACCATCTATGAGGAACGAGAGACAGAGCAAGAGCACTTTTCACAAGGCAAGAAAGCAAGCCAGCTATAGGTCAGAGGAGAGTGGATATCCGGGTATGAGTCGCTTGACTGACATGCCCAGAAACTGCTTTTCAAAACAATACAAGCTAAACGGTGTATGGTCCAATTTCTGGAGGGATGGTTTAATAGACTTTGCCTAGTTTGATGGTACCACCTCCACTAATACTGAATGAGAAACCGGAAAATCCACTAATACTGAATGAGAAACCGGAAAATTCACAGCCATGGGTTTTAAGCAATGGCAAAAGAAAATGTTCTTCTATTTGACTATGCTGAATCTGACCAAGTACTTATCGGAGATGTGCCCAATTGTTAGTCTAGATGAGCAAGATGTCACGACCCTCGGGGCATTGGAGGCTTGGAAGGACAGAGACTTCTTATGCCAAAACTATAGTCTTAACTTTTCGGTGAATTCTCTGTATAATATCTATTGTAACATTGAAAGTTTTAAACAGTTATGGAAGTCCTTGGAAAAGAGATACAAAATTGAGGATATAGGCACCAAGAAATTCATGGTTGCCAAATTTCTAGAATTCAAGATGGTGAATTCTAAATTTGTCATGAACTAGGTCTAGGAATTGCAAATAATTTTGAATGACATATTTGTTAAGGGAATGAACTTAGTGAATGATTCCAAGTGACAATTATTATTGAGAAGCTACCTTCGGACTAGTCAGACTTCAAAAATTATTTGAAGCATCAAACGGAAAGAGATGAGTCATGAAGATCTCATTCTGCGTCTTAGAATTGAGGAGAACAATAGGAGAAATGCAAACATTTCTATGGAACTGAAAGCCAACACTATGGAGCTTTCCAATTCCAATCATGATATGAAGAGGAAGAAGCCCTTACTAGGTAAAGGCAAGCAAAAAGAACAATCCTAGAAATTCCAAGGAATATGTTTTGTCTACAATAAGCCTTGTCATTTGACTAAGGATTGCAAGAAGCGCCCAGACAAAGGCAAGGGTGGTGGTGTAGTCAAGTAGTTGCATCTGACAGAGCAAGAAGATGCTAAGAGACTGATTATTATGGTGATATATGATGTATCTTTAGTATCAAACAATATCGATTGATGGTTGGACACAGGTATCACAAATCACATTTGTGTGAATAAACATCTATTATCATCTTACAAGAAGGCTGAAGATGAAGAGAAGCTCTACGTGGTTAACTCTACAGCATCAAATATTGTCAAGAGAGGAAAGGTGATCCTGAAATTCACCTCTGGTAAGGAAGTCACCCTGCTCAATATGCTACATGTATAGGAGATTTAGAGGAATCTCATTTCTGGCCTCATACTTATCAAGAAAGGTTTCAAAATTATATTAAAATCTGACAAGTTTGTTCTTTCCAAAGGAAGGATGTATGTGGGGAAATGGTACTTATACAATGACCTGTTTAAGGCCAATGTGGCTAATGTTAATGTAAACACAAAATTCTGGTACCCAAAAGCTAGTAATGAAGAAAAATCTTCAGCTTACATTGTTATGTCTCCTTATTTATGGCATGGTAGATTATGATATGTAAAGTAGGTACAATGAAGAAATTAGCAAACTTGGGGTAAATTCCAAAGTCTGAGTTGGACACCCATTGCAAGTGTGAGACTTGTGTTGAGGCTAAGTTTGCTAAGAAATCTTTCAAATCTATTGAAAGAACGAGTGAACCTCTACAATTAATCCATAGTGACTTATGTGATGGAAAGTTTGTAGAAGTAGAGGTGGAAAGAAGTACTTCATCACTTTTATAGATAATTGTACTCGATTTTGCTATGTTTATCTGTTAACTAGCAAAGATGAGGCTATGAGCATGTTTATTAAGTATAAGAATTAGGTTAAAAACCAACTTGACAAACGAATCCAAGTGCTCAGGTCTGACAGAAAAGGAGAATATAGTCCTTCCAACCTAAAAGAGTGGTGTGCTAATTTAGGAATAATACTCAAAACAATTGCACCTTACACTCTGTAGTAAAATGGAGTTGCTGAACGGAAGAATAGAACTCTAAAAGAAATTGTTAATGCCATGCTTTTGAGTTCAGGTTTACCTCAAAATTTATGGAGGGAAGTAGTTTTAACTGCGAACTTTATTCTTAATAAAGTACCCTATAAGAAGATAGGCAAGTCTCCATATGAGTTTTAACTATGAACATTAAATATGCGGGTAATCCTTTTCTTCCACACCTAACTTTAAGAAAGAATACTGGAAATAACATCAAGCAGTTGGAGTATTCTTAAATGATTGGCAACATCATGTACATTATAAATTACACTAGACCAAATATTGCGCACTCAATAGGGAAATTAAGCCGCTATACAAATAATCCTAGTCATAAACATTAGAATGTGCTTTTCAGAGTGTTGGGCCATTTGCTAAGAATTAAAGACAATGTTCTACAATATGGCAAATATCCAGCTGTTTCGAAAAGTTATTGTGAAGCCAACTAGATTTCAAATTCCGATGAATCGAAATCGACTAGAGGAAATTTCTTCACATTAGGAGGTGCCACAATATTGTGGAAATCCTCAAAGAAAACTTTGATAGTGCGCTCTATAATGGAATCAGAGTTTGTTGTTTTGGATAAAGCTGCTGAAGAAGTAGAGTGGTTTTGGCAATTTTTAAAGGATGTTCGATTGTGGCCAAAACCTGTGCCTCCGATATGCATTCACTATGACAATCAAGCAGCAATTATAAGGGCACAAAATGAAATAAATAATGGTAAGTCTAGATATATATGTCGTGGGCATAATACCATAAGGCAGTTGCTTTCGAATGGAATAATTTCTTTGGACTTTGTGAAGTCAAAGGAAAATATTGTGAATCTATTGACAAAAGGTTTGTCAATAGAGCAGGTAAATTGCACATCAAGGGGAATGGGGTTAAAAGTCTTAACTCAATAAAGAGGTTCCATGGCGAAAACCTAACCTACTGATTGGAGATCCCATGGACTAGGTCCAATATGACAATACAAATTTGGAAATTCTAGTGTGAGCACTGTCTCCCATTCCTATGATGCAACAGTGCTTCCTATAGCATTTTAAGGGTACGCTATGCGTTTAATAATTCATATAACTTGGATTTCAACATCCTAATGAGGCATGATAGATACATTTGATAGGAATGCAGATACATTTGATAGGAATGCACATATATGGTGGAGCTAGCTAACTCTATGAAAATCTTTAAAGGCTGGATTTTTTAAAGCACGCATGAATCTTGAGAGATTCATGGCCGAAAGAATAAATGCAACCAAAAACCAATCTTGATTCAAAGATAGTATGTGTGAGATCCATTGTCTAGACTTACACCAACAATTGGTGATTCAAGGTCTAGTCCACCAACTGGTTAAGTATGTCCGATAGGCTTTCACTAAAGAAGGTTCAAAGTGAAAACTACCTATCTTGATCTAGTGTATTTCCACAAGCACATTTAAAGTTCCTCGAGTCAAAATGTTTTGTTCATCCATTAATGTGGGAGATTGTTATAATTATGATAGGTTAACATATCAATGAATGTAAGCAAAACGAGATACGTTGTTTTCGTTCATGTATCTCATTAATTCATGTATTTCTCGAATTCATGTAGTGCTGATAAAGGTGCTTTATCTTGGGAGGTGAAGTTCGTGAAGCTGCTTAGCACCATTGGTATGAACTGATTGTCTTAAGGAAATTCGGTTAACCGTACCTTACCTCCAATTCTTGTTTATTCTATTGTCACTTTCTCGATAAATTTACTCGTTACAACAAATAGTGTTACGTATCTTCCCCAATACTTGTCTTCTTCTTCTCCTTCTCTTCTTTATTTTCCAACATACTCTTTCAACAAAACCAGCAACCACTTTCTCAGCTGAGCCTTGGCAAATACTAGCAGCAGCTCCCTCCCTCTCCCCTTCAACGACTGACCATCATTGTTGAACTTTAAGGCGCCAATTTTTGGAGGAGCCTACGAATCAGGTCAGTGTTTTTTGGTCTTTTGCCCCTCTTGTTTGTTCGAGCTTAAAGTTCTTGTCTATGGCACATGCTTCATCGACTATCGAGCTCGAGTTTGGATTTCAATTCGAAGATGAAGCCGTTGCAAGCTAGCTAAATTTTCTACAGTATCCCAGTGATTAGTTCGATTGAGGGTAAGCTAGTACTTTGTAGCATGGCGTCCAATACCCATCTGTTCATTCTAGAAATTCTGTAGTTGTATATCCGGATTTGCAGTTGATGATTTGACCAAACTGCTTTTTTCCAGTCGCAAAGCAAGGGTAGGTGCTCCAAGGTCTGTGGGAATTGGCGGCAAATAGGGTAGAGAGGATCGGGTGCGATTGTTCGCTTGCACAAGTTCTTGCGAGTTGGTAAGTTTTTATGGCACATGCTCCAAATGAAAATTTTAATTTTTTCCATGGTGTTGAGGTTCCAGATTTTCTGCCAAAGGAATTTGGGAATATATGAGAATCGTATTCTCAATTGTAAGAATCTAGATTTTAGTTGACACAATATATGAGAATTCTTCATTTTTAATCTACTACTTTCATGGTGAACCTTAAAGATTTTTATTTTTATCTAATGGAACATTGTTTTATCTCTTGGTGGCGAACTCTTCTATCCCTAAGTTATTTTCCCTCAAAACACGTTCATTCGTCTCATCTCATCTCAAGAACTTTTTACAAACCAACCATGCATGACTGATTTATTATTTTATTTACTTATATATTTGCATATAAAATTAGAATTTACTTTAATAAATAAAATAATGAATGACGTGATATTCATTGACTGAGGAGAAAAAAAATGAGAAGTTGAAAACAGCCTATTGCAATATTCAATTTATGTCACTTTTATCTCTGTTATCCCTCTGTCTGCTCATGAATTTCACATATATGAAAGAAAGAGGGCATTGAAATCCTCTGGATATCTACTGACATCTTGGTGAATATTTTAACTTAATCGATAGCCATGGGTAAAACGGATTACTCCTTGCTCATGATTTTGCACTGACATTGACAATCTAAGACATCATGTATTAATTACATTTCATGCTTAGAAAAAAAAAAGTATGATTGGAAGACATTTATTTATGCAACCCATGCAAAACTCGTCTCAAAGAACTCATTTCAGCAGATACTGACATAGTAGAAGACTACTAGTAGTCTGGAAATGGTGTAATTATTGAGTTTTTTACCAATAATTTATCTCTCTTCTATCCGTAGCTCATCTACCAAGAAATACATGTTGACACACTATTTGTCCAATTAATTTGGCTAGTTGGCTTCATGAACTGTTGTGTTTACTTGTACTTTAACTATTTTTTTTTTCACTAATAATGAGATATCGAGTACTCTTTGAGCACTCACCTAATTCCTACCGAATGCGATTGTTCCATGATTCTGCACATTCCGGTTAATCCCCGAAGGCAAAGAGGTCTATGTTTAATGAGGTGGCTACAATAGACTGCAAAAATATTGGGATTCAAACACGAGCTTTGAACGAATAAAGCAACCACGTTACCTCTTGAGCAACCCTCAAGGTTTCAAACTTGAAGTCGGCACATTCCCAAGAGTCTTAAGATCTACATTAGAGAGCTCTTTTGAATAAAACCGAGAAGGGAGAAAATTCGCATGCCCTTTTTCCATTAAAAATTAAGCATGCCATAAGTATTGTCCTTTTCATCTCTTTTTTTTTTTTTTTTTTTTGTCAAACAAAAACATTTGTAGTTATATTTAGATTAATGAACTTCCTTTTCCTTGTAATATGGTTTTAGAAGTTAATCTGAGGTTGAATTTACAGTAATACATGAACTAAAATTTGGATGGAATCAATTGATCGCAGTCAATATATAGAAGCTCCGTCTCAGTCCATGAGGTTAGTCTAATGTCTCCTGGGCCCCAAACTTTTAGGTGCACCAAAAAAGAAAAGATTTAAGGTTGCTATACTAGTCTTAGAAAAAAAAGTGAAACCTCATAGTATATCACAAAGAGATGTTGAAATTCTTTCTTAAAAAGTTTACAAAATGTAATTTCTCAATTTGTTTCAAATTTCTTTTGAAAATGAGAGCGAAATTTTAAAAAATTCTCATTCTCATTGTTTTTTTTTTTTTTTTTTTTTTCGAAAACAACGCTTAAATTAAGATCACAGCGAAGGTACATTAAGGTCGAATACGAAGATCTTGCAAAAAGGAGGGGGCTGAAGAACCCAAGTCGGAGGGAGTAAGAAGGCCCGATGGGCCTTCGCCACTCTATCCGCAAAAGCGTTTGCTGCTCTAGGGCAGTGAACTAGAAGGAAAGTAGGGCACCGTTTGAGCAACGCGCAAATATCTTCGAGGAGAGGTCTGATTGTCCATGGTCGTCGGGCAGGGTCTCAAACAGCTTCCACAAGGAGTAAACGGTGGATTCCACCACGATCTTGTCCGTCCGTCGTCCTCTCCGAATCAGAAAATGCGGAGAGCGAGATTTAGGGCGATCGCCTCGCTTGCGGGGCGAGGAGGCGCGAGCGACGCACCAAGCCATCGATCAATCGGCCCGATGAATCTCTACGGACACAAGCCACGAGGCGTCGGGCGGGATGGGTGGTAAGCCGCATCAATGTTGACTTTTAAAACATCTTTGTCCGGTGGATTCCATCTCGTGATTGAAGATGCCCTGTTTTGAACCAGATCGCGACACTGGAGTATTAAAAATACACCTGGATCGGGCTTCTGTTATCGCCACCTGCACAACTCGGTTGGCCTTCGGCTGTTGTTTACGGAAAATAAAAGCATTACGGGCTTTCCATATGTGCCAAAGGACGTGTGATCGTTTCAAGAGTCGGTAAGTTGCCTTTACTGTCAATAAATTGAAGTAGCCAGATTTCTATGCGATGCACAGCCATGATAGGGCTTGTTATAGCTAATTCTGGATGGTTCCAAACATCACGTGTCCATGGGCAGAACAAAAATAGGTGTTCTGGGGTCTCGGGTACTTGATTAGCACATATACAGCAAGCCGGGGTTGTCAAGATATGTCGTTTGTAGAGATTTTCTCTTGTCGCCAAAGCATTATTACAGAGAGACCAGAGAAATGACCTGAGTTTAGGCATAGTGTGTTGCTTCCAGATTGCATTCCATAATCGGCGGGGTGGCTGAAAAGATGAAGAGGCCTGGTTAGTGATAATACTTTTTTGCTGAGCTCTAAGCTGGTTGTAGCAGTTCTTCACTGTAAAAATTCCATTTTGTGTTCCTCTCCAGATAAGTTTATCTTGGGTGCATTGAGGTCGAACAGAATAGATAGAATTTCATCAACTGTTTGACTATCAAAATGCTGATTCAAAAGTGATATATCCCAAGAGTTAGAATCTGGTAATATAAATCCTGCAACCATTTCTGGTTCATCCCTAGGAGCAGGGCCTCCAATAATACCGCTAGGTAACCAACGATCCTCACGAATCTTTATATGTGTACCATTTCCAACAGACCATAAAACCTTATCTGCAATAGATTCTCGGCCTAGTAATAAGCTTTGCCAAACCCAAGAGGGCCTAGCACCTTTAGAGGCATGCCAAAAATCATGAGATGGAAAATAAAGACCTTTTAATAGTCTACTGTATAATGAAATAGGATCTTGAGCTAGGCGCCAAGCTTGTTTACCCGTAAGTGCTCGTTAAAAACCATAAGATCACGAAACCTAATCCCCCTTCATCTTTTCTACTCTTAATGCAAGCCCAGTTCTTCCAATGGATGCCTTTCTTGTCAGTAATCGATTGCCACCAGAATTTAGCTATTTTCTGTTCTATGACTTTACAAATAGCATCGGGGATTTTGAAAATCGACATTGCATAATGAGGAATTGCTTGCACAACGGTTTTAATAAGAACCTCCTTGCCTCCTTTTGAAATAAGTTTTTCTTTCCAACCTTCAAGTTTTGAATGCACTCGACCCAAAAGCCAAGAAAACATCTCCCGTTTAGATTTGCCCCAATCTGAGGGTAAACCGAGATATCTACCAATTTTGTGTTGTAAAGGAACTCTAAGTACTCCAGCAAGATTTTCTTTCAAGCTGTTGGGGCAATCTGGGCTACAGAATAAACCTGATTTGTTTCGGTTAATGGCCTGTCCCGTAGCTAGGCAATACTCATTAATTATAGCAGCTAAGTTCTGACATTCAATAAGCTTCGCATCAAGAAAAAGATGGCATCATCTGCAAAAAATAAATGGGAGAGAGTAGGACACCACCGGTTAAGTTTAATACCTTTAAGGCTGCCAATGTCCACTGCATTATTGATAAGTGTCGTTAAAGCATTAGTCATCAGGATGAAGAGGTATGGTGATAAAGGATCGCCTTGTCTGAGACCTCTCGTAGGATGGAAAAAGGGTAGAGATTCACCATTAAATTTGATACTATAAGAAACCGTAGAAACACATTGAAATATCCAAAGGCACCCATTTCGTATGAAATCCCAGCTTTAGGAGATAATCTCTAAGAAAATTCCATTCAACGCGGTCATAAGCCTTCGCATATCTAGCTTAAGCACGCATGAAAATTCTTTTTCCGTCTTCTGATTCTGATCTGATGTAAAACCTCTTGAACCACAATTATATTGTCCTGAATTTGCCGACCTTCAACAAAAGCAACCTGTTCTGGTGCTATCAACTGTGGCAGCCAGGGTTTAAGACGGTTAGCAAGAATCTTAGAAATTATCTTATAAATAAAGTTGCAAAGGCTGATAGGACGAAACTGGTCCAATCTTTCTGGATGAGGAATCTTAGGAATTAAGGAAATAGAGGTGCGATTGTATTCCGATAATAAAATCCCTGTTTGAAAAAATTGTTTCACAAACTGAGATTATATCATCTTGCAGGATATCCCAATGGGCACGATAGAATTGACCATTCAATCCGTCAGGACCGGGTGCTTTGGTCTCTCCTAATTGGAATACCGCGTTCTAGACCTCCTCACAGGTAATTGCAGCTACTAGACTATCATTTATTTCTGGCGTCACAACTTGTTTACATAGATTGAGTGTCGGGCCATAATCTCTATACCCCGCGAAGAATATAGCTGCTGAAAATAGTTAAAAGCCATCTCTTTCGAAATAGTAGGGTCCCGTATCCAATTTTGCTGATCATCCTGAAGCATTCTAATCTTGTTTTGTTGTCGTCTTTGAACCGTAGTGGCATGAAAAAATTTGGTGTTCCTGTCCCCCCATTTAAGCCAATTGACTCGAGATCGCATTGCCCAAAATTTTTCCTCCTATTGCCATAAGTCGTATATTTTTGCTTTCAGGTCTGATATCACTTCAGTATTAGAGTGCGAAAAGGTTTGATTAGTAAGTGACTGAAGCTGATGTTTGATAATATGAATCTGAGTGCGCGCATTCCTGAATTTGGAACGACTCCATTTAGATAATGCAACAGAAACAGAGTCCAGTTTTTGGGGGAGTGTCACCTCTCCTAGCTGAGAAGATGCCCATGAAGCAGAAATGACTTCTCGGCACTCCATATCCTGAAGCCAAAAGGCCTCAAAGTAGAAAGATTTCTGCATTTTACAGTCTGAAAGTGCTTCGGTGGATAAGAGAAGGGGGCTGTGGTCTAATCCCAGGGCTGGAAGAGCGAGAACTTCGGCAAGAGGGTAAGCTAATCTCCAATCCTTTGTGCATAGCATTCTGTCTAACCGTTCCTTAACAAGATCATCCCCATGTCTATTATTTGTCCATGTAAAAGCACAGCCCTTGCTACCGAGATCTATAAAATAACAAATTATTGAGTAGATTGCGAAAAGAAAGCATTCTATGAGATTCAAAGCGGGACGTTTTCCAACTTTCTCCCATGGATAGAGCACTTCATTGTAATCCCCAGTACATAGCCAAGGAAGGGTATTAAAGTTACTTATTTGTCATAAAGCTGTCCACAGGTGCTGCCGAAGAGGAAAACTCCTTGGAGCATGTAAACAGGTAAGGCGCATGATGATGCCAGAATCCAGGTCAATACAAATAGAGTCCAACATATCTGAAGATTGATAAGCTACTTTCAAAGAAACTTTATCGGTCCAAAAAAGAGCTAAACCTCCTGCCAATCCTACTGGATTTTGAATGTAACTTGCTGAAAATTTGAGTTTTCGTCGAAGATCCATGAGTTTCTGAGTCTGATTTTTGGTTTCCATCAAAACTAAAATATCGGGCTTCTCCTGGGTCACTAAGACCCTTAACGCTTGAACCGTCAGGGGGTTGCCCAACCCCGACAGCCAACTTATAAGTCTCATTGTTCACCAGGTGGCTTTTTAGGGCCAGCCACCAGGGCCCAACATGCAGAAGTATCTGCCTCAGTAATAGGAGTGTCTTGTAGATCTGATTCATCCAAATGTTCCTGAAGCTGAAGCCGAATTTCATAAGGAAGATGTCTTTTGGCCTTCTTAAGAGGCCCTGATCTTGCATTAAGACGAGAATGTTTGATCTTCTTTTTTAACTGAGAGGAGCCAGCGACTGAGTTATCAACCAATATAAGATGTTGGTCCTGATTTTGCAGCTCCTGATTAACTTGTCTTGATGTTGTGATAGTAGGATCATCTAGTGAGGCGTCCATAGTTTGTTTACCTTTGTTTTTTTGTACTGTAATGTCAGGTGCAGCATGTCCAGAGTCTGGAACAGGAATAATCTCCAGAGAAGGTTGAGGGGTCTCAGGAATAATCTCTTCATCATAAAAGGTGCGCCAGAAGGGGCTATGTGTTCTTGCCTCTGCTCTTAACCAAGAGCCATATAAAAACTGGTATCATCTAATTTATTTTCATCACATGGGAAAGTTTGACAATTTGTTGCATAGTGACCCAAGATATACCGCAGAATAGCAATAGTGAGCTAAACGTTCATATCGAAAGTCCAACCAGAGATTCTTGCCTTCAATTTTAAGTAGAAGCCCCGTTTTCAGCGGACGTTGAAGGTCCAATTCCACCCTTGCCCTCCCTGTTCGAAGTGGTAATCCATCTCTGCTCTCTATGTTCACTTCTATAACCTTTCCAATATGACCTGCAGCCCGACGAATTAAAGTATCTGTACAACGCTCTAAAGGCAAGCCGACAACATGGACCCAGAAGTCACAAGTGTTAAAGTCATAGCAATACAACGGCGTGTTAGCTATCCAAGGCTTTAAAATAAACAGATGATTTGCAAACAGCCAAGGTCCGTTGTCTAAAACTCTCTGTCTGACATCATTAGATTTGAACTTTATAATGTACAAGCCAGAGTCGCCTTGTGCAAATTCCACTAAATCAGTGCGCCAAGCCTTTTTCATAACAGTTTGGAGAGCTTGAAAATTGACAGAGGGGTTATTGAGAAGCTTACCCACCAGGGTTAACTTACATTCTGCAATTTTTTCACTAGGTGTAGCCTCATCCCATATCTCAATTTGCTGTTCGGACCACAAGCGACCCATGCGATTGCATAAAGCTGCCAAGCGGGCTTCATCTGCTACGGTGGAGTGGTCCATTTCAGAGTAAGAGGTGGAGCAATGAGATAAACCTCAACAATACCCAGAAACAGAGAAATGAAAAACGCCCAGAGCCCTGTGAGAACTTGGAAACAAACAACTGCAATCTTTGTGAAAAAAGAAGATTGATGGTCGACAAAGGATTAGCCACTTGATTTTTAGATTCGTGAAGTTGATGTTAGAAATTGTGGCAAACTAAACTAGTTGAAATAAATCAAACAAAGTTGCAGTAAAGGCAAGCGTAAATTATAGGGAAAGCTTTAACGAATTGAAAGAGAAATTGTGTGATATGATATATGCTATCCTTTCTTCCCCTTCTGCTACTATTTATTCGTACTTATATACATCCTTGTGTCATGGACTGGAGGTTTCCGGACCTAACTAGCCGAAGAGTTAACCTAAATGATCGGCAAGCCTTGACGTGCTTTGGTCTCTAGGGACTTCGTGAGGATTTTAGAATACCTTAGGGATGGTATGGGAAATGTATATATGTATTCAAGATATTTCTTATACTTAATAAGTTAGATGGTAGTCTTGTATTTAATAGAATATATGGTAGTTGGGGTGAGTGGATTTCCGCAATTTGATCAAGGGGTCCACGGTAGTAATGGAAGGCTTTGTGTATAAATAGGAATGTTCTCCTAATTTGTATCACCCAATATTTGAGTAATAGAAGCACATTCTCTCCTAGAGCTTCTTTTTCTAAATACTTTCTGTCATCCACACAAGAGCCAAAGGAGCCAAAGTGCTGCACGGTTTGCAATCTCAAGTATTGGCCCGTGACACTTACACGTAATTACAGTTGAAATTAAGATAAAAAATATTACCGTTCTAGCCTAACTATATACGAATTACCTCACTAAGCTACTGACTATGCTAATTATGCTGCATGCCAGCTCTCAACGGTGTCGCATGACCATTAACACCTAGTTGGGGCCATCCAACCCCCAATATCGCATTGCTCTTCCTTCATAGTCTCTTTTTCCTGGCCATAAATCCAAACTTCTTTCTTCCTCTTTTTTTCAAAATTCTTTTTCGTTTGATTTTTAATACTTTTTTTTTTCATTTTGTTATTCTTATTGGTAACCATCCCTATGATTTTTTTATGATTCCAAAACTGTCATTGATGCAATATCTAGTATGATAAATATAGATGTTTGTGGTGGTATCTAAAAGATTGTGATGATATCCTTGATATCTAATGAGCTCGACAAAGACTAGCTACGGTGATAATTCCAACAGAAGGTATATAAGTCAGATATCAAGATGTTTTCATGATAACTTGGAAGGACCATGGCTGATTTCTTTAGTCTTTGAAAACTGATATATGCTCATAAGTATCATTGGAAATTGAATCGCAAGTCATTTCATGTGGCTTGTCCATGGACAATGTTGACAGATCAATTATATTGTGCACGTGCCAATTACAAGCAATAGATCATGCTAATATTGAGTCGTTGGTGATGTTGTTAGTACGTTCATATGAAGATGACCATTAGAGACAAAATTATAGCAGGAGAAGTGAAAATCGTTAGAGAAAAGTTGATAGCTTTTTAGTTAGATTGCTAGAGTATCCAGTGATGGGACAGATCCAGCAAACTCCATTTTGGGAAACCGTGTTGATGTTCGAGGAAAAAGGGTGTACGGACGATCCTCTTCTTGGACAACTAGAGTGCGTTTACTAGCGTTTCTGTTCAAAAATTATTTCGGAGAACAGAAATAGAAAAAACTATTTATGTTCCGAGGAACAATTTTTTAACAGAAAAAACACGTTTGGTAAATTTGTTCCTGGAATAGAAAAAAAAACAGAAACACGTTTAGTAAACTTGTATAATTTTTTTGTTTCTTTTAATTTTTTAATATTTTTATTTTATTTTTCCTTTTTTTCTTTTTTTTTTTTTTTCCTTTTGGCCGCTCTCCGACCTCAGCCATGGCTGGCAACTAACCGAAGAGCTCGCCCAGCCATGACGAGGCTCGCTAAGGGCCAGCAGTGCTTCGGCGAGGTCGCCAGCCCTCAATAGCCGGTCGCCGGCCAAGGCTGAGGTCGGTGATCGGCCAAAGAAAAAAGAAGAAGAAAAGAAGAAAAAAATAGAAAAGAGAAAAATTGTTTCTCAAAAGTGTTCCAAGAGCAAGAAATAAGTTTTTCTTGTTTATTGTTTCTGTTCCAAATTTGTTCCCATGAACAAAAAAAAAAAAATAGATTTGGAACAAAAACGCAAAGAAACGCATTTCTATTATTTTTTTATTCCCCGGAACAAAAAAAATAGAAATTGTGTTCATGACCAGAAGAAAAGAACACAAACAAACAGGGCCCTACTCCTAACAACTCTCAACACGTCTTTGCTCCTCAATTGCTCCTCAAGACCATCTCCTATATAAAGGAGGATCAATGAAGCTCAAAGAGTTGCAACAAAAAATAGAGAAAGCTGATAGTGTCCATTGTTACTCTTTGTGTTAATCAAATTATATCTGTTTATCTAAAATTTCCAATGTGGTGTTTTGCTGCTTTGTACTTACGATACCAAAAAAAAAAAAAAATTGTGATAAAATCAAGTGTACATTATTGATAGCAGCACTTGAGTTCCAATAGTGTAGTCTATCACTATTAAGATTGATACTTACTGATTGTGACTTGTCTAGGAGATTACCAATGGGTTCCAACTCGCATTGAGGCTTCTAGTAAGTATAATTTGATGTGATCGGTCTTTACTCGTTGGTTATCATCTATGTCTTAGCAATAGCACCACGCACACTTGATATTTTCAGTTTCAATTGATTTCCAAGTGTTGGCTGTCAATTTCCACAAAAATTTTCATAATATTTAAACAATATATTCATACCCTTCAGGTTGCATAGTTACCCTCAACAATTTTCCTTATTTAAAAATAAATTTAAAAAAAAAAAAAAAACATTTTACCGGTACGTTGGCATTTGATGGAGACTTAGGACGTATTTGGTAACATTTCTGCCTAAAAATTGTTCTAGGAAACAAATAGAAAAAAGTGTTTCATTCCGAGGAACAATTTTTGAACCAAAAACGTGTTTGGTAAATTTGTTCCGAGAATAAAAAATGAACAGAAACACGTTTGGTAAATTTGTATAATTTTTTTATTTCTTTTATTTTTTAATATTTTTATTTTATTTTTTCTATTTTCTTATTTATTTTTCCTTTTTTTTTTTTTTTTTTTTTTTTTTTTTTCTTTTGGCCGATCGCCGGCCTCGGCCATGGCCGGCGACTAGCCGATGAGGGCCAGTGACCTCACCCAGCCACGGCGAGGCTCGCCGACCCCCGGCGAGGCTAAGCCTCGCCGTAGCCGGGCGAGGCTCGGCCTCGCCTTTGCCGGGCGAGCTCGAGCCGGCCCAGATCCGGCAAGGCCGAGCTCGCCCGGCCGGCGGCGAGGCTCGGCGTCGCCGGGCCACCGCCAAGCGACACCGACCTAGTGGTGGCCTAGCGAGGCCGAGCCTTGCCGACCGCCGGGCGAGCTCGGCCTCGGGGGGCCTGGCGACACTCCGGTGAGGTCGCCGGCCCTCGATAGCCGGCCGCCGGCCCCGGGCCGAGGCCGGCCAAAGAAAAAAAGAAGAAAAAGAAAAAAAAAGAGAAAAGAAAATGAAAAGTGTTTCTGAATTTTGTTCTAGAAATAAGAAACAACTTTTTTTGTTTCTTATTTCTGTTCCAGATGTATTTCTAACAAAAATAATTTTGGAACAAAACGCAAACAAACGCGTTTACATTTTTTTTTTGTTCCAAGGAAAAAAAAAAAAAAAAAAAAAGTGTTTAGAAACAAAAAAAAAAAAAAAAAAAAAAAAAAGAACAAAAACAAACGCAGCCTTAGCAGCTATGTTAGCACAATTGTTTGTTTCCCAATGAAAGGGATAATTTGAACAAAAAAATTTGTGGGGATAATTGTATAAAAAAAGTTAAGGACCTATTGAATGATTTACAATAGTTCAGAAACCTCCGGTGCCTTTGTCCCTCATGAAAAAGATAATTCACGAAAAAGACAATTAATATCGAGAAAGGAATCACCAATTCATCCTGGATTTGTGAAGTTTCCGTCAAAAAAATTGTGGCAAACTAAACTAATTGAACTAACTCAAACGAAGATGCAGAAGAGGAAAGCGTAAATTGAGGAAAAGTCACAACAAATTGAGGACAGAAATTGTCTGATGTGATGCCTGCTTTCATACGTACTCGCAGATAGCTCCTTACATACAATTAGACTTTGTAATGCGGAACAAAAATGGCCGCTCCGGCATTTGTACGAATCTTCGTATTCAGGCTTGACTTCGGGTTGTATGCTGACTCTACCGATTGTGCTGCAGACTATCAATCAAAGCCAAATATAAAAAGCAGTTGACCTGTCTTAAAAATTATCACCGGCAACACATATTGTGATGAAAATGTTCTTTATAAAATATGTCCAACTTATAAAAATCGGCCATTATTTGCTATATTCTTTTCTATTTGCCAACACTCACGTAGCAATATCACAGCCTTCAGAACATTGACTTTAATCATTTCTGTGCTTCAGCTTACACCTACCTCAGTATGGATGATGGATAAGAAATCAAAGTCCATTATAACTTCAGAGTCTGAGTTACTCTAGTATCAGCACATAACCATAACCTACAAAGAGGTATCTCATTCAATCAATGGTCGATGTCGAATATTGAGGGAAGCATCCTTCGTGATCGAATACCGTCATGAGGTCCATGAGGCTCTTCAATGTTCTTTTCTAATAGTTATGTTCACCTGATTCATCGGTCGTCAAATAGATAGAAGTCCTCAGTCCAGGAAGCTTGGCCAACCTTAAAGAGTAGAGATGGTGAAATGGAAGCGAAGAGATGTGGGTCCTGCAGCGGTTTTATCTTTCATCAGGCCGCAACGATTTTATCATATGGTTACCCTATATTCTTCTTTTGCAAGCGGTCGAAAACTCGTAATCTTCTCATGTTTTGTGTCTCCATTGCTCCAGGTACTCTACCATGAGATAGTTTAACTGCAATGGGATTCCCCGAGTGATGGATCACTCATTGAACCCTGGTGGAAGTTGCATAAGAAAGATGTTAAGAAAATGAATGACAAAAGGTGAGTTTGGTCATCTTTCATGCCACCATCTAGAATCTATCAAGAGATACTTCATGCGCTGGTGTGAGATTTGCTGTTTGTCGGAATGTCTTTTAACTTACCAGTTGCAAAGAAACCTGGCTGTCATTGGGTGAGTCGCTCGAGTTACAACTAGGCCACGAGGGATTAATGCTTCTCTCAGCCAATGCTCTCAGTCTGTCAAGTGCGGGGAGAATGACTTTTGCGAGATCTGGTCTATCCTTCCGTCTTAACTCCGAACACTTAAGTGCCATTTGGGCAAAGGCCAGAGCCTCATTATAGGGCCAGTCAGGCACCGCTGGATCTAGCATTTCAGCAAAAGTCCCATTCTCGATTGCCCGCTCGACATGGTGGGTCAATCCCATGGGAGGTTTGGCGGTTAATAGCTGCAAAAAGATGATCCCTAGAGAGTATATATCAGACTTGACCCCCAGCATTCCCGTCTGCTGGTACTCGGGATCTATGTAGCAAAATGTCCCGGCCGTGGACGTCATGCGGTATTGTGTCACAGTGTCAGCAACAGAAGGCGGGACCAGCCGAGCTAAACCAACATCACTGATCTTGCAGACGAAGTTGCTATCGAGCAGAATGTTTCCAGGTTTTAAATCGCGATGCACAAGTGGTTCAGGTTTCGCTTGGTGGAGGAACAGCAAGCCAGTTCCGATTCCTGCTGCAATTTTGAACCTGAGTTGCCAAGAAAGCGGCCTGGTGTTTCCGCGACAGAAGAGGCGGTCATCTAAGCTTCCATTCGACATGAACTCATACACCAAGCATCCATATTCTGGACAAGCTCCTAGGAGAAGAACCATGTTTGGATGCCTTATGCAGCTCAACACCTCAACCTGCAATAATTGGCACAGAATAGATAAAGTTTAATGATCTTCATCAAAAGTAAACACAGTAGTTGAAGTTGAAAGTGGTTGACTGACATTATGTAAGCCTCTTCAAAGTTAAACGATCTCTAGCTTAATAAACTCAATCACTATCAGTTGGATGTTTCATCTCCCCAAGTATTCTCAAATCACATTTTCTAGACCCAAATACAAAAATGGGAAATATAACCCTTGTTGTTTACTCTTGCATTCACACTGCATAGTTTTTACTGATGACGTACCTCTTGCAAAAACTGGGATCTGCCTTGAGCAGCATCTGGTCGCAAGACCTTGATTGCAACTAACGTGTGATCCAAGTAGCACTTGTACACAGGGCCATAACCTCCTTCACCAATCTTGCGGGACTCCAAAAAGAACTCTGTGGCATTTTCGATCTCCTCAATCGAGTATCTTCTGTACCTGACATCTGACTGTGCAAGAGCATCGAGCACCTTTTTCTTCTCCTCGGCTTCTTTGATGGCTTTCATTTCCGCATTAATCCTTTTCTGGGCTTCGAGTTCGGCAATCCTCTGAGCAGCCTCAGCAGCCTCCATCGCTGCTCTGGACTTGGCTTTCTCCTTTTCCGCAAGCGCTAAAGCCGCTTCCTCAGCCAATCGTGCCTCCTCGACCCTCCTTTCTTCTTCTAGTTTCCAATGCTGGAGCTCTGTCGCCTGGAAGGCAATCACTTTAAAGTCTTGAACAGGGAAACGTAATTCCTCCAGCGAAACTCAATCTGCCTTACCTTTTGTTTAGCAGAGAGAGCATCTTTGCAAGCTTTGCTGTACATTTCCATTGTCTGCTTAAGCTCTTGTTTTAGCCTCTTCATCTCGGCTTCCACATCATCCTGCAAATTTGAAAATCCTTCACTTTTGTTTCAAAATGTTTTGGACTACATCTCTCTTCTGAGAAACGTTAAATAGATCCTATAAGCATGTCACACTCATCTTGTTCTTACCATATAGGGTGATGAAGATGAATAAGACCTCTCGCTCTCCTGTGAAAAATGTGACATAGGCGAGACTTCGCGAACTGTGCTGCTATCTACTGACCTCTGCGCCAGCAGAGCAGCATCAAAGCTCCGTCTGTAGTCTGTGTTGGAGGTGTTAGACAACCTCGGGGAGTAGCCACCGTCCAGATTGTCATAAAATGATGGGAACATTCGGTCGACACTCTGTCTACCAGAGCTGACAAAGGATATATCAGTATCCGGAGTACCAACCTCCCCGTACGATCTGCCGTTAGAACCTTTTCCTCTTGTGAATGGTGATCTGTTTGCAAAGGATTTTAGTCTTTTTTTTCCTCTAATTGGGAAATGGTCGTTTCAAATAAGATTTACTTACCTTATAAAGTCTAAGCTGTCATTCGACTTATGAGGCACCTCATTCACTGCCCTTGCAAATCCTAATGAAGAGTCCATCCTTAGATGTCTAAAGAGGCGAGATGAAGGGGAACCAGAAACGAAGATTTAATGTGCAAAAACGCTTACCTCTTATACTATTAGTTTGGGGGACACGCGGCTCTGATTGATGTGCCCGTGGAACCAATTGATTGTGAATTTGATTAGATAGTGGCGAGGTCATCGGAGCTGGACGGGTGGCCGACCGCATGGTTGTTATCTTCCCCTTCGTTATGACATAAACCGTACAAAAGTCTGGTGCTCCTTTTGCCACACTACTTGGCACATCTATCGCCTTGAAGGTTCTGTCGATAAGCACTTATCAGGCTATCAAGTTAAGTCCTAAAATAATCACCTTATGAAATCATTTTAACTAGGTATTTGAGCGTAGTTTTTTCGTTTAGATCCGTACCTCACATATGTAGATGAACATTGGTATACTTAGTCAGTTACCTTTGTGTCAATGTCACAAGCATGTGTTGTCATTTCTTAGTAGCCATTGTTAAAGTGTTTCGATGTAGTTGTAGAGTCGCAAGCTTTAGCAAATAACTTATTATCATCGCACTAAATCAATCCCATCTTGAACTTCATAGGTTTATGCCAATGCATATTTCTTTTGTGTTTCTGAAAGAAAGATTGCCATATATTCTTAACTTGTGAGAAACTTATAGTTCACGAAGGCCTATGAAAACACAGACGAAACGCCACACCAAGTTGCTTTTGTCTTGCCTGGAAGATAAGTGAATTTTAAAACAACAAAAGATGCATTTTGCGTGCAAAACAAATGCGAGGGGTCATTGTATGTGAACAAATTATCTGATCCGCTGATTATTCATGCGAGATCAATCAACAAGCAATACAAACCTTAGAAAGCTGGACTTCGACGAGGAACCGAGGACTAGATTCTCAATGGAGTTGTGAGAAACATACTCAATCAATGCTGTCACTACGTCCGTGTCTTCCAGCAAAATATCTTTGCATTGTATCTGGCGTCAAAATGAATGTGTGAACACCTAACCAAACAGATTGTGCATTGCTGTTGAATTTTTTTGAAGCAGTAGCATCTAACTTACATCCTTGCGCGTGCAGAAGCATCGGAAGGGAAGAAAGAGTTCTTTAGGATCGAGCTCATGTCCTGCCATATGAAGAGCCTTGTTGCCATCAAATAGTTGAAACCGACCCCCATAGATACCCGCTAAACATTGAATAATTAGAGGTGATTATTGCACTGAAAATCATAATCCGAGTACATTCGCCTTACACACATTGATCTCTTGAATTCGACATGCACATGCATCAGCTAGAAAACTCATCGTTGCAATTCAACGTAGTTCGATGACTTACTAGGGGAAGGACCCAAAGGCCCGGCGGGGAGGGGCTTGACCTTGACATGAACGAGGATGACGACTTGGCCTCTCTGGAGAAGATTATCGATGGCCCATTTGAGAGCACTCTGGCTTCCTTTATCCTTATCGATCGCCACGGCCACCAACCCGCTCCCTCCCTTTCTCTCCGACTGTTCTCTCGCAAGCCACATTTGCTCTCTCTGTGTCTGAAACCCTGGAAAGTCAGCAATACGAAGATCGGCGCGTGATTGGCATCGAAACAAGACCAGAGCAGAAACCAAAACAGGAATCAAATATCGCTCGTGGCGAGTAAGTCGAACCTCCAGCAGACCACGACGTGCTTTCTCGTTCTCGACTCGGCGACGACGGCACTTTTCCGCCTCCTGGAGAGGCGAAAGAGAGACGACCAACGTTCGAACTCGACCTTTCTCCTGTGATTTCACCACGTTCTCTCGCCTTCTCCTCCCTCTTATTGATGAACCACCAATTTTCTCTCTTTCCCTCTTCTCTCGCGTCTCTCTCTCTCTCCTCGAATTAGGCACCCGAGGCGTTAACCAGTTCAAATTAGAGAACCCTCTAACCTCCTGTTTCTCAATCTAGACACACACAGAGAGAGAGAGAGAGAGAGAGCACGCATTTCGGTCTGTTTCAGGTGCAATCAGCGGCTGCATGCTAACGCTGCATGTTCTCCGGATTAAAGCAAAGCATTCCCTTAACAAGTTCCGGCAGGTCAAACCTCGGGTGACAACTTTTTTTCTCTCGATTAGTTGACGCGACTTCATAGCTAGTGACTCGCGGGTTTGATGTTTCGTTGAAGTTGTTCGTGGTAAAGATTGTTGATACATTTTCTTCCTTCTTACATTTTCTGCGTTCTTATTTCTTTTGTTTCTTTTTTAATCACAAGGGTTTGATGCTCCTTTAATTATGGAAGGTTCTTCCTTTTTCGGTGGAAAAAAGGATTGGACACTGGTCGAGAAAAGGACACCAAGAAAGTGTCATAACTTCCGGCTTCGATGTCATAATTTTTCAATCAACCACTAGAAAGATTTTAGGCAGCTGGAAAATGTGACGAGGCATCAAAATGGACAGCACTTGTGCTGACCAATTTTTAGAAGTTATACTCAAAGTGTTAATTCAAAAGTTAAGACGCTTAAGTGATCGATTGAAAAGTTATGACATCAAACTAAATGCTACACAAATGTTATGGCACTTGATATGTGTGTGTATATATTCTTGAATGATCATTAATTGTTCATTATATAGCATAGAGAATTTGGAAAAACTATCATTTCACAAAAAAAAAAAAAAAAGAATGATTTGAATATTTTCATAAAAATAATCACTTAGCGAAAAAAAATTTCATCATCCACAAAAATGTTTAAGGAAATTTGAGGAAAATGGTTGATATCATAAAAACCCCAAATTGGTACATTTATTCCCAACTGATTTTTTAACCACCAAAACCCTAGTTTTTGTTAAGTTTTATAATCAAATTGCTTAATTGAATTACACGTGACAATTAATAGGTATATTAGTTGTTTTACCTTCCACTTATTATAAATGTACTAGTTTATGATTTTTCATTATGTTTATCCAATTTAGTGAAAGAGTTAATACCACGACAAACCTCAAACTGAGACATACATAACAAATTTATTCCAAACTAATTTTTTGACCACAAAAAATCTTAAACTAATATATTTGTAATAAATTTACTATCCATTAAATTTGCTTAATATCACGAAAAATCACCACATTTGATAAACAAAGAGTAAAACCCCAAATTAATAAACCCATCAACTATAACGTGTCATCCAACTTAGCAATTTGATAATAAAATTTAATGAAAACTAACATAAGGTAAATTTGTCACATATACCAATTTGGGGTTTTCGATAATCAAAAAATTAGTTTGAAGTAAATTTATCACAAATTTACTAGTTTAGGGTTTTTCATTATATTAACCCTTAACAAAAACTTATAAAGAGTAAATTTATCATAAATATACTAATTTGGGATTTTGTCGTCAAAAGATTAATTTTGAATAAATTTACTATAAGTGTATCAGCTTGAGGTTTTTTGTGATCTATATTAATTTGGAGTAAATTTATTACGATTGTACTAGTTTGGAATTTTTCATGGTATTAATTTTTATAAAAAACAAATGGGGCCTAAAGAGAAATTCCGAAGTCATATTATCTTCTAATTTAATAAATGATAATTCATTCTTTTAGTGATTGTTCGGTACGGACGGACGGAGCCATTAAATTTTTGTCTATACTCATAATATCAAATATCACTGTGAAATTATGCACGCTTTTTTTTTCACGTGTTCCTCCTTTTCCCACGGGATCTGCTCCCTTTCCCATGGTGTCTAAAATTCACCCGAAAATTGCTCTTGTACCCTTCTTATAAACGAATTTTTAACATGATTTTTCATACGGCTTGCCTTAACTTATCTCACACCTAAAAAACTATATCGTGTTCAATGCTGATGTATAAGTTTATAAATAGAACTAATCAAGGGAAGGGCTTGTGGACGTTGTGCCTAGGGTTATGCCTCAAAATGATACCCCATGACTAGGGGTGAGCATGGTCCGGGTTGGTCCGGGCCACCCCCTAACCCTAGGACCAACCTGTACAGTGTCAGTCCTCAATTTTTAGGACCGAGGACCGACCCTATTGAGCCTAGGACCAAGGACCGGACCGACCCAATGGGTTCGGTCCGGTTCCAGAGTCAACCCGGGACCGATCAATAATTTTTTTTGTCTTGTTTTTTATACTTCCTATAAAAGTAAACCTATAAATTCAAATTACACATCCATCCACAATGCGGCATTGTATAACTAAACTATAAATACCAATACATATTCAGCAAATTTAAGATGACACAATAATAGAAATTTCCTACCTGCTAATTGCTCATCGAGATATGGGACAAGATAGGGTCCACAATGCAGCGAGCGGGATGTTGCTACTTTTGATTTTGACAAATTGAAGAACAAAGAAGACAGAATGGAAGAGAACGTACTTTGGGGAAGGAAGCCGTGAGGAGATTTACGGCGTAAACTTCATGCCGTTTTGGACGTCACGAGTCCGTGATTGTGAGGAGTCATTGGTCCTCACGGTGAAGAACGTACTCTGGACTGTGGAGGAGGAGGCCGTGAAGACCTTTATGGCGTAAACTTCACGCCTTTTGGAATTGGATGCCGTATGTCCGTGACTGTGAGCCTGAGGAGTCAATAGCTTTAACATCATTTTACTTAGGTTTTTTTTTTTTTTTTTTAATAGACATTTTACTTAGGTTTGAATATATAGAAGAATTATAAATAATATAATATAATAGAAATTTTTTACTTAGGTTTGAATATATAAAATAATTATAAATAATATAATATAATATACAAGGTTGGTCCAGGGTTGAACCGACCCAAAACTCTCAGGACCGAGAACCAACCCGCACAGTGTCGATCCTGGAATTTCAGGACCAAGGACCGACCCAATCCCCTTGGGAACCGGACCAGGACCGGCAGGGTTGGGCCGGTTCAGGATCGGTCCAGGGTCGACCCTAGACCGCTGCTCACCCCTACCCATGACCATATCCGTGATTATGAAGATATTAAATATTTGTAATATCAACATGATTGGGTCTAGTTAGGCTTTTGAGCAAACCTAACTAGGTGGGTTGAGCCCGAGAATGAAATGACTTGTCCAAGCCCCTCCATTTTACACTTTAACCGATCGAGTCTTGGAGATGCTAGTGATCCCAATGGCGCACGATTGCATTTATTTATACATGTAATAGTACAAGATAATTTATGGGCAGAAATGGCCTCGACCTTGATCATTTATATTATATATAGCTGGAAATGATGATGCGATTCTTTAATAGATTACTTTACAATTCCAGTTACAAATAAGATCATAACAGCGAACTATTATGATACCTTAAAATGATATCTATGTAAATATAAGGTGCACCATCAAATTATGTTGAATAGACACTATGGCAATATTAGAGAGAGGGGTTTAAGTATCAAGCACATTAACTTTACAAAGGGGCATTGTGAATATTCATTGGAAAAAAAGTCATTATTTTAGTGAGATATATCACCGGGTGATCTCTCCAATAGTTATTAATCATGGAAAGACCTCTGTAAAATTGACTCCTTTTATTTGAAACTTTTACATAGTGACCCTTATTCTCGAAATGATTTCAAATCAAGGGTTTTTTCGTGTGCAAAAATTACGGTTTGGAGTGGGTCATTTTTACAAAAAAAAAGGGCTTAAATAGACTTTGTCTCAAATAAGATCTTAAAATGGCCGATTTAGTCTCAAAGAAAACCACAATCTCACTGATTGGCCAAATCTTTGTTGGCCGATGAATAGACCACGGGCATTACACTAAACCAATAGATCAATTCCATTATGTTTAGCATTACTCATGTGCATTCAAGCATGTGTCAGGACTCGATAAATTGATGTGTTCCAAAAGTTCCCTAACCGAGGGCCATGATCCATTCATGAGCAAGTGACCCTCCAACTTCCCAAAGTTCTAGGGTTTTTTCGAGTGTTAACTGTACATCTACATAATAATTGCGAGAGATTAAACACCCACCGTTAGATCAAAGAGATCAACGGCTATGGCTAGCCCCCTACTTGTATATATAGGGGCCTCTTTCCCCTAAAATGTATTATCACATTAACAAGCGAAATACAAGACGAGCTTCTCTCCTTAAAGTTCCTCTCTATGATCTTTGTGAGTCGAGGGTAAATAAGACTAACTTAAGAAGAAATTCCTCAGGCTGCACGGGTTAGGGAACATTAGATCTATCGATCCGTAACACATGCATCTAGCCTCTTGCGCTTGATAATTGCAAGAACTTCATGTATATCCGACACCAATTCAAAATGATAGATAGTTATTGAATATATTCCTTTTGATTATTGATGGAAAAATAGCCATAACTTTTCGTAGGATGTTCATTTTAATGGCAAAACTTTTCAACATATCACTTACGTGCCACTTTTGTTAAAAATGATTACTTAATATTTTATCGTTGTTTGGGACCGATGTGGCTCCCGCACTCTCAATCTGTCGTTTCCAACATGTTTGCGCAAAATTTAAACCCTATTCAGATAAATTGAGCCATTTCCCCCCTTCTTCAAACCTTAATTCAAACTGAGACAATTTGGGGCTATATTAAGAGTTGAATCTTGTAATGAATAACACGGCCAGGACAAGCAACTCAAGTTCAATTTAACAAAGTCAAGACAGAATGCGAATTTTGCAATGGAGGGGAGAGCTAACTGTGCCAAGAGCCAATCCAGTTCGACTTTTTAGGCAAGCGTTGTCATCGTCGCGCATGCCAATGACTTGTTCTCAGCCAAGTTGAGAGGCGAAAGTAATCGGCTCAGCTAATGGAAGCAGCGCTAGCCAAGGTGCGCTGCCAACAATGGTGACCCTTTTGCTATGACCACAGCCGAGATGCGGCAGTCGGAGAGTTGCGAGTTGCTCGCAAAGGGCTCAAGTAAAAATGAAAATCTCAACTTCTAAATCTGAAAAAGCAAAAAACTAATCCAATTTAAACGCTTGAGATTTTGGGAGCAAACTCGAAATTTAAATGACAAATGCACTTAGATTTAGCTAAACATTGGTAAAAAAGTTCATCAAGTTTGATTTCTCTATGAAATTACTCTTCTATAAATATCGGACTATTGTCTCAAGTCAATATATAAATCTTCAACAACATGGCAACAGACGATTGAAGAGTAGTGTCGAGCAGCGTAGTCAGCCCATCAGTTGGTAGCCGAGAAGGAGAAGCCATCCTCCGTCATTGCCCTAGAAGAGTGCAAATCTCCTTCGCTTCCGTAAGAAGAGTACTCTTCATCGCTATCCCTCTCCCTCAGCTCCTCGATCCTCTCCATGGCCTCCCTCAAGCTCCACCTTCGCTCCACGTCCCACTCGCAGCAACACATGCCGATCTTCAGGAGCTTCAGCATCTCCCCCTCCCCGCTCTTCGTCCCTCTCATGTCCTTGTCGAACACCTCCCCCGTCCACTCCTCCCTCACCACCGAGTTGACCCACGTCGCCAGGTCGGCGTTCGCCCCTTTCCCTTGCTTCAGATAGTTGGCCGGGAACTTCCCCGTGATGATCTCTAGGATCAGTATCCCGAGACTCCACACGTCGGTCTTCTTAGTCGTGCGGTTGCTGTGGTTGAACTCGGGAGACTTGAACGCCACCATGAACTGTTGAGCGTGGTCCTTGTTGATCACGGGCACGAGGCCGTAGTCCGTCAGGAGTGGTGTGAAGTTCCGGTCCAGAAGAACGTTAGACGACTTGAGGTGACCGTGGGGCAAGGAGAGGACAGGAAGCTCCTTGTAGAGGTATTCGAGACCCTTTGCGACTCCCTTGACGATCTTCAGACGGGTCGGCCAGTCGAGCCCAGGTTGTCCCGGACTACGGTTCGCTACGATAAACCAAAGTCAAATACTGTCAAGATTTCATTGGACAAATTACATGTTCAACACTGTCTATTCAAAATACACATTTATCACCATTCTTAGTGACTACATACATCTGTACATGAAGAAATCAACTGTCTGGAGTGGCCTATGTAATGATAATCCGATGTTCATCGAGAACCAAGAAGACAGAAAACTTTGGTTCCACCGTACATAGTAGAAGTCAAATGAATTTCTAGTTAATTATTACGTTTCTCCAAGAGGAATTTAATAAGAGAATTCTAATTAATGCGACCGAGTACATACCATGAAGATGACTGGCCAAGCTTCCATTCTCAACAAAATCCGAAATCAAAAGCTTTTCCTCTTTCCTGTAAAAGAAAGCTACTAGAGGGAGCAAGTTAGGGTGAGACAAACTCCCAAGCCTCCTCATGTGCTCATAGAACCCCTCCTTCCCGAGCTTGTTCATTTGCCTGAACCGCCTCACAACGACCGCCGGCCCGTCCAGCAGCGCTGCCTTGTACGACGACCCAAAGCTGCCGCTGCCCAGCACCTCCGCAGAGGCCCGGAGCAGGTCATGCAACTCGAATCTCCCCCGGTCGCTGCTCACAAAGACCAGCTTCCCTTGGTGATCTCCTCCTCTCTTCTTCATCTGCGGCTGCTGGTTGTTTATCTGGGCGTCCGTCAGGCCGGCATCGTTGGCACCGAACCCCCTTTGGGCCTTCATGGGGTGGATGTTCGATTTCTTCCTGTATAGGACGACGCCGACGATGAGCAACACGACGAGTGCGACGCCAACCCCGATGGCGATGAAGAGTAACTTGCTCGATGATTTGCACGGGGGAAGAGGCTTCCCGCACAAGTCCTTGTTCCCTGCTTGATCACACAAGAGTTCGTTAGATGTCTCCGCTCATTAATCTAATAAGAAATTGGTTTTCACTTCATCCATTACGTCTAACCATTTGTGAAATTGAAATCGATTTTGAGACTTCTCATATCTCAAGCGTACACATGACTGTATGTCAAAGCTTGTGAAATATAATTTTGTTTCCACCGACAGTGTACAAAATAAATACCAAAGAAAAATATTACACGATATATATATCAATAGAAGTAAATACTAAAGTTTCAAATGGTCCGTCAAAATGCAAACCGAGTTTGATCAAGTCGCACCATTGTCATAAGGCCCACAAGAAATGCGGCCTCGTTAGGTGAACTGTCCACTTTGTCAATGAAATAAATATTGATATTTATATAAGCAATAAAAAAGAAAGAGAGATTTATATATATATTGAATGACGTGCGATGCATGACGTGCTTCATGCGAGCATTTGGCGAAAGTGTTACATATATCCAAGATCATCCTGTGATCTTAATCATGTCCTTTAGCAGTGATTCTGTAAAACTTTTCACGTAATCGTCATATATAACACAAACAGTCTAGACCATGAATAATTTTCTGTCGATAAGACGAAAGCGGTTCCTAAAACACTAAAGATTTTTCCTTTTCGATAATCCAAGATCATAGGGCAGAGATTTGGCTATCTGGAAACTCATCAAGTATCCTGAAAAACCCGTGACACACAATTGAACTATGCAAGTAACCTTGACACATAAGAGTTCGAACGAGATTGATGGTACCTGAACGGGAGACATCCAATTCCTGAGTCGGAAATCCGCAAATACCCTAACCAACGGCCTCGTCTACAATCATATGTTGACGGTGTATGCCATAAAAGTCGTTAAAAATGAGAAAAAGTGATGATCACCTGCGAAGTAGGAGGCGTTCATGTTGCTAAGCCCCCGAGGTATCTTCCCCTCGAACTGGTTGTCGGCCAAGTTCACCATCTGCAGCTCCATCTGCGGAAAATCCGGTATCTTCCCTCCGATCTGATTCCCGGCGAGGCTCAAGTTCACGAGCCTTGGCAGCTGCGGCAGCGACTTCGGCATTGGCCCCGTGAACATGTTGCCCTCCAGGTACACCATCTTCAGCGCCCTCATCCCGTCGAACGTGTCGTCCGGGATCGGCCCCGAGAACCGGTTGCTCGACATCGTCACCGACTTGAGCGCCGGCAGCTTCCTCACCTCCGGCATCGGCCCCTCGAAGCTGTTGCCCTTGATGCTCAGCATACGAAGGCTGGGCAGCTCGGCAAGTGAGTCCAAGTCGAGGCTGCCCCCGAGGCCCATCCCATCGAGCCTGAGCTGCCACACGCTGCCGTTATTGCACCACACGCCGGTCCAGTTGCTGTTGGCGCCGGTACACGGGGAGTCGGCGGAGCCGTCCCAGTTGCTCAGCGCGGTGGCGTTCGAGAGGGAACCCCTGAACTTGATCAGGCTCTGGGTCTCGCCGGCGCTGCAGGTGACGAAGCCTTGGGCGGCCAGGACGAGAGCCACGAGCGCCACCGCGACCGCGAGCCGGCGGGGTTTCTTGCGCTCCATGGTCATGAAAGGAGAGAACGACAGAGAAGGGGGCGAAGGGGGAGAGGGCTAAAGACGTGGAGAGCAGAACGGAAGGGGACAAATGGAAGGGGTGAGACTGACGATGCATTTTGCTAACCACGAGAGCTGCTGCTTAGCTGTTCTCGGCCGGCCGAGAGTCTTGACAACTTCAGATTTTCTAGACTTTCGCTATCTCTCTTTTTGTATATGGTTTTTTTAATGATTCTTTCTTTGCTGGGTTGTGCGAGGAGCATTGTATCTGTCGCTTTCTTGTATTTGTGGGAGAGTTTTGTTGCTTTCTCGATCGTCCCAAGTGCACGTCCAAGAGGCCACTTTGGTTAGGTTTTTTTTTTTTTTTTTTTTTTTTTTTTTTTACGGCGGAGGTAAATGAGCTTTGCCGAGTGCCAGCGGTGGCGGAGCTATCGATTTCCTGGTGGGAAGGAGATGCTGCTTCTTCCGTCGTGGGCTGGAGGGGATTTCTCCTCTTCTCGAGAATTGGCATTGAGAAACACGTGCCATTCTTGCTTACGCCTGTTGGGACCGGTAAGTCCTTCGATTGGTTCGCGGAGGACTCCTAGAGATTGCATTTAATTTAATTTCTTTTTTAAGGGATTTTCAGTCTTCAACGCCCCTTAAAAAAATGTTAGAGCATTTGACAAGTATTTTGAAATAACTTTTGGCCAAATACTAGCCTTCAAAATACTAAAAGCCCAATACTGCTTATGTCCAGCCTTTCGAAGTAGCATTTGCAGAATGCTAAAACTAAGTTTAAAATATTTTTCCTTCCAAAACTATATTCGTGAATTCTTTAGTTTTTCAGTTTTGCCCTGTCACGCCTCGAATCTCGAATGCGCGTGCAACTCTTGGTGGTCAATAGAATTTCACGGCGTTCTTAGGACTCGTCGCCGACCCTTTTTATTTTATTGCACATGCGAAAGCGAATTAACTAATCCCTTGACAACGACATACATGGGATAGAAAAGCAGGACAACCAATTTCAAATCAAAATACACATTCATAAACACCTCAAGCTTATACAAAAGGCTAATCTCATAAAGAACTACTGAGCCACCTATGCTCCTGACCCTTCCGCTTCAAGCTCCGGGTTCTTCACACCTGGAAATGGTTATTCAATAACCAATAAGATATAGATCTCAGCGAGTTCCACCCCTAAGCCCCCAGTTAGAATACCAACTCAACCCAAGGTATCTATCCAAAATTACCCCACCACAAGTAAGAACCAACAGTCGATTCGCATACAACCTTACCTGGTATGCCATACCCTGCACGTTATAATTCAGCACGACACATGCAATACACATGGCCATTAGATGATACATTTCATCAATCACATACAAGTCGCATCACAAGCGATCTCACTTGGCCATTACCACACTCTGCACGTTATTGATTCATGCGTATGTGCCATAAACGATGTGATTCACTCATGCATATAATAATTTCACATATCAATGTATCAATTCAGATCGAGTCATCGATCAATCGACTCAGTCGATTTCATGTCATCAAAACCATCACTCGATCAATCCAATCAATACCATCTATAAAGTCCGATCATATCAAGAATGGTCACTCTAAGCTGAAAATAAATAGTATAGCTCACTCTAAGTTGATAAAGTATACTACTTTCGCTAAGCTGACATATCGCATGTAGGCTGATATAGTATACTGGTATATTGCTCTTGCTAAGCTGACATATCGCCCGTAAGTTGATATAGTATACCGGTATACTGCTCTCACTAAGCTGACATATCACCCGCAATCTGATATAGTATATCCCTGATGCTCACTTTAAGTTGATAAAGTGTATTGTTAGCGTTAAGCTGATATATTAGAGCCCGTAGGTTGATATAGTACACCAGTATACTACTCTTGCTAAGCCGACATATCAGAGCCCGTAGGATGATATAGTATACTATCCAGACCATTTAATCAATCCACCAATTTTTATCATACTCGATAAAAATGCTCGTGTGTGGGTACACGTTGGCCTTAGCCAAAATACAAGATTTTCCTCTTTGAAAATCCCACTAATTTCAACAGTCCAAAAACACATTTTTAGCGTTGTAAACCGACGCCCGATATTTTCCACTTAAAATACCTATATTTCACAATCATCACTCAATTCATGCGGATGCCCATGCATTTACACATCCATTCACTTCATAAAATCAATACACATGAAATTAGATCATTTTTCGCATTCTGGATGAACAGTGCGCGTGAACAGTGCACATGAACAGTAAATTGTGAATAGTATCGCGTGAACAGTAAATTTTCATAATTAAATAAGTAATAAATTATATTCAGAAATCATTACAACAATGATTAAATTAAGGAAACCAATCAATTAAGATAAACATGCTTAATTAACCACATAAGCATCATTAAGCTAATAAAGTAAAATTAAGCTAAACTAATATTAGCCATTAATCTAACCATATCTTAAGACTAATACAACTTAATTAAATTATTTAAACTAGAATTAAATCTAACTAAACCAACTCTAAGCAAGTTTAGGCTCTAATCAAAAGATTAGGAGCTAAACTCACTCGTTAAGCAGGCCGGAGGCACCGACGCGGCGGCGATGACGGTGGCTACGCACCAGGACCTCTAACACGATGATCCAAGGCGGTCCCAAGCTCAACATAGCAACAACAGCTCGAATTCCCACTGAAAACACTAAAAAACAGCCCTGCCAGAGGAGAAAACAAGTTGAACGACTTGGCCGGAGCTCCGACGAAGGGGGTGGTCGGCAACCGGCAGCTCCCGGGGGTCTTAAGGATCTTGTGGATGGATGGAACGGGCAAAGGAATGGTCGGAATGGAAGAAAAATAGCCGAAAACGCGAAACAGTGCAAGCTGCAAGCGGACCGAGGGACCGGCGACCGGCGGCTTGTGACAGCCGTACAGGACGACCGGCAGCTTCATTCAAGACGAAATCAGACTCGTTGGAACAGTCTGTCTCTCCCAGTCAAGGTGATGGGTGGCTCGTTGGCTGATTCATCTGAGAAGACCACTTTTGACTCGATTCTTTGACGAAGGGTCAGTTGGAGCAGAAATTGGAAGAGAGGGAAAACGAGGAGAGAGAGAGCTCCGTCGAATTAGGGATGAAGGAGGGGAGAGATAGAGTGATGGGAGGGCTGTCAAGGCCTCCATAAAGCCTTCCCCAAGTCCCCATGCCCTTGATGACCTCATCTTCTCTCTCCTTTCTAGCCTTTTCTCCCTACAACTAGGGGTAATTTGGTCATTTCACCTTGCACAAATTACAAATCTGACCTTGGGCTGAAATTGGTGGATGGGCCTAAGAATTGGGCTTGGGAATTTATCGGGCTTCATTGAGCTCAAAGTTGGACCATAGGCTTTGAAAGATGAATAGTTTGTTTGGGGCCAATGGGCTCATTTGATTTCTTTGGGCCCATTATAGTGGATGTCCACCTTGGGCCTAAGGCCCACACTGGCTTGGCCCGGCCCACATCCTCCTAGGCTCGCTTCCTCGGCCCAAAAATCCCTTTTCCAATTTTTTGACTTAACTGGCTCTATCGACTATTTGATGTAGCTTCATCCAAAGTCCATCCTGGACATTCCCAATAATTCAAAGTCCAATTCTAAGTTCTCTTGCCATGTTAATTTCGCCCAATGCCATTTCGGTTACAACACAAACTGATGGGCGGCTCCGAGGATTCACGCGTAACCGACTCGTGCTAAACCATGTTCAAGACATTTCGACGCATGGACATCCTTGATTGCATGAAATTACGGATGATAGATTCTTATTTCAAAGTACACAATTACTAAGGATCGACATAGGGTCGTTCACGGGTTTGATAACAGTAAACGGAATCACCCGTTGTTTCATTATGTTTTGTTCGCGAATCAACTTCTAATCGTCCTTAGAATCGGCCTACCTATCTACAGGATCATCCTCACGTAAGTCTCATGGTCAAGTCGTTTTCCCAGGTCGAGTCCTTTAGTCGTGCAAGTTCTGTCCTTATTAGCCTTTCCCCTCAAGGTCAGTATCTCAGGAGTGATCAATTCCGAGTGAGATCAACCACTAATGTATTGACGAAATTCACATTCATTCCTCCCTCAAATGGCTCAAATTTCAGGATGTCACATGCCCCCTCCTCATAATTGTCCATCTTCTTCATGTCAGGGCGATTAGCAAGACCTGATTTGGGTGGCAAAAGACCGGCGAGGCTTGCGCAACCCAAGCAACCTTCGCTAGAGGTTGCATGACCTCAGGCAACTGCCACCTTGGTCTCGCGCGACCCTCACAACTTAGATGACAATCGCAGGCCGAAAGTCACCTAAGGTCGGGTGACCTCAGCCAACGGCCATCGACACTAGAATTGGCTCATTGGTGGCCATAAACCTTCGCCAAGCCGGCAAAAGGTTTGAGTTCTTTTTTAATAAAATATAATATAAAAATACAGCCAAAGCCTATTATAAAAGTTTTTCTTACCAAACACTACTTAAAACCAAAGTCTCTTTATAAAGAACATTTATTAAACACAATTTACATTTTCCCAAATAGCTTTAGCTAGCATTTGCATTACCCACAAAACCCTTTTGCAAAATTAAACCAAACCCACCTAATCTTGCTGGGCTTGGCAAGGCTTAAGCCCCCACTTTGAGCTTGTCTCTCGCCTGTGGTCAATAATCGACCGAAGAAGAAGGAAAAGGAAAAAGAAAATAATTAAAATTAGAATATTTTGATAATTGTCCCTAGGAAAATGAAATCAAATTTTAAATACCAAACAACAGAAAAAAAAAAATTGGTTCATTTTTAAGTTTTAACCAAAAACCAGCAAATATTGTCGTTTTCTTAAAAAATGACTTCTTGAAAATATTTGTTCATAAATGTCACATTTTTTAATGGAATAAACGAAACCTTAAAAATTGTATACTTTTTCCTACTTTCCATCTAATCAACTCATTGGCCTTTTTATTCTTTATTAAGTCTTACTCCCAGTGACTCTGACCCACTCAGTTAAATTAAGGATAAAAACACAAATAATTTTTGAACTTCAGTTCAATATGTAATATCGTTCATAAACTTTTAATTTGTGTAATGTCCCTAAATTTTGACCCATTATACAATGTTATCCCCGAACTTTTAATTTGTTCAATTTGATCCATAAACTATTTATAAATATTCAATATAATCCTTCCATTTGTGTCATTTTCACATGGGGTAGAGACTAAATTGGATAGTTGCCAATTGTTCGAAGACAACATTGAATAAATTAGAAGTTCAGAGACCATATTGCATAAATTGTAAATTCATGGGCAACATTACACATCAAACCAAAATTCATAAATGGGAAAATGACACTAATAATTTTATAATAAATTGGTCAAATTATAAGATTCATGACCAAATTAACAAAAATATAATAGATTTATAACTTTTGTAGTAAAGTTTCCTTTGAAAGAACTATAATGGCAAATTACCTAAAAATTTATGACTAAATTGCCACGTGTATGATAAGTACAAAACTCTTTCATTAGTTTTTCCGATGGTTGTGTGCGATTGTTCATTAAGGTCAAGACTGGACCGTAATAGAGGCAGCTCGAGCTATGGTCAAGGTGGTCAACGATTTCCACGAGACGCTACTGGCCAGAGCAAGGCCAAGCGCCGCCGGAGACGGTGCAGACGCGACTGCGATAGGATGGAGAGTTGAGTTTTGACAACAGTGATCGAACCGCTAAAGAAAGAGAGGAGGGGGTGGGGGCTTATTTTGGTTTTCCAGAAACTGGTTCCTCCAACACGATGGAGAAAACATGACCTTTTGTAAAGATCTCGCCACGTCCAGAGAAAACCATTGTCCGTCGGATCTGAAAGACAATGAGATATTAGACATCAAGATTCTTGCCTCTAAAGCATTTCAACATGTCAAGCATCTAGATGCAGAATCCCAAACTATATACAGGCATGCAACAACTAGTCGCATCCTTTGACTCGAACTACTTCACAGAGCTGGTTAAGGTTGCTTATGATAGTTCCAAGGCACGCAATAATCTCATCGCCTTGCCTTCTGATGAACTCAGTTCTCGAGTTCTCGATGCACTCTTGATCTGCCAGACCCCCATTTGCAATTCGTTGGATCAGCTCCGCATTCTCTCGCAATGTCGAGGCCATCGTCTTCTCCTGCTCGTCTTCGCTCGTTTTCCCCGATTCTTTGAAGCCGCTTTCCTCGAGCTTCTTTCCCTTGGGGTTCTCCACGGGCGTCACGTTGGCATCCGCACAACAGGTTTGAGGCCTTTCTTCCAGTATATTTTCACTGCACTTCTCCGGAACGTCGAGTTCCATAGCATTGTCCTTCAATGGGCTCGTAGTTGGCAGTGCCATAGTGATATCTTTTAATGGGCTCGTCGTGGGCAGTCCTTGCACGACGATTTTTGGGGACGTAGACTCCTTGCTTTTCTTGTTTCTCTTGCTTTTCAGGGTTCTCCTGCTTTTCACGCTTCTCCTGCTTTTCAGGCTTCTCCCGCTTTTCCTTTTGGAACCTGATCATACCAAGTTAAAGAAATGAACTACCATAACATGACACTACACGACACATGAGGAAACAAATAAAACAGCACAAAGGCTTTGACATGGTAGAAACTTCTTAAAGTTTTAGACTCCATGCACACACCTGAGATATTTTCACTGCACTCCCCGGGGACACTGGATTTCGTACTTATATCCTTTAATGGGCTCGTTGTGGGCAATCCTTGGACAATGTGATGCGTGATGGGGTGTGGATGCTCCCGCATCACAATGACGTGCCGAGACTTTTTTCTTTTCCTTTTAGAAACTATTGGCACCAGATTAAAGAAATGACGTCACTATCACAACAAATCAGAATGGAAAACTAGTAAAAGAGCGTAGAGGCTCAACACACCACAAGCACTGACCAGAAGAATGATACAAAGATAACTAAACAATTGCTGGCATTGTTATCAGAATAAAAGCATCATGCAAAATCTTTCCAAATCAAGATGAGGCATGTCAGGCAATAAAAAAGACAATAACTGTGGCAAAATAAATAGCAAACGGCGCAGCAGGGCCAAACCCGTGATAACACGTAAACTGGAAATTCGTTAATCACCTGACAGTAGCTTCACTTAAAATGTGTAGCCTAACTTCTTTGTCTGGTGGCAATGGCGTGGTAAGAAGTATTTTTCAGGTCACAAAACAGAAATTTTCATGAACGATTCTAACACCAAAGAGTCCAGGTATTTCAAGATCAGCCATTTCAGAAATTAGGCTCCTCAAATTTCGGTTTTGTTTGGCCTGAGTAAAAAATAAGCCTGCATGACCTACTGCAATTGCCTCTATTCAACCCACAAAACCATATTCAACAGAAACTCTCAAGTAGGCTGTCATTTTACTGAAATCAGTAAATCAAATTGAATTCAATCCACATGACCACCCCATTAAGGAAATTTGTATGACTAACTTGACTTTCTATTTTCATTCAAACAATTTCATAACATCATCTAAGCAGCTTTGTCTTATAAATGTGCTAAACAAAACAGACATAGGAGAAAGCTTTGGCTTAAGAAGAGCCACAACTTAGCATCTTATCTTACAATCTTATAATCTTGCAGTATACAGTAAAGTTGAGGTATCCAGAGAAAGATCCTATGATGCATTGACACATGGCACTGCACCCATGCCATGCTCAAAACGTTTTGACCTTTAATTTTAATTTAACAAATAAACTAACTGAGAGTTATCTCAATCTACCTATCAATGTCAACTATGTTTTACACCTAAATAATTTGCATGTCTCGACCAACAAGACCAACTTTGAATTGGAAAAAAAAAGGAAGATAAGATTTACAAACACACAAGTGCTTTTGCATATATAACAAAGACAGTTTGTTCACCACAAGTTTCAATCAATTATTTGAACCCATTCTAAAAGCCAAATTACTTCATAAAAAAGATGCATATGATTACACCAGGATAATTAAACGATCTATACAAGACGTGGACTTGCTACAAATTTAGATAGATCAAAGGGGCACATTATAAAAACTTATACAAGCTCATAATTCAATCGAGGACATTCATCCTACCTCATCCATTGAGTAAACAACACCGGCTATAACTAAATCTAGATAGATTTCATCACACATTGTGATACTTAAATTGACTCATCAGTTGAGCAATGTAGATACATGACATCTCTCATGCCTGTCCATAGAGTACTTAAGACCCATAAATTTAGTGCATGCGTCATCAAAACTACATGAGCTCATAGAAGTAGAGATATTAAAAAAAAAAAAAAACCGTGGTTCCATAGATACTTGTTAACTAATAATCCAGCACTGCAAATTCACCAAGTCTGTTAACCTTATCTAGAAAGTAAATCAAACCACCATAAATTTTAAGTTCGTTTCATTGGACTCATCAAAATTCAGGTAAGCTTATAAATTCCATGATATGTGTACATTTGAGTCCTTGAGCTCATTCATAGAGTACTTAGTTGTTCTATTAATACATTTGACTCTCAAATCATTCAATCTCACCTAGTGTAGATGCACCACACCACACAAGCTCATCCATGGATTGCATGTGAACATCATTAATTCAGGTAGACAGCAATAGAGCACATTAATGTACTTAAATTATCCATACATATTTGAAAGAGTGACGCAATTCAAAAATTGAGATGAGACACACAATAGTTCAACTTTTTCAGCTCAATACAATCGAGATAGACCTAACGTAAAAGTTTGACCAAAACAATAGTAAAGATGCACAAAATCCCTTGAACTTATCAATATAATAAATGCGACATTATATCTTCCACATAATGGATGCTGAAACATCATCCAATGATTAAATCTAACGTTGTGCAGGCACAGGGACACTTAGGCGTACATGTACCAGCATATCCATGGAGTAAACAAGATACACCATAAATCTAGATACATTGGATTGTATCCATCGTAATACTTAGTTTGACTCATAAATTCATCACTGCAAATTTACAGGGTCGCTTGGGCCTATTTTTGGAGTACCCTATGTCCACCACAAGTATTACACCCATCAGAAAAATTATAATAACTCACAGATGTAATAGTGTACAAATAAACTTTGCATTCTCAAGTCCATCTACCAACCATATTAGATAGTTCATAAATGATCATGTCAAGTGCAACACAAAACTTAAGTTGGCTCATAAGTTCAACAATTCATATAAAAACAGTCTCACAAGTACTTTCAACATTTATTATCACCTATGCATTGAACAGACATGCACTAGTTAATAGACATTTGGCAATATGATATCATATGGACATCCCTCAGTTGTATCACTTAAACCCTATTAATCATAATTCTGTCAGAATGAGCCAGCAAAAGAACTGTCAAGAAAAATACTTATTGTGTTACATGTTCTATGAACAAAATTCCAGAACATCTAGTTAAATTATTATAATCACATAGTGCAAAAACGGCAAATTAATTTCAATCCATACTACAATTATCGATGCTTGATGTATAGGAAGAAATATTCGAATTAGACAAGAGGCATAGCAAGTTAACCAAATTTGAAGACAGGAAGCTTCAGCAAGCAAGGGATAATTAAACAATTAATGTAAATGGATATGGTATAATTCATTCTTCAGCCAATGCTACTTCCAAAATCTAAGGCCGCCTGGCCCAACAACCTGTTATATGCAAATCTTCTTTACACACTGCTATTTCCATCTATGGTAGTACCAACCACATAGAATCTCCACCAATTTCACCTAGAAATTAGTTCGCATGATGCAATATACGTGAAATCTCAAGCATGTAGGTCCAGTCACTTCACAGCGCATTTATAGCCTTTTGAAAGTGTCTCATAAGAAAAACATCTTTCTAATTTGTATAAACTATTCATACCTCACTGTGACAGAGTCATGTTAATTTCATTACATCCCTAGAACATTTCAGATTAAAAGTATGACCGATTGACCCAGATTCTGCTGACAAACAACGTCAAATGTACATATGCATTTAGTCCTCCCACAAGTTCGACGAATGTGGAGCACATCAACAATTCCCACTTGGAATGGATCTAAACTCAATGAAATAGAGTCAAGTTGAAAATAGATCAAGTTTATGCAACTCCAAAAACACTTAAATGACAGAGAATCAACCGTACTATTGCACCAAAATATATCAGATACTAGATGAGATAACACATTAATTAGCAAAGATGTAGTGCTGTGTCTCGGGATGTACAACTTAGTACCTTCACCTTCATGGTGAATGTCCATTATCGATCAACATCTTGAACCGCAAAGATTCTACTCTGACCAAATTAACAGGAAAACATAACGAGTTGGAACTAGTTCTTGTGCAGCCATAGACTGTCTTCTGGATTAAAATTTATGAATTTCTCAATTGACCTTTAGGCTAGGCAAAGTATTAAGGAATGTTTAAAAGTTGGAAGTCGCTTTGACCCTTTTGGAGAAGTAAGAGATACAGCCTAAGCCAAAAGAAAGAAACACAGAAGGACAAAGGGAAGAAAAGCAACTGCACAATGGCTCAAGTGCATCAAACAGTCGAATTTATTTATACAGACAGTTGGGAAAGCTGCACACGTGATGTAACCGTTATAGCTCCAAGAATGAAGTTATATTAGAGGTAATCAAATTGAAGACTCATATGAGATCTTTATGGAATAAAATCACTACTATAATACAAACCTCCAGCAACTATACCAAATTTTTCAAAAGCATAAAGTGTGATCAGCAGATTTTAATGTTACTTCTAAAAGTTACGTAAAAAGCAAAAACAAAAATTACCAGATTTGCAAACAGCGGCTTCAAGTGTGTCACCTTCTGCTTCTGGATCACTGTCTGGCTCTGTATCTGCTCTATCTTCCCGCACCATAAGAAGATTATTGATGGCCTCAAACAATTCTCTATCGAAAGTCTCAGGAAGGCCCAAAACCTTTTTTCTATCACGTCCCAGAGACCAATATGAATTGACGCCCGACCGTGACTCATGCTGCTTAACCCTTCTGTACTCAGCAAGCAGGGATTCCCATTTCCTGCGGCACTGATTCGAAGTCCTGTCCACATCCAGCACGGTGCAGTTCTCTGCAATTATTTCCCATTTCTGGTAAGAAGAGAGCGCGTTCAAGCAATCCCCTTCGACCGCTGCGATCTCATTCACAAGAATTAGCAAATTGCCAGCACTCCAGTCCGGAGCCACCTGAGATCGCGTGCGCCGGGGTCCCGAACCCATTTCCTGCTTCATCACACGCTCGGCTTCTTCCTTCCGAGGACTCCACAGATCAACCAACTCTCCCGGGCTACATGCACATACCCGACACAACATCAAATGATTACATGCAAACAGCAATTCACCGAACTAGCAAAGCCTCGGACGCAATCAAACACAAAACCCATGAACCAAGCAAGGAAAACATCTGTGAAAACAGGGAACCCACAAGCATCTTCCGCAGCCCACTCCGATGATCTAAACGCTAATGGGTTCATCCAAAAAAGAACAAGAAACGTGAAAAACAAAAGTGCATATCCAATTCCACGTACAAGACGACTTCTCAGCGCGATCGGAGCCATCGTCATTCAAGAAACCGAGCATGCGAAGAACCCAAGCGAGAGAGCAAGGCGGCAAGCGGATGTCGATCAAAAGAAGCGAAATTGTGGGGTTTCCGGGACGACGATTACCGAGTTGGCGCCGACCCAGTTGAGACGCGACGGCACGGAGAAGGGACGAGCCCCTGTAGAATCCTTCGGTGTTTCGAGAGTGCCGACGCTGCTGGCAGCGACACGTCCGCGCGAATCCCGAACTGCGTCGAGGGCGGTTCTGTCGTCTGGTTTGCTCTGGCCTTTGTTGGGCTTTAATGCCGGCCACTTAGAAGATTTATGGGCTTCAAGTTGTCAAGATGGACCGGGCCCACTATCACATTTTAGATTTACAACTTTACTATGTTGTTCGAGCAAAACATAGAATACAAAAGTTCTGGGAAGGGTCAAGGTTACCTATCTCCATATTACACTATGCTCTAAAAGGTTACCTACACAAAATATTATTCTTATTGTTGACACCTAAATTTTGGCGATCTGGTTATTTATTTATTGCATAGAAAATTATGGATTAATTTTATCCTTGAAAAAATATTAATTGCATAGCACGTAGATTTAGGTGCATTTATTTTTAGTTTGCATGTTTTGCATTTATCTATTGGACCGGTGACAGATGGATTCGAATTGATGATTCATAACTTTAATTTGATGAGTTGGGCTAAGCCCACGAAGATAGCAAATCGGCCCAAACCCATATCCTCGAGGAAATTTTACGAATTTATCTTTGTGAGATTTCAATTCAAAAACAAATATTGCGTTTGGAAAAGTAAATATTGTGGTTTTTGAAAAGAAATTTCCGTGGATATGGATTTGAAAAAAAATTAAAACCCTAATTCGTGGCCTATAAATAAGTTAAATGCGTAGGGTTTTGGGAGGCCACATAATGAATATACGGCCACACACACAAAGGGGGCTTTTATTTTCATCACTTCGTAGGGGTTTTATTTTCTTCGGGGGGTTTCTTTTTTATCACTTCGTAAGAGAGAGACCACACGGTGGAGACACACGACCATGTATTGGGTTGCATCTCACGTTGCTGACCTGGGCACCTTCATCAGGACGTTCTTGATTGGCGCGCCTTCACTTTGCAAGAGACAATCCAGAGAGAGAAGGAGGGCATGAAGCATTGAGACGCCATTAGTGAGTGGAGAAATAAAAAATAAGGAATTAAAGAGGGATTGTGAGTGGTGATTTGTGGAGACTAATTTACGCAATTCTCACATCTCGGACGCCGCTTTTCCGAGACCAACATCAACGAAGCCAGTCCTCGCCCACTCTGCAACTCTCCGGTGTTTCATCCGGCAATTCCAGGCCGGTGAGCAACTTCCAGCAAAGCCCAAACACTGCTCAGCGAGACCTAGATTTCTCACTGAATTTCATCCGAATCTAGCGAGCACAGCACAACTTTCAATGTCCACAATCTTCAGCTATTTCGGCTAATTTTGCAACAGCAGTCCGTCCCTTTCTGACATGCGCATGCAGCTTGGCCGCACTTGACGACTTTCTTGCAGATTTTCCAGGCGTCCTTGATGTGCCCGAGACCTCCACCGATCTAGTTATTTTGTTTTCGTTTGAATTTTTATTAGTGCGGGTCTTCCTTGACCGAATCCAGTCACTACCCTGCCAATCCCAGCGAATCTCCGAGCAATACTTGTCCTTCGGCACCTCTAGCAACAACTTTTCCTTGATCGAGCTACCACCATGCTGCACTCCTTGACCGTGCACACCACACCGCCGAGCACCACCACACCCCCCCGGTTGAGCGGATTCCGTTCTTCAAATTCGGTAACATTATTTGCGGAATCGGGTAATTATCTTATCTAAATTTGATTTGGATATTTTATTGCCTAATACATGCTTTTTAATATCTTACGTGCATATTTGAATTATGGACATATTTTCGGTTAGGATTTATTGCCTAATTTACAACCGCACATGGATTTTTTATTCCATCTATAAGGTTTTAGATGGAATAATTAATCACTCGGGAATAAAATTAATATCTTGATTTTTAAGGATCGATTTTATAAGCAAAATAATCAAGTTTGATTAGATATCGTTTCCAAATTTTAATGATGGATAATATCTTTGATGATTGTGAATGGTTTGGTGCTTGTCTTTTAATCGCTTTATTTATCCCGAAAATAATTTTTTTTTTTTAAAAGTGCATTTGCATCCCTTGTAGATTAGAATTGATTGCATGATAGGTTAGTTAGATTTTTTTTTTTTAAATGCATCTATTTAGAATAGATAACATTTCACTTTAGTTAGATTTTTAGTGATTTTAATTACGGATTTTCATTGTGCGCATATCATGTAGGATTAGGTTCATGAAATGCCCATCATTTAGTGATTATTGCTAGGTCCATTTGATTAGAAATTGCCTGTCATTAGAATTAGGTCATTTGGTTAATTTAGATTGCACATGTAACACCATTGGACAATTTTAGTTTCAAATTTCATGGAAAACACCAAAAAAAAAAATTGTTTTAGAATAGATTAATTTTATTCTCTAGGATAAATTGCATGCTCATTAAGAAAATACAAAAAATTATTACTTTGCTCACATCATATAGTTAAGGTCATATAGTTATGTTATGTCCTTTCATGTTAGATTAGTAGCATGCATTGCATAAAGCATGATTTTCATTAAATAAGTTAAAACAAAAATTGAGTGATTGCATGTTAGTTAGAAATCATATTTAGAATTGATGATGTAACAACGCAAATTGCTTTCGTTGCTACGAGGTAAGTCTTGCAATTTATTCATTGTTTTATCTTGATATTAAATTGGTGTTTTGCACACCCTTATAATCACCTCACATGTTAGAGAAGTGGATTAAAATTAATTCAAGCTGCCTACAAAACATTTTTTCGAAATAAAAAGAGGAAGGTACCGAAAGGGCACTAGGAAAGCCTAGTGTAATCAAGTCCATATACCCAAAGTTTATGGTTCATAGAAGTAAAATAATTCTCCCGTTATTTTACTTAGGTGTCTAATCAACCTACCGTAAACCGATTAGTGGCTACTCCCTTTTGTATGCTAAATATTTGAACTAAGTCACGAATTGGTATGGGCTTGGAAGAGTCCGAGTTAAGTTAGACTTAGTAGTCCATTAGCCTAATTTTAGGTGGTGCACTCGAAATTTAGGTCGTGACACTCATAAATCGATAACTTTACCCTTTGTTGTGTCATCAACATCATCAATATCGAAGCCCTTCAACGAGCCACCAATTCTCAGTCGAGATTCTCGTACCATGATGATTTGATAAATAACTCATTCAATAAAAATCATGTCAACCCATATAATAAAACTACACTGGGAATATACTACTTAAGACTCAAATACAAACACACTCTCATTAACATCCTCATAATACATGAGAATTTCTGAAAGCAAAAGTGGTGGGAGGTCCATCCCACACATCTTGAACAATTTGAACAAGCAATTGTCATAATCACCTTGTAGCTCTTGAAAAGGAAAGCTTAGGGTGCGAATGGTAACGTTTACGTTCTTTTTTTGTTAGGGAACAAAAACAAAAAAAAGTGTTTACATTCCGAGAACAATTTTTGAACAAAAGAACGCGTTTGGTAACGTTTGTTCCGGAATAAAAAATGAATAGAAACACATTTGGTAAATTTTATTCTTTTTTATTTCTTTTAATTTTTAAACATTTTTTTATTTTTCATTTTTTCCTTTCTTTTTTTATTTTTTATTTTTTCGGCCGACGGGGCCGCAGCCTCGCCCGACCACGGCGAGGCTCGCCGACCCCGGCGAGGCTCGGCCTCGCCCAGATCCGGCGAGGCCGAGCGTCGTCGGCCGCCGGCGAGGCTCGGCCTCGCCGGATCTGGGCGAGCCCGAGCTTGCCCGGCCAAGGCGAGGCTCGGCCTCGCCGCGCCGGCGACGCTTCAGCGAGGTCGCCGATCCTCGACGGCCGGTCGCCGCCGGCCATGGCCGAGGCCGGCGACCGGCCAAAGAAAAAAAGAAGAAAAGAAGAAGAAGAAAAGAAAAAAAAAAAGAGAAGAGATGCATTTTTGTTCCTTTCGAGCGTCCAAGAAGTGTTTCTCAAGGCCGAAACAAGAATTTGTTGTTTCTTTTTTTTGTTCCTATTTTGTTAGGGAACAAAAAAAAAAAAATATAAACGCAACCAAACGCGTTTACATTTTTTTGTTCTTTTGTTCCCTAACAAAATCCGTACGAAGTGTTCCGAAACACTTCTTTGGAGTGTTTCCATGCACACCCTTAGATTTCCATTTCCAGGATTAAAAGGCGCAAATAGTTTCTTCTGAAGTTTTAGGGAGGTAAAGAAAATTCTACCGCCAAGATAAGAGGAGTTCCAAAAAGAAAACTAACCAAGATAAAAGTGACCGCTTTGATGCTAACATACTAGCTGGAGGTGTGCATGTAGATTACCAATTAGATGTGGCATATTTACAAGGCTTTATCTAGTACGTGGCCAGATAGAAGATCTAAGAGGGGATGACTTATTACAAGGACAAGTAGCGTGTAGGTGACTTAATGAAAGAAGTTTGTGAGTAATTATGGCAATAGACCGAATTCTTCTACCTTGGGAATCATTAGTGTAAGTAATTAACCATTAATACTGATTAATTAAGGTTTAAATGATACAATCCATGACAACCCGGATTCAGGATTGTAGGTAATCTACCTCACACTAGTATGTTTTAAAACTTGACAAACATTAAATTTTCAATTCGAAGAATATCTGTCCCCATTGACGACTAAGATAACTATAAATTTTGCCATTATTTTACAACTTCAACGTGCACGTTAACTTTTGTCAATTCAATTCAACACATTGAACTGGGGACAATTATGTTCATGAAAAAAATCATCATATGTACCTCATAAAATTTACAATTCAACTAAGATTTCTCTGTGTCCACCCAAATTCTAAACTAATTGATACTTAGCTTTGTGATTCTAAATATCATTATTAGATATGGAAAAATTCACGATGTCACATGACAAATGAATAGCTCGCGCACAAACGGTGGAGTGATTGCTCGAATAACAATGGACGATATCCCGACCCCATCGGAGCTCGGCCGTCGGCACGCCAAATCCAAAAGAGTGCCCAGTTATCGCGATGGGGTTAAGACACAAATAGAGCTAACGAGCCATCACCTAGATAATCTCTCGAGGATCAAGTTCGATCGTGTTGATCACGCCTTATTTAAAAGAGCAACTTACGCCTCTATATTCGCGAGGTAAAGCTTATAAAGCGAGATGCGATTTGCCCTGATGCTCAAGTTTAGGAGCAAACCCACGCCTCAAAAGTGTCCCTTCTTTTTTTTCAATGGCCTCTATTTGATTCCTTAACTAGATTTCATGTACGTGTCGGTAATCGAGTTTTAGTCACAGGTGCAAAGTCATAACCTAATTAAAAGTCATGACTTTTTTTCTTTTTTTTTGGTGACTCAGGAACCACTGTATAGCCGGCAGCCGGCAGCGTAAACCCGGGGCGGACTGAGCCACCACCACAGACCCAGCCGCAGGTGAGTCGGGCGAATGTGACGCCTCTGAGATTTGAACTCCTCCCCTTCGTGAGGGGGAGAGAGCCCGAAGCCAACTGCGCCACCGCGAGCGGTCTTTGATTGCACGGAAAAATGAAATAATGGACATCACATTCTTTTTACTACTCTAGTAATTTTAATGTAGTGATAAATTATTACGCAACCATTTTGCTATTTTTCAGTAATTAGAAGCAAATATTTGTTTGAAGTTCAAAAAATAAAAGAAAATCAAAGATGCATTCTAAGTTTCTCACGTAAAATTACGGATGAGATTGGTTGTTGCGCGAAAAGGAAGAGACTCTTTGTATGGCAGTGGCAAACAGAGTTTTCGTGCATTTTCCGATTTTCGTTAACCCATAAACAGATGATCTGTATAGACATATAGATCCTTGGATCCTATATCTCAATCGGAAGAGAATCAATAGAAAAAGAAAGAATCAGAATTAATCTATATGTTTATCAAAACAAACAAAAAGGAAGCGAAACATAAATTAGGGATTAACTAAACCCTCTTGAGGGCTTACTTAACAATAAGAAAGAGGAATCTCCTGTAAATATTATAGAATAAGGTTCGATCCTATTGATGGGGATTCCATAAATATTCTATTAAAAAAAAATAGAAAGTTCTAAATAATTGGAAATTTTTTTTGGAGATTGGATGGTGGGATACATAGAGTTGAACTTTTAAGTAAATTTATCAGATTCACCTCAAGAAAAGTGGGTAGTCAATTTCTTTGTTTTATCTTTCATCCTTTGTCTTTGGTCAATTTTACTTCTTCTTTTTTCCTTCCTCTATGCTTTATATAAGAATAATTAAGTTATGTAAGATCTAAATGGAAAATAGAGACAAATGATATATAGATAGATTTTTTTCTTTAATTAAAAAAAAACAAAAGCCGACTCAATATCTCAATAATTTTCTTACCTAAGTATCTGATAGCCTGATTTATATAATAACTAATGGACAAATAAGAGAAGTAATTCAAACATTTAAAATATATATATTTGGAACCCATGTGCACGATTAGAATATCATAACTTGAAGGATAGCAAATTTGTACATCGTGATGCCTATCTCAAAAAAAAAAAAAAAAAATATATAGTAAATACACCTCCTAGTATCGGCAAAATTGTTACATTTCACCTATTCAAACTAATTAAATCACATTTCATTTTAGGGCTAATATCATGAAAGACTTAAAATTAATACACATGTGACAAATTTTCCCCAAACTAATTTTTTGACCATAAAAAATCTAAATCAATACACTTGTAATAAATTTACACTTTATTAATTTTTGTAAAATTTTACCGTTAAATTACTGGTTAAATGACATGTATACCAATTTGGTGTTTTATCCTCTGTTTATCATAAATGTAGCAATTTGTGACTTTCGTGATATTAATCCAATTTAATATAAATTAATCGAAGGTAAATTTATTATAAATATACTAGTTTGAAGTTTTTGGTAGTCAAAAAATTAGTTTTGAATAAATTTGTCACGAGATATATCAATTTGGAGTTTTTATGATAAAAAATTAGTTTATGATAAATTTATCATAGATATATTAATTTATTTTTCGTAATATTGATCTTCCATTTTATTTTATCCTATAGAGCGTTTTAAATGACATGAAATTACGGATATTATGTTGAAAACATCTGGTCGGTTCTTTTTATTGCGTCAAAGGCACGTGCCTGACTAAGCGCCAGATTGTACTTCTTTGAACGCCACAATTTTCGAGAGACTTTCGAAACAACATACATGAATAATAATTTTTTATTCACTAAACGTAATATATAGATAAATATATTTACTTTTTTTTTTGGTCGGTCATAAATATGTATAGTATACGTACAGTGAATGGATGACAGATATGACAACCTACCCACCTCAATTTCTTCGACGGCAGGCCGCACGTTGCCACTTGTTGACATGACCTAACAAAATCGTGATTTAATAGAAAATCGTGAATTAAGAATAAATCACTAGAATACGCGCATCTTAAGTACAAGTCAAAAACCATTGGGGGTTCGCCCCAGTGGCCACTCTTCCAACATGGAAAGGTGAGGTGAGGGGTTCAAATCCCCACCTTCTCAGGGGGGGATGGGGGTAGGGACGCGTAAGTTTCGAGAGTGGGTTGCGACTCCCACGCCCTGCGCAAGAGCGGAAGCAGAGACAAGTCCTGTGAGTGTAGATTAGGAATAGAATAGACTGACAAAAAAAAAAGTACAAGTCAAAGAGTTTGACCCAAAAAAAAAAAAAGGAATAAGAACACCTCAACTTTGAGATACTTGGTCAACATAATTTTTCAATCGATAATTCTTTTTTTTTTTTTTGGTAACTGAGAACTCCACCATGGGCACCGAAGGACCGGGCCCTATGTTTCAGGGGAGACTAGTACAAAACCTCATCACCATGCCCCTCACTTAAGGCATGTTAATAGTTGCGGAGTTTTGACCCTAAAACCTCTGCAATAAAGTATCAAAAACCAAATCAATTTAGTTACTCGTTGGTGGTTCAATTGATAATTTGAATATCATAACTTTCAAATAAAATATTCTTCCATCATAAGTGTTATATTACATCAGATTTTGCTAAAAAAAAATGATTCGCAAGTAATCAAACTATATACGAAAATCACGGCACTACAGCGATCAACACGACTCTCGATTGAGCATAGTATGAAAATGACGGCATTCGGGGTTGTCCTATCATCTTAATAGCCGGCAATAGACAGCTGCCTTTTTCCGTTTAAGTAGGAAATGAGAATTCAATTGGTGAAAAAGTAAGCCCGGACAATCCTTTTCGTTGCCTAATTGAAACCGCAAGTAAAATGAATAAAGACCCACTTTCCGTCCACATGCAATGAACCTCGTTTCCCTCCCAAAAGGGGGCAAAAAAAAAAAGAGGGGATTACCTGCCTCCACGCTTTCGAGTCTGAAAACTGCTTTGGTCAGGAACGCGGAAAACGATGTCGCTGTACCCAACAACTTGGTCCAAGTTCTTTCCTCTTTCTTGAATGGTAAAAACTTGTCCAAGTTCAATGTACCTGCCTAGGCCAAACCTACGTGCCATGCATGATGACCATGCCGATTACATACCATGGCATCCATCACATTCCCCATGTCCCATAAATTTTTCATTTAATGGTTGTTGAGCAATTATGGTTGAGGATTTTGGAAGTTAAAGAGAGGAGGGAGGCAATAATTGTAGCTGAAATATCATGTATGCAATGTGAAAAGGGATTAATATCGTTAACAATTTGAAATTGGTACTCTATCTGTATTTATCCCAAACTAAGTTTTATCTAACAAAAAATCTCATTAAAAACATACATGTCAATGCATGCAGATTTTTCACGTCAAATTCATCTTGCAATCGTCTGTCATATCTCAACATTTACGCTTTTTGACATGGAACCATAATAAATGTAGATTTGAGCCACAAGTACTAGTTATGGAGGTACCCATTTGGGAATTTTAATTGACCAGTCGATGTAAACTAAGATAGTGCTATAATCGGGATAAGTATATTAGAAGTGTCATATTTTTCGCATGGCACTCATTTAAGTACTATATTGATATAAAGTCAATCACTTGAATGTCATTTTCGGCAAACTATCTTATGTTGATTTTTTCTTAATTTTCCATTTTGATGTGGAACTTTTAAAAATAAATTGAAGTTTAATGTGAAAAATTTGTCTAACATGGCAAAAGTATAACAAACGTTGTTGTTTCTTGCCATTTCTTTAAAATCTTCCCTAATTACAGGACATGTTCAACGCTTTGTGTCTGAAACTCCAACACCACCACAAAATAGCAGCAAGCTCTTGTTGAACCAAAGTGCTCTCTCTCTCTCTCTCTCTCTCTAAATTTACGGTCTTCTCTTACACGCACTCACTTGCTCAGTATTATCCTCTCTCACTAGATAGAGACTAGAAAAGGAGACAACGTGAAAACAAAAATTAGGGCTTTGATGAATCTTGAAGTACAAAGACTAAAGTTAGTTGATTTGTTGTCTTGCATGAGACTAGGAAAGTCACACTCTTCTCTTCTCTTACACATTGCTTGCTCAGTATCGTCCTCTCTCACTAGACAGAGACTATAAAAGGCGACAACATGAAAGCAAAAGTTAGGCCTTCTGTTGAATCTTGAAGGATGAAGACTAAAGGATTGATTTGTCGTGTTGCATAAAGTACATTTGTTATCTTTTATCCACTGACTAACAAAATCGATGATTGCTTCATCAATTTCATGTCGTGGTCAAGTAAATGCTTTGTTGTGGTCGCTACTGTTTTATGTCCTCTCTCTCTCTCTCTCTCTCTCTCTCTCTCTCAATATTCAAGGCTTTGTCTTCTCTTACATTACTTGCACTTGCTCGCTCTATATCATCCTCTCTCACAAGACAGAGACTAAAAAAGGCACAATGTGATGGCAAAAATTAGGGCTTTTGACGGCTTGAAAGATAAAGATTGGAGGTAAGTGATTTGTCGTGTTGTGCGAGGTACATTTGCTATCTTATGTCCACTAACTGACAAAATCGACGATTGCTTAGTCAATTTCGTGTCGTGATCAAGTAAACTGTCTGTTGTAGCCATTGCTTTTTTATGTCCTCTTATTGCCAATTTTAGTAATTAACTTATATTACGTCATTTTGTAGGTGAGAAAAAGAAGAGCAACTGAAGAATTTTCTCAAATTTTGGCACTACAAAAAACACATGGTGCAATTGACAAAAGGCTAAGGGAATGTGGCTTCACATACGTGAATACGAGCACGACAATTTTGAATGTAAGTTTTCAAGGTGCTGCTAATTTAATGTTTGTCATTTGATTGACATGGTAACCAATCAATGTTATATGATTGCAGCCTAGGAGAAGGTCTAAGGTGACCAAGTCAAAAATCGGTTGCATGTAGAACAAGAAGTCAATGGCAAGCACAGATAAACAACCAATGGTAACTTGAGCGAAACCCAAGAGGAAGAGGAAGCAATCAAGTGCAACTCCAAAACTGATAATAGATAGGGCAGTTCAAAAATAGACACCAATAAAGACCCCAATATCGAGTCCATCTCAATCAAATGCCCTCGAAGATATCACTGTACATCGATTTCAGCATACCGCCACAGCGCCAAGACCAAACACCAAAAAGACATGAATCTCCTAGCAAAAGAAACATTGAAGGATGTGCCCACAGTTGCGATTATGAAGAAAGCAAGGATCGAATCAAGTCAAGAGTCCATCCAAAAAAAAAAAAAGGAAGTGAAAAGGAAAATGTTGTTTAGCTTGACTGATTGGAGGACCTAATGGGAGGGTTTATATCTTTTTTCTTTTGCTGAGTGACCATGTTTGTTTTATGTTTTTGTTGTTAGGTGTTTGATGTTCTTGCTATATTTTAGCTGGTGATATGTTTAGTTGCAATGTTGTTCAGTTTAAATGTTAAGAACATCATCCTACGATTGATGTAAGGATGTTATTATTTTGCTAGTGTAGAGATTATCCTTTGTCGATGCCTAGATTGTGGAATAATGATTCTTATAAACTGTTATAGGATAACAAAGAATGAGAGAGACCTATGGAATCTTGATTAAGTTATTATAGGATGTATTTAAGAAAGTGAAACCAATAACTTACTTTTTAAAAAAGTTGAGAAGCTTAAGTTGTCACTTTAAAAAATCGATGAGCCTAAGCGTTTACTTTGAAAAATTTATGGCACTGAAATGCCTACTTATAAAGTTATTGAAACTTTTGCTATCCTTCAACATCATATGCAGAAGTGACATTATTTGCCTTCTCAAGTGCTTACTTCTGCTGTAAATTAATGTCAATCTACTTTTTCATTGAATAAATCGTTAATAGCACTCAAGTAATCAATTCTTTAAATGAGTGGCACTCAAATGAGCGAAAAAAAATATATATTATGGCACTCAAGAGAACGTTGTATAAAAGTTATAACACTCTTAATGTATTGCAATAATTTGTATTTTGCAGATGGTCTTTGAGGAGGGCTCGTCTTCATGGGAGAATTTTGTTTGAGATCATGTCGTTGGAGGGGGTACTCCTATTTTCTTCTTTGTAGCTTCGAGGATGTGCCTGCCCTTTCTTTAGAACGCGGGCACTTCTTTTCACAAAATGGCCTTTGCGATTGCCTATGGAAACATTTGTCTATTTTTCGTTTGCCATTGTGAACTATCTTCGAGATTTTGTTCCCAAAACCTCTAAGCTTATGCATCCACTGAAAAAGCTCTTACAAAAAAGGTCCTCTGCCTTGGAAAGAAGAACAGACCAAAGCAAAGCGAATTGCTGAAAGAAAAGTTACAGCACTTGCAGCCATTGCAAATCACTTCTGAAGCAAAAGGAGTTATACGAGCATATGCCACTGATAAATACCAGGCGGCTGTTCTCTTTGAAGAAATCAATAGGAAAAGACCAGTTAGCGATATTATAGATTCTTAAGATTTTGTATATAATAGTATCCTTTATGTTAGAGACAAGTATGATATTATTGTTGATAATTTATATTAATCAAGATTGCATGAATATCTCATTTGATTGTGTATATCTTGATTGATATATGTTACTTTAGATCGTTGTCTCATAAAGCATACATATAAGCTAATGTAATGTTCATTATAATATATCGAATCATACATAAATTCCTTAAATCTCTCTTTCACATTTTTCTTATCTAGAACAACACGTTTCTGGGAATCGAGGCAAACTTCTTAGAGTGATGGGGGCAAGATGTAGCTCTTCATCAAAAAAGAATCTGATCAAATTTCTTCGGACTATAAGTCTATTAAAGTCTAACATTAACGCCAGAATAGGGTCTAATGCTGTTCATGTTAGAATAAAGAGTATGCTAATTTGATCAAGTCCTAATAAAAAATTAGGTGTCTATACATAAGCAATTGCCTTTTCAATATAGGCCCACATTTATAAATGTGTATCTACTGTCTAGGGCACATAATGAAGCAAAAGAGGCGCACTTTATCTTGGTCACTGATTGGCTTCTCAACAATATTCTTATCTTTAACTCAAGGACATGGATAATTCTTTATATTAATGTAAATAGGCCACCTGCAAATTTCAACTATATATATATGATTGAAAGGGAATGCAAATTTGGGTTGAAAATGCCTGAGATTTTGAGATTTCCTTCCCCTTATTTCTCATAAAAAAATCTGATTTTCTCTTCAATTTTTTGCCCCTCTTTCCCTCTATTCCCAAGCTATTGCAAGCCTACAACAACTTGATACAGTTTCTTTTCAAACACAAACAAAAGCATAGTGAAGAAAGAGTACGCTAAAACTTACCTTATCTATTATGTGGTCCTTTTCACATTCTCATAAATGAAAAACACGTTTTTCTTCTATCCCCCGCCTATTGGTTAAAAAAATCATTTTTCAAAAGTAGTGTGAAGACTTTGAGATGTGTAGCTAAAAGTGGATTTTGAGAAATAATGATCGATCATTGAAGTATGGGGGCCGGCGTTTTTATCTAGCATCACTAGTCGAAAATATTGAAAACAAAAATTAATCATCTACAACCATCCACTAAAAAACGAAGGGATTATAAGATAAATGACCCTTAAATTTTGACCCATTTTGTAATACAATCCCTAACTTTTAATTTGTTCATTGTGGTCCATAATTTTAGCACATTGTATAATGTTGCTCTTGAAATTTTTAATTTATTCAATATAATCCATAAACTTCTGATAAATGGTCAAATAAATTCCTAACTATGTGAAAATATCTCATGTTCTGATTCCATCAATTTAGTTCATGGATAATATTGAACAATTTCATATAGTCCAAAGACTAGTTCGAATATGTACCAAAAGTTAAGAAACCATATTAAACAAATTAAAAGTTGAAAAACGATATTACATATTCAACTAAATTTCAAATATCACACTGAATATATTAAAAGTTTATGGATCATATTATACATTAAATTAGAGTTTAAGGATTATTTGTGTTATTTTTCAAATGGAACGAATAGAGCTAAAATCAAACTGATTATCTAAATGCCTTTGTGGATATTCCCAGCTATTCATGGAACGTGAAAAGGAGATGGAGATTCATCTGTTCCAGAAGAAATCGAAGAATTTCTTGAAATATCTATCGTTTTCAGAAGAGTAGGAAATTATATTTATACATTTTTATGGAAATTTTGTTACAAAGAGTCCATGGGGACCTCATAAATAACAAATAAGAAAATATCGCACTTTTATGGTACATCGGTTGTACTCACGACACTACCATCGATGCATATGCTTATCGAGTGCTCTAAAACACTACTCGTTAGCAAGACTCTTTTTATTATATACTAGCACTAAGAACTGATGGCGTGCGCACTTAACGCGAGCATAGAAACTAGCATTGTTTTTAATAAATAGGGAGAAAATAGTAAAAAGAGAAAAATAAAAATAAAAAGAAAGGGAAAAAGAAAACTTAAAAAAAAAAAAAAAAAAACTCCATGACTCTATGGATCATTCATGACAATGACATGACATGGGGGGGCACATGGGGGGCATGGCATGATGGCATGCAAAGCGCGACCTTCCCCCTACCTCATGTATAAATAGCCTTCCTTCTCCCCCTCGCCAACCCCTCTCTCTCTCTCCCAACACCCCCGCTCCTCCTGCGACGAGAGCGCACGCACGAAGTGAGAGAAAGTAGAGAGAGAGAGAGAGAGCGAGAGAGGGAGAGCGCAGCCCGATATTTCCAAGTTTTTCCGTGAATCTTAAGGCGCATTCCCTCTGCCTAGCTCTTTCCCCGAATCTCTCTCTTCGCTTCTCTCTCTATCCATCATCGCCGTCGCCGTCGCCGTCGCCGTCTTCGGCTTCTGCGTCTTCTAAAGGAGAGATCCCCCTGTGATTTTCCGGCGGACCCGTAAGGACCCGTTACCCCTTTTGCTTTCTCCGTGGCGTTTTCTTCGGTCCCGCGATTCGGGTCGGCTTTTTTGGGTTCTGGGTTGGTTGTTCCGGTGGTCGATCGGTAGTGGTTTTCCTGCGAAGCGCTGTTCTGGGTCGCTGCTCTTTACGTTTAGCTGGCTAGATTAGATTAGACATTGCTTGAGCTCGAACGGGAGATATCGAGCTGCACCCGATGAGTCGACGGCTGCCGTTCGGCTACATCTGAGGCAGAACGTATTGGTTTTTTTCTCTTTGAGCTGTGTTTTCCTCAGGATCCTGGCCTTTTGTGGTGAAGCTCTGTCTGGGTGAAGCGACAAGTAGTTTAGAGATTGCGCCTTGCATTGATACTTGAAAAAATATCCAGTTTTTGGTTGCTTGTGAGATTTGACGCTTTCCCTTCGTTTGTCTCATGTGTTTGTCGATTCTGTGGTCCTCAGAGCATGTGTGGATTACTGGGTTTGTTTGGCTTTTCGAGCTTTCATGAGCCAGTAATTAGCCATTTCCAATTATTTGTTTCACCGACCGAACTTTTGAGTCTAAAAATTTAGGCAATTAATCTCGAGGCTGAAATTCTTGTTTCTGTTCATGGAGTACGCTGCAGACAATGTTATTAGTTATGACCGCTCGAGAAATTTATCTTGAAGGCTTTTTTTACAAGGAATCGGTGTAATGTTCGAAATTAATCTTGGCTCTGGTTGACAGAAACCTTTCTTTGGGTAGTCACTGCCATAGTAGGCGTAGCTCTATTAGTTTTTACAGGACCTCATCTTGTTTATTGCACGTAGTTGAGAAGACCTAAGGGTGCAGTTAAAGTTTCCACACGGATCTCCATGTTGTCATTGGAATATTTTTCTGCGAACCCATTTGGTGTTTGGAAGTTTGTCTTCAGTGTAATGACCTTGGGATTATTTAGAGAATGGTGACCTACCCTTTCGGTCTGCCAAAACAGACTTTAATGTTTGATGGTTTCAGCATTCTGTCTTGAGTGTTGTTTGTTGAAGGATTAATAACTGGAGTTTATTTGCAGGGTCTGCAAGGATGGTGTTTTGGGTTTTTGGTTATGGTTCACTGGTATGGAACCCTGGATTTGAGTTCGATGAGAAAATTAAAGGCTTTATCAAGAATTATAAGCGTGTGTTTGATCTTGGTAAGCCTTTGTTGATTGCAAAAGAACCATTGCATCCTTTTCAGAACAGCTTTAACTTGTATACCTGCTTACATGCCACCGTGCATTGTTAGTAATTTGAACTCTTGATATTTTGTTGCAACAGCCTGCATTGATCATAGAGGCACACCTGACCATCCTGCTAGGACATGCACTTTGAAAGAAGCTGAAGGATCCATCTGCGTAAGTATACTGTCCCTACAAAATCCAATGCATTCTCATACGGAGTTAAAGTGACAATCGATATAGAGCTCAACATGAAAAGGAAAATGAAAATGCTGTGCTCATATGCCATTTTCATATGAATAAATACTGATTCTGGTTATGGAAGCAGTTGCCTTCTATTTTTTCTGATAAACTCTCCTTCCTTCTGTTTCTCCTTATTTTCAGTGGGGTGTTGCGTATTGTGTGAGTGGTGACCCTGAAAAGGAAAGAGCAGCAATGGAGGTTTGTCTTCACAACTTCCATATCATTCAGTTTTTCCCCCTTTCAGCGTTACCATGATTTGCAATGTAATTGCTTTACACTGGTGATTGCTATGACCTTAAAATTTGTTGATCGATGAATTTCTCCATGGAAGACCACCTTTTACACTTCCATCTCCCCTCTCATGTTGTCATCATGGTTTTATTCTTTTTATTCTGTGTGTGTGTACGCGCATACGTGCACGTGTGTTGGGCAGGATGAAATAGATAGAGTTGCATGTTAGTAAGTCAGGTTATATCTGGAAGCACCCTAATAATAGGATTTTTTTTTCTTTTTTGTTCACAGTATCTGGAGCGCAGAGAATGCGAGTACGACAAGAAGACTCTGGTTAATTTTTACAAGGTAAGGGTGTTTTACTTCAACTGTTATCATGTTTTTTTTTTCTGAATTTTTTTTTGAAGTTGCACAATCTCTGCTCTCTTTATCTGGATTCTACTAGTACCTATCTCACTGGAGCATGATTCTTGAAACAGGGAGAGGATATGTCACAACCAACTTTGCAAGGAGTTATAGTGTAAGTATCTCTATTATGTCTCTATCTCTATCTCTTATCTCAGTTGATGCTTGTTGAATCCTTTCTTTTTAGATTGTATATTCATACTTAAAGAAGATGCAATTCTTGGGGCAGTATGTGTCTTGTTTCAACTTATATGATATAAGTCTTTGAAGCAAAACGCAATAACTATGTCACAGTTATATGACCGTAGAATCATCTGTTTTTGCAGCTTTACGTCCACTCCTGACAAAATATCAAACAAATATTATCTGGGTCCTGCTCCATTGGAGGACATGGCAAGGTAATTAAAACGGCAAAGTTTAACATGTTACTTTCTGTTAGGGTTCCGACATTTTTGTTAATCCCTTTCTGATTGTATTGTTTAGGCAAATTGCCACTGCTTTTGGACCTTGTGGAAACAATAGAGACTATCTGTTCCTATTAGAGAAGGCCTTGTTTGATATTGGTGAGCATTCATGCACATGCTTGAGCTCAAACAACTATGCATTACCATTGTTCCTAGCAGGATCGAATTTACTGATGTTGGGTAACTGTTGGACAGGGCATGAAGATGATCACATTATTGAACTCGCAAACGAAGTTAGGAAAGTTCTCGGGACTGTTGGGAAGATTGATAAGAAGTTGGTCGGGCCGTCCCACATCCCATTAAAGGACAATGTTCCGTCCCTGATACTGCGTCCGCTTCAGGGAGCCATAGCCACAGACTCCTCATGAAGTAAAGCCGACAATCGGAGATGAGTGTAGCTCACAGACTTTCTCAACCCGATTACTGATGTCTTCACCAACTCTTCTACACTCTTGAAACTGTTCTTTTGTATTCTTTTCAGCACTCGAATTAGACTTTTAATCTTACCACTATGTTAACATGCCTAGGTTAGGCCTAATTTCTGAGTACCGAGGTTTAGGAATCCAATAATCTCAAATTATGGACCACGGAGAGAAATGGTGGTCTCATAGAGTACGCATTTAGAGTGTTACAATTTGTTGTAATGCTGCCGGGAATGTCATGTTTCTGTTCAAGCGCATTGCGAGTGTCTTCATTTTCATTTCAATCCTGGAGTCTGTTAGTGTTGCCAGGTATTGCACTAAATTTTACATATCCAACTGTGCAATATGTCTAAATCTCCTCATTACTATCATATTTACTGGAACTCTTCGCATTATCTCGTGACGAAACATGCAAATTCCGACGCCAGCGGAAATCCTAACGTCGGTGGAATCGTATGTGGGAATCTCGGGTTAAGAAAGGGACAACCCCCGATATCGATTGAAGAGTCTAGGACTTATGGCTTGTAAGGAGGGGCTTCCCCCCTTTGCAAACGAGGGGCCCAAATCAGAATGAATTCGTGAGTCTCATGGACCCGAGAATTAATTCCTTGTAAAGGGACACAAATATCCCAACATCAACTAATTGGCCTTCCATTTCTTCTAGGGTTGTGCAACCGGTCTGGTTTTGACAAAATCAAACTGATGCCCGTGAAAATAGGTCTGGTTCCTGCTTCCAGTGGAGACAGCTTTTGGAAGGCTACATCTTAGAGGTTTTGGGTACCAAGCCCACCCAAAAACTGGTTAGAACCCGTTTTATGAACTGACCCCCATGGAAATAGGTCTGGTTCCGCTTCCAGTGAAGACAGGTTCTGGAAGGCTTCGACTTACTGGTTTTGGGCACTAAGCCCACCCAGAAACTGGTTGGAAGCCGTTTTATGAAGATGGAATAAGATAGATTTTTTTTTTTTTTAAACGAGTTTAACTTCCCTGTTGTTTTATATTTTTGTTTATTCTGTATCAACATTTACTTTGAGCCATTTTGTTACTTCTACTATTTTATTTTAACTGCCATTTGTCTTGCTTTTAAAAAATAAAGCAAAAAAAGAAAGAAAACATAGAAACTGATTCTCAAGTAAACTTTGGAACTAGACTAGTCAAATGGGGTAAATTCTAGTTTCCAAAAACTGGAAATCAATTATGCTCACCCTGAAACCAATCATTTCTACATTCTACACAGTCCGACTAATTTTCAACTAGATCTCCACCCACATTATGTCATATCACTTTTCAACAAGGGAAAAATTCAAAACCAAAAAATACTTAATAGGAAAATTACAGAAAAGAACAAAACATATGAAAAAAGCCTCATCGGGGATGAGGATGTTTGTCCATATATGGAGAAGGAAATGACTAAAGAAATCATAAACCTATTATATGGATGCCAATTATGTTATAAGTTTTTAGTTTGGTCAATTTAGTACTAAACATTTTGGGAATTTACCAATATAGTCCTTCCGAGAAATCATCAACATGAACGCTAACCATCAATCTTTACCTATAGTCGGGCCCTTGCTTGTGGCTAGTGAGGGGCATGCTAGCCAGCCCTCCTTGGCCAATAGTGAAATTTATAAGAAATTTGAATGGATTTTAAAAAAATAAAATGCAAAAGGATGACCCGCATTCACGTCAGTAATTTCTATTCAAATTTGATTGGACTGACTATATTGACAAATTGTTAAAAAATTTAAGATTAAATTGACCAAATAAGATATCTAAGATGAATTAGCAACGACATAATAAATTAAGATTTTTTTTTCTTTTGGTAATTATCCTTATATAGAGGTAGAGCCACCATTGCCACCTTGCCGACGAGGTTGCCATGGTGGCCCAACCATACAACGGTTCTATTAATGACGTCTTTATGGGTGCATTCGGTTCGGCTTTGCCATGGGGCTTTGAAAAAATACAAAGTAGTATGAAGGGCTTTAGGAAATGCAAAAACTATTTGATAAATTTTGCATTGAGTTTTTAGCCTTCCCAGACTAGCTTTCACTTCAAAGCTCCTACCAAACACCATAATATTTTCTTAAGGTGTTTTGGAGGTCGAAAGCCCTTTGAAAAACTATACCGAATGTACCCTACATCTTTTTAAAATTTTTGTATTTGGTTGCTAGACATATTTGCCCTCCATAAAAGGAGGATATTAGTCACGTGACAAACAAGTGGCAATTCTTTTGACGAAAATTAGTTTGAGCTAAAGTTAGGAGGATATTGTAATGGATTTTAATATTTCAAGGGGGATATTGTGGAACTTGATAGGTAAAAAAAGTGACAACATGTGCCAAGAGCTAGAGGCAAGGTGTAGTTTGCCCTTTAGAATCTCTAGCATGATTGTTAAAAAATTTAATCATTCTAATCAGTATGGTTAATCTAGCGAGAGAAGATCTAAGGACCTCAAGTACAATAAAGTGATAGAAAGAAAATTCGGAGATCGGTCGCGTACAATTGCTTAGGGCAACTTAAAATGTTTTCTTGGTATGATATTACTTTGTTATAATTTACTTTGTTTTTGTTTAAATTTTCCTACTCCCACAATATTCCTTTCATAAATATCAATTTTTATTAAAATATGTATATATGAATTCATCATACCAATATGTAAATTTTTTCATATTGTTTTATAGGGTTAACATCATAAAAAATTCAAATTTGGTAGATTTATGACAGATTTACCCTCTGCTAATTTTCGTTAAATTTTACAATCAAATTATTAAGTAAGATGACATATAACAATTGATAAGTATACCAATTTGTGGTTTTATCATTCGTTTATTTTTTGAGATAATTTGTCACAAATGCACAAATTTAGTATTTTCATGGTATTAACTCATTTTTTTCATAAAAGTAGGGATTGCTTTTTTCCAATTCGAATTTCATAGGAAAAAAACATAATTTTCTTGAAAAACTTATTTTCACGAGGATAAATCTCATCATTAAACACGTTTGCAAATTTAATGTTAGACAAAAGAATAAAATATATTAGCAAGAATAACAGCATGAAACGAGCGAAAATAAATTAAATAACTGCGAAAGTCTTCTTTTTCTCACCCAGAAAAAAAAAAAAAAACAGAAAAATAACAAGAAGAAGAGAGAAAACGCATTTTCACAATAAACCCAATCTGACTTGCGCAGAACGCCAGCGCGAGTCCGAAAAAAGAGGGGTAAAAAGCCAAAGCCAAAGCCAAAGCCAAAGCCAAAGCCTCTACCTTTGCTCTCTCACCCTGCATTCCATTCCAAGAACTCCCCCACAGCTTCGACGACCTGCAGCAGCAGCAGCAGAAGAAGGCAACCTCCAATCCCTTGCCCGTCGCGCCTCCGCTAGGGTTCCCGATTCGACCCCCCTCCAAGGCAATGGAGCCCAGCCTGAACGAGCCCCACTCGATGGGCACCACCATCATCGGCGTCACCTACAACGGCGGCGTCGTCCTCGGCGCCGACTCCCGGACCAGCACCGGTAAATCGCCCTCGCTGCTTCTCCGCCCCGCGTCGGGTGGGCAATCTTGGGTGATGGGTCGTTCGTAGGATCTCTTGATGGATCTTGATATGCGAATCGATTGCTTTTTTGGCTGGACTGGACTGGCGGTGCTGGCGAACTCGCGTTCGAATTTTGCTGATTCGTTTTGGGGGTTTTTTGTGTTTGCTGGTAGGGATGTATGTTGCCAACCGGGCGTCGGACAAGATCAGCCAGCTGACGGATAACGTGTACGTTTGCCGCTCGGGATCGGTGGGTTGTTCTTTCCCTCCCCCTCCCCTTTTTCTCTCCGGGGCCTTGGGTTTTTGGGTCGATTCGTGGTACCCCTTTTGCGTCGGATGTCGGAAAGTGGCTTGAAGTGCTTTCTTGTGGAGAAAGATTAAATCTTGCGTTGAAATTTTGAATGCGGTTGTTCCCTGTTTCCCTGAATTCGCAATTGGTCTGAAATTTAAGCCGGTCATCACTCTGTCTCTTTGTAAATGAAGAATTATCTCTTTTGGTTGCTGTCGTCGACCGCTTGTGGGGAGGAGATAATCTGAAAGATTCAGTTTCGGTTCTTTGCAGGCGGCAGATTCTCAGGTTCTCTCGGACTATGTCCGTTATTTCCTCCATCAACACACGTGAGTTATCGTTTTGTGCTTGCTCTCCTGTACATCATTTTTGCCCTTAGAAGTTGGTATTGGCGCCTTAAGACTTAAAAGTTGTGGCTTTCTGTAGAACATTCGGATATGCTTTGATGCATATGTAATGAAGTATTGGAATGTGCATTGAAGGTTGTTTATTGGTCATGGTGTGGTGCATGCAACTTATTTTCAGGATGGCTCATAGAGGGAGCTTTTTTGTTCTTTTCGCTTCAGTAGAACTGCAGAGTTCTTGATTTTGTTTACTGTCACCATTTACTCATCCTAAAATACCTCCCCAAAGTGTCCTTCCTTGTTGTTAACGTTGACTAACTATTCTCGAATGAGTCATTCCTGGTTTTGTGGCGTTGACACAATTTGACCATTGTCATCAATCAGTACTTGCATATAAGGCTAAGTTGAAAAACCCTCACGTAGAAGTATGGAAGGTCTTCTCTTTGTCATGAGTCATTCCTACATATTCATGTTGAAGTGGATGGATACTGATGGGCATCTTGGAATTTTCCTTATTCTTCTTCTGTTTTTTTTTTTTTTTTTGGCCCGGGGGGGGGTGGTAATCCAGCCAGATACGGTTGTTATTTTAATGGCAAGCTGTCACTTTCTGCATACGTCAAGTTATTAAAATTCTTCAGTTTCATCTACTGATATAGAGATATGTTTGGTGGCTAGCAGTTAATTCGCTTCATTTTATATGGGTGTTGAGTTGGTAAACATCCTTCAGTTTCGTTTGATGATGCAGAGATATTGTATATCGATTTGAGTTTTCCACAAATGCATCAATACCTAATTTATTTGACAGTTCGGGTTCATTTGTATGATCTATGATATGGATTTTATTGCATTGTAATGATATATTTCTTTCCATGCAGTATACAGCTGGGTCAGCCTGCAACTGTCAAAGTTGCTGCAAATCTTGTTAGGCTGATATCTTATAATAACAAGGTGCATACTTTAGATCTTATTGTATCTTGAGGTTTCTGGTACTAGCATCAATATTAGCGTCAATTCATATACTCTCTCAGTCTATTAATTTATTTGGGTTTTTCACATATTAACATATTGGAATATGATTTCCATGGGCTTGGAGAAACTCGGAGTTCTTGATGATTAAGCCAGTTCAGTTTGACACTGACTCTGCCAAACTGAGCTCAAGGCATGAGTTATTATTGAGGTCCTCGGATCTTGCCATCTGCATGGGATTGCAGTCATATTTTGTTGACGGGAAGATGTTTCACAACTTCATATAGCCATACAGGACATCATCAGCTCATGAGTGCATTCTTTGATCAGTTTTTGCTAAGCTGCTGTGAAATACTTTATGCTTGAGAATGCTAGGATAGCTTATTTTTCTGATAAATCATTGATAAAGGTTATCTAGGATGCATTGGTAGTTGGCCGTGTCCTCCAAATGTTAACTTAAAACATGCTTGAAATGCTTGAGTCTATTCTTTTGAGCTACTTCAGTAACAAAGCTCTGCTTTTGGTATTACTTAACTGGAGTTGTTAAGTGAAGACGTTACGTAAGTTGTTTGACTAGATTCCAATGTAGTTTGGGGACCACCTTGGATGAAGACGTTAGAAGTCCAAACATAGTACAGATTTAACAGAGAATGACTTTAAGTTCTTTGATTTTTGAATATGGATATACATGTGGAAGGTATTTAAACAAAAGAAAATAATTTGTACTAGTTTTAACTCCTTTGTGGATTTTGTCATTAGACTTTGATATTCCTGATTTGAACATGAGCAGCTACACTTGCTAAGATTGAACTTTTGGGAAATGGCAGAACATGTTGCAAACTGGACTCATAGTTGGCGGATGGGACAAGTACGAAGGTGGTAAAATCTACGGAATTCCTCTCGGTGGTACAATTGTAGAGCAGCCTTTTGCTATTGGAGGTACTTTAATAGCTATAATTGAAATGACTTATTTTTAACTTAAAATCGCCAATGAAAATGCGACGGTGTTGGTGGACCCAATCTCTCTGGTTTGCTAAACCTATGAGAAAAACTTTTACTGAGTGTGACATGGCCATTTCTACAAGTCCTTCAAATTCTGCTCTGGATTTATAGCTTATCCACTAGTTTGATTCTTTTTGCTGCATCCAACGGAGTCCCATCTTCCTGTTATTGGCAGTTCAGGAAGTGAACTTCACTTCTTTAATTATGCCGTTTATTCTCGCTTACATTGGTGGCAGAGACTTCTAAGAATTGCGGATGCTCTAGTGTCAAATTTCAAGAGTACAATATATGGAAGTTATTATCTTTTGTCTCTGCATAATAACCTAGATGACTTCTTCAGGATCTGGCTCCAGCTACTTGTATGGATTCTTTGATCAAGCTTGGAAAGAAGGGATGACCAAGGAGGAGGCTGAGGTATGTAGATGATGATGAACCAGTTCATAGCTAAGCCTTGAAATTTGGTTTATCATATGCAGAATCGCATGTTGACAGAGCATTGTCGCAGACATTCTCATAGAGCTAATTTTTTAAGAGTTAATTTGGCTACTGTTTTTTTTTTCAAACAAATTCTGAGATTGCTATTGAGAGCTGTTCTTTTAGTTGTGTATTCATGATCTTAATTGATGAGGGATAAAGGGAAAGCGGGTACCCTGTAAATAAACAAGAGTCAGCAAAAGATAATGAGGCCATTTTTATTTGTCCTCATTTTCTGCCCTCATCCTCTCTTAGTTCCTTGTACTGCCCTTTTGCAGCAACTGGTGGTCAAGGCTGTTTCCCTTGCAATTGCACGAGATGGTGCTAGTGGTGGTGTTGTTCGCACTGTTACTGTAAGATTTCTTCTTCGTACTTTCAACCATTCCAGTTAAACTCGACTCTTGCGACGCGACTGCAGCCCATTTGCTAAAGAACCTTTCTTTTCGTTGGTGCACTTTCAGATAAATTCAGAGGGAGTGACTAGAAACTTCTACCCTGGTGACACCCTTCCGCTGTGGCATGAGGAGCTGCCAGCCCAGAACTCACTGCTGGATATTCTGAGTGCTCCTAGTCCCGAGCCAATGAGCACTTAAATTGGCAGAGCGCAGGATGCAATTTTTAGCCTATGTCGAATCTCTCTTTCCCTGTTGTTCCCAAAGCAGGATCTCTGTGCAACTCTTTGCAGACTGTATACAGCACCTGTGTCGTTAGCGCATGGAATATCTTTTACTGTGTAGTCTCATTGATGATTAACTCCATTCAAGTTGCTTGGCTGCTGATGGCTTTTGTTGTTTGTGGGTTATGATGACTAAGTGCATCAAGTAAAATGAATGACATCATGACCGGATTTAATTTCTCCTGACAAATTAATGGTCTAGAACGTTTCATTATTTCTAGGCTTAGAATATGTTGAACAGTGAAAATATTACTTATTTTTAGTTTATTCAAACCTTTCCTGATGAAAAGCAATGCTTGGTTAAAAACATAACAATCTTTTTTAATTTTACGACACTTACATTAAACAATGCAATTAATTGTATGTAAAGGACGAGACCGAAAGGAGAAAATTATGGGAATCAGTACATTTGTGTTAATTTTAATGAAATTGATATTAGAGTCGGGATCCATAATTTTTGGTAATATCAAAAGCTTGTTACTTACGAGCCAGCTTTTAAATTCTATCAGAGCGGTTCTTAGTGATGTTGAATGTACTTGGCTTAATATCATGAAAAGCCCTAAAGTGGTATGTTTATAATAAATTTACCGCAAATTAATGCTTTGATCATAAAAAATGTCAAATTGGTATATATTTGATAAATATTTCATGAACTGATATATTTATGGCTAATTTATCTCTTGTTAGTTTTGTTTAAATTTTATTGCTAAACTGCTAATTTAAATGACACATGATGTTGGCTAGTATGTCGGTTTGGGATTTTACTTTCCGTTTTCTCCGTTTGTATCAATTTTATGATTTTTGGTGGTATTAAATGAGTATATTTGTCACAAATGTATCGGTTTATGTTACAAAAATTAGTTCAAATAAATTTGTCACAAATGTGCTTTTTTTGGAATTTTTGTAGTCATTTGGGGTAAATTTTTCATAAATATATTAATCTGGGGTTTTTCATGATAAAAACTAGTTTTAGATAAATTTATTACATATGTACTAATTTGGAGTTTTTCATGATATTAACCCAATATAATTTCAAGAAATCTCAATTAATTTTGTAATGAAAATGAAGCGTTTTTAGATAGAAATGATTTGTTATCTTTTGGCACCAAATTTTTCTTCAATTGATAAAAAAAAAAAAAATTATAGACAGGCAAATCAGTTTTCTGATTATGAAAAAAAAAAATTCTGCTTTTAAGATAATAGTTTATGTTAATTTTAATTTTTGAAATGATCAATTATATCCATGGCCGTCCAAACGGTAATTTCAAGTGAAACTGTTATTTTGCTTTAAAAGCTAATAGTAATTGTTTCTATAAAGGCAACCAATCAGCCTTTAACAATCTTTCTAAGTCATGTTTTTTTTTTGTACTGGTAGATTTGGAAACTTATCCTCTTTTTTTTTTTTTTTTTTTTTTGGTTCATTTTCTCGTTGGATAAGCTTCATTTGTGATCATTAAATTATAGTTAATTTTAAAATCAAGTCACTAAAACTTAACTTCGATAATCCGATGTACCAAAATTTTTCTTCCTTAGTGTTGCACTTTGACAATAATCCAACTGATTTTTCGGCTAGTGTCCTAATGACATTGATATGAATCACAATAATTAGATATACCATTATTTTGCAAAAATAATTCAATTTTTTCACATCATATTATGCTATTTTTACCCAAAAAAGGGTTCGAACGGGATTGAGACCTACCTCGACAACTATTGGAGTGGGTGAGCCTGTTATTGCAACTCAATCAATGACAAGCGAGGAAGCCTAATACCAATAATACATCTAAGTCCAGGTCCATCTTTTTCAGACTAATTAAGATTTCTTGGGATTGAGAATAGCATGGGCAATTGAATTCAAATTTGTGACCTTCAACTTGAAAACCAAGTCTTGAATCACCATATCAATCACTTGGTGGATTCCCAATTATAACATTGGCACTTAAAAGAGAATTGATTTATGATGATTCATTGTAATCAATTGTATAATAGCCGTAGAAATAAGGTAGTACAGTGCAATAGTGCACCTTAAAAATCTCTTGCCAATATCTAGGCAACGGGAACATTGAACATTGTCACCAACCTCACCACTTTTGTCGATTCTTTTAGCATAATGATAAACTTGATACCATATATTGCAAACTCATAATTTATGGGTATAACCAAAAAACATATTACGAATGACGTAAAATAAGGAAGTTTAGAAATCCATGGTGCCACGTCAAAAAAAAAAAAGGGAAAAAAAAAGTTGAGAAAACCTTCAAATTTCACTAAACAAATTATATAAAAAGATTTGTTCACATACATATTAATTCAATTCCTTTATTTTGAACCCATATATCTTCACTACAATTACGCGTGATATTTTGGACAGTCTTTTACTACCTAAAGATGTACCATATATCCTCCAAACCACCTTAGGTCGAGGTAAACTAACACGAATTCAACCAAGTTGTTCCTCCTTAACATGTTGACTTTAAACCCCATTGACCAAATCAATGTCAACAGAAGTCAAAGCCCTTCTATAATTCCTTTATGCTGTAAGCAACTTCGGGGATATGACAAAATAAATCAGAGTTAATTTTTCTGTTTTTTTTTTTTTTTTTTTTTTTTTTTTGCACGAAACGATTGAGGACGCTACTATTTAAAACAGAAAAAAGATTAGAAAAAAGGAGACATCTTTCGTCGCTTGAAGATAAGAGAGAGGGCTTCTTTCATCAAACTGGTCCGAAAAATCCGACTCTGCGGGTGGCAATGTAAAGTAAAATTGCGCAGAGAAGAGAAGCATTTAAGTAAAAGAGAAGAAGAAAAATGGAAACGGCAATTTGCCTCTCTTTTATTGACTTTATAGTCTCCAAGCAAATTCCATATCCTGCTTGAAGAGCAGCTATTCAATCTTTAAGCGACACTTCAACTCTTGTTCACATGAAATATGATTGGAAGACGCTAAGTTCATATCAAATGACTTTGTAGCAGTGACCGATTTGACTAGTGGAGATGTCCACGGAGGCAGAGGACATGTCCCCAGATGCAACTTCGAGCTTCACAGTGGACATCCAGCACAGCCAGCATATAACTATTTTGTAGAGGCTGTTTAACTTTTAATATAGCCATTTGGCTAACAAGAATCAACTGACTTGGCGGAGCTGCGCCGGCGAATTTTCAGGTACCCAAACTTCCCGGCGCCAGGTGATGAACCCTCGAAAAGAAATGGCAGATATCCCGTGGCCTTTTTGTATTTCTGTTGAATCTGGACAACCGAAATCACGTTACCATGTCAATTGAGCTTCGATACATCACAGATTCATAACAGATAGGGAAAGATTTGCACTAAAATTTCCAGGTATCTTGTGGAAAATGCAATTGCAAAGCAAACGAAAAACATGATTTTTCAATGGAAAATGTCCATATTATTGAACTATAAATAACCTCAGCCTTTTCAACCCAAGAGATGCCCTTACTATGAATTTCCAGGCCACGTGAAAAAGCAGGAGCTGATAATTACATAGGTTCAGAAAAAAGGATTCCAACCATGGTTATAACTTCAAAGTCAACTAATGGACATATTGAAATGTCACAAATTTGCACAACAAAAGAATCTATAATAATATTTGACGAAAAGGAAAAGGAATATTACTACCTCGAGAATTTGTTGACTGCTTCTCAGACAATTTCTGCCAACTACACAGACTGTACCACCAGAACCACCACCAGTAATCTTTGCTCCATATAAGGTTCCATCATCATGTTTGGCTAGTCTGTTATGCTGCATCTCTTGGACCAACCGCACGAGTCTCTCTGTTCCATCTGAGCCAAGTCCACATGCACTATAACTATAATGACACTGCAAAAGAAAAATTAAGCTCCAGGGTTAGCCACATACTTGCTGAATGTGATTAAAAAATTACCAAGTGGAAGCATCAAGCAATTCCATAATCCAGAAATGACGTGAAGTCATTTGATGCCAGTCCCCGCACAAAGAACCATACACCACATTGACCATGGTGATGAAGTGCAACTCTAGCTAGGAGCATGCGACTGCTATCTGGAACTCAAACCAAATTAACAGGTCCCATGTTGACGGTGATTTATTTGCTTCTTTAGCAGCAATACCATCCAATTACTCTAGAAAGTAGTCAGATCATGCACCAGAAACAAAAAACAGAGTAAAGCAACCTTGTTTTGTATGAAATGCTAGAAGAAAAATTCCGTCACCAAAGAAACAATCTAATGCCGTAGAGACAGGGCTATAAAAACACAATCTCCAAAACAGGACATCTTTTACCTCAAATATGCATCGTGATTTTGCTTATGATACTTGTTCAATAATGAGAATTCCTTATTCTACTGAGTACCTTGACAACAGAATTCGAACTCTTCTATTATTTCATGAAAATTCATGTATGAGGGTCTTCATTTAAAGACAAACCGATTAGCCACATTCTCTCTTTTTTCAAGTTTTGTTTAAATGCAATTCAACAGTCAAGGACATAATCAACAAGCCATGCAATCTTGACATTCTTTATGTACCTGATATAGTAGTTCTCCAAGTGCCGTCAATTGCTCATCTGAACTTGCAGATGTCAGCAAAGCTTTGAAAGCCTATACACGAATTATCAGACAGGTTTAGATCCACTCATAAGCAAAAGCATAAACAAGGGAAAAAATAACAACAGAACTTCTTCAAGTGATTTCCTTTAGTGGCTATGGGTGATACAAAGTAGAGAAACAGCCGAGTATCTACATAAGAAATCATACTTCAAATTTTTGTGCAACTGATATTGGTGAGTTTTACATCATCTTGAAACTTCTTTTCGTGGTGCCTTATTAGTGAGGGTTAAAATCAGGTTCCTTTTTCTCCCTTTGTTTGGCTGATAGCAGAAACCAGAAAGAAAGATACTAGTGCAATCAATCTTCATAAATGAGGAAAGATGCATCTGAAAAGGTCAAATCCTTACCTGGACCCGGAAATTTTCATAAATGGGGTGTCTAGTAGAGGCTCTCACTCCATAAGTACGCTTGTTATCGATAATAGTGACAGCATCATTGTGATCAGCATATTTTTCCACAAATGTCTCCCCCAAAATGGACTCAGGAAGCATACTCACGTACAGAGCTTCATACCTGCAGTTTAGAAAGAAGATTGAAAAATTAGGGAACAATGGTGACCAAAGTTTCTATTCATTCTATAAGCATGTTATCACATTTGAAGGACACCTGTGAGGTGACAGGTTGCATAGATAATCTAATGAAGCTTCAGATTCAAGAAGTTCAAGACCATCCTCCTCCAGTTCATCTTGGTTTGTTCCATTCCCATTCGACAGAGTCCCAGACAACATCGTTCTTGCTGTGGACTTTATCATCCTTCGACCCATGAAGGCACCAATTCTGACAGATCCATAATCTGCACCTCCGATACTGCCAATAGAAAAGACATCCAAAGCTAAAACATTGCCAACTAAAAGATGAAAAGAAAGAAAACATAACAGAGAGCAAACTCACACAAGCTACAGACAACCATAAGCACCGAGGTGCGTGCAAGAAGGGAAAACGTGCACATATTTTTCAAGTTCAGCACTACATTTTTTAGAAATAAAAGATTCTAAAATGAAACCGAAAATGGGATTTGAAGTTTTTTTTTTTTTCTTTTGCCAGGGGGTGAATTAGCTTAAGAAAGAATGATTTAAATGCAAAATTCAATCCTGATCTAATGAGGAAAAAAGCAAAAACGCTAGAGAAGAAAAAAACTAGAATTGAAACAATCTGAACCAGTGATAAGAAAGCAGATCTGCTGTCAAAACCCACAATTATGAACTGAATTAAAAGACAACAGGCTGATCAGACAAGAAACAGTACATGCTTACATCAAGCAAGGAGGCTGGAAGTGATAAACCAGAATGAGAGAATAAAAAAAAACCACACAAATTATACCTGTGACGAATTCCTGAATCAATTCCCCAGAATCGGACATGACCGGGAATTTCTACAAGTCCAATTACCTCAGCAGGCTGCACAGCATAATTCTCAGATCACTTTTCATCCAACAAGCACAGAAGACCTCTCAATCAGACCTGAAAATCTTACCTGGCAGACCATGGCAAGAAGCTTGTTTGCTTCACCACAAGCAGAAGTCATCTGGTCCATTACACCACATGGAGCTCCAACAATGTGGTTCTCTACCTATTGCATATGTTTTCCAAAATTACAAGAGGAGCCAAAAGAAACGGAAATAATGACTTAACTAAAATCAAGAAATTGAATCACAAATTATTTAGAAGATTGTTCTGTGAGCCACACCTTCTGGCAAAGCAAAGCGAGATCCCGTGGGCTAATGTTTAACCCTGCCATGTTTTAGAAGATCATTAAATACATTAATTCATACAAAGTTCAAAATGGAATATGGTCAAGACTCCTTGTTATAATGAGTAGTTGTGGAAAAGCTAAAGAGTGATGTCACAGATTACACAAAGCTATCTTGCCTTCTTTATTGATTCTCTCTCCCTCTCTCCTCAAAATCCTAAAAAAATTTCAATTTAATTCTGCTCCATCACTCCCAGATCTCAGTGAGATCAATTATTCAAGTATTCTCCCAATGTTTTCGACCATGTCTCCTTGAATAGTTCCTTAACCTTTGATTCTCATATAGTTGTGTCTTCTTATTGACGCATTTAAAAACAATTGTATCTTTCCTAGTCCTTTTATCCTCAAGTAACAGTCCAACAACATATTAAACAGACTAGAGGAAGCCGGAAAACAAGCATAGTTCAACAGGGAAGTATCGGGATTCAAACATGTGATCTATGACTCTATTACCATATAAGAGATACCATTTTTCCCAAGAGTAATCTATTAAATGGGGGAGACCACATGTCTCTAGGCCTGCTATGAACCCCTAGGAAAGAAATGTTGAACTCTTCACCAAAATGTTATGTGCAAACATGGGCACTTCAAAGAAATTTTTAAAAGTTGTTTTTATCCATATTTTCATCCAAGATCCAAGATGTCTTGGATTTGGTTCCTCTACGCCCCTCACCTATCATAAGGGGAAAAAATTTCTCATCCAAATGAGATGCCGTCAAACTAATCATCCATCGAGAAAACATAAAATCATCAACATTTTAAGTGTAATCATATATGACATGTTGACTGGAGGAATTTACCATAAGCGGCAGCTATAGCAGACATGCTAGCAACCTCAACAGCGGCAGATGAAGATACACCTTTGCCCTCTGGAACAGCAGATGAAACCTGAAAGTGAAATTCTAATAATCAGTATCTGGATAAAGAAATCAGCATTGTGTTGTGTAAGAATATCATATACTTATAGATGATAAAATATTTATCAAATAGCAGTATCATAATCATAAATCCCAGGAAAATCAGGGAAATAAGACAAATTTACCACAATAATGACTCTAATAACAATCTGAACAAACAGTTGACATGTGTCATGGGCGCAATACTAAGTTAGTCGAACACTTGAAAGGTAGTAAAAGTCTACAGTAGTCTAAACAGCGTCGCAGGAGAGGCATTTCTAGTAAATGTACAATTCTAATGGTCAAAACTATTTGCAACGATACAGTGTGTTATAGAAAATAACACAGTAGCCTCTATACTTCTTAGCAAAAGATTAAGTATCCATGCTACACCAATGAAATGCTTTTGGTCATGGAGTAATAAAAAAAGAACTTCCAAACAAGGAAAGCTCAAAAGAAAGTTGACAACCATGATGGACAATAAATTATGTCCAGAATTATAAAGCTGATTCCAACAAACTAATGCGATAAATAAAAAAGAGTTAGCTATGCCGAATTAATTATCTTGCTTAAGCCCTGAGATGCCAAGAGTCAGGTTCGCAGAACTTGAAATTGATAAATAACTCAGGCATGTTCATATGCATGGACTTGAAGGACTGACAGATCTTCCACTTATAAAGATAGCTCAATAAAGCAAAAGAATAAGAAAATGGACATGAACAGATAAAGAGTAGAAGAAAGAAAAACTAGCCGAGAAAACACTCAAATGGTCAAAAAACCATATGTGACTAAATATATCTTGAACAGATGTGGAGAAACTCCTTACAAGCAAACTGATACTGTCCTCAAAGCGTACACCCAACTCTGTCATTAGAACAAGAATAGTGCCTGCAACATAAGCTGCCCACCTGAAATGGGAATTTATGTGAGTACCGTGCAGGTTTACACCCAAAAAGAAAGAAGATGAAAAAAGAAGAAGAGATCAGATAGGATCTAACACTCACTTTTGGGATGGATCACGGGCAAAGTACTCCTTTGCCTTCTCATATGAAATTGGTTTCCCACCATCCATAAAGTCAGACAAATCCATGTCAAAAGTTGGTCCACGATTGCTTAATTCTGATCCATATGATACCTAAGAAAAGCATTTTCAAAAGAAAAAGATTAAATCAGGTACTGCCTACATACAATAACACTTACTTTAAGAGTCATTCACTTCAAAATTACAGACAAATTCCTACAAGGCCGAGACTTGTTCTGTTCAAATTAGAGATAAAGTGCCAAAAGGCTAACAACTGTCCTATATAAGACAAATACAAGTCTCCTTCAGGTCCTCAAATAAAAGGTAAAGATACATGTTAAACAACAAGTAGAAATTTGAAAAAAGGCTTTTATTGTCAACTGGAAACATACAATCTCAAGAACAGGAGTTGGTTCTCTGGCTTGTTGCCGAGCTAGAGCATGTTTCCATAGTCTGTGCCTGCTTGGATGATTCCTCTGAACAGCAACATGACAGGCTTCACGAATAGGCATCTGAATGCAGGAAGTGCAGAAGCATGTCATTGGACTAAATAACATATACACAATGCCTCACACTAGTCTACTCCATTGGCAAAACTTGCAGAAGTGGGGAAAAAGTCCCATAAAACTTGTATTTTGAAAGTTTTTAAAAGTGAAATTCAACTTGAGAGAGTTACAATTTCTAACGGAGTTAAGTAATAGAGAGAAGGGTAGCAACTGAAATTAATACTTCTCAAACTTGGAGTGATCTGTTTTATCGAATGGCAGAATGGCTTCAATTATGAGAATGCAAATGGCAGTGTCAAATAAAAAAGAAAGGTGAGAAAAGATAAGGATACAAAAACATCCAAATTCATTCATGCCTTGGCAAAAAGATAAAGTTCCCCAGCAAGTCACAAATAGATGGCATAGGAAGTAAAAACCCATGAGAAAGCAACCGCCTTGGAGCATGACCAAACTATTCATGCCATGACAAGCTTTAACTGGTGAATGTGAAATTACAAGTGAGAGCTCCAAGTTCTAGGTGGGAAATAGTGGTACTGGTAGGTAAACACGTCAATAGGAGATGAAGAAATTGTAACCGAACAGAAGGAAAACATATTCTGGGCATAGAGAACATCAAGTGACAAGGCTTAAACAATTACGCATGCGCAAATGATCTTGGAAACATGGTCACATTCAATACAAATTACAGGTATAGATTGACAAAACTATACTATGCTGAAAGGCAGTGATAAAAGAAGAAAAGAAGACAGCGGTAAAAGGATCAATGCAATTATATCTGACGCATGTCCACTCAATTGAACCTAAGAAAATGAAAGTCAAAGCAATAAACAAAGGAACTTTGGCAAAGGGATGCCTTCCATAACTCTATCGCTAAGTTATGAAAGGGGGTTATGTCCTGAGAAGGCAAGGCAAAGCCAAAAACACTAGCAGTATGGAAAGCAAATGCAAGGGACGTCAAGACATTTAGAAGGCCAAGCAGATGAGCAATGCCCAAATCCTTTCTTGCTTAAACTGCAATTCACCACACAAATTGTTACTCACGTAATTTGATAATCTGCAATTCATTCACAAAATAGCCTCTCCCTCTATAGAACAACTATGCTTCTGATGGAAATCCTTAAAAAATTACGAAAGCTCATGAAGTCCTGCCCCAACTGGAACCCTTATAACGATTATGAATCATCATGAAGTCTAGCCCCAATTGGCATTTTCTCTATGGGCTGATCCACAACATTCTTCTAAGATTGAAACAAGCAAGAAGGAAAGAAAAAAAAAGGGTAAAGTACAATTACTAGAGCAATTCAAATATATGCACTTAGCAATTCAAATATATGCACTTACGACTGGTGATAACTGAACATTCATAAACATCTAAGCAGCAGCCGGATTAAAAGCCAATTAATAGTTGTCATCTGAGCACAATTATTCTGAATAATTGAAAAGAATTTCAGCATCCGTCAATTTAGATCATCTATTGTCTCTGTTATCAATGTCTAGATTGCCATGACAGATCTGGAAGTAGTTTTCACAATAAGGTAAGATCATATGTAACATTAAAAAAAAAAATCATATGAGAAATAGGATGTTCCTGAAATAATGCAAAAGGAACACAACAAAGACCAATGCTCTCCTTTTAGCGAGACTCTGCTTACATAATTGACTTTATCCATTGTCGGATTGTAAAAAGTAGTAAAAAAAGGACTTTCTAACCTGCAACACAAGGCTTCCTGAATAGTCAGCAATTCCACCCATTACATCCAACCTTCCAGGTGCTCTTGTGACAAATATTTCTTCCTGTTTAATTATTGTGAAAACAGTCAAATCAAAATTACAACATTTGCCACCAAATCTCATATGGAAGTACCAACCCACTCAACATATACAGTAGAAGTGAGAAAAATGTCAAAAAATGGCCATGATCAGCGTACAGCTCCACTCACTACACAAAAACGCAACTAAGCATCACTTACAAATTACTGGAACTAAAAGCGGAAACCCTTTGCAGTGCATCCCTCACTGACTTTTGCAAAAAAATCAAAAGTCAGAAGGATTCGTGACTTTTGCCCCAATTGGAGACCTTTTTAAAAGAACTGATACACAAACAATTACCTCCCACATCACGCCAATGAAATCTCCTAAGAACTCTGACAAGTGTTCGATTTATCAAACAGGAAGAGGAATAAAAATGTAGAAACTAATCCAAATAACATGATCAGACCTCCCAATTAAAGAGTCCAGCAGCTGCTTTACGCTCCCGCATCTGCCTCTTCTCTGGACTCTTTCCACCTTCACTCACAATTTCTGACAAACTCTTCAAGAAACTCACTGTATCCGGGAGCCCACGATGATCACCATGAAGAATTTCAAAATCATCAGACCATCTACAAAAGGTAGAAAAATCATGTCAACAACTGCCAACTCAGTCCAAAATTGATTGAGTATATGACAAATGGTGAAACCAACTCACAAATTTATTTGGGAATTTTTCTCATTCATTCCAACTTCGGGTGATCCAGCGCCGAGGCCCAGTTCATTTTCAGCATTTGCATACCAATCAGGGATGCATAGGTCTCTTCCAGGCATTCTTTGCAGCTGATACCCAAGAACTATAGCATCACGCAGTCTACTTGCTCCACTAAACTACATTGTGACAGCAAGAACAGCAAGATTAATACCGTGCTAGAGAAGAATAACCAAGGATTAAGATATAACAGTTCAATTAAGATTACTTTATCTGATGCATAATTTCTCCCAGCGGCTGTCTCCTGCAATATGTAAGCTGCTACCTGGATAATCGCATCACAAAGGATTGGAAACCAATTCAATTAATAGAATGTCATTGGCGTGCAGCTGAACAGATTAAAAAGCTTAAAAAGCATCATTGCATTCAGCATTATAAATATAGCTTTGCTCTTTTAGCTCGACACATGATGGAAGCTACAAAAAGTTCGATGAAATCAAATACTTTGATGCAGCTAACAAGTTCATTTTTGTTCAAACAAATGACTGTCTTTACCAAACTCTGGTAAGTAAGGGTGTTACATTTATCCACAACTAAAAGAAGAGTCCTAAAAGGATGAGGATTCTTCTGTTTGTTAAATTAATACTCTTATCATTTAGGATTAGAGAACTATTAGGATATTATCTTATTTCCTGTTCTCATTATGAGTAGAATATACTGTTTCTTGTATATATACTTCAACTAGGAGTAAGGCTCTTTCAGAGGAGTCTAATGTAGACTGGTATTTTCTTCTATTGATAGAGTTTATGAAGATCATTAGCAAGTTTTGCTTTGAATTGACCCCTTTGGTAGTGATGGCACTTAATTCCTCCTCCTTCTCTTGACTGTGATGCTTAAAAGAACCCTAAGCATGATGCTTTAGAAGGTTAAGGTATGATGCCTAAAGAGATTTACATTTTTTGAGTGGTCGTGAATTCCCTTCAAGTTCCCTACAAAGATGTAATGTCCTACCAGATAGTCTCATAAGTTCCAGAAATGTTACCTCGCCACCATTAACGCCACCTTCATAGCATGGTTTCAGACTGAGCGCATGTTCAAGGTAAGGTTTCCAATGGCCAGTGAGCAAGTCCCTCCTAATCATCTCTACTCCAGATTGATAGTACTGTAGAAATCAATCCAAAAAGTGAAAAAAAAAAAAAATCAAAGCATTCCCACTACAGATAAATATACATATACAGATGCAGTGAGAAGTACCTCCAGCATGTTCCTCAAGAATGGTTCTTCATTGAAGTAATCACGCCGCACAAATACAAATGGACACTTGTATGCTAAAGACTCGCTGACAGTACCATATCCAATTTTTCCTGATATAATGACAGAAATAAGATAACTAAGAGATGGAAAATAATGTACTTCAGATGCCAATGCAAGTTCCCCACTCACCAAGCATACAATCAGAGGCTGCAATGAGATCAGGTGTGTATGCATCTTTAGCAAGCTTTACAAAGTTCGGTGGAAGATTTTCGCTCTCAGATGCACCACAAACCTAAATTAAACATCTTATCAGTCATAAGAAGGTGAACTAGGGCCATAATGAAAGTGGCTTTTGCAAAATGTGGGCTCTAAAGGACATGCTACAGAACATACCAAGCACAACCAACCGGGAGGCAAGTACTTTTCGTCCAATTTCCAGCCTGATGGCTGCAGGCAAAGCAAATTTTGACAAAAATGAATAAGAGAGCAAATGTTCAGGAAACAAACAATGCTGCTGGTACAAGTAAAAATTCCTACTTAAAATTAGTGACATGTCAGCATTCTCCAAAGCATAAATTGCTAATATATTCACATATTATTAAATGAACACATGATGCAGACTATGTAAAATCATCAGCTAAAAGATGATAAGATCACATGAAACCTCAAGTCGGAAGTACTGTTGTCACGTAGTTGAAGAAACAGACCAGCTACAACCATCAATACTTCACCCTTTGAGCTAGAGAAATTTTTCAGTCTCCAATTATTGTATCTTTTGTCTTCTTAAAGTAAACCAATCATTGTATCATCAGAGAGAGAGAGAGAGAGAGAGAGCAGTTTCTTAAAAAATGGCTACCCAAATCACTGCAAGATAACTTCAATGACCTGACAAACACATGCCTATTAAAATAGACATACAAGACTATCAACCACCCAAACTAAAGTCACCTGTCCGCCAAAATTGAGGATAACTAGCTTCACATCATCCCCAATCCCAAGTTCCTTTCTCACCTACATTGAGATACAGCATTATACACTATATTGGACTAAAAAAGAGGTCAATTTGAGTTTTGCCGATCAAACCTCCTTACGCGATCTGTGCACCCTTCTGACAACCAATGGTACATCTATGACATCACGGAAAGCAGGCACTGTAAAATGATGGTGTATGTCAAGAAAAAATCACAATGTGGATAATGTCCAGCTGTAACTGAGATAAATAAATATTAACACCCATCGCTATGAATGATCAATTTAATAACTTACTTGGGCAATATCCCGGGAGCCGGATTAAGAATTCACAATGTGAATAGTCTTCTGCTATCTGTACAGAGTCATCATTAAGTGAAGATTAAAATTTCAAGTTCCAGAATTAAATTATCTCACTGACTCAAAATTCCAAAGGCAGATAATTAAACTTCATGGAGGTTATATAATCGTCACCTTCAGTTTCATATAATTAGGGCCTTCTAACTGAAGAATGGAAATTCACAAAGAACTATATAGTCCACATTTAGTACACTTTGTTTTTCAACTTGGTAAGAAAAAGCCATCATTGTTAGTAGAAGGTTACTGTGTATGAATTTTGTTTCAGCAAGAGGAGGAGGAGGAAGAGGAATTCCCAAAAAACGGAAGGGCAATCTCCCTCTCTCTTCGAAGTAATTAGAGGCTTAATTATGAAATTAACTAACTAGCGAAACGTTATTCTGCCTGAGGATGATTGAATCACTATATAGGATTGGTTCTGCAAAGTTACAGGTCAAGAGTAATTTTGATGCCCATGCCTCCAATTTTTACTTTCTTCTGTACAATTTATCTAACCCTGTCATTCAAATTAAAAAAGTAGTGGCACCATATTTCTCTCTCTCTATATGTTTGCGCGTGCGTGTGACGCTAAAAGCTCACTAATATGAAAAGGGCAGAATTTTCAGCAGGGATCTCCACAAAAGATGAGCGTAAAGCAAAGAATCTGATTGTATATGCACTACATTGGTGATTCCAAACAAGCAAAAAAGAGGTGCTAAGAAAATTTTGTAATAAAATAAATACCTGCCAAACTATCTTACGGTGATGATTTCCTGCAGCCATTACGTATTCCGCATAGATGAAGTCCCAACTGCACAGATCCCATCAGATAAAGATCAAACGGACTCCAAGATCCAAAGCTCATATTCTTTATCATAAATTAGCATATTTAGACATGTAGAAACAGGTTTCACAGGAAAACTATGTAAATTACAAAAATACGCCAATAATCTCTGATAAATAAGCATTGAATTTTCCAGAAAGTCCTTAATAATTTGAAGTGACCTCACACCCATTAAGATTGGCCAGTAGCTGATAGAGATAAGCATAACCCCAACACAGAGTACAAAGAATCGAGAACAGTAATGTAAAAACTTTAAAACCGATTATAGATGAGTGCTCGAGAAAGCAACTGCAATCCAAGGTAAAGCAGGTAGCAGTCAGGGTCACCTGAAATTGGTGACGCAAACAGAGCGAATTCCAGCATCTGCTGCAGCACGGCATGCAACTGGAACGACATCTGAGACCTGTTCATTAGCCAAATTTCATCGTTGCTGTTCTATAATTTGTGGATGATCCAAACCAAATACTATCTTTAGAGACAAGCAGTCCAAGAGCAGTTGCTGTTCTATGATTTGTGGATGATCCAAACCAAATACTATCTTTAGAGAAAACAAGCAGTCCAAGAGCAGTCAACATTCAAGCTCTAGTAATCAGTTGAGTGATCAGAGATTGAATTCACACTCGAGGATAGATGAAGACAAGTCAGCAGGTTACCACTAAGTCTGCTTTGATGGAGTTCAGCCACTCTACTTCAGTTTGCAGAATAGAAGCACGAGGGACCACGGCCGTCAGAGAGTACTAGGCAGCCACATTATAACAGAAGAGTAAGTGGCGGAAATGTAAAAACTAAAAACTGACATATCATCAATTCTTAAAATCTACAACAGTACAATGACCCAAGAAAATAGTAGTATCAACTCCAAATAGATGAACATCACTAAGAAAGCATCACGCCTTAGGACGAACTCAGTGAGTTTTAGTACCTTTTCCAAGGAGGCGAGGCGATCCACGGTCAACGCATCTGCTTGAACTGCCCCACAGTCCAGCAGAACCTGAAAATTTCACGGATTAAGAACAACAAGCTCAATGAGACAGCTCCTTTGAAAGGAAGGTAATGCGGGACCACTAGCCTAGCCATGAATTTGCCGATACCAAAAGCTCAAAAGGATCACGGAAACAACAGGAAACGCACAGCCCGTGAAGAGGAACTTGCAAACTAGCCTCGCAATTCACGAAGAGAAAAGAGAAATTCTCGCAATGGCTACTTCTAAAATCTCGTAAAGCAAAATGACTAGAGCCCGGGGTTGCCAGCCTTCTACAATCTCGTATTCATCAAGGAAAATGAAAATGCCAGAACCCTTCTCTTCATTCAAAAACAAAATTTTTCTTTTTTCGTTCCAACAACATTCCCCCCGAACATCCCGCCCGTCGCCTAAACGCGCGCGCAGATGAAGAGCGGAGTACCTTGCGAATTGAGAGCCTGGGAGACTGGACTGCGGAAGTGAAGACGAATTCGGGAGCGCCCGTCACCACGTGCACGTAGTGGCCGGCGACGATCAGGTGCCGCAGGACCTGCCGCAAACCGCACATCCAAAGCAAATTATCACCAAAAAAAAAAAAAAAAAAAATAGCAGCAGCAGCAGCAGCAGGAGACGGGAGAGTCAAACCACCAAACCGAGCTCCGGAAACGCCCCGAAAGCCACCGGGCCGGCGAATCGGGGCCGCGATCGGCGGCGATCGGAGGACGATCGCGGCGGAAAAGAGAGAGGGGGCGGGGGGCGGACCTCGACGACGCGGGTGGCGTGGCCGAAGCCGTGGCCGGTGACGTAGTAGGCGAAGACGAGGCGGTTACGGGGCGACGACACGCCGCTGGTCTCCTGCGGCTCCAGCCTCATTTTCTTTGCTTTCTTCTGCTTCTTCTGGTCAGGGAGAGGACGTATGGATACTTGGGAGGATTTTGCCGACGAAGACGATAGTGATGGAATTGAGAAGCGACTAAAGGGGGAGGCCGCGGTCGCGTATAAGTAAGCGCGTTGGTCGTTTGGATAGGGACGAGGACGAGGACGAGGACGAGGATGGCGCTTCAGAATCGAGTCAGCAGCATGGAGCAGATGCGCGTCAACGCCGGCGCGACCTCCCATATTTGGGCGCGGGCGGGGCTTCTCTCTCTCTCTCCCTAGCGTTTCCTCCCTAGACGTTTGGGCATTAGATTGTTGAACAGGGGGAATCGGATAAGGTTTTAAAATTATCGGGAAAAAATTGATGTGGTCTGAATTGATCGGTGTCTCTATCCATTATCTTTACTAAGCAATTTCCAGATTTAAACCCAATCTGTGAAAAGCCGTGCTCGCCCGTTTAATTTGCTTTTAAGGGCGCGTTTGATAATGTTTCTATTCAAAAATTGTTCTAGGAAACAAGAATAGAAAAAACTATTTCTATTCCTAACAATTTTTAAACGAAGAAGGCGTTTGGTTAAAACTTTTCTAAATAAAAATTAACGAAACACGCGTTTGGTAAATTTGTGTTCTTTTTTATTTCTTTTAATTTTTTAATATTTTTTAATATTTTTCTTTTTTTCTTCTTTTTTTGGCCGGTCGCTAGCCTCGACCATGGGCGGCGATTGGCCGACGAGGGCCGGCGGCCTCGCCTAGCCATGGCGAGGCTTGCTGGCCCTCGGCGAGGCTCGCTGGCCCTCGACGAGGCCAAGCCTTAATGTGGTTAGACAAGGCTCGGCCTCGCCTTGGTTGGGCGAGCTCGGGCTCGCCGGGGGCTGGCGATACTCCGGCGAGGTCGTCGGCCCTCGACGGCCGGTCGCTAACCATCGCTAAGGCCGGCGACCGGCCAAAGGGAAAAAAAAAAAAAAAAGAAGAAAAAAAAAAAAAGAAAGAAAAAGAGATGAGAGAGAAATTTTGTTTTTAAAAATTATTTTAGAAACAAGAAACACGTTTTTCTTGTTTTTGTTTTACTCCAAATATGTTCCTAAGAACAAAAAATAGATTTAACAAAAACGCAAACAAACGCGTTTTTGTTTTTTTTTTGTTCCTGGAAAAAAAAAAATTTTGTTTATAAACGAAATAAAGAACGTTAACAAACAGGGCCTAAGTCATTCACCTAAAGATAATATGTATATATGTATGTATGTGTATATATATATCAAGTTGAAAAATTAAATTAACAATGTGTAAAGATGTTGGTAATTAAAATAAATAAAAAGGTAAAAGAAAGACCTAAAAGATTGAAATACTTATAAAGAGCTAGGGGAAAAGATATTTTCTCAGTATCTCTGTTGAAAATTAATTATTGAAGTGTTGGTGAATTTAGTATCTTATTCATGTTAAATGTAACTTCTTTTGAAGAATGATAAACGAACAATAATAATTTTCAACTAAAATAACTAATTTCTCTTGTGCAACTAGTATATCATCGTATGTATTATTAACATATAAGTATCGCTATTTTGTAATTCAGTAACTTCTCTAGGTAGTACGTAATTCTATATAACCAAGTAGCTTCAAACCTAACAAATAGAGGCATCAAATGGATAAGATAGGGTTATATTAGGGTCCGGGTTGCAAACGGTCAATTCATTTTAACCCATTTGACCTTGATGTCTCTATTTATATCATTTATTCAACCCAACCGATCATTAAACCCATACCTACCTGATAGACCCGTCTCAACTCCTTCACTAAATTAATTGGCTTGTGTTTTTATGTTAAGTTTTGAAGGCTAAGATCAATCAGATTTTTTTCATTAATTAAATTGGCATTCGCAATTTCTGAAAGTTTAACAAACAGAAAATTATAAAAATGAAAAAGGAAAAGAAAGGCATCGCTGTTTACTTCCTTCCTTGGATGATGACGACAAATGGACCCCAGGCTCACTATTTTTATTGAAACGGGTTAGAAAATGGGTATTGTTTCAAACCCACTTTAACCCCCCTAATTTTCTTAACACATTTAAACATGCAACAACCAATTCAAGAAACTCACATCCCACTTGGCCACCGAAAAGGAGTTAAAAATTAGGCCTACAACCCATATTGCCAACTCTAACCATAGATCATGTAAATCGGGTTCATCTTTTTACATTTTTATGAGAGAAGAACATCATAACTATTATAACCTTTGTACAACGCTCAATTAAGTATCGTAACTTTTTTTTTTCGCTCACTTAAATGTCACATCGGAGTAAAATCGATCATTTGAGTGCTATTTTTGATAAAACATCCTACCTAGATTTTTTTTCTTATTAATTTCCCATATGACGTGGATTTTTTTAATTTTTGAAATATTTTTTTGAACTTTATTTTTGTTTTGCTTTTTTATCTTTTTCCTTTTCCTTTTTCTTTAAGGGCCTCTTGCTAGCCTTGGAAAAAGGAAAAAACAAAAAAACAAAATAAAAAATTTATTGAAAATATTTTTTTAAAAAAAAGGCAATCATCGATAAAGCAACATAAGATGACTAGCGTCTACGTTAGATTTTTTTGAGAGGCAAATCAGCGATAGCATTTAAGTAAATGAATTTTCAAATTTGTGGCACTCAATTAAGTAAAAAAAAGTTATGGCACTCAAGTAAAAACCATACAAAAGTTATGACACTTGCGTTGTCTTACCTCCACTTTAATGACCCTATTATCGCTTGGCTATAGAAAAGAAAATGAAAACATAATTATTCAAAATTCTCTTGAATTTCATAACTATTGCACAATCAATCCCAATCTTTCAGAAATCATGGATGACCGACCCCATGAACTTTAAAACAGTTGTAAAATAGTCCCTAATTTTGATAAGATACATATTACTCCTAACAGTTCTTGTCGCAATCACTAGTCTTTCTGTCTACATGAAAATGGACTAACTATTGTTTGTGGACAAAATATAACCTCTAGATATTTGTAGCTTCATTAATCATGAATTCTTTTTAATTTCTCGACTTCATTGAACATAAAATAAAGGTTATTCAAGCAACATTTGTAATTATATAGATAGAAAAAATTAGTACTTGCAACAAAAGATAAAAGTTCTGGGGCAAGGGGAGAGGAGGGAGAGGTTTATGTGTAACTTTTCAAAATTGAGGGATTATTATGCAATGGTGCTAAAGTCCAAGGGAGTAATAGTTTATAACTTTTGATATTTCGAGGGTTAATACCCAACATCTCAAAATTCAAGGGGTTTTGAGCAATTATATTTGAAAAAAAAAACACATACGATATGCATTATATAGGAAAATGGAAAGTTTATATAGAAGAATCCGTCAAGTGATATCGAATGTACACATAAAACTTTTAAATAACATGATAATAGACACGTACCTTGATTTTAGGGTGCTTGTGTAAAAATAACAGTTATGTGGTCAATGTATAATCCAAAATTTCATTTAATATATATATAACCAATGTATTTGTGAAAAAGGAAAATGTTTACTCCACACTTTTATTCGATTTATGCAATCTCATCATATTAGTCCTAAATCTTTTAATTACGTTAATTGAGTTCTAAACCTTTTTACATTTTGCTAATTTAGTCCAATTGGTTAATTTTAGCCAGAAATTATTGATGTAGATACTAATTATCCTACGTGGTATGGCATGCGTCGACATAGACAATTTTTTCATAATATTTTGTAATATTTTTGAATTTATATAATTATATATTTTTAATTTTCCTTCTTTACTTCTTTTTTTTTAATTTTTTTTTATTGTTAAGGGTCGACAAGGGGCCGCTGGCCACTTGTCAAGGCCCTCGAAGCTCTTGCTAGCAGCTGGCGATGATTGTGGCTTTTGCACACCCTCGCTCACAGTTGGGCAAGGGTACCAAAAAGGAGACTTCTCGGGATCTTGCATGAATTACTTGTGTAGAAAAAACACTACGAAGGACAAGCCTGCTGCACTTGATTTATGTACAGTGAACCATAAAGGACTTTGAAGGAAAATCCAAGACTCCATTAATAGTCCAACAGCTCACGACCATTTTTAGGGATAGAGATATAACTCATGGGGCAATTTTATGGGATTTCCTTCCTACTTATCACCACTTCATAGGGAACCAATGAAAGGTGATAAAAGCCAGTTGTATCATAGAATAAATTATTATTTTTAAATAATAGAAAATAGGGGCTTTGTTATAATTAAATAATGAAATTAGCGTGCACCTGTAAATTGCACGATTTTAGCATGCAAGTTTAATAAATTTTTATCTTTTTTAGTGAATGAGATTTTTATTACACAATGAAAGATGATAAAAAAAACTGGTAGTAACATAGAAGAAATTATGATTTATTAAGTTATAAAAAATAAGGATTTTGTTATAATTAAGTGATGAAATTAGCGCGCACACGTCAATTGCACGGTTTTAGCATGTAAGTTTAATAAATTTTTATCTTTTTTAGCGAATGAGATTTTTATTACACAATGAAAGATGATAAAAACTGGTAGTACCATAGAAGAAATTATGATTTATTAAGTTATAAAAAAATAGGGGTTTTGTTATAATTAAGTGATGAAGTTAGTGCGCACACGTCAATTGCACAGTTAGCACGCAAGTTTAATAAATTTTATCTTTTTTAGTGAATGAGATTTTTATTACACAATGAAAGATGATAAAAACTGATAGAACATAGAAGAAATATGATTTATTAAGTTATAAAAAAAAGGGGTTTTGTTATAATTAAGCGATGAAATTAGCACGCACACGTCAATTGCACGGTTTTAGCACGCAAGTTTAATAAAATTTTATTTATTTTTCAGTTAAATGGTGTTCTTTAATGTTTCAAATTCCAATTTCTCGCACACATGAATGCGTGTCCACATTTTACCCGGGTAGATTAAATTTTTCTAGCATCTCCCATTATGAGGGATTTAAAGATAAGCCTTGCTCAGATATTAAATGGCCTTGTGAGAAAAAAGAGAAGATATTCTCTTTCTTATGGAAAAAGACAAGTCCCCAAATCCTGCATGAATGACTTGTGTAGGAAAAACACTGAGAGGGAAGACCGTGGTGCATATGTACAGCACAAGAGGTCGTTGAAACAAAGCCATGAATCAATTATTAATTAAATAATCAAGTACCTCCTTATATTAAGAGGAAGAGGTATAACTCATGGGCAGTTCGCAGGATCTCCTTCCTATCTATTACCACTTCATAGGAAACCTAACCTCCCATATATGAAGGCATTGACACTTGTTTGGGCATCCTCATCAAAACCTCATCCATCCCCCTCTCAAGTGAAGTGAATACTAGAAAGGGTTCTCTCGTGTCTTGGGTCTCTCTGCCTTCCTCGCATAAGAAAAAGGCAGAGAGCGTTTGTACATAGAAGACTCCATCTTCAGACAAAGAAATTGTTGAATTAGAAAGAAATTGTTAAAGGCAGGAATGCTTCATGAATCGAGTTGTTGAAGAAACAATTGAGCAAATCTTTTGCTATGAAAGACTCGGGCGCAACAAAGCAAATTTTTGGCATTAAAATTATTCAAGATGGAGATGCTAAGAAGTTGTTTTTGTCGCAAAAAAAGTACATCGAGAAGATTCTTCAAAAAATTTATATGGATAAGCTAAAGTGGTTAGTACTCCTCTTGCTGCCTACTTTAAATTAAATGCAAAGCATAGTCCTATGACTGATAAAGAGAAGAAAGACATAGAAAATGTTCCATGTGCTTTAGCTATAAGAAGCTTGATAAATGCAATGGTACGTACACGTCCAGACTTAGCACATGATGTTGGCATTGTTAGGGTGCGTTTGGTTCAACATTCCCAATGGGCTTTCGGCCTTTAAGGCCCCTTGACAAAATGTTGAACCATTTGGCAACCATTTTGAAGTAGCTTCACAAGCCACTTGTCGAGGCCCGTGAAGCTCTTGCAATTGGTGAGGATTGTGGCTTTTGCACACCCTCACTCACAGTTGGGCAAGGGTCTCAGTCCTTGCCTGGTTGTAAATGAAGGTTATTGCCAGCAGCCCCTTGTAGCTCTTAATAATAATAAAAAAAAAAAAAGTGAAGAAGGAAAAAAAAAAAAAAAAAAAAAAAAAAAATAAAATATTAAAAATATTAAAAATTACTCATGTTTAACATCAGCCATGATATGTAGGATGATTGGCGTTGACATCAATGATTTTCAGTCAAAATTGGCCGGATGGACTCAATCAACAACACATGAAGATGTTTAAAATTTAATTGATATAATTAAAATATTTACAATTAAATTGGTAAAATATATAATAAGTTTAAAATTTTTGGATAATTTTCTTTCTTTATTCAATTTATGCAATCGCATTCTTCTTTGACACTTCGTTAAAGTTGTGATACGATGATGCAAATGATAACCATTTTGGCCGAAATTGAATTACGAAAGAGAAATAGATTTTTCTATTTACATTTCTAGATGAGTTTCTCAAAGAAAATATCCGTTTGATAACGACACAAGATTTCTACTATAAAAATAGAAATTCGTTTGATAACGACACAAAATTTTTCTCTTTCGAATCGCGATGATTGGCGGACGGCGACCGACGAATGATGGCTGGCGATCGGCCAATGACCGGTGGCAGTAACCGGCGACGGCTGACGGTGGCGGCAGTGGCTGAAGACCGATGGATGGTGGTTGGCGTTGACGGATGGACGACCGATTCATAGTAAAGACGAACGATGAGAATAATTTTTATTTCTCATTTCTGTTTCAAAAATAGAAAAGTAGAAAATTTTTACTTCGATTTATATTCCAAACCTATTTATGGAACAAAAATCTATTTTAGAAATAAAAAAAATGAAATAATTTTATCAAATGAATTTCTATTCCGTAAATAAGTCTAGAATAGAAAAATTGTTTTTGGAACAGAAACTAAGGTTTGTCATGCACCCCCTGAGTTGCCCATCCGCATAACATGGAAGGTCTACACACACGTCTTCCTCTACATCATCCCATGCTAGACACCATAGGTTCATGATGAACTTGTGACGTTGTCATGTTCTATCTAGCGAGGAAGACATTTGATCAGGCTTTGATATAACTCTTATACTAGACACCATAGGTTCATGATGAACTTGTGACGTTGTCATGTTCTATCTAGCGAAGAAGACATTTGATCAGGCTTTTATATAACTCTTATAAAGGGAGAAAGCCGACATTCGCGGGATAAGTACACTAATGGTGCCATAAGTTGTGTACGACGCTCACTTTGGTGCCAAAAGTTTCCGTCGGATCACTTAAGTGCCAAATCGGAGGAAAAACGCTCACTTTGGTGCCACCGGCGAAAGATTCCGGCCTCCGGCGAAAGATTCCGGCCAAAATGATTTTTTTTTATAAAAAAAAATCGATAAGCCTTTAAATGACGTCGTTTTCGGTCCTCCTTAAGAAAACGACATCGTTTTGCCGTCCTACGTGGATGGCTTCATGGAAATGACGCCGTTTAGCTCACATGGGGAAGAAATTAGGGTTTCGACGGGGTCGAAGCCGTGGCCGTCGCCGGGGTTGGGGTCGGAGTCGGGGTCGAAGCTGCGGCTGCCGAGTGGCCATCATTGAGGTCGGGGTCGAAGCTACGGCCGTGGAGTGGCCATCGTCGGGGTCGGGGTCGGGGTTTGAGCCGCGGCCGTCGAGTGGCCATCGTCACGGTCGGGGTTGAGGTCGGGGTCGGAGCTACGGTCGCCGAGCGGCCATCGTCGGGGTCGGGGTCGGGGTCGAGGTCGGAGCCGCTGCCGTTGAGTGGTCATTGTCGGGGTTGGGGTCGAAGCTGTGGCCGCCGAGCGCAAGGACCGTCGAGGACGGCGACGGCCGGAGATTAGGGTTTTGAATTGGGGAAGACACCAAACGGCGTTGTTTTGGTGTTTGGATGCTGACTCAACTCTCCGACGAGCCACGTCGGCGTCAAAAATTAATAAAAAAAGGACACGTCGGATTTCCGGCCAATTTCGTCGGAGTTGGCACCAAAGTGAGCGTTTTCAAATTTTTGGCACTTAAGTGATCCGACGGAAACTTTTGGCACCAAAGTGAGCGCCGTACACAACTTATGGCACCATTAGTGTACTTATCCCCGACATTCGCATAGACCGGCACAAGCCATAATGACATCGATTACTCAAGGGACTTTTATTGTTCCTGAGAGATCGATTTTCATATTGTAACTCACCATAATCATGTGTATCTTGTGGGAATTCCTATACCAAATATCGCAGCAACACAAAAACATAAATTTATGATTAAGAAATATTATTATGAGATCCGACAGTTATAAATCCTCATGAGGAATGATTATAAACGAAAGTATAATATCACGAAAACCTCAAATTAATATGTTTATGACAAATTTACCTTTTATTACTTTTCATTAAATTTTCTTGTCAAAATATTGAGTTGAATGATAAGTGACAGTTAACGGTAGGGCTGAGCGCGGTTCCCGGGTTACCGGGAACCGGAACCGAACCGGAGGAGGGTCCGGTTCGGTTCCCGGTTCCAAGGGGACCGGTTCCGGTTCCGGTTCCTTTTTCTAGGAACCGGGAGTTCCGGTTCCGGAACCGGAACCGGTTTCGGAACCGGAACCTATTTCGGAACCGGTTACTTAGGACAGAAAAAGCTCGACCTTGGATGTTTTAGTGACTTGTATGTGATGTTCTAGTTGAAGTTTGGCTTTGGCCTCTAAATGAAAGTTGTAAAGGACTTCTTGGAGTATAACATACTCAAATTTGGGACAAAACAAACAAGTATAAGTGGGTGAAATCGTTATTCTTTGGAAAGACTGGATCTGGAGATTTTGGGACCGACCCTTGATGAATGCATGGACTGTAAGGCAACCTTTTTGTCGAAATTTCACTTCGGTTTCTTAACAAAAGTTGTAAAGGACATCCTGAGGTACCACATATCAAAAATTTAGAGAAAACAAACAAGAATAGGTAGGTGAAATCGTGGTCCTTTGGAGATGGTTAGATCTGGAATTACGGTACTACGAACAGGGATTTTAACCGTCCATATTTAATTATCTAGGACGAATTTGACTTCGATGTTTTCATGAAGTATCTACCTTATGGTCTTGGCTATCACATAGTCGAATTTCATAATTTTTGAAGGTCATTTGGGTATTTAATCAGAAATGTTTCTAAACCTGTGCAATCTGATGTGTTCGGATCTTGTAAGTTGCAATGCGTGGACTATATCATTTTGTATGAGGTTCTTTTGGAAATGTGTTCTGCATGAAATATCTCTCTTCATGTCTTCCCTACAACATATTTAAATTTCGTAATTTTTGTAGTTCATTTGCCTATTTAACCAAAAAAATTTCAAAAACTGTGCAAGTAGAGAATAGGAAAAGTAAATCGATTTTATCTTTTAATCCAGAACGAATTGGACTATGATTTCTTCATGAAACTTGTACCTCTAGGTCTTAAATACAACGTGTCCAAATTTCAGAATTTTCTGAGTTCATTTAAGGGTTTAATCGAAATTGTTTTCAAAACTTGTACCTCTAGACATTCTTGTTCTAATGGTGTTTTATTTCTACTTTCTAATTTGCTATTGTTTTGAAATTTTTAATTATATTCTATTATTGTTGTGTAGTGCGAAGTTAATGTATCAAGATAACATGTCAATGGGAAGTTACCGTGTAGTATACACGTACATTATAGTTTTTTTTTTTTTTAACGTGCGCATACGTTAAATTTTTTTTTTTTTTTAACGTGCGTGCACGTTATAGTTTTTTTTGGTAACGTGCGCGCATGTTATATTTTTTTGATAACGTGCGCATATGTTATAGTTTTTTTTTTTTTTTTTTTTGGTAACGTGCACGTACGTTATAGTTTTTTTGGTAACGTGCGTGTGCGTTATAGTTTTTTTGGGTAACGTGTGCATATGTTATAGTTGAAATATGAAAATAACAAAAAAAAAAAAAAAGGAACCGATGGAACACTGGAACCGACCCCGAACCCGTGACGGGGTAGGTTCCAGGCCTCTGCCCCACGGTAGGTTCCAGGGTTCCCATTTTGAGGAACCTGTACCCGATGGTAGGTTCCAGGTTCCAAACGGAACCGAACGGAACCTGGAACCGCTCACCCCTAGTTGACGGGTATATTACTGGTTTGAATTATATCTCATGTTTATCACAAGTATGTCAATTTGTAGGTTTTTTAATATTAATTTTATTTAATGAAAATTAACAGATGATAAATTTGTCATAAATGTATTCATTTAAGGTTTAAGATAAATTTGTAATAAGTGTATTGATTTAAAGTTTTTCTTCTCATTAATCTTATAAAAAAAAGCATACGTTTAATTGCTTAATTGTTGATAGTACAAAAATAATTCTTTCTCAAATCTTTATCATCATCGCAGAAAGATTTGGGTGTAAAGTCACATCTCAAGTGCCAGAAACAATTCCGACAAAAAAGTACTAAGTGAGGAAAATATCTGGAACTCTTCATCTTCCAATCATGGTGCATGTATTGACCCAAATTAGACAATTTCTCAAAATCTATATAACTTCTTAGTTTGCATCACATCTACCCAGATTAGACAATTCTCTTTTTTTTTTTTCCAATTAATCAAAAAGAGATCAAACAATTCATTAGTTAGCTTTGGCTTTTTCATTTTCAAGGATATCATCGTTTCGTCAAGGCATGAATTCATACGATTCAAGGAATTAGGTCAGGTGTCATGTCAATCATCGCCATCTCATCTCTCCATGCCTCTGTACTCATGCGGATAATGTAATCAGGGCCTTGAAAATGGGCTTGATAAGGATGTTTCGATGAAAATTATGCTTGAGAGCTTGAGAAGTAGTCCGCGAAATATTAAAGTTCTATGTCTTGCTCGATCCACATCGAGTGAACCCTACATCACCTCCGCAATGCTTGACTATGCTGCTGCTCTCGTCTCTTAGCCTTCCTTTGAGCCGGCTTCTTTGAACGCGGTCGTTGCATTTCATTTCACTTCCACAGCCTTATGGGCTAACAGACAAAACGTCACGAACTCGAGCAGACATCAACAGAAGTCTAAACAAAAGCTAATTTTTACAAAGGAGAGATGCCGGAGAATTCATAAAACAAAGAGCAGGGCTAAGCACAGTCCCCACCAACTTTGCTTTAACAATCAAATAGGCAGGAAAAGTAACCACATAGCGAGAAATCACATCACACCAGTGGCATCATTTGCCTTGTCTAGAAAAGTTCCATGTGTACTCAAATACAATTGTTAAAAATTAAATCAAATTCATTAGTGCTGATACTTTGACACCTAAATCCCAGAATTGATACATATTTCGTTGGTTTTGGACCACGCAACGAAATATCTTTCACCAAGTGTTATATGTTAGTTTTTATTAAAAGAGACTCAGGTTCTATGTTAACTTTGGATAAAAATGGTCAAATGAGAAAGAGACTATACACCATATAATCCCGAATCTAAAGAAGTCGTCGACTTAATATGAGCTTAATACCAATGATAATCAATGTCGAAACTTAATCAAATGTCATATAAACTCACTTTAACATGATAATGAAAGTCCATTACGATTAAAGTGGTTTATATAATATCGAAGATGCTTTGACAATGCTGGCTATTAACAAAATGCCTAAAAAGCACTGCTCTCTAGTAAGTTTGAGGACATAATGATGGAATTTAATCGACCACACTGAATAATGAAGATAACACCTAGTAGACACGCTCTTAGATGGTTATGAGGATATAACATCAAAATCTAATCAACGATGTTGGACAGTGGTAACAACACCTATTGAACACTCTTCCTAGATGAATGTGAGGACACGACATCAGAATCTAATCGACGACGTTGAACAGTGATGACATTACCTAGCAAACACTACTCCTAGATGCATATAAGGATACAATGTCGGAATTTAATTGACAACATTGGACAGTGGGTTAGCACTGAAATTAATCAACAACATTGCTCGGAATATAGACACTCGTCGAAATTGAATCTATGACAAGAATCTTAAGTTATAGTTAAGCTAGACTAAGTAAGGATAAAAGCAAAATAACGTAATTTTTTGTGTGTTGTTTGGGGGCTCTTTATTGGATTACTTGTGATATTTATAGCCCAATTTGGTAATCATCAATGGTCGGTTATTTCCTCATCAAGAGTCGCTCCATGTTCTATGTTAAACTGCCTTATCTATATCTAGTTTCTGACTTGTTCGACAACATTCTCATGGCTTGTCCAGTAAGGATTAACTGCTCCTCTTGAGTTTGACACCCTTTTAATTGTTCCTACCTAATTCCACCGTCAATATTGTGTTTTCAATAGCATCCTTTGGCTTTGACACGTGGCAACCAATTGTTTCATCATGGAATTACATATCTTTGCTTGAATGTCCATTGAAATTCAACCTAAGGATTCTCAAAATCCTTGACGACCCCTTGTTTTCGTAATCACTTATGGGCTAGGCTGATGTAAATTACAGTCCACATATAGCAACGATGGTGATTTTAGAATTTTTTGTTTATTATGACCAGCACATGCTTGTAACGATATTTTGAGCGTCAACAATACCGAAAACTACTTAGTACCCATATTGAAGAAGAGTCATAATTACCGCGTTATCTTTAATGAGTCTGTTCGTATTTCTACGTGTAATGATTGTTTCTAGAGATATAATGAGATATGGTGATATATGATGCGATATTATGAAATAATATGAGATATGATGAGATATTATGAAATAAGACTCTTATGCTTTCTGGTCTGTTTTGATATCATTCTATGTTGGTATAGAAAGCACATTGATGACTTCACTTTAGAACATTGTCGTAGATGAGTTGCTAATTTTGACATTGATAGGCATTTTTGAAACCTTGTGCTTTAGATCTTATCGATCTCGCATCTCTTGCAAAGATGGATTGACAATTCAATTTCTATCCAGGCGTAATTGTGAAGGGAAAAGGACTAAAAGAACAAACAAACAAAGGGCTTCAAACGTGTTTTTGTCATAGCTTGAAGCCTAAGTGTTGTATGCTTAATAGCTTCTTTTCATATCTAGCTGTGGAACTAATAATCGAATGAATATTGTGCATTTACACGTCCATCCTTCTCATGAAAAGTATCTGAATAAAATGATTGACATGTATGATGAGATGGCTGTAGTGGTTGGGAGAGATATGGCCACTGGAAGCTTTGCTAAGCAGTTTGGGGACATTGATGCAACGGAAGTTGATTGCTCACCTGCCGACTTAGGCGATGACTTTGATGAGTTGATGAAGGGCTCAAAAACATCTTCCTCTATAGTGCATTCAGAAAAGAGGTCTCACAAAAGGCGAAAATGTTCTGACAATGATGACAAGTATGTTGCACTTTCAACATAGCTTGGAGAGATGGCCTCGGCAATTAAGTCATTGGCTCAAAGGGATGTCGATCACTCTTAAGTCTATTACTCTCAACTCTATAATGAGGTGATGAAAGTGGATGGATACGATGAAATTACCCTTGGATCAGTTTTTGACCATCTAATTGAAAATGAAAAAAATTGGAAAAGCATTCATGGTGAAGAGTGCGACTCTTCGCAAAGTATGGGTTAATAAATTTCTAAGTAAATGAGATCATCATCAGTGATATAATGTATTGAGCTTTACCGCCAAAAGACTTGTGTTCTTTCTTTCTTTGTTGTTATTGTCAATGCTTCATGAGATGAAATTTGATATAAGGTTGTTTTGTATTGGCATTTCTATGACTAGTGATCAAACTGTGGACTTTGCATTCAACTTAAAGCCTTTGCACTCTTGTTTATCCTTTTCTTTATTTACTCTACCATGCAGTTGTACATTACTCAAGCAAATGGCTCTACATGGTTTGCTTTTTTTTTTTTCCTTTTGTTTGTTAGAACACAAAAGACGCAGGGGGAGAACAAGCCACTCAACTGGAAGATTCTCATGAGGGCTGTACATGCTTTGCTTATTTTCTCTTTTGCTTCTTTTAAAATCCATTCGAACATTTTTTTAGAGTAGATGAACGTTTGGTAACAATGAGGGAACAAAGATATGAAGCAAGTTTGCTCGGCTTAAATGCAAGTTCATATTTGATGGATTTATAGGTCAATAAGTGATGCATGCCTAAGTGGTGAAATCTTAGAAAATATTTTCCATATATTTTCCTTACCGAACATCAGAAAATATTTTCCGAAACATCTTCAGGTTTTAGCCGAACACCAGAAAATACTGTTGTTTTCCTGGAAAATGACTCATGGGAAAATATTTTCCAAAAATGGTCAATTTTCTGCGAAACAAACAGACCATAAAATGACTTTTTTCTATAGAGAAACAGGTCCGGTCACAATCAAAAATCTCTAATCTCAATTTTTTGTCTTTGTGGGACTCGTCGATTATAAATCAAATGTTAACAGGGAGCTTTGAAAGATCAAATTCGCACAAGATTGACAAACCTAAATTCGAAATTGATAAAGCAAAATCATTGTCGAAATGGAAACCGTCATTTGTTGCAACAGCATTGTTGTATGATGCAAAATTGCTAATTTTTAAGCAAGAGTCAATTGATTAAAGGCTCAAAATAGCCATCTCATTGGGCATTGACAAACTTATTTAGAGTTAGACTTGCAAGCAACTATTTCACTTTTTTAGAAATCAACTCCCTCTCTCAATTTTGTTGACATTTTCCTTTCTCGGATTGGGAAAATGTTAGAGTACATCCAACAAGTCAAAATCGTGCATACTTTTAGGGAAGGAAACTCATGTGCATATCAGTTACAAATTAGATATTTTAATCATCTAATGTAAATGACACTCTAACATTAGATAGGCCATCGAGAGATTTATTTCCTTTGTTGATAGGAGGAGGTAAGACAAGATCAATTTTTTTTAGGAGAGTAATGATCTAATTTTAGGGCTTCGCCCTAATTTTTGTAAAAAGGAAGAAGTAAATCCATCATATTAACTCCAACAAATGCTCAAATTATGGTAGTAAAATCTCAAATTACCTAATTATACACCACAAGTACTTATTGTCTTACCTAGTGAGGCAGGCATGGGTATCAACGGAGACCCACAAAAAAAAAAAATTGGACTTTAGGTATCTATATAAACCCACTTCAATGGGACACATGATGCACAACCATACCTCAGACAATCAAGGTAATATACTTGAAAATGGAGAAGGGTGAAGCCAAGCTCAGTGCAATGGCCATTCTATTGTTGCTTGCATCCAGTAGGTTACTCTCGTCTCTCATCTACCATTATCATTTCTAAATGTAGAACAGAACTAATTAGTTTTTCATATTTTTCTTCATTTCAGGTCTCGTCGTCTCACATGCTGAAATAATTCCAAAAAAAGGCCAAGATGTCTCGATTGATGCGGCAGATGATCCAGAGTGTTTTATGGAGTGTCCTCCTGGATTTCATCCCATTATTCAAAATGGCAAATGTGTATGTGTTAGAGATTAGGACCATTGATGGATGTGAGTTCATGTGTCCGAGGATGGAGAGAAAGCAAAAATAAACGGACTTCTGCTCTTAATAAAATTCATGCTTTTGAGTATTTGACTTTTTTACGGCCTTGAAAATTTACAAATGGTCGAAATCGATGGATTTGGAGCTTGCCATTTGATTGCACTATAGTATTTTATAACCAAGTAATCAGCGGTGTTGGCTTCATTCCTTATGTATAGGTTAAACGAACAATCGACAATGGATAGGAGAATAAAAATTTCGATCTCTGGTCTTGAAAGACAAAGTTTCGAAAGAGTGGCGCACTCGATATCCTCATGTCTGTGAATTTGATGCCAAAGAACATTCAAATAGTTTGAATGTTCTAGCCACGTATGCTCTAGGTTGACAAAAAAATGAAGTATGGAAATTGAGGATCTAAGGGGAAATTTGAAAATATTAAAGATTTATTGTGGTTATGTTTGTATTTGATCATCCTTACGGACCACTCGATAATTAAATTAGAAAAAATTTCAAATAAGAGTTTCAAGTGAAATCATTTTCTGAAAAGAGGGCCCAAAGTTGACATTGTTTTAAAGAAGGGTCTGAATTGGCCAATTTAATCTCAAATAGAGATCGCGATTCACTAGCTAGTCGAATTCTATTCTCGACTATGGACATTTCTCGTAAGGATGATTTTTTTTCCCTTGCCGCATCCTCCTCAAGCTGCCTACTTTGCTTTTATATCACCTCCATCTTCGACCCCATCATTAGCCCTCTGATCGGTGAGCTTGTGAGGTTCGCATCCTCATACAGGCTCTTGTTGGTTTTGGCGACGAGAAGCCTAATTGCAATTATTTGCGTCGATCGTTTTCTTCAAGATGAAATTCTCAATTTCTCAAGACGCGTCAAATCTCGACTCACTCATGCTAGATCTATATGCTTGGATTGGCCTCCATCTGATGGCGAAGGTGCTATAATTGCTATCGAGGCCGGTGGCAGACGAGGCTGAGGGCTAAAATAGGACTTGTCAATTGTGGCGATGTGGCAATTGGAGGGGAAGGTGAAGATAAGACTAAGGTCAATCGGAGGAAGATAGGAGATATAAGAACTGAGGTTGGACAATGAGGAATAGGGGGAGATCTTGTGATTTGGAACTAGTTAATGTGGTGGAATTTCTTATGATGTGCCTAGGTCTTCTTTGGATGGCCATATGATCGGAAGAAGTTCTATGATTTGGCATCTAAATCCACTTCAAGATGAGATTCTTTTATATTTCATGATGTATCGTAAAAAGAAATGGTGAGAAGAGGTTGTGTGAGCGAGAATAGTGTTGTTACTTATTAGGATCGACACCGTGGTGATATCAAGAGGATGAAGAAAGGGAATTGGTTTATTATTTGTAGAATCAGGTACCAACTATGCGTTGGGGGTCTGTCTTTAACTAGGGGTAATTGGTTCCCAAGTGAGTCGATTCCTACCCTAAAATCAAGAACCAAACCAGTCCGGTTAACGATGTGTGAAATCGACCCATCTGGTCCTAGAACCAAACTGAACAATGAAGAGCACAACATAGATCTGCGGCGATGCCCTGGGGGGTGGATGAGCTAGGCATGGTGGTTGAGCTTGGCAAGGCGAGATTTGAAGGGGACGTTGGAGATGTCGTACTAGATGAGGTGGTAGACGTCAACATTTGGAACTGGGAGTTGAACTGATGCCTCCAACAACCACCTAGAATTGGCCAATACAGTCCATTTTAGGTGATTCTCGATCCGAGTGGTTTCTTTTATTCACCCCTCACCAAGCATCTCAAAAAATAAGCGGAGACAATCGATTTAGTGTTTGTAGCATTGACTGATCTTCAAGCATCAAGGACCTTATAAGTCCAAAAGCTGGGACGATACTAGAATCGTACCTTCCCAAATGAGAACTTTCTTGAATAACAAAGTTATTTGTTGGCTTTTGCTCCGTATGTTTTAGTAGGTACTCATGGGTGCAAAATTACTGGAGATGAAACTTCGTGTAAATAATGTTTGACATTCTCCGTGAATGAATGAAATTTGCTCCCCATTATTTTTAGTAACACCTCATTTGGTTTCTGAAACACAGCGGCTATTCTGTTTGAATGGATCTTCAAATTTGTGTATTTGCACTCCCTTCCATTCACGATAGGTATCACACAATATATTTTGATTAGGTATTATTTCAACATTTAAGCGCTGATTTATAGATCTTATCCGAAATGCTAGCTATTTTTATGGGGAAAAGTAAAGGTCACGTAACAAGTTTATAAATAAGGGAGTCTTATAATTATTTTTTGTTGAGGTGAAAAAAATCCACAAGCATATCTATCTCCTTCTCTTCTTTGAGTGAGTTATGAGCGTTTCGCCTTCAAAAAGATTACTCCAATCAAATTGGTATCATAGCACACGATTTGTGATCATGGCCTTAATAAACAATCAACATCCTCTTCAATACCCTCGTCTTACCAAAGAAAATTATGGTAACTAGACCATTAGAATGAAAGATTTACTCGATGCCTATGGTGTGTGGGAACTTGTCAATATTGGCTATGATGAGTCAAAAGATGAAGATACCTTGAAGCAAAACTGGATGAATGCCTTGGAGAAGGTTCGACCAAAAAGATTAATATCCCTTGTCAATCATCCATCAAGCTTTAAATGATTCCATGTTCGAAAAAGTTTTGAACGCCACTACTGCTAAGGAGGTATGGGGGATTCTTTACAACACACATCAAGAAGTAGAAAAAGTTCAAAAAATTCACCTTCAAACCTTGAGACGGAAATTCAAGATAATTCATATGAAAGAATTTGAATCAATTGCTGATTATTTCACAAGAGTTTTGGTAATTGTCAATTAGATGAAAAACAAACAGAAAAGATGTTTAGATGTTCATGTTGTCGAGAAAATGTTTCGGTCCTTAGATAAGAAGTATGACCACATTACTGTTGCAATTAAAGATCGATGAGCTTTTAGGTTAATTTGGATGCTATGACGATCAATAAGCTTCTGGGTTCATTACAAGCCCATGAAGAAAGATTCAAAAAGAAAAAGATTGAACCAGTGGAGGAAGTTCTTCAAACACAGCTAACCATCCGAGATGAGAGGAAGCAAAGAAGAGATCCCATGCAAACTTGCAGGACAAGCCAAGATCGTGATCATGGTCGAGGCCAAGGTTGCTTTCGAGGAAGAAGTCATGGAAGAAGCAGGGGAGATGTTGCTCAAAGTGACGTAGATATCAGTAGCAAATGGGTGTTTGTGGAAGAAGAAAGAACTCAATAGGCCAATGGTATGATAAATCTAAAATTCAATATTATCATTGCAATGAATTTGGCCATTATGATTCTGACTACTGGAACAGAGAGAGTAGTGGAGCAGACAAAAATGCAAAGTTAGTAAATAATGCTGATTAAGTTCTCTTATTGGCATTCAAATAAGGTGAATGAGGACAAAATGATACGTGGTATTTGGATATTGGTGCAAGCAACCACATGTGCGGGAAAACAGAGATGTTTACTGAGTTAGATAAGATTAAAGGGAAAGTCTCTTCCAGTGATAACTCCAAAATTGTTGTTGAAGGCAAATGTACAATTATGATTTGCTTGAAGAATAATGCATGCCAATTTATTAGTAATGTTTATCATGCCCCAAAAATGTCAAGCAATATTTTGAGCTTGAGACAACTTCTGGAGAAAGGTTATACTGTTCATATAAAAGATCTTAATCTTGTGCTAAGAGACATGAATAATCAATTGTGTGGAATGTGAAGATGTCAAATAACATGATATTTATTCTCAATATGAAAAATGATATGTCACGATATCTGAAGGTGTGCATGGATGATCCTTTATGGTTGTGGCATTTGAGGTTTAACCATCTCAATTTTGGCGAACTCAATTTGCTTTCTTGCAAGAAGATGGTTTATGATTTACCACATATTGATCATCCCGATCAATTATGTGAAGGGTGTGTTATTGGTAAGCATTCCAGAACTAGCTTTCCGAAGAAAGCGACTTATCGAGTGAAGAAGCCGCTTAAGTTGATTCATTCTGATGTGTATGGCCCAATCACTGCTTACTCATATGGTAATCATCAATATTTTGTTACTTTTATTGATGATTTTACTCAAAAAACTTGGATATATTTTTTAAAAGAAAAAACATAATTGTTTGATACTTTCAAACAATTCAAAAACCTGGCTAAAAATGAGAGCGGTTGTTTTATCAAAGTTTTGAAAACTGATAGTGGCGGAGAATTCACCTTAGCCATATTCAACAAATTTTGTGAGTATCATGGTATTCAACTTTTTTTGACGGCTCCGTATTTTTCTCAACGAAATGGCGTAGCTGAATGAAAAAATAGAACCATTCTTAACATGGTTCAGAGCATGTTGAAGAGCAAAAATTTCCCTAGGAGATTTGGGCCGAAGCTATTTTGTGTGTAGTCTATCTTAAAAATAGATGTTCCACACAAGGACTCAAAGGCATAACTCCATAGGAAGTATGGACCGAAAGAACACTAAGTGTTTCACACTTGAGAATTTTCAAGAGTATTACATATGCTCAAGTGTCGGACTAGAAAAGATCGATGCTAGAAGACGAGAGTAAAAAGCTCAGCTTTATCGTGTATGACTCATCATCCAAAGTCCATTGATTTTTTTATCATAACACTTTAGAAGTGTATATAAGTAGAGATGTCAAATTGATGAAGATGGCACGTGGAAAGACAATCAAAAAGAAGAAGCGAATGCTCATGGTGGTTTCGATCAAACAAAGTCGAAGGATCATTTTTCACTCTCTTCTCCAATATCTTCTTCAAGTTCATCATCTCTTACCTTTTCAAATTATGTTGATGAACCGCTAGTGCTAAGATCAAGGAGATTGACTGACATTTATAATGCTATCGATGAGCTTCAACTTATATGTCTTCTAGTAAATTGTGAACCACTTGTCTATGATGATGCATCCAAAGAAGAAGAATAAAGAAAAGCCATGAATGAAGAAATTGATGCCATTGAGAAGAATCAAATGGGAGCTTGCTGATCTCCCAAAGAGCAAGAAATTAATTAGCGTCAAATGGGTGTACAAGGCCAAGAAGAATGAAAAAAGGTGAAATGACAAGATATAAGGCTAGAATAGTCATGAAGGGGTACAAGCAACAAGCCGGAATCGACTATGATGAAATTTTTGCCCTTGCCATCTACATGGAAACCATTACATTGATTATTTCTAGTGCCGCTAAAAACGATTGGCGAATTTATCAAATGGATGTTAAATCAACATTTTTGAATGGCATCCTTGAATAAGAGATTTACATTGAACAACCCGAGGGGTTTATTGTGAAAGGTCATGAAGACAAAATGTTGAAGTTGAAGAAAGCTCTATATGAACTTAAACAAGCATCGAGAGTATGGAATTCCAGAATCGATACATATTTCAAAGCGAATGGTTCTTTTAATGTCCATACGAGCATGCACTCTATTTGAAGCAAAAAAAAAGTGATGTTCTACTCACATGTTTATATGTTGATGACCTTGTTTTTATAGGAAATAATATGGCGATGATTCATGCTTTTAAGGCATCAATGGTAAAAGAATTTGAGATGACTGATAATAGTCTCATAAATTATTTTCTTGGGATCAAAGTGAAACAAAATGCCAAGGGGATTTTTATTTCCCTAAAAGGATATGCAGAAAATATCCTTGAAAAATTCAATGTGAAGAATTGTACTCCGATTAATACACCAATGGAGTGCGGAACCAAGCTTTCGAAGTTTGATGATTGTGTCAATGTTGATTCAACTTATTATAAAAACTTGATTGGGAGTTTGAAATACTTAACATGTGTGAGACCGGACATTATTTATAGTTTTGAAATTGTGAGTCGATATATGGAGAAGCCGAAGTCATCTCATTTTACAGTTGTAAAGGGGATACTTCGGTACATCAAATGTACTACTTCTCATAGTCTACACTATTATTGCTTTGAATCCTTCCAACTTATAGTTTATTTGGATAGTAATTATGGTAGAGATATTGATGATCGAAAGAACATTACAAGCTTTGAATTTTTCTTGTGTGACACTGCTTTCACGTGGCCATCAAAGAAGCAACACAATGTCACTCTATTGACATGTGAAGTTGAATATGTAGTTGCATTCTCATATGTTTATTATGCAATATGGTTGAGTAGACTACTAAAAAATATTCTTATGGAGCAGAATAAAGTGACTAAGATTTTTATTGATAATGTTTTTGCATTTGAATTGGTGAAAAATTTGGCTTTTCATGAACGAAGCAAACATATTGATGTTCGATATCACTTCATTCGAGAATATGTTAAAGAAAATGAGCATTTGAAGACGGGAGATCAAGTAGTAGACATTTTTACGAAACCTCTCAAGATCGACGCTTTCCGAAAGTTCAAGAGCCTACTTAGAATGATTGATGGAAAAGAATTTGGTTTAAGGGAGAATGTTAGAAATTAAACCAAATTCATTGATGTCGATACATTGACTTTGAGATCCCAAAACTGATATTAAAGACTATTCAGTATCTGCATTGAAGAAGATTTATAATTCCGTGTTATCTTTAATGAGTCTATTTGTATTTCTAGATGTAGTGATTGTTTTTAAAGATATGATAAGATATGGCGAGATAGGATGTGAAATGGTGATTGTTTTGGTAGTTTCTGGATTTTATCTGGAATGCTAGCTATTTTTATATGGAAGAGCAAATGTCATGTAACAAATCGAATTTTGTAATAGTTTTTTTTATTAAGGCGAAATAAATCTACAAGCCTGTCTATTTTTTTCTCATTCTTATGTGAGTTGTAAGCGTTTCGCCTTCATATTACTTCCATCAACAATAAGAGATGACACCATTCTCAGAGAAAAAAGAAAGCACATAGCAAGATTAAAAAACATTAAAACATGCAAATGCAATGACACAGTCGTAGAGGGCCTCAATAGAAGGAACGAGAAATATCTTCGAGAATGACATTCCTGATTTATTGGTTGCGATAATAGATTGACAAATTCATTAGTTGTAACTATATAAATTGATAATAGCAACACGTGATAGAGAAGCAAAATGCCATCTCTTTTCACATCTTCATCATTCTATCTAGTCGCACACTTCTTAAATGGCATTATAATATGCCTTAAAAAGAAAAATACAAGTTTAGATACACAAATATATATGATGTCGGATATTCTGTTTCTGCATTGTAATACATTTACTTATAAGCTCAACGATAGGGTTGTAATCAAATCAAGTCAAGCAAATATTATGTAAAGCTCGAACTCAACTTGATGAACAAACTTGTGACTCTAACGGTTTTTAGACTTCAACTTGGCTCTGGAAAGATACCTGGTATGCTCAAAGTCGGATTCAACTTGACCTAAATACTGTCAAACTAATATGTAAGAGTTTTTCTAATGTGGACTACATTAATTGATACTATAATTTATCGTTTTGTGGGGTTGGTTGGTCTAGAATGAGATAGAAGGTTTTTTAATTAGTATAATATAGGGTTGACTAGTGTGGGCCGAGTTGAGCCTAACCCGTAATAAGAGGGCATGGTTGAAAACTCTATAAATAGTGCTCAAGTTTTTCCTCTAACATTAATTCTCACAAGTATCCTCATAAAATGAGCGTTTACCTAGTGCAAAAGAGTGGGGAGCCGTCTTATTGAGCTAGTGATATAGAAGGCAATAGAGGATAAAGACTTGTGCGTGAATCATCTCTTTTCCGCTTCTGCATTAAGAACGATGGATTCCAAAATAGGTACGTTAATATTTCTACTCGATTATCTATACTCTTGTTCTAGTTATGGAAATCATGGGATTGCATGTTTTGCCTCTTACATAACATGCTCAAAATCTCAGACAAGAAAAGTAAATCTAATCTCAAAATAAATATAAAATTAAAAATGAAATTGATCCTTGTCTTCTCTTCAATATCGTGCCTAACCCAACTTCAAAGCCTCGGGCTTTGTTCATAGTGTCTCCATTCAAACAAGAAATTGAACTTCCTCTGTTGATACATATAGCCAATGGACCAATCAAAACAAATCTAAGAGTAAAACAAAAGGAAAGAGAAATGCAAGCCTGAATCTTTGAACTAAAAGAGAATCAACGGAGCATAATTTCAAAATTATGAAAATCGGCTTCCTACAATGTTAAGAAATCGTAGTAAAAGAAGAGCCCTGACAACCAGAAAAATAGAGCAAAAGACAAAGAAATAACTAAAACATCTTCCCTACACGAATTTAATTATTTTGTGTATATATTGGGAAATAGTATAGGCTATGTCACCGCATCTAATAAATGAAGTGAGAGAGAATATCATGGTTACTAGAAGAAGATATACAAGTCAAAACAAAAAGATCCAAGCATTTAACTTGAGTTGTAGGCAAAAGAAATCCTACGTAAAAGGACTAAACCTGTGAAAGAAGTTAGATTTCATTATCCTGGTCCTTAATGTAATAAGACTAATTTATATTCAAAGATGGAATAATCAACCGAGAAGTTGTAGTTGAATATTCACCTAGCCACTGCTTAATTAATTCAAGTTATAAATACAATCCTATAAGAATGACACATTTTCTAATTTACAACAACAAAACATGTGAGTAGTACAAGATTAGAAACCTCAAACTATTCTGTACTAGTCACTCTTCGTTCTTTGCAGGTGGTCTTATAATGTCCAATTTGGTTACACCAACTGCAATGGACGGTATATTTCTCGCAATTAAATTCCTCCGCACATAACCTTTTCTTTTCTGGACGTCCTGGTGGTTGATGGAACTTGGGTGGTCGGACAACATAAACATATTGCAAAATCTCAGATCTGACACTTGTGAAAGCGAATCTTGTAGCTAATGCAAAATACCAAAACTTTAAATGAAAATACATTGAATAAGCACAAAGTTGACATCCAAGTTGTTGTAAACACCATTCAAACTGGAGGCAGAATACTTATTCATTAAAATTCCAAAATCTAGAATTATATCGAAGAGAAAAGATCCTAGATAGAAGATCGAGAGAGCAAAGCTCTTAAATATAAAACTAGATCGAAAGAATTAGGAAAGAAACAAAAAAAGAAAAAGAAAAAGGAAAAGGAACTGGGAGGGTAGGGAGAGATTTGAGTCAAATCCCTTCCCTTCAGAAGTGGAAGAGATGAAAAAAAGGTTTATAGAGAGAGATCCTTCCTCTTCAGAAGTGGAAGAGATGAAAAATGGTTCATAGAGAGAGAGAGAGAGAGAGAGAGAGAGAGAGGGGGGGCTTCGGAAAAAGTTGCTTGCTAGTCGAACTTGCACTTTTTTTAATGCTTGAACTTAAAATCTACTCAATCATATCTTTAAACCTCCAATTTAATTCAACTTTCTCAAGGAGCTTGGGAAAAATATGAAGTGTTTAGCAAGCGTTTTGGAGAACCCATTAGTCAAATGTTAGGATTGCGAAAGCTGAAAGCCCAAGATAAGTGGGCTTTTAGCATTTTCGAAATGCTATTTTGAGGGTTTGATGATTTTTATTTTCAATATTGCCCTCTTAGACAATTGTGTGCTCCATTTTAGCCCTCAAGAAGTATTGTTCATCTTCTTCCTTGGGCTCGTTGGTTCATCGTTGAGGACAGGCCTTAGTTGAGGTTGAACATGTTATCGAGCCGCTTACCGAAGCTACTATGGGTTGAGGGACCCATATTTGGCCCTTCAACCGCAGTCATGTGACCTCAGTGTTAAAGGTAAACATATTGGATTTACCGAACTAGGAATTGTTCGAACTGGGTTGAATTGGTCAATTGGGTTCGCTTCCCAAGGGCGTCGATCCAGTTCCCAATTCCATAAAGATGAAAGCGGTGATTTTTGGTCTGGTTCTTAGTTTAAGAGGAAATCGGATTGGACCGAACTAACTTTTTTTAAATATATTTTTTTTATTTCTTAAAAATAGTAATGCAAACTATAATAGTAACAACTCTAGTATTTTTTTTTAATTATTTTGGCCAAATGACCGGTTTCTAATCCCAAGATCATCTAATCTAGTGCTCAGTTCCTAAAATTGGGAATTGGTCCTTGTGGTCCGATTCTTGGTTTCTAGGTGGAACTAGATTGAACTGATAACCGATCATTCCTATTCAATGTCATGCATCCTTGGCGGAATGGTTGGAGCATGAAGCCTTTTCATCTTGCCAGGGTTGCAAATCGCCATGGGTCTTTAGGGGTGAAATCCCTAGATCTATAATCACGTGGACACTTCACCTTGTTGAGGTTGTAGACATCGTGGTTGCAAATCCTTGGCATCATGCATCCTCAGAAAACCCTAGATTGACATTGCAAATTGCTGGTGGAGCCTGTGGTCAATGCTTGTGATGGTCGATAGTTGCCATCGATGTCAGCCTATGGTCAACATCGGTGAAGCTCACCCAATCCCTTGCCTTTGCCATTGCTCACCTAGATTCATTTTTCTTCCCTTTTTTTCTTTTTTTTCTTTTTCACTTCAAAATTGCTTTACAAAACGGACATCAAATTGAGTTATCCAAACATTATTACTTTTACAAAATCCCCTTTTGTTCAAAGATACTTGGGGAAATGGTGCATTTCCCCAGAGTTGAACCAAACGGGGTTGCATGCTATGATCATTGAAGTCCCATGGTGTCGGTCTCTTATTCCGATAGCCAAGGTTCCCATGTAAAAAAATTAGTGCTATCATTGACAACCATACTGGGGAGATTTAAAATCACAACTACCATAATTTTATACACATTTCAGTTTAATGTCAACGGCTTAACATGCTGGGTTTAATTTACAAAAGTTGGAGACAAAGGGACTTAATTAGAAAAATCTTACAAATTTTATGTCTTGATTGCAAATCAATCATTTTCCCCAAAATAAATAAAACCAGAATGCATTCGTTTTGTAGAAAATAAATGATTTGAAAAATATTTTTCTATAAATGATTACCTGTATCATTCATTAAAGTGAATGAACAAAATATATTTTTAACATCCATGAAAACATTTTGCATTGACTAATCATTTCAAGTCATTCAAGGAATAATTTTTAGAAAAATATGTTTTAAATAATTTGTTTTCCATAAAACAAAGAAAGTCTATTAAATACAGAAATTATGTTTATTATTTGTGATTTTAAGTACTTTCTCTACAAATCTCAACATAAAAACTCTGAAATTTACATGCTCGTTTGTATTTTAGGTGCACAATCCTGTAATTTTCCATGGATTTATAGTATCCTCGATAGAAACATTTTTACTGCCTAATTTACTTGTCTTGTCTGTTTATATCGAATGCATTAGATATTGACAATTCTATCAGATTGTTCTCTCTCATAAGTGCTAATACATGCTATCATAAATTTACCCAATAACAATATTTTCTTTTATATGATGCATGTAATAAAGAAATAATTAAAATCTTATAAAAAACTATGTACTAATTTCAATTGGAAGCTTGATTCGCCGATCATTTAATGTCGGGCTACATTTTTTTTTTTTTTGGTATTGGAGGAACCGGCTTGCAACCGACAGCCGCGCCGTAAACCCCTGTGACACTTAGCGGGAGGACCCACCACCCCGAGTCACACTTAATACACCTAGCGCCTTCCCTGGGTTTTGAACCCTTCACCTCTTCGTTGAGGATCAGTAGAGTCTTATCCAGTGGAGCTACCGCGGCCGGTGGTGTCGGGCTACATTTGTTTTTCGCTCATTTAAAAATCGTCGCATTAATTAGTCAATTTAACCTAGCATAAATTTACTTCTTGGGCCTTTTCCTCCTAAAACCCCCTCTCTTTCTCCTAACTTTTCTTCTCTTTTCCACATCGGAGGAAAGAGACTTGACCTAGTCCCTCTTCTTATAAGCGCTTTTCATTTTATTTTATTTTTTTAGTTTCTTTCCTTGTTCTCCTAATCCATTTTTAGATCTGAAAGTTTTGCTCTTCCGATTTTATATTAGGAAGTTTTTCTCTCCAATTTAATTATAGATTTTTGAGTTTTACTGAATAAGTACTCCACCTCCAATTTGATGATATTCGCAATAGTTCTGGTGTCAAATTTGTATTCATTCATTGTGTTTTAGTTCAAAAGTTCGACATTTCGCATTGGAGCTTCTTCAACATGTTTGTGTTGTCTCCATACGGCGATGGTGTTAGGGATGACGAACCTAGGCACATACCGCCATAACTACATATGAAGATCTCAGCATATGCTTATTGCTAATAATGCTATATGATTTAACCAATCGCATATCTGTTATGTGATCATCTCTATCAACCACCAACCATGCTTTAATAATATGCATTGATTTTTGGATAATTTTGGGGCTCTATGAGCCTGCTTTATCATTGTAACTTTTTAAATTTCCTATTATATACCATTTCGACAATGAATGGAAGTTTTTCTTGACAAAAAAAAAAAAAACTAGCATAAATTTTCACTTAAAAACACTAAAAAAAATTAATTAATAAATAAATCCAAACGCTATGTAATAAGCAAGAAAATTCTGTTTTCATTTATATCTCGATTTCCCCCCACCCCTTCTTTTTCTAACCAACGACCCAACATGCGAAGTTCCGGTCCACGACCCGAACCGGGCCCAGTTGGGCCGGGTCCGGATCCCCCGAGCGTCTGTATAAATCAGCCCTCGTCCTCCTCCTTTTCACTACTGCTCCTCCTCCTCCTCCTCCTTCTCCTCGGCGGCTCTCTCTAGGGTTTCCTGCAACCGGCCGAATTCTCTCCCTCTCTCTTCAAGATCGGCTCGAGCCTGAGCTCCGAAGCTCTCGCCGATTCGCTCGATTCCTTTTCCATTTTCTTGGGCAAATCCCACATCGATGGCGGCCCCGAGTCTTTTTTCCTTGGGGCTGAAGTTTGACTCTTTGGCTGACCAGTGCCTTCGAGATGAATACAGCTCCCTAAACCGAAAGAACACAACCTCGCACCCCCTGACCGTCGTTCGCTACGATCATTTGTTCTAGCGGATTTCTCGGGGGGGAAGGCTGACATGCACACACAGAGCACGAATTTCTGTTCTTTTGCTTCGGATTTCGTTTCGTTTGGTTGGTATTTTTGGGGGATTTGGGGGTTTTGGGGAACGAACACGAGCGGTGATTCAGGCAGCCTCTCTGGTACGGCCCCGCGCCGAGAGGGGCGTTTAACCGCTCGGACATCAACGCCTTTCGCTCTTCAGACTCGCTGAGGCGGCCACGTCTCTGAAGCCGGTCTAGTAAGCCCAAGCACATCCTCGATATGCATAAAAGCTGCTGCATTTCTCGGACCCAGTTCGACGTTTTGCCGATCGAATGGGTCCGTTCTTGCGTGTTCCGGCGTTCTTCCTGGGAATTTCCGACCCCTGTTCGTCGAAAAAGTTTCGATTTTTACTTTCCTCTCCTTCATCTGAGATCTGGATGCGAAAGTTTCTTGCCGGATCTCCGATCTGAGTTTTCCGATTTGGGATTTCGCGATTCCTGCGGAACGCTTCCTGGATTACTTGCCCCTGCATATGGTTTTCGTTTGCGGGAGATATTTTGGGGCTGTTTCTTGGGTTCTCTTTCAATTCAATTATCCCGGAATGCCGTGCGAATGTAATTTTCTGATGAATCTTTTTTTTTTCAACCATATTTTTATCAGGAAGATGCACAGCTCTTTCTTCACCAAAGCAAATTCGTTATGATGTGATTTCAAGGATGGTGAGAAATCATGAAATAAAAATTAAGATGGCAGTATACCTTAAATAATTTTAAAAATATTTATTTTAAAAGTCGTATATTCATCGTTCACAAAGATATCAGTAAAAATTAGTAAAAATTGTGTATATCTTTGGTAAATCAAAAAGTCGTATTAGTGGTAAAACATCCACTGTATTTATTTGATATATTTGAAATTTCTTGTTAAATTTATAATAGAATATTGTGCATTTCTTTGTCTTTTGGCCTATAAATATATAATCAACCAGTTGAAGGCTTGTCACAGAAATCAATTATTGTGCGTGTGTGAGAGGGACGGTTGAAATGTATTGTCACTTTGATAGAGTTTGCTTAAAAAATTGGGCATTTTTATGATGGGATTTAGAAACAGTGTTGTCCTAAGTGAGTGTCAAGTGTGTTGTAAATGATAAATGCTTGAGTACCAGGTATCAAACTTTATAAGTCCAGTAAATTTGTTAAAACATCTTAAGCGATAATTGATTTTTGTTACTATCCATGCTATCTGAAGACAAATGAATTATCTAGATAATCATGATTGCAATACATAAATAGTAATTGACGTATTACATTATTAATTGAGTAACAAAAAAAATTCCAAACTAAGTACCTTAACCCGAGTATCATAGAACAGATGTTTTTATATATCTAATTTGATTTGTGGCAAAAAAAAAAAAGAGTATTCTGATTTGATTTGTTTGTGATGATTTCGGGCCAAAGGAAATACAAGAAACGGGTTATCGGGTGGCCCAATCAGCTTTATCTCCTCACCCTTTTAGGGCTTCGACTCTGACCCGACCTATCTTGGGCTCAACTTTTGGAGAATTCGGGCCATCTGTGGGGGCCCAAGGAGAAAATCCAAAGACATAATCAAAGTACTGTAAATTTAAAATAGACTCTAACAAGAAATGTTAATGAAATTTGAACATCAGCGACATACATGTTAAAAAAAAAAAAAAACTCTATTTAGTAATTGGTGGGAGGTTTAAGTAATCACCAAACAGAGGGTTTAGATGGCACTTCGAGGGCCGAAAAGAAAATGCGGCTATTGGCAAGCTGCCTCACTCAAAATATTTAGCTGAACATAATCGGCTATGAGAAGAGAAAAAATATATTTTCATTATTGATGAAAATGTTTGGACAAAGGCGATAATAATAAAAGCATATGCCATCGGTTAATTTTACCTAAGCGAGATGAATCATTATCAAAAGCATATGCCATCGGTTAATTTTACCTAAGCGAGATGAATCATTATCCTTTTAGGAAATCATTTTCAAAGCCATTCTTTTCCCACAAAACAGACGGAATCCTAATCGCAAAATTACAACCTTGAGTCTGATCTAAATTTCGGTACCGACGTGTTATTTTCCTGAAGGTAGTCATTGATAGCTAGGTTGTATACATATGAGATGTCCCCATTTGCTGGCCGTCGGCTGTTGGATGCTGGATGCCCGCCATTGGATGCTGCCCGCTCGCCAACAGTCGTTCCCCCAGAAATAGAAATTTTATCCTGTTATCAAATGAATTTCTATTTTAAAAATATAAATTTTAAGTCGTTATTAAATATATTTCTTTGCTCAAAACTTGTTTAAGGAATAGAAATTGATTTTTGTTCCTGAAATTTTGTCATGCCCTAAGCAATTATTGTCCATTGGGGAAGCTCATACTTTGTATTTTACTAAGTGTTAATACGATAGGAATAGAGGTGATATTGGGCTAGATTTGGTCTGGCCAGTTCTTAAGGTCAGGCTTGGCTTGTTACTTAAGCCTTTCCATCTTATAAAAATAATGTCTAATTGTTCGGGTTAGGTTGGACTTTCTAATTAAATGGCTTTGTCCAAACTTGCTCATGTTGTCCTTCAGGCCCATTTGCCTTAGGCGTGGCTTGGGTTGCTCGGCGGCCTCTAGCCAATGATCTAGTCTTGTACGAAAAGCAATTGAGACCAAAACCTATACTTTAGTAAAACGAACAATTCATTTCGATAGCAATTTGACAATGTACCCCCAAATTGCAAAGAATAGTTCATCACCAAATGACAAGAAAATTGCCAAATACATGATTTATTTTTAGAGCACAGAGAGGCTGATAAGTGATAAGAGAGTGATAACACTAATAATCAAAACAAGAAGACAAGGGACAGAGGGTGGTCTTCTTGTCGCAAACCCTTTTCCCCCTAAAGACAACCTTCAAGTCCACCATTAACGGAGGCCCACAATCTGTCATTTCATGGAGATCAACCTTGAAGCCCTGAGGATAACCAACAGTCCGGATCCATAGCGTTGCAGCCACGCCAGCTTCTTCGTCATGAACTCCATGACAATCGAGTATTAGCTAACTCAAATTCCCTCTCTTATCAGCATCTGTGCTCAAGACTTATCAACGCATTCATACTTTGCCAATGATGTGCCGGTGTTTTCTAAGGGCGATGTTGCTTCCGTTTGAGGCCTATTTCAGGTGCCTTATCGCATATTTTCTCTGAAAATGTACTGCAGAATTATCGTTTCCATTGTCAGAGCGAGGTTTCAGATACTATTGGGAGATGCAGCTTGGATTTGGCCTGCTGCAAAAAAAAGAAGAAGAAGATAGGTTGATATTCAACCTACCTTTCAGGATCCTAATGTGCTTGATCATGTTAGCTGGAAGCCTCTTTCTTCCGGTGTCTTCTTATGTTAAATCTGCTTCGGAGCTGTTGAGACACGAACCTGTTCAAGTAACTTGGGACAGCATCAGTTCGGTTTATCCAAATATTTCTAAGCATGGTTTTATGTCTTGAGTCATTGTCCATAACTGGCTATACACTAGGAATCAGATTGTTGAAGTGGGTATTCATGTCCCTCCTTTATATGTACTTTGCAGCATGTTGCTAGCGGATCCAAGGACTATTTTTTTGAGCTACTTCAGTATCTTGTTGAATTGAGTTCGAGCTCGTAAATTGACAGACTTGCAAACCTACTGAATCTCCTCTCTCTCTCTCTCTCTATCCAGAATTATTTAACAAATAAGATATGTGACACCCAAATTCTACATTAGATGGCTGGAGACTTGTGATATTATTCGTAATCATCTTGTTTGTTTTTAATCGGACTACTCTTTTTGGGACTTAGCTTGTGTCATGAATGAACTTGGCCCAAATGCGATCCGATGAGAGTGGTATAAATTAGTAATTTATGTGTAATATGGGGTCTTTCTACATTTATGTTTTTATCTGTACCTTGATTGTAATTGATCACTCTTATAAATACATATCATACAACCTTATTAGGGTGGTGCACCATAAACACTTTACCGTTATTTTCTTTTTGGCTCTAAAAATCAACTTGATAGCAAAGCTAGAAAACATATTAAATTCTTCAACATCTTTGCCTCGAATCAACACTTCCTTTGCTCCAACTGCTATTTCAACAATGTTCAATACATCTCCAAAATTTTCTTCCTCTCCCATCTCTTTACCCATCATCTTCTCTTTCCATTAATCCAAATTTTCCATCACCTCTTAGCAATATTTTGCCCACCTTCACCTCGTCTTTCCTCTACTTAGTTGCTTCCATTATCCCCCCTCTATCCTCCTCTTGGCCTTCCTAATTTGCTTCCAATTCTTTTTCGCTTTCACTGCCCCTCCCTTTCAACCTACTCATTTTGTCCCAACCTAACTCCTCTCACGACCAAATCCCATAGACATTAAACCCGTAAATCCTCTCTACATTTCCATCTAGTTCATCCACTCCTGTTTCTTCTCTTTCCACCCATCCTATACAGACTCATGCCAAATCTAGAATTTCTAAACCCAATTTTTTTTTTTTAATCTCTCACTCTTTTCAAGAAGAGACATTGACTTGCTACTCTAAGGCCATTCTTGACCCACCTTGGAAAGAGGCCATGGTAGATGAATTTAATGCTTAAAAAATTAATTACACATGGGATCTTGTATCACCCGATTATTCAATGAATTTAATCGGTTGTAAATGAGTTTTTAAGCTTAAAGAAAATCCAATAGAACTATTGAACGATTTAAAACTCACCTTGTTGCACAAGAATTTAAGCAACGGGCCGAATTGGGCTATTACTAGATTTTTAGCTTAGTGGTTAAACCCACTACAGTTAGGCTTGTTTCCACTATTGTGAATTCATTGGGATGGGCTATACATCTACTTGATGTTAAGAATGCCTTCTTGCACAACATCCTTTGTGAAGAAGTTTACATGTGCCAAACTTTTGGTTTCTCTCATCTTGATTTCCTGAATCATGTGTCTCGTCTCCAAAAACCCATCTATGGTTTAAAACAAGCTCCACTTGCACGGTTTCATCACTTTAGTAGTTTTTTTTTTTTTTTTTTTCTCTTTGGATTTCATGGTGAGTAAGGCTAATCCTTCGTTATTCTTCTATGCTTATTCTTGGGGCCATCCATATCTTTTACAGTATGTTGATGAAATTCTTATCATCGGTGATACTGCTCATTTATTAAGGTCTTTAATTAATTGACTCTCACATGAATTTGGTATGAACGATCTTGAACCACTTCACTATTTTCTTGGCATTGAGGCTCATCATCACTTTGACGAAATGCTTTTATCTCAAGCCAAATATGTTGATGTCCTTTTTGTGCAAGTTCGCCATGTGGCTACAACGGATTGGCTTGCATAAATCTTCACCAAGGGCCTACCTGTCATATGCTATTACAATCCAATTTCTCTGTTGTTACACCTATCGGATTTGAGAGGGGGGAGGACAATTGATGAGCAACTTATATGTATTATGATGTCTTTCTATAATTATGTTTCTCTTTGTACCATGACTATAATTAATCACTCCTATAGATGCATATCAAACAACCTAAATTGGGGTTGAATTATTATAAACACTTTGTCATTATTTTTCGTTCTGACTCTAAACGTCAATAAGCAGAAAGCAGCGTTTTCAAATCCAGACCGGACTAGCTGGTTCAAACTGTAGAGCACGACAGTGATTGGTCTGGACACCCAATCTGAGCCAAACTATCCGATTCAAATGGTAGAACGGACAATGATCCGGTCTGGTTTTGGAGAAAACGGGATTGTCGAGCTGCTCAAATCCAGCGTGGGCCAGATTCAACCTATCGAGCCGGTGTTGAACGGGAGAACGGTTTGACCGTTTGTTTAGACATTATGAGATGGATCCTCTGCACACTTGAAAAGCAAGTGGGTTCTTTTTCCACAGGGCGGCCACCTCTTTATCGTTTAAGAGCTATAAGTTATTTATTATTTAAACAAGTGAAATTGCATAAGAAAGACGAGGGGCTCGACATCCTGACCTCCAAAATGGAATCCATGGCCTCAATCATCTGAGCTCCGCCGATGGATGCGTCTTAGGAAGATAATAATAATTAATAAATCAAATTAATCGGAACGAGAAGTGCACAACTGGGTTGAACTGGTCGACCCATGAACCGCCAGGAGTGCTGATTCTTTAACTGGGCCGGTTTCGAAGCAGTTGCAGGAAGCGATCACTAGAACAAGAAGGCTTGGTTAAGGTGTAGCTCTAGACAAGCTTTTGAGATGACAGAGAGAGTAAGAATGGACTGAACCACGCATTGAATGAAGGGAGTATCTCCAGCGGTGCGGCTGACACTCATAAGGATGTCAGGGGTTAGAGTGTTTTAAACACCCTTGGTCTCCCAGCGGATGAGTGAGGCCTTGTGCTGTTGTTAATAAGCAAGATTTGTGTTCGTATGTCATGAATGTGAGAGAGAGAGAGAGAGAGAGATCGTTACATCGAACAATTGCTTCTGCATATGAAGTGCTAATGAACTGCTGGATGACAAGGCAGGGAGAGAGATGAGCGATGACAACGACGGAAGTGGTGATGATGCTGGGTGACAAGGCAGTGAGACGTAATTCTAATACAAATTAGTTATTGAGCCCTGCTGTTATCCCCTACATTCAAATGGCTTCAGGTCCAATCATATCATTTTTTAATCTGTGGGGAAAGAAAGATTTTGGGTGTTAGGTTTGGAGGGTGCGTTCTATTTCAAGTTGAAGGGCCATTTTCTATTTTGGAAATGTTGAAGTTAAGGTCTGTGTGACTTAATTTGCACCAATTATAACTTTAGGATGAGTCAAGATAGTCTGTGGGAGCAAGTTTAAGATGATTTACATTTAGAAGGTCAAGATCTCCATTTAAAAACAGGTCAATACTACATCCCCTTCTCTATGCTTTCTGTATCTGTTTAGCTATTGACATAGAGTATAAAGTATATAGCCTATATCTCCTAAGAAGCAACATGTCTGGTATAATAATATAAAAGACCTAAGCAAGAACACAGAGGGGAAGACGATTCATCTGCATAAAGGGCTCCAAGGATGATGGCGAGAGTGAACCATCTCACCATCGTCCAACAGGAGACCTCCACACATCTCGTCTGCATCGAGCCTGCACTGTACTTTCACCACCAACCTGCCATTGTTGATGACCTTCTTCTTCTTCTTCTTCTTTCCCTCCACCATCTTCACAACACTTTGGAACACCGGAACGTCGCATGGGATCCTCAGGACGCCTGTCTGCTGAAACCCGAACTCCTCCTCGGCCTCTCGCAGCAAGTACCTGAACGCTGGGTGGCCCAAGTAGTTCATTGGGATGACGAACCTCTCAAGCTCTTCGCCGATGCAGACTGCAAGGAAGCCTTTCGGGACAACCTTGCTGTTGCCGCTGCTGTGCTTCTTGTTGTTGTTGTTGCCATCATCGTCTTCTGATGATAGAGAAGAGATCGTTCTTTTGAGGAAACTGATGCTCTTGTGAATGCCACCGCGGTTCGGGCTCACAGCGGCGGCGGCTGCGGCTGTGGCAGCTGGGGCAGTTTTTGATGAGTTTGCGAAGTTCCTCCAATTCCTGAGGAGCTGCCGGAGTCGAACCACTTCGCTGATCTTGTTGGACTTCTTAGGGGACTCCATGGCTTCCTCAAGAAGAAGAAGAAGAAAGAAAGGGAAGAAGAAGAAGAAGAAGACGGGTTACAATATGCCCTAACCGCCCTAATTAAAAAAACTGGGGTCTTGCAATTTATAGGAGAAGCGGATCTTGAGATTGAGGATGACAGATGGTGAAAGCTAAGCATTCACACGATGGTTTCGTGTCTAGGGTCGCGATCCAAGATAATACCTATTGGCAACACAATTTCCATTTCGTTGACCACCCCGTGAAAGATTTTGTTTCGGAATATGCTTCCAAACAAATGATACGTTCTCTTTAGGCTTACTTTTTCAAATCAAAATCAACCATCCAAAATTGAATTGGAATGCATATTTGGCACACGCATTGACATGGTGTGAACTTTCCCCAAGTCATATACTTACCCAGAAAGAAGAGAGAAAAATCCACGTCAGAAGTTCTACCATGGATCGCTTTGGAATGTGTTGATAAACCAGACAATCCCATTATCATTTATCGTCCTATCATTTTTTCTTTTTTGGTGATCGTCTAAGTTTATTAAAAAAAATATGTAGAACATTGGCGAATATTGGTAGGAGAGACTAGATGCGCCCATTAATTTACATGGACCAAAACAAACAATGCAATTATAGAGGGTCGTTGGGTGAAATATGCAGAGTGTCTAGGTAATTTTCTCCAATTATTACTTACCTAAAAAAAGGAAAATATGTGTAGGTACAACTCAATATATATATATAAAGCTTTTAATTCTCAACGCCATCCTCATTATACCTATATATATATATATGAAGCTTTTAATTCTCAACGCCATCCTCATTATACCACAAAGAAAGTATAACTTTTAGGCTTTTTCTTTTGGGATATGTGCACTACAAGTATTAAAATTTGTTGCGAAAATGTAATTGAGTCATAAAACTTTCCAAAAGTGTAATCAAGTTTTAAAACTTGTCAAATTGGTATAATCGAGCCTTTCTGTTAACATCGTCAATTTATTTAATGGAAAATGCTAACGTGATATTTTTAAATTAATTTATTATTCCCACGTGGCATTTTTAAAATTTTTTCTTTAAATCTTATTTAAATAATAGTAAATAACTAGAAAAGGCTAAAATAATTTAAAAAACTGGAAAAAAAGGAGCAGGGATTGTGGTTGCTAGCTGAGCATTGTCACCATCACCTATTGTCGAAGGGTGGCTGGTGAAGGTTGTCGATCCTAGGCAATGGAGTTGGGTTGGCTATTGTTGGCCTGGGCGAGGGCGAACGAGGCTTGCTTAGATTTGGGTGAGCGTTGACCTTAAGTGAGGGCCAGGGTTGCTTAGATTTGGGCGAGCCTCGCCCAGGCCTTGCAAGGTCGTTGGCCCCCGCCTAGGGCTGATGATGGCCAGCCACCCTTGGGCGATGGGCGGCGGTTGCAATGAGCTAGCAGCCACGATCCCTACACCTTTTTTTGTTCTTTTTTTTTTTTTTTTCCATTTAAAAAATTATTTTAGCTCTTTTTAGTTTTTTACTATTATTTAAATAATATTTAAAGTAAAAAAATAAAAAAATTCCATGAAGGAAAAATAAATTAATTAAAAAATACGACGTCAGCATTTTTCGTTAGAAAAATTGATGGTGTTAACATAATGATTTAATTGTATAAATTTGACAAGTTTTACGACTTGATTGCATTGAAAGTTTTAGGATTTAATTATATTTTCACGACAAGTTTTAGGATTTGTAGGCCATATATCCATCTTCTTTTTAATGGAAAAGGAAAAAAAAATTGAGGGGAGACAAAAAAAAGATGGGAAGAAATTTTTGGGCCCCATCCTGATATTTGCATTGAATCATTGTTAGGCCCAAAATTCTCAATATGATTCATTTGCACGATACAACATGATTCCGAATTAAACAGGTTTGGGTTCGATAGAGATGGGTTCGTGTCATGCCATTATTAAAATCATGAGTAATTGATCATTTGTTACAACACGAAGTGAGACAAATTCGACATATGTATACACGTTCTTTTTGTTTCTTTGCTTCGACACAATGCGAATTGTCAGTCGCTATTCATTATTTGGTGGGTGGTTCGTCATTTTCGCACCCAATTTAAATTTAATTTGTATTTTCTCCCTCCATTCTTTCCTTTGTCAGAAGTACACTTTTACTCTCTTTTTCCTCTCCTTCTGTTTTCTTCCCTTTTCATTTCCGACTTCCCACTTGGAAAAAATAATGGCTTAAATTTTTGTTAGTACGTCAAGACTTAAATTGAGATTAGAACAACTAGATATATTTTATCTTGAATTGTACGACTGACTAAATGTATTTATTGCCATGATCCTGCATGCATGGTTTCTGATGCGGACGGTACTTTGAACGGTCAAGGACCTCGTGCCAATTGATTGTACTATTCAAACTCCTCCCTCTAAGGTTCATTAATTGTTTTTAAATTTAGATTAAGATTAGATCCATATGTCTTGGTTGTTGTGAATGAACTTTAAAGTATTAGGACACTGACACGATAATTTAATGTGACTCATATGCTGTATTTGAAAAAACACCTCATGCTAGAGTAAGATAATTCAAGCATTCATGACATTACAATTAATATGAAAGCGTAAATAAATGAAACGATTTAAGTAAGAAATAATCTGTAAAAATAAAATTTGAACACAATGGTTTACGAGATTCATCGATGTCTTTACTCTACCAAGAGAGAGTGACAAGATGGTTGGTAAAGATGAGATTACAATTGAAAAAAGAAAAGAAAAGAAGATGAGATTATAATTACTCAATCAAGCATACTCACAAGTGTTTCCTAATCTTGGATCAACTCCGAGCCCAGAATAATCAATCACAAGAATGGAGGTTTCTCTTACTTTGTGTGTCTCCCGAATATTTTATATATATTTGTTGAGAAAATCTCATAACAGATTTTGAAATTATCAAAACCTTAGTTTATTATGAATCTGATAAAAACATATAAGTATCTTTTTTTCGCAGGAATTGGTCACGAAGAAAAACCTATTCAGATTCAATGTATTGGTGTATGAGCATCACGACTAAGAAAAGTCAAATCACTGCGCAAATCTCTGAGGCAAATAGGTTTCTTGGTAGCCATGGTTAACACCATATATTCTGCTAGTGCAGTAGAGGAAAGTAACATAATTGAAAGATAGTAAAATTGTTTGATTTGTATCGGGAGAGAGGGGCTCCAAAGAGTATTATGTGGCTATTCAAAACTTACAATCAATGGTTGTCAGTGGAGGTTACAAATAGAGATTACAAATAAAGATTACAAATAGAGATTACAAAGAGTTACACTGACTTTACTATCTTAACTACTGTTTTATTTCATTACGTCAACGGTTATTTCTTTGATATTTACATATGAGATTGTCAATTTCACGTTTTGTAGATTTCTCCAAGTTGTCGATTCTTCAAGATCACATGTCAATAACTACAAAAAATTGGACATTTTTTTTTTCTTCAAACACTAATCAAATACCTTATCATCCACATTTTCCAAATTGTCAATGACTTTATTTAACTCATTCAAGTGATCATTCTCTCAAACATCTCGAAAGTGAAGAAACGATGGATCAAGAAAAGTTTGTCCAGAGTGACTTCAACACATACAACGCCTTAGGTTTTGCCTAAACCGCTGTTGCACTTGTCTCATCTACCACATCTTCCCCTAAACTGGGCTAAATAATACTCCTAGCCTTTTTCAATGCATCAGTCTTTTCTTCCGTTCTCATAATTTGGGAAAACTTATCATCTTCTTCCAATGCTAAATTCAATTTGTGTCTCTAATAGCACACGCATTTTCATGTACTAACGTATTAAAATCATTTCTGATGATAAATTTTTCCGACTCAATCTTTGAAGAAATGGTTTTCTGCTAGTGAATCTCTTCATGCAATAAAATCTAAAAGATCTCTAAATTAAAACCTTTCCCGAAAATTGTAACGAAGTGCATGTCGATATGCTAGAAGATGAGTGAAGCTGATAACATATATTATTACTAAATAACAGATACATCACTAATTACAATGGCACTATTTGACGAGAGTCTTTATAATTTTCAAATATTGAATCGATGGGAGATTTTGCCGATATCTGTACTAGTACTGTACGTAACGATTGGGCATAATTCCCTCCAAATAAAGGACAACACGATCCCCACTTCGATGCACTTCACGTATACTTTACTCGGGAAGATTAAAGTATGATCAAAGTGAAATAAGTCCTACACGTGCCTCCGATCATCGAAGTTCGACGAAGCTTCGTGATCAATGGATCTTCAAGATGTGGTTTGACGGGAATCCTATGCTTTGGTTTTAGAAATGCGAGTGCTACACGACAAATTAGGGTCGTCCCCGATGACTCCGTAGATTAAAAAAACAATTAGCAGGCCCTTCTCGTCTTGACTTGCTAGCCCTAATAGGCGAGCGCAACTATCTATAAGCGGCAATTTGGAACGGAAATAGAGGAAGAATAAGATGATCGATAGATGACGGGAATTGCATTTTGTTGCTTAGGTTTTGCCACGTGATGCAAATTGTCTTATAACCTTTTGAATTATGCTACGTCCCCACTGAAGTCTTAAAATCAATTGTAAAGTCTCTAATACCTCCGTAGTTTAAAAAAATAATTTGCAGGCCATCTCATCTTGACTTGTTATAGCCTTAATAAAAGAGCGCAACGATCAATAAGTGGCAATTTAGAACGGAAATAGAGCAATAATAAGATGAACGATAGACGACATAGACGGGGATTGCATTTTGATGCTTAGATTTTGGCACTTGTTACAAATTATTCTCTAACCTTTCGAATTTCGCAACGTCTTCATTGAAGTCTTGAAATTGATTGTAAAGTCCCTCCCCCAATGTTGACTCCAACTATCTTTTAGATGGAGATTTGGCCACGTACATACCGCTGATTAATTTACCATCTTTAGGCGGGATAATTCATCTATCAATGTGGAAATTACATTTTGCCCTTTGGATTTTGGCACTTTGTAGCAAGTGGCCTCCTAGCTTTTTGATTTTTGCAATGTCTGAAATTAATTGGAATCTCTTCCTTAGTGATTTTATTTATTTATTTATTTATTTATTTATTTATTTTTTGGGGTCGGTCCCCCCTAGTGTCGGCTATTGACAATTTTTGGTATGATCTCTACTGGAGATAAGATAAAGGCTCCTTAAGTGAGGGTGGTCCTACCCTCGGCTAGCACGTGTGTGGCTGTGGTGGAAGCCTCTTCCGGGGACAACGTTGTTCTGGGCCACTTCTCAACTACCCCACCACCAAAACAACACCACCCCACACCTCGGGGCCCCCTTCTTTGTTTATATGTGACCTTTTTTTATTTATTAGTTACTTAATAATAAAAATTATAGAATGATTTATTCTAATTTATAAATGTTGTACCTTGTTTGTAAGAAATTCTTTTCTTATTGGTACTTCTAATAATAAATGTGGACACATCGGCACGCCAAAATCGATATAGGCTACAATTATATATGTTTCTTATAAACAAATATTAGAACCAAAGTATGGAAACTTTTGTTTTTTTGTTTTGTTTTGGTCAGAATGGCAACTTTTGTTGAACAAGTAAAAGGGGAAACAATACCAAAAAAGTCAAAAAAATCTGTTATATTAGTATCAATTGAATTATAAACCTTTATAATTAGACAAATATGATTATAAATCTTTTCATATCGACAGCTCATCCTACCACTTTAGGTCATAAATTGTTAACGTCTATGCTGATGGTCATAGGAGGCACAATTGGTGTTAATGTTGATTTTTTTTTTAATGATTTTTAATGATTTTTTTAGAATTCCCCCCGCCCCCGCCCCCCTTTCCCTTCTCTTTCCACTGGTGGCCAACACATGCCATGACCGGCTTGGCAAGGGCGATCTTTGTTTAGGCAAGGCCAACCTCATCTATCTACCATGGCCTGTGCCGACCACCAACGAAAAGAAGCAAAAGAAAAAGAAAAAGAAAAAGAAAAGAAAAGAAATTATAAAAATTCAAGAAATTACTAAAATATTAAAAAATCTACACATTAACACCGATTGTGCCACTTTTAGCAGTTTCTAACATAAATTGGATGAGTAGATTGATAATAATGGAAAAATGTTTTGGACTAAGTGGTTTAATTTAAATGTTTAGGGCCAAATTGGTATCAAGACAATAGATTTAGGATGTTTTTGATACTTTTCCTAAGTAAAAGGCTTACTTTGTGGTTATTCCATTGTCTCTTCTCATGTTAGGTTTTTCGCTGCGTTTCTTAATTTGCTTTGTGTCTGGCATTGCAACCCTTACAAAGTCCGATTGATTAAGTGCAAATTTTGAAAAATCAATCATATTGTAACATATATTAGGAGGATGATGCATATTAAAGTTCTAAGCGATGTTAAAGTCCATCCTAAACTATAGAAAAATGACCGGATAATGATGCGCACTAACTAGATAGGCTGTATCGGATATTTTCAATTAATTGACTCAATTTATCTCGAGAGATCATAACACATCAACACCCATCGAAGCTCTTCGGCAAAGAAGAAAGGAAGATACGTTGAGCTGCGATAGAATCAGGATCTCACGTGGATGAATTGATCAAATGACTCTTCTAGAGTGGAGAGGATTAGAGAGCCCATTAAAAAAGAAAACAAAAGGTATTACGTCCTCAACGGTTCTCTCATGGTGCAACTTGAAAATTGCCTTAAGTTATGCAAATCCCGTCAATTTTCATGTAAAGTCCTCAAGGATACCCTGATTTTCTCACTTAGGTATTTGATTGCGATGACTAAGCAAACCTCTTTTCTCATTTGGTTTTCTTGTGATGCACACGCTATCGTCATGTTTCACCAACCTAGATGCTGACACTAGTGGGGATTTGGCAGAAGGAAAAAATATTAATAATCAATAGTGTGCTTAATTACATATAATAATCTGAATAACATATTTTCGCCTCCAGATAAAGCATTAATTGCGTTGGAACTTATGCTAGCGATTGACTATGCACATCTCAAAGGGAATATTCCCCCAAAAAAGTTCTAAATTATGGGCAGCCAATTTAGTCCTAAATCTTTCAATTGTGCCAATTTACTCATTAACTTTTTGATAATTTTGGCTGAAAATCGTTAACATGAATGCCGGTCGACTAGCAATCCTATGTGGCACAAGACACTAACATCAATGATTTTTGCAACTTTTTAAAATTTTATGTATTTTTTTTCATTTCTTTTCTCTTTCTACATTTTTTCCTATTTCTCTTTGCTGGTTGCCAACCGCCAGCAAGGTTCGTCCTTGCTAGGGGACCCTTGCATGGCATGAGAGGCTCTCGCTAGATTCTGGCGACCCTCACCAATGGCCAGTGACTGGCGGCAGAAAATAAGGATAAAAGCTAAGCAAAAAGAAAAAAACTCACACCTTTTAAAAAAATTATAGAAATTGTCTGCATCATTGATTTCTGTCTAAAGTTAATTTGTAGAACTACATTGACAAATCTTTAAAATATTTAGGATTACATTGACAAGTCGTCTAAAGATTTAAAACTAAAATTATAATTGACAAATTTAAATTTCATTTAGTTGCCATATAAGAGATGCATGAATCTTTAAATAATTATTCCAATCTTGAAGTGCATCCAAGTCAAGGAGAAGGGATTCCTCTAGACGAGAAAGGGGACTTAATCGGCTTTTCGGAGAGGAAACTACTATAAAATACCATCTTAAACGTAGTTTTCGTTGAGCAGTGATGGCGAAGTGTCACACGCGTCGTCGCTCTCTTGAGGATCCATTTTCCAAAGTATCGTGCGCGCGGCGGCGGTTGATAACTTGTGCATCGGGTTGTCCCGAAAAAGTGACCGGGGAAAGAGGCCGGTTCATGACATTTGAACGACGAAAAAGGCTGCTCGAGAGGCGTGTGAACTCAAATCACGCGACGTCAGCAAGGGTGCCATCACTAGTCAAAGTTAGGACATCGATTGCGGACAGCATCTCTATCAGAACACACTATCATTATTTTTTTGTGCTGTTTTTGCATGAGACATGGCTAGGTTAGCGATGGAGTTAACTTAGCTATTTTGCCAATTCTGGTTTAGCTTTTCACTTGTGGATACCTAGTTTATTCATGACTGTCTATTTGGTATGTACGATTAAGATATGATTGACTTTTCGCTTTATGTTCACAACTGTGACCTCCCTAAACATGTTCATAACGTGACCTCCATGCTCATAGGGACATTAAAGCGCATGGAGCGGTGAGGCAGGGGATCCATATCTTTTGGCTTGAAAAATGTTAAACAACAACAAATAAAAAATCCTAAACCTTGTATAGGCGGATGCCTCGCATCAGAGTCTTATAATTATTTGACCAAAATATGTTAATGGCAAATCAATAATAAAGCCTCTGCTATGCCTTAACTATATATAAGATGGAACTTATCATCTACTTAAATCCCTCGAGTCCTAAATAAAGGCATATAAATCCACACATGTCACAAATGGTGCAATTAATGCCAATAATATTCACACATGTTGGATATTAGCATCTAAAACATCATCAAAGCCTTCGAGACTCAAACAATGGCTTTTAGAACATCCACATGCCTCTCGCTTCATAAGTAACAGCAATCATAGCATGCGTGTGACTTCCAACTAACTAAAAATAACAATTAAATTATGCAAGTGTCTCATGCATCTCATATAAGGCCATGTCAAGCATACACGAACCATGAAACAACTTTCAAAGTATGCACATAATACTCAAATGCTTCGTATGTGTTTAGGAGTCGAGAATCATATGACATTCCATTTTGCATTGCTATCTTGAGTCCAATTATTAATCACACATAACGGAAACCCTCTAGTTCTTCTGGATACCTCCAGGATAATCATCTCGCCCAATCGAGCATGGCATCCAAACCTTCGTCCAGCATCTTTTTAGGCATCGTTCAGATATAACACTCCCATGACGGCATTTAGAACCCTCCGGGCATCACCCTCTGACGTCTCTTGGTGGTGGCATTGTCCCTCGAAACCTCAATGACGGAATCGCTTGTGTGACCACACAAATGAAGCACATAGGCAACTGGTTGTATCTTTCATTTGTATGTTGAGCACAAATTGTGGCTTCAAACTTGACATTCGAGTACCAGCCTAGGTCAAACTTGGATCGAATGATACACTTTAGTATCGTCAAACCAACAGAGTGGCCCAGCTCGGCTTTCTTCCATACACATCCAATAACCAATGCCATTCTAGATTCGGAGGCTCAATGTGAACTCAAGCATCGATTGTGACCTATGGACTTCTATATGCGAAAGCCACATTCATATTGCAATCATAATGCTCAAATATAAAATCTCATGACAACATAGATGGATGATTCAACCACGATAATCATAACATACAATAAACCACATCACATAACCTTATACTACCAACCAAGACAATCGGACATGAAGATTAAGCCTATGTTGTTGGAGAAATCCTCTTGAAATGTTTTGAAGCTGACAAAACGTTTCCATCAGTCTAGTATGAAGGCTTGCAAACTCTGCTGTTTAAAGTCTGAAGACCTCCGGACAGTCAGACTCAAGATTCAAAGTCTATCCTCATTGACAGTTTCTAATTCGTTGAAGAAAGGCTATCCAGATCTGGATCATTTATTAAGGATATGACCTTATCGACTGGAGAAGATCTCTTGGCTGGATATGACATAACGGAATCCTTTTTAATTGATCGAGATTGATTCGAAGATTAAGGATCCGATGATTGGCGAAATATTCGTGGAAGGTTCTACTTATGGAAACCGAGATCCTGATTGTATGGGTGAACATGATTGATGGGCTATCGACATGTTCCTTTAATAGCTCGAATGATCTTCCTAATTGATTCCGTCCAACGGGTAGATTGGAGGAATTCCTTTGGTAAGTGCCAACGGGTATGATGGCGTAAAGGAGTATATAAGGAAGACGTTCTAAGTTATTCAAGAAGTGCACGATAGAAGAATTCCAAAGTCTGAAGCTTCTTATTGTTTAGTCAATTCATTTGAGCGAAAACTTGTACGCAAAAGAGAGTTTATATTTGTGAGAAACCTTGAGGAAGTGTGATAGTACGTCTACACTTTGTGGAATCAAGGAAGAACTGTCTTTGTAACATAACATCTCTTTTGTTCATAGTGGAATCCAGCCGATAGGGCAATGTCGGTGCGGAAGAGTGGACGTAGGCTTGGAATAAGCCGAACCACTATAAACCTTGTGTTTAATCTTCTCTTCCCTACTCTTTACTTTACTTTGATCATAATTCATTTTGGTTAAACAAAAGAATACTTCCTTTCTATCGTCTGCTTAGTATTGCTGTGGTATCTCGAGAAATTGTTTTTACACCTATTCACCCCCTCTAGGTGATTATACTAGCTACATCATATGTAACATTAACAAAAAAATTTTCACTCAACAATCATAGTAAACCTCCTAACTCAAGTAATAACCTAAACCTAAACTAACTATTTCCATGAACCACACCAACCCAAACAATCTCGACGAACACATCCTCACTCCTTGCTCATCCCCAAGCGTTATAGTCCAAGCATATCATGAACAAACCATATAAAATTAATCACATGAGCTCTTCAACTTAGGATAGTCCTACGCACTAGAGACGGACCTAAATTTGAGTCACATAATGCAACGACCTAGCTAACGTTTAAAATATCTACTTACGACAACCAGGGCATTAGATACAATAACGACAGAGGGATGGTGGCTCGAGGGTGGCACGGCTCGGTAGAACGACATGAGGATAGTGACGGCAGCAGCTGTCGAACGACGGGTGGCAAATGGGTGTGTAGTGGCGACAATTAGCGGATGGGTGGATGACGGTGACCAAGTGAGCGCATAGGTTGCAGCTCAAGCGAGAGAGAAGAAGGGAAAAGGGAGAGAAAAAAAGAGAGATGGAGGAGAGGAGGGGTTCGGTCGGTGGGGGAGAGGAGAGAGAGGAAACTTAGAGAGGAAGGAGAAGCATTAAAGAGGAAGTGGTCAATCACATTAAATGCACATTGCATTATTCTCCTAAGTCATGATGGCTCTAAACTTGAAGGGCAAGATGCAACCCTAGCTCTCTATCTTGCTAAGTCCATCACCCAAGATCAAGGGCCAATATTTCTTCTTGACTTCTCAATTATTGGTTAATTTCAAATAGGGTAAAATGGTCCATTTCCCCTTGTCTACCCCAAAGTGGCGCCCACACCCTTTCCATGGCCTTCCAAAATTTATCTCATTTCAATTTAAATCTTAATAGGCTAAATTAGTCTCACCTCTAGATCTAGTAAAGTCTATGTCCTCAAATTAGTGCATTTCTTTGATTAATGCACTAACAGGTTCACTAAACCTATTTCAATTGGAACGGAATGCCTTGATAACATCTATAGTTGATAACCGTAATTGGATCGGGATTCGTGGCTAAGTTTTGATCAGAAACAGCTTTAACGTGACTAATGCAAATTTAGACGGCATTGACAGAACTCGCGGGACTAGACTCAAACTGAGTTCAACGCCTGTCCAGGGTTTTACGCATGACTTTTAGTTGAGCTTGGTCGATCCATGAATGACCCTCCGTTGTCATGTAATCAAGTAGGATTGATCAGCTTACCCTGACTTACAATCGTTCCGGATTGGATTAGGGTAATTCACAAACAATATATTAACCGTGCAGCGTCACCAACGATCAATATATACTCAAGTTAAATCGATTTGTACCCGTCCATCAATTGATATGTGATGGCATGTGATCATCGCCCACATCGATCCCTATAGTCGAACGATCCTTTCAAGATCGATTGCTTCGGTCCATCACAATCTTGATCCTAAGTTGCCTTGCCCCTAATTAGCTAGTTAGCTCATTAACAATTCCTAGGATCGAGTCATAACCTATCTTCATTACTGATGTATCAATCCTTAGTTCATTTCTCGTGGTCTAAATAAAGGTTTGAATCAAGGATGTCACAAGTAAGGTAGCTTGATCGGCTTTTAGGTAGTTGGCTTTCAGGGCATGAATGATAACTATTTTGTTTTAAAATTAATTTCCGACTTATTTTTTGAACGATTTTCTAAGTAAAAATTCGTGTTTCATAACAATACAAAATTTTTGTTTCTGAAGTAGAAATTTGTTTGGTAACAACACAATACTTTTCTCACCCTCTCGGATGGCCGGCTAGAGGGTAGCGACAGGTAGATAGTAGTGGGCAAGTGGCGGGCGGCGGCGGCGGGGGGGGTGGACGGCGAGCTAGTAGCGAGGAGAGCGATTATAAGAGTTTTTATTTATCATTTTTGTTCTAGAAATAAAAAAAATTGGAAAATTTTTACTTCTTATTTCCATTTCGAATCTATTTTTTTTTTTTACTAAATATTCATTCCAAAAATAAAATATAAAATTGTTTTACCAAACGGATTTTCTGTTCCAAACTTATTCTCGAGAATAGAAAAATAGAAAAATAAAATAAACAAAATCGTTATATGCGCACTCTCAAATTTTGGTTGGCTTCCTCAATGGTGCGGCATGAGTGGTGATGATTTGTCTTTGAAAGGGTTAAAGAAATAGTGGCCTCGCAATTTCATTGGTAACTTTCTACCCTAGTAAGGAAACCATCTAGAAAGTCTTCAAATTGTCTCATGAGCCTTGGAGTCTTGGTGAAACGGATATCCCCTTTACATAATTCATTAAGCAAGTCCTTAAGTCTTAAGAAAACTGATTGATTATTTGCAATTATTGAGAAGCCACCACTGAGAAGATCAAGGAACTCAAGCCATTTAGCCTTCACCACCTTATTCGTAGTATTGTGAGCAGGTGATGCCTCGGAAGCCAAGTTGTCAGGAGTAAGAAGCCTTGTAGTATGCTCTAGTATAAGCTTGGCCTTAATATAGGAATCTAGAGGATTTTTAGTACCAACTTGATTTGACTGTTGAGCTGAAGGAAGAGGTGTCGATTGGATCCCAGGAGAAGGGGGAGATGTTGATGAAGGGTCACGAATCGCTACGATGGCAAAGTTGGAATCATCACTTGGAGAAGATATTGAATTAACAACTTGACCCATAGGGAGCAACTAGATTGGTAAAGGAACATCCGCGATATCTAATGAAGCCAAACATAGCTCTATTTAGCAAGACATACAGAGCAATATCAAAAAATAGTAAAGTAGAAATGAATACGTGACTGGTAGGGTATTGCATGGCTAACACATGACTAATGTGTGGACATTGGCATGCATGTGACGGATTGTTGATGACCATGTTGATATTAGCACACGTTAGCGACACATGTTGATGGGTACTATCAGTCAATTGTCGATACACAATGACAAATGACAATCAACAGGTGTGTTGATGAACAAAGGATAGTGTATGATTCATTGAATGCATGAGAAGTGTTGAGATATAATTCAAAGTTCGAGACCATTGTATGGGCAACTGAGATTGTGGAGTAACTAACATGAATGTTTCAATAACACAATAGTTCGAGAACAAGATTGCGGGATTATGAGAATCTAGGCACAAAACTTTCGGAATGAAAGAACGAAAGAACAACCACTCGCTAGTAAAATCGTGAGGCAATTAACACTTATTTTAGAGGAATAACCGCTTGAGAACAAAACAAGATCAAACAGATTGTGAAAGTATGGGCATAAAACTTTTGAAAATGGAAGAGCACAAAGGTAATTGATGGAAATCGTCGGAAAAGAATGCAACCATTGGAAACCATTAGGAAGTAGTTACCGCATAGCCATTGTAAACACCACTGGTCACCTCCTGAAAACCCTTCCCTCCGCGTCCAAATCAATCAAATTTATTATCTTTTAGTATCTTTACTTTCCTACATTGTACTTTTACTTCTTAGACTCATGTTGCTGATTAAATTTTGGCATGTATCTTTATCGTGGTGTGCTTAGGCTGTGTTTTTGATTGAATGCCGGTAGGGTTTGTTCACATTTGGTTCATTTGTATAAGCTGTACCTTCCAAATCTTGTCGTCGATTGAATTTCAGCATGGCTTGCGCTTGTATAATTTGGTTCAAAGTAAAGCTGTTGATTTCTTTATTTGGCTAGATATCTTTTGTTCGGTGTTAATGTAGAACCCATTTTCCCTAATAAAATTCGATGAATGACTTTCGATAAAAGATATTTTATCACAGGACAAATTTCGATATAACAAATTCACATGGTATTGACATGGTTGACCAAATTAGATGTGGACACTAGTTGGGATTCAAATAAAGGAAAATAGGATCAATAGTGTGTTGCAATGTTCAAAACATATTTTTGGATAAAGCATATAGTTTTCAACCCCAAGAGATTAATTACCCCGGCACTTATGCTAACTAATGACTATGCAAATCTCGAAAATCAATCAAGTTATAGAGAAGGAATTGCTCAAACCGAAAAGGTGGACTTAATCAACTTTTTAGAGCGAAAACTTGTATAAAGTACCTTCTGATAGCACTTACATGTAGTTTTCAAGAAGCTGTGTCTTGTGTCCTCCGATCAATTGGTCAAAATGCTACAAACGACGTCGCTCTCTCGAGAATCTATTTTCCAAAGTATCGTGCGTGCAGCGGCCTCGCAGGCCCTAGGGTTTTTTTGGAAAAAAGTCAACTGTTATTGGCCGGGGGAAAAAGACCGATTCTTGACATTTGCACGAAGAAATGTTAAAAGAAAAAAAGACGTTTGCACGAAGAAAAAGACTACTTGTGGAGAGGAGTGTGAACTCAAATCATGCGACGTCAGCATGTATGCAATCACTGGTCAAAGACAGGACGTTGACTGGGGACAGCATCTCTATCAGGACACAGTATCATTATTTTATAATGCATGTTTTTGCATGAGATAAAGCTAGGTTAGTACGATTAAGATACATTTAATTTTTTCTCATTAGGACGGAAAAACCTGTCTTAGATAAGTAAAGCTCAGGAATATGATCTTTCAAGTCGTAACACGAAGCAATGATGGAAGTTTTGTGGAATTTCAAATACAAAAAGGGTTTTAAGATACAAATACTTGGCTCATTTTTAATGACCCATCGAGATCCCATTTTTTTCTTTTGTTGATCTAACAGTTACAAGCTCCATAAACGGTTCGTTCAGGGAAAAAAACCTTCCGTTAATTCTGTGGGAGTGAAAAGCCTCACCCAGTAAGCCACAAAGGGTAAACTCGATTGGATGAACTAAACAAGTGATAAGATAATGAGATGATACGCCTTTGGTGAAGTAGGGAGTCGAACCTGTGAAATATATACTTAATCAATCACATGCTTTTTTTCCAAAGCATTGCAACAAACCCGTTTTGGATGGATAATCATAATACATCTCCAAATTCACTAGAAAGGTTATATAAGACCTAATGGTCGGATATTGGATTACTCTTTGAGTTGGCAATTCCCATTTCAGTTTCCCAGTCATGCCGTATTAACTTTAGATCTAAGTTCGACACAATATGTTTGTTAATTTTATCGCATTCTTGAATCCCACAGATGACAATTTACTGAACGGGTCAAAAGACCCAAAACATTTACCATGTGCAAAATATGATCTCTTACATGAAGCTTACGTATTCTAAATTACATAAACGTTTTTAAATGGATCATGTTGATATGAGCAATGTATCAACCTATTTAATTAAACACGTCTCAGCATGTAATAAACGGGCTGCAAGGGTCAACTTGCGACACATATATTATTTATGTCTAAATGAGGTACTTACCTATAACCACTCGGTTTTGTTCCAATGACTACCCTTCCAACTTGGAAGGGAGAGGGAGGGGGTTCAAATCCCCACCTTCTCAGGAGGCTTGGGGTGGGGACGATCTAGTTTCAGGAGTGGGTTTCAACTCCCACGTTTTGCAAGGAGATAGGGCAAAAGTCTGAGAGTGAGTGTTAGAGTAGAAATAGAGTATGACCGACCAAAAAAAAAAGGTACTTACCTTTGAGATGATTAAGCTCAAACAAAACATGCTTAATAATGTGTCGTGTACATATTGTGTACTTGGGTCTTGTAAAAATGTGTTAGTCCTAATTCTAAATGAATCAAATAGAAGACATCAAAGTTTAGTGGGGGAGCGGTCAATCCTAAACCTATTTTATGGATATTAATTCAGTCATAAACTTTTAAATCTTGCCAATTTTCTAATCATAAACATCTATGCAAAATTGCAATGTAATGTTTTTTGGCCAATTTCGTTGAAATTCCCTAACGTGGTGGTGTGCAACGTAAGTTGGCTAGCGATAATTGGCCTGCCATATTAGTGATTTCTACTAAAAATTGATCAGAAGAACTTCATTGCAATTCCATGCAAAGGTTTGGGGCTAAAAAATTGGCAAAATAGAAAAGCTTTAGGACTAAATTAGCATCCGTACAATAGGTTTATGACTAATTGGTTAGTTCTCCCAAGATTAGTGAATTGAGAAAAATGTCAAGATCTTGGGTGTTCCTATTTCAACACATTATTTTAGAAAAATTTTCTTTGGTATGGTAGATTTGACGTGATGTCATCAACGACGGAGCCAGAAATTTCAAGATAAACGATGGGGATCGTGAATTTTTGTATTGATTTAACAATTTAGTCAAATTTTGTTATAAACAACATGTTTGGCAAGATCGACAAGATAATTTGCAAATTAAAAACAATAAAACTCTTTACATTCTTAAAAATATTTGAGACCGTTTGAGCAAAACGGTGTCCATGGTCTTATGCACTTCAATAAATAACTTCAAATTTATTCGTATAAAGATAAAATTGACTTTTTGAAAGATTACAAATTGAAATAAATCTCGTCAAGAAAAGATGGAAGGCTTATAAGTAGAAAGATATAAGGATCTTGCACTATAATACTTAATGTGTAATATGAAATATATTTTAATCATTGTCAAATGACAATTAGAGAGTCAACTAGCAATTTGTAAGCCCTAGCTCGCAGCCGGTGAGGGCTTTGTGGCCCACACCCAAGGGCCAGTAGGGTTGTTGACCCTCATCAGTGGCCTAGCTAGTTCTTTTCAATTTTAATGAAAATGATAGTGAAAATAGTGGCCCTTTGAAACAAAAAAGAAAAACCACTGGGGGTTCGCCCCAGTGGCCATCCTTCCAACATAGAAGGGGGAGGTGAGGGGTTCAAATCCCCACCTTCTCAGGGGGGGATGGGGGTAGGGATGCATAAGTTTCGAGAATGGGTTGTGACTCCCATGCCTTGCAAGAGGCAGGACACAAGTCTGCGAGTGAGTGTAGAGTAGGAATAGAGTAAGGCAGACAAAAAAAAAAACAAAAAAGAAAAAGAAAAGAAAAATATAAAAAAATTAATAAAAACATTAGAAAAAATATTATTAAAAACTGTCAATATCAACGTCGGTCGTGCCATATAAAGTGATCGATATCTATGTCAGCGATTTTTGGCCAAAATTAATTAGATGAAATCAATTGGCAAAACATAAAAATACTTGGATTTAATTTGCAAAATTACTTTAGGATTGAATTAGTAAAAGTGTAATATGTTTAAGACTCTTTGGACTCCCTAGATTAGTGACTTGAGAAAAATGTCAAGATCTTTGTTGTTACTGTTTCAACACACCGTTTTAGAAAATTTTGCTTTGGTAGACTTGACGTGACATCATCAAGGACGAAACTAGATATCTCAAGATAAAAGGTGAGGAGCGTGAATTTTTGTCTTGATTTAACAATTTAGTGAAATTTTGTTCTAAACAACATGTTTGGCAAGATAGACAGGATAATTTGCAAATTAAAACAATTAAAATTTGTAAATTCTTTAACATATTTGAGACAGTTTAAACAAAAAGGTGTCCATGGTCTTATGCCTTTCAATAAAAGGTGAGGAGCGTGGATTTTTGTCGACTTAAATTTCTAAGTGTCGTACTTTTGATTTTTTCGTATAAAAGATAATTTAACTCTTTCCATGACAAATTGGTGATATTAATATTTTACCCTTCTCTCAACAATGGTTGAGTTTCCTCTCTATCCCTAGGTGATAGCTGTTCCCTTTTCCTTAAAAATCCCAAATCACAAACCCTAAATCTGCTAATCATGGCAGCGATCTGGTATACACCGCCAGATTAACGGCCATTTCCTGTTTCTATTTCATCCGCAAGATTCCCATGGAGAGAAGTGCCGATGGTTCTTTGCTGCTCATCCTCCGATTCTCCATTTGAAGGGCCACCCATGAACGATCGAAGTCCAACGAAGGCTTTTCGATACATTTCAATCCCTTTCCCAGTCTTGGCTTAAGGTATGACCACTGCCTCACCAGCAATAGTGTAGATGGAACATTCCCCTGTTTTGGAATTTTGAAGCCCTAGAATGTTGTGGCTTCTTCGATGCTTTTGTCCCTTATAATGGGCAAATCAGTTTCCCAAAAGAGAATCCTCCTGGTTCCTTGTCAAAAACCTGCATACAAAACCACCCACTGAGCTCCCTTCACTCCATAGACAAATTACCAAAGCGATAAGCTGCCAAACTAGAACAAGAGATAGAAAATGACAGATAAAGAGGATAACCATCTTTGATTAGCGGCGCTGTGTCAGAGAATGGGAGATCTGTGGTCAGAAGAAGATTTCACATCTAGGGGATGACATTCCAGCAGAAGAAAAAAAAAACAAAGTGAATTAACACTATATGGCAAGCTCTATTCCAAGCCTAATGTTAATTTCCAAGCCTTCAGTAATACTATGAAGAGAGCATGGAAGTCTGATTCAGTCAAATGCGAACTAATTGATACCGGATTCTTCTCGTTCATATTCCAATCAATTGAAGAAAAAAGAAGGGTGCTAGAATCGGGACCTTGGTCTTTTTCGAGTAATCTATTAGTCCTTAAAGAAGGTGACCCAAACATACCTGAGTACTGTTATGAATTCACGCATTATGCATTATGGGTTCACTTTATAGGTCTTCCTCGTGCCAGAGTTCATGAAGAAGCCATACGCCTCTTAGCCTCTAAATTGAGGACAGTAGAGGAGATAAAAATTGAGGCGAGAGGTGCTAACTCCAAGAAAAGTGGAAAAACTAGGGTGTTGCTAGACTGCTAGACTTGTCCAACCCGCTCAAAATAGGTACTGTGATAACCTGTGGGAACAAAAAATGGTGGATTGATTTTAAGTATGAAAGGCTTCCGCACTATTGCTACTGTTGTGGACAAATTGGGCATTATGCAAATAATTGTCCCGAAATACCCTATAAAGAAACTAGACTAGCTCAGGATCAACCAGGCCGATATGGGTCTTGGCTTAAGGTGGAAGTTAGAGAAAACAACCCTTATTGGAAGGCTTTTTATGGCAAATTAGATCTTTCAGCATCAGAAGAGGAAGCAGTAATGGAGACTCAAACAGAGGTGGTAGCAACAACCATGGTAACAATGGAAGAAAATCAAAATGCTCTTGCACTGGTTCCTATCTAGCTAGCGAAAACAGAACAAATGAGTATCATTGCAAGGCAGATTTCAAAAAAACAACAACCAACACTTCTACCTCAAGCTAGGATTGAGATGTGTTCATAGAATTCTAAGAAAGGAAAGGTAATATATAAAGCTCCAGTTGCAAAAAAGCAAAAATGAGTCAGTCCCTATGAGAAGAAAATTTCACAGGAACTTGTGGTGGATGAAAACCAACTGATGGATGCCCCTATTCAGTCCTGGGAAGGGGGCAAGCACATGGGTTTTGGTGGCTAGCCCTAATAAGCCACCAGAGCAAAGATGAAGTTATTAAGCTGGAACTGTCAAGGGCTGGGTAACCCCTTGACAGTCTAGCATTTTCAAGCCTTGGTGGCTCAAGAGAGGCCCAACTTGGTGTTTATCATGGATACAAAAAATCAGAACAATGTTGTTGAGAGAATAAGGAAGCAGACTCCTTTTAAAGATTCTTTCACAATAGAACTAGTTGGTATAGCTGGAGGTCTAGTATTAATGTGGGATGAGGAGGTTCAAGTGGAAGTGGAGGGTGGTTTTAGGGAGCTCATAAATATTAAATGTAAGGATTTTAGTAGTGGGGATATCATGCGAATCTCCTTTTTATATGCACCAACTATCTTTCAAGAGAGACTGAGACTATGGCCTCAAGTAAAAGACAGCAACTATTCCAACCCTCTCCCATGGTTATGTGTTGGGGACTTTAATGAAATACTTTACCATTGGGAAAAGGTTGGCTATAGGGAGGTAGATCGATACAGAATGGCAGCCTTCCGGGGTTTGATGGATGATTGTTCTTTGATGGATCTTGAGAGTAAGGGCTGTGCTTACACCTGGTCCAACAAAAGAGAAGGTAGTGCATTAGTTAAAAAGAGATTAGATAGGGTACTCTGTAATTTGGAATGGAGAGTGCTTTACCCAAATGCGCAGGCTTTTGCCCTACCAGCAATAGGCTCGGATCACATCTTGATTATTCTATCCCTACAATCGACATAAAGGAAAAAACAGAAAATGTTCAGATTCCGACCCTTTTGGCTAGAAGACTCATAATGTGAAGAGGTGATCAAGAGGGTTTGGCATGCACACAACTCTATTGCAATCAGTTTTACTCATAAAATAAAGTTGGTTGCATCGGAATTATACAAATGGAGTAGGCGAAAGTTCCAAAATGCCCAAAAACAGATCAACCCCCTCAAATTCAGGCTCACGAAGTTAACAAATAAAGCAGATGGAGAGCAAAACAGAGAGGAAATTAGCAATATTATTCGGAAAATTGACGAGTTATGGAGGCAGGAAGAGATGTATTGGTGTATGAAGTCAAGAATAGCATGGTTAAAATGGGGAGATCAAAATACCAAATATTTCCATGCAACAACAGTTCAAAGAAGACAGCGAAATAAAATTTCTATGCTGTGGATAGATGATTAAACTTGGAGTAGAGATCCTGAGACTCTTCATCATCATATTTGCAGTTTCTACCAAGCGTTATTCACTTCAGCTAGTGACCAGAACTATCAACCTATTTTAGAATAATGCCAAGAAGTGGTGAATGAAGAAATGAATGTGGAATTGATCAAACCAGTTACAAAAGAAGAAGTTAAAGCTGCAGTTTTTCAGTTAGGGGCGACAAAGGCACCGGGACCGGATGGGCTAATCGGTTTATTCTACCAAAACCATTGGTCAATTATCAACGAAGACATTTTCAGAATGGTGCAATCTTTCTTCAGCCAAGGTACGTTTGAACCGGAGATAAATAGAACGTATATTACTCTCATTCCTAAAGTAGCCAACCCAGAGAATATCACCCAATTCAGACTTATAAGCCTTTGCAACTTCAACTATAAAATAATAGCAAAAGTGCTAGCCAATAGGCTGAAACCATGGCTGCTAATGTTAGTTTCTGAAGAGCAAACAACATTTATAAGTGGCAGGCAAATTCAGGATAATATATTTATTGTCCAAAAGGCGATCCATCAACTTAGGGTGAGAATGAGGAAACGGAAATTTCAAGCCATTCTCAAATTAGATATGCAAAAAGCGTATGATAGAGTTGAAAGCGGGCTTTCATGACAAATGGGTAAAATGGATAAAGCAATGTATCTCATCGGTCTCTTTCAACATCCTAATTAATGGTGAGCCTTTAGCTGTTTTCAGACCTACTAGAGGAATAAGGCAAGGGGACCCCCTTTCCCCCTACCTTTTTATAATCATGGCAAACATCTTATCAACCGTCATGAGGAAAGCTGCCCAAGATGGAAGTATTAAGGGTATTCGTCTAAATACTACATGCCCATCCCTCTCACATCTTCTTTTTGCAGACAACGCCATTTTCTTCTTAGATGGCACAATCCGAGAAGCTCAAAATGTCTCTAACGTGCTGAATTAGTACCGCTATGTGACAAGTCAGGCCATAAACCTTAATAAATCAGGCCTTTTTGTTGAGAGAGATTGCCCTTACAACCTTAAACAGAATCTAGCTTCAGAATTGTGAGTTCCTATCTCAGAAAGTTTAGGAAAGTACCTGAGAATTCCATCGGAATGGAGTAAAACAAAAAAGCAAATGTTTGCTTGGATCCTTGCCAAAGTAGAAAAGAAATTGGAAGGTTGGAAATAAAAACTGATTTTGAAGGAGGGTAAAGAAATCCTCATCAAGACAATCATTCAAGCCATTCCCCAATATGTGATGTCCATTTTTAAAATTCCAATTTCTATATGTCGAACTATTGAAAAAAGAGTAGCTTCATTTTGGTGGAAACAGAATGTAGACAGAAGAGGAGTTCATTTGAAGAAATGGGAAGATCTAAAAATCAGAAAGGACTGTGGTGGGCTGGGTTTCAAAGATTTGGTATTTTAATAAAGTTATGTTGGGTAAACAAGCCCGGAGAATTGTTAAACAACCAAATGCTCTATGGTGCCAAGTGATGAAAAGTATTTATGTTCCTCGAGGTGAATTTTGGGCAGCAAATAGAGGTAATTGGCCTTCTTGGGGATGGCAAAGTATACCGGTTGGAAGTGATGCAATTGATCCAGGTACTAGATGGAAGGTTGGGGATGGCCAAATGATAAGAATTCAAGAAGATGTATGGCTGCCTTTTGGAAGACTCTTTGGCCCAGCAAATAAAGAAGATCCAACAAAGGTGGCTGAACTAATAGACCGTGAAACGAAGGAATGGGATACGAATAGAGTCAATGCACTTTTTCAGGAAAATATTGCTCAAGAGATTCTAGCTCAACCTCTAAACTTGTACCCTAACCCAGATAAGATGGTGTGGACAGCAAATAGATCCGGCACATACACAGTCAAGAGTGGATATAATCGAATACAAAACTTAGTCAACCTCTTCACCAGACAAAACCCGTCTTCATCCTACCAAATACCAAAATCACTTTGGCACAAAGTATGGAAATTACCAACATCCCCCAAAATCATATTCTTGCTATGGAATATATGTAGCAACTCTCTCCCAACAAAGGAAAATCTACACAGAAGACAAATATTACTTGATCCAACTTGCACGATCTGTGGCCCAGCACTAGAGACAATGGAACACATCTTCATCCTCTGTAGTTGGACAAAAAATGTTTGGTCAGGCCCTGAGTTTCAAGTAGATATAGATCCAGCAAATATGACTCGAATTGATAGATGGATTCTGAGCAATCTCACCTCAAGTGCCGGAACAAAGTCGAAAGCCCTCTTTGCTGCTCTCATGTGGCAAATATGGAAGACCCGCAACTCTGCAATTTTCCAAGGGAAAACGCCGAACCCGACCAGTACCCGAGAAGAAGCGTGCATAATAGCAAATCTGAGCATGAAATGGACTGTAAAGGGGACGCTTGGAAGAAACTGAAAGCAAGAGGAGTACGGGGTAAAATGGAAACCACCAGACCCTAATTCGTTGAAGATGAATATTGACGCCTCATGGTGTAGCTCGAGCAAGAAGGGAGCAGTTGCAGGAGTCTGTAGGAACGAAGCGGGTCTCCTCGTCGTGGGTTTCACAAAAGAGATCTCGGCTCCGTCCGCTTGGAATGCAGAAGCCCTAGTTGTGCGTGAAGCTTTACAATGGGTAAGAAACAGGCGATAGGGAAGTTCTGCACGAACCGAAACCACTCAAACAACTTTAGATGCAACTGATCTGCAAGTGCACTTATACTCTAATAGCCTATTTGTTGTGGATTGTGTTCTGGGCCGAGAAGAGCCTCCCTGGCAGGCCTACTCCATAATTGCGGACTGCACATAGCTTAGAGCCCAGATCGGTGACATTTCCATCCTCTACGAGCCACGGGAATTCAATAAAGCGGCGGATTGGGTAGCAAAAACTCACCAAGAAAAATCCCTTCCTAGTAATTGGGTTTATTTCCCTCCTCAACCTTTAATTTCAATATTATGTCTAGACTTACCAGTTGATGGTGCCCATTTAACGGGCCAGTAATGATATTCAGCATATTCCGTCAAAAAAAAAAAAGAAGGAAAGATGATAGGTCTGAAAAACAAAAGGAAATGCTGGTGAGTAGCTGTCCTCGGAGATCGTTCGAGGTTTATCCAACCCGGTCGTAGCTACACAAGCAAATTGTCAATGAAACTCCAAATGAAATTTCTTCTTGACCTAATGATTCATATCAACCAAATTAAGGATCCTTTATTCGAATAATTAATAAATAATAATTGTCTGATGACGATTAAAAGATCTACTTGCAGATGACACATTTATTATTCATACACACACACACGTATCAGGTCATGGTTAATGACACTAACATGATTAAACTCAAAGCGATCACACTTAGCTATGTGTCATGTACACGTCGTATGGACACATGTAAAAAATTGTTAGTTCTAATTCCAGATGAATCAAGGGAAAGGCATAATTTCAAATTCTAGATTATTGAATTGAGAGAAAAGTCAAGTCTTGGGTAGTTCCTATTTCAAAATATTTTTTTTAGAGAATTTTGTTTTAATGGACTCGAAGTGAAGTCATCAATGAAAGAGCTAGAAATCTCAAGACTTTGGGGGAGTAGGTAGAATTTTGGCCTTAGCTTAACACTTTTTAGCCAATTTTTGTGATTAATGAATATGTGTCTATTGACAAACTCACAAACAATGAACCTTTAAAATTCCTAAAAGTTAATCACAAAGTAATTAAAATAAGATATCCTAATAAATTCGTTACACCGGTAAGGTCATTTATCTCACAAACACCACCATAATATTTTAAAACAACATTAATCGACATAAAACAAAGAATTGTAGAATATACAATAGGTTTGTTTTTATCTAAAAATGAATTTCTTTCATAAATTACATGTTTAAAGTTTAGTTGGGATGTTTTTTTTTTTTTTTTTTTTTTGGTCACTTGTTGGAATGGTAAGTCTAAACTATTTTGGGTTGAATTTTTGTTGGATTAAAGGTGGTTTAGGGTTAATCATCCTGCGTAGATGCCTCTGGGCCCAAGATCGGCCCAACATACAAATGTCCAACAATTTTTTGCGCAAGTTAGTCCTCTAACTTGATTTTTTTCCATGTAAGTCCTTTCTCCAATCATTATTCACACTTAATTTATCTTAATATGTTTGTTTAATATGGCCGTTTTCAATACTGAAAAACGAGAGGGAGAAAAGTAATTTCAAATTTTAGAACTTAGTCTTATTACGTGGCTACAATTTCTGAGTTGAATTTGGGCCTGATGATATGCTATTTTTCTCCATTGGAATAAACATAATAATTTTTAAAATATGTTCCTTCCTTCCTTTTTATTTTATTTTATTTTATAGTTGACGTATTTATCTGTGATAACTAGAAAAAGGAATTCCATTGGAAAAATAGAGTCAAGGGATTGATTCGCGCCAAAAAAAGTCCACTGGCCCAATCGCAGAAGCAGAATAAATCACAGAACTAATTCGGGACTTATCCTTTATATTTATGATGATTTCTTACTTTTGAACTGTTTATGAGATGAACATGATTAATTTTAAAAAGGCATGGTTAACTATGTGCCGTGTACATATTGTATAAATAAGTAGTGCAAAAAATTGTTTGTCCTCCTTCCAAATGAATCAGATATATGGCATCAAAGATTGGTAAACTGAAAATGTCAAGATCTGTTGTTGTTCCTATTTTAACAGTTTGGTGTAAAATTTTGCTTTGGGAGACTCGATGTGATGTCACCAGTGACAAAGCTAAAAACCTCAAGGTTGGAGTGGGGAGTGTGGATTTTCATCTCGGCTTAACAATCAAGTCAATTTTGTTATTAATGAACATGTATGGAAAGATCAACAGATAATTTCTAAATTTAACGAAGAAACAATGAACTATTTTTAAATTTCTGAAGTATCGATGACCGTACGAACAAAAAAGATCGTCCATGGTCTTATGCACTCCAATAACCTACTTTGAAGATTTTTTTTTTTTTGATGACTCAGGAACCGCCGTACAACCGGCAACCGGCAACATAAACCCAAGACGACGCTAGTGCGGGGACCCACTTCCCACGGCGCCACACTTAAGTCATGCAAATGCGACCGCGGTGACTCGAACTTCCCCCAAACGGAAGAGGGGGAATGCCCGAACCAATGCATCCACAGCGGGGTGGGTACCTACTTTGAAGACTTTCGTGCAGTGGTAATTGAATATTTTAAAATACAAATTGATAATATAAATCTCATCAAGAAAGGATGGCATGCCTTAAAAGCAAAATGAAATATTAGATATAGTAGCGGTCAGAATGAGGGATATTGAATTTACTTTAATCGTCGTCGGATGACAAATTGAAAGGGTCAACTAGCAAATTATATACTTCTTAGCTTGTACAAAAATGACGATCTATATATGACATTGATACAATTAAGTTCAAATCAAACACATTTTATATTGTGCCATGGGTGGGTCGTAGAAAAAATGGGTCGTGTAAGAATTTGTCAGTCATCGTTGTCAATAAATCAAAGAAAAGGGAACAATTCTAATACTAGAATCGATCGAAATATCAACATCTTGGGCTTTCCTATTTCAACGGAACTTTTTGAAAAAAATTGCTTTGGGAACTCGAAGTGAGGTCATTGGTGATGAAGCCAGAAACCCTAAAAATTGTTTGATACACGTATGAACAAAAGGGTGTTCATAGTGTTCATACGTGTTATGCACTCCAATAATCAATCGAACTTCTGGATTTTTCGTATGAAATGCAATTTGACTTTATCAAACAAAAAATTGATAAATGGTTCTTGTCAAAGAAAAGATGGAGGTAAGAAAAAACGAAGGGAAATGAGAGTTAGTAGCGGTCCATGGAAATCGTTCTGAGTCTTTGTATTTTTATCAAAGCTTTCTGTATTTTGCATCTATAGACATAGAATATACAGTACAGCCTATATCTCTTAGGAAGCAACGTCTCTGGCATTACATATAGGACCTGAGAAACAACGCAGGGGAGAAAGATAATTCACTTGCATAGAGGGCTCCAAGAAAAGATGGAGGTAAGAAAAAACGAAGGGAAATGAAAGTTAGTAGCGGTCCATGGAAATCGTTCTGAGTCTTTGTATTTTTGTCAAAGCTTTCTGTATTTTGCATCTATAGACATAGAATATACAGTACAGCCTATATCTCTTAGGAAGCAACGTCTCTGGCATTACATATAAGACCTGAGAAACAACGCAGGGGAGAAAGATAATTCACTTGCATAGAGGGCTCCAAGGATGATGTCGACAGTGATGAAGATGACTATAACCCATCTCACCACCGTCTAACAGGAGCTCTACAAATGTCTCGTCTGCACTTAGCCTGCACCGCTCTTTCACCACCAAACCCCACTTCTTGACCGCCTTCTTCTTCCCCTCCACCATCTCCAGAATACTTTGGAACACTGAAACGTCGCATGGGATTCTCAGGACACCCGTCTGCTGAAACCCGAACTCCTCTTCAGCCTCACGCAGCAAGAACCTGAACACCGGGTGGCCCAAGTAGCGCGTCGGGATGATGAACCTCTCGAGCTCTTTACCAACGCAGACTGCAAGGTAGCCTTTCGGGACAACGTTGCTGTTGCCACTGCTGTGCTTGTTGTAATTGTTGCAGTCATTGTCCTCAGATGATAGAGAAGAGATCGTTCTTTTGAGGAAGCTGATGCTCTTGTTAATGACGCCGCTATTTGGGCTCACGGCAGCGGCAGTTGTGACAGTTCTTGACGAATTTGCGAAGTTCCTCCACTTCTTGAGGAGCCACTGGAGTCCACCCGCTTCAATGATCTTGTTAGACTTTTTAGGGGACTTCATGGCTTCCTCAAGAAAAAGAAAGCGTGAGAAGAAGAAGCAGAAGAATAAGAAAGGTTGCAATCTGTCCTAACCTAAGAAAGGGGGCTCTTGTAATTTATAGGAGTTGTGTATTTTGAGATTGAGAATGACAGATCGTAAAAGTTAAGCAATTACACTATAGCTTTGGGTCTAGGGTCGCGATGCAAAATGATACCAGCTCGGGAAAGATATAGTTTTGGAACATGCTCCCATATAAAATCAAAACCCACCATCCAAAATTGAATTGGAATGCATATTTGTCATACGCTCTGAAAAAGTTCGCAAAATCAAACTTTTTCTAAGTCATAGATGTACCAATAAAATAAAATAATAATAATCCACGTCTGAAACTCCATGAGATTGTCCCGGTTGGTTTAACAAAAATATAATAGTAAATAGCGAAACTCAATGAGAACATTAGCTAATATTGGTTGGAGAGACTTAATCAACCCAATTATGGAGTGCATGGACAAAAATCAACATACGGCAGGTACAGAGGGTTGTTGGGTAACATATATAGAATTTCTAGGAAATTTACCCCAATTATGATTTACTAACATGACGGGAAATATCCGTAGGTACATCTCGATAGATATATGAAGCTATTAATTCTTAAGATCGTCCTCACTATTTCCACAAGTTTGGTTGGCTAAGTTGACAACGTTGACAAAATAACACACTCAAGCTTTCTTTGTGGAAGAGGAAAAAGATTAGAGGAGAACTTTGTGAGAAGAAATTTTGGGACCCCTCATGACATTTTTATATTGCATCATTGTTAGGGCGGGCAATTCTCAACATGATCCATTTGCACTATATGACAAAATACGCAATTAAATAGGTTCGATTGGCATAAACAGGTTCGTGTTATGACACTATTGAATTCATGTCTTAGACGTGAATCGACTTGTTTAAACATGTTAAGATGCCATTTGTTTCAATATGATACAATTAGGCACATTTTAACACATTTAATATTCATCGTTGTGACCTCACCCTAAGAGACTTTTTTTTTCCTTAAAAACTTTTGAAATACACCCATGTCAAAAGGAGAAAATGATAAAAGTGAAAACATATTTAGGGATACAAAAGTTATTAGATATGAAAAAAAAAAAAAAAAAAAAAAAAACTGATCTCTAGAATTTATTGTCTAGAGCGGGTTAAAAGGTATTAACACAAGTCATCATGTATAGCAGTGTTTTATGTGTACACTTGTTAATATAAATTTTTGTATTTTGTTGTTTCGATGCACAATACAATGACACGTTTGTTAATCGCGCTAGTTTAGGCGCGTCATGAGATGGTTTTATTAAGTGTGTTGTGTTCATGTCAAGAAATTTCGACATGTTTGTTAAATGTGTCATGTTCGACTTAGACATATTCGAATCATTACCTTGTTTCAACACAACACAATTTTATATTGCTTGGGGGTGACATTTCATTTTCACACCCTATTGTAAATTGTATTTACCATATTTATGAGAAAAATCATGAATATATGCTGCACACCTCTAAGGTCGTTGATTATTTAAGTATGGTTTCCTACTGGTTCATAGGTCATAAGGGTAGAAGTGACTGACTTATAGGGCACACGGTTAAGTATATAGGCAACGATCAATAATGCATATCGCTAATACAAAATATGTATATTTGCTTGTGTCATCATAGACTTAATCATTTCAAATATGGTTCTATTTATTCTCTTAGTAATTCCATTTTGTTGTGACGTACTAAAAATAGTCAATTGTCTTTCAATTACATTTTTCATTACAAAGAGTCTTGAATTGCTCAAATAGATACTTACATCTGTGGTCGGTTCTTAATGCCTTTATCATTTTGTTTAATTGATTATCTACTAATACTAAATATTATCTAAAGCAATCTAATGCTTCTGATTTATGGTAGATTAGAAAGATATAACCAAAACGCATGAAATCATTTATAAAAGTGATGAAATATGATGCTCTATGTCTCATGCTCACGTTTAATGGACTGTAAATGTCAGAATGTATGAGTTATAATGGAAGTTCAGCTTTGGTTCATTTACTAAATGGTTTTCTAGTTGTTTTTCCTATTAGATAATACTCACATATGGGTAGATCAATTTTAGCGAGCGATTGTAAAAGACATTCTCTAACTAAATTGCATTTTTTTATAACCCAATGTGACCTAGTGTAGCATGCGAAATACTTACATTGATTTTCACATTATTAAAAGATGCAATTAAAGAAAAATAACAATCAACATTAGCATTGACACATCATAATTAATGTCTAATACTATAAAACCATTCATTACGTCATCAGAACCATAATAAATTGTTCTAAATATAATATCAACACAATCACCATTGAAATTTAATACATAACCTAAACTTAGAAGAACAACTATAGAAATTAAGTTCTGCCGGATATTTAGAGTATGGAGAACATCATATATGAATAGGTTTTGGCCACAACGTATAATCAATTTACATGTGCCGATACCCTTCATTTCAACTCTAGAGTAACATATATTCATTTTTTTCCAAGCCGCATCCGACGATACTCCACAAATATTCTTTGGTCTCTAGCTACATGGTTTGCTACTCTTGAATTTACAGCTCACATAGTATAACATTTAGCAATCATTGCAGTGCTATAATTATAAGCATCACTTAAAATAATGGAGTAATGTGATATCTTTTTTGGTTCAATGCATTCATGAACAAAGTGGCCTAGCTTGCCATAGTTATAGTACTTTATCTTGACATTGTCCTTCTTTCTATTACGCTTCTTGTGTTAGAAGAGCTTAGATCTCTTGATTGCCTGACCAGTCTCATTTTCTTTGCTGTTAAATGTATAGTTCCTCTTGTGCTTGAAGTTTGAAACTTTGTGTGAACTAGATTTAGCAACATAAGCATGTGTAAAGGATTTGGCAGCCTCTATTTGCTCATCCTTTAATTTAAAATGATGCATTATATTATCAAAAGTGACAATATTCTCATTGCACGCCATATTAATTTTCATATGCTCTCAACTATTAGGAAGGGATTTTATAACAACTTGAATTTGTTGTTCATCAATAGGGGTATATCTTGTCGTTTTCAGCTCACGTATCATATTTGACATCTCCTAAAAATACTACCTCATAATTTGATATTGATGCTTTCGGTATGTGTCAAACTTGATGGCAAGCCTCCTCAATTTAATGGCATACATAGCCCCAAATTTATCTTTCAAGATAGTCTAGGTAGATTAAGTTTTGTCATAACTTTTAAACTCACATATAAGATCATCCTGCATACAACTTAGCAACAAAATGCGAGCAATGCTATTTTTCTTATTTCAAGTTTTATAAGTTTTTTGATCTCTTGTGTATTGAGTAGAAGTTCAATGCTTAGTTTCATCTATGATGTGATTAAGAGTTTCCAAAACCTTTTGCTCTTTAAGGATATACTGAACCTTTCGATGCCAAATGTCATAACTGTCACCGTATAGCTTCTTACCCTTTTTGAGGTTTGTTATAATGGTTTTGGATGCCGAGGCCATGATCGATTACTACTTCGCATTGACATAATAAACACAGAATAAGTACTAGCACATTTTTCACATTAACGTACATAGTTAACTTGTAGTAAAGACAAACTAAATTAATGAGAATTCAACAAAAGATACTGAAATGAAAGTTCACTATGTTCCCAATCAGCTTCCATGTATGATTATCCTACTATCATTAATTTGTTCAATTTGTGCAAATTTTAAGTTATAGGTGAGAATTTTTTTGCATTCTACCAATCTACGAACTCCTACTTGAAAAATTGATTACATGACTTCTTATAATTATCACATTTTCTATTAAATATCAAAATACATAGCATGATGTGAACCAACGTATAAAACATTCATACATCAAGTATAATCATATGCAGAATTCAAGATGTAATAAAAAAAAAATAAAGATCTCCAGCTATTGTTTGAATTTGCTCGTAACTAGGAAATTGTAAGCATGTTAAACCATATACATGCTATCATTAAACCAAGCTCTACACACACATGTATGTGGTCATTTACATATATGCTAGCTTTCATATTTCAAAACCATAGGGAAATATAAGTAATAAGGAATAAATAATGTACTTAATCCAAAACACATGCACATTTAGGGTTCCGTACGCATTTTTATACTTTTAAAAATATCAAACATGTAAAATAACTATATCACAATGTAGAGCACTTCAATACAAACACAATGCCACTAATGACACTCCAATCGTAGCTCTCACATGCCTACACGCGCCGCCTGAGTGCGTGATGTGTATGATGCACGTGCCAGACCAATCCGGCTCTATTGAGCTAGGTCGACTCAATCCGATTGATTGACCAGTCAACCGAGTTAGGTCAAATCGACGGGTTGGGTTGGTAGGTAGGTTGGGTAGATGATGTTAGTGGGTCGGTTATTGACAGTTTGTTGATGTCATCAATGACGTTCAGCCTTTAGATGCCATTTTGTGCGAGTGACGTGTGTGTGGTTGACAGCGCTGCAGGTTGTGGTGGCGCATCTAGTGTCGACTAGTGGCAGCGACCTACCGTTCTATTCATCTCAATGAGATTTTTCACCTTGTATATTTAAAAACAATTTTCATTGTAATTTTTTGTTTTTTTGTTTTTAAATTCGGCTGAATAGAACGGTCGCTCGCATCCTCCAACCCTGTTCTTCACTTTAGTTTGTACTAATCATTCATTTTGCAATTTCCGAGCAATAAATATGCAGACAATATGAAGTTCAACCTTGCGATCTTTACATCAAACAAGAAGTGAAAAATTTTGATGGAAAAACAAGGTAAAGATCATAACATGGGCTTTGATACCAATGTAGGAAAAAAGTCAGTGAAAGTAAACAACTAACCTTTCATTGCACAACAAAAGCGATTATCTAGAAATATACGTTGAACAACCAATGAACGATAGATGACATGACTTCACAATAGTCCGAATACAATCACAAGGTGGGTATTCATGTTCCACAGCGTTAATATCAATTGTCTTCTCTAAGTAGTAATGGAAGTCTTTTGTACATTGTTCTTTGATGGAGAGAAGAAGAGTAGAGAAAATCATTCTCTTTTAGAACATTCTTTCTACTATTGACAAGGGTGGTTATCTCAAGAAGTTATTATATTTGGGAAGTTAAATAACTTCCCCTTATATAGATAACCCTTCATACCACTTGAAAAGGCGTCTCTCTATCACATCACATCAAGACAAACCGATGCATCTTAATTGCATCCTATCATAGACGAACCAACGAAATATAACAGGATCTAAACATGACTTCTAAATTTTTTTAATTTTTTTTTTTGAAAAAAAATCAAGTTATATGCCATTCATGAGATGCAATTCTACTTTAAATTGAGGATACGTGACATGAACTTAAATGCAATTTATATAAAACCTAATTCTAATGACGGGCAAAACTATTGTGAATTAATATAAGATGATGTGTAATGACATGCAAATTATGATGACGTGGCAATATGATGATGTGGCACTAAGACGTGTAAGGACCAAATGTAATGCATGACTTGGAATTTATGAAACTAATTTATATGATATGGGTGTTATTTTTTCATGATTTTTTAGACCTAAAATAGGAAACTACTTAAATTATATAATGGCCTCATTTAAATTAGGAAATAATTTATATTAAATTATAATCCAAATTAGGTAATTTCCTAAATTACTACACGATTTCTAAATATGCAATGCCAAATAGGAAAATAAAAGTGCTAAAAGTTGTGTATGATATTTACTTTAGTACCTAAAGTTTTTCTTGGATCTCTTTAGTTCAACTTAAAAAAAAAAAAAAATGATCACCAAGTTCCAACTTTGATCTCGGTTATCAGAAATCCGTCATGGACATATTTTATTAATTTTTCAAACTTATGTGGCCTCCCGGTATGCCTAGTTAGCATTAGTGACCCAAAACAACGTCGGTTAACATGTTTACCCAAAATTATAAACCTTAATTTTGACAAATCAAGTTTCTTCAAACCCTAATGTTTCAAACCCCTCTTCTTCAATCCCTTTGATGAGTGAACGCCCACCTCAATCGGCCATGTTCTAACAAGCCACAAAGAAGTTGCTCCACCGAGCCGTATTAACCTTCGCCGTCGCAAGGGGCTTGTCCCGCCCCTTCTCTGTGGATGTCTTGATGCCATAGATGGCCAACGCGAGGTTTGTGGGGGCTTAGAAGAAGTTGATCACCAGCATTAACCACCCACCCCTAAAAATCATTATATGATATCACTTAGATGTTTGATGATGTGCACATATGTGATCTCCATTCAGTTTTCTCGCCAATGCTCTCCATGGAAGATCATCTAGTTTAGAGAATATAGCCACAAACAAAACAAAGCCAGTTTCATCTTTTGCTAGGTAACAACGGGAGATAGCAGAATTGCACTCAAGTTAATGAGAAGCATTAACCACACAAGACATGCTGAAACACGCTCCAATTAATCTAGAATCTTAGACAAACTTATGCAAATTTGGTTTTGGCATTTTGTTGAACACATGATGAGCATCTAAGGTGAGGGTCTTATATGCAAAATTAGAGCAAGGTTTGAATTCCATAATACCACGTTAGTAGAAATCTAGACCAAATCGTCAATAACTAATTCAACTCTATTCAATTTTCACACCAAGAGAACCAAGATGCTAGTCTTTATTTTCAACAATGGATGAACCAAGATGGGTACTTTCGAATCTTACCTTATCAAGAAGGGATTCTAGTTACCTAAGTAACACTGACATTAACATGCGACACACGACACAACACGACATGCAACACATCATTTATAAAAAAATAAAGAATTCTAACATGTTGGAACACATCATATATTAAATGAAAATTTATATATATGATACTAATCAAATTAATTTGATTCAAATTCGTAAATTAATAAATAATGAAAAAAGTCTAGAATGAATTTATACTTAAAATGTTAATGCATCATTTGTCAATATCATTTATTGTTTTAATTTGACAAATTTAACTCCACTCTCATAATCCATCAAACTTGGAGGGAAAAAAACAATTCACATTCTAAACTCGCGTGTTAGACGTATTGGAAGAGGAGAAAAAACAAACTTGGAAGGTGAATTGTGTGTCATGAAAAGTGAGAGTTGGAAGAGGAGAAGACTCAATTTTTCTTCTTTCTCCATTTATTTATTTCACTATTATTATTTTACATATTTACATTTTGACCCATCATTTATTCAAAAAATTTAAATTTGAGCCCGTGCACATCAGAATCACATATTGAAATTCCGAACTCCCATGTCATAAATATGGACTAATGTATCGGGACAATTGACTAGGTGTCAGATTTTCCAACACCTGTTGACCAAATATCATATAGTGTCGCACATGTGCTGGAATGTCCAACACGATACGAAGGCTCTCGAAGAGTGTCATGTTGGTGCTTCCTAATTGGTTACAATTGCTGTTTGTTGGAAAAACATGACTTCAAATCAATAGAGCAATCAAGTCAGACTTTGAGACATGATATCACTTTCTTTGAGGATTTATTTGCCTCATAAAGTTACTAATGGTTACTAGCAAATATTCTTTAGGACATAATAAAGTCTCAAAATGAAATACTAGATAGCAATTCTAGTATTTATCCTAGGTCTTTCTAGGAAACAATTGAAAAGATGGCTATAATTTTGACAAAAAGACTCAAGAAAATGATCTTATTTTGTTCATAAGGAAAACTAACAAATATATATATATATATATCAATCTTAAAGAACATAGTCGACTCGTCGTGAAATATTGCAAAGTGAACGAATGTATCATTTTGAAAGAAGTTGCAAAATGAACAAAGGTGTCCATTTGGAAAAAGTTGAAAAATGAACAAAAGCAACCCTTCGGGAAATGTTGCAAGTTGAACGGGTATCATTTCCAAAAGTTTTTTTTAAAAGACACAAATATAAAAAATTCGGAATAATAAAACATTAAAAAAAATATTTTTTAATAAATAAAATTTCATATTTTCATAATTTCCGAAAATTCTCAATAAACAAAAACAACCTTTGAACTTATTAAAGTTAATAAGATAACCATATGAAATAAAATAGAAAGTAAAGGGGTTAGTGCTAATTAAACCGTAGGCGTGCAAGCGTGCAAAGTGCTAAGTGAGCCTAATAATCACGCAATTATTTGTGCACTCGCAGGTATAGTGGGGTCTAGCCCACACTTAATCTTTTCTTTAGATACACTAAAGAAACTCCACGTTTATTAACTAGCCCACCTCCTCTCACTTTTCTTATGTGGGACAAAGAAACATACACTTAATTTATTTTACAAACAAACTTCCAACATTATTTACTCTAACATCAAGAGATTTTGAGCTCATTGCCGATGATGATGAAAACTAGCAATGAAACCTTTACTAAGAGTGCAACACCAAGAGTCCTCTCGATCGGAAGACAAAGTGAAACAGGGGACATTTAGGGCGTTGATGGTGTTCATTGATGATCATAATAGCTCCAACTAGACTCAAATTGGTGAGTAGTGTTGTGAGAGAAAACGAGTGAGAATGAAGAGTCGGATATCGCTAAATGGTTGGACACACTAAGAAGCAAACCTTAGTGGTAGCAGTCTTAGTGTGTATTGGAGAACAATTGGTGCTACAAAGGGTATTGCACACCAAGATCGACCCATCCATAGGGACAATGCCGTAACCGTAAAAATCAACACTTCAAGAAGCAGAATTAGCAACCTTAATCATTGGTGCTTCTTGAAGCATCGCCTTTCTGTGCATCAACGGGGAACAAGTCTGTCATTACACTATCCTCCTAAATCGAGTAAATTGAGTATCGAACACTTCAAATGCCAAAACTTGGCATGAATGGACACTTAAGTGTCAAAACTTCAAAAATGTACACTTAAGTGCAAAAATCGCAAAAAAACAACACTAAGTGTCAATGGTGAGAATTTTTGGTAAAACTACTGATGTGACTTTTTATTGCAAAAATTTAAATGATGTGGCATTTCTTTAAAATAAATTTATCCACGTGTTGTTGACATGGCTAGATAGCCCATAATGACATCGTTTGGTCCAAATTTGATTTCTAATATAAATATTAACCAAATTAAATTTAAAAACAAAATTAAAAAAAAAAAAGAATAAGGACAACAAATCAATGAGGCCCCTTATGGCCCCCGTCGCTGCTGCCCCACCAATGCTAGAAAGAGCCGGCGATGGTGGAGCGTGGGTTGATTGCTAGCAACCTTGGCCGATTGTAGGCGAAGGCCAATGGCGACCCTTGCCTAGATTTGGGGTGAGGTGTCGCGGCCTTCCCTTAAATTGGGTGAGTCATCGACCCTTCCTCAGATTGGGTGAGTCATCAACCCTTGCCCAGGTTGGGCTGGCAACTCTCGCATGATCTAGGGGAGGGCCACAACCCTTGCTTGAGATTTGGGCTAGCGACCGGCTAGGGCCTAACAACCATGGGTGACCCTCACCATACTGTTGCCAGCCTTTCTAGCGATGGTGGGGGATAGTGACAAGGGTCGTAAAAGGGCCGTAAAAGCCCTTGCTAATTTGTTGCCCTTGTTGTATGTGTGTGTGCGTGTGCGTTTTTTTATTATTAATTTAATTAATATTTATATTGAAAATCACATTTGGAGACAAAATGACGTCGTTTTGGGACAAGCATTGCTGAGTAAACATTCCGATGAGCCACATAAACTAGTTTTATTATTAAAATAATGCCATATCGAATTTCCGGCAAGTCTTAGCGGATTGACATTTATGTGTCCATTTTTAAAAAAAAGAAATGACACTTAAATGTATATTTTGGAAATTTTGACACTTAAATGTCCACTCATGTCAAGTTTAACAATTGTTGTGTACCTTCGCCCGAGTAAATCTTTAGAGTACATGTCCTCGTGCCCTCCGGAGACTCAATTCGATGCCGCTACAGAAACTGAGGGTTCGAGGATGTGCTGTTGCCATTAGGAGAGAAGACAAGGTTGCCAGATGTGACGTTGATTAGAGTGGATCGGCGGGATCTGGCGGACCGAAGTTCAACTCTGCGATTGAGAACGACGGAAGGACGACCGAGGAGGAGGAGATTGGCTACTCAATTTTTAATATAAAAATATGACGTGGAATCGTTTTCAAATATAAAAAAAGTGCTAAGTCAGATAAAAAATTTAGTTATAAAAGCTACTTAATCATTTTGGTTAGAGTTTCTTACCGAAACACCTAAGTTGATTGTTTTTCTTCTATTTAATACTTAAGTGAGGTGGCAAAATTTTAGCCCCAAAATGATATTGTATATAACTTTTGGCAAATTTAATATTTTTCTGCCCAATAAAATTTTCAAGTCTATCTTTATAAAAAGACTGATTCCTAAATTAATGACGTGCAATATATAAGCCTACATCACGATCAATATAGGAAATAAAATTAACCGGGATCCAATCTTAGGTTTTAGAAATCGATTCTCGATTATGATGAACACATAACATCTCAACTGAGAAAATTGCCCATTTGTGATACGTCTGCAACCTTACGTCAAATCACCGCTAGAAATCAAATTGAGCAATCGAATATTTGCATTGGATTTAGTTTAAGAGATCACCTAAATTGAAAAAAATTGGTTTTCCCGGCCGCAAATAACACAAACTGCGCACACGCACCATTAGGCAGCTGTGATGGTTCAGGGCTTGCTCCTTATCGCTGAGGTCGCAAGTTCGAATATCCAGGTGCTAGCATCTTAAGTGGGGGGCTATAGTGCTGGGTCCTGTGCTAGTCTCCCCGAAGTATAGGGGCCCAATCCTTCGGTGCTGTCCGGGTATGGGGGGCCCATGGTGGAATCCTCGGTTACAAAATAAATAAATAAAAATAACACAAACTGGGCACAATGACTTTTGTTGACTTCGTTATATTCATTGAACAATGGGGCAGCGACTCGTGTTGTCACGGTGGGGATACTGAAGGGCGAGAGCTGGATTTTACACAGCAAGGTCACTGATCACTTGAAGGTGCTGCTGTGTTGGTATTGCAGCGGGACTAGTCTGGAAAACCTGCAAGTGAATAGACAAGGCGGCAAGGCCGGCGATGAAGGGACTTAGTTGGGACGGTGAGGGCTGGGTACACCAAATATCACTGGCAATCTTTGCTAAAGTACCATTGGGGCTGGACTGCTTTGCCCGAATTGCTGTGAGTGTTTGCTAGCATTGTAATTATGGTGGGTTAATGGATCAACAAAAATGAGCCAAATGAAATACATTGTTTTCATTTATGCATCTCATTAATTCATGTATTTATCGAGTTTATATATCTCTTGAATTCATGCATATCATTAATTGATGTATTTCTATTATATTCTTGTATCTCCTAGATTCTTGTATCTATTTAATTCACAGTTTATGTATGGCTTCTGTACATAAATTTTAAAACTCTATTAATAGACTTGAGAATCTTCATTTCAAGGAGAAGCGAAAACACCTACATCTCATCCCTTCGATTTTCTTTAAGTGTGTCAAGTTCAAGAAGTGTTTGATAGAATCTTGTTCGTATAGTACTGATCGTGTTCGAGATATTGTATCTTGTGAGGCATAGTTCGTGAAGCTACTTAACACCATTAGTAGGCTCTAATGGCATAAAAAAGATTTGGTTAGTCGTACCTTTATTATATCTTTTTGTTATAACTTTCTCAAATTTATTATATTTTTGTTACAACAAATAGTGTTACTTATTCTTCTTTCAATATGTCTTCTTCTTCGTCTAGCGGTGGAGGTGTGGCGTGGACGTGAAGGCGGCAGTTATCTCCTCTAGTTTTTCTGTCTGTAGTGTGTGTCCGTCCGGTGGTGTGACTCTCTTGCTTTTATAAGTTCTTTTCTACTTCAATACTTTCCTTCCTTTATTTCCTCAACAAATTACTTTTTTCCCGTTTGTTGACCGAGCAACCAGAACTTTCCCAACCATTCTAGCATAGATTGCTTCTCATGCTTCCCTTTTATGGATGATTGTGCGTATATCTTTCTTTTGCTTGCCTTTCATCTTGACTGTATATATGTGCAAATTATCACCCTTGCATCAGTTAATCTTTTCAAAATTAAACCTTTGCCCACTCCCCTTTCCTTACTAAGAATCATGTGTCTTCAATCCATATTTCCCTCGTGAACGCATTTGCCACGCTATGGCTCTTTAATGGGCTTTGACCAAACGTTAATTCACGCGGGTATAGTCTAGTTAATCTAATGCAACTCAAAACACCCTTGCCCGAGGCTATTATTTAAAATTTATATAGGCCAATTAAAATAAAGTTTATATGAGTTTATTACTATTAATGCAACATGCTCCTAATATGCAATTGTAATTTAACAATATTTTTGTTCAGGGGTCAATCCTTACTTTTTCTATGCAATAAATGGGTCGTCAAAATTTATATTTCAACAAAATCGGACAGTGATCCAGTTTGGTTTTGAGGAAATAACCAGATTGTCAAGAGCTGCTCAAATCCAGTGTTGGCCCGATTCAATCGATTGATTTGGTGTTGAACCGGATAATGGTTTGACCGATTCTTTCGACATTATAAGAAAAAAAAATGTCAATCTTGCACGAGCAAGGTTGGATCCTCTGTACACTTCGACGGTTAGTGGGCTCCTCTTCGGCAGGGTTTATCGTTTAGTAGCGCTACAAGTTATTTTATTTATTATTTAAACAAGTGAACTTGCATAAGTGAGATAAGGGATCGACATCCTGACCTCCGAATTGCGAATGTAGGGCCTCGATCATCTGAGCTATGCGATGGATTTTTCCTAGGAAGATAATTTTAACTAATAAATCAAATTAATCAGTATGAAAAGGGCAAAGCCGCGTTGAACTAATCAACCCATGAACCGCCAGGACTACTGGTTCTTCGATTGGGCTGGTTTTAAAGCAGTTGCCAGAAGTGATTGCCAGAGTGAGAAGGTTCAAATAAGATGTACCTCTTGACAAGCTTTAAGGACTGTGAAGGGGTCGAGAATGGATGGAACCACACATGAATAAAGAGGGTATCTCTAGAGTGCACGACTGACACTCATAAGGACATTTGTGGTTGAAATGGGAGAGTTTAAGAAACACTCTCTCCCAGCCGATGAGTGAGGTCCTATGTTGTGTTACTCATAAGTAAGATCTGGATTCACATGGTCATGATCATTTAAGATTACCAAGAGATGTTTGGCAACCTAAAATTGGTGGGCTCTATTTCAAGATCGCATGAGAGAGAGAGAGAGAGAGAGAGAGAGTTATTATGGTGCTGGCAGGGAGGGGTGACTCTAAGACACGTTAATCATCGGCTCCTGCTGTTATCCGCTACATTCAAATGGTTTTGATGCCGAATTATTTCCACTTTATTAGTCTATTGGGGGACAAGAGATTTGGTTGTTAGGTTTGGGGGTGCGTTCTTTCTTCAAAATGTAGGGCCACTTTCTATTTCGTAAGTGTTTTAAGTTAGAATTTGCACCAATTTTACTTTAGGATGAGTCAAGATAGTTGGTGGGAGCAAGTTTAAGATGTACATCCAATTTTAGGAGGTCAAGATTTTCATATCAAAACAGGTTAATACTACATCCCCTTCTTCTCTATGCTTTCAGTCTGTCTATCTATTGACATATAATATAGAGTGTAGCCTATATCCCTTAAAAAGCAACTCTTCTTTTCTGTGCTTTCTGTCTCTGTCTATCTATGGACATACAACATAGAGTGTAGCTTATATCTCTTAAAAAGCAACTGGGACAAACATATAAGACCCAAGCAAGAACAAAGAGGGCAAGACAATTCATCTGCATAAAGGGCTCCATGGATGATGGCGGGAGGGATGAAGATGACGATGACCCATCTCACCACCGTCCAACAGGAGACCTCCACATGTCTCGTCTGCACTGAGCCTGCACTGTTCTTTCACCACCAACCCGCCATCGTTTATCGCCTTCTTCTTCTTCCCCTCCACCATCTTCACAACATTTCGGAACACCGGAACATCGCACGGGATTCTCAGGACGCCCGTCTGCTGAAACCCGAACTCCTCCTCGGCCTCTTGCAGCAAGAACCTGAATGCCGGGTGGTCCAAGTAGTGCATTGGGATGATGAACCTCTCGAGCTCTTCGCCAATGCAGACTGCGAGGTAGCCTTTTGGGACAAGATTGCTACTGCCGCTGCTGTGCTTCATTTTGTTGCTACCGTCATCGTCGTCTGATGATAGAGAAGAGATCGTTCTTTTGAGGAAGCTGATGCTCTTGTGAATGCCGCTGCGGTTAGGGCTCATGGCAGCGGCAGTTGTGGCGGTTCTCGACGAGTTTGCAAAGTTCCTCCACTTTTTGAGGAGCCGCCAGAGTCGAACCACTTCGCTGATCTTGTTAGACTTGTTAGGGGACTCCATGGCTTCCTCAAGAAGAAGAATGGGAACAAGAAGAACAAGAATACAGGTTCCAATGTGTCCTAATCTAGGAAACTGGATTCTTGCAATTTATAGGAGAAGCGGATCTTGATATTGAGAATGACAGATCGTATATGAAGCTTTTAATGCTTAAGGTCATCCATATATGAAACTAGGAAACTGGATTCTTGCAATTTATAGGAAACTGGATTTTTGCAAAATGGAAAATAGGTGTAGGTACATCTCAATACATATATGAAGCTTTTAATGCTTAAGGTCATCCACGCTATGTCCAATGGTTTGGTTAGCTTAGGTTGACAAAATAACACGTTCGCTTTCTTTGTGAAAGATGAGAGGCGACGAAAAAGGGGGAAGAAATTTTGGGGCCTTCATGACATTTGCAGTGCATCATTGTTAGGTCAGCAATTCTCGACATGATGCATTTACACGATACGTCAAGATATGCAATTAAACCGGTTTGGGTTGGCATAAGTGTGTTCGTGTCATGACACCATTCAAATCGTGTCTTATGCTAGATAACCCGCTTGACCCGTTTAGACACGAACCAACACATTTAAATTAACATGTTAAAATGACATTTGTTCAACACGACACAATTAGATATGTTTTAACACATTTGCACCTCACTTTTAAAGACTTTATCCTTAAAAACTTATGAGCAACACCCATGTCAAAAACATGGGAGAATTACTAAAATAATCTTAAATCTGTTGTAATTGCATTAATTCAGTCCTCAAATTTATTTATTTTTTGCTAATCAATTCTAAAAATATATTGTATTTGTGTTAATTCAGTCAATTCGGCCGACGGCCGACAGTGACATGTTAATAATATATATTTTTTCGATTTTTTTTCATTTTTTTCTTTCTCTTTTTTTTTTTTCTCGTCCTTCCTTCTTCCTCTAGCTGGTCGCCACCAACCCTAAAAAATAAATATTATTAAAATATTGTCCTTGTCATCGTTGGCTGGACAGTCGACTAATTGATTAGATGAACTGAATTGTCACAAATGCAAAATATTAAGAATTGAATTGACCAAAAAACCATTTAGGATTGAATTGACCAAAAAACCACAAATGATGATGATGATGATGATGATGATGATGATGATGATGATGATGATGATGATGATATATATATGATTGACTCAATAGCACTTTATAGATTATATTGTCTAGAGCGTGTTTAAAGTTATCATAACTGGTTTTACATGTACACATGTTAATGTATATTACATGTTTATGGTATTGTGTCATTTTGATATTTACCACAGTGACATGTTTGATATTCATGCTAGTCAAGTCAAGTCGTGAGACCATTTTATTAGGAATGTTGGTTCGTGTCGAGACAAATCGACATGTTTATAAAACACACTGTGCTTGAGATATTTATATTATCACCCCATTGTCAATCCTAATAATTGCTTGGGGGATGACGTTTCATTTTCAGACCCAATTGTAAATCGTATTTGCATTTTTTTTTCTCTCCATTCTTTCCCTTATCCGAAGGACACTTTCACTTTCTTTTTCCACTCCTTCACTTTTCTTCCTTGTCATTTCCATCTTTACATACCACTTCGAGCCATATGCCCTAACCTTTTCTGATCTTACTTTGACAACTTGGATGAAATTGACGTAGCTGGGCATGCAACTCTCTCCCTAAAGATAGTAGAGACCGCTTGTCCAATTACCCTTTTAGCCAATAGTCCATCCCTGATTACTTTCGAAGTCCTAATCTCTGACCCCTATTTACAAGCTAGAGAATAATTCTTTCTTAGCCTCTATTCATTTCACGAAAAATGTGATGTTTCTCAAAAATATTTTTTAGGATACCATTTTTCAAAAAAAATGTAATTATTTTCTAATGTTTGGTTGAAACCTAAAAAGAAACGGAAAATATTCTTCATTGCTCAGTAAGCAAAATCTTTTCCTCTATGTACTCTTTTCCAATAATATTTTTATTATTTTTTTCAAAATATAAATTTTAATTATTTTTATATTTAAAAAATCAAATTTTAAATTATTTTCTATATTTTTCTTTTTCTTTTTCTTTCTTTTTGTCTTCTTCTTAAGCAAGCTTGTGCTCGCTGCTCACTTTGCTCGCTAGATTGGCAAAATTGTAGCCCTAGTGAGCGACAAGCTAGGCATGAGCTTGCCATTGATAGGGCGAGCGGTGAGCCTTGAGCTCGTCCAAGGTCAGCAAGCTTGAGGTTCACCTATGGCTGGTTGCCGGCTCAGTCAAGACAAAACTAAAAAACAAAGAAAGAAAGAAAAGAAAAAGAGAAAAAAGAAAAAGAAATACAAAAATGAGTTAAATATTGGTTTTTAAAATTAAAAAAATAAATAAATATGGAAAGGTTGATATGGGTGAGAGATAAAAGAAAGTAAGTGAAAAAAATGTTTTCCTCTTTTTCAAAAGTGAAAAATATTTTCTCCTATCTTAGAAGACTTTTTTTCTTTTATGGAAAATATTTTCCAAACTAATTTATTTTCCGTGAAATGAACATCGAAAATCCGAAAAAGTTTTCCTGGACATTATTTTCAGTTAAACGAATGGAGTCTTAATTCCGTGATGTGTGGAACATCTTCCGAAATTCTGATGATCCCATCAGGCATCATAATCGCAATGAGCCACTACCAGTGACCCTGCACTAGGCGTTGTTTCCCATAGACAATGCACCGTTCTCAACAATTGATGATATAACCAGTCCCTATGTGATTTCATGTGGTTTGTGCTCCTAGAATCCATGAACATCAAAGCCCTCACCGCCATTTCCATTATGGTCGCCCTTCAGCTTCTTTTGTCATTCTTATGAGAATTGTGCGCGGATAGAATCTCACTCCTTGTTATCAGAGGGTCATGAAAGTACCCATAAGAACTGGGCAAAAAAACAAAGCAGAACCACAGGTTGCCACTAATCAGTTACCTTCTCCACATTCTTCAGATCGTGATGATTTTATTGAACTTATTCGGGTGGTCCAATCGACGTTCCCTCAATCAACTTGAAAGCGAAGAAACGTGATTAGAAAAAAAAAAAGAAATTCTTTGAGAGTGATTTCGACACATGCATCACTTCAAATTTCGACCAAACTGCAATTGCTCTTGTCTCATCTGCCACTTCAACCAGAACATCGTCCCTTCAATTGAGCAGAATGATACTACTAGCCTTTTTCAGTATGTCAGTTTTTGTTGGTTATTTGAGCATTTTTGAAATATTGAAATTTATTAATTTTTGTAACGATTTTTTGCTATTATCAATTTCTAACGGTTTTTATCTGCCATTAATATAAAACGATTTCATAACGTTTTGTAGCGGTTATTTAACAGTCATGGAACAACCATATAACGGCTTTATAACGTTTCATCTATTTCTACAAAAACTCTTTATTATTTTAACAGCTATACAATGGTCATTTTCTTCTTTAAATGCCGATTTATTGATAACTGTTTCTTAACAATTCTCTCTTTCTTTTTCCTATAAACTATTACTTTGAATGTATTTGGAAACCACTGGGGGTTCGCCCCAGTGGCCACCCTTCCAACATGGAAGGGGGAGGTGAGGGGTTCAAATCCCCACCTTCGGGGGATGGGGTAGGGACGCGTAAGTTTCGAGAGTGGGTTGCGACTCCCACGCCCGCAAGAGGCGGGGGCACAAGTCTCAAGTGAGTGAGTGTAGTAGGAATAGAGTAGAGACTCGACCAAAAAAAAAAAAAAAAAAAAGAATGTATTTGGAAAGTGACATCAAAATATCAAAACCAAAATATTTTTACAATATTTTTATTTCTTTTTTCCTATCTCGTTACGCATCTTTCCTTTCTTTATTGGGTTGCACACAAAAAAAGTTGTTTTGTTCCTTATAGTATTATTCAGTGCGGAATATAGAAAAAAGGTTCGTCGTATCTTGGGAGAATAGTTGCTGAAGTCTCATGTGCTGAGTTTCGTATTCTGAGGGGTGGAATTGTCCTTAAGACTGCTTGCACATCTTAGACATTTGTTTTTATCATCTAATCTTTTTCAATGTATTTTTAATAATAATTATTATTATTTTCATGCAATATAATATTTTTCCAACAGTATTTTCTTCCGCGATGCACACATCTCAATGCGCCACAAATGAATAATACCAATAATATTAACATAACTACTAAATGACAGATGAATTAATATTCAAATTTCTTACTTATTGACCAGTGTCTTTATAATTTCAAAATATTGGGTCTAATCGATTATGTACTGTGAGATTTAACCGTCATCCTAGGAATCTAGAGTATCAATCTAATTTGAATCAATCTATAGGAGATTTTGCCATATTTGTGCTAATACTGTACAGAATGGTTGGACATATTTCCCTCAAATAAAAGACAACACCGTCCACACTTCGATGCACTTATGTGTAATTGACTTATATATAATGGACAATGTATAGTTTACTTGGGACAATCAATCCTTAGTGACAGGAATCTAGGAATGAATGCTAGTATGGATTAGTGTGAACTTATCTATGCGGTTATGCACTCTTCGAATATGAATCCATTTTTTGAAAGATCCTTTCGATGACCTATGTTGTGTTGAAGGGATATCTATATGATCTGATCGATTACGTAAAGCCCACGGTAGCACAGGAACCGGGAAAAGTATACATAAAAGACAGTTTTTATTTTATTATATCAGTGTTAGATTAGTATTAGTTAGTGGTCCCGGCTCAGTGAGTCCTTTCTTCCGTGATTCACTTTTGGCACTACTCCTACATTTCCCTCAAGGATACCCTATTTTCTCGGGGATTTGATGCCGATGGTTAAGAAAAGCACTTTTTTCCAAATTGGTTTTCTTTTAATACACATGTTATTGTCATGGTTGACCAAATTGGATGTTGACAACAGTAGGATTCGGCGAAAACATAAATAAATAAATAAATAACCAACTGTATGTTTAATTTAAATCTGCATAAATTAATCTTTGCCTTCAGATAAAGCGTTCAACTATAAAACCGAGAGATTAAATGGCGCCGGCACTTATGCTTGCGATTGACCATGCAATTCTCGAAACTCGAGGTGCAAAGAACAGTTCCCACACGGCATAACGTGTCGGAACAAGTCATGGAGAAGAAATTTCTCGAAACGAAAAGGTGGACTTAATCGGCTTTTTTGAGTTTGTCCAGAATACCATCTGATGGCAATCCGAGGGGACGAGAGAGCTGCATTTGCATGTAGTTTTCGATGAGTAGTCTCTTGGGTCCTTCAATCAATGGGTCGAAATGCTACGAATTGCTGGACAGGGAAGTCAAAATCATACGACGTCGCTCTCTTGAGAATCTTTTTTCCAAAGTATTGGGCGTGTTGGTAACGTGTGCGTAAGGTTATTGAAACAACGAAAAAGACCGGTTCATGACATTTTAGAACGGCAAAAAAGACTTGACACGTCGAGAGGCTTGTGAATTGAAATCATGGAAGAGTGCCATCACTAGTCAAAGACAGGACAACGATTGGGGACCATGTATCTATCCACGTGCAGACACCCCAAATGTCAAACTTGGCATGGTTGAATACTTAAGCTAAAATTTTCAAAAAGTACAAACCTAACCATTAATTTAATTGTGAAGCGATGGGGAACGATGCAAGCTATGAATACGTAAGATTTTATTGAAAAATAAATCCTAATAACCAGGGACAATTCATTTATTCCGAGAATTCATGAGCTAACCTTACAACTAAAATAGATATTGAAAGAGCAAATATTTACATGCAAAGGTTTTTATTAGATTATTCAATCTTCTTTTACATTACTCAATCTCACTCGATCTAATATGATACATTTAAGTGCCAAAATTAGAGAAGAAATGAACACTTAAATGGAAAAAGCGATAATTTATGGCCAAACAATTGACGTGGCATTTTTCGATGAGAATTTTAAATGATATGGCATTTCTTTAAAAAAAAAAAAATTTATCTACGTGGTGCTGATGTGGCTAGATAAGCAAAAAATGACGTCATTTTGATCCAATTTTATTTTTTAATATAAATTAAATTAAATTAAATTAATCTTAATTTAATTTAATTAATATTTATATTAAAAATCAAATTTAAGGGGAAAAGACGACAATGATTGCTAAATGGACATTCTGACAAGCCACATAGACAGTTTTATTAATAAAATAATGTTTGAATATATGAGAAATCTCGTCGGAGTTAGTATTTAAGTGTTTTTTGAAAAAAAAAAGTGACAATTAAGCGTACATTTTGAAATTTTTTGCATTTATGTATTCATCCGTACCAAGTTTTGGTACTTGAGATGTACTTCCTCCTAAATCTATCAAAAAACAACATTATTATTTCTTAATGCATATTTTGTCTTGAGATATGGCTCAGTTGGTCATGAAATTAACCTAGTTATTTTGCCAATTCTGGTTTAGTCTTTTTTTGGTCGAAAACCAGACTGATATCATTGAAGATCAAAGGTTCATAGGCAAAGAGCCCAAACCGGGAGTAGCCAAACAAAGCAAATCCTTAGGGAGGAGTGCGGGGGGTAACCATGAAAAGGATAGGATATCTTGGCGCTGGGCCTTTAGCGAGTCACTCGCTACCCGATTTACACTACAGTCTACGACTACAGTGGCCCAAGGAGAAGTGAGGGAGATGGGTCAAAATAGCTTAGGCCTCCGCTACAAAGCACTCTATCTCCCACAACTAGACCCGTTAAACGGGTGGGTCGGATCGGGTTTGGGTCGGGTCATAAATGATCCGACCCAAATCGATCTATTTAACCCGTTTATGATCTGTTTATTGCAATGCAAAAATTTTGACTCATACCCAACCCAACCCATAACCAACTCATACCTAACCTATTTAACTAAACTTAATTTATTATACATAAATATATATTTTAAAAAATAGTATTGCTAAAATAATTTTATACAACACAAATTTAATGGACAATTTTTATCATTTTTAAAATAATTATTTTTAAAAATCGATTTTTAATTATTTTTATTTTTTAAATATAACTTTTATTTTTCTTTCTTCTTCTTCTTCTTCTTCTTTGGCCAGCCGCCGGCCACGATGACGGCGAGCTCGAGTCTCGCCAGATTGACGAGGCTCAAGCCTCGGGACGTTGGCGAGGCCTTCGCCTCGCCGATTTGGCGAGCTCGAGCTTGCCCGACGCTAGCAAGCTCGAGGCTCGCCTCCGGTCGCCGCGCCATTGCCGTGTTGGCGACCGAAGGAAGAAGAAAGAAAAAAAAAAAAAAAAAAGAATAATTATAATTTCGGTTTAAAAAAAAAATTGTAAAGTTAAATAGAGAAGAGAGAGATTGTGAGGTTTTGGCTTTGGGTGAAAATAAATGGGTTAATAAATGGGTCTTAAATGAGTGCGAGCTAACCACCGGGGGTTCGCCCCAGTGGCCACCCTTCCAACATGGAAGGGGGAGGTGAGGGGTTCAAATCCCCACCTTCTCAAGGGGGGATAGGGGGTAGGGACGCGTAAGTTTGAGAGTGGGTTGCGACTCCCACGCCCTGCAAGAGGCAGGGCACAAGTCTGCAAGTGAGTGTAGAATAGGAATAGAGTAGGACTGACCAAAAAAAAAAAAAATGAGTGCAGAGCTGACCCATTTAAGACCCATATATCTCACTCTCTTTAATTTTAAAATTCATTATGGGTGCTTTAGAAAATAAGGCTTGACCCATTAACGATCCATTTAAACATAAATGGGTCCATAAATGGGTGGATGACCCATTTTAACACCTCTACCCACAGCACATGTGTCTCTTCTTGAAGCACTCAAACAAGTTCTTCACAATCAGACTCTACCTCAATTACACCCTCTCTCCTCGACGTGGATCGATTAAGGGCTTCGATCAGGGCGCTCGTCTCCACCGGAATTGCCAACGATCCTAAAATCGTCTTGGTAAAGCCATCGAGAAGGGTCCCTGTGCCATCACGTAGCACGCCGGAGATCAAACCCGTGGTCGCTCCTTCCAGAATCGACGTGTCGATGTTAATTTTCAGTTGCTGATTCTCTGGTGGGAGCCATGTCTGCTGTAATTAACAATTTAGTCAATTTTTATTACTAACAAATGCGTGCGTATTCACAAGTGGGAAAAGAAAAACTATGAACATGTTAAAATTTCTGAAGTATTGAAGACCGTATGACCAAAAAGGTGTCATGGTTTTATGCACTACAATAATCAATCAAACTTTTGAATTTTTCACTATATAAGATACTTCAATTTTTCGGGATGATGATTGGATAACATAAATCTAGACGAGATGAAAGGCCTTAAAAAAAACAAGCAAAGTTAAAGTGGAAGTCAGATTAGGATCCTTAAAGAAGAGTACAGCAATAGCCATGTTTTGATGTAGTGTTGAACGTTACGATTAATGGGCATGAGGGCGAAGAACGCAATATATTTGTTTAGGTCTATCTTGAGCAACAGCCAACAAGTAATGTGACTATTCTCGAACTATTATAGTAATGTTGAATTTTGATTGTAATGTTAAATTTCTAGTTTGTAAATCTCTTATAGTTATCAAAATTTAGTCCTCTAACTTGTGAGTCCTCAAATTTTCTTTTTGTGCTAGTAAGTCCTTTCTCCAATTATTGCACTTAATAATGTTAATGTGCTTGTTTGATATGCTTATTTCCAAGACTGCTAAATGAAAGGGAGACAAGTACTTTTAAACTTATAGAACTCAGTCTAATTAACGAAAATTACAGAAAAGGTACTATCCTTTCTTAATGATGTGCCTATCATTTATATATTAAATTTGGGTCTAACGATATGCCCTTCTTTGGCTAAGACCCTAATTAAATAATTTTGAAATATGTTCCTCCCTTTTGTTTTAATATAGACGCATCAAAACAGCCAAGTTATGGTAATTAACCGTAATAACTAGAAAAAAAGACTCCCATTGGAAAATTTCCAGTTATGGGAATCGATTTGCGCCAAAAGTCCAAGGGCCCAATTGCAAAAGCCAAATAAGTTAAAAGAGTGAATTAGGGTTTATTCCTTTATTATTATTATTTTTTTTTTATGATTTCTTACTTTTGCAAGATGACGAGACTCTCATGTTCAACCATGTTGCGGACACTCAAAGAAACGGAGGATACAACGCAATTGGGGTTTTGATCCCTCTATTTTCCTGTCCTAGGTGTCAAATCTCTCTTTAGTTTTGTTTGAGGGTTGTTGCTGTTTTAGGCTTCCCTCTGTCGCTTTTACTCTTGGCACCCTTCCACCCTCTTTGACTTGTTCTATCACTGAGAGTGCAAGTCCTTCGGTGCCAAGATTTTTGTATAGTCCGTTTGGTTAAAAGTCAATATACCTCTTATTTTACCCTAAAAAAAAAAAAAATCTAACTTATTGGAGGTGTGGAGTTGTTGCTTAGCATGAAGTAATTAGTTAGTGTTGGCATCATCATAAATAAAAGACTAACACCCTATTTAAATATCCAATTAAATACCGAAAAATAAAAGTTCAACACTTAATGAAATTGAGCTTGTTTGATGACCTTTAATATAATTGACTAAATGATTCAATTGTCAAAAAGATCACTTAATCTAGTAAGTAAGAGAGGGGATACTCAATTTTTTTTTTTTTTAAACAAAATTGATGATAGCTAGAATCTTGCCAAGATATACTGATAAAACTTGACAATAGTGATCTTCTTTGTATGCTTGGAAAGAGATTGATAATATGCCATTATCAATTTGTAATTGTCGTCAAACAACTTTTTAATCTATGTTCAAAAGACAAGATTATCACTTATAAAAGGCTAGAGCTATTTCCACCTCCTTATTAGCTTCTAACATCCCTTTTTACGTTAAATTGACTACATTATTTTTTCCAGGTCTCATTCTTGATTTAATATTAGTTCTTACATTTTCTATCTTTTTCTTTTGTTTCAATTTTTGTAGAGACGAAATTACCCGTACATACTTTACCCAAAAAAAAAATTACCCATACATAACTTAAAATGTGGGGCCTATTATTGATTTAAAATTATTGTTTGCCTTTTTTCTTCTTTTTTATTTTGCCAAAAAAAATTTGGTATATAGCTAATAACTATTTGACAAAAAAAAAGGTAATTATTTTTTTAACGAGCTGTATATTTCTTTTTTTTTCTTTTTTTGCACAAGGAAACTATTATTGAGAAATGCCTAAGCACAATTAACTGTGAAAAGAACCATCAACCAATTTTAGTATGCATTTTGTTTAATTATAACTTTAGTATGCATCATTATGTTATATAGATAGTGTATTTTTAACTACTTAACTGTCATTTTATTCAATGAATCTACTTATCAATTTTTTAATTAATTAATGTGTAATGCATTAGGTATTTGGAATGACCCTAATACATTTTTCTATTTATATCAACAAACTTCAAGAGGATAGTCAATTTAATGAGATCCAGTCTTTCTTCTCTAATTTGCAATAGAAATATTATGTCGATCACGATAACTACCTCTCTTATCACAACAAAAAAGAACATATTTGTCTCTATTTGACCTTTTTTTAGAGACAACATAACCTTGAACAAAAAGAAGTGTCCAAACAATACTCAAAAGATCTTCTTGCCTTAAAATTTACTTGGTAAAATTGAAATGAATTTGTAAACATAATCAATTGATGTTCTCCTTCTGCAATTTCATCATAAATAGAAAAGCAAAAAACAATATTGTCTTTTACATGCACTACAAAAAATAGTGCAATGAAAAATAAGTAAATTTTGTATAATCCATACATCAATCACAATATCGAAGTCGAAATTTATGATTAGGAGGATAATGTAGGGAAATAAAGTAACAATTTACGAAGAGAGCTAACATTTCATTACTCCGATATATAATTAGCGCTTGCTCAATTTACAACAATGGAGACACTTCAAAAGAAGACATACATTAAGGGAATGCCGTGATGTAGTAAGTGTGGAAGAAGTGGCAAGGGTGAAAAAAGTGGTTTAGAAGGGACGTTGATAGTTTTATCTTTAAGTAAAATTGAAACAAAAGAAAAGAAAATAAGAAGGTAATAAGTAATCTTAAATTAAGAGTGGAACCTTTAAAGGATAATCCAGTCAATTTAATGTGATAAGAGGTGTGAAGGGCCAATAAGAGGGTGGAGATAGCGTGAGCCTTAAAAAATTCAGCTAGTTTTACAAAATAATCCCTAGTTTTAAATGATTTTTTTTTCTTAAATTGGAGCAAAGACAATTAATGCCATGGCTCTCAAAAGAGGAAATCAAGGGCTAGGTCACGTGCCTAGGCTTCTGAGCTGATTGGTGGGGGAGGGGAGGCTTGGGCATCGATTCAGTCCAATTAATGTCACAAAAGCAGGCCCAAGGAAGGGGGACCCATTTGCCAAGGAGATCGTTATTAGGGGAAGCCTGACGTTTAACCTACTTTCAATGGGCTCCATATTGGCCATGTTGTTGACATGCAATGCTTACACTCGAGAAAATATATTATATGAACGGATACACTTTCATCCGACAGTTGATGCGGTATAACTGATCAATCATAATTATCCAATGCTAGGAATCTCATCCTGTTTGACTAACATAGATGATCTCTATGTTGTTCAGGTCGATCGGCTTCTACTGTGTATATGTCGATCCCCTATAAAGCTCAATTTAACTGTCATCGATCTATTTTGACTGTGCCACACCTCTAGAATACTAGGTTCTGGATAGACGTAGTGGAAACTCCAGACCTTAATTCGTGGGGAGCGTTGAGGAGAAGCAATGTCCACGCCCAATCTGGTTCCGTTGCCGGCTGAACTGTTGCCGGACAAACGTGTCTTGGATGTTTTATAAATGGGAGAGATGCTAACTTTTGTGAAGTTCCTCGAGATGTGTGAGCAGATAAGAGACAACGTGGGGCTCGAAATAGGTTATTGAGCAATTCTTTTTAGTAAAAAACTTATTCTTTTTCGTCATGATTCTCCATAGAGAGCCGACCACTACCCGGGACATGACGCTCCTTGTTAGGTAAATTGAGGCACTACACAACCGTAGTGGTTTCTAACAAAGCCGATAAAATGAGATTCCAACGGTGCAACCACGTAATGGAGCACTACTAGGTATTGGTCACACCCAAATCCCACTAGCATCCTAAGTCCATGATGTTGACTATATATACATCAATTTTTTTTTTTTTAATGAAAGTAGGGATGTATGATGGGTCCGTAAAGGAAACAAACCCAAAGTATTGTGGACTCCAAGGTTGCCCAATTGAAGGATGACCCTGCAAAACTTTTGCTTTACCGCACCAGCTTCCATGGACTTCACTTCATTGCATCCCACTTTTTATTGCATGGCTTTACACGAGAGAATGATGCCAACCACAAGAGAATGCCGACTCATGACGAGCAATGATGAAGTTGGACATGTTCAACTTCTCCTTCTTTCTACTTCCTCCTTTAACTTTACAAGGGAGCAAATCGTTTTGACAATAATAGCGGGGAACAAACAATGGATACTTTTCCAAGTGATTTGCAAGTGAGATCCAACCTAAATGATCATTGTTACGATTATGCCTTTCTGAGGGCTTAGCTAATTACGTGAATCGAATTGGATCCTTACAAAGAGTATTGGAGAAATGCATCAGCCAAAGTGTGTTATTTGAACTGTTGCGAGTCATGTCCTGAACTTATTTTAAACAATGCTACGGTCCGAAACTCCCGGCCGACGGCCAATAGTGACCCAAGGAAACGACTCTCGACAATGTAGTTATAAATGGCATCGAAACTAAACACTGACGGTAAATATAGGACTAGATGCCAGGTGGGTTAAAATGCCATACCATCATGGTCACCACCTTGTGCTCCTGTAGGCGTTTGGCCCACGTGGATTCTGGCAACGTATTTACAATTTGTGATATGTGATTTTTCAAGGAATTGGTGAAGATGTTATTTTACCTCTCAAATAGAGAGGATCTGAATCTTAAGTAAAAAAAATAAAAAATAAAAATCCTTGATATGAAAGACTTATACAAAAGCAAAACCTAAAATCAATGAGAAAGTCTCACCCATCTCAAACACTATGATAAGAATAGCATAAGTGTTTTCTACCTAATAAAGAAATGACTTACTGTATTTGGAATCTGATACTACATCGCTGCTCAATACTTTAGGGGATCGACTTTATTACATAAATGGATTCCTAACTTTTATCTTCTATCATGACATAAGTAAGTAAGCAGTTCTTATTGTATCGGCCCAAAACCTCACTAATTGATCTTTACGGTGCTTTCTCTATCAATTAGATCCTTTATCCATAGAATAAAGTATCTAGGCATATCTATTTCTTCATATTTTGACTTCTATGAAGTTCCTTCCTTTCCTATTACTGATACAGATCATTTTTTTTTTGGTTGGACGGCTTGCTCTTCTTTTCAGCAGTTTGGCATGAATGAACATCGAAACAATTATTCCCTACTGTGCAATGGACGAAATGATGGTCGTTGTACAATGCATTTTTAAAGTTTCTAGCTGCTAAAGTATGATTTTGCAACTTCATACTTTCCGTCACATCAAAGTCACTTGATTTAAAGGAAGTGAAAGGTCAACTTGTCTAAGCTGGAGACTAATTTAACTTTTAACTAATTTTTATATAAACAAAAGTTTTCTAGATACAAATTCGATGCCTTTTTGGCCAGATTGTAGGATCAAATGTTGAATTTCTTAAGACTCTTTTCGGATCAGTCGTTAGCGTATAGTCATTGCATTTGCACCTTGAGTTGACTATATTTTGAATATCTGTGGAATTTAAATTACAATGGCCTAAATTAATTTCTGTCGACAGTGCGCGATGAACCGTAACCACAACCTTCCTAATCTTATCCTCAGATGGAAAATTGGAATTTGCCGGCAGACAGTACATCATGTGTTTGGCAATAGAATCAGATTCCTCTTCCACTAATCCAATTATAGGAACGTGGATAGAATTTCCTTTCTAGAAACCGTTTGTTGTCACTCCTCCTCAATTATTCTATATTGGTCAATAATATAAGTGTACGCCTTGTTTTTTTGAACTAATTTCATAAGAAGCCCTAAATTAGTAGACCTGTGACAATGTACTCCAAATTAATTTTTTGTTTACAAAAAATCCAAACCGATACATTTATGGCAAATTTATTCTAAACTGATATATTTGTGGCTAATTTACCCTCCATTAGTTTTTGTTAGATTGAATTAATATTACAAAAAACTGCAAAATTGGTACACCTATAACAAATAAAGGGTAAAACCTAAATTGGTACACATGTTCAACTGTCACGTGTTATCCAATTCAGCAATTTGACGATAAAATTTAATAGAAAATAATAAATGTTAGATTTGTCACAGGTATACCAATTTAGAGTTTATCATGGTATCAACTCTTATTATTATTATTATTTTAATAATTCAGGGGCATGAACGTTGAGGCAAGGTTGTCTGAAAGCACATGGAAATCCCACAAGCCTTACAAATCAGTTAATTTTAAGTTTTTAACTTGTGCAAACATCCTAATCCAGAGCAATTTGACTTAGTTGATGGGAGTTGAACAACCGACCTCTAGCCCTTGATAGTGCAACTAATTTATTTTGTGTGCACTTAAAATAAGATATTGAAGTATCGCACATCGGTTGATTATAGGATTTATACGTTTTTTATATACACGTAGTCATCTTTCATCCGTCAACTTTAACTTTTGGATTAGGCTTTCTGATAGATATTGCCCTTTTACAAATACAATAAAACTGCATTGATAAAATATGATCCCTGAATCATGAAACTATATCAGTGCATACATCTATGAATGTTTCGTCCATTATGTTTTTGCAGATGAGAGGCGTTTGAAACTAAGTGAACTTCAAGCTTCTCAGCTAAAGCAAAATTCCAAATAAATCAAAGCTTAGGAGGATGATCGTTTTCGAAGGTCGCGTTAGAGCTGCGGCAAAATTGAAATGGGAAATTCCCAGGATCTCGAAAAGTCGAAGGTCTTGGCTCTTTCCAGAAAAATGAACGTCAGGCAAGGTTTGCTTTGCTCTTGGCCTTGTCAGACTTCCACCATCTTCTTGGGACGGAAATTTGTTTGAAAAAAAAAACGATGTGAAAAGACTTTCACTATCAATTGCTGACGTTTATCTCACTATCAATTGCTGACGTTTATCTCCCCAAATTTTGTCTCAATAACCTGCACGCCCATATATCATATGCTGCAATTCATAGTATATAAATAATATTTAGCGTTGTTGTTCTTAAAGTCGAAAACGAGGGACGAAATGATAATATCCGTCCGTCCGTTCCATACCCAGCCGCAGCCGGAGCATTACCGTGCCATATGCAGTTGTCCCTTCCGCAAAGTGCTAACTCGTGTTGCTGGCTCCTTATCGTTGTTCCCGTTTTGCAAGTCCATTTCTTTTGTCCTCGTAGTGAAACTCTTATAGGGCAAAACCACGGAGAGAAGCGGCTGTACCCAATTTGCCAAAATCGAACATCGTATATTTCAAGATATTCTATCTTTGATTATGGCTGTCGAATCGCAGGGAGTTAGCAACTTTATGATTTGACCAAATCAATTAATTCCCCCTTAAAGATCAGGTCATAAACTTTATGACGTTATGAAAATCACGCTGATCAGATTAACTCTTCACCCAACTCAACCTAGATTTTGCAAATCTGATCTAGGCACCTTTCAGAAACTTGAACTGTGTTCTAAAAGAATCTGGGTCATGAGCTTTTCGTGGACATTAAAATCAGACCGCATAAGGCAGGTTAGTTCCTAGCAAAGGCCATTTTTCCACTTCGAATGACCGCTTTGGCCTTTCGCACAAAGATTTGGACATTTGAAATGACTAATTTAGTCTTTTGAAGAACTATTTGGACCTTCTAAAGCACCGGTTTAGTCTCATTAAGGATTATTTGGCATTCGAAGGGTTGCCCTAGTGTAAAAATTTCCCTATAAATAGATTTGCTCCTTTTTCACTTCCAACTACATTATCTCAATTCTTGGAGCTAATCATCTTGATTTTATACTTGAGGAAATTCAGGCGATCTCAAGAAGGCATAGATTCAAGGTATATAACATATCGACAAGTAAGGATTCCAAACACTTTAAATAGAATTAGTATTGGCATTATACAAGAATTAGGTTTTAAAATTAAATAAAATAGCCGTTACTCTGCTGGCTTTGAATTAGGCTTTTCGTGATAAAAAGGCCGTCGTTACGTCGATATTATCTTGAAATGTACGAAAATATGTCTTCACCAGTTGCTGTTCCCATAAAGTAAACCTGGTATAATTTATGATTTCTCTGGGCTGTCATCATATTTGTTTTGATTCTTCAATGTCATGATTTAATAATAATCCTTTTTTGAAACACAGTTATTTTCCTTAACAATATCATTAGCTTTCAAAACCAATATTATATATGGTCGAAAGAACAACGATATCCCTATATAAGTAAGCCAAATGATAACATGGCTGCGTCAATTTCCAGACTAAGCATTCATACGTAATAACACGTCATTAGTCAAATGCACATACACACACAACGCAAATTAGGACTCATGCATACTTTTGAAATTCTTTACATATTTTCAAAACATAATTACACGCGGCACAGGCAATCATGCCAGAGCGGAAAATGATGAAAAAAATTCACTTGAAAAGTTATAGTTGTATCCATAATTTTAGGAAATTATTTTTAAATTTGAATTCAAAGGATTTAATTGAAAATTGTGGTACCGAAAGGTTATCGTGGGGACCCTAACCCCTCTCCATGTATATTTAAAACCTGCACCACAATTTCTCTAGTTTTTCCCAAATGACCAATGCCTTTACACATGCACCTAGATGTCCAATCATCATAGTTCTTTCCAATGGTTGATGGTGACTCCATCTTTTATTTTTGAAAGATCCAAGTCCATGGTGGTTATACTCTCCACCTGTCCAGCGAGATCCGGCTACCTAGAGGTCCATGAAACGCCATTTATGCTTATAAAAAACGATAAACATTTTATAATGATCCGTGAATATGGGGAAGTAAGGTCCTAACTTTTAATAGGGTTCGAAAAAATGGTGACTTATGATGACACGCAATTAACTTGTATAAGATCAGTGGGGGATTAACACGCCCGGATATTCCTCTTATCTATTCCTGCATTTCAGCGCACTTATTCATGTCATGCGGAGCATTTGTTCTCTCGTATATACCTTTTTCTGCAAGCTTTCGGATTCCGAGTGGAGAATAATACTGTCCCTATAGATTATTATCACAGCACCTAAACAAAGTACCGTAAAAAAAATACTTGGTGGTATGTACTAGTAGAGAGGGACGCAAAAATGGGTAGTGGATTCTGACCCATAAAAGCTAAAATTAAAGATTGTCAGTGGCCAAATGGGACAAAAATCACGGGGAAAATATTAGGCTCATGCTCGTTTAATATTTAGTATGGTATAAAAAGGATATAATACTTTTTTCTTTTCCTTTCTTGCAGCCTCTTTTGTTCGTTCACCGAACCATGAATTGGAACGAGTCCACGTTCATTCTCATTTGTATATGTATCTGCTTTCTGATGATGCAATACGCACAACTCGAAAAGTCCTATAAGAGAGCGCGATAGGAAGACCAAAGATGGTGCGCGCGCGCATCAGACGACATTACTATCACAGAGAGACAGAGAGAGAGACACAGAGAGAGAGAGAGAGAGAGAGAGAGAGAGAGAGAGAGAGAGAGAGAGAGAGAGAGAGAGATGGAATGGAGAAAGTGTTATCTTGACGCCATACTCGTGCCATTAGGGTTTATGATAAGCTTGGGCTATCACGCTTGGCTATGGCATAAGGTCCGGACCGAACCGCTCACCACTATCATAGGCACAAACACAAGGGGACGACGCTTCTGGGTTTCCGCCATAATGAAGGTACTTCATCTCTAACACTTCCTTTCGTCATGTATACACTTTACGCACACATACTTGGGCGAGTATACCTATTACCACTGCCACACAGCTCACCCAGATCTTCTTCTTCTTCGAAATTATCTTTCTTGATTCATCAACCACCTAAACTTCACAACGCGACAGTGAGCAGTGATGTTGAGGAATTCTTATTCTGTCTATTTTTAGTTAGAGAAGAAGTTTTCCATCTACATATGTTGTTATGACTGTCCGTGTATAAGTATATGAATCTTTATATAGAATGATTGAATCACACATATGTTCATAGGTCTCATGCAAACCTTTTCTCTCCATTTTCTTTCACGAGAAATGAACACAACAAACACCCCGATTTTTTTTTTTTTTAAATTGTTATTAAGAGTAAGGTTCTAGAAAGTATATGAAATGCCATTGAGGGAATATTCCCATACATTAACTTCCCAAGTATTTTATGCTCCACTTGTTTCACAAAAAATGAATTATTTGGAAAAATACTTTTTTAGTGATCACTTGAAATAATTAGTAAACGACAATATTTATGTCTAGACATTTTCATGAATAATGAAAATATTTTTTGTTCATTCATTTATATAAATAATACAAATTATCAATTTAATAAAATATTTTCCAAATAATTCATTTTTGCGAAACAATTGCGCTCTTAGATAAGCATCATTTATATGCTAGACTCAACGATAGAAGAACTCTTAGTTTCAGTGGGTTCATTTGGTTTCGATTGATTTCAGATGCCACTACTTTACAAGTGTTTGAAAATGGAAGAGAAAAAATGCTGATAGGGATAGAGTTCTTGATCTAATGCTACCATTCAAGTTGACACGAACAAGTGCTTGGTGAAACATTGTCCAACATTGTAGTTTGTGTCTCCATCAAAATATGTGGTGCCTAATTTTCTTCTAGCATAGAGAAGGTAAAAAAAAAAAATCATAAGTAGGTCTGATCAATGAGAAGGACAACAATTGTCAATAGCTAGTTCGAGAACTTTGAAGATATATGCAGAACTACGATTTTATCCTACTTGTGGAAGCACTTTTCAGCGACTGGCGTGATGTTGTTGTACTCCGCCATTTCAGAGCATAAAATCTGATATTTGTTAGTGCTTTCCATGTGATCATCCACAGCCCAATGTTTTAGAATGTATAGTCAGATCGGTGAGTGAAGTGCGTTTCAGAATCATCAAAGCATAATGAAACGATCTCATAAGCTAAAGTGATGGCCCCGTGACGATGCGGAGTTTCCACGTCCTAGCTTTGCTTTATATATTAGGGTGTGAATCTATGCTTCGTTCTGACGTGTCACTGATAGAATGATACGATCGGACCACCGTATGAAACAAAACACATTTAACAATTTAAACACGATTAGAGCCTGTTTCGTGCATCCTTTCACAATAGTCATAATTATGAAAAAAGGGATAGAGCAGTTTTTATAAAGTAATTAGTAATATCTTCATAATCGCAGCGCCCTCACAGGAGTATGGGAGTTTCTTAATCAGTATCTTCAACTTTTTGGAAATTTATAAAGTTCTTCTTCTGTTAACCCCTGATCAATTTATCTACAAAAAATCCTTCAAATTTTATTGGATTAAAACCATGTATTGTAGACATTCCCTCGGTAAATTTACTAAGTGCCCTAACTTGTAGAGAAAAATTCACAAAAAGACAACCTAACTTTTTCCTATACTCTTGCTCCTGCATCTTCCTTCATTGTCGGCCTCTACCACCTAATTGTGAATTAAAACTACAAAAAGAGGTCCGACCACTTAATTTTGAATTACCGTGGCTTTGAAGCCACGCGTCACTAAGCGAATGAATTACAACACGATTAAAATGCAGCATTACTATAGCACCGCTTCTCAGCTATAGGAAGCAAACACTTAAAGGCGCAGACATTAGCATACTCTAAATGAGTTTTCAAGGATAATATAGTTTTGATTGTTTTGTATGAACTCCCCAATGAAAACATCATATGCACAGAATATTCTTCGAATAGGAATAGCCACCTTCCAACTCCCGCTTGCGGGATTGGCCAAGATAACTAGACAAATAAACGAAACCACCGGGGAATGTCTACCAACTATGATGCATGTTCTAGAAGTTGCCACATATTCTGTCCACACGAGGGAAAACGTCGCTTGGTTTTATCCTCTACCCTGACTAGGATATTCGCCAACTGATAGAACGTGAATTTTGACATATATTACGTGGAATATGTAGTACTATCAAATTCCAAGTACAGGAAGCTATTTGTTGAATTTCCCAAAGTATAGGACTCGTATGGCCAATTTTATTTTTGGGATTTCTCTATCGTACCATTATGAAAATGGGAAAAAGAAAGAAACAAGTTGAAGGTTAATATCTGATGAATTTGTAGGACAACGACAAGAAGAACATCTTGGCGGTACAAACCCTCCGGAACACCATCATGGGGTCGACCCTGATGGCCACCACGTCGATCCTCCTGTGCTCGGGCCTTGCAGCAGTGATAAGCAGCACCTACAGCGTGAAGAAGCCCCTGAACGACTCCGTGTATGGTGGGCACGGCGAGTTCATGTTGGCCATGAAGTACGTCACCCTCCTCACCGTCTTTCTCTTCTCCTTCCTCTGCCACTCCCTCTCCATTGGGTTCATCAACCAGGTCAACGTTCTCATCAACACTCCGATGCAGCAAGTGGACCCTGAGATGGCGTCCAAAGTCACTCCACAGTACATCTCCGAGCTCCTGGAGAAAGGGTTTGTCCTCAACACCATGGGGAACCGGCTTTTCTACACAGCGATCCCTCTTCTGCTCTGGATCTTCGGGCCGGTTCTCGTGTTTCTTTGCTCGGCGGCGTTGGTTCTGGTGCTGTATAACCTGGATTTTGTGATTGGGAGTGGCAAAAAGTGTTGTCAGATGGAGGAGGGGAAGAGAAATGGTGACCTAGTATGATGCGAAGGGAGTGCATGGAAAGGGGTTTCAGTGAGAGTAAAGGTTCTTTCTGAGGGATAAAATGTGGATACGAAGCCCTGGTCAGCTAATGTCCTGAGGTTTTCCATCTATAACTGTAAAATTATTTGGCTTTATATAAGTACGTAATTTTGGACGTGGATTGGAGTCATTTAAAACCCTAAATCATTCCCTTGAGATATTGACAAATCAACTAGAGCAGGTTTTCTTTCCTTTTATCACTTTTCTGTCTTTTCTACTTCTAAACCGTCCCTCCTCCATGAGGCCACAACTTGCACACCGCAGAGAGGGCGGCCTCTGCCAATTTAGCTTTGCTCCAACTAATCAGACAGGTTTTCAGTCGGGCCACTGGCTTGATTAATCCATGATTCTTCGATTCACCTATCTATAGACATTTGTTATGTGGTCCATCAGGGGCCTGATTAGGTTGTACTTTAATTTTAGGGATAAGTGTATTGAAAATTCTAAAACTTGTCATAAAGATGCAATTGAGTTTTAAAAATTTCAAATAATGCAATCAAGTTATAAAACTTATCACGAAAATTAAATCGAGTCTTAAAAATTTTTAAAAATACAATCACCTGAAGACTTAATTGAATCAATTTAATAAGTTCAAAACTTATTTGTGTTTTTTGACAGTTTTAGGACTCAATTAAACTTTCGTGATATATTTTAGCACTTAATTATACCTTTTAAAAGTTTAAGAACTCAATTGTACTTTCATCATAGGTTTTAAGACTTTTAATATACTCATCCCTTAATTTTAAAGTAAAAAGACAGAGCATGTCAAGGTTCGATATAAAGGTCAACTCGTTCACAAATAATTTTGAGCCGCTTCGATTGGATTTTCGATGTAACATCGCTTTATTTGAATCCTTTCGTTTGTTCTTTGATGAGCAGGCTTTGTACTGCTCCAGGGTCTTAACACTTTCCTTCGTTAGAATTTGCGGATGTCACTTGAATTAGCAAACATCGAGTTGTCGTGCGGTTCACACTTTGCGGAGTTTCGTTTCTTTGCATTAGCTTTTGTTCACTATTTCTGTCTTTGCAAGACATTAGACTTTTACGGTGCGTTTAGTAACGTTTTTGTTCTCAGGAATAGGTTCTTTTCATAAACACTTTTTTATAGTTTTGTTCTCAAGAACGGTTTTTGAACATTTTAAAGTTTTTGGTAATTATAAAAAATTTATGTTCCACGGAACAGAAACACATTTGGTATAACCCCAAAAATTTTTAAGAGTTAAAATTTATTTTAATATATTAATAATTTTATTACAATTTTTTTTCTTTTTTTCTTTCCTTTTTCTTTTCCTTCTCCTTCCTCTTAACCGGTCACCGGCTTGGCCATGGCCAGGTGGCGACCGGCCAAATGAGGTCGCCGGCCTTGAGGGAGCCTCGCCGGCCATTAGCGAGGTCCTCCCAAGCCTCACCCAACCACCGCGAGGTCGGCCTCGCAATTGCCAAGCGAGGCTTGGCCTCGCCAGATCTGGGCGAGGTCGAGCGTTACGGTAGCTGAGCGAGGCTTGGCCCTGTTGTGGTCGGGCAAGGCTCGACCTCGCCCGGATCCGGCGACACCGAGCCTCGCCCGGTCACCATGAGGCCCGGCGTCACCTACCCGGGCCTCACGGTCTTGAGTGAGGCTTGGCCTTACCGATCCGGGCGAGGTCGAGCCTCGCCTAGCCATGGGGAGGCTCCCTCGAGCCTCCCGGTAGCCAGCGAGCTCGAGGAAACCTCGCTGGGGGCCAACGAGGCTCCGGCAAGGTTGTCGGGCCTCATTTGGCAAGTCGTCAGCCATCGCTGGGCCGGTGACTAGCTAGGGAATAAGAAAGAAAGAGAAAAATAAAAAAAAAAAAAAAGAAAAGGAAGAAAATAAAAGAAACAAAAAATTGTTTCTTGAGTTATTATCGGGAACAATAAATAATTTTTTTTTATTTCTTGTTTCTATTCTAAATTTATTCCGGGAACAAACGCGTTCCCGAGAATAAAAAAAAAACAAACGCGTTTCTATTCTATTTTTGTTCAGAGGAACAAAAGAATAGAAACAAGTGTTCCCTGGAACGTTACCAAATAACACCTTAATCATTTAGATTGTATGTCTAATCATAAAATAAAAATCATAAAAATCGTTCATGTGCATTGCATAAAAAGACTTTTGGCATTGCTTGTTTTTAAGATTTAGTAATTTTATCATTAGGTAAATAAAAAACATATTCACATAATAATTTCACGATAATTTTCCAAAAAATCAAAAACATATTGTACCATGACAAATTCAATTAAAACCTTTCAATTATGTCAAATCAGTTTAAATATTTTCAATAATTTGTTAATTTAGTACTTTTTGAACTGATTTTGTCTACGATTTGCTGACCCGAATGTCGGTTGGCCGTCAGCCATCCCATGTGGCGTAGCTGACTATGATGTGGACAATTTTTAGAAAACAAAATCCTGCATCTTTCCTTCTTTTTTCCCTTTCCTTTTCCTTTTTGTCTGTGGGCAGCCATGGCTAGTAATCGGCCACAAGTGAGGGTTGCCATCGCGACATGGATGAGGGCAATCCTCACTTGACTTGACAAGGGTGACCCTTGCACAAGCCACAAGGGTTGAGCCCTTGCCAAATTCCGCGAGGGCGGTCTTTGCCTAATCTTACTATGGGGACCCTTGCTTAAGTGAAAAGGAAACAAAAGGAAAAAATGGAAAAAAAGAATAAAAGGAAAGATTCATAAAGATTTAAGAAAAATATAAAATTGTCAATGTCAATGCCGATAATGCCACGTAGGATTGCTGAGATATCAAATTCTAAATTAGGAATTAGGGATGAAGAGGAAACGATTATATAAAGGAACTTCTCGTTGACAGGAGGGATCGAGATCATGGAATTTGGAGGGATTACGGCCTCAAATTTCCTGGTTTGGTAGGAGGGGTTTGGAGGGATTGTGGGAGTTGTACAAATATATTTTCTCTCTTTCGTGTATTCGTCTCTATAAAACAAATAGTCTCTAATAAAAATATAAAAAAATGAGGTGCGGACACCCAAGTGCCAAAACTTCTAAAATGTACACTTAAGTACCACAATTGGAGAAGAAATTATACTTAAATATCAACGGCAAGAATTTTCGGCCAAACAACTAGCTTGGTATTTTCCGGCAAGAATTATAAATGATGTAGCATTTCTTTAAAAAAAATTTATCTACGTGGTGTTGATGTGGCTAGATAAGCCCAAAACTATGTTATTTTGATCTAAATTTGATTTTTAATATAAATATTAAATAACTTAAATTAAAAAACTATTTTTTTAAAATAAAAGGGAAATTAATGAGGGCCTTCATGGCCCTTGCCGTTGCCACCTGACCATCATCGGAAAGGGCCGAAGATGATGGGGTGACGGTTGGCCATGTGCCACTAACCTGGCTAACTTCATGTGAGGGCTTGCACACCCTTGCCTAAATCTGGGGTGAGGAGCCACAGCCTTCACCTACGGTCGGCTAGGGCTGCCAATCAGTGGCCGAGGCTCGATGACTCTGGCCAATCTCAACCCACAATCACCAGCCCTTTCTAACGATGGTGAGGTAGCAATGGTGAGAGCTGTGGAGGCCCTAGCTAATTTCCCTTTATTTATTTATTTATTTATTTATTTATTTAAATTCAGCCTTTTTAATTTAATTTAATTAATATTTATATTAAAAATCAAATGGCAAAATGACGTCGTTTTGGGACAAGAATTGCTAAGTGAACATTCTAGCAAACCATGTAAATAGTTTTATTAATAAAATAATGTTACGTCATATTTGCAGCAAATCTCACTAGAATCGGCACTTAAATATATATTCTAGGAGTCTTGGTAGTTATGTATCCATTGATGCCAAGTTTTACCACTTATGATGTATTTCTTTCTAAGAAAAGTAGCTTTATTTGAAAATTTTAGGTAAACAACAAAGCAAAATTGCGGATATGTCAAAAATTGAATAGATGGCAAATCAAACTTTAGATTGAATCTCGATGTTCTTGTTGAGGAGTCAAAAAGACATGGAGTTCCTGCTATAGCATAGGTTCGAGTGCCATCCTGGAAGGAGTAGCACCTTTGAGTTTGAATTGCTAGTGGGTTTTATTGATAAAATAGGTTTAGGCTCATGAATAGTTATTGGGTATATATAATATATCTCTTGTGATTGAGGGTTGTACAGAGTGGTGTGATGTGCTAATTATAATAAAATTTTATACCAAATGTAACCCAGTTTAAGTGTGAACTAAGATAAATTTTGTAGATCGATTTCTCTATCTTGCCTTTACTTTCAATTTCATTGTGTTTGTGCATTAAATCCTAACATCTAGTATCAAAGCCGATGGTTAATTGATAGTCCACTCCCAATGTGTATTGGTGTTTGGCGAATATTTCAAGGAACGAATTTAGTAACCAATGTGAGTTTCTAGATAGGTAAGTGTCATGGTGTAGCAACGTGAGCCTGAAGGGAAACTTTCGTGGTTCGGTTCGAAGAAAGAGATCAAGGATGAAGTTGGGCATTAAGAAATTTAAGTTTAAATAAGTTGATATAGAAGGATACCTGAATTATGAGAGAGATAATATAATACTAGAGCTCACACATGAAGTAGAGATTGTTAGGATATATGCGTAAGTTATGTTAAAAAAGTTCAACATTGGAGAATTTGTTGACGGATTGTTGACGGATTGTTGAGTAGTTAATATATCATAATTGTGTTATAACTCGCTGACTTGAGTTTCTTACGGAAACTTGGTCCAATTGAATATGTTAACAGACTCAGACTTAAATCCCCCCTTGGCGATCTCTCCGAATGAAGGTAAACTTATGGAAACTTGATCCAATTGGATATGTTGACGGATTTGGATCTAAACTCCTTGGCGATCTTTTCAAATGAAGGTATCGCCTTTTGCTGCGTGTTATCAATAGTTAACGCATTTAAGTTTGAGCGAGAGGGAACAAATCACAATGCTATAAGTAGTGGCAGAATGGACTGAAGGTTTCCAGAAGTCTCCTGTGACACGGTGTAGGCCTCCGCAAAGGTTGGACAGCTCTGTTTTCCCTGAATTGTAAAGCAGTGCACCGGCTTCTTGAGATTCCTACGGTTTCATGATGCGTGGTCTTGGGCTCTTTGCTAATCGACTTCTCTGAGTATCCTTAGCTTAAATCCCACATAAAATGCGCCGTCCGCTCCCGCATTCTATCCGTCTGCACTTTTTTCCTCTCCCCCTTCCGTGGCCTCTCTCTCTCTCTCTCTCTCTCTCTCTCTTATACACACGATTGGGTTGGGGTGTGCGTGTATGTGAATGTATGTGATCGGGTCATGGAATGAGGAATGATGGAAATCATACCTTGTCTTTCCTTCTTAGTCCCATGAAATCAGCCCACCAATTCCCTTGTCGATTACTTTCCATGTCCTGAAATTTCTAATGCCACTCCGGGTGCCACTACCACCACCATCGCATGAGCGTCCCTCCGGTTCGGCCATGGCCGAGCTTCAAGCTGTGGGGAGCCTACTTGGCTGAGTCGTTTGGGTCTTCAAGACTAAGGTAGGCCTTGCCTTGCCTTGGTCCAATGGCTGTTAGCTAAGCTTGACTAGGGCCCAGGAATGAATGACGGATTCGGCTACTCTGACAATCTCATAGACATCCTTCCTAAAACTAAGGCGCGTAGCCTAATTGCTAATACGAGAAAATGCAATCAAAAGTGCAAAGCGCGGGAAGACAAGTACGAATGTTTTAGGGTTAAGGGTTGCATTTCAACGATATGGACGAACTCATTCATTGACTTTGTAAAATGCAAAGGAGACCTTTGGGTCCAAAGATACAGATGTAAACAATACTAAAAGTTTTCTGACTTTACTTTTTCTTCTATATATATTTTTTGATGATTGACTTGAGTTTAATATGTAGTCATCAAATTAACACTCAAGTCAACATAAAAAATTAATTAACTGGTAAGTATAATTCAATCCATCTTTAAAATCTAGACACCAAGAGCTTTTTTTTTTTTTGGTAAGTTAGACATCAAGAGCTTTCCACAACACACAAATCACTTTTGTCCGACATCAAGCAAAGAAGAAGTAAGGTTGATCGATTCTAGGGTGGATAAGTTCTAGAACTTGGAACCTAGCGTGTCATGATCAGTTTCTAGTTTTTGGAATCAGAATTTCCGCAATTTTTATAAAAGAGTTAAATATCATACTTAGATTAGGCATCAACCAGCTTGTTTCCATGTTCTATCCTAGAACTGGCTTTGTAGGCTCTAGGTTCTTGGTATAATCAATCAGTTCAAACCGAACCAATTTAGGCCAATTCCTTATTTTGAAATTAGAAACTAGACTGGTCCCCTTTTGAACTGGTATTGAATTGGCTGGGTAAGGCCTGTTCGAGCAGATTCTTGAATGGAACTGGCCCGGTTGCTCACTCCTACGAAGATGTGCATCCGAAATATTCAGAATAAATTGAAACAGCCTTATGTGAGCATCGTCTTACCCATGCTTAGGACTTTATATTGGGCCTTAGTCCCTTTTCCTCATAGAAAGTTGACACAAAATTACTGGACTGCAATTTGATTAAGAAAATATCGTAATTTACGGATAAGAGTGAAATAATACATGCACTCATTAGCGGCGAGCACCATGTCCATTTCAACCTGACTAGGTCGGAATAGGGTCAGTAGCTCTATTTCGAGCCGTCTCCAAAACAAGTCAGGTAGGTTCCTGATTCGAATTTTTCGTAAACCGATACTTTTGCTCTCGATTCTGAAAGTATATCAGTCCGCTCAATTCGATACTGGAAGGGGATTGCCAAAACCTAACACACCGCCCCCCCAAAAAAAAAAAAAAAAAAAGCACCAATAACTCTTACAACCCCTGAAAAGACCGAGAGCAGAAAACAGTAAAATTAGTAAAATGATTAGATGGTATCTAAAGATTTCCTTTTTTAATGTAATTCAAATTGTGACTAAGGAAAGGAAAGAGAGTGATCTGTGGCATGTCTTCATGTACCCATGCCATCCTTAGCCACACCATCACAAGAGGAAGGCTCACATGATCATCCCTGTGCTCCGCCATGGCTGAGCCGCAAGCTTTGTATACTATTGGCTGAGTCATTTGAGCCTTCAAGGCTTAGGCAAGCCTGACATTCTCGTCGACACTTGTTCTTGATGTATGATCAATGATCCAAAAACTTCAACGCCTAAATTCGATAAAATATAATAAGAAATACGAAGGCGAGAATATGAGTATAAATAATTTGTGTCAGGGGTCTGATTGTGACGATGTCGACAAATTCATTCCCAAATATCTTAAAATGCAAAGTAGACTTTTAGGAGCAAAAATTCAGATACTAATAATACTATACATCATCCAACTTCATTTCGTTTGTAAATTTTTTTGATGATCCAGCTTGCCTTTAATGCATAAAGCCGTCAAATTAAGACTCAATTAAAGTGTAAATGTGGATTTTTGTTAGGTGCGTGAACCTTTTTCCATGCCTGGGTCCAAAAGCCGAATTTCTATTATTAGTGATTGACATTGAGATTCATTCATTTGTCATTATGGTTTCTCTTTTTTCAAGATTGATTATTTATTGTTCTGCTTCATTAACATTTGAGGCGGATCTCACTAATGTGTTGGGGAGTGTCGTCCCTCAGGGCTCCGATAATGGACGGGCTTGAGCGAGCCCATTGGGCTGCCGTTCACAAGGTTTGCTCCCAAAAAATGAGAAAAGGCCACGCGACTGAGATTCCATGAAGTCAATTTCTCTCTTTTACTAATCAATAGAACAAGGTCAGTCTCTATCTTGCTTCACTAACTGAAGCCCTGACCCCCCACCTCAGCCCACCACAACACAGGCCAATGTAGCTCGTCCCCTACATGGCTCCTATGTAGAGGTGTTAAATGGGTCGTGCAACCCATTTATGGACCCATTTAAGCATAAATGCGTCGTTAATGGGTCAGGCCTCATTTCTTAAGACACCCTGACGGGTTTTAAAAATAAAAGAACTAAAATAAATGGGTCTTAAATGGGTACCCATTTAAGACCCATTTACAAACCCATTAAAGTCTTAAGATGGGTTCATCTAATTAACCCATGTCTCGCGATCTTGATTCTCTACTCTACTCTACCCTACCCCTTTTTGCTTCCGCGAACCCATCGTCGCCTCATTGCCGCTTGCCACCGCCCATCGTCAAGCACAAGCTCCGCACCGTTGGTAATCTCTCTGGTCCCCTACATGGCTCCTATGTAGCACCAACATTCTCCGGGAGCCTTTGTGTCGTATCCGACACTCTGACACATGTCCAACAAGCTCCGACACGTCCCGACACGCGGTCAACGGGTGTCGAAAAATCCGACACATGGTCAATTCTCTCCGACACGCGAGTCCAGAATTCTGACACGCGATTCCGACACGCACGGGGTCAATTTTAAAAATTTCTAATACTTAAGTGGTCAAAATATAAATATACAAAAAAGAAGTAATAAAAGAAGTAATAAAAAAACGCTATAAATATACACGCACGGAGTCAATTTTTTTTTTTCAATTTTGTTTTTTTAGAATTGTTTTAGTTTTTTTAAAAGTCTTTTACTATGAAAGAAGTAATAAAAAAAAAATGCTATATATGATAAATAAATAAATTTAAAAATATCATTTCAGCATTTTTCTTTAAACAATTTTTTTTTCCTCTAAGTTTTATGTATTATTGTAACAAATTAAAATAATGAATGATATTATTTAATATTTTTTGTGTAAATTAATTCTAGGCCATTTTTATTATTATTTATTTATGTATTTATATATAAAAATATATTTAATATATAACGTGTCGAAATGTGTCGGAATTCTCTATTTTTAACAAATGACGTGTCGGCGTATCGTGTCGTGTCGTATCATATCGTGTCGTGTCACGTGTCGCGTGTCTGTGTCAATGCTACATAGCATGGCTCCATCACCACCACCGTCCTCGCATCCCCTCCCCGGCGCTCACCCATCCTCCTCCTCCAATGCAGCAGCAACAGCCGCAAGGGTCGCCACGGGATGCGTGGCCCGAAGCAATGCGAGTGGGGGCACCATAGGAAGCTCGAAAGTTTAGGCAATCACTAAAATTTGTCATCTGTAATTTATATGAAATTAGCGAAAGAATTCACATATCAAAATCACTAAGTTGTAGAAAATTAATTACACTGTCTACCGTAACTAGTTGTCAATCATTCGGGAAAGGGAATTTGTAGTCCGAAAGACACCATTACTCCTTATGGTTCTAACTACTAACTATTACTTCATACTTATGCTAGTGTGCTTCATCTATACCACATCACTAGCCAAAAAGAACGTGAAGTGATTTTAAGAGGAGAGGGGTGCTTGCACGAATGTACGTTTTGCAACTCTCTTTCTTTGTAATTTCTTTGTTTGATTGATTATCTTGTAGAAATCTTAAGTTGTTTCTAGTAACCTCGAATCTCTCTATCAAACCCATAAAAAATTTCTTGAAAATTGTTTTCCTTTATAATTTTATTTAAATTAATCCCATGAAAATTTGTTGCAACACCCAATGAATCAAACTGTCAGATATAAAATCATGCAGGTTCTGCCAATATTCGCTTGATTAAAAAGACTTACTATTTTCCTTTAAAAAAAATAACTATTTGTGAAGTAGCGTGGCGTTGTGTATGAACATATATTACATACAATATCCGCAATGCTTAAACTCTTCGATTGATCATCAATAATGTAGCTCTTTACTTTACTGTAATTATATCAAACATCAATGTCTCACATCTGCAAAATAGTTTTGTCATCATAAAAAAAGACGAGATTGTTGGAGAAACATTTCAAAGAATTTTGATGGTCCCAAAACGATCCTTAAGATAATAACTACTATGATATTTGCAGAAGTTCATGTTAATATATAAAAGATAGAAGTGATATCCAAAAAGGAAAAAGATCACAGATTTGTTCTTTCATAAAACAACACTAACGGACTTAAAGATTAACTGAAGATGATGTTTGTGCGAATGCTAGAAATATCATGTCATTGGTGATGTTGGGGCAACAACCTTTTGGATAATTGTTGTAGAAGTCCAATACAACCATTGTTGCCTAAAGATGTGCAACAGAACAACTGGAAGACTTAAGTAATAGAAACAGGCTTTCTGACAGACCTATCAAAGTCATCAGGGATGGGACAGTAGCAAACCCTATTTCAAAATAGCCTACAAATGTTCAAGATAAAGGACTAAACGACCAGTTCTATCTATGGATAGTAGTACCCACGGATTTCTAACGACTCCTTATTCTTCAAAGACATCCCCAACGGGAAGATTGAAGATGCTTCCACAAAAGAGAAGATCTCGAAGGGCATGTATTAGATGCACAAAAACCAAAATCTTAACATCCGCTAAAAGTTGTGATCCTAGCAAAATGTGTTTCATTTACTTACAATCTTCACTATTGTGTTCTTGCTGGCTTATAATTGTGTGATCTATTATGTGATAGCATCGATATGTTTTGATTATAACTTGTCTAGCAGAATACTTGTGCAATCCCAGCCGACTTGTGACTATTAGTGTGGATAGTGGACGTGGATTTGAGGATAAAGACGAATTACTATATATTGTTGTATGCTCATGTTTCTCTCTTGCTCTTACTTGCATTAGCACACAACTTAATTCATGATGATTGAAATATTTGCCTAACCCGATCTTTACAAAGTTGTTAGCACTTTCCGCAAACTGTCAAAGTTTTTAAAATAACCTCTTCACCGCCCTCTAAATTATATTGTTAGCCATGCACGCTTGACACTTTTTGTAGGAATAATTCTTTAAATGAATACTCAAAACTATGTTAGCCATTGCTTAACCTTTTTTAGCCTAAATATTAGAAGAATTTCTTTCCAAGTTAATTCTGTTAAGAACCACCCACATTGGGGCAGAATGGAGGCAAAGATAGCAATAAGGTGAGGAAAATGAAAAGAACTTTCTTTCTCTCATTTGAATCAATCTTCGAGGGTCTTATTATAGATGAACTCAAACGAGAATTTGAGTGCCTATAGGTGATGAAGAGCATTTGTTTATTAATCATACACACTTTCATCCCTTGCGTAACCTAATTAAACCTGCAAATTCGTTTCCGAAATCCAATTGGTGATCATCCTTGACATTAGGGTGAGGGAAATGAGTTACCACATCGAGACACAAGAACCCCCTCCCTTCACCCAACAAAGAAAATGCACTCACACCTCTTAAATGTTGTTATCCTTTGTGCTCATGTTGATGTTCGATGTACTCCTGTGTTTTTTAGTCAACGAAGTTCATCTTTTTGCACATTGCCCCAATATTGTTATCATTATCTTTTTTTCTGATGAAAAAAGGGAAAGAGATATGGACGCTTGATGTGATTATAACGTCTGGACCTATGTCTGATACCATTAGCATCGAGATAGAGGGAGTTAGACAAGGAGAGTTACATGGAGTTATACGGAGAGAGTCATGCACATTATTGATAATGTTTTCTAATTGATATCATGTTGTCTCTCAATACCTATCTTTTGACGATTTCTCACTTATCTTATATCCTATGAATCATCATAAGACTATGAATCCAAGAAATTCATTCATATTTCCAAAAGATCCTTCAAACTTAGTCTCCTCATTTCTTGAAAATTTTATGGATATTTCAACATCTGCAAGTGTAACTTTCTTGATAGATCAACACTAACATAGATCTTTATTTCATTGCATTTCTATCAATTATCAACTAATCAAATATGCATAATAGTTTTGTCATCATAAAAAAATGGGAAAACTGTTGGTGAAACATCTTTAAGTGATTTTGATAATTACCAAACTATCACGTATACACACACACACACACATATATTATGATTAATGCAAATGTTATGACAACTATCAAACACTACGTGATATCCATTGTGTGATCCATTGGGTGAAGATCGCAAAGTGTCCTAATGTAATTTTCTTTAAACAACACCAACAGGCTAAAAGATTAGCTAATGACAATGTTTGTGTCGATGCTGGAGATATCATGTCGATGGTAATGTTAGAGCAATGACCATATCGAATGATTGTTGCAGAAGTTCAATATAACTATTGTCACTTGGAAAAGCATAGTAGAAAAATTGAAAGACTTTAGAGAAATGGAAATAAGCTTTTCGTCAAATATGTTAGAGCCATCAGTAACGAAACGACAACAAAAGCCATTTGGGCTAGCTTGGAAATGTTTAAGGAAAAGAATTGAATGGGCAATTCTATCTCTAGACAGTAGCACCAATAGATCTCAAACAACTCTTTCCTTCTCTGAAACATCTCCAACAGGAAGATTAAGGATGTGTATGTAAGAGAAGATCCTGAAAGCCAAAATGTTAGACACCCAATACATAGAATTCAAAAATTTGCATGCTATGAGAGTGTTTCATTCTCTGAAAGATCTTCACTGCAGCATTTTTGTTGGGTAGAAGAACACTTGAAGTATCAAAAGTTTTGTACGACACTCACTTTAGTATCAAAATTTTTTGCCGAATCACTTAAGTACCAAATCGAGGAAAAAACAATCACTGAAGTGCTAACAGTGAGAAATTCCAGCCAAAAATAATACGTGGCTTTTATAATTAAAATTTTTATATAACTTGGCATATTATTTAAAAAATCCAGTCCACATGATCTGCTTGGCACTAAAATGATTTTTTTTTTAACAACAATGACACTTAAGTGATCACTTTAAATAAAATTTGGCACTTAAACAATCACTATTTACAAATTTTAGACGGCATTTTTTAGGGGTCATATGCTGAGTGGGCATGCCAACAAGCTACGTAGGATTGAGAAATTAATAAAATATGGTCATGTTTAATTTTCAGTGACCCAGATCAGAGTTAGCACTTAAGTGTTCGCTTTTTTAAAAAGTGGTACTTAGGGCCCCGTTTGGCAACTTGCCCAACAAAGCCCGATTCGATTTTTGTTCCCCGAATCGGTTTGGGACGAGAATCGCGTTTGGTAAAATTTTTGTTCCCGGGAACAATTTTGTTCCCAGAATCAGTTTTGGAGGAGATTTGAGAATAAAAAAAAAATTGATTCTACGTCCGAGAATCAGAAAAAGAATCAACACAATAAAACCCATTTTCTTTCCTTCGGCCATCCCACGACCGTCGCCCGCCACCGCCCGCCGCCGTCCGCCGCCGCCCGCCGCCGGCCGCCCGGTCCGGCGAGCTCGCCGAAGGCTCGCTCGGCCAAGGCGAGGTCCGCAAAGCTCGCCCGCCACCGCTCGCCGCCGTCCGCCGCCGCCGCCGCCGCCGCTCGCCGCCCGCCGGTCCGGGCGAGCTCGCCGGAGGCTCGCCCGCCAAGGTGAGGTCCGGCAAGCTCGCCGGAGGCTCGCCCGGCCACGGCGAGCCTCGCCGGGGCGGCGAGGGGCGAGCCCGCCCGGCCACCGGCGGGCTCGCCTAGCGACCGGTGGCCAAGCGGGCCTCGCCCGGCCTCGGCGAGGCCCGCCCTGTCCACCGGCGAGGCCCGCCCGCCACGGCCGAGCTCGCCTAGCTTGACCGGTGGCCAAGCGGGCCTCGCCTAGCCCCGGCGAGGCTCGCCCGGCCACCGGTCGGGCTAGGCGAGCCCGGCGGTGGCCGGCAAGCCTCGCCGAGCCCCGGCGAGCCGGCCGGTGGCCGGGCAAGCCTCGCCGAGCCCCGGCGAGGCCCGCTGTCGTCCACCTGGCGAGGCTTGGCCGACGAGGGCCGGCCTCGCCGAGGGCCGGCGATGCTCGTGAGGTCGCCGGTCCGGCGACCAGCCATAAGAAGAAGAAGAAAAATAGGAGAAAAAGGAAAAAAAGAAAAGAAAAAAAATGAAAAAAAAGGAAAAAAAAAAAGGAAAAAAAAAAAAAAAGAAAAGAAAAGAAAGTAAAAAAGTAGAAAAAATTATTTAAAAATTAAAAAAATAATTTGGAATAGAATCAATAAACACGTTATCAAACGCAATTCTATTCCGTAATCGAAATTTTAGACGATTACCAAACACGTGTTTTTACTCGGAATCGGTTCAGGAACAAATCAAAAAAATAATCATTTCTTGTCGAATCGGTTCAGGGAACAAATCGTTACCAAACGCGCCCTAAGTGATCTAAAAAGAATTTTTGGCATTAAAGCGAGTACGTATACGGCTTTTAACACTTCTAGTATCCTTCTCCCATTTTTGCTGGTTTGTAATCGTGTAAAAGATCAAATGTACAAAGTGATAGCAACATCTGATTGCTAACCCCGTTTGGCAACCATCCAAACAATCTCGATTCGATTTTTTGTTCCCAGAATCGGTTTGGGAACGTAATCGTGTTTGGTAAATTTTTGTCCAAAACGATTCGGGAACAAATTTACTCCCGAGAATCGGTTTTGGACAAGAATTCGGAATCGGAAAAATATGATTCTCCGTCCGAGAATCAAAAAAGAGAATCAAAAGTGCCGAATCAAAAAAAAATTATTTCTATATTTTATTTTTATTTCTTCCTAGTATGAAATATATATTTGTTGTATATAGAATACATATTTAATTTTATGTTATAATTTAGTATTTTTATTTATTACATATTGTAGGGATATTAGTATAGTTTATACTATGGTTTATTATTTACTATATAATAAAAATTGATTAGTTAATATTTTTATTACTTAGTATAAAAATATAATTAATCAATGAATGGTTTATGAAAATTCAATATCAAATTTATTTTAATCTAAAAAGGTAATTAAAAAAGAATTGGAATAGAATTTAAAAGAAAAGATGAGAAAAAGAAAAGAAAAAGATGAGAAAAAGAAAAGAAGGGCATGAAGAAAAGAAAACAAGAAAAGAAAAAAAGGAAAAAAAAAAAGAAAAAGAAAAGAAAAAAAAGGAAAATGAAAAGAAAAAAATGAAAAAAAGAAAAAAAAAAAGAAAACAAAGGAAAAATTAAAAAAAGAAAAGAAAACAAAGGAAAAAAGTAAAAAAATTATTTAAAAATTAAAAGAAATTGATTTGGAACAGAATTAATGAACACGGTACCAAACGCAATTCTCTTCCAGAATTAGAAATTTTGGACGATTCTAAACAAACAGCAAAATCTTAAAATCGAATCGTTCGAAAAATCGAATCAAAAGAATCGGTTACGATCGAATCGGCTCCCGGAATGAATCGTTACCAAACGCGCCCTAATAGTGTGATCTATTGTGTGATAGGATCAGTGTATGCTGGTTTTAACTTGCCTAGCATATTACTAATGCAATCCAACCCTTACTTGTGGTTGTTAGATAGATAGTGGACGTAAGCTTGGAGATAAAGCCGGACCAATATATATTGTTGTGTGATTTTGTTTTTTTACTCTTACTTGCATTAGCACACAACTTGATTCACACTGCTTGTAATATCTACTTGACTCAATCTTTGCAAAGTTGTTAACAATTTTCACAAACTATCAAAGTATTTATAAACAACCTATTCACTCTACTTTAAGTTGCATTGTTATACCCTCAACATGATTAAAAATAGATTTTGTCAAAGCAAATTAATCTGGATTTCCAAACTTCTGATTGGCTATTTGGTTCCTTGAATGCCCAACAATGAACAAGGAATGTCTAGATCTTCATTATATCACACCTGAATAGAAATAACAACCACGTCCATCGAATAGTAAATCACATGAAATGATTTTGTCATTAATCGAAGTCTTAAGGGTTTTCTCAACAAATATTGTTGATCGATTTCAACTATACCATTAGTGAGATTTTAATTACCATCAACTACTTCTCCGACCAAAAATAAGTGAATTTATCACAAGATCTAGTATTTTAAGTGCATGGTTTTTAAGACTATAAAACGAACTTAATCTCTTTTGGTGTTGGCGCTTGTTTATAGAACTAAAATATAAGTATTGAAAATTTAATTACTGAATTTTAGCTACTTATAATGTTAAATGCTGAAAATAGAAACGGAAAGATATTTGATGATAATTGAAAATTAATGGTTAAATCTTATTGATTTCTTAACGAAGATAGAACGATGCCCATCAATTAATTTTGTTGTTGAATTGAAGATGTAATTGCTCCCTTATTTATTGTGTAAAGGATGGACAAACTTACTCGTGAAGTGACCAAAGTTGCCAATTTCTTTTTTAGTCAAAAAGAAATTTCCATTCATTGCTAAACTGGTATATGAAACGGAATATCAAAAGTCACAGTAACAAAACAAACTCATAGAACTCTAAAATAAACAAAAGAAAAATCAGAAATCAAGGCATTTCATTAGAGCATTCTTGATCAAAGTTGCCAATTCAGTATTAGCAATACTGCACCAAGTTTGTCCTTTGTGACCGCGCCCAATTAGCAGAATCTCATTTAAATAAATATGATAACGTGAAAATCCAGAGTGACAGCTGTTCTGCCGAAGGTCAACGCTCGTGACAAAACCATGGAACGGGTTTTTGATAAACATTTGTTTGACCATCTTTGCACTAACTAAAACAAACGTTTTCAGTGACAGATAAAGAGACGCCAACTTAGTATTTTGGAAATATTCCATCACAATCACGAGTTTAAATTAACAAGTCAACGAACAATTGATCTCCCATCACATGCTTGAGATGCAGTATGAAATTTTTCTGAAAATACCATTTCTTAATTCGAAGAGTGGAAAAAGACTGCCCTTTTTTTATTCGCATTATATATATATATACATATAAAGATATTTAGAGTAAACTATGCTTGTCCATATTCAAACATTTTGTGCGACTCGCATGTTTTTAGTTTATTCTCTTATGATTATAATTAAAAAAAAAATGACCATTTTTCTCAAGATTGGTCGCTCTCTTTTTTATTGGCTTGAGTTACATTAAGCATGATTTTCAGCCTTACCTTTTTGTTAAATATATAATTTATGTCATCATCAACTCTATAAGTGATAAAATAAGAAAAGTTCACTTCGAAGTGTTTGAATTCAGTGCACAACAAGGAAATAGAAAGTAAAAACAAGAAAAAAGAAATTCGATACACAAGGTTTTATCATGATCGACCCTAAACTAAGACTACATCTAGTAGAGGATTCCAATATAATTAACACATCGCATTTCTCTGTTACATTCCTCATCCAGGAGAGTAGGACCCCATGTCTTCCTATTGATGGGGAATATAAACCACACCAAAACACGAAGTTCAAAACCATACAATCAAAATGCAATTGGGTCTTGAATATTTTGATCCCTCAAATTCTAAATAGTTGCCTTCCATATAATATGAAAACCATAAACCATAAATTAGAAACAGTTGCCTTCAATTGAGGGGTGATGACACCATAAGTGTCATAACTTTCATACGAAATTCACTTGATTGTAATACTTTTTAAAAAACATTCACTTGAGTGCCGTGACTTCTAAAAATGTTCACCTGAATATCATTTTTTTTAATCAAGCACTTGACTCCCATAGCTTCTAAAAAAATATTTACCATAAGTGTCATGCTAAGTTGGATTTTCAATACTTCTAGTAAATGTTTTTTTAAATGTTATGACATTAAATTGATCAAGTGAAAGCAATGGCACTCAAGATCTTTTAGTAGTCATGGTACTCACGTTAATGTCGTATGAATGTTGTAATACTTGTGGGGCATTTTCTAAATTTAGTTGCACTTTAAGGAATTGATAAGCCAAAACTGGACACTTTATACTTCAACAGCCTTGTTTAGTGTACTTTGTCCATAAAAGAGTAAGATAACTTTAGTGAAGGGAACATGCAGCAAGCAGGACAATGGAATATAAACATGTGCACACCAAATTAGTGCAGTGAAGAAATTCAGAATGGATCAATCCCAGAACTCAAACATACCGCTTGAAAAGAGTGGTTTGGGGGGACATTTTTCATTCGCCAATAATAATAATAATAATAATAATAATAAGTGGACATTTTTCTAAGTCTCTGAAAATAACATGACACCAAATGGAGTGCAAAGTCGCCAGTTTTTAAGGGTTTTCTATGAAGCAAAGAGCGACAAGATCCTTGTTACATGGCTTTTTACAGCGCAAATTTCGGCGCCAAGGCGAGCCGTAAGTCCATCAGAAAGTTGAATTTTTAAGCTTGTCTTGGACCCTCCCATCAAGCATTTATTGCACGTGTTCGGTTCATGTGAACCCAACTCACATGTAGTGGATTTCAAATGGAGCCCATCGCATTCAATGACGCATTCGAGTTTAGGAAACCACTGGGGGTTCGCCCCAGTGGCCACCCTTCCAACATGGAAGGGGGAGGTGAGGTTCAAATCTCCACCTTCTCGGGGGATGGGGGTAGGGACGCGTAAGTTTCGAGAGTGGGTTGCGACTCCCACGCCCGCAAGAGGCAGGGCACAAGTCTCGCAAGTGAGTGTAGAGTAGGAATAGAATAGGACGACCAAAAAAAAAAAAAAAAAAATCAGATAGGAATTAAGATATCTCTCCCCACAATTAATGGCCTGTTTGATAACACTCTAGATAACAACTGATTCTGTTCTTTTGTTCTTGAGAGTAAAAAAATAATAGAAATCTGTTTGATAAATTTTTTCTTCTTGAAAATAGATTTGGAATAAAATCAAAAAGTAAAAAAAAGTTACTTTTTGTTCTCGGAAATAATTCTAATTTTTTTCTTTTCTCTTCTATTTTCTTTTATTTTCTCTTCTTCTTTTTCCTCCTCTTCTTCTCTTCCTTTTGGCTGGTGACCTTACCGAAACGTCACCGGCCCATGGTGACACCAAGCCACGATAAGGCTCATCGACCTTAGCTTCACCATGTCAAGGCGAGGCTGACCTTGCCCAGGTTTGGGGAGGGCAAGGCAAGCCTCAGCCAGCTCATCGAACACTGCCCTAGCTTGGCGAGGCTCTGGCGAGCTTGTCGAACGTCACCCAACCAATCGCCCGCCACGGTGGTGGCTGGTGACCGGCTACCAAGGAGGAAGAAGAAGAGGAAAAGAAAAAAGAAAAAAAGAGGACAAAAGAAGAAGAAAAATATAATAAAAGTATTAAAAAATTAAAAGAACCAAAAAAATTTAAGAATCCTATCAAACATATTTCTATTCTAATAATAAAAATTTTGAACAGTTAACAAGTGCGTTTTTTAGAAATTATTTTTGAGAATAGAATTAGAAAAAAATAATTTCTTATAAAAAATTATCCTGAAAACAAAATCAATACCAGATGCGCCCTAAATTATGCATGTGCTCGCCTTCTTGGGTCTCATCATTCGTTAACGCCAGCTAGGACTCTGCTGCAACTCACCTTCTGAAAAGGCTTGAATAGTACTCTCTAGTATTCATTCCGTGTATGCAAATAAGTTCCTATGTGGGCGTTGACTTCTAAAAAAAACTCTCTCTCTCTCTCTCTCTCTCTCTCTGAATTCTGAAAGACAAGACATTCCCTAGATGAATACAATGAAGGGATCTTAATTTCACCCTTGAAAAGAGAAATAAAGCGATGAATGGATGTCCGTGGAATCATCAAATTTTTATGCTCCAAATTTAAATACGTTGTCAATGAGTTTGTGTCACTAAACTTTGCATTTTCTGATGGCCGGATGCTTTTGCCTCTATTAGAAAAAGTATTGATTTAATGCAAGGTTCGTAGGATGTGGCTGAGCACTTCGGAATTTATTCTTCTTGAGAAGGAAGATTGCCATTGGTGCTGTACGTGTCTGAATTTTCTCCGAAAGGGATAAATTGCTTAACCTTGATTTCTAATCATCGGTGTACTTGGCTCATAGGGTTTGTATAGATCACTAAGGAAAATGTCGAAGGGAAAGAATAAAATAGAATATTATAACGGAAAATGACACTAAAAGGACTACAAATTCTATACAATGTTCACTTTAGTATCAAAATATTTCACCGGATCATTTTAGTGACGCTCTGGTTAAAAAAGAGCATTTAAATGCCATCATTGGATTGAGATGCTAGAAGTCCAATGTGGCAATATCTTATCATTTTTCCGAAATGACATGGCTTGTTAGCACTCTAAGTTAGCATACTTCAACAAGTTTACCCCAAATTTAAACCCCAATTCAAACAAATAAAGCCATTTCTTCTTGTTGGAGGCTAACATTACAACCTAAAGTGGGAATAGGTTGATTTAAAACTTTGACAATCTTAGTGGAAAATCAACCGATACTAAGTAAAAGTTTGGTCAATGTGATGTTTCAAAACTCATGAGCGGATTGTGTGCTTGTGGAAATAATAAGAGAGAAACAGTAACGCACAAAGATATATAGTGGTTCACCTTTTATCTCTAAACCTACGCCCACTCCTCAATTAATAATCACAAGTTGAGCTGGATTGTACTATTAATCTGTTCAGAAAGTTGCAATTAGCAAACAAAGATCCTTTTACACAATAGATCACACTATTAAGACTCAATTACTTCTCTTACTCTTATACACTTAATCTTTCGCAAACAACATGAATACAACCCTCAAAGCAACAATCAAAAGAGGACGTTTTGCATGGAATGTAGCGTATAGTAAATTTTCAGTCTCTTACTTTTGGCTTTTAAGATGTTATCTTTTATACTCATCTTCAATCTATTTGTTAGAGGTAGATTGGAGAAGCAAAAAGCCCTTAGAGGTACTATTGATGTTGCTTTCCGAATATAGAACTGCCCATACAATCCCTTTTTTCTGAGCATTCGCGGACTACCTAAAAATAACTTATGTTGTTGTCCCTTCACTATAGCTTTTGATAGACTTGTCAGACAACCTAGCATCTAGTTTTCTATTATCATCTGGATTCTACTGTTGCACATATCCACTTCCACAACAACTAGTTTGTTGAACCAACAAGCATTATCAAATGAATGTCGTTGCCACAAAACCAATGACCTAATGTATGCAACGTTGATACAAACATTGACAACAATTGATCTTTAGGTTTGTTGGTGCTATTTATGAAAAAACTGTATCGAGAAATACTGCGATCTTTACCACCTGAATCACAACATAGTCATTATACAATCTCATAGTAAATATTATACTAAACATAGTTTGAAAATCATTGAAATTAGTTGGAGATATTTTTTCAACCCTTCTCCTCTTCAAACTTTAATTCGGATTAAGCGTGCCTCGTGCTCGCTCTGTCGTTGCTGCAGATTTTACTGCTTATTTTTTCCCATTCGTACAGCATCAGTGACTCTCTCTCTCCCTCATACACAGACGATACGTACCTACCCTACCCGCTCTCTCTCTCTCTCTCTCTCTCTCTCTCTCTCTCTCTCTCTCTCTCTACGTGTGAGAAGTTTCAGTTCAGTTTTCTCTCGCCTTGGGGACACTAGCTCAACTCACCGAGAGACAAGTGTTTGCGGAAAACATATGCTTGTATTTATCTGTTATTTATTTAATATTTCAAAAAATAATTTGATTTTTTTCGCATGGACTTTCTTTTCTTATAAAAAAAAAAATCCTCATAGGCATTAACATTTGATGAAAAAAGAACATTAAAAATGTCTTAACTTTTGAACGATGCTCATTTTAATGTCAAAATTACTTAATAGATCACTTCAATATCACTTTAGTAAAAAATGATCATTTGAATGTGTCGCGACCTAATTTTTCGGGTTTGGACTACCTAGAACTAGGTTAATGGATTACTAAGTCTTTAAGCTTAGCTCGGGCTCTCCCAAGCCCATACCAATTCGCGACTTAGGTTTGAATTCTTAACATGCAAATGATTTTCAATCAGGAGTCGCCACTAATCTATTTTTGGTGGGTCGATTAGAAACCCAAGTAAAGTAACGGGAGAATTACTTTACTCCTACGAACCAGAGATTTATGAGTTCGGGGACTTGGTTACACTGACTATCCTAGTGCCCTTTCGGTACCTTTTATTTCATTTTCAAGAAAATGTTTGGCAATTGAATTGATTTTAATTTAACTTCCTAACATGTGAGGTGATCATACATGTGTGCATACCACCAATTTAACACTCAAGAAAGCAATTAAATAATGCAAAACATATTTCGAAGTAACGAAAGCATTTGCATTATTAAATCAGAATTCACATCAACCATCTTAGATATGATTTCTAATTAACACGCAATTTTAATTTTTGTTTTTCGCTTTTCTTAATGAAAATCGTGCGATGCATGTTAATAATCTAATATGACATGGCAGCATGACATAAACTACATGACATGAAGAAATGCAATAATTAAATGCAATCTAAATGACCTAATCTTAATGACATGCAATGTGATGCTTTTAATCTATGAAATGATATGGCGTGGCAACATGTCCTAAACCATATGAATAAAACTTTTTATGATCTCTTAATGAACATGCAATTGTTATATGCAATTTAAATTAATCAAAATGACTTAATTCTAATGACGTGCAATGCAATGCAATGACGTACAAAATGATTTTAACTAAAATGATATGCAACATTGCAATTTAATATGCGAGCTATATGTCACACGACATTTATTAAATGGCCTAATCTAATGACGGCAATTTTCAATTAAAAATGAACCTAACAATAATCAATAAAATGACGTGCATTTCATGGACCTAATTTTACATGACATGCAAATGACATTTTTTATTTTAAAAATGCAATCTATCCTATAAATTGCAACTAATTTATCCTAAGACAAATTTTATGAAATTTGAAATGATCTAAGTAGATTAAGATTCTATCTAATTTAAATTAGGGATTAAGTCATATCGAATCCTAATTTAAACTAAAACATTATCTAAATCTAAAATGCAATTTATTTAATATGCAATAACTTGCAGAGCATGCCCTAATTATACAATGATATATGCATGATGTTTTTTTTTTGTGTTTATTAAAAATTCGAAATTTAAAATTGCCATGTAATTAAAAATGCAACTTAAATTAAACAGGAACTAAAAATCCTAAATGAATGCATTTTTTAGTTTTTTTGGTTTTTTATATTTTCCGAACTGAAATCCTTATCCTAGATATGCCGGATAACAAAAAATATTCCAAAACAAACCGAGTCCTAATTCAAATATTTTTAGATTTTTTAGTGGCTTTTTAAAATAATGCGATCACCAACTAAAAATCAAATCTAAACTATCAAGATATGCAATCAAATAAAGGATCAAAGTAATCGAAAAAATAACCCGTTGTCTCACGAGTCAAATTAACGATTATCCTAACTCTAATTATCACAACAAAGAGGTCAAAATAACTAAAAATCTGATCCGAATTCTTACGGATCAAATTAATAATTACATTGATTCAGCACTTAAAAACTATCAACAAATCCCAAGAATTAATATAATTAAAAAATGACCCGACATCTTACGGGTCAAATTAAAAATTACAATAATCTTAGGGATAGCTTTTGTAGATAATGCCTACACGATTCATAAAGTGAACATTGGGATCCAATTAAATAACTAAACTAAAGAATATAAACAAAATAAAGTAAAATAAATGAAAAAGAAAAACAACCTAATTTATTTTACTTTTTCTGTTGTTTTTTCTTTTCCTTGCTTTTCTTCTTCCCTTTCCTACGTGTGGCCGTGAGTCTCCAAGAGGAATTGTCGCCGGTCGGGCTGGTCACCGGCTCTGGTGAGAGGAAAGCACGGTTGGTCGCGTGTCGGGCGGGGACGGGGATGGCACGGGAACATCAACAGTAAAGACCCGTGGAGCAAGGGCGCTCGGGCGGAGGACTTGGGGGACACTCCAGGGACGGCAGGAGGCCTCGAGCGGCTGTGGCGAGGAGCTCCGGCGTCTGGATCTGGCTATTGGGCGCGGCGTCCGGCGAAGTAGATCTATGGCAACGGCGTCGTTGGGTCGCGGCGGGGGGGCGAGAAGGCAGGGACAGCTTCGGATCTGGACCGACTGCTGCGAGGATCTCAACGAGCGGGCGGCGGAGGAGGACGTCGGGGTTGTTGCGGCGGTGGCACAAATCTCGAGAAGGGGTGCGCGCAAGCCGCGGTGCGCAGCAGGCGTCGGCAACCAAGGAGGCGTGCGGCGGTGGCTTCAAGCGGCGACAGCGGCGTTCGATTTGGGATCAGGTTGCTGAGGCGCGAAGCTCGGGCTCCGACGGTGCTGATGAGCGTCGGCGCTGGGTCGCGGTGCGAGCTTGCGGGGACGGGAACCGAGGGAGTCCGGCGGCGCGGGGGTGCGGCGGCAAGCGGTCGCGGAGGAGCTTCGGGTAGTCACGGATGGAGAGGCAACGCGGGGCAGAAAAATTGGAGAGAAGATGAACAGTGGGGGTCAAATCAACCCCCCTTTTTCTCTTCTCTCTCTCTCACGTTCTGACTTTTCTTTTTTCTTTTCTGCAACTTTTCCTTTGCAGAGACTTTTCTTTTGACCTTTTTTTCCTTCTTTCTCAATTTTTTTTCATAGAAGCCTCCTCTTTTCGAAGAGAAAGACACCCCTATTTATAAGGTGGAAACTTAGTCTGGTCTACCAACGAGGATTTGCATAACAACTTAATCGTTGAAGATTATCCTTCGAGATCATCATGTATGCCGACTCACTCGACCGTTGAAGATTATCCTTCGAAATCTCTATCCGCAACAAAATATTTTAAATTATTTCTTATCCTCCTTAATATTCCCCAATGATTTTACCACCAAAAGACTAAAGATAAGATTGCAATATTTTTAAATGTCAAAAATCACCGTAATATCGCATCAAATCTCAATTTCTCATAAGATAATTAATTAATTGAAAAGCAACGGGCTTGGGCTAATTTGCTCCTTTCGTGGGTCTAGCCCACTTGCTAATTTAAAACCCAAAACAACCCATTCACCACCGGTCCGGTAAATGCAAATAAAAAATGAATGCACTTATAACTAAATGTTATGCAATTAATATTTTTTTTTAAAATTAACCCCTAATTTCTTAATGCGACAAATTACTAAACGGGTAGCCAAAATTTAGGTGTCCACAGCTGCCCCTCTTTGAAGGTGAGCTCGAAGAGGTTGCCTTCAAAGACAAATTGAGACCTAAATTTTGACTATGCACATGTATTAAATGATTGCTTGATTTGATTTGATTTGATTTTGGATTTTTTTTTAGATTTTGAATGCAATTTATATGGTGCATGGAAATGCTAATGCAAAATGCATGATGTGAAAGGAAAGAACATACCCGCAATTACTTACCAGTCAGTGCGGTAGAGCATCTTGAGGTACATGATAAGTTCCTATTTACTCTACAAGTACCCAACTCTCACTCGGGTTCCTTGAAAAGTGTAACGGGTAAGAACATTCACATCCAAAGTGAAATGTTCAACGGAAGAAACCGAGACATCCAGTTCGACCGAGATGTCAAAATTTTTGAAAAACTCAAAATACCTAGATCCGGACTAAGGTATAATGAGAAGGATTGACAAACATTTACATCCAGTGAAATGTTTGAATGAAAATAATCAAGACATCCGGATCCGGACTAAGACGTCATGATTTTAGAAAATGTTAAAAAGACTTACCTGGAATATCTTACCTTTAAGGAGGGTAGAGTGATTCAAGGTAATTGGTGTTACATATCTAGGACCCGTATCATTCTACGGTCACCTAAAATAGTAACATGGTTTTGTAAAAAGACTGCTTTCCTAGGACTCGTACCATTCTACGGTCGCCCAGTATGACAGTGTTTGGTTGTGTCTAGGACCCGTACCATTCTACGGTCGCCTAAACGGGGATTTACCTTCCAGGACCCGTACCATTCTACGGTCGCCCGAATAGGGAAATAGATGTTGTCTAGGACCCGTACCATTCTACGGTCGCCTAAACGGGGATTTACCTTCCAGGACCCGTACCATTCTACGGTCGCCTGAATAGGAAAATAGGTTTTGTCTAGGACCCGTACCATTCTACGGTCGCCTAAACTGAGGTTTTGCTTGGCTAGGACCCGAACCATTCTTCGGTCGCCCAGCCTTGCAACAGAAATCATCTGACCAGGACCCGAACCATTCTTCGGTCGCCTTAATCGATTGAATCTGAGGAAAAATCTTTGGGGGACAACTCGGTCGAGTGTCGGTGTTTTCAAAAGGGACTCGGGCTACAAAAGCACGCCATGTCAATATAACTGAACAGCTTGACCAAGTCAAGTGTCGATGCATTTGAGAGAGAATACCTGCACAATGACAAGTATTTTAGAGTATGGTAGAGATATACTTACCTGGTGATGTCTCTAATTCTTGGGGATGTCTTTTGGAATTTAGATATCCTGCGGAGGTCTTTCACCTCCTGGTGGAGGTTTCTCATCTTCTAATATCATGAAACATTCTGAAAGGAACTTGAATTACCTGTCAGACATGATTTAGAGCAAAAACTGATATGCATTCATCAAAGAGATAGACAATCTAAGCTACCCTGGAATGCACATTTCAAAATTCAGTGAGGTTTTCATCAACTCAATCAAAGTTTATGCATAATGACATTTGCATCACCCAAATTTCCACTGGAAAGAATTATCATTCAAGACAATCTTTACTCATGACATGGATTTCTTAAGAATACTAAATGAGAGACTTTCGGTTAGAAAGGACTTTCACTCACTCTCATTTAGAATGGCTATTTTATGAGAGTCACTCAATTTCATCATATCGACATGGGTCTGAATATTCTCGCAAGTGGTACGATCTTACCAATCTGAGAGGTCTTTAATAGGGACCATAATGAGGGCTTGGTTAATGGCTTAACAAAAGGACTCTTTGAGTCAAAGCTATTGAATGAACTGTCTTGTAATCATCTCCGGGTTTACAAGTCAAGAACCCTGCAAAATGAAAAAAGAAAATAATCTTGCTCGCACTTCTTCGAGCGATGCTTATAAACATATGAACTCCTACGTTAATTCAAATGCCCTAATCAAGAGACTTTGTAAGGGACGTAACGTAGGTTGGGTTCATGGGTTGAGAAATGAAAGGATCATTAGGCTCAAACTGTGTGTAAAAGGTGAGAATTGATGATCATCTTGGCATTGCCATCAATTTTCTTTTTCACCATCGGGGATTGTGTTCATGAAGTGCCCCATTGATTGTAAAAACTCAGCATTTGAGTTCTTTGACTATTGCTCCATTGGGATTCAATTCTGGTAATTGACAGTCACCTATCTTGACTCTTTTTTCATTCATGGGCATTGGCCTTACTTTTACCGAGCACACCGCTTTTTCATGCCCCTAGTTTTCATGCATTTTTCTTCACTTTTTCATGGGCATTGGCCTTGCTTTTACCAGAGCACACTGCTTTTTCATGCCCCTTAATTCTATTTTGAATTCTTGCGCATAATGCATGCGTCAAGCAATTACACTTTGAGTGGCACTTGAACTTTTCAAGATTCTTCATCTGCCTTTTGCCTTGCCCTAGTGTGGGAGATGATCACCAACTGGGTTTAAAAAAATGAAATTGCAGGCTCAAATGGGCTATGCAAAGGATATAAGTGTATGGGATAGAGAAAGAAATGCTCTTCATCATCGTAAGGCACTTAAATTAACACATGAATTCAATGTAATAGCATAACTTGAAGATTGATGCAAGTGAGAGCAAGAAAATTTCAATTCATTTTCCTCACCTCATAATGCCGTTTGATCTCTTAGTTGCCCCGATGTAGGGTGATTCTTGACAGGGGTGATTTGAAAAGAATATCCATAGGTGTATGGGCTCAAAAGGTTTAAGCAATGGATCGCCTGTACTGTTTGGGATAGAGAAGTGAATTGCCTCTCATCATTTCGGTTGCCGTACCTCTTGCGAGAGAACTCTTTACCTTATGGATATGAACCTTCCTACACTCATCTCACAAGTGTATGAATATGGAACTGTGTATAGGATAGGGTTTGCCTTTCATCATCCTGATACGTCTCATTCAGCATTCTTAAACATTGACGTCACTCCATTGAGTTGTCTATCTTGATAAATCTCCACATGAAATTGGTGAGGTAAATCAATATGAAAATTCTATTTTCAAAAGAGTCTAGCAACTTTAAGCATGTTTGTGACTTCAAACAAACAATTTACTACACTTAAAAATGCTCTCATAAGTATGAAAACATGATTTCAAACATTCATAAAATGAAATGTCCCACGAAGGGACTGTCTCAGCAATGGGTATCCTTGGATTGCCCCTATCAAAAGGGAACAAACATACAAATTGATCAATCAAGGATGAAAAATCCAATCTTTGATTCAATAAAATCTGGCTTTTGCCCCTGCACAGAACAACGTGCATGAATAGGATATTATGCATCATCAAAGTAAATTCAAATTGCATAACCATTTTGGCTCGGATCGAGATTTTGTCTCAATCATGTCACTACTAGAATCCATAGTGTCCCAATTCATCATCTGCAAGGAAAAGAACAGAGTGTCAATTCCAAAATTAATTATGTTCATGAACACAATGTATCCATTTCATCCAAGACAGATGATTATCTTTTGACTTGTTCCAACATGGCATTACACACAATTGTAAAGAGATGTGCCACACATCACACTTTGGAATCTAGATGATCTTCTTTTGACTTGTCCTCAATTTCCTATTGATGTGCAAGGAAATTGCTCGGGGCAAGTAAAATGATAAGTAGTGTTTAAAGTCCTCTTCACTCTTGGGAGATGTCATCACAATCAGCTAGGAAATGATCCTTTGCCCCCACGTCTATTTTTCTTCTCGGATGTATGTTCCCAAATCAATGGGCCCACTATCATTGGAAATTGACGCGTTATTTTCAAACGCCTCTCTGTTATGCTCGAGACATGAAGTAAATGAGTCGACAAACAAACGGTTTAATCTTACAAGTTTTGAGAAAATGTTTTTTATTTTTTTAGCAAAGAAATGCTTTTGTTTTCAAAAAGTTTTTGGGAGGAGACATGAGAAAGTCCAGCCCTCAGGATTTCTCCGTGGATGATATTTTTCTTTTTCATGGTCGGATATCGTCATTGGACTGGTTTGGTATACTCCATCATGTCCTCAAAAGTCGAAATAAAATTGTAATTTCATTGAATAAAATCAAATGAATTACATTATTGGAATGGAAATTGTGATTTCTAACCCCTAAAAAGAGAAAACATCAAAAACGATTCCTAGAAAACGAGGATGATTCCTAAAAAGCAATAAGAATTCCCACGCGGGGAAATGCAACCGAGCATGTCCCTAATTAAACAAGGAAAGTGAACTACTTAGAACCATGAATCATGTATGCTTGAGTTCTTCATCCTCCTTGATCGTGTCATGCGAACCCTTTAGGTCAGAGATTCTTCCTTCTAGATATGTCACTAGTCTCTTCATGGTGGCATCAAATTCAGCTACCTCAGGAAAATGAGACGGTTCAAAAGTTCTCTTGGCTTTCTTCTTCGAGTCGCAGATTCTTACTGAAGATGGAGTACCTATGTCATCACGGCCCTTTTGCTTAGTGAGAAAAGCCATTGTAGAAGACAATTCATCGACTTGACTTTGGTGGTGTGCAATTTGCTTGTTTATATTGTCGATGATACGGTCCAGCGCCTCGTTTCGATCTGCCATTTTAGCTCTCGACCGTGTACGGATGGGTGAGCGAGATCGCTTCATAATCACCTAATCAATAAATAGGAACATGTAAGCATGGAGTGTAAATAAAGAGCTAGTCCATGACAACAATTTATTTTTAATCAAGAAAAGTCCACATATGAAGAGGATTTCCTAAAATTGGACTAGGAAAATAAAGACATGGGATGCCCCGGTAGGGATGAAATTTCCTAAACATGAACTAGGAAAAATCAAGACTTGAATTGAAAACAAATTTCCAATTTTTTTATTTTTCAAATGATTCATTGTATGGCAATTCATTTCATTTCTAATTGACAAAGGAATTAAATCAATGATTGACCTAGATTGTCATGGACCGACCAAGAATATGACAAAGTAAGTAAATTGCATTAATATGGTTACTTCACCAAGGAAAATCGATGGCAATCACATAGACATGCACATGAGATGTGAGGTTCGATTTCTGTTTAGATGGCTTAACAAGGTGGAGCTAAGAGGATGATCGACCGTTGCGGTCTCGCATTAACGTGTCGGGTCCCCTAACTCCGGCTCGCCGAATGGAATGTCCAATAGTCACGCAGTCTCGCGGATATGGACAAAACACATTCGACACCATGAAAAACTTTCGGGGAAGAGAATGTCAACCTCTACATAGCAGTCTCGCTTTGGAGGAAGTATCATTCTCAACACCATCCTAGAAATCCTATCGCAGCCCAGGTCCGACCGCAGGTTGTGTGTGCAAATAGTGTGGTGCTAAAGTAATAAAGCATGCACAACAGTTTAAATGCAAGCAACACTTCTATAGTTTTAATTCAAACATTCATTCCTAACTCCAACCTGCAAGACAGGGGTTAGCAAAGACTAGTCCCCTTATAACTCCTATCTGCAAGAACATTTAACACCTTAGAAATGTTAGGGACGTACCTGAGATCCTTGCTGCCAAACAAAAATATTTTTAAAAGAAAAATTGGCCTAAGTCCACTAAGTGTTTTTTAACACAAGTCCCCAGCGGAGTCGCCAAGCTGTCGCGACCTAATTTTTCGGGTTTGGACTACCTAGAACTAGGTTAATGGATTACTAAGTCTTTAAGCTTAGCTCGGGCTCTCCCAAGCCCATACCAATTCGCGACTTAGGTTTGAATTCTTAACATGCAAATGATTTTCAATCAGGAGTCGCCACTAATCTATTTTTGGTGGGTCGATTAGAAACCCAAGTAAAGTAACGGGAGAATTACTTTACTCCTACGAACCGAGATTTATGAGTTCGGGGACTTGGTTACACCCGACTATCCTAGTGCCCTTTCGGTACCTTTTATTTCATTTTCAAGAAAATGTTTGGCAATTGAATTGATTTTAATTTAACTTCCTAACATGTGAGGTGATCATACATGTGTGCATACCACCAATTTAACACTCAAGAAAGCAATTAAATAATGCAAAACATATTTCGAAGTAACGAAAGCATTTGCATTATTAAATCAGAATTCACATCAACCATCTTAGATATGATTTCTAATTAACACGCAATTTTAATTTTTGTTTTTCGCTTTTCTTAATGAAAATCGTGCGATGCATGTTAATAATCTAATATGACATGGCAGCATGACATAAACTACATGACATGAAGAAATGCAATAATTAAATGCAATCTAAATGACCTAATCTTAATGACATGCAATGTGATGCTTTTAATCTATGAAATGATATGGCGTGGCAACATGTCCTAAACCATATGAATAAAACTTTTTATGATCTCTTAATGAACATGCAATTGTTATATGCAATTTAAATTAATCAAAATGACTTAATTCTAATGACGTGCAATGCAATGCAATGACGTACAAAATGATTTTAACTAAAATGATATGCAACATTGCAATTTAATATGCGAGCTATATGTCACACGACATTTATTAAATGGCCTAATCTAATGACGGCAATTTTCAATTAAAAATGAACCTAACAATAATCAATAAAATGACGTGCATTTCATGGACCTAATTTTACATGACATGCAAATGACATTTTTTATTTTAAAAATGCAATCTATCCTATAAATTGCAACTAATTTATCCTAAGACAAATTTTATGAAATTTGAAATGATCTAAGTAGATTAAGATTCTATCTAATTTAAATTAGGGATTAAGTCATATCGAATCCTAATTTAAACTAAAACATTATCTAAATCTAAAATGCAATTTATTTAATATGCAATAACTTGCAGAGCATGCCCTAATTATACAATGATATATGCATGATGTTTTTTTTTGTGTTTATTAAAAATTCGAAATTTAAAATTGCCATGTAATTAAAAATGCAACTTAAATTAAACAGGAACTAAAAATCCTAAATGAATGCATTTTTTTAGTTTTTTTGGTTTTTTATATTTTCCGAACTGAAATCCTTATCCTAGATATGCCAGATAACAAAAAATATTCCAAAACAAACTGAGTCCTAATTCAAATATTTTTTAGATTTTTTAGTGGCTTTTTAAAATAATGCGATCACCAACTAAAAATCAAATCTAAACTATCAAGATATGCAATCAAATAAAGGATCAAAGTAATCGAAAAAATAACCTGTTGTCTCACAGGTCAAATTAACGATTATCCTAACTCTAATTATCACAACAAAGAGGTCAAAATAACTAAAAATCTGATCCGAATTCTTACGGATCAAATTAATAATTACATTGATTCAGCACTTAAAAACTATCAACAAATCCCAAGAATTAATATAATTAAAAAAATGACCCGACATCTTACGGGTCAAATTAAAAATTACAATAATCTTAGGGATAGCTTTTGTAGATAATGCCTACACGATTCATAAAGTGAACATTGGGATCCAATTAAATAACTAAACTAAAGAATATAAACAAAATAAAGTAAAATAAATGAAAAAGAAAAACAACCTAATTTATTTTACTTTTTCTGTTGTTTTTCTTTTCCTTGCTTTTCTTCTTCCCTTTCCTACGTGTGGCCGTGAGTCTCCAAGAGGAATTGTCGCCGGTCGGGCTGGTCACCGGCTCTGGTGAGAGGAAAGCACGGTTGGTCGCGTGTCGGGCAGGACGGGGATGGCACGGGAACATCAACAGTAAAGACCCGTGGAGCAAGGGCGCTCGGGCGGAGGACTTGGGGGACACTCCAGGGACGGCAGGAGGCCTCGAGCGGCTGTGGCGAGGAGCTCCGGCGTCTGGATCTGGCTATTGGGCGCGGCGTCCGGCGAAGTAGATCTATGGCAACAGCGTCGTTGGGTCGCAGCGGGGCGAGAAGGCAGGGACAGCTTCGGATCTGGACCGACTGCTGCGGGGATCTCAACGAGCAGACTGGCGGAGGAGGACGTCGGGGTTGTTGCAGCGGTGGCACAAATCTCAGAGAAGGGGTGCGCTGCAAGCCGCGATTGCAGCAGGCGTCGGCAACCAAGGAGGCGTGCGGCGGTGGCTTCAAGCGGCGACAGCGGCGTTCGATTTGGGATCAGGTTGCTGAGGCGCGAAGCTCGGGCTCCGACGGTGCTGATGAGCGTCGGCGCTGGGGTCGCGGTGCGAGCTTGCGGGGACGGGAACCGAGGGAGTCCGGCGGCGCGGGGTGCGGCGGCAAGCGGTCGCGGAGGAGCTTCGGGTAGTCACGGATGGAGAGGCAACGCGGGGCAGAAAAATTGGAGAGAAGATGAACAGTGGGGGTCAAATCAACCCCCTTTTTCTCTTCTCTCTCTCTCACGTTCTGACTTTTCTTTTTTTTTTCTTTTCTGCAACTTTTCCTTTGCAGAGACTTTTCTTTGACCTTTTTTTCCTTCTTTCTCAATTTTTTTCATAGAAGCCTCCTCTTTTCGAAGAGAAAGACACCCCTATTTATAAGGTGGAAACTTAGTCTGGTCTACCAACGAGGATTTGCATAACAACTTAATCGTTGAAGATTATCCTTCGAGATCATCATGTATGCTGACTCACTCGACCGTTGAAGATTATCCTTCGAAATCTCTATCCGCAACAAAATATTTTAAATTATTTCTTATCCTCCTTAATATTCCCCAATGATTTTACCACCAAAAGACTAAAGATAAGATTGCAATATTTTTAAATGTCAAAAATCACCGTAATATCGCATCAAATCTCAATTTCTCATAAGATAATTAATTAATTGAAAAGCAACGGGCTTGGGCTAATTTGCTCCTTTCGTGGGTCTAGCCCAGCTTGCTAATTTAAAACCCAAAACAACCCATTCACCACCGGTCCAGTAAATGCAAATAAAAAATGAATGCACTTATAACTAAATGTTATGCAATTAATATTTTTTTTTAAAATTAACCCCTAATTTCTTAATGCGACAAATTACTAAACGGGTAGCCAAAATTTAGGTGTCCACAGAATGCCAACTCTAATTTGGGATGTTGGAAACCCAATGTGAATATTTTAACATAGGAGTCAAATATAAATGGGAATGAATCAACTTAATCTTCCCCACTTCTTCAAACCCTATTCAGATTGAAGCATTTTGATGCAGAATCAAGTGCTGAATTTTGTAATTGAGAGTTGAGCAAGACAAGTGGCTGAAGTTTGCGTTAACAAGTCAAGAGGAAGGTGAATATTACTCAAATTTATATAAAGTTGGAGTCCTAGAGCTTAGCGAGCCATTTCAGCTTCGACTTAAGTAGTCAAAATTTGTTCTGGGAAGCTTGAGCTTTACTTGATGATCATAAAGGTTGCCTTGGGATGGGAAGGGAGGAAGAGAGATTGTGTTTTGTTTCAGTGACGGTTGTCTTGAGAGACAGAGAAAGACCAAGACAAAAGGGAACAAGAAAGAGATATCAACTTATGAAGATGCGGTGTTGTTTTTCCATGAAGGGCTATCTTATCATCAAAATTGGACTTTGTTTCCTTTTTTTTTAGAGAAAAGTCACGTAGGTATTAGCATATTTAAAAAAAAAAATGTAAAACTTTTTACCATAATTTATCACCAGAAGCACTTAAATAATGGTTTTTTCTTCAATGAGGCAATGAAGTGATCCAACGAAATGTTAAAGTGAGTTGTATAAAAGTTATGGCACTTTTAATATCATTTTTCTAACAGTTAATTAGAAAAGTCGTGTCACACTCCCACCCCACCTCTGTTATGAGAGCGTGACCCGGCGAGTCAGCATCGACGTCCCAAACACGTTGATCGTCCCAAAAATATTTTATCTTTGATTAAGTACATGCGGAAGCGAATTAAAAACAATCCCCCGTACACAAACAAACATGGAAGTTTGGCAACATGTATACAAGCCAAGCAAACAAAAACAACATATATATATATATATATATATATATATAAATGTATATATACGCATATCAAAAGTTATTATGATTACATGCCCATTTTAGTCTTGGGCTACTTATCTTCATTACCACACATCGACGATTAAAAGACTAGGGTAGCCTAGTTTCTCTATCAAGCTCCTCCAAAAATGGCCCACATCCTAAGCCCTTCTTCTACATGCTCCTATAGGACCCACCAGAAGGATGAGTCCTTGGATGGGACCTAAAATGTCCCCATAAAAAATGAAGCACCTAGCCTCCTACACATGGGGAACTAAGGTGTTTAACCCTTCTTGGACCCATACAGTGATAATATACTTCTAGTAAGTGACGTCCTATTTTCAGTCTACTATATTTGTTATGGTAGTAATCATATCAATCGGAAGACCAGGACAGACGCCCAGTAAGGTTGGTTCACCCATTCCACACCTAAAATGGTGAAAATAACAAAAGTGAGTCGATGATTCAGTAAGTAGAAATCCCTAATTCTCCTATAGGAGAATGTTCCGCCATCAATCCTCAAATACAAGATCACCACCCACCCGTTGATGGAAAATTAATAACAAGGTTTGTGCGTTGCCTTCCTTATGCATATGAAGGGCTCTCAATTAGCTATGTGCTTTCAAGCATCAAAGACAATGAGTTAGTGCATACAAATAGGCCCTCCAAAGATCCGTGACTTACGATCATTCCAGTCACTAAGAGGGATGCGTGCATCACATAAAACTCATTCAAGCACTAAGTGACCTGATGCAAACATATGCTCAAATTGATGCAAGGACTCAACAATACATATCAAACAAATCCAGCTTTTGCAAGCCTCAATTTCGGTATCAGTGCAAGCATAAACTCAAGCATCAGACATGCATCAATCATGGACCACATGTGGACTTCCAGTTTATTTCAGTTAGTTAAATTAGTCGAAATCCATCAACTCTTTTGGTATCAACTGGGCATCAGTCCCTCCCCTGGCAACCAACATCATCCCAATCTCATTATCAGGACAGCATTCAAGGCAACTCCCAGGCATCAACCTCACCCAGGCTGGCATTGTCCACAATCTCAATATTAAGACGGCATTGAAGGCTTTACCCCAAGCAACGACCCAACATACCCCAGCGCCGACAGTAAAAGTCCATCATGTATCAATGCATTCAAACATCAATCCATCCATTTTTATCTTGAATTATTAGCTGAATGAAAGGCTTGAAGGTGTGCCATACAAAGTGAATCAATGACTCTTGTGCCCTATTACTAGACTCATGCCAAATGCAATTCGAGCTCATGGTCTTGACTTGGAATCGTTTGCCTTGGCTTGGGCATCAACTTGATACTTGTCCCAAGTAACAACACGCTTCAATGTTGTCCCAAGATCAAGTGTGGGTCAGGCACCCACCTCAACACACATCCAATTTACTAAGACATTTCCTTGTCATCCGGATGTGCTCGACACTCACGCAAGACCATGATTTACTTGATGCAAAGACAAGTAATTGACAACACACAACAAGCACAACATACAAGCAAACACAAGTTAGCGATGACAAGATCCTAAATTGATACACTTAGCACACCACCCTATCGAAGAGTTAGAGAAGTCTGCTTACAACTTTTGAACCTAGCTCCAAGATGCTCCTTTGATGACTAGATGGCTCCTAAGGCGGCTTGGTGAGGAAGGTATGAAAGAGAGGAGAGAAAAGAAGAGGAAAGGAGAAAATGGTTAACTCTTAAAATGTGAGGATGCCTTCTTCTATTTATAGATCTCTTCCTCTTAGATTTTATGCAAACTAATGATTAAGCCTAAGATATGAGTTGGTCTATCTAGCCTCCTTAGTTGGCGCCTATACTTATTTGTGTTTAATTTTGATCGGTCCACCTATTTACTTATCTTCCAAGGCTCACTCTAGGCTCATTGTTGCCTATGGCGCCTAAGGGACACATAAGCCCCTTTAATGCCTAATGCCTAATGTCTTCTTCTAATTGGTTAGTTCTTGCCTTGTTCATCGAGGCTATAATCTAGGCCATCATGCCCTAAGATTCACCTAAGATTCTAGAGGACACCTAAGTAGGTGATTCATCCATGTCATTTATGAACTAAGATCCAAAGTCATATTTTTGCCAACTACTTGGCATGCAAGTTTTCTCCTTCTTCTTGCAAATGGCATGTGGCACATAATAGATAAGAATGGACTATGGTCAAAGGTTATGGAAGATTCTAGAACCCCTAATTACCTCTTGACACTTGTCCAATGATTTATCCCCGTGTTAATTGATTTGTGTTAAAATTCATCCTAGGCAATCATGAGACTAACATAGTGTGTCGCCTAATTAGGGAAGTCATTCATATTTGTACACGATTGATGGTTCTATGAGAATCAAGATTCATGCCAAAATTTACTAAACTTTAACCAAATGAGGGTGACTAAGTCGGTAGCCTTCTTAAACTTGTCCATGACCATTTTCAATTAGAATTGGTCCCTTGGACGTCTTAAAACAAACTTCGTGGTTAGTCTTGGTTATTTGCCCTAACCGAGTCTTGGTTGGGTGGACCGAGTCCATGGCCAAACATGCCATGCCTTGGTCCATCCAAGATTTATGTCATTGATTCCCATGATCGACTCTCATACCTTATTCTTATGGCCTAGAATCAAGGATGTTACAAGTCGTATAAGACTTTTGGTTGAATTTTGCCACCAAAAGCACTTAAGTGATTGTTTTCTTCTCTAATATGGCACTAAAGTGATTAAGCGAAAAGTTTTGATAGTAAAGTGAGTGTTGTATGTCCAACTTTAGCTTAGAATCTCCATTAGAAGATAGAAATGTCCATTTAATTTATCCAAATCCACATGAAAATCAAATGCATGTAAAAACCCTAATAGCAAAACACATGTTCTTTCTATATAGAAAGAGAGAAACACAGGCTCTTTGGGAAAAGGACACTAGAAGTACCATAAATTATGTGCGGCGCTCACTTTAATGCTAAAAGGTTTTTTTTTTTTTTTTGAATCACTAAAGTTTTGAAAAATGATCTTTTCAATGCCAACTTTGATTTGTTGACTAGAAATTTGATGTGGCTTTTATTTATTTATTTATTAATATCTTTAGCCAACGTGGCTTGCTAAAGGTCTGAATCAACATAATAAGCACAAAATAACGTTGTTTAACCAGTTTCATCTACTTGTCCAATCCAAAACGATGTCGTTTGCCAGAAAAACGTGGTGAAATTTCGTGCTAAATGACATCGTTCCCCTCTCCCCCCTTCCCTCCCTCCCTCTCCCTTCCATTTTTGCATATGAGCTTTGAACATCACGTGAAGGAGGAGGAAGGATTGAGCATAGAGGCGACATTGAAGGAGGAGGATTAGTGGTGGGATCTGGCCTTGAGCTCATGCTTCTCTTGCCCGCAAAGCTTCTAGATTTGCTTCTACTCGATCTTGGAGCACTTGAATATGCGCTCGTTGCTGGTTTCTTTGGCGAGGGTTTGGCGCTTCTTTAGTAGTCTTGCTTGAGGATGACCATTCTAGGGTTTCATGAGCAAATCGTGATAACATGTGTTCGACTATTTGCCTGACAAAGCTTACAAAGTTATTTTCATGAAGTCAATGTTCAAAGTTAAGATTGATTACGATTTCTTCCTTGATACCTAAAACTATGTCTAAATCCGTGATTCTCAATGGTTTTTAACATGTCCTTTGATTCTCGACACCAGCCACGAATGAGTACCTGCATCGGAGTTTCTGCCTATTTTTTGATGATGCCCACCGTTCAAGGCCATTATTTTTGGATCCCTATTAACCAGCGAAAATGGTGATTGACATAATGTTTTGGTGGCGGCGGTCCTGTGATTGGCCATAAGAAAGGTGAGTTAGTGAAGGTTATCGGCATATGGGGTTGGCCACAACAAGAAGAAAACGCATGAGCAATGAGGGTGCAAAAAGAGAAAAGGAAAGAAAAAAAGAATAAAATGACGTGGAGGGAGAGGAGGAGAAATGTCCACATGAAAATGCCACATAGATCGTTTTTTTTATATAAAAGTGCTAATTCATATTTAAATTATAATTAAAAAAGCCATATATGGAATTTCTCACCATCGGCACTTAAGTGATCATTTTTTTCTCTAATTTAGTATTTAAGTGATTTGGCAAAAACTTTGGGAACTACAGTTCATGCCGTACATAACTTATAACACTTTTAGTGTCATTCTTTCTGCGCTCTTCATGGTCATCACCACCAAAGGTCAACCATCCTTGCTTGCCCTATATAGCCAGCTCTACCTCCACTAACACTACGCTCTCTCTCTCTCTCTCTCTCTCTCTCTCTCTCTCTCTCGGGTCATGCTTAGGATGTGGAAATTTCCATAGCATAGACCATAGAGGACGAGTCAATGGTCTAGTCATGCTTTGTCAATGGTCAAACTCTGAAGTAATTGTTGATGTGATAAGTGCTCAGCTCCAGGTTTTGCCAAATTCATTAACATCATCATTGGCAAAGGTCTTTTTAATAGACTCAAGAGGGAGGGAGGGAAAGAGGCATTGTTGGGAATACAAGCAATCAAACATGATAGTAAACATAACAAAAAAACATATTGCATGCCAGATTTACTTGATTTAATTTGTGGGACCTACTTTAGGGGAAGAATATTTTAGGGTTCTATTATAAATCACGCGATATATCAAACATTACTACCACACTTGAGTAAAAAGCTCTTAGTGATTCATAATCTTCAATTACACCAAGTAACTCCCTAATATGTCTTCCTAGAAATCCTTGCAAAACAAACATTCAATCTCACAAAGGAATACATAAGCCAAAGTCACACTTGAACTTCGCCAAAACCGTGGATTGTATCAAGACATCAACTTTATTTGCACTAGTCCCCAAGGATTCTCATATATAATTTTATCACAGATAAAGCCAAACTAGCTTTACATCCACACTTTTCAAGAGATCAAACATGCACCTTATCAAGCTAAGTAGCTACAACAATTATTGGCTCCACAAGCTCTATCTTGTTGGGAGCACCATATGAGCCAATTACCTTACAAGTACCCATTATATCAAGAGTTTCCAATTGCAACTCTACATTAAGTTGAATTGTTTACTGAAAGTACTAGTATGAACACCTAGAGGGGGGTTAATAGGTGTTTAAAAGAAGTCTTGACAAATAATTGTGGAATAAAACAAGTTGCAAGTAAAGTCTTAATAAGGATCAAAGTCTGATAAGCGAGCCACCAAACTTTTGGTAGATGTTCAGAATCTGTTATGCGATGAAAATGACTTTTGAAATAATCTATAAGTATGCAACAAACTTAAATAAGAAGAGTTGAGAGAAGAGAATGTTGCACACGGAATTTATAGTGATTCGGCTTAGATCAAGCCTATATTCACTCTTCCACGCTAATAGCCTTCTGGCTGAATTCTACTATGTAATCAACAAGAGATTACAGCTTTGAGTGCAAACACTCAATGGTAGATTACACTATCTCACTAAGTCACTTTTTTGGTATTTCTCTCATAATCACAAACATTTAAGTTCATAAAAGATAAGTGTATGATCGAAGTTCGCTCAAACTTTGGAATTATAAATTCCACGCTCCATCTCTTACTTGCTCATCAGTCCTTAATCTCCTTTAATACTCCTCCACTTCCAAACTAGCCGTTGGACAGTATCTAGAGGACAAAGCTTTGCCTAGGTTATTTATTTATGATTCTATTTAATGTTAAGGATCCTGAAGATTACCCTAGTCTTGCTAATACCTTTTGATGAATAAGATACCAAATTTTGGGGCATAAGAACTTCTGCCACTCTTATTACATGACAAATGTTGACTCATGAGTTCAAATTGACATCTTTAAAAGTTATTGTCTCTTGACTACTCACTCTTGAATTTAGCATGAGGTTATTAATGTGTAAAACTAAAAAAAAAGCAGTTCAATGTTGATTACATCTATCTTCGGTTGTCCTACTTTATATCCAGTTGTACTTTCTATCACTTGTATGATGGCAATTCTTTTTTTTTTTTTTTTTTTTACTTTTAGCTTTTTTCAAATGCAAGACATGCATATTCAAAAAGTTGTTAGGAGCAATTGTTTTCTTATGTTCGCCAATTACAATTCCAATTTATTGCAATACCCAAGCAGCCTCTTGAGTTTGAGAAGATATATCTAGGAAATATTGTCTCATGTGAACATTTAAGTCTATTGTCTTTAAACTCAAATTGCATTTGTTTATGTTACATTTATTAGTAGATGGTAAGTTCATTAAAGGAAAAAGGTATTTTGGAACCCTAGAAATGTTGAAACCTTCTATGAGTTGTGCATTGAACAAATTGTCAATGGCAATCATCCTACAAACAACAAAAGGAATGGATGAATAGTTATAATTAAGAAGTTTGAGGACCTAAGGAAGAAAAAAATATGATAAAGATCAAATGAAGAGTAAGTGGGATAATCTTAAGGAAGATTGGAAAAGATTGACGACATTGGTCCTAAAGGAAATAGGATTAGATGGGATCCAAAAAAGAATACCATTGATGCAAATGATGATTGGTAGGAGAGGAAAATTTAGGTTTTTTCCCATTCTTTTATTAATTTTTTTAAGTTCATATTTTTTCTATAAAACTCACAAAAATATTTATTATAATAGAAAAATCCTTAGGTTAGAACTTTTAAAACAAAAGGCATACATTCGGATCTTCAAGTTCTATTGGATAGAATGTTTAGAGAAACTATTGCTACTAAAAGCATTATATGGAACTCATAGAGATGTTGAAAGCTATATCTAAGATTAAGTAAGATTAAAAGTTATACTTTTTTGCACTAGATTATTTTTCAAAAAGAAAGACAATAGGCAAATCTTCATGAACTTGGATGGTGATCAAAAAAAGATCACATGGCTTAAGTATAAGTTCACACAGAGTAATCATCACTAGGATATTAGCTACTTATTTGAATTTGTTCATATTCAACGTTTTTGTAATGTGAGACCTACTTAAACTACTTATTTGTACTAGTTGGCAAGACATTTTTCGCAACCTATTTCTAATTGGTATTATTTTTATTGAGTGGAGTTTGCATATATATGATGTCAATAAGTGTTTTTTGTTGATGGATGATCTAGATAATTTATTATATTTCTTATTCTAATTCTATTTTGTTAATTTAACCAATTATGGATGATTTTCTTGAAAGGGAAAACTATGAAAAAGAGGAAGAGGAATATTGGCAACTTTGTGCAGCCGCACATATTTACATTGTTTATCGGGCAACATATGGTCAGAAAATACCGTGCATGACCTTATCATATATAGAAAATGCATGGTTAAGAGAGTCAATGGGTATGGATGCTAATCCTAAAAGTTTTTATCAAATGCTTAGATGTATAGAATTGTGTTTAAAAATTTAATGCATGATTTAGTGACTCGATATAGTGTGCAAGGATTTAGGAATAATGACATTACAAAAATGCTGGGATTGTTTCTTCATATCTTAAGACATAATATAGGTAACAGATAAGCACAAGCGTGCTTTCAACATTCTGGGGAAACCATATGCAAGTTATTTAGCTTAATTTTGGATAAAGTATGTGAAATATGAGTAGATTTGATCCAACCATCCAATCGGCAATTTAAGAAGGTTCCAAAAAAAAATCAATAATGACACAAGATTTTTTCTACATTTTAAGGTAAGTTATGGTTATACAATAGAAAAGATAAACTAAATATAAATCAAGTAATATTTGTGTTCTTGTTTTGAATTTTATTGAAACAATAGATGGTACTCATATTCTAGTGGTCGTACCTTTGAGTGACCAACTTCATTTTATAGATCGAAAAGTAACACCGATACAAAATGTTATGGTCATGTGCAATTTTAACATGAAATTTACTTATATTTAGGCTAGTCAAAAGGGAACAACTCATGATACTCGTGTATTTTATGAAGCTATTAGGAGATATGATTTACAGTTTCCTCATTCTCCAAAAGGTTCATTAATTAATGGTTTTTACACATAAATATATGTATGTGTTATATGTTGATTAAATTTACAACATTTTTGTGTAGGTAAGTATTATTTGGTAAATGTTGGATTTTTAAATTTCACAGGTTATTTGAGGTCATACAAAGAAGTTAAATATCATTTGCTTGAATTTTAACGAAGTCTTTAATCAATAGGTTATAAGGAAGTGTTTAATCATGCCCACTTCTCGCTATGATTAGAAATTGAGCAAGCTTTTGTTGTATTAAAGAAAAAGTAGAAGATGCTAAAGCATATGTCAAGTTATCCATTTATAAAGGAAGTGAAAATTGTAATAGCAGCAATAACTTTGCACAATTATATACAAAAAAATGCCGTGAATGTTGCTAGAGTAGATTTGGATCCCAATTTACATACAATGGATTCCAATGATGTAAATGAGTAAGATAATGTTTCAAATGATGATGTAACATTTGATATGGCATGTTTACGTGATCAAATAGCAATGAATTTAGGAAATAGTTAAGGATGTTTATAATTTTTAAGAAAAAGACCACAAAAAATCCCAAACTTTACCCAAAGTGACAAATTTATCCCAAACTTTTTTTTGTAACATGAAAAACTCCAAACTTTGCAAATTATGACACATTTACCCCACCAAGGGCATTTTCGTATTATTTTTTCTATTTTTTTTTTCTTCTCTCTTCCCTCCACTGGCCATGGAGGAAGGAAGTCGGCGTCCAGCAAGGGTTGCCCTCACCTAGGCTGGCTAGGGCCGCCCTCGCTGATGTCGGGCGAGGGAGGCTCTCGACTGGGTCAAGCAAGGGCCATCCTTGCCCGACGCTGACGAGGGCCGCCCTCGCTTGACGCGGACGAGGGCTGCCCTCGCCCGACACCGATGAGGGCCGCCCTAGCTAGCCCAAGCGAAGGCGAACCTTGCCCGACATTGGTGAGGGCAACCCTTGCTGGACGCCGACTTCCCTCCGCCGGCTCTATTATAGTTAGTGGAGGGAAGAGAGAAGACGAAGAAAAAAATGAAAAAAATGAAAATTTTTTTAAAAGTAAAAAGATCAAAATGCCCTATAGTTTAGGTAAATGTGTCATGGTTGATAAAGTTTGAGATTTTTCATGTCACAAAAAAAAAAAAGTTTGGGGTAAATTTGCCACTTTAGGCAAAGTTTAGGGTTTTTGGTAATCTTTTACCTAATTTCTAAGGATAATGAGTTTCTTTCCTCCAAGCATATATTATCATATTTAATATAATGAAAGTAATCTCCTCATAATTGAGAAAGAGAGCACGTGAATTTTTTTTTTTTTTATTTGATATTTTTTAGCAAAAGAAGAAATTTTAATTTTAATAAAATTGTTTACACAACATCTTTAACATTTTTGTCAAATATAAATTAAAAAAATCACAAACATGATTTCTTTTAATTTTAAATAAATAAAAATTAAAAAGCTTAGATTAATCATCAAATAGGCTTTTCAAATGTGTTTTTTGCCAAATAGTATTTCTTTCAAAATTACTTCTCAAAGCAAAATTTATTAAACAGTCTTTGGATTTTCCCTAATGTCCTTTAAGCTAAAATACTTTGCATTTCCCTAATAAGCTATCAAAATGCTAAATCAAACACACCATAAATGCATTATCCTAGCCATATTAGCACTAGAGAGCATTTGATGGGTCATCTTTAGTAAAGTTCAACTCATCATTGTCAAAGTCAATTTCAACTGAATTCAATTAGTTAACAACTACATTAGATTCATAGAAATGCGGAGCAACCAATACACCTTTGCCCATCTTTAAGTCAAATAGGGATTGCAAAAAGTTGATCTATGTTGATTGTGCAAGGCTTCTCATACATGTTTGACAAGGCATTCATTAGTCAAGTAGCAATCTTTATTTTCACAATATTAAATGCGACATTACAAGACAATATTAGCTTGATAACACCTAACATTTGTCTATCCAGTAGTTTGCTTCATCAACTTTGGCACCTTCTTAAATAAGCATAAATGTAGAAATCTGTAGTATAAGTCATCCTCAATCTACTTTTGCTAGAAAGCTAAATCATTCCCTTTAAATCTGTTGATTTTTCACTTTTTCATCTTCTATTGCTATGGAGACTATTCAAGTCAACCAAGCTTGGTTTTGATACTGATTGTTACAAATATAAGCAATCTAACAATAAAACAAGTAGAAAAAAGAAATAAATCGAAGATGGATTTATATGATTTGGATGGTATGACCTACTTTATGGGGAGAACAAAACAAGATTCCACTATAGATTGTGGGAACTTATGGAGATTATAATCACACTCGAGTTACTCAAATAATCTTAGTATTTTTCAACTCCCACTTACACCAATAATTTCACATTGTTTAGCCTCACAAAATTGCCCGTCAAATAATCATTGAATCTAACACTGCCAGTATCATCCGGACTCGAAACGGAGTATCACACGCTCAAGTCTAAACCAGCTTATCAGTTGGTTTCATATAAGAGGCTTCTACTTTCCCTCCTTTGATATGAATTTATAGTCTCAAGCCAAAAACAAGCAAACCTATCACTTCGGGTTTGCGTCAAAATAAGCAGACCGACTGAACAACGTTGAAGTGCCCTTTTTTCGTCCTCTCAAACCACGCCAAAGGACGGAATCATTGAAACGTGCACTTGCTAAGAATTGACGTGCGAGTTTCCATCCATGTGACTTTGATAAATGATAATCATTTTTCTAATAACAAGGTTAAACTTCTAAGTCATAAGATAATCCACTAACCCCATAGAGCATATCGAATGTGAAGCAAAACTTGAGTAAATGGGTCAAACTGAAATTGTTTGCACTTTGTGATGTGGTGAATTGAACTAAGCACACATTTATCTCAATTTACCAAGTGAGTTCATCCAGCCAATTTTAATAAAAAATCACTAACATGGCAGTCCAATCAACATCGATCATCTAATATGACACGGTTGACACTAATATTGACAATTTTTAATAATATTTTAATTTTTTAAAAAATTAATTTTTTTAATATTTGCTTTTTTTTATTCTTTTCTTTTTTTGGTGCAAAGGGCCAATGACCTCTACTAACCACTAACCGAGGGCCAAGAACCCTCGTTGGCTCTTGGGCGAGGGCATTGTGAACCCTCGTAAGCCATAGTGAGGGTGCCACAGCCCTCGCCCACCCTTATTGTGGCTAACGAATGCCACCATGCCCTCACCCACCATTGTTGTGGCTAGCAAGGGCATAAGAGAGGGCCACCATGCCCTTGCCTTGCTAGATTTGGCAAGGGCATCGCAAGCCCCTGTCGGCCATAGCAAGGGCTCGCAACCCTCCCCAGATTTGGCGAGGGCTGTAGTGCTCACCCTCGGCTAGTGAGGGCTTTGTGGCCATCACCTGGTCAATGGCCCCGTTGGCCCTTTGAACCGAATTTTTATAAAAAAAAAAAAAAGGAAAATTAAAAAAAATTGATGAAAAAAAAATTTAAAAACTAATAAAATTTATCTATGTTAATGATTTCTTGCCAAAATTGATAGACGAAATTAAAAGATTTAGGACTGAATTGGGAAAAGTGAAAGTGTAATAGTGTAGGATTTTTCAAACAATTTTTTTCCATATTCGTGATTACTTTAGTTTGTATGTTGATGACGTCCCTAATTTATAACCCATTAATAAGGACTTGGTTGGATGAAGTTTCTTCCAATCGGGATGAAACGAAAAATATAGCATCGGTAAGAATTTGAGGACTAGGTTTTTCCGGAGCCCGGTTGGAGAAATCTTCCACCAATAGGTCATGATTGATCTGATTTTTAAAATTTGTAGAAATAGGTAAGTTTCCCACTCATAGAAAATTAATCATTAAAAAGAACTCCATCTCCATCTCCTTCTCCTCTCCTCCTCTTTCTCTCTCCTCACTCTCGCACCGCCCGCCACTGATTAATCTCGTGGAGCAGCCGTTGACTCGTCCGGCCTCCCTATCTCGTCTCTGCCACCCTCGAATTTGCTTCATCTGCGGATAGATCCTTATCTCTATCTCTGTTTACACCTAAACTTTTGCTTAAATACTTTTTTGTATTAGAAAATACGAGAAAGTGAGAAATGAGGCCTTTATTAGGTAACGTGGGATTTTCTTTTGGCAGTTGGAAGGAGAACCGCTCGGCTTGGTGCCCAAGCGGAGCCTCGGTCAATGAAGAAAAGACACATTAAAAAAACAAAAGCAACGAGAGCTTTGGTGGACACAAAAGAAACCGACAACATGTGCGCAAGTAGAACAAAAGAAAGAAGGAAATCAAAGGCAATTAAGGTCAGGATTTTCTTTCCTAAAAGTAATCTTAGGACCTTTCGAAAAGGGGCTCGGGGATTCACATTCAGGGGGACGCATACATATTCTCTAAGACGTAAACACTCGCATTCGCTCTCTCATAAGCACATACTAGCACAGATTCTCTGAAAATCGGAACAAGAGGTGGAGTGAAAACTGTGAGGGTGCGGGAGGAGGCTGCGCTCGGACAGTGAGAAGAAGGAGGAACCGCAAGGTACCATAGGCGATCACCTGGTTCCGTCCGTCGACCGTGTTTATCCCTAGCATTCGCTAGGTAAGAAATTCCTAAGTTCCATGTACTCAGGTTATGTTCTAATTCAGTTACAGCATTCGCAAGGTACCATAGGCGGTCAGTGTTGTTTTTTTCTGAATCTACGGCTCCGTTTGTTTCACAGAAAATGAATAATTCAAAGAAAGTATCATCTTAAAACTGATCATTTGTATCACTTGAAAAGCCAATGAAATATGTTTTTATTATCAATAACAATTTATGTCTAAATATTTTTGTGAACAATAAAAAAATTTCCATCCATTCATTTTTTTAATCGATACAAGCGATCATCTTTTGAATTTTTTTTTTCAAATCATTCATTTTTCGTTATACTTGATGTCATATTTTATTACACATTTAGCATCTTTCCACTAAGATTTTTATTGATTAAATATCCAAAACACTAAAAAAAAAATGAGAGTTTAGACTATGCAACAACATGAAATAGGAAACAGGAAAAGATATCACCATTGATTGTTGGACCCACCTGGGAACCAAATGAGTTCAATTTGGTCCAGTTCTAAGATGGCAGCCTATCTACCCTGATAGCAGGAGAATGGGCGAGGATGACTAGACATTAGTCTTTTTTGGGTGCATGCGCGTATTGATTTTCCAATTGAGCTTACGTGTTGGCGACACGCCTGTTTGCGATCTGCCAATAGGAGTTCGGTTGGAGAAAATTTCCTCCAATCCAGTTTAAAGGAAAACATAGCCCACGATTTGGAGGATTGGTGCAATAGGTCAATGCATTCCTGCTACATTTTTTTAATAATTTAAGTGCAAATTTTTTTATTAACATAGCATAATTTTGTTATAATATGTGTACACATCACAAAGCTCACCCTTCTTTATTAAATAATATGAAGCCATTATCAATTTTCACGATGTCGGCTAACTAACTCCATAAGTACCGTCGGCTCTCCCCTCCCACAGCTTCTCCCACAGCAAAACATGGCTCAAACGGCGGTGCGTTTCGGCATTCTTGGCTGCGCCAACATAGCGCGCCAGCTTTCCCGGGCCATTGCGCTGTCGTCGAACACCACCCTCTGTGCCGTTGCCAGCCGCTCGGTCGAGAAGGCCCAGAAATTCGTGGCCGACAACAGTCTTCCCTCGACGGTCAAGATCTATGGCGAGTACAGGGAGGTCCTCGACGACCCGGACATCGACGCTGTCTACATCCCCCTGCCGACCACCTTGCACATGAAGTGGGCGGTGGCAGCCGCCGAGAAGAAGAAGCATGTGCTGCTGGAGAAGCCTGTCGCACTGGACGTGGCGGAGCTCGACCGGATCCTCGAGGCCTGCGAATCAAACGGCGTGCAGTTCATGGACGGGACGGTGTGGGTGCACCACCCGCGGACGGGGCGGATGAAGGAGGCGCTCAGGGACGAGAGGAGCTTTGGTCAACTCAAGTTGGTACGTGCTTTACACTGTTTGAACACGTGCTTGAACACGCTTCTGGGTCATGCATGGTGGATTGGTGTTGTGTGTGGAATTATTTTATCTTGCGTATACAATAATTTTCTGGGGAAAACACATATGACTTGTATGATGGTTACTTCGTTAGCGACGTCTACTTTTGTTTTTGTTTAGCCCTTTTCTTTCAAATTCTAAGTTTTGATATTTCCATTTCTTATGATCGTTCTGGCACGACTGTTCATGACGAAACTGGCTAATTATTGATTTTTGGAGAGAGAAGCAACTGCGCCTGACGGGACAACCTAAGTCTACTCCATCCCTGGTTAGATGCGTATAGAAAGTTGGGTGCTTTTGTCAAGGAAATGATTCATTTCCTCTAAACTTTACTAAAAATCCCGGTTCAACCCACATGATGAACAGCCGGTGTGTGCCAGTTTTGTTGTTTTTGCCAGGAAAATCAATGTTTGATGTTGATCTTTGACTTGGATGCGAATTTATAATTCCAGCACTTTATGTGGAACATTATATTTACTAGAACCCTTGTCTATGATTAAGAGAATCTGCTATAATCTTTTGGGTTGTAAACTAATTTTTTGACTCGACGTGCAAGTCATCACCGTCCATAAGAGGATGATAATAAAAAAAAAAAAAAAAAAACGTGTTTCTGGAACCAATCTACGGAAATATTGTGAGTCAACAGAAATTATTTTGTCTTTTTTATGATGTTAACTGAAATTATTTTGATTGTGAATCTTCTTGCTCTAGGAATTACATTTTGTCCCATAGGAGAGGTTTTTTGGGGCACCGAAATAATTTGATACCTATCGAGTTCGTTTTCGATATATTACACATAAAATATTTGATGAGACTTCACTTTTATCAATTTAAGTTTTACATGCTTGGATTGTCTCTGCTTTAACTATTGATTTGTCTAATATACAATGGTACTCTTTCTGAAATTTCAAGGTCCCGTCGAGCAAGAAAACTATTTCCAATTTGCATTTCTTGCTCCTGCTTGTGATGTAAATATACATACGTAATCATGTTCGATCGATGTCCCTAAGAAGAGTTATTCAGATGGTCTTCATACTCGTAATTTCTATCTTATTTTTCCTCTCAATTTTGAACAGATACACAGTGTGCTTGGCTACAACGCCGGTCCAGACTTTCTAAAGAATGACATTAGGGTCAAACCCGACTTGGATGCTCTTGGAGCCCTAGGAGACATTGGATGGTATTGCATCAGGTCAATCCTCTGGGCAGCTGACTATGAGCTCCCCAAAACGGTGGTGGCCATGCACAAGCCCGTCTACAACGATTTAGGAGTGATTCTGTCTACAGGAGCTTCACTATACTGGGAAGATGGCAAAGTGGCGACTTTTTATTGCTCCTTCCTGTCGCACATGACGTTCGACCTTACCGTCCTTGGATCCAAAGGGGCTCTCCGGGTCAACGACCTCGTCAGCCCGTTCCAAGAAAGTTACGGGTCTTTCAGCTTGGTTTCTGAGTCGGATTTTGCCCAGCTGGAGCCCGGCCGGTGGGCCCCCGTGCCGCAGGAGCACCGTGTCGGATCAGAGGTTCCTCAGGAGGTGCTTATGGTGAACGAATTTGCAAAGTCGGTTGCGAAAATCAGAGGGGAGGGTTTGAAGCCGGATTGGGAGTGGGCAAAGATAAGTAGAATGACTCAGCTGGTGATGGATGCAGTGAAGGCCTCCATGGAGAAGGGTTTCCAGGCTGTCGAGCCAGTTGAATATAACTGAGATTTCTTCATTGCCGCTGCTCGAGTGGGGACAAAAAGTACCATCGACGTCCCCACACCAGTTGCAATCAGGACTTTGCGATCTTTGAATCGAACTGCGGCGCCATTGAACCCTGAAGATCGAATTGGTTCCGGATAATCGCCTGGCTCTGATTAACATATGTAATTAGCATACCGTTAAGTATGGTTTTCATGTTGTTTAAAATTTGATTTTGTTGTCTTCTTTGTAGGTCAATGTTTGCTTAAAAATGTTTAGCCAATGATATATGAACATATTTTGCAATCAAAGTCAACGAGAAAATTCGGGCTCACTCCATATATCGGGAATAAATATGTCATGTGATCTACAGACCATGTGAATTAAAGCCATTTGAACAGCTATTTATGAGAGCCTATGACGAGACTCACATAATTAATGATTCAGATTATACTTATTTTTCATGTGATTTTGATTTTATAGACCATGCAATAAATTCTTCTAATATTGATCAAGTTGAGATGTTATTTTCCTTTGCCAACATAGACGCTACTATTTTCTTGCATGGAACTTGTTTGATCAATTATAAATCTATTGTAAGGATGTTAATTCAATCTTAAATTTTCCAATTTTACCAAATTTTTCATAAAATTTTCCATGAAATTCTAATTAGTTCTTCCAGTCAAATTTTGCCGGAAATGCTAATGTGGTGGTGGGCCACAAAGGACAATCGGCAATAACTAAACTGGCATGTCATTGACGAAGATTAACTGAAATGATCACATTAAATTTTCACATGAATGTTTAAAATTAAATAGACAAAATAAAAAAAAAAATTATGATCGAATTAACATTCAATCAATAAGTTTAACATTTATTGAGTAATTTTCTCATTTTGTTGCCTGATAATTTATTTATGTATTTTTTCCATGCTGGACCTCAAAGGAACCCAACTTCTCACATGTCCCTTATAGAGCTTTGTGTATCCATCAGGAAAATAGAATAATCAGATGGGTTATTTATCTTTTTTTTAATTTATCAAAAAGCGAATTGGTCTAATCCTTTTCGCCAAGCACTAGGCAGATGTTTTTTCCTTTCTATGGCAAAACATGGGGTCTTAAATTTTCTTGTGCTTTGTTACTTAGGATAACCGAGGGACGTGCCTTTTTATTCATCCAACTGTATCGAAGCGTGTCACCCGCAAGGCGCACAAATGCGCAT